>JAGIQG010000010.1:77278714-79678714 GCA_024679065.1 Sphyrna mokarran | reverse complement strand
GGAGGCGGTGTTAGCGAATCTTGAGGGTATGAAAATTGAAAAGTCCCCTGGGCCAGATGGGATTTACCCTATGATTCTCTGGGAGGCTAGAGAGGAGATTGCCGAGCCTTTGGCTTTGATCTTCATGTCGTCGTTAGCTACAGCTATAGTGCAGGAAGACTGGAGGGTGGCAAATGTTGTCCCTTTGTTCAAAAAGGGGAGTAGGGACCATCCTGGAAATTATAGACCGGTGAGCCTGATTTCTGTTGTGGGCAAAATCTTGGAAAGAATTGTAAGGGATAGGATTTATAAGCATCTAGAGAGAAATAAATTGATTAGGGATAGTCAGCACGGTTTTGTGAAGGGTAGGTCGTGCCTCACAAACCTTATTGAGTTTTTTGAGGAGGTGACCAAAGAGGTAGATAAGGGTAAGGCAGTTGATGTAGTGTATATGGATTTTAGCAAAGTGTTTGATAAGGTTCCCCATGGTAGGCTACTGCAGAAAGTGCAGATGCATGGGATTGAAGGTGATTTAGCAGTTTGGATTAGGAATTGGCTAGCTGATAGAAGACAGAGGGTGGTGGTTGATGGGAAATATTCAACCTGGAGTGCAGTTACAAGTGGTGTACCTCAAGGATCTGTTTTAGGGCCACTGCTGTTTGTCATTTTTATATATGACCTAGATGAGGGTGTAGAGGGTTGGATTAGTAAATTTGCTGACGATACCAAAGTGGGGGGAGTTGTAGACAGCGAGGATGGATGTTACAGTTTGCAGAGGGACATAGATAGGTTGCAGAGCTGGGCCGTGAGGTGGCAAATGGAATTCAATACGGATAAGTGTGAGGTGATTCACTTTGGTAGGAATAACAGGCATATGAAATATAGGGCTAATGGAAGGACCCTTAATAGTGTTGTCGAGCAGAGGGATCTTGGGGTACAAGTACATAGCTCTTTGAAAGTTGGCACCCAGGTTGATAAAGTTGTTAAGAAGGCGTACGGTGTGTTAGCTTTTATTGGTAGAGGGATTGAATTTAGGAGCCATGAGGTTATGTTACAACTGTACAAAACTCTGGTGCGGCCACACTTGGAGTATTGCATACAGTTCTGGTCGCCATTATAAAGAAAGATGTGGAAGCATTGGAAAGGGTGCAGAGGAGGTTTACCAGGATGTTGCCTGGTATGGTGGGAAGGCCTTATTAGGAAAGGCCGAGGGACCTGAGGTTATTTTCATTAGAGAGAAGAAGGTTACGCGGTGACCTAATTGAGGTGTACAAGATGATCATAGGGTGGATAGTGAGAGCCTTTTTCCTCGGATGGTGATGACCAACACGAGGGGACACAACTTTAAATTAAGCGGTGGTAGTTATAGGACGGATGTCAGAGGCAGGTTCTTCACAGAGGGTGGTGAGGGCGTGGAATGCCCTGCCTGCAGCAGTTGTGGATTCGCCTACTTTGGGGGCATTCAAATGGTTGGTGGATAGGGATATGGATGATATTGGAATAGTTTAGGTTAGAGGGTCCACTGGCCGGCACAACATCGAGGGCCGAAGGGCCTGTACTGCGCTGTAATGTTCTATATAAATCTTTTGGACTTTAACCTCGTTTTGAGAGAGTTCTTAAAGTTGGTTGAGCAGTAAGTACTCCGTAAGTAAGTGGAAGAACTTCCTGCTCCTTTTAATATGGGGCTGTTGGATCTTTTCTATCCCTCAAAACATATCTTAACAATTCATACTTCAGGCAATGCTGATGGAATCTGAAACAGAACCAGCTTCAGCTGTGATTCCATTTGATAGCTGCATGCAATGTCCCAGTTATCAATCTTTGAACTCTCTATCTCTCCCTTCCTACACATCAAGAGGGCAAATCTACTACTCCTTTTATGTTCTCCCTAGAACTCGCGTCAACTGAGAAATCTCAGGAGTCTTAGGGCTTTATAAAACTCTCGCGACGTTTCGAGTACAAGAGCAGGGATGTGTTGGTGCAATTATACAGGGCCTTGACGAGGCCACATCTAGAATATTGGGTGCAGTTTGGTCTCTTTTTTTGAGGAAGATGTTCTTGCTCTCAAAAGCGTGCAGCAAAGGTTTACCGGGTAGATTCCGGGGATGCCGGGACTGATGTACAAGAAGAGATTGGCTAGATTAGGATTGTTTTTGCTGGAGTTCTGTCGAATGAGGGGGGAAAAAAAAATCACAGACTTACAAAATTCTAACAGGACTAGACAAGCTAGATGCAGGGAGGTGTTTAAAATTATGAAAGATTTTGATGCAGTAAATACAGAAAGAATATTTACTCTTGTGGTGAAGATTATAACTAGAGGCAAGCAATAGAAGATATCCACTATGAAATCCAACAGGGAATTTAGAAGAAACTTCTTTATTCAAAGAGTGGTGAAGATGTGGAATTTGTTAACACAGGAAAACAAAGTATAAATGCACGTAAAGGGAAGCTAGACAAGCATATGAGGAGGGACCTGAAAGTTATGGGAATAGACTTGTAAGAGGAAACTGAGAGAAGTTCAAGTGGAATGTAAGCACTCACCATTTGGGGCTGAAAGAATATAGGGCACAGAAACATACCTATATAATCCTGCACCCTCACTTTGCTGGAGCAGAGCAACAAACAGAAGCAGATTGTGTTCAGAACCAGAGGTCACAATCTGAGGATCTAGGGTAGACCATTTAAGACAGATGAGAAGACATTTCTTCCCCCAAAGAGTGGTGAGCCAGTGGAATTCATTACCACAGGAAGTAGTTGATGCCAAAACATTCAATGTATTTAAGAGGCAGCGAGATATAGGAGTGAATGGAGTTAAAGGTTATGGGGAGAAGGCAGGATTAGGCTACTGAGTTGGATGATCAGCCATGATCATGATGAATGACGGAGCAGGCTCAAAGGGCTAAATGGCCTCTACTTGCTCCTATCTTCTATATTTCTATGTTAAAGAGTCCAGGGAAAGTTAACCAACCTGGAGCAGACAGCCCACCCACCTGTAATTTTGAATGTCTTGTCTTGTATGGCAAAGAACAAGGGAGTGACAGATAGAAAGAAATAATGATTTAATTAGTAAATAAGCAAAGAAGCTCAAAGACTGAAGAACCCTCTCTGGTTCATATCAGCACCAGCCTGCGACCGGCTCCAGCCTTATCACTTTACCTTTTAGTCAGCATTATACCACTCAACTCTTGTCAAAATGCAGTTCTTCACCTTCAGTACATTTACTTGGGCCAAAATGTCACCTTCTGCTGTCAGAATTCTAAACCACACTTCCATTCCTTAGATTCCTCAAATAGTCTCACCACTGATGTACCAGCACCCATCCTTCTCGAACTTCAACTCCACTCCATAACGCTTATTCTCTCATGCCATCTTGGATGCACATCACTTCCAGCACCAAGCCCCTCTGTCTCCTTCCCTCCAATGTTCTCATTTACTGATCTTTCTCCACGTTACTTTCTCCAGCTGCCTATCCCAACTCTTCCATTCTGCATCTTCTGCCCCATCATTGGAGATAATTTTAACCAATTCAAAACCCACTTACTTAAAAAAAGTTAAAATTGGGCCAAAATTTTCCAGTTGGTCAATCCATTGGAACTTTCCTTCTCACTATTGGCTTATCCAAAATAGCCTCCTTAAAGCATATATTTTATGCTAATGCCTTTACCCTGCTTTTCCCTTTGCTCTGTGTTGTTCCTCTGCTATATCAACGCAACTTGCTGTTGTTGCAAAGGTAGAGTGAGTGAGAAATTGAGAAAGCTACAGTCACAAGATTAATACCAGATGAGGAAGGCCAACTGATGACTTTAATTCACTCATCCAGATGCAATAGAGTAACGAGAAACAAAGAAAGCAAAATCATAGAAACCCTAGAATGCAGAAAGAGGCCATTTGGCCTATCAAGTCTGCACTGACCATAGTCCCACCCAGGCCCTACCTCCTTATCCCTACATATTTAACCACTAATCGCTCTAACCTACACATCTCAGGACAATAAGGGACTATTTTAGCACCAACTTAACCCACACATCTTTGGACTGTGGGAGGAAACTAAAGCACCCAGAGGAATTCCTCGCAGACACGAAGAGAATGTGCAAACTCCACATAGTGACCCAAGCCAAGAATTGAACCCAGGTCCATGGAGCTGTGAAGCAGCAGTGCGAAGTACTGTGCTACAATGTCACCCTGGGCTTGGAAGGAGCTGTTCTTGTGTCAGTTGGGACAAGACTTTAGATTTTTTCCTGATGGAAGAAGGTGGAAGACAGTATGTCAGGAGTGTGTAAGGGAATTTGCATCTACACCCTTGCGATGAACTTCGCAGCACATGAATCACTTAAAACAAAAAACCTAAATAAAGCCATGGATCAAAACACATTGAGAAAAATATAAAAACAAAGAGGGTGCAATCTTACCAACTTGCCAAACAGGTCGATCAGTGTGGTGAACCAGGAAGATAGCATGAGAGATGGGCATGAATCAGATTGCTATCTTCCCAGGCTTGTTTAACCGGTGAGAATGCTGTGAAGCCATTTGCATCAGATTGCCTACATTTAAATGTCTAGCGCAGCTGCTTCCGCACTCCCGAATGCTTTCCACCTTACTGGCTAGTCCATTATGCCAGCAAGAATCACTATTCTGCAATAGTGGGACCAGGCACCATGGTTATACCAGAGGGATCGGAGGCCATTGAAGTCCCTGGGTGGTCGGAGACATGGCTGAGCAGTGCCCGTAAGACATTGTTCTCTTGGCATCCTGGCCGTGCCCAGTTGATCTTACGTGGGGCCTGAGTGGGGGAGGGGGGAGGGGCCTGAGTGGGGGGGCCTGAGTGGGGGAGGGGCCTGAGTGGGGAGGGGCCTGAGTGGGGAGGGGCCTGAGTGGGGGAGGGGGCCTGAGTGGGGGAGGGGCTGGAGTGGGGGAGGGGCCTGAGTGGGGGAGGGGCCTGAGTGGGGGAGGGGCCTGAGTGGGAGGGGCCTGAGTGGGGGAGGGCCTGAGTGGGGGAGGGGCCTGAGTGGGGGAGGGGCCTGAGTGGGGGAGGGCCTGAGTGGGGGAGGGGCCTGAGTGGGGGAGGGGCCTGAGTGGGGGAGGGGCCTAGTGGGGGGAGGGGCCTGAGTGGGGGAGGGGCCTGAGGTGGGGAGGGCCTGAGTGGGGGAGGGGCCTGAGTGGGGAGGGGCCTGAGTGGGGGAGGGGCCTGAGTGGGGGAGGGGCCTGAGTGGGGGAGGGGCCTGAGTGGGGAGGGGCCTGAGGTGGGGAGGGGCCTGAGTGGGGGAGGGGCCTGAGTGGGGGAGGGGCCTGAGTGGGGGAGGGGGCTTATGCAAAGGGGCTGGTCATGCACGAGACAGGGGGCTATCCAAGGAGGGCAGTCGTTTTCATGCCATTATGATCTTTAGAAACATTTTGGGAAAATTCTGCCCTTCATTCCACCCTATTTGTCTTTTTTTCCATTCCTGCAGTCAAAAGGAATCACCAAAAAATACAAAACAAAACGTGGAACGCAGAGTAAAGATCTGACAATAATCTGGAACCACTGGTAAGGTCTAATTTTCCCTAGCAGCTCAGACACTAAACATCCATCAAAACCTGTACATTTGTTAAATACAGGGGATAAAGAATGGCTTACCTTTCAGAACTTCATTAATGTAACTCTGAACGTAATAAACCCGTAACTTGTCTTTAGAGGGTGAATCATCATCAATTCCATTGGATGTGATATAGATGGGAACATTGCCATATTTTGATTTTATCCACCGTAAGAGTTTGCGTAAGCCGCCTGGCACCACTGCTTTCCCTCCTGGCGATGCCAGCCAGGTAGTGTCTTTCAGGTGCTGCACTTTGAATTCATAGCCAGCCTGGGCTTCAGCTTGGCTTTCAAGGTGTACAATATGAGTTGTATAGTGGTTCAGTGCCACAAAATCACCTGAGCCACGTATTAGCCTTTTCTCTTCATTGCTAAAGCTGGGCAAGTACGAATTGTGCCATCCGACATTTTGCCTCTGGCTCTGCCAGTCTCTCATGATGAAGGGGTAGTCCCCATTGCCAAAGATCGGCTCTGCAAACCAACCAATGTCAAACTCCAAGGTCCTAGCCGCGGCCTCAATGTCACTCCTGGCGAAAGGGTCAGCTGGATCCACCCAGTCAGCATGAAGAGAAACAGAGATCTGTCCCTGTTGTGTCCTGCGAAATTCATTGTTGTAAAGATGCCAGACTAAAGCATGTGCTTTGATTAAATTGTGGCCTACAATTGTGAAGTTTCTTTTATATCCCAACAAGTGCTTTATGCCATTTGGCTCACTCATGGTTATCCAGAATTTCACTTTGCTTCCCAGCTGCCTGAAACATAACCTGGCATATTCCACAAAGGCCTGAATGGTCGCTGGGTTCATCCAGCCTCCATTGTCTTCTAGCATTGAGGGCAGTCGTTGGTCTTCAAGCGTGGGGTGATACAACACAACAACAGGAGTAACATTCACACGTAGAAGCTCACTGACGTAGCATCTGTAATAACGCAAGTTTGCTCGCATCACCTGTGTGGCATTGCCCGTCGGGAGGATGAGTGACCAGTTGAGGGAGAACTGGAAGTGAGTGGTATGCGTATTTTGTAAGAGGTAAACTTCCTGTCTGATGGTACTGTAGTCAGTGCACTGACTGCCACGAACTTGGCCAATGACTCCTTTAACTTTCACCAGCTTTCCAGTCCCATTAATGTCCCATTTGTAAATATTGCGATCAACAAATTGGGGAGTTGTAGGTGTCGTTTCTACCTGAGAATTACAGAAAGACAAAAGTACAGTGCAATACCACTGATCAATACAATATTATTTTAGTCTCTGAATACAATTTCAATTCCTTCCTAATTACTTAAAAATGTTGAAATAGATTGCCATGTTAGAAAGAAGGGAAAGATGTATCTTTTTATTACAACTCTGGTTTTATAAAGATTCAGCGATTCTTTTATGCCATATATTTCCTAAACAGCTTTTATACCACCTTATCCATTGCCCAGTTAATAATTTCTGGGCTTGCAATATCAGATGTGTCCATTTCACAGGGAAGGCAACAAATAGGCCAACTCATCAAGGCTGATAACTCAGTCACAAGTTTGGTTCAAAACTGAAAGAATTCAGATACGATGGAGATAGGAATTGATGGGCCCAGAATTTTACCGCCCCTCCTGCCACGCAGACTGGAGCAAGCGAGGGACGGACAATGGAAAGGTCCCTGGACCCTGACTGGGATTTTACTGAGCGAGATAGTAAAATCCTGCCCTTTTCTTGTTCTTGACATTCCACATGTCCTAATAACATCAAGGATACGCAAGATTTGGACTAGAAAAACATATTTTTCTGCAATACTTGTAGAATGGATATGACCATCAAGTCAACAATTCTGTCCGTTGGCTTTGTAGCCTTGTTTCTGCAACTGCCGACAAAGTGGTCTATAGATTCATTTATTGAAATGACAAACTCTAATCAATAAATATGAAAGTTTAACCTGATTCTGAAATGGTTTTTTAATATAGTCCATACTTTTAGCTCTTCAGATTAGGAACAATAAACTTGTATTTAAAATAGACAAATTTCAAGATGCTAACTAAATGAATAAAGCTACAAGATTCCACTGGTTTTGCGAAAAAAACAAAAATCGACTTTACTACACAAGCACGGTGTAGTATTATTGGTAGAGGGATTGAATTTCGAAGCTGAGATCATGTTGCAACTGTACAAAACTCTGGTGCGGCTGCACTTGGAGTATTGCACACAGGGTTTAAACTAATATGGAGGGGGGGTGGGGAGATAGAGGGAACTGGGAGTGGGAGAGAGATGGGTGACAGGGTAATTCCGGAGAGTAGGAGGGAGGATCAGAGAGTGCCTGAGGGCCTTCAGTGCATGTGTTTTTATGCGAGGAGTGTGACTGGCAAAACAGATGAACTGAAGGCAATAATGTTCGAGAGGAAGTTAGAAGTGGTGGCGGTGACTGAGACGTGGCTAAAGGAAGGGCAGGACTGGCAATTGAATATTCCAGGGTGTAAGTGTTTTAGGCATGATAGAGGTGGTTTGAGGAGAGGAGGGGGAGTGGCATTATTAGTTAAGGATCACATAATAGCAGTGCAGAAGGATGGTGGTATGGCTGAGTTAGGAATTGAGTTGCTTTGGGTGGAGTTGAGGAATAGGAAGGGAGAGGTTACTATGTTGGGTGTGTACTACAGACCGCCCAACAGTCCGCAGGCCGTGGAAGAAGGGATATGTAGGGAAATTTTAGATAAGTGTAGGAAGAATAGGGTAGTTGTAATGGGAGATTTCAATTTCCCTGGGGTAGATTGGAAGGTGCCCAGAGCAGAAGGTGCGGACAGAGAGGAATCTGTACAGTGTGTTTTAGAAGGGTCCTTGGAGCAGTATGTGGATAGCCCAACTAGAGAGGGGGCTATACTGGATCTGGTTCTGGGGAATGAGCCAGGGCAGGTGGTTGACGTTGTAGTAGGAGAGCATGTGTCTAAGTGACCACAACTGTCTGCTTTAGGGTATTAATGGAAAAAGATGAAGCCTGCTCTAAGGGGAGGGTGTTAAACTGGGGGAGGGCTAGATATAGCCAGATTAGGCAGGATCTTAGGGATACCGACTGGGATAAGCTGTTTGAGGGTAGGTCGACACTGCACATGTGGGAGTCTTTCAAGGGAAAACTAAAATTTTTGCAGGAAAGACACGTACCGATAAGGAGAAAGGATGGGAAAGGTACGATTAGAGAACCGTGGGTTACTAGGGATGTTGAGGACTTGGTCAGGAAGAAGCAGGCGGCGTACGTTAGATCCAGGCAACTGGGGACAGAGGCAGCGCTGGAAAAATATAGAGAGTGTAGACGGGATCTTAAAAGGGGTGTCAGAAAGGCAAAAAGGGGCCATGAAATGGCTTTGGCAGGTAGGATTAAGGAAAATCCTAAGGCATTTTACTCCTTTGTAAAGGAGCAAAAGGATGGTTAGAGGGAAGATTGGACCTCTCAGGGACAGAGGAGGGGAACTATGCTTAGAGCCTGAGGGAATGGGGGAGCTCCTGAATGAATACTTTGCGTTGGTATTCACGCGGGAGAGGGGCCTGATGTCGGCTTTGAGGAATTTGAGGACCCATTGAAGGAAATAATCATTACGAGGGAAGAAGTGTTGGGGCTTTTAGGTAGCATAAAAACTTAAAGCTCCGGGGCCTGGTGGTATTTATCCCAGGCTGCTAAGGGAGGTGAGAGATGACATTGCTAGGCCTCTGACGCAAATCTTTGTCTCTTCTTTGGACACAGGGGAGGTCCCAGAGGACTGGAGGATTGCAAATGTAGTACCGTTGTTTAAAAAGGGTCAGAGGGATAACCCAGGGAACTATAGGCCAGTGAGCTTGACTTCAGTTATAGGAAGCTAATGGAGAGGATTCTCAGGGACAGGATGTATGAGCATCTGGAGCGCTGCGATCTGATCAGGGATACGCAGCATGGCTTCATTAAAGGGAGGTCGTGCCTTACGAATCTAGTGGAATTTTTTGAAGGGGTGACAAAAACGGTTGATGAAGGACAAGCCGTTGATGTCGTCTATATGGATTTCTGTAAGGCATTTGATAAGGTCCCTCATGGTAGGCTGATAGAAAAGGTGAAGGCTCATGGTATACAGGGCCAGGTATGTAGATGGGTTGAGAACTGGCTTGAGAGGAGGAGACAGCGGGTAGTAGTGGAAGGTCTTTTTCCAACTGGAGGTATGTCACTAGTGGTGTGCCACAGGGCTCTGTACTAGGACCCCTTCTACTTGTGGTATATATAAATGACTTGGAAGAGGGGGTAGGTGGTGTGATCAGCAAATTTGCTGATGACATTGAGATGCTTGGATTGGCAGGTACTGAGCAGCAGTGCCTGGCAATACAACATGACATAGATTGGGCAGATAGATGGCAAATGGAACTTAATCCAGATAAATGCGAGGTGATGCATTTTGGCCAGAATAATGTAGAGGGGAGTTATAGGACAAAAGGTAAAACTATCCAGAGTATAGAGATGCAGAGAGACCTGGGGGTGCAAGTTCACAAGTCTCTGAAGGTGTCAGTACAGGTGGAGAATGTGGTAAAAAAGCGTATGGTATGTTAGCCTTCATAGGAAGGGGTATAGAATACAAGAGTAGGAGTCTGATGTTGCAGGTGTATAGAACGTTGGTTAGGCCTCATCTGGAGTACTGTGTCCAGTTCTGGTCACCGTACTACAGGAAGGATGTAGAGGCCCTGGAGAGAGTGCAGAGGAGATTTACCAGGATGCTGCCTGGTATGGAAGGGCTGTCTTACGAGGAAAGATTGAAAACACTGGGGTTGTTTTCCCTTGAAAGACGTCGGCTGAGAGGGGATCTTTTAGAGGTATATAAGATTATGAGGGGTATAGATAGAGTAAATGGTGGTAAGCTTTTTCCGTCATTAGAGATGGATAGAACGAGGGGTCACAGGCTCAGGGTGAGGGGGGCTATGTATAAGACAAATATTAGAGGCCAGTTTTTCACAAAGGGTAGTGGGGGTGTGGAATGCACTGCCGAGTAAGGTGGTGGGAGCAGGCACGCTAGGGTTGTTTAAGGGTCTCTTGGACAGCCACATGAGCGGTCTGCAGATAGAGGGATATAGCAGGACTGTTTGAATATTGGGAGGACCAAATAGTAGTAGACTATCTTTTAGTTTCGTCTCGGGAATGTCTTAGTTTTTTAGCATATTTAATTAAGTCTTTTGTTTCCACAGGCAATTCGGTCCACCTTGTTGACCAACAAGGGGCATGCATGCAGCATGTCGTGCGAGAGCTGCTCTTGGAAGTTGCTTCAGGAGTTGCCTAGTGCTTCACGTCGTCAGTGTACACTTAAACTAGACCATCTGATGGGCAACATGACAGCTCAGAGACTATTGCTGTTGCTGTGCTGACACATGGATTTGGGCCTGTGTCTGCAGGAGTTTGCGCATTCTCCCCGTGGTTGTGTGGGTTTCCTCCGGGTGCTCCGGTTTCCTCCCACATCCCAAAAAAGTGCTCTTAGGCTGATTGGGTAACAAATTGTCCCTGTATGGGAATCTCCAACAATAGGCATAGCCTAAAGTCATGGATATGTCATTAAGACGTTAGGACGGCGGCGTGGGCTCGTTGGGCTGAAGGGCCTGTTTCCCGTGCTGTGTTGCTCTTTGTTCTTTGTTCTAGTTCTGGTCGCCACATTGAGAAAGATGTAGAAGCACTGGAAAGAGTGCAGAGGAAGTTTATCAGGATGTTGCCTGGTATGGTGGGAAGGTCTTATGAGGAAAGGCTGAGGGACTTGAGATTGTTTTTGTTAGAGAGAAGAAGGTTAACAGGTAACCTAATTGAGGCATATAAGATGATCAGAGGATTAGACAGGGTGGACAGTGAGAGCCTTTTTCCTCAGATGGTGATGGCTAACACAAGACAGCTTTAAATTGAGGGGTGATAATTATAGAACGGATGTTAGAGGTAGATTCTTTACTCAGAGGGTAGTAAGGGTGTGGAACGCCCTGCCTTCAGCAGTTGTGGACTTGCCAACTTTAAGGGTGTTCAAATGGTCAGTGGATAGGCATATGGATAACATTGGAATAGTTTAGGTTAGAGGGTCATCAGATTTGTTTCACTGGTCAGCACAACATCGAGGGCTGAAGGGGCTGTAATGTGTTGTAATGTTCTATGTTCTAAGTTCAGAAAGATAGAACAATTTAAAAATCTCTCTTACACGCTGTCATTCAGTATGAGGAATACATGTGAATTGGCAGGCAAAATGTAGTTATTTCCAAACTCTCACTGCTTTGTTCCATGAACTCCTGCTGGGACCTGCCAAATTGGCACCAATGGTTCCTGATCTCATTTACCTGATCTGAAGGTGCTCAACCATCTTAGGGCACGTCCTGACTTTCAGCCATGGCAGCAGCACTCCTACTGACTCTCTACTATTTCTTAGTGGGCAAATATAACAGGCAATCTATACATATCTGACTCACAAATATCATATTGCATAAATAAACACCTAATCTGTACTGATGCCTATAGTTAAGAGTTGAATGTTGACCCTTCCACTGGAGAAATTCCCCCAGCCCCCGACTCCATGTTGTTTATGGATATTGCCATGGGACATTTTACATCCACCTGATTAATATTTCACTTCAGACTGTATTGAACTCCTTTAGTACTCCACTGAAATGATAACTAGATTCCATGTTTGTGCCCAGGGGAACCAACTCATGATCTTCTGACTCAGAAGTGAATATTAACACTGAGTCAAACTGACATTGATATGGAGGAACTCAGACCAATTTGACTGTTGTTTCAAACAAGAATCCAGTATTAGTTTCTGTGATTCATAGGTTTTGTAAATGAGATTTGCTTAAACTGTAGTTTACTGGTTTACTCACAACCAAGCCATCTTTTTGTACAGGATTACCCAAGAATGGATGGATGAAGGGACCCTCGCAGATCAACAATGCTTACAAGTTCAAAGTTCAACCTCCATTGTTAATGTACTCACTGGAACACTCAAACCTAGCAAGCTATGTAGAAGATGTGGACTTCTAGGTGCCCTGAGGAATTGTCCAACATCCTATCAATTCTGCAAAAGTTGTGGCAGAAAGGTTCATTGGCAGCAACAGTGCACTAGGGCAAAGGCCGATTCAGCTACAATCATGCACTAATCCAAATAGACAATAAACAACTGATGCCTTCAAGTAATAAGAATGATCATCCAATGTCCTGTCAGAAGCATACACATGAAGTGATTGATAAGCCAGGTAACAATCAGATAAGATGCATTTAGTAGGTTGCCTTGCCTAGTGAAAACAGAAGATACATCCTTAGGTCTACAGGTTGACCTCATTGTTCCAGAGAACATCTTCAAGTTCAATGTCATTCTGCACAATGCAAATGCCAGCAGCTACAAAAAGAAATGGTGAAAGATTCTACACTACAGAAACTGTGGGAAACCATTATCGAAGGCTGGTCTTATTCAATTCAGCACATCCACAAACACATGGGACCATTCTGGTCTTATTGGGATTAGCCAGGAAATCATTTTTAAAGATAGGGTTGATTATCGTGCCAGAATCATTGTGATCTGCTATATTCCAACAACTTCATCACTCACACTCGGATAAAAGGTCAGACAAGAAGACTATTGGCCAGCAATGAACAATTACATTAAACTCCTGATCAAGAAGTGTGAGCCTTATCAAGTGCGTATAACAAGACTGCACAAAACAACACTGATTCCACATAAAGTTCCTACCCACACTTTGTCCAGAATCACATCTGATCTCTTTCACGTCCATGGCACTGATTTGTTCATCATCAACTACTTCAACAAGTACCTCATTATTTGAGGATTGTACAATAGATCAAGCACAACTGTCACATTCTAACTGCTATTTTCAGTTTATCTGATGTTTCTAGAGAAATCATTCTAGATAATGATCTCAATATATTAGTAAGTTGTTTTAGGACATCTGTGAGAAATGGAATTTTAATCACACTACCTTTTCTCATTAGTCTGGGTCTACTTACCTAGTTGAATGAATGATTCACATGGTGAAATTCCTAATTCACAGATGTGGACAGAACAAACAAAATTTACACATTGCAACATTACATCTAAAAGTGACACCTTTAGTTGCAATATACCATCAGCAGCAAATCTCATGCTTAGATCAGTGCATACCAATTGACTTACTTTTACCCATTCTACTTACTCAGAAACAAGACTTGAATACTACAAGAGAAGATGACCAAATGCACAATAAAAACAGAGGTAGAGTTGCCAAGTTTACAGTTGGGACAAGTTCACATCCAGGATCCCACAGACAATATGTGGCAGCCAGCCAAACTGACAAGGATTTGTTCAGAATTAAGATCCTATGAAATCATTATACTCAAAGGTGCAATGGCGAGGTGTAACTGAGGACAAATGAGATCCATTTCAGCTCTTCACTGCACAGTGCAATTGCATCTTGGACAAGATCCAAAACACAACCAGGAACAGCACTCAAGAATAACAATTTCTTAGATCACATTGAGCAGTTAAAGAAATCTTCAAAGATATCATCACAATATCTGGGCATACCAGCAGATTATCTTTATGCATAGTTAGGGTTAAAGATTCATCAGTTCTATGCACTAATGCAATGGTAACTAAACATGAAAATGTATTGTAAATAGTTATATTTCTTTGGAAGGTGGGAACAATATTATCAAAAAGAAAGGAGGATGTTGTAAAATGTATTTAAGGAATATCAGAATGACATCATTGGAAGGGAAATGTGTCACACGATACCAACTTTTGTTTAGAGAAAAGCACACATGATGTCTTCGAACTTTATCTCTTCATGGGTCTAGTCTTAATAAATACATCTACAATCCCTTAAGATCAATTGGTGTCTTGTGACCATAAAAAGATTTTCAAAAAGACCTTTAGGAAAGAAATCTATCATCTTTATCAGGTCTGATTCCACTCCCACAGTATAATGGTTTACTCTTAACTCCTCTTTGGAATGTTCTAGCAAGCCAATCAGTTGTAGCAAACCAGCACAGAGAATACTACATCACTTCAAGCAGCCCCACAACTCATTTTCCAGGCAATCAATGGGTAATAAAAACTGGCCTTTCCCGTAACACCCCCCTCCTAATAATTGTTTTAAAAAAGGAAAATAGTAAGCCGAATTACGGACTGAATGAAGAAAAGCAATAACAAGTTTAACAATTTCTGGAAGGAAAATTAAAATGTTTGAAAAGATTCAATGATAGGGAGGCAGCAGATGCAGAGGAATTAGTTCATGTGTGGCAGATCTACCTGATGTATTCTTTACAAAGAAGTTGTTTTCTTGTTGACGGGACTTCCTTCCTGGTAAGAGACACAAAATAAAAGATGGTGTCAGTAAAGTAAAAGGACCAGCCATACAAACTAGGGCTAGTTCCCTGTCCAAAAACCACAAGGATGAAGGGAGGCACAGCGAGTCACCATTTCATCTAGAAGAAGAAAGATTTACAATCTATGAATCCATTGTAAAAGTTAATTTCTCTTGGTGAACCACTGATGAATAAATGGCCATTAAACTTTGATGTCCGACTATTCACTAATCTGACAAGCATGCTTGTCTTAAACAATGGCTTCTGAGCCTCCAGCAAAAATTGTTGAAAGTTCAATGTTTGAATGACTGGTAAGATTCAAATTGCTGGCAGTGTCAAGTTGTAAACTGATTGATCTAGTTATTGAACATCCCTCATACCACATCACCCAAAGTGGAAAATATCTATACCTGTTTGGATCAGTAGCTAGGTTGATGTGGTGAGACTAGAATTTATATCAAAAACTTGCACTTTGATCTTTTATGACAAAGGTGTGGCTATGCAATATGTCCTTCAGCAAGAAGATATTTATGTTTCCAGCCATGGAATATTCTGAGGAATGTCAAGTGGAGCCAATGAGGAGTTTGAGATACATTAGTTTCATTCAGACAAGGGAGGCATTCACAGATTAGTAATCTTCAGAAAGCAGCAATTTAAAAATAGCCTAAAAAAGGCTAAGAATGAAGCTTAGGTAAGCCTCCATAAGCCTTGAATCACAGCGGTGTTAGTGCAGGATAGGCAAGGAAGAAAGTCAAGATCTTAATTGCTGCGCAGATCAATGCTGTGCTGAGTTTTGCAATGATTCTTCACTCAGGCAGAACAGATTCACATGGCAAACCTTGTTTTAAACATGGTCCACTGGTGTGGTGTTTAGTCTTTTCTGGAAATGTGTTTGATTCATTCATTAAAGCAAACTCAACCAAGTGAGCAAAGGATGTGGACAGTTAGTAACAGGAAATTCCTCCATGAATCTCTGAAACTTGTATTTACCTCAATACAATTATATTTTTGACTATTTACACTGTGGCTTTGTTCTGTGAGATTGATTTTAAAATCTTTTCAGAGCTTTTTCAGTTATTGTTATATTTCTACTTGATTCTTGCTAGTCAGTTGCTTCATTATAATGTGTAATAACTTCAGCTGATAGGATGGATGTTCATTTAGAATTCCTCTTCAACTCTGGGATTTGGAAGACAAAGCAGATTCATCAGAATGATGTCTGGCATCTGTTTATAGATTCTCCATTGCCCTGATCCAAACTGGTCTTTTTGGACATGTCTTGGAAACCCCAGATAAGGGAGGTTGAGAATTGGAGTTGAATCCTCAAGTGGTATTTGGATGTCACAGATGTTGTAGAACATATGAGCATATGCACACTGGCTGATGTGAACACATCTGGTGTCAGCAAGTGAGCCTTGCAATGAATTGTATATAATGAAGCATTAGGACCTTGAAAGGTGAGTGTGTGTAGACTTGTAAATTGCATCTTGTGAGTGTGCCATCTTGAGGCATAATTGTGACATGCTAAGAACAAGCTGTAAGATTGTTGGAGCTTGGAATGGGTGTGAGAAGCAACACAGTAAGAAAACCTTGACCTTTTGACAAAATACATAGCAAGATAATGGTTCCTTGCCCAGATTTGATTATGACTAAGCTTTTTCCCCTTCTGATCATAGTTACTGCTAGGCAGCGTGCAATCTGCCTATGACCTATTACCACCAATGGTGCTATGACTCCCTCTGGGATGGGTGCTCCATTGGACAACCCTCCTCACACACAGCTGCAAGTCCATTTAGTCATCCCCATTGAAAGAAGACAAGTTCCTGTTCCAAATATTCATCTGCTCACAGAATCAATTTTTATGTCACCACACTGACATTCCTTTCACTTTATTTAATCCTGACAGTCCCCCACAAATGCTGCTAGCAGCCATGAGACTTGGAAAAAAAAACAAAGAAACCAGCAACTATAAAATTAGCTGTCAAATTGGAATTAATGGACAGACATAGTCTATTTGAGCAACTTTCTAAATGTGCTGATATAAATTCCAACAACTCAGTTGCAGGCTTGAAGAAAAGTCAGTGTCACTCCAAGGTTTTATTCAAGACATCAATGTTTTGAGATTAAAATGCAATCAATGTTATTTTAGCCAACTCTCAATAACAGAGCTGGGAAGTTGGAGATTGAAGAAAATAACTTAATGAAAGGCACCCTATTTTAATCATTCTCAAAGAAGGTTCAAGTCCTAAAGATCCAGCAATCTTGCTACAAGAAGAAATTATTTCATCACCATTAGTAAAATCTTAATCCAATTGTTGGTGATTGCATATTAATTAGGTATAGTAATTCAATCTATAGACAAATAGTCTATAGAGAAAGAGTAAATGACATGGAATTTTTGAGGAATGTTTGAGGGCACTGCCAGTGAGGAGGCAAGGGACTGAGATCAAATTATGGACAATGGATCTGTTTCTAATTATTACGTGCTCTCAGCAGATAAGAGATGCCAACCCCAGGGTTTGGATAGCTAGATGGAAAAATCAAGTGCCCTCTCCTGTTTAGGTAGACAGTACTTTACATGGTAAAGTATGGAAACTGAAGGACTCCTGTATTACATGAGCATGAATATATCCTGCAGCCAATGGATTATCTACAATAGCTTTTTCATTTGTTCATGGGATGTGGGCATGGGTGGTTGGGCCAGCATTTAGAATAGAAGAATCCCTACAATGCAGAAGGAATCTATTCAACCCATTGAGCCTACATTGATGACAATCCCAATAAGAACCCCACGTATTTACCCTAACACCAAAGGGCAATTTAGCATGGCATAGCCTTATCTGCACATCTTTGGAGTGTGGGAGGAAACCAGAGCAACCGGAGAAAACCCACACAGACACAGGGAGAACGTGCAAACTCCACAGAGTCACCCAGAATTGAACCTAGGTCCCTGGCACTGTGAGGCAGCAGTGCTAACCACTGTGCCACATGCTGCCCAAATATTTATTACCCATCCCTGCAGACAATTAAGAGTCAACCACATTGCTGTGGGTCTGGAGTCACACGTAAGCCAAACCAGATAAGGACAGAAGGTTTCCTTCATCTACTTTTTAAACCTCTTGCCCTCACTTTCATTTTTGTTTTTTTTTTTGCATGTGGGTGTCATTGGCAAGACCTACATTTGCTGCCCATCCCAAATTTCCCTTCAGAAAGAATAAGTCTAATCATGGAAAAGTTCCTTTGTAAGATGAAATCCTTCAGACTTAGCCAAAATGTACTGAATAATATTCCTAGATTGAAGAATGCAGGTACCAGGAGCATACTTTTGACCAAATCCCTAATCCTGGTGGATAAATGCTCTACTGGAGGTTTGGAGACTGGGAATGTGCACTGCCTAGTCTACAAGAGATAACCCTCATTTCCAAGGATCCATGCAAGATCTATTGTTCTGTGGTAGAAATACCAGCACGGTGAAGCTCCTTGAAAGAAAGCACAGTGGCAACTCCTGTGCTGCTGTTTGGTTACAGGCTGCACATTGAGAGATCGGAATCTTTTCTTATTAATGTTCATTGATCCAGATCGTAATGTGATTAAATGAGTACCATCTATGATTGTTGTAGATCTTGGTGAATCCTGCTATTTGATAATATTGCAATGCCTTGAGACCTTGCTGCTGATTGTCCAGGAAGATGACAGGTCCATACTTTGCTTGATGTATTTTTACATATCTTTCTGGATGTCCTGAGTGGCACTGTCTACAATTACTCCATTACATTGAAGATTTCTTTAAATGTAGGCAACTCTGGAAAAACAACATTTATTTCCCGATTCTAATTATCCTGAAGACATTAAGAGTCAATCATATAATGCAGGATAGGAGTTGTAAGTGGGCCAAACCATGCAGAGGAGTAATTCCCTGTCCTGAAGATAAGTGAACTCAAGGTGTCTTTACAACAATTCAAACATTTTATGATCATTTTTTTTGTTTGAGTGCAGGCCCCAAAAATCACCAGGTTTCTTCAAATTCAATTTCACAACTTGTATGATAGGATTTTAAATCGAGATATGGATTACCAATCCACCACCATAACCAGTCCAGTACTATAACCACTCCACTTACCATAATCGATTCAGTACTATAACCAGTCCAATATTATAATCAGTCCAGTGCCATAACCATTCCACAATCACTGTGACTTTAACAACCACTGACTGAATGACATCTGTTGAGGAAAGCAGCTCTGTTTGGGACTCAGCTGTGTGACAGCTTGCTTAGGAAAGCCCAGTCACAGTTTCTCAGTCAAGTGTAGTTTCAAGTTTCTCTGCCTGTACACTCTACTATAATGGTGCTAGCTCCCTCTTGTTTTCTCCTCCTCTTTCAGGGAGTAAAAGGAATTCCCCTGGGGCTGCCATTGTGCCATGTCAGAAAAGGAAGTAAATGACAACCCCCTCAGCAAATGGCACAAAATCTCAATCTCAGGAGCAAAAATAAAAATACCATGATAGCAGGATTTCACCCAACATATGTGCAAGTGTAAGCTTATATCTTTAGCCTGTAGAACTGAGAACAGCATGTTGGCATAGTGGTTAGCACTGCTACCTCACAGCACTAAGAGCCCAGGCTTAATTCTGGCCTCGGTTGACCGCCCATATGGAGTGTGCATGTTCTCCTCGTATCTGTGTGGGTTTCCTCCCACAGTCCAAAGGTGTGCAGATTAGGTTGATTGGCCATGATAAATTGCCCTTAGTGTCAGGAGGGTGAGCAGGGTAAATACTTACCCTGGGTTAGGCCTGGATTGGATTGTGGTTGGTACAGATTCAATGGGCCGAACGGCCCCCTTCTGCACTGTCGGGATTCTATGATTCTGTGACATTATTAGCAAACAGTAGAAGTAAGGCAGTCATGGCAGAAATAGGACTTACCAAGCCTTAATATAATTACTGTCTCATTTACATATAACATCCAACAATGGGTGGCTGGCTCTCAGAATTGACAGTGGGAAATGGGGCTTGGACAGCAAATAGTTAAATTCCTTCCAAATTCCCATCACCCATTCCATTGACATCAACAAATCAGGCAGGTTGTGAGGTAATTCCAGGGTTGGGGAGATTTTCCCCTGAATTGGCCTATATCGTGCCAGATCGGGAGATCATAGAGTCAGGTATTTTCTCAGAGTTATTCCTACAATGCCAAAAATACTTCACTGCTAGTATAATTAAACTTGCCAGCCTCAATGCCCACCATACCCTGTGAAGACAGATCCTGTTCTCCAACAATGCTGCCCACCCCTTTTGATAAGCACCTAAAACCAAAATTCAAAATGAAAAAGGATTTTTTTAAAAATATTTATCAGTCAATACACAAATTCAGGTCATTATGTTTGGACAACAGAATCTTAACATTGAAAAATTTATTTAACATTAAATTTTATGTTTCTTGAGTGCATTTTGAGCAATACTGAATATATTTCTCAAAGCATTTTGTCCAAAAATGTTACGAATGTGTAGCTGTCACAAAGATAGCTTTCTTTGCTGAGATAATCTTCTCTCCAAATAAAGCAATGAGGTCATTCTGGTGTGTTAATAATATGGCCACTGGAGGGAGCTGAATAGCAGGGAAGTTGCTGCACTGAAGGAAAACTGAAATATTGCGAATGTAAATCTGATTTTCAAGACAGGAGAGAGGCAGGAACAGGAAGCTACAAGTCAGTTAGCTTCATAATTGCCATAGGGAGAATGCCAGATTTTAATATTAATGAGGTTGTAGCTGGCTACTTAGAAAATCTCAAGTAATCAGGCAGAGTCAACATGGTATTGTGAAAGGGAAATCATGTTTGACTAAGTTCATAGAGAATCACAGAAACCTTTCAGTGCAGAAGACCATTCAACCCATTTAGTCTGCACTAGCCCTTTGAAAGTGCATTTTAACAGTACCACTCCCATGTCTCAGCAGATCTGACAGCTTCTATGGGGAGAGAATAGAGTCAATGTTTTGACTCTGGAAGATCCTTCATCAGAGCTCTCCCTGAAGATGCTGTCTGGTGAGCTGAGATTTTTCAGCATTTTCTGTTTTGTTTCAGATTCCAGCATCTGCAGTATTTTGACCACTCCCATGTCTTTTCCCCATAACCTTGCACATTCTTCTTTTTCAAAGTATTTACATTCTATACCAATGACTTCCTTTCAGGCCCATCAATGGCTCTGTACAGTGTATCACATAAAAGATAGGATCGGAAGTAAGGAGCCAAGCCTTTCAAGCCTGCTCAGCCATTCAAGAAAATCCAAGTTGACCTTCTACTTCCCTCCACCTTCCTGCACCATCTGCATATCTCTGAATTCCCTTAATACCAAAAATCTGTCTTGAATACCAATCAACATCCCCAACTCCCTGGGTTATAAAAAACAAAATCATAACCTCTGGGTGAAAAATGTTTTTCTTGTTTCATTCCTAAATGGGTACCTCCTTAATCTGAGACTGTGACCCATGTTATGGATTCCCTTGGCAGCAGAAATATCTTATCAACATATACCATGTCAAGCTCTTAGTAATGTTATATATTTCAATTAGATCACTTCCCATTCTTCTCAATTCTAGGTTGACTTAACTCCCTTTCATAGATCAATCCCCTCAACCCAGGAAGCAGCCAAGTGAACCTCCAGGAAAGTACAAAACTTCACATAGTACTCCAGGTGTGACCTCACCATTGTCTTATATACTGAAATAAGATTTAGCAATCCAGTTGAACAGAATAAAAACAAATGTCAAAACATTTTACTCATCAGCACATTCACAAGAGCACCAAATGTAAAGTGAACTACACCATTGATGATTTTGATGAAGGCACCAGTCGTTCTAAATATGTGCATTTGTTTTATGACCCTGAAGAAAAAAAACAGATTACAAAGGGAGAAAAGACCAAATCTGGATCATTAAGTATGTCATATTTTACATTTTTATAAGATTCAATGTCAAGCGTGTGCACACCATACAGTGCTGGAATTTGAAGTTATTCTGCAAGAGAAAGACCCAGATGTTACATGATATGATCTTTTGAAAGAGAAAGCAGATATTGTTAGATTAGCATAAAATAGAATACTGGGATGTTTTACATACAAAAAAAATTCTACTCGTCTTGATTAGACCTCATTTAGAAAAGTGCACCAAATACTTCATATCAATCATGATGGCAACCAAGAGAAGTCAATCAGTCTTAACCTGTATGTACCTGTTGACAGTACTGGTGGTAGAGAGCTTCTTGATGCTGATGTTAAGCTGTCATGTTGAATTCCAAAATGGCAGTGCTGGCATTAAATCATACTTCAACTCCACATGTACCTTAACTTAGGGGTGGCACAGTGGTTACCACCACTGCCTCACAGTCACAGGCATCTGGGTTCAAATCCTGGCTTAGGTCAGTGGCTGTGCAGAGTCTGCATATTCTCCCCATGTCTGCCTGGGTTTCCTCTGGGTGTTCCAGTTTCCTCCACAGTCCAAAAGCTATGTTGGCCATGTTAAAGCCTCCCTCAATGTACCCAAACAGGCTTGGGGTGTGGCAAATAAAGGATTTTTGCAGTAATTTCAAAGTGTTAATGTAAGACTACTTGTGACAAGAATAAACAAACTTTAAAACTTTTACTTTATCCTCTTACACCCAACTCAACTCACATTGGGGAGGAGCGGGGGGTAGTTTTCCTGCACAAGGGATCAAATTCCATGCTGATCATTTTTGCATGATTTACCAAAAGTAGTAGATTAAATTGGGAAATTATTAAGGATTAAAACACAGAACAGACAGGAGTAAGAACCTCCCCTGTGTTTTAGAAGGTGTTTGTAACTCAGGTCATATTGCACATAATCATTTTTCATACAGAAAACAGGTTGGTTCCTCATGCTGATGGGTTGATCTGCAGCAAACTCCTTTAGTTTGGAAATTTTGCATTAAAATCAAGTTGTTAGTTGAACAATTTATGAGTTCAAGACCTCTGTAAGAGCCCAGAATATTGCTATGCAATAGCATTACAAATTAGTTTTCTAGCAGTGGGGATGAGAGGGTTAAGAAAGAAGAAATGTTAATGTATGCTTCACATCCTTCTACAACTCAAACTGACTGTCCAAGACTGCAGACTCCAAATGATTATCATAGGATCCTTGAACAGAATCAAAAGTATCAACCCCTAGCATGATGTGGAGATGCCAGTATTGGACTGGGGTAAACACAGTAAGAAGTCTCACAACACCAGGTTAAATTCAAACAGGTTTATTTGGTAGCATGAGCCACTAGCTTTCAGAGCGCTGCCTCATCCTCGGATGAAGGGGCAGTGCTCCAGAAGCTAGTGGCTTTTGCTACCAAATAAACTTGTTGGACTTTAACCTGGTGTTGTGAGATTCATACTGAGACTGATATTACATCACTGGAGTCAAAAGTGGAGCTGGCCTCTTGTGGGCTGATAGCGGGAACTGATCCCCTTGTGGCCAATAGCAGGAACTGACCTCCTGTGACCAATAGCAGAAACTGACCCCTTGTGGCTGATAGCTGGAACTGATCTCTTGTGGCCGATAGCTGGAACTGATCTATTGCGGCCAATAGTCAGAACTGACCTCGTGGCCAATAGCACTTCTGCATCTTCACTTCAGGCATGGTGATGGTCACTGGTGTTGGATAGCATTCCCCCCCACCTCAGGAACAGCTGAGAGGCCGTCAAGGTTCATCTGACTGTCTTCCTGTGTAGCAATTGGCCTCAACACCAAAAAAGTGACGGCAGGAGTGAGAGGTGGTCCTTAATTAGATCAGTGATTCAATTAGCTGCCCAGCAGGCAAATGTGCCATTAAGATGCCACTGCTGGCAATATGTTATGGCATTGGAAAGAGGTCAGACTCTTCTCCTGACACACTTTCCCCTGCCAACTGTCCTCCCAAAAACCATCTCCAATGAACCAGGAAAGTTCAACCCACAGAACCATAGAATGACTACAGCACAGAAGGAGGCCAATTGGTCATTGTGTCTGTGTCATCTCTCTATAATCCCTCACCACTGCTTTTTCTTGTAGCACTGAAAATCTTTTCTCTTCAGAAAATTATCTAATTCCTCTTTAGATTGAATCTGCCTGGCAGGCAATGTATTCCAGATCCTAACCACATAAAAATATATTTCCTTATCTCACTTCTGCTTCTTTTGCCGATTATTGGAAATGGGTTTCCTCCAGTTCTTGACCGTTTGACAAATATGAACAATTTCTTCTGCCTTTCACTTCAGACTCATCTTGGATCATCACTGAAATCTTACAGTGCAGAACGAGACCATTTGACCCATCGAGTCCGCACTGATTCTCCATAACCACCGACTCTCTCAAAGAGCACTGACTCTGATACCTCTGCCAGATTCTAATCCCGTAACCCCACATATTTATCCCGCTAATTCCCCTAACCTACAGATCTTGAGACACTAAGGGACAATTTAACATGGTCAATCCACCTAGCCAGCACCTTTTTTGGACTCTGGGAGGAAACTAGAGCACCTGGAGGAAAGCCAGACAGACATAGGAAAAAAGTGCAAACTTTATCCAGATAGTCATTCAAAGTCAGAATTGAACTTGGGTCCCTGGTGCTGTAGGCAGCTGTGCTAATCACTGTGTCACCCTAAATACTTCAATCAAATCTCTTCTCTGAAGAAAACAGTTTCACCAGTCTATCCACATAAATTAAGTCTCTCATCCCCAACCATTCTTTTAGATTTTTTTCTGTACTCTTTAATTCCTTTCTAAAGTTCAATGTCTAAAATTGGACACAATACTCCAGTTGACACTGAACTGGTGTTTTATATAGGTTCACTCTAACTTTGTACTCTAAGCTGCTATTTATAAACCCAAGATCTCATCTGCTTTCTTAATCCACCCTTGGACTTTCAACAATTTATACACATAAACCCCCAGTTGTTTTGCTCTTGCATCCTCTTTTGAATTATATCCTTTGTGTTATATTGCCTTTCCTCATTCTTTCGACCAAAATATTTCACTTCGCATTCTCTGCATTAAATTTTATCTGCTTCATATCCGCCCATTTCACCAGCCTCTTCTTGACCTCTTGAAATCTATCACAATTCTCCTCATGGTTCACAGTATTTTCAATTCCCACATCAGCTGCAAATTTTAAAATTATGCTTTATACACTCAAGCCTAGAATATTGATATGGATCAGAAAAAATGTGTATTGGTCCTTAAGAAACCCTATTATATACCTATAATGATTCTAGGAGTCAGCTGTGAAGGAACAGTGCTTTTACTGCATAAAATAAAAGTAAAATGAAAACTACAAACCTGTGGTGAACACAACTGGTCCCAACCAGGCCAAAGGAATAATGGACCCACTCGGGGGCCTGTTTTATACATGACTCAATATATGAGCTCCACATGGTTGGTTAATTACCAATCCCCAGGGAGTTTGTATTCAATGAGTCCTACAGGGAAGTCAATCAGTGATTCCCCATTCAAGCCCTGAGGGTTGTCACAATACTATCCCTCAGTCTGAAAAACAACCATCGCCACAACTCTGTTTCTTAACACTCTGTTAATTTTGTATCCATGCTTTACTCCATGGGCTTCAATTTCACTGACAAGCCTATTATGTGTTAAATGTCTTTTTGAAAGTCGAGGTACACCACATCAACAGCAATACCCTCAACGACCCTCTCTGTTGCGTTATATAAAAACTTAAGTTAATTAAATACAATTTGCCCTCAGCAAATCTGTGCTGACTTTTCTTAATTAAGAAATCTCATTCCTTAATTAATTCATTCCTTAATTAATTCAAGTTTGTTCAAGTGTCAGATCTTTGCTGTGAGCAAAGTTCGAGCTTATGGAATAAAAGAGAGAATGGCAACATGGGTACAAAAGTGATTGAATGACAGGGAGAGAAAGAAGTGATTAATGGATGCTCCTCAGAGTGGAGGAAGGTTTGTAGAGGAGTTCTCCAGGGTACCCTTGCTTTTCCTAATATAATTATATGACCTGGATATCAGTGTACTGTGCACAATTTCAAAATTTGTGGATGATTTAAATCTTCAAAGAATTGTGAGTTGTGAAGAGGATACGAGGGAATTGCAAAGGGTCATTGACAAGTTGTGAGAATGGGCAGACAGGTGGCAGTTCCATACAGAAAAAATGTGAGGAGATTCATTTTGGTAGAAAGAGCATGGAGAAAATATATAAAATAAAGAGCACAACTCTAAAGGGGATGGAGGAGCAGAGAAACCTGAGTGTAAGTGTGCACATGGCATTGAAGGTGGTAGGACAGGCGGAGAGAGCAGTTCATTAAGCATGTAGTACCCTACGTTTCATTAATAAGGGCATAGAGTACAAGAGCAAGGGGGTATGTGAATTTGTATAACTCACTAATTCAGTCTTAACAGGAGTATTGTGCCCAGTTCTGGGTGCTACACTTGAGGAAAGTTGTTAAGGTATTAAAGAGAGTACAGAAGAGGTTCATAAGAACCAGGGATGAGAAACTTCAGTTATGAAGATAGAGTGGAGAAATTGGAAATGTTTTCCTTCCAGAAAGAAGACTGAGAGGAGATTTGGAATCATAGAATGCTACAGCGCAGAAAGAGACCCGTCAGCGAATCTACATTGAACACAATCCCACTCCGGCCCTACCCCATATGCCTACATATTATACCCACTAATCTCTCTAACCTACACATCCCTGGATACTAAGGGGCAATTTAGCATGGCCAATCAACCTAACTCACACATCTTTGGACTGTGGCAAGAAACCCACACAAACGTGCGCAAACTCCACACAGACAGTGACCCAAGCTGGGAATCGAACCCAGAACCCTGGAGCTGTGAAGCAGCAGTGCTAACCACTGTACTACCGTGTCACCCTAAATAAAAGTACATAGAACATAGAACAATACAGCACAGAACAGGCCCTTCGGCCTTCGATGTTGTGCCGACCAAAATAAAAAGCAATGCCCCTCCAAACTAAACCATTCCCTTCTCTTCCATATACTTATCAACTAATGTAGTTGACTAAATGTAGTTAATGTAGTTAACTAAAGTAGTCAAATCATGAGGGATCTGAACAGTGTAGACCAGAAGAAATCACTCCCATCCTTGAAAAGATCAAAATCTAGTCATGGAGGTTCCCAAATAAAGATTATACAGCAATTGCCTGAGAAGTACAAACTTCTGAAGGGCAATGGCTCTGCACTGGGAAACACATCTGAAAATATGATTTAAATCATAAACCTTTGACAGTTCTGACTGCCTTACATCAATAGTTACCCCAGAAAATGTTTGAGGAATTAAAATCAATTCTAGCTTCTGCGCAACTATAGTATTGACCCAAATTGGTCCCCCACAGAACTCCCCCAACCAACCCCTGTTGACTCCCCTATGGAACTCCCCAGTGCCAGACTCCTATCCCTGAGGTCTCCTCACACACTCAAACTAACACCCAGAGAATTCCCCCCACCCTCCAAACCACTCATGGGTTTCCCCCATCTTGAGAAGGGACCATATCTTTTGATGGGAGCTGTCCAACCTATGAGATTCCCCCCCACCCCTGCCCACCCTCATGGACTCTTCCATACCCTCAGGAGAACCACCCCTGCCCACCCCCATCCCCCTTAACACCATCTCCCCACTGCCACCAGGCTCAATACCCTACCACCAAGGCCCAACCAGATCCCACCTGGCCTGACAATACCCAACCCAACACTAATGTCCCCGCCCTCCAAAGAGCCAATCTGATTCAATACCTAACCCCAAAGCTCAACCTGACTTGACAACCCTTACCAAAATTCTATCCATTAACCTTATACACTTCTCCCTGGTTGGTCAAGGACCTTCAAATCTGTCTGGTCTATGGTAGCTAGTGCCATTTATAAGGGGCAGGACTTATTTATCTATGACACTACAGTCATCAGTGCTAGACCCCAGGAGTAAGCTACACCGCAGAGATCCCTTCTGGTCTGAGTCACAAGACTGGGCAAGATAGGATGGCCTTGATTTGCAGGTGAGCGAAGTGGCAATCCAATTCACTTAGCACTCCATTGGAAGTTATGGCCAGTTTTAGCATCTTTTGATGCCAGTGATAACTTTAAACAAACCTAAATTATTAGCAGTGTTGTGTGAAACAATACTTAGAAAATGACTTTTGAAGATAGAACGGACCATGTGATGATGAAAAATGGAAACACGCGTACAGAGGATCCAGCAATATAATAACATGGGCAGCACAGTGGTTAGTACTGCTGCCTCACAGTATTAAGGACCCAGGTTCAGTTCCTGGCTTGGGTCACTGTCTGTGTGAAGTTTGCACATTCTCCCCATATCTTTGTGGGTTTCTACTGGCTTCTTCCCACAATCCAAAAGACATGTTGTTTAGGTGAATTGGCCATGTTAAATTCACCCTCAGTGTACCTGAACAGGCACCAGATTGCAACTAGAAGATTTTTACAGTAATTTCATTGCAGTGTAAATGTAAGCTTGTAATGAATAAATAAACTTTATCTTCTGTACTGTAGAATCATTGAAAAATGTTAAAATGCAAGAAAAGATTGTAAACAAAAGAAACCCATCATGTGTGGAGGGGCAAGACTGATTTAAATATTATAATCACGATTACTTGTTTTGTTGACAAACTTGTACACTGAGTTAATCAAATAATGGCTTTAATTTTTTACCTGTACAACATCTTCAGAAATACCCCATGCAAAACTGGAGGGAAAGGTTCCTGTAATAGGTTTATTTTCAGGTACAGGTGGAAATCCATTGTCTTCTATCACTTGGCGATAGAAAAAAGCAGATGATTTTGGCATTCTCTCCTTCTCCTTGCTTTGAAAATCGATGTAAAACAATCCTCGTCGGGTGCTGTAACCAGCATCCCATTCAAAGCCATCTATCAGGGACCACGCTGTGTATCCAATGACATCTACTCCATCGTACTTAATTGCTGTGGAGGTACAAGTGCCAGAAATGTTAATGCTGAAGTGTTATATTGACAGAATGTGTGGAATGTGCATACTTTACAGGGAAACATTTATCTTCCAGGACTGTTCCGCTACATCAAATTGCATTGCAAAGATAGACAGCTTGTTAATGACTACCAAGTTATCCCAAAGCACTCCAAAGCCAATAAAGTACCTTTTGAAGTGTAATCACTGTCTATGAAAGTACCAGAACCATCAAGTGGCTAATGGATTTACTTTAGTTTGCAACTGCTGAATGAAATGGAATTCATGAAGCAGTCTCCTCTTATAATGCAAAGGTGTTAATTATTTCACCACATACCCACTTCCATTATTGATCGATAGGGGAATTTGATCGCTAGGTTTTTAGTTGAGTTTAGCTCTCCATAATTTAAGGGTTAGTCCAAATTAGTGCAAGAAATACAGCAACCAAATTGTGCATAGCAAGCCCCCACAAACAGCAATGCAATCATGACTAAAAAAATCAATTTTACTGATGTTGGTTGAGGAATAAATATTGCCCAGGTCACCAGGAGTAAATCATCTGTCTTTCAAAATAGTGACAAGGGATATCTTGCATCCACCCAGGAGGGCCTTGGTTAAGTCATTTGAAAGACAAGACCTCCAACCATGCAGCATTCCCCTAGAGTGGAACATTGGATTCTTATGCACAAATACTAAATCAGAAAGTGACATATCACTTTCTGATTTAGAGGCATGAGGGCTACCAATTATAGCAACACCTATTATGGGAATCAACTGGCAAACTACCAAAAATATAGTATTTGATGCTTTTAAAAATGTACGTCCTTTAATGTTTAAAGATTGAAGTAAAGTGTGCTTTATAAAAATCTTGTTCATTAATTGGAAGACAATAGCTCCAAACACATGGCAGATAATCCAATTAGATTTCTCATCCATTCCTCTAATGGAGCTGAACACAGTGAAGATGGAAGAGGCTAGATTTGTGCATCATGGCTGTCAAAAAATTACAAATTGTAAATGGAGAAATACATCAAATGCTTAGATGGTTAATTGGTTGTCCAGCAGTCTTTGAAAGAGAATAGGTCCCTATCAGAATGAAAAATCTCATTACTAAGTGGCAAGATTTCGCAGCTTGAGACTTATCTGATAGATTTGTTGTTTTTAATCAGCACCATGTAGTAATCTGTTGTTAATGTTAATCTGCATGTTAATCTGAGTTTTAAAGCAATGCTTTTATTCATCTTTTAAGATAAACTACATTAATCTAACTTGCATATAAATACAAAATCCCAAATAGTTTGGATTTTACTTCTTTATTCTTGATTAAAAAATGTTATCAAGCAACATCAATAAGAAACCCTTTCAATAACGTTTGTGCACAATTTAGAAGCATATATAGAATATAGGACAGTACAGCACAGTACAGGCCCTTCGGCCCTCAATGTTGTGCCGAATTATGTCCAATCCCAAGATCAAGTTATCCCCTCCCTATGTGCCTATCCAATAACCGCTTATAAGAGATCCTTAAGTGTCTGACTCCACTATCACAGCAAGCAGTCTATTCCATATCCCAACCACTCTCTGAGTAAAGAATCTATCTCGAACATCCCTCTTATATCTCCCACCATGAACCTTATATTTATGCCCCCTAGTAACAGCTACATCCAGCCACTCTATCAGTCCCTCTCATCATCTTATAAACCTCTATTAAGTCACCTTTCATCCTCCTCCACTCCAAAGAGAAAAGCCCCAGCTCCCTCAACCTTTCCTCATAAGACCTACCCTCCAAACCAACCAGCATTCTAGTAAATCTCCTCTGCACACTCTCCAATGCGTCCACATACTTCTTATAATGAGGTGACCAGAACGGAACACAATATTCCAAATGTGATTTCACCAATGTCCAAGGAGAAAATAATAAGTTGCTTCAAAGTGGACATTACTATAAATTCAACTCACCACTATAAAAATATACAAGCCTTGTTTGGAGAGCAATATTTGAAACTGTTAGATCTTCGTCACCTCTAAGCATTCCACTTAGAATGTAACATAGGAGAGGGTGTAATATGCGATATGCTACCAATTGAGTTCAGTAAGAAGTCTCACAATGCCAGGTTAAAGTCAACATTGGAATCACGAGCTTTTGAAGCACTGCTACTTCATCAGATGAGTGAGGATTTGATTTTGATCTGATTTGATTTGATTTATTATTGTCATATGTATTAACATATAGTGAAAGTATTGTTTCTTGTGTGTTATACAGACAAAATATACCGTTCATAGAGAAGGGAACGAAAGACTACAGAATGTAGTGTTACAATCATAGATAGGGTGTAGAGAAAGATCAACTGAATGCAAGATAAGTCCATTCAAAAATCTGACAGCAGCAGGGAAGAGGTTATTCTTGAGTCAGTTGGTACATGACCTCAGACTTTTGTATCTTTTTTCCTATAGCAGAAAGTGGAAGAGAGAATGTCCGGGTGCATGGGGTCCTTAATTATGCTGGCTACTTTGCTGAGGCAGCAGGAAGTGTAGACAGAGTTAATGCATGGGAGACTGGTTTCATGATGGATTGGGCTACATTCACAACCTTTAGTAGTTCTTTGCAGTCATGGGCAGAGCAGGAGCCGTACCAAGCTGTGATACAGCCAGAAATAATGCTTTCTATGGTGCATCTGTAAAAGTTGACTCCCATAGCTGACATGCTAAATTTCCTTATTCTTCTGAAAAAGGAGAGTGCTCCAAAAGCTCATGATTCCAAATAAATCTGTTGGTCTTTAATCTAGTGTTGTGAGACTTCTTACTATGCTTATCTCAGTCCACATCATCATTTGATTCCTGTGCTTTGACTCAAGTTCCACATCTCCTCCATTGCACAGGTCATCATGGATCTGAACTATTCTAATCAGCATTACATAATGGAAACCAACCATTTCTATTTGAACATCAGTCTGCATGAACAAGGAATTAATTCATAACAGTTGCGTATCAACTGTGGCTTAGTTGGTAGCACTCAAGACAGTCCCATTGCAGGTCTTCAGTTTAGATTACATTCCAGGTCACGATATATAAATGAACTTTTTGAGCAAAATTTAATGTTGAATTTTACAACATTCATTGCATGAATTATTATAAGATTTTCATTAGAAAAGAATACACGCACAATTTTCCCGTCCGCTACATTGGTCAAATTGCATACTGGGGTAGAAAATTTAAACGGAAGTCTAAAAAATGAATCCTGGCATCTGGCAGGTCATAATTCTCCCAGGCCATTTTTTTTTGACATAATCAGCCTCACACTAATTAATTTTAATATCCATACTCTAATCTGAATGTCTTTAATGAGCTCCAGATGCCATTGTCCAGACTCACTTGGATTACTGACCGCCTATGAAGGTCCCCACCAATGGGGATCACAGTTGGTCCGCAGCAACTGTGCCCAGACATTATGGCTTTACTGGAAGGACAGGAGGCCATAAAGGAGGTCAGAACAGGGGAGGAAGTACTCCTTAAGCAGTGCCAGCCTTGTACTGCCCACCAGGTACACTGGCACTGCCAGCCTGGCACAAAGGGGCTGCCTGAGGAGACAGAGCCAAATCCAAGAAGGGGAGAGGTGGGAGGGAAGGGGGTGACTCTGCAGTAGTTGGTGGGGTCAACGATTGGGGATTGGAACCAACAATTAGGGCAGAGGGTGGAGTCAGGACTGGCAATCGGGAGGCCGGTGATTGAAAGGAGAGTCAGAGTCCGCAGTCAGGAAGGGGGGGGAGGGTGATCAGGAATCCAATGATGAGCTCCCACTACAGTCAATCAGTCTCCCAGTAAGGCTCCCTCTGCTGCCTTTCTCTCTGGTGGATTTAGGGTCCGCTGCCCACCCCCCACCCCCCTTCTCCCCCCCACACCCCTTCCCACCCCATACTGGTGTGAATCGCCTGATGACCGCTATATTGTACAGAGTACTATAAATTCATGAAACTCAGCTCAACAAATATCGAGTGGGAAAAGCTCCCATTTTCCTGCCTAACTGATACTTTGATTTTTTGGGTGGGGGGGGGAAGAATCATTGTCTACTTCTTTCTTTTCCAGTCCTTTCTCTTGTAATAAATAGAAATGGAAGGGTCAAGACCAGATGCATTACATGGACTATACTGCAAGCAAATATATATTCAGTAAGCTTTCAATATATTTACTGAAAGAGGGATGGAGAAAGTTATTGGATTGAAGAAAGTTCCATATTCTAACCATGTCTGTGCACAGAAACCCTTATCAAAATCTAATTTAATTATTTGATTGTTATGTCTGATAACGCAGCACTTCCTTTGCACAAGATTTACCACAGGAATTGACTCCCACTTTATACTTAATTTCCCACCTCCTAAACTTACCATTTAAATTCTTTGTTTTTTTTTGGGATGGAAGGCATGCAAGATATGAGGGATGGCAGGCCCATCACCTTCATGGCCACCCCTGAGGCATTTCCCACAATACGGTATGTGGGCGGATGCTGAAATGTCAGCCCAACTGTCATTTTTAAATAACCAGTTGAGCTTGTAACCAAACCAATTGTCCCAAATGATTCACTGCCCATGCTGTAATATGATTGGGCAGTACAGGAAGACCAAAATGACTAGGTCATTTTTTTAAAAACACTTCGTGGGTCACAGAGAGGGTAGCCAGGTGCCCATCAGGGCTTCTTCCCCAAGATGTTATCCATCTCTTTGACCTTTCCTGCCTGGGCAATGTGCCCATTGTGAAATCCAGCTCCATGGTTTATCTATACGCAGCCTGTTTTTGTCTGTCTTTGGGGCTAAAGGAACCAAGAAATACTGGGGGAAGGTGAGATCAGGATGTTGAATTTGATGATCAGCCATGATCAAAATGAATGGCAGCACAGGTTCAAAAGACCAAATGGCTACTCCTGCTCCTATTTTTCTATGTCTCTGTTTATACTCTGGTAACTAAATTGATATAATGTAACATTGAGAATGTATTTTACTAAGTCCTTTCTCTCTCTCTCTCTCTCTCTCTCTCTCTTTCTACTTCTGTCTCTCCCTCTGCTTCTCCTTGCCTACCTTCACAGGATATTCGCTTAGAAGCCACCAAATCACCAGCCCTATCACTGTTGAACCACCAATGAAACTTCCATCTAGGGTTCTGTCCAAATTCCTGAGAAACGGTCATTTAACTTGGGCAGGTGCTTACACCTATAGGAGTACTGGCCTGTAGATGTAGAGAGACATTCCCACTGCTTCATTAGGAGGGGAGATTGTTTGAGAGATGCCAGGCTGACCTATAGATAAAGTAGGCTAAAATGTTTTTTCTCAACTTGTTCCCAGGATTGATTGCAATTCCTCGGGTGTGGGTCTTACATTATGTCCAAGACAGAACGCCCTCCTAATCTCGGCAATCGTAGGTACAGTGGTGATGCTGCTGTCTTTCAGATAAGGTGTTAAATCAAGATTCTGCCTACCCTCTCAGATGGTCATAATAGATTGCCCAGCACTGCTTGAAGAAGGCATTCTGGCCAATAATTATCCCTCAAGATGCACCATTAAAAAAGATTAACTGGGTATTTACAACATTATTGTTGGCGGAAGCCTTCTGTGCATAATTAGGCTGCGGAGTTTCAAGGATTTGAACTCTTCTATTGCTTGTAGTAGGCTTTCTGTTTATTCTTAATGAGCAGTTTATTATTGACTGAAGTTCCACTAATTAAATTCCACTTAAACTCCACGGCTATAGTCCTGTCACTAGACCGCTGTCTCAAAGGTAACCGCTTTGAACAGTTGCACAATGCAATTCTGAAAAAGGTGAGTAGATGAAACCCTGCACTATACTGGTTCAGATTTTCACCTCTCTGCTTACATGTAAAACTGCCGAGTTTTACTAACATTAATGAAATTGAAAGTTAGCCTCTGTAAGGAATAGCACTGCCCAGATGGCAATTTGAGAATCCACCCCTCTGCCTGAAGAAACAAACTGTTAGTATTATCCATGTGGAAGCGTGTCCCTTTGGCCAGTGATAATTGGTTTTTGTCATGGTGAAATGCTGACAATTATGCTCATCAATTTGGTGAAATAAAGGGGACAAAAAAGAGAGCTAGAACCATCCAATATTACAACACAGAAACAGAAGATAGAATTTTGTGGGCTGCTGCTGCCAGGTTTTCGGGGGGAAGACCCATAAAATTCTCTGTCCATCACCTGTCCACAATTGTACAGGTATTTTTTCATTCATTCGTGGGACATGGCATCTCTGGCTGGCCAGTATTTATTGTCCATCCCTAGTTGCCCAAGAGCAATTAAGAGTCAACCACATTGCTGTGGCTCTGGAATCACATGTAGGCCAGGCCAGGTAAGGATGGCAGATTCCCTTCCCTAAAGACATGAGTGAACAGGTGGGTTTTTACAACATTTGACAATGGTCTCATGATCATCAGTAGATTCTTAATTCTGGATTTCTTTTATTGAATTCAATTTCTACCATGGTGGGACTCAAACTGGTCTCCAGAACATTAGCTGAGTTCAGGGTTAATAGTCTAGAATAATATCACAAGGCTATTTCCTCCCCTCATGTGGTGAGTGAGGCTTGGAGCCCTGTGAGAAAAGCTACCTGTTGGATGAAATGTTAAATAGATATTTAATAGTTAAAGCTGTCATACTTCTTTGATGGAAACAAAAGATCCTGGAGGATTAATCAATAAAGAGGAGGGCAGTTTTCTCTGATGTCCTGGCCAATATTTATCACTCAACTAATATTTCAAATACAGATTATTTCATCATTACCTCATTACTCATTGTCATGTTTTCTACATTATAATAAAGGCTACATGTCAAAGTACTTTATTTGGTTGTAGAGCACTTTGGGACATTCCGAAATTGTGAAAAATGTTATATGAAATATTATAAAATGGTGAAGAAACGTTACCTTTAAGCACATCCATAAGAAATTTCTTTAAAGGATACATGTTATAAACATCCTCGGTCTTTGTACTGCTCCTGCTGTCATCCCAGCCATTTTCTACAATGAATATTTTTGAGTTGTTGTATTCTGTATGAATCCAATACAGAAGCTGCCTCAGAAGATATTTTTTGGACTGGTTAAATAATAAATTTGAATCCAAAAGTCGAAAGCTCAGTGGCCCAAATGAAAGTGCAAAAAAGTCAGCTGTTTTCTTTATTTCCGCTTTCTCTTTGACATTGAAAACTGGCAGCAGAGATTTGAGGTTGTCCTTCATACATGCCGGATAGTCACCGTCTAAGAATATTGGTTTAGCAAACCAACCTAATACAGAGTTGATGGAACACTGGCAAAGCTGCACAGCTTCAGGATTAATGTCTCCATCCTTTGGCCCAACCCAATGTGAAGCCAAAGCAATTGACACATGACCTTGCTGTGAATCGCGGAAGCGGTCATTGTAGATATGCCAAGTCTTGGAGTGTGCCTGGTAATCAACATATTAAACACAAGGTTAATTATGTCAGAATAACTTCAACATAATCACGGTAAATGAAACATTTAATTTGTTACACAGCATATTTTATGATCTAAAACTAAAATCTTAATAATCCCATCTGTTTCATTTTTATACATTTAGATTTATTCCTGTTTCATCAGGTTTCCCAATGTCTGTCCAAGGTGTGAAATAGAGGGAAACCAGTTTGTCAGATATTCCATTCATTTATTCCATCAGGAACTGGCTCTGATTTCCTTCAGCGTGCTGATCCAGCACTGTGTTCACTGCTCCTTGTAGATGACATTAAATGCTAAATATGTCACTGACCAGCGGTACACAAATGTAGATTGTACCACGGTGCAATGTGTTACAATCCAATTAAGGACTAGTAACTTTCTGGTTAAAATAGATAAAGTTTGAAATGCCAGTTACACAGAAGGAGATGTAATCTCCAATATTCCACCATTTTAAACAAGGAAATAAACTTTACTATACAAAGTCAGAAAAGTAAACAATTTATACTCTGTACACTATAATAAGGCATTCAGAATTAATATGTGGTAAATATAAGTTAATGGGCAAATTGTAGTCAAACACTTCATATTGCACATTAAATAACAGATGTGACCAAGACAGAACCCATAGATTTCTCAACAACTCATCCAGACATCAGCTGCCACTGTGAGTCACAAAATTTTGTTAACACTCTGTATCCCTTATGAGATATATCAACATTTCTTTCTAAAAACCTTAGCCTTTGAATTTCCTAAAGCTGCCCCGATTTGACAACCTTAATGATTGCTCTCTCCCTGTTGGTTCAATTTCTCCTCTTAAGACTGTGTTCCACAGCACTTACAAAGCTGCAGACCCACCTTTAATTACCAATTCAATTCCAACTCTTTTTTTTAAACCATTAGCTTCACTAAGATAGCACTGTTCCATATTTCTCTGAACTCCAGTTTCCCAGCTACACTGAGCTATACATGATTCTTAGGACATCTCTGAGTCTTTGACAGCTTCACACAGGACCATAAGCTTCTGCCATGCTGTCAGCTCTCTAGGACTTGTCTGTGAATTAAAAACCAGTAGAAAGTCTCACAACACCAAGTTAAACTACAACAGGTTTATTTAGTAGCACAAGCCACTAGTTTTCAGAGCGCTGTCCCTTCATCAGGTGAGTGGGAGTTCTGTTCACAAACAGGGCATACAAAGATACGAACTCAATGTTTGGAATGTGAGTCTTTACAAGTAATCAAGTCTCAAAGGTACAAACAATGTGAGTGGAGACAGAGTTAAGCACAGGTTTAAAAGATGTGTATTGTTTCCAGACTGGACAGTTAGTGAGATTTTACAAGCCCAGGGTTACAGATAGTGTGACATGAACCCCAGATCCCAGTTGAGGCTGACCTCATGTGTGCGGAACTTGACTAAAAGTTTCTGCTCAGCGATTCTGCGCTGTCATGTGTTGTGCAGGCTGCCTTGAAGAACGCTTACCTGAAGACCAGAGGCCAAATGCCCATGACTGCAGAAGTGTTCCCCAACAGGAAGAGAATACTCTTGCCTGGTGATTGTCGAGTGGTGTTCATTCACCTGTTGTTGTACCATCTGCATGGTCTCCCAATGTTCCATGCCTCAGGATATCCTTTCCTGCAGCGTACCAGGTAAACAACGTTAGCCGAGCTGTAAGTGCATGTACTGTGTACCTGGTGGATGGTCACACTGTCTGTAACCCTACAACTTGCCTGGGCTTGCAAAATCTCACTGACCTGGCTGGAGACAATACACATCTCTTTAACCTGTACTTAACCCTCTCTCCACTCACACTGTCTGTACCTTTAAGACTTGATTAGGCAGCCTTCACAACACATGACAGCGCAGAGTCGCTGAGCAGAGACTGTTAGTCAAGTTCCACACATGAGGTCAGCCTCAACCGGGATCTGGGGTTCATGTCACACTATCAGTAACCCTGGGCTTGTAAAGTCTCACTAACTGTCCAGTAAAGACTCGCATTCCAATCATTATTTTGTAAATTGAGTTTGTGTCTTTATATGCCCTGTTTTTGAACAGAATTCCCACTCACCTAATGAAGGGGCAGCGTTCTGAAAGCTAGTGGCGTTTGCTACTAAATAAACCTGTTGGACTGTAACCTGGTGTTGTGAAATTTCTTACTGTGTTTACCCCAGTCCAAGGCCAGCATTTCCACATCATAACTAAAAACCACACAAAGTATGAATTGCAGCCAAGCTGCACCAGGCTTCTGGAGCTTCTTCAAGTTCTAACTGCTTACAGCCTGTTAATAGTAGCATCATTTTGGTATATTCTCTTCCCCTGCTGAAGGATTGCGATAAAATAAAACCAAAGAACCTTCTTGTGCTCCACCTGTTTTCATTTCAATGTGGCCTTTCAGTATTCACTGAATGCTTTTAAGCTAATATAATTCCATCTCCTAATACTGCACTTCTTTGCAAATAGTATAGACATCACAGAAAGAATTCTCCCAAAAAAATTCTAAGCGCTGAATTCACGTGAAAACTGGAGTAACTCAAACTGTTTTTTTTTTTCAGCAGGAGTTCAGACAAGATTCTCCCACACTCTGTGCACTGCACAGGCCACCAGCATGAATATTATTATATTTCAGGGGGAGTGCATATTCCCTGAAGAGGTTGAAATCAGCACGCTGTGTGGCCCACTGCGTGTGCACCGATCTGTCAGTGCTGAGATCAGCACATGCACAGTAGCCCCATCCTTTTGGCCTCCTGATCGCCGGCAGCACAATTGCACTGCCAGCTCTCTGCCCCATCTCCCCATGGCCATTCGCCTAGCCCTGAGCAATCATGATCTCCTGCACCCCTCCCCCCCACCAATTACCTCTCTAGCAAGCTGACCACCCCATGGCTGACCCACCTCACCCCACCCCCAATTACTGCGCCCCCCCCTCCTCCTGCTTACTCCATTGATTCCTATGTAGAGTGGCAGTGGAACCTGCCCCATCAGGCCCTAGTCACTAGGTCCTGCCCCCATATGCCCTGCTCTCTGGGCAATGCTCCACGCCCAATGGACAGTGCCAAGGTGCCCCTGGGCATTGACACTTTGCCCCTTGCACAATGCCAGAGGGCACAGATTGGCACTGCTAGAGTGCCAATGCCCAGGGGGCACACTCCCACTACCCAACCCTCTGGGGGGGGGGCCCTTATTGCCCTCTCTTCACTCTAAAAGGGTCGGGCCACTAGTTCCCCATCAGTGGAGAATGACTGTAAATCCCGCTGGAGTAAAATATTCTGGCTAGGTGGGAGACGCTAGTGGGCTTGGAGAATTCAGTCCTGGGTCCACTAATATCATTCCAATTATATTAAAACGATCACTTAAATGGTCTTTGCACTTCCTGCTGATTTCCAGCAGGGAGCAGACGCCATTTGAAATCCGGCACTGGGAAACGCAAACAGAGTGTGAATGCACGTGCAAACCCCGTAAATTGGCTGATGTGAGAATCTCCCAACCCTCTGTGCTAAAAAGTTAGTGCAGCAGGATGGGAGAATCATGGCCACATCTGTAGTTCTCCAGTTAAGTTAGTGCACTGTGTGCAGTTCTGGTCGTCTCATTATAGGAAGGTTGTGGAAACTATTGAGAGGGTTTAGAGGAGACTTACAAGGATGTTGCCTGGATTGGGAGGCATGCCTTATGAAGATAGGTTGAGACAGCTAGGTCTCTTCTCACTGGAGAGACAAAGATTGAGAGGCAACCTGATAGAGATTTATAAGACGTTGAGAGGAATAGATAGAGTGGATTCTCAGAAGCTATTTCTCAGGACTGAAATGATCACTACAAAAGGACACAGGTTTAAGGTGCTGGGCAGTAAGTACAGAGGAGATATTAGAGATAAGGTTGTGAAGAAAGCATATGCTAGCCTTTATTGGAAGGGGTATAGAGTACAAGAGCTGGCCTTTAACGTTGCAGTTGTATAAAACGTTGGTTAGACCTCATTTGGAATACTGCGTCCAGTTCTGGTCGCCTTACTACCGGAAGGACGTGGAGACTCTGGAGAGAGTGCAGAGGATGTTTACCAGGATGCTGCCTGATATGGAAGGTCTAAGTTACGAGGAGAGTTAGGCAAATTGGGACTGTTTTCCTTAGAAAGATGTAGACTTAGAGAAGATCTGATAGAAGTGTACAAGATTATGAGGGGTATAGATAGAGTAAACAGGTTTAAGCTTTTTCCTAGGATGGACTCAAATAGCACAAGAGGTCACGGGCTTAGGAAGAGAGGAATAAGGCATAATTTGGATGCCAGAGGGAGTTTTTTCACACAGAGGATGGTGGGGGTATGGCATGCGCTGCCAAGTAAAGTGGTGGGGGCAAGCACTCTGGAGTTATTTAAGAAATACTTAGATGGGCACATGAACAGAATGGGAATGGAGGGGTATAGAAAACTAATTTAAAATAGGGATCATGAACCTTGGGAGTCCTTGGGAGGTGTGTAAATAGATGATGATATTGATGTACTTGTTTTTATCCTACAGGTGCTTTGGTCCACATTGTTGTCTAACAAGGGGCAGACACGCGATGGGTCGTGAGAGGGCTGCTCTTGGATTTTTTTTTCGAGAGTATCCTCGTGCTTCACGTCGTTAGTGTACGCTTGACCTGGACCATTTGATGGGCAACACGACAGCTCAGTGACTATCGCTGTGCTGTGCAGATACATGGATTTGGGCCTGTGTATGTGGGAGTTTGCGCATTCTCCCCGTGCCTGCATGGGTTTTCTCCGGGTGCTCCGGTTTCCTCCCACATCCCAAAGATGTGCTCTTAGGCTAATTGGCAAAACAAATTCTCCCTAAATTGTCTCAAATTTGGTTTTTAATCCATAGATCTATAAACATTGACAGGGATCACGGGTAGAGGTGGGAACATCGGGGTGGCAGCGCAGGCTCGTTGGGCCGAAGGGCCTGTTTCCCATGCTGTTTTGTTCTTTGTAAGTTTTTCACATTGTAGTGAATGGAATCGGCTGTCGTCGGTGGTGGTAGAGGCGAACTCGCTGGGGTCTTTTAAAAGACTTCTGGATGAGTACATGGGATTTAATGGGATTGGGAGTTAGATAGTTCTTTGGCCTGGTAGATACTGATATGATCGGCACAATTTGTGGGCCGAAGGGCCTGTTTGTGCTGTAGTGCTCTACGTTCTATGTTCACTTGTTGTTTAATGGCTTCATTTCTTTTCTGACTCCATTACATTAACATGAGTAAACTTCTAATGTGCCTTTTTCTTTGAGATGTTCAGAGAGTATCTAAAGTCCAGAATGTTAATTACTTTACCATCACAACCATCTTTCCAGAAACACATCTAAAATATTAACATGAACTATGAATTAGATATTTGACACAGTTGGAACACAGTTAACAAATAATGTTGCAACTTCAAAGTTGTCACTAATGTATTCATTTACTGGGGCTATAAGCAGTCATGATTACACATTTCACAAAGAATATACATTGTTGTTTAATCTGCACATGCAACAATATGCACCTATAATTCATTTTCAAGCAAAAAAGATTTAATATGGAAAGATTTGTGGAATTAGAGTCCTTGCCATTCTTTACAGAAGTATTTTTACTTTCAAGTATTAATCTCCTGTAATTACAGATGATTCAACGAGGTTTGGACAAAAGTTTGGTATAGTGCAGAAGAGGAATGCATGACTATTTAATGTTGAGCTTCTCAGGATCTTGTACTGCAACCGGCATCATATAGGTGCCGTTGTTTGTTGTAACATTTACATGAGGTAAATTTTCAATATCTTTTTAGTGCATCTCCAAAAGAGTATAAATAGTATGCCTATGATTGATGTTCTTCCAGGTAGCAGTTAGTGTGAGGGTCTGAAGAGTACAGAGGTCCATTGGAAGCTGTCTGGTACTATTCAATTTTGTAAGAAGTGAGTGGTCATGTGTCAGTGATCAGTTTCATGCTGAGCGTTAATACCAAAGAAGGACCTTGTTTTGACATTTTTGAAGAGAATTATAACCTTTCTAATTATGAAACTGTATTGTCTGTATTAAGAACAGTTCATTGTTAAATTAGCTTGTCTCTTAGTATAAAGCCTGTAGAATTTATTTTCTTTCATTTTCCAAACTCAAAGGAATCAACCTAACATATTGTTTATGGAATACAGTGATGACCTGAGTCTTGTTATATTTATTTGAGTGGGCAAAGGCATATTCCATTTTGTGGGAAAAACACAACTTCCACTTACAAGACTGATAGATGAGGACAATCCCAAAGGGGATATCCAACAGGATACCCAACTTAAGGATACATGGCGGGATTTTATGGTCTCGCTCGTCCCGAAACCAGAAAATCCTATCTGAAGTCAATATACCTTTCCAAGTTCCGTCCCTCACCTGCTCCGATTCCTGTTGCAGGTGGGGTGATAAAATTCCAGTCATAGTGATTCTTTAAGGCTGAAATTCTCACATTAAATCAAATTTTCTCATTAGTCAGACCTGAGTACTTTTTTCATCATCTCCAGGGTTTGACTATCTTCCTGTGCCTCAAGAAATGGACACATCAACTTAGGCTGTGGTCCAACAATTTAGGTAGTGCATCATCGCTTTTTTACATTTTTTGGGGGATCCTATTTGTTTTATTAATCCACACTGATTGAATATATTGAGTGTCAAACAGACAAAATTCCTAAATCTCTTCCAACTTACTCCTTGACGATTTTATAGCATTCATAGGGAGCTCATGCATCTCAGTTTTCAGTCTTATGTTTTGTTTCATCTTCCGTTGTTCGACCCAATTAAATATTTTGTCTAACTGATTTTGTCATTTCTAAGCTGCCCTCAGTTATGCCCTCTAAGTTACTATCACTTGCAGATCTAATCAATTTGTGTTGAGTTTCTAAATACAAAATGTTTCTTTGATGATCTTGGCACCATTGGTTCCCACTGGGAGATTAGTGATTTTGCTAAGACCAGTTATAGAACATAGAACAATACAGCACAGAACAGGCCCTTCGGCCTTCGATGTTGTGCCGACCAAAATAAAAAGCAGTGCCCCTCCTAACTAAACCATTCCCTTCTCATCCATATACTTATCAACTAACCTCTTAAACGCCACCAAACTTGGCGCATCTACAACAGCTGCAGGCAGGGCATTCCACTCCCTAATCACTCTTTGAGTAAAGAACCTACCTCTGATATCCGTCCTATAACTCATACCACTTAATTTAAAGCTGTGTCCCCTCGTGCTAGCTTTCTCCATCCTAGGAAAAAGGCTATCACTGTCCACCCTATCCAAACCGCTAATCATCTTATATGCTTCAATAAGATCCCCCCTTAGCCGCCTCCTTTCTAACGAAAACAACCTCAAATCCTTCAACCTCTCTTCATAGGACCTGTCCTCCATACCAGGCAACATCCTGGTAAACCTCCTCTGTACCCTCTCCAATGCCTCCACATCTTTCTTATAATGTTGGGACCAGAACTGCACACAATACTCCAAGTGCGGCCGCACTAGAGTTTTGTACAGTTGCAACATGATGCTGCGGCTCCTAAATTCAATCCCCCTACCAATAAAAGCTAAGACTCCATATGCCTTCTTAACAACTTTATCCACTTGACTGCCTACTTTCAGGGATCTATTGACACATACACCAAGATCCTTCTGTTCCTCAACACTATTAAGAGCCCTACCATTAGCCCTATACTCTACACATTTATTGTTCCTGCCAAAGTGCATTACCTCACACTTTTCCACATTAAACTCCATTTGCCACCTCTCGGCCCAGCTCTGCAACTTGTCCAAGTCACTCTGTAAACTAAAACACCCCTCTTCACTATCTACCACACCACCAACTTTAGTATCATCTGCAAAGTTGTGAGGAAGATCCAATGATAAAACAGAAAGTGACAGCACATGCTCCATGCCAATGTAAATGTTGCTCACATAATTCATGTAAATTGGAAGCAGTAGTGATCCCAATGATTCACTTTGCTTACTACTCAGCCCTTCAACAAGTCCTTCCTATCCTTCAGACAATCTCTTGTCGATTCCTAAATTTTATGATTTTATTTCCACAACTTTAAACTTAATATCACCTTCATTAAAGTCTGCATCTTTTCAAATCTACTTTTTCTACAGATGCATATGGTTGCTTTCAGTTACTCTCACTTTGGATACATTTTGAAGGGAAAATGGGTACAATTAATGTACTGGTGTCTTTAGGATAAAGCTTGTATAATTAAACACATAAATAAATAACCAAGATGTGAGTTTCTCACATCAACTTCAGGAACACAAATCCACAAGTGGCACAGTGGCACAGTGTTTGGCACTGCTGCCCCACTCTACGAGGGTTTGATTCCTGGCTTTGGTCACTGTACTGAATTTGTACATTGTCCCTGTGTTTGCATGGATTTTCTTCAGGTGCTCCGGTTTCCTCCCACAGTCCGAAACACATGCTGCTTAAGTGCATTGGCCGTGCTAAATTCTCTCTCGGTATAACCAAACAGGTGTCGGAGTGTAGCGACCAGGGGATTCTCACAGTAATTTCATTGCAGCGTTAAAGTAAGCCGACCTATGACACTAATAAAATAAAGAGGCTTTTGACAGTGTTATGTTCGATAAAACCCAAAATTATACTAATTAACGTCTGTGCTGTGGTAAAGGTGTTGTAGCGTGTTTGTTTATTTGAGAAACCATGCCCACCTGCCTACAGTCTCCTGATTCAGATGATAATATAATTTTACAACATAACTTGTGCAAATATGAATTGATGTTAATGTACATGGATTTTATACAACATAGTTGAATCACTATAGTCACAGTGTATGTTGGCTTTAGTGTAAATGCTATATACCTTTAGTGTACAATAAAGCTGTGTACAAAGCATAATGTGGCTGAAGCCAAATATCCTGAATAATGTCAGCTCTGCATCTTGTGAGCAAAGCATTAAAGTCTGTATCTCATTAAATGGCAGGAATATTGTTTATATTTAACTTGTTGCATCATTTCCTCTAATAGATGGGAAGTTCTAGCTTGATTATTGCATAAAATGAAGATTGTTATTGACTCACTCATTCATTCATTAACGAAAACTAATTAAACATAATTTAAAACATTTCACAGCTGTCTACTTTCGAGTAAAAAGGTTTTTACTAGGAAGTAGGTAGTGATACACCATACTTCCTTCCAATGCCTCATTGTCCAAAGATACCCCTTTCCCCTGTTGTAAGACCACAAGACCATAAAATATAGGAGCAGACTTAGACCAGTCAGCCCATCGAGTCTGCTCCAGCATTCAATCTTGGCTGATATTTGTCTCATCCGCATTCTTCTGCCATTTGTCCATAACCAAACATATGGATGAATACATATTCTAACATGTGATAATGGCAGATTTTTCTATTATTCCAGCGTGAGATAGATTATCACGAATTTCGCTGCTTACCCCTTTTAATTACATTTTAACACTTACGCTTTTTTCCTTAGATTTTCAAACTGATTATATTTTGCATGTTACAAAGAGATATATTGGACTTGAAATGTCAACTCTAGCCAGGCTTTTCCAGGCCCTCCCACCTGCAGGGTCTTCCAGTTCCACCAAAGATAACCTCCCTGTAGCAGGTTACCCAGTGACGTGGCCAATGAGCAACACAAACGGTCATTATCTTCAGTAGGACTGGAAGATCCCAGCAGCAGCCAATGTCAAGTTGCCTTCGCTGCCAGAAAACATACTGGAATGGAATGGAAAATCCCAACCTCTGTTTCTTGCTACCTGACCTGCTTTCCAGCACTCTTTGTTTTCATATCTGACCATCAGTGTATGCCGTATCTTGCTGTTACTTTAATTTTTTATTCACCGCTTCTCTTCTTCCAGGAATGCCGACCTTGAGGAAATTCTCCTCTTCTCTTTGACAGGATTTCTATTTGTTTCCTTCACCTTGTTCACCTTCGCTGCATTCCATTTCCTGGTGTTTGATAAGGTGTTTACCAAAACTCACGTCACACCCACACTCTACCTTCAATTACTGACTCCGGCTCCAACTATTCCATGTAGATTAGACCAGAAATTTCACCCTTGTTTTGAATCCATCCAGGATTGCAGGTATCTCCAAGACGTACAACATTCCTCTGATTGCTGTTCTCACTGCATTCTGAAATCCACACTCAGTGCCATGTGCTGTCATGTGTACACACAATATGACACCTCTCTCCAGTGCACTGACTCATCTTATCTCAAAGCTGACCTTGTCTACAGCTTCAGTTCATTCTTCATCTCATCCAACTTCTTTTTACAAGAAATTATTCCACTCATATCAGGGCTGAAGGAACATCAGCTCCAACAGCTTTCTAGTCTTGATGCCCCCTCCCTGTTTCCTGTTCAATCTCAATTTTCAGGCTGGCTGGATGAGTTCAGGGCCAGGAATGAAAGTGGCCCTTTTCAAACCTTGGAGGGGAAGGGAAGGAGAACCTCCATCATTAGTCTTCTTTCAACATAAGATGCCCACCTCCCACAAGTTCTGATCCGGGCAGGTGCTCCCTCATCCCTATCCTCTCTATCAACATCTCTACCGCACCTCTACCCAACCTCTTGGCCTCAACTACTCTCCACACTCTGAGACATCCACATTTACTTGCTCCTGGACTCTCAGGACTTTGTCTCTGAGGGCTGCTTACAGTTCTGTCCACTGGCGCTGCTAGGACTAAAGAGATGCCAGTCAATCTGACTGGCTGATGGTCTCTGAGGAAGAACTTCCTTCTAAGTGAGGGGTAGAAGAACTGTCTCCAGTCAATTTTATGCTCCTTGGAAGGTTAAGTGGTTGTAGGGCAGCCAGTGAGAGCAGCATTGTCTATTCACTGGCTTTTCAGATAGTGAGTGGGAAACCACACAATTCTAAAAATCCCAAGTTTCATTAGGTACCCTTCCATATGGGAAAATATTCACCATTTGAATAAATCTGAGGAAAACAAGGTAAAGGCAAGGCAGACCAACCTCATGTTTGCAAATCAAGCAGTTTTTTCCATCACTGCAATCACTCATTCTTTTAATTGAAAGAATATCATAGGCTGGCAGAGATACCCTAACCATCATATGTAAGTGTAGGACCTCTCTTTATTAAATAATGTCGTAATCTCTTGAAGATTCTCCACCTTTAAGTCTTTTCTTATTATACTGTTTTGTTCTTTCAGAAGCACATGATGGCAAGAGATGCAATAAACAACTTAAAATATATTTCAAAATAAAAAAAAGAAAATCAAAATGACAAATGCAAGGTTTGATTTGTCACACTAAGATTACTCTAGCTCTTTAACGAATGAAATCTTAAAGAGACAAGGTCAGTTTTATGAAATCGTGCAGTCTTACCAGTTGGGACTAAGGTTTTCCTTTTATCTGTAAAATAAGAGAAAAGCAAGCCTGGCGAAGAACTTTCTTCCATGTGCAAGATAATAAGGAAGTTTAAACAAAGGGGGAATCTCCCTACCTGATTTAAATATCAGGAGAACTATGCTGTTGCTGGGGAACTTTGTAAATGAAACTCAAGAAACAGAATATGATTGTGAGGACAGAAGGCAACACTTCAGAAACTCAGACTGAAAGGGTATTTGAAGATGGCGAACTTTGATACAAATATCCATAGAATTGTCTTGCTTTCTGTACACTGACAGATGGGATAGTGATTCTCTTCTGGCATTGATTCGGTTAAGATTGTTTTTGCTGGAGTTCAAGCGAATGAGGAGGGAATCTCATACATACTTACAAAATTTTATTAGGACTAGAGGGTAGATGCAGAGAGACTATTCCCAATGGCAGAGGGGGGAAGGGTGTCCAGAACCAGGGGTCACAATCTGAGACACAGCATAGGCCATTTAGGATGGAGATGAAGAGACATTTCTTTAGCCAAAGGGTGGTGAGCCTGTGGAATTCATTACAACAGGAAGTAGTTAATACCAAAATATTGAAATTATTCAAGAGACAGCTAGATACAGCACTTGGGGGGAACGGGATTAAAAGTTATGGGGAAAAAGCAGGATTAAGCTATTGAGCTGGACAATCAGCCATGATCATGATGAATGGTGGAACAGGTTCAAAGGGCCAAATGGCCTCTGCCTGCTCCTATCTTCCATGCTTCTATGTTTCCATGTATCTTCCAGGAAAGGGACTTTTTGATCCACTTGAACTTTTCTGTACTTCCTAAATACCTCCCTATTTCTGAACTAGAATTTCCCCTCAAGATCCTCAAGCTTATCAATGCTCCCCAACTGAATGCCCAACTTTCCAAAAACTTACTGCCCAAATTCTTACAGTTCAGATTCCAATGCTGAGAGGACAGAAACCAGCTCTAATTTATAGATAACATCTTGTGTGATTGTGGTGGCTTATCTTTCTATGTCCTCCCAAACACCTGTGCATTGGTTGGTATAGTTAACCATGATATCCTGCTCCACCTCCTTTCCTTCACTGTCCAGCTCAGTAAAATTGCCTGTGTGTGTTTATACTCATACGTACATTACCGATAATGCTTCTCTTCTCCCATACATTATGATTTCCTTTATTAACCATTTTAGCAGTGTAAAACAAATGTATACTCTAAACAATTTCATTAGCATTAAGGTCATATGTATAAATACTTGTTGAGTCGTAGAGGTTTACAGCATAAAAACAGGTCCGTTGGTTCAATTTGTCCATGCCACCTTTTTTTTAACCACTAAACTAGTCCCAATTGTCTGTCTTTGGCCCACATCCCTTTAAAACCTTTTTACTCATGAAACTGTCTAAATGCTTTTTAAAACACAAAATTGTACTCGCCTCTATTAGTACCTCGGGCAGCTTATTCCAGACACTTACTACCATCTGTGTGATAGGATTTCCCTTCTGGACCCTTTTGTATCTCTCCCTTCTCACTTTAAACCTATGCCCTCTAGTTTTAGTTTCTCCTGCCGTTGGGAAAAGATATTGACTATCCATGCCCTCATTATTTTATAGATCGCTATAACATCACCCTTAAATCTCCTATACTCCAAGGAAAAAATTCCCAGTCTATCCAGCTTCTCTTTATAACTCAAACCATCAGGTCCCAGTAGCATCCTAGTAAATCTTTTCTGCATTCTTTCTAGTTTAACAATATCTTCTAGTTTAACAATATAATAGGCTGACCAGAATTGTACAGTATTCCAAGTGTGGCCTTACCAATGTCTTGTACAACTTCAACAAGACATTCCAACTCCTGTATTCAATGTTCTGATCCACAAAACCAAGCATTTTGAATGCCTTCTTCACCACTCTGTTCACCTGCGATTGCACTTTCAAGGAGCTTTTTTTCATGCGATTGTGGGACATGGGGTATCGCTGGCCAGCATTTGTTTCCCATCCCTAGTTGTCTGAGGGCCACTGAGAGTCAGCCACATTACTACGCTTGGAGTCACGTGTAGGCTATACCAGGAAAGGATGGCAGATTTCTTTCTCTAAAGGACATTAGTGAACCTGATGGATTTTCCTGACAATTGACTATGGTTTCATGATTATCAATAGATTCTTAATTCCAGATTTTTTTTATTGAATTCAATGTGGGATTTGAACCCGGTCCCCGGAACATTCGATGAATGTCTGGATTAATAGTCAGCTATGAACTTGTACCCTTAGATCTTTTTGTTCCATAACTTTGATATTGTCGCCATTTCAGAGATAGAGCAGGGACAGGAATGATTGTTGCAGGTTCTGGAGTTCAGATATTTCAGTCAGAGCACAGAAGGTGGTATAAGAGGGCGAGGCATGGCATTGTTAGTCAAGGACTGTATTACGGTGGCAGAAAGGACGTTTGATGTGGACCTGTCTATTGAGGTATTATGGGCTGAGATTAGAAACAGGAAAGGAGAGGTTACCCTGCTGGGAGTTTTTATAGGCCTCCAAAAAGTTCCAGAGATGCAAAGGAAAGGATTGCAAAGATGATCTTGGATAGGAACGAAAGTAACAGTGTAGTTGTTGTGGGGGGCTTTAACTTTACAAATACCGATTGGAAAAGCAATAGTTCAAGCACATTAGAGAAATCAATATTTGTTCAATGTGTGCAGGAAATTTTTTTGACACAGTGACAACAAGAGGTGAGGCTACATTGGATTTGGTACTGGGTAATGAACCAGACCAGGTGTTAGACTTGGAAGTAGCTGAGCACTTTGGTGATAGTGACCACAATTCGGTTACATTTAATTTAGTGATGGAAAGGGATGGATATATACCAAAGGGCAGAAGTTATAGCTGGGGGAAAGGTAATTATGAGGCTATTAGGCAAGATTTAGGATACATAGGTTGGAGTAGGAAACTGCAGGGGCTGGGAACAACTGAAATGTGGAACTTATTCAAGGAGCAGCTACTACATGTCCTTGATAAATATGTATCTATCAGGCAGGGAGGAAGTGGTCAAGCCAGGGAACCGTGGTGTACTAAGGAAATTGAATCTCTGGTGAAGAGGAAGGAGGAAGCTTATGTAAAGATGAGATGTGAAGGTTCAGTTAGGGCACTGGAGAGTTACAAATTAGCCAGGAAGGAGCTAAAGAGGGAGTTAAGAAGAGCTAGAAGAGGACATGAGGAGACTTTGGTGGATAGGATGAAGGAGAGCTCTAAAGCTTTCTGTAGGTATGTCAAGAATAAAAGATTGGTTAGGGCCAGTCAGACAGAGTAGTGGGAAATTTTGAGTAGAGCCTGAAGAGATAGGAGAGGCACTAAATGAATATTTTTCGTCAGTATTCACACAGGAAAAAGTCAATATAGTCGAGAATACTGAGATACAGGCTTTTAGACTAGACGGGATTGAGGTACATAAGGAGGAGGTGTTAGCAATTCTTGAGAGTATGAAAACAGATAAAGTCCCCTGGGCCGGATGGGATTTACCCTAGGATTCTCTGGGAGGCTAAGGAGGAGAATGCAGAGCCTTTGGCTTTGATCTTCATGTTGTCATTGGCTACAGGTATAATGCCGGAAGACCGGAGGATAGCAAATGTTGTCCCTTAGTTCAAGAAGGGGAGTAGAGACCATCCTGGGAATTATAGATTGGTGAGCCTTACTTCTCTTGTCAGTAAAGCTTTGGAAAGAATTATAAGAATAGGATTTATAATCATCTAGAGAGAAATGAATTGATTAGAACATAGAACACTACAGCACAAACAGGCCCTTCGGCCCACAACTTGCACCGATCACATCTATACCTATCAAGCCACAGACCTATCGATAACCCCCTATCCCGTAAGTTCCCATATACTCATCCAGAAGTCTTTTAAAAGACCCTAGCGAGTTCGCCTCTACCACCACCGACAGCAGCCGATTCCATTCACTCACCACCCTCTGAGTGAAAAACTTATCCTAACATCCCCTCTGTATTTTCTTCCCTGCACCTTAAATCTGTGTCCTCTCGTAGTGACCATTTCAGCCCAGGAAAATAGCCTCTGAGAATCCACCCTATCTATTCCCCTCAACATTTTATAAACCTCTATTATGTCGCCTCTCACCTACGTCTGTCCAGGGAGAAGAGTCCCAGCTCCCTCAACCTATCTTCATAAGGCATGCCTCCCAATCGAGGCAGCATCCTTGTAAATCTCCTCTGCACCCTTTCAATAGCTTCCACATCTTTCCTATAGTGAGGAGACCAGAACTGCGCACAGTATTCCAAGTGGGGTCTGACAAGGGTCTTATACAGCTGCAGCATTACCTCCTGACTCCTCAACTCAATCCCTTGATTAATGAAGGTTAGTACACTATACACCTTCTTGACCACATCCTCCACCTTCGAGGCCGATTTAAGAGTCCTATGGACTCGGACCCCAAGATCCTTCTGCTCTACAACACAGGTGAGACTCCAATCCTTGATATTGTACTCCTTCATCCCATTATTCTTGCCAAAATGGACCACTACTCATTTATCCGTGTTGAATTCCATCTGCCACTTCTCCGCCCAGTCTTGCATCCTGTCTATGTCCCGCTGCAACTTTTGACATCCCTCCAGACCATCCACAACACCACCGACCTTTATATCGTCGGCGAACTTACTAACCCATCCCTCCACTTCCTCATCCAGGTCATTTATGAAAATGACAAACAGCAAGGGTCCCAGAACAGATCCCTGGGGCACACCACTGGTGACCGACCTCCATGCAGAAAAAGACCCATCCACAACCAACCCAATCTACCTTCTGCCGGCAAGCCAGTTCTGGATCCACAAGGCCAAAACCCCTTGGATCCCATGCCCTCTCATCTTCTCAAGAAGCCTTGCATGGGGGACCTTATCAAATGCCTTGCTAAAGTCCATGTACATCACGTCCACTGCTCTTCCTTCGTCAATGTGTTCAGTCACATTTTCGAAGAACTCAACTAGGCTCATAAGGCACGACCTGCCCTTGACAAAATCATGCTGACTATTTCTGATCATTCTTAACTTCTCCAAATGCTCATAAATCTTGTCCCTCAGAAGCCTCTCCATCAGCTTACCAACCACTGAGGTCAGACTCACTGGTCGGTAATTTCCCAGACTATCCTTGTTCCCTTTCTTAAAAATAGGAACCATATCCGCAATCCTCCAATCCTCCAGAACCTCTCCCATTTCCATGGATGACGCAAAGATTATCGCCAGGGGCTCTGCAATCAATTCCCTCACTTCCCACAATAACCTGGGGTACATCCCATCCGGTCCCAGCGACTTGTCTATCTTGATAGTATTTAACAGGTCTAACACGTCCTCTTTCCTAACATCCACATACTCAATCTTTTCCATTTGCCTCAAACCTGTAGTACAACCTCCCAGATCACTTTCCACCGTGAATACCGAGGCAAAGTACTCGTTAAGCACCTCTGCCATTTCTTCCGGATTCACACAGACTTTTCCCCTTCACCTTTTATAGGCCCTATCCCTTCTCTTCTCATCCTTTTACTTTTCACATATTTGTAGAAGGCCTTGGGATTCTCCTTAATCTTACCCGCCAAGGCCTTCTCATGACCACTTTCTGGCTCTCCTAATTTCCTTTTTAAGCTCCCTTCTACACACCTGATACTCCTCTAGACCCCTAGCATCTCCTAGCTCTCTGAACCTTTTATACACCTTTCTTTTCTTCCTGATTAGGGATAGTCAACACGGTTTTGTGAAGGGTAGGTCATGCCTCACAAACCTTATTGAATTTTTTGAAAAGGTGACCGAAGAGGTGGATAAGGGTAAGGCAGTTGATGTGGTATATATGGATTTTAGCAAAGCGTTTGATAAGGTTCCCCATGGTAGGCTATTACAGAAAATGCAGATGCATTGGATTGAGGGTGATTTAGCAGTTTGGATCAGGAATTGGCTAGCTAATAGAAGACAGAGGGTGGTGGTTGATGGGAGATATTCAACCTGGAGTTCAGTTACAAGTTGTGTACCTCAGGGATCTGTTTTGGGGCCACCGCTGTTTGTCATTTTTATAAATGACCTAGATGAGGGTGTAGAAGGATGAGTTAGTAAATTTACTGACGACACCAAAATCGGAGGAGTTGTAGATAGTGAGAATGAATGTTACAATTTGCAGAGGGACATAGATAAGCTGCAGAGTTGGGCTGAGAGGTGGCAAATGGGGTTTAATGCGGAAAAATGTGAGGTGATTTACTTTGGTAAGAATAACAGGAGTACAGAATAAAGGGCTAATGGAAGGACTCTTGGTAGTGTCGACAAGCAGAGAGATCTCAGTTTACATGTGCGTAGATCCCTGAAAGTTGGCACCCAGGTTGATAAGGTTGTTAAGAAGGCATACGGTGTGTTAACTGTTATTGGTAGAGGGATTGAATTCTGGAGCCATGAGGTCATGTTGAAACTGTACAAAAATCCGGTACGGCCACACTTGGAGTATTGCGTACAGTTCTGGTCACCACATTATAAGAAAGATGTGGAGTTTAGAAGGTTGAGGGGGGATCTTCTAGAGACATGTAAGATAATGAAGGGGTGGATAGGGTAGAGGTAGAGAGGTTCTTCCCGCTGAGAAATGATAGCAGAACTAGAAGGCACAGCCTCAAAATAAGGGGGGGGGGGGGGCGGTTTAGATCACTCAAAGGGTGGTGAATCTTTGGAATTCTCTGCCCGTCAAATTGGTGGAGGCTACCTCGCTGAATACATTTAAGTCACGGGTAGATAGATTTCTGATAGACAAGGGAATTAAGAGTTACAGGGAAAAGCGGGGAAGTGGAATTGATCCACTTCAGATCAGCCATGATCTTATTGAATGGCGGGACAAGTTCGAAGAGCTAGATGGCCTACTCCTGCTCCTATTTCTTATGTTCTTATGTTCTTATGAAAGGCTGAGGGACTTGAGGTTATTTTCGTTAGAGAGAAGAAGTGACCTAATTGAGACATACAAGATGATCAGAGGGTTAGATAGGTTGGACAGTGAGAGCCTTTTTCCTCAGATGGTGATGGCTAACACAAGAGGACATAGCTTTAAATTGAGGGGTGGTAATTATAGGATGGATATCAGAGGTAGGTTCTTCACTTAGAGGGTATTAAGGGCGTAGAATGCCCTGCCTGCAGCAGTTGTGGACTTGCCAACTTTAAGGGCGTTCAAATGGTCGTTGGATAAGCAAATGGATAACATTGGAATAGTTTAGGTTAGAGGGTCATTAGGTTGGTTCCACTGGTCGGTGCAACATCAAGGGCCAAAGGGCCTGTACTGTGCTGTAATATTCTATGTTCTATAATTCTCCCCAGTGCCTTACCATTAACCAAGTAAGTCCTGTCCTGGTTCGATCTGCCAAAATGCATCACTTTGCATTTATCTAAATTATACTCCATCTATTCATCAGCCCACAGGCCCAACTGATCAAGATCCCAGTGCAATCTGAGATAATTTTCTTCATTGTCCACTATGCCACCAATTTTGTAGATCTTGATGTCTAAATTTCAATATTAAGCACCCAAAATCAACCTTTTTGTTCAAAGTAAACTAATACCTTCACCCTAAAAATGAGTGGAATCAATTCTGATCTGGCTCCAAAAACAATTCAGGACAACTTATTGTAAGGAAAAAACTATCTTCCAGGTAACATGATTCATGTTAGCAGAATCATAGTAAAATTGGAGGGCTGAGCAGGCACATTAAAAACAATCTATTTTTATTTGTCCCTGGGTGACAAGGCTAGCATTCATTGTCCATCCAGAGTTACCCATGAAAATGAGAATGGTGAGCTGTTATTTTTGAACTATTGTAGTCCATGTATTGTATACACACACACCTCATGAGGGAGTTCTATGATTTTGACCCCAGGATAATGAAGGAACAGTGATCATTTCCAAGAATGAATTTTGTGTGACTTGGAGGGAACTTGAATGTGATCACTTCTATGGACCTACAAGCTAGGTAATGGAGAACATGGGATTAGAAAGTGCTGCTGAAGGAATCTTGCTGAGCATGTATTTTGTAGATACTACATACTGCTGCTATCGTGTAACAGTGGTAGAGGAAGTGACTGCTCAAGGTAGTGTGTGGGGTCCCAAACATGTGGGTTGCTTTGTCCTGGCTGGTGTCAAATCACTTGAATGATCTTCAAGCAAGTGAAAAGTATTCTTTCAATCACCTGATTTGTATCATGTTCGTCAGGACCAACTTTAGAGAGTGGGAAGGTGAGTTCTAAGCTCTGGTAGCCGTATTTATGTAATTGATCAGTTAAGGTTCTGATGAATAGTAAAGCTTCAGGATGTTGATGGTTGGGTAATCAATAATGACTGGGCCAAGACTAGATCATCTCTTGTAATTAAAATATATTGCATGGAATGATTTGTGTTCTTCTACTTGAAAGGTGTGTACATATTTTGACTCCTGTTTGCATCATTTGCAAATGATTAAAAAAAATTCTTACTTCATAAAGTTGTCTTTTTAGATACTCTAAAATAGCATCATAGCTTACGGCACAGAAAGAGGCCAATTGACTCATCATAATTGCACTGTCCAAGAAAATGAGCCACCCAGCCTAATCCCGCTTTATAGCATTTGGTCTGTGGCCCTACACGTTCAGTTGAAATATCCAGGCACTTTTAAGTGAGTTGAGCTTCTGAAAGCTTCTGCTACCCTTTCAGGCAGAGTTCCAAATCCTTCTGGGTGAAAAAATATTTTGTCATCTCCCCTTTAATCCTTCACTTTAAATCTCTGCCCCCTAGTCTCCAATCTCTTTGCTGAAGTATATTAGATCCTTTCCATCTACTCTCTCCAAGCCTCTCTCAATTTTGTACATCTTGATAAAATCTCCCCTCAGCCTCTTTGTTCCAAGGAGAACACCCCCAATCTTTTCTCATAGCTGAAATTTTCTTGCCCTGGCAACATCCTTGTAAGTTTCCTCTGCACAATTTCTAGTGCAATTATACCCCTTCTATAATGATATGGCCAGAATTATACAAAGTACCCAAGTTGTGACCTAATTAATGTTTTATATAATTCCAACATAACTTCCCTGCTCTTATATTAAATATCTCAGCTAATAAACTGTCTTAATGAACTGTTCTGTGTTTTGGTCTGGCAGATGGTAATTGCCACACAAACCAAATCCCAAAGGGAAATTTGGCATATGCATCACAACTCTTTTTGTATTCTGACTATGAAAAGATAAGTTTACTGAATTCAGAAGCCACAATTCCAGTGAGACTTCTGGAATTTTAAACATCTATTAACAAATGGAAAGAAAACTTAAGCATACAAGTTTGCATTTGTTATTAAAATTAGTCCTATAAAATATTCCTTCAAAACTATTTCCTATTAAGACTTACAAGTAAACACCGTTTAGGCAACCATCCTTCAAAAATGTTTAACTTTGATTTGTTTTAGTGTTGCCATATGTCTTCGTATACAGTGAAAAGTATTGTTTCTTGTGCGCTATACAGACAAAGCATACCGCACATAGAGAAGAAAAGGAGACAATACAGAATGTAGTGTTACAGTTATGGCTAGGGTGAGGAGAAAGATCAACTTAATAGAAGGTAGGTCCATTCAAAAGCCTGATAGTAGCTGTTCTTGAGTAAATTGGTACATGTCCTCAGCCTTTTCCCAATGGAAGAACATGGAAGAGAGTATGTTCAGGTTATGTGGATCTTTGATTATGGTGGCCGCATTTTTGAGACAGCAGGAAATGTAGACTGACTCAATGGATGGGAAGCTGGTTTGCATGATAGACTGGGTATTTTCAAAACCCTTTGTTTTTTTTTGTGGTCTTGGACAATGTAGACGCCATATCAAGCCGTGATTCAACTAGAAAGAATGCTTTCTATGGTGCATCTGTAAAAGTTGGTGAGAGTCGTTGCAGACATGCCAAATTTCCTTAGTCTTCTGAGAAAGTAGAGGCGTTGGTGGGCTTAAGTATAAAGTTGGCATGGGGGGACTAGGACAGGTTGTTGGTGATCTGGACACCTAAAAATCTGAAGTTCTTGACCATTTCGTCCCCATTGAAGTAAACAGAGGCATGTTTTCCACTATGCTTCCTGAAGTCGATGACTATCTCCTTCATTTTGTTGAGATTGAGGGAGATATTATTGGCATTACAGCAGTTCACCAGGTTCTCTCTCTTTCCTGTACTCCATTCCATCATTGTTTGAGACCTGACCCACTACAGTGGTGTCATCAGCAAACTTGAAAATCAAGTTGGAGGGGAATTTGGTCACACAGTCATAGGTGTATAAGGAATATAGTAAGGAGCTGAGGACACAACCTTGTGAGATACTGCTGTTGAGGATGATGGTGGAGGAAGTGCTGTTGCCTATCCTTACTGATTGCGATCTTTATAAAAATCCAATATTATCCCAAGGCGAAGCTGTTGTCACTTTAGTGATGCATACCACATGATCCCTCAGTCCCCACTTCCAGTTTTTTGTGGAAATTCAAAAGGCTTAAAATGAAAACCTCACTTTTTGTAAAACAGACACTTCTCTGGCTTGGCTGGAATAGTTGCTTCAGATCTTCTCTCAACATGATTGGGTCCCAAGAGGTCTCTCACATGACCACTTCCTAAAACATCTCTCCTTAAGCACGTTTTCCCTTCTTTTTGTTTCCATTGTCCTCAGCCCCTTTTTGAAACAACTTTCTCAGAATATAACTGTTTTCATGTTCTCCCTATCAGCTCCAGTTCTGGTTCAAATAAAATTTAATAACCTTGCCTTTTTTGTTTAGGAAACCTTTTCAAGTTGTAAATCATTTCACTCCTTTTTTAAATTTAACAACTAAAAATCCAAACCCTCACTTATCTCCTAATGCCAACCTCACGTCAAATGCATGCCTTCAACACGTACATTCCTTTGTTGTCCTAAGTCAACAATCTGTCCCCCGTCCCCGTTTAATTAAATTATGTTCATACACAGACACATACAGAGCCACAGAAGCCTGTTTCACAGCATAACCCAATAAATGCCAAAAATATAAATATAATATCATCTCTTGTCACACATGCTACTTTAGGGATCTGTGGACATTTGCTCCAAGATCCCTCATCTCCTCGACACCCTTTAATATCCGCCATTTACAATGTAATCCTTTGCTTTGTTTGACCACCTCACACTTTTCTGGATTAAATTCCATTTGCCACTTTTCTGCTCACCTGACTAGCACGTTGATATCTTCCTGCAGTCTCCAGCAATTCTCCTCATGATCAACCACGTGGCTAATTTTTGTGTCATCTGCAAACTTCTTGATCATTTTGCTCATGTTTACATCCAAACTGTTAATCCATATCACAAAAAGCAGTGACCCTGGTGGTGAACCCTACAGAACCCAGTGGAAACAACTTTTGAATTGCAAAAACATTTTTGCTTCTGCCACTGAGCCAATTTTGTATCCAGTTTGCTACATTCCCTGGATCCCATGGGCTTTTTTTTAAACCAGTGTGCCATATGGGAGCTTGTCAAAAACCTTGTTAAATTCCATGTAGATTACATAAATACTATCCTCATCAATCATCCTTGTTTCTTCAAAAAATGTATCAAATTAATCAAACGGCACTTTCCCTTAACAAATCCAGGCTGACTGTGCTTGATTAATTCAAGACTTTCTAAGTCACAATATTGGTTTGATTTATTTTGTCATGTGTCTGGATACAGAGACAATTATTGTTTCTTGTGCACAACGGAGACAAAACATACAATTCATAGGGTGCATGGGGGAGAAGGAAAGGAAAGGGTGCAGAATGTATTGTTGCAGTTACAGATGTGGGGAAGCAAAAGATCAGCTTAATGTGTGATAGGGCCATTCAAAAGTCTGATGGCCTTTTCCACTTCACCACCATTGGTGTAGACAGGGGCATGACCTCTGCTATGCTTCCTGAAATTGATGATTGTCTCCTTCATTTTGTTGACATTGAGGGAGAGATTATTGTCATCATACCATTTCACCAGAGTCTCTATCTCTTTCCTGTACTCCGTCTCTTTGTTTGAGATCTGACCCACTATCAGGCTGTCATCAGCAAACGTGAAGATGGAGTTTGGGCAGAATTTGGTTATGCAGTCATAGGTGTATCAAGAGTATTGCAAGGGGCTGAGGAACAGCCTTTCTACCTTTGAGATTTGATTCTGATGATTGCCCAGTACTAAGGCTAGACAGGGAGATTTCTGGAAGGGAGATTAAAGCAGCAAGACTTCAAGACAGTGAGGTTAAAATAGCAAGACTTCTGGACAGAGACATTAAAACTGCAGTGAAGTCTTTGCAATACGGTCGAATCAGAGGGAATACGTCACTGGAGCAATGAGAAACTTGTGAGCATAAAAGTCATTACTAATAAGGCATAAGGTTCAGCCCAAAAGCACGCTGGTGCCATATGTGGGGATTACTCAATTTTTTGTGCCGAAACCAATACCCTGCCAGTTATTGGTAAGATTTTGTCTATAAGTCCAATAAAAATTGGGATTAAAGGTCTATTGATGACCTTGAAACCATTTTTGAATTGTTGTAAAAATCCATCTGATTCACTAATGTCCTAGAGGGAACAAAATCCTTACCTGGTCAGGCCTATGTGTGCCTCCAAATCTACAGCAATGTGGTTAACTCTTAAATATCCTCCAAGGTTGGCAATAAATACTAGCCCAGCTAGCAGCAAACACATCCTGTAAATTAATAAATAAAAACTGAACCACCCATGGTGCTGCAAACTTTGCTTTTACTACACACCTCTGAGGTACCATTGCCCTCACCAACAGCCAAATTAGAAAATTGACTTGTGAGTGAGATAACTCAGGGGATTCCTGTATTCCCTGCCTGGCCCTCCTAGATTTTCTGGTGGTAACCTCACTACCTGTTATGCTTCTAACCTGTGTAAATAATTCCCTAAATGTGCCATCCACATAGTCCTCAGGCTCTCGGATGCATCACAATGACTCCAGCTGCTACGCAAATTCTAAAACCCAGAACTCAAGTTTCCACAACCACTGACACTTCCTGCAGACTTGTTCATCTAGACTACATACAGTCTCCATAACTTCCCACATAATACAGGAGGCACATTCCATTAAGCCAAGCTGTCCTGCCATACCTTAATCTTACTTTTAAACTCATTGCTCATAGAATGTAGAATTACAGAGCCTCATTCACCAATCAGTTCCTTCTCTGTTTTGCTATAGACAGTTTATTTAAATATTCAAATGCCAAAGTTGATTAATAAGCATTTACTATGAAAATTAATAGGATGAAATGGAAATATAGGAAGATTGGAAGAATTACCTTAAGTCAATAACAAACCAGTGCCAGGCTGTGAAATTCCCTCCCTAAACTTCTCCACCTCGCGGACATCTACTCCTTCACTTAAGATGTGACTTAAAACGTACCTTTTTGACCAAGCTTTTGTTCACATCTCCTAATATCTCTTTATGAGTTTTGCACATTGGCTGGGATTTTACAACCTCACTCAAGCAAGGCTCGTAAAATCCCGCCCGAGGACAATGGAGAATTCTGTTCTGTGAGCCACACCTGCCCCAGCATTGGGGCAGGTAGTGGTAAAATTCCAGCCATTGTGTTTGATAATGCTCTTGAGAAGCAGCTTGATATGTTTCACTGCATTGAAGTGCTACATAAATACAGGTTGTCATTATATTAGTAGGCCATAATGAAAATAAAATAGGATTTATGACACTTCAACATCATGATGCCTTGTTGTAATCTGAAGAGAATGACACAAGTCCTGACGTCAATGCTGGCGTCATTATGATTAAGGCTCTGTGTCCTAGCTAAATATCTAATTCTCCATTAGGATTCAATGAGCCTTTGTAACATCCCTGAAGGAAGCGTCTGTGCAATTCAATCAGCTGAAGGTAATTTTTATCTATTTGGCAGCACACAATGTTTACACTTTTAGCTACAGTAAATCCCTGTCAACTGCAACAAGTAAAAGAAAATGAGACAAGTCTACAATGTCTAAAATTGCTAACAGGATGATTGATTTTTGCTGTGACTAAAAAGGAAGTTATTTAATAATCTATAATTGTATCAATTGCTGTACATACACCAGTAAAATTAATGAAAATAAAAAGAAAGAGAACATTTATAGTAAATAATATGTAAAGAAAGAAAATAAAGACCTTTTAACAAAGACTTATAAATCAGAACAAGCAAATCAGCACCCTCAGTTCCAGCTGGCTTCATAATGCAGCAACAGCTTGACCATTCTTATACTTGCAATCCTCATAATCTCCATCTGATTGTCACTTTACAATTCAGTCTTATGGATCTTACCCTCACTAAACTACAAATATTAATGTCAACATCAAGTTCAGGACAAACAGCTGAACTTGAACAGCTGGGTTCAAACCTGTCTAATGTTTAACTTGCTGCATTAAGAATCACCCTGGAGCAAGCCCTTAGAGTCTGTCTCCACTTGTTTACCTGTCTTGGTGCTCCTCTGAAGCATATCCCCAGTGGCTTTTTCTTGAGATGCAACAGGTTGCTGAAATTCTTTTGTGGATACTTCGGGCAGTCATGGTAGGCAGCCAGCCATTAATGGCCCATTTGCAAATTACAGCACTTCAGACTGGGTTGTGTACCAGTGTGGCCCAGCTGGCTGTGTGGTACTGACAAGGCGACACTGCTGGAGCAGGAATGCTATCTTCCTGACAGAGGAGAGAAAGGCTCTCTCATGAGAACATAAGAACTAGGAGCAGGAGTAGGCCATCTGGCCCCTTGATCTTGTTCCGCCATTCAATAAGATCATGGCTGATCTTTTCGTGGACTTAGTTCCATTTACCTGCCTGCTCAGCATAGCCTTTAATTCCTTTACTGTTCAAAAATGCATCTATCCTTGCCTTAAGAACATTCAATGAGGTAGCCTCAACTGCTTCACGGGGTCGTGAATTCCACAGATTCACAGATTCACAATCCTTCCAATGTTCTTTATCAACTCAGTCTTAGATTTGCTCCCCTTTATTTTGAGGCCATGCCCCCTAGTTCTAGTTTCACCTGACAGTGGAAACAACTTCCCTGCTTCTATCTTATCTATTCCTTTCATAATGTTATATGTTTCTATAAAATCTCCCCTCATTCTTCTGAATTCCAATAAGTATAGTCCAGTCTACTCATTGTCTCCTCATAAGCCAACCTCTCAACACCAGAATCAACCTCTGCAGCCCCTCCAGTGCCAGTATATGCTTTCTCAAGTAAGGAGACCAAAACTGTATACAGTACTCTAGGTGTAGTCTCACCAGCACCTTATACAGCTGCAGCTGTTTTTAACCTCCATCCCTGTAGCAATGAATGACCAAATTCCATTCGCCTTCTTAATTATGTGCTGCACCTGCAAACCAACTTTTAGTGATTCATGCAGAAGGACACCCAGGTCTCTTTGCACAACAGCATGCTGCAATGTCCTACCATTTAAATAATAGTCCATCTCCCTGTTATTCCTACCAAAATGGATGACCTCACATTTACCAACATTGTACTCCATCTGTCAGACCCTTGCCCACTCATTTAGATCATCTATATCCCTTTGCAGATTTTCAGCATCCTCTGCACACCTTACTCTGCCATTTATCTTAGTGTCATCTGCGAATTTTGACACACTACATATGATCCCCAATTCCAAATCCTCTGTGTAAATCATAAACAATTGCAGTCCCAACATTGATCCCTGAGGCACACCACTAGTCACTGATTGCCAACCAGAAAAACCTCCATTTACCCCACTCTTTACTTTCTGTTAATTAACCAATCCTCTATCAATGCTAATACACTAACTGTTACACCATGCATCTTTATCTTATATATGGGACCAATGCCACATTTGTCAAATAAAATTGGAAAATTCTGTGAAGGTGAAAAAACCTGCTTCTTATTTCCAGCATTTTCTGTTTTTATCTCGGCACAGTGGCTACCATTGCTGCTTCACAGCACTAGGGACCTGGGTTCGATTTCTACCTTGGGTCATCATCTATGTAGACTACATGTTCTTCCCGTGTCTGCATGGGTTTTTTTGGGTGCTTTGGTTTCCTCCCGCAGTCCAAAAGTTATTGACCATGCTAAATTCTCCCTCAGTGTAATCAAATAGGCACCAGAATGTCTTATTTTCACAATAATGCAGTGTTAATGTAAGCCTAATTCTGACACTAATAAATAAACTTCAAACTTTATTTTGCTTTTGCCACCATGGTAGGGTTTGTGCTTCAGGTGCCTATGGGCAGCACAGTGGTTACCACTGCTGCTTCACAGTGCCAGCGGCCTGGGTTTGATTCCCAGCTTGGATCACTGTCTGTGTGGAGTTTGCACATTCCCCCTATATTGATGCGGGTTTCCTCCAGGTGTTCTGATTTCCTTGCACAGTCTGAAAGACACGGTGGTTAGGAGCATTGACCCAAAAAGGTGCCAGAGTGTAGAGACTGGACGAATTTCACAGTAATTTCATTGTAGTGTTAATGTAAGCCTTACTTGTAACCAGTAAATAAACTTTAACTTTTCAATATTTAACTATGGCTGTCTGCTAAAAAAGAGGGAGTATTATGAGAATAGTGTAGCAGGTAGTACAGATATGAGAAGAGAGGTGAGTCTTACATTGATAAGTCTGGTGAGGTATTGAAGAGCTTTCAAGTTGCAGCCATTTCCTGGGGGTTAAGTAACTGACATCGATCTCCTCACTCACTTTTTCCCACTTCTGTGCTGATGCTGCCTGGAAAGATTTCCATCCTTCCCCAGGGATAATGGGATCTCTCTACTTCAGACCAGCTGATGGACTTGGACCTCCAATGCTGTATTAGAGAACTTGATCTCGCACGAGAACTTTTATTGCAAAAATGTACTTTATCCATATAAAATCTAAAGACACATTACAAAATTGCTATAACCGAGATACTCTCTGAGGTGATTCAGTTCCATAATGAGTACATTACAAACATTTCAATGTTCTCGTTACGGAAAGTAAAATTCTTTAAACTTCTTCTATTTGCATTGTCTAAACCTTTCATGCCTTCGACAGCCACAATGCATCCCCACCCCCCCCACCCCCACTGCCGCTGCCCCTGCCCGCCCCCCACCGTTCCAACCCCCCCATCCCCCACACACCCCCCATTGCCGCTGCTGCTCCTCCTCTTCCCCCCCTCCCCCGCAACGTCTTCCAATGTCTTTTAAGGGGCTAAGATTCCTGTTAAATAGCGTGATGAAATGCCTGATTCTTCACATCACACCCAAAAAGACACACAACCAAATGGGCAATTAGTACAGTCCTGACTGCATGCCTGATCCATAACATAGTACAGTACCAAATTAACATGGTTCATTTCTTGTAGTAATTAAATATTCATATTTAGCTATTATACATTCCTGTTTTCCTGTAATGTTAATAGGTGACAGTCATAGAATCCCTGCAGTGCAGGAGGAAGCCATTCAATCCATCAAATCTGCACCAAAAACAATCCCACTTAGGCCCTATTCCCATAATCCCATAATCCCATGAATTTAACCTGCTAAATCCCCTGACACTAAGGGACAATTTAGCATGGCCAATTAACTTAACCCACAAATCTTTGGACTGTGAGAAGGAATCAGAGCAACCAGAGGAAACCCACACAATGGGGATAATGTGCTAAACTCCACATTAACAGGGACCCAAGGCCAGAATTGAACTCAGGTCCTTCTCTTAATCCCCCTGACTCTTTTTAAAGGGTAATTCTAGCTCTGTTCCTGTATTACTTTATCTAATAATACAAATCTAGCTTTTCAATCACAAACAGCATGCATAATATGCTTATACCAATTAAAATCTGATTCTAGCCATGTGGATAAAATGGTCTTCCAGTCCTAAACATTTCTATCTGCCTGTTTTATTTGGTTTGACTATGGCATGAGTTTGGCAAACAATTTGCAGTCCCATAGCATTAAACAACAAATGTATAATGATAAACAGAGACACAAATGCAGACTAGTTTATGGGTATTGTGGAAGTCAGTACGTTCATGAATATTTGAAATAAGCTAGTTGTTTTGGCTTTTAAAATGTTTTAATTAGTTTAAATTGTCTTCCTTAAGGTCAATTTTTGAATTGATTTAGATGGAGGTCATGAAAGGTAATAATTTCTCGGGAGAGGTGTTCTGGCCAAGCTTGTCCGGAAACTGAAAAATCCCACCCAAAGTCAATGGACCTTTCCTTGATCCGGCCCTCATCAGTTCAATTCGCATGGCAGGCGGAATGGGAAAATTCTCCCTTTTGTGTTACCTGGTCTCTTCATTTTTATATACTTTCATCTGACTGTAACATTAGCTTTAGCTGTCTTGCAATTTGAAGCTCTTCTTTCCAAATTTCAATTAGTTAGATATTTTTAGATCTGCGTTTTAAAACAGTATAAATGGAGTCTGGACCATGAAAAGCAAACAATATTGTAAAAGAGTACATATCACCGTTGACATTATTAACAGGCACTTATCATCGGCTGGCTGATTGCAATCTAATTGAGCTGTTGAGTAAGAATTTTAAATAGCATAAGTGATGCTGCTTTTTGATTATTGGCATCACTTAGCGACTAAATTCAAAGGGAACTTTACCAAAGCCACCTGCATCCAGAACCAACAGTAGTTGGCCAACAGTAGTTGGCCAACAGTAGTCTACCAGTCTGCTAGGACAAAGCATCCTGCAACCTTCCTTTCATATTCTTAATGTTAGAACATTAACAATCTGATGAACACAGGCAAAGGGATTTACACAAAGCTGAAATGGAGAGATGGGTGTCATATGACATGATTCCCCCCCATTCCTTCAATCCCCCAGTCTGTGGATCTATTGTATTTCCTTATGGAACTATGAAGCCATCTTCCATCTATCAAGTAGCAACACATAAGAGGGATTCAGTCTATGTTTCAATGACTGGTCCCATCTACACAGTTTCTACTAGAATTTCTATACTTTTATACCATCATCAACAAGACTAATTAATCCTTGCATGTCTTTCTCATTGTGAACGTCAATTCTGCTAGAAAATTGAATTATCCAGCATTAGATTTCAACCTGACAACCTCTGTGGAGGAATACACCATTGGACTTTGATTCTAGACTCAGGATTCATGTGAAACAATAATTGTTTACTTTGTGATTTTTACTTGTAAATTTTTCTTTCTCTATCTCCCTCTTTTATCATATGAGTGAAAGGAGACAGCATTATTACACTCCTCCATGTTTGAGTTCGCACAAAGTAAACAAATTCAACCTATCTCGCATTTACTCCAGGGTTTTAATAGAAATTAGATACACCAAAACTGAGGGTTTGGAAGTATGTCACTACTTATAAAGGGGAAATCAAAATATCTCCCTATTTATGGATGGTGGCTAAAGCTGAAATCAAGGCTGTTTAAATTAACTCCCCTCCAGAGTTCTGCATCTTACCAAAGAAATTCCAAGTGCTGAACGAGCATGAAAACGAGTGAGTTTCAGACCGTTTTATCAGCAAGAGGAAAGTTAAAATCTTCTGCCACTTTGAGAAAAAAAATGGGGCAAAACGTGATTCTCACCATTACAAAGAACAGTACATTATAGCTACAGGCCTTTCAGCCCACCAAGCCTGCACAGATCATACTGCCCTATGTAGACCAATCATGTTTCCCTCTAAACTTCGCCTGTTCACATGCCTATCCAGATAAGGCTTAAATGTAGCTGAAGTATCTGCCTTAACCACCTAACTTGGCAGTGCATTCCAGACCCCCACACCCTCTGTATAAAAAAAGCTCCCCTGCATATTTCTATTGAACCTTTCTCCCCTTACTTTGAACTTGTGCCTCCTTGTGATTGTCATTTCTGCCCTAGGAAAAAACTTCCGTAAGTTCACCTTATCCATATCTGAAAGAGGCATAGAGGTAGGGAGTGTTTATGAAATCTATTCATGCTAGGAAGACAGCTGATGGCTGCTGGACATTGCGCATGTGTCTAATATCCCAATGCATCAGCTGTGTACAAGTGTACACAGATTGTGCACTGAGCAATATCTCATTTCCCTGCTTCACCCCTTTGATTACTGCCCCATTTGTGAACACCCCCAATCAATCACACCCCTGATTCACCCCTCCTAGCTGAGTGCCCCCATCTTCACGATCCTCTGATCAATCGCTCCACCGTTCAATCCCCGGCAGATCATTTTGCCTCATTCACCACCAACCTCGGAAGATCACCCCCATTTATCCACCTTAGTCGACCGCAGTCCCTATTCACTCCCCATTGATTGCAACCTCAGCAACCCCCCATAGCAGACTGCATAGCTCACCATGCACTACCTCCCCCTAGGCCCTGCCCCCTTCCTTTAGCCATCCTCCTTGACACTGCCTGGTGCCTGGTGGGCAGTGCCAGTGTGTCCAGTGAGCTCTGCGAAGATACCTGGCTGGCAATGATAGGATGCCAGGCTAACTCAGTAGAATCCCAGCTAGCACTCTCTAAAGGGCACTTTCCCCCTGCACCTGACCACCCAGAGTCCCACCAGCGAGGGTATCACATTTGGTACCCATTGCTGAGGACCATATGTGATTCTTGCCAATGAAGACTTGCACTAGCATGGTCTATATTAAAATTAGAATTTAAATATTAAAATCAGCTTTGCGTTATTGTGCTAGGAGATCAGGGTTGGTAAAATCACAAGAGGCAGGAAACCACGTGCGGACCCTGTTTTTTGCCTCTCTTGTGATCTTACTGGCTTGCCGCATTAATCAACTAGCGTGACAAACTGGTAAAATCACCCCCCCCTCAGCTAGATCTTGTAATTAACCCACAGATTTTTGACATAGATGAAAGTGCTATTACAGAGCTGTAACTGACACCATTTAGGCAAGTGTGGAAGGCATACTGCACACAGCAAGATTCAACAATCAAATCAATGAGCTATGAATCTATTTTTCACATCTATTTATCATCATTTATGGGCTTCTTGCATCCACTTTAGCAGACTTAGAGGGACAGGGAGTTGATTAAATGTGTCATTCAAAAATACAGCATCCCTTTTTTTTTTTATTAAGCAACACAGCACGGGAAACAGGCCCTTCGGCCCAACGAGCCCGCGCCGCCATCATACCAAATACATTATCCTATTTTAATATTCCTATATAATAATATATATATTATTCCTAATATGGAAAATTTTCACCATAGGGACAATTTGTTACCCAATCAGCCTAAGAGCGCATTTTTGGGTTGTGGGAGGAAACCGGAGTGCCCGGAGAAAACCCACGCAACCACGGGGAGAACGCGCAAACTCCCGCAGACACCGGCCCAATTCCAAGTGTCTGCACAGCCACATCGATAGTCTCTGAGCTGTCATGGTGCCCTTCAGATGGTCCACATAAAGCACTCATATACGACATGGGGTACCAGGCAACCCATGAATCAACATCCAAGAGCTGTACCCGCACCACCTGCCGAATGCGTGCTCAAATTATGGACCGAATTACCTGTGGAAAAAAGCCGTAGTTAAACAGTCCTAATATATCCCTCTATCTGCATACCGCTCATGTGGCTGTCCAAGAGACCCGTAAACAGCCCCAGCGTGCCTGCTCCCACCACCTTACTCGGCAGTGCATTCCACACCCCCACTACCCTTTGTGTGAAAAACTGCCCTCTAATATTCGTCCTATACATAGCCCCCCTCACCCTATGGCCATGACCTCTCGTCCTATCATTTCTAAAGGTGGAAAAAGTTTACCTCCATTTACTCTATCTATACCCCTTATAATCTTATACACCTCTATGAGATCCCCTCTAAGCCGACGTCTTTCAAGGGAAAACAACCCCAGTCTATCTAATCGGTCCTCATAGGACAGTCCTTCCATACCAGGCAGCATCCTGGTAAACCTCCTCTGCACTCTCTCCAAGGACTCCCATCCTTCCGATAGTATGGAGACCAGAACTGGGCGCAGTATTCCAAGTGAGGCCTAACCAAAGTTGTATACAACTGCAACATCAAACTCCTACTCTTATAGTCTATACCCTTTTCTATGAAAGCTAACATACTATACGCCTTCTTTGTCACCTTCTCCACCTGTGAGGACACCTTCAGAGACTTGTGAACCTGCACCCCCAAGTCTCTCTGCGTCTCTCTGCTCCTTATAGTTTTACCTTTTATCCTATAATTCTCTTCTACATTTTTCCGGCCAAAATGCATCACCTCGCATTTTCCCGGATTAAATTCCATTTGCCATCTATCTGCCCAATCTACCAACCTGTCTATGTCCTGTTGTATTGCCTGACACTGCTCTTCTGTACCCTCCAATCCAAGCATCTTGGTGTCATCAGCAAATTTGCTGATCTCACCACCTACCCCTACTTCCAAGTCGTTTATGTAGACCACAAATAGAAGAGGAACTAGTACTGAGCCTTGTGGCACTCCACTAGTGACAGGCTTCCAGCCGGAAAAAGAGCCTTCCACTACTACCCTCTGTCTCCTCCTTGCGAGCCAGTTTTCGACCCATCTACATACCCGACCCTGTATCCCATGCGCCTTCACCTTCTCTATCAGTCTACCATGAGGAACCTTGTCAAACGCCTTACTGAAATCCATGTAGACGACATCAACAGCACGTCCTTCATCAACTGTTTTTGTCACTTCTTCAAAAAATTCCACTAGATTTGTAAGACAAGACCTCCCCTTGACGAAGCCATGCTGCGTATCCCTGATCAGATCGCAGCGCTCCAGATGCTCATACATCCTGTCCCTAAGGATCCTCTCCATTATCTTACCTATAACTCAAGTCAAGCTCACCGGCCTATAGTTCCCTGGGTTATCCCTCTGACCTTTTTTAAACAACGGTACTACGTTTGCTATCCTCCAGTCCTCTGGGACCTCACCTGTGTCCAAGGAAGAGACAAAGATTTGCGTCAGAGGCCCAGCTAAGTCTTCCCTCAAATCCCTTAGCAGCCTGGGGTAAATGCCATCAGGCCCCGGAGCTTTATATGTCTTTAAGCTGCCTAACAGCCCCAACACCTCTTTCCTTGTAATCCTTATTTCCCTCAACCGCTCCTCAACTTTGTCAACATCAGGCACAGACATCTGTCCAGTCTCCTGCGTGAATACCGACGCAAAGTATTCATTCAGGATCTCCCCATTCCCTCAGGCTCTAAGCATAGATCCCCTCCACTGTCCCTAAGAGGTCCAATCTTGCCTCTAACCATCCTTTTGCTTCTTACATAGGTGTAAAATGCCTTTGGATTTTCTTTAATCCTACCTGCCAGAGCCACCTCATGGCCCCTTTTTGCCTTTCTAATACCCCTTTTTAGATCCCGTCTACACTCTCTATACGCTTCCAGCGCTATCTCAGTCCCTAGTTGCCTAGATCTAATGTAAGCCTCTCTCTTTTTCTTGATCAAGTCCTCAATCTCCCTGGTAAGCCAAGGTTCTCTAATCCTACCTTTCCCATCCTTCCTCCTTGCCGGCAAATATCTTTCCTGCAGAGAGTTTAGTTTTCCCTTGAAAGACTCCCACATGTACCTCGTCGACCTGCCCTCAAAAAGCTTATCCCAATCCGTATCTTTAAGATCTTGCCTAATCTGGCTGTATCTAGCCCTCCCCCAGTTAAATACCCTCCCTTTTGGGCCAGTCTCGTCCTTTTCCATTAATATCCTAAAGCAGACAGAGTTGTGATCACTATTTGACACCTGCTCTCCTACCTCGACGTCAACAACCTGGCCTGGCTCATTCCCCAGAACCAAATCCAGTATAGCCCCCTCTCTAGTCGGGCCATCCACATACTGCTCCAAGGACCCTTCCAAAACACACTGTACAAATTCCTCCCCATCCACTCCTACAGCCCTGGGCACACTCTAATCTACTCCAGGAAAATTAAAATCTCCCACCACTACCACCCTATTTTTCCTACACTTATCTAAAATGTCCCTGCATATCCCTTCTTCCGCAGCCTGCGGGCTGTTGGGCGGTCTGTAGTAAACAACCAACAGAGTAACCACTCCCTTCCTATTCCTCAACTCCACCCATAGAGACTCAATTCCTAAATCATCCATACCTCTCTCCCTCTGCACTGCTATGACGTTGTCCTTAACTAATAAAGCCACTCCCCCGCCTCCCTTCACACCAACTCTGTCACACCTAAAACACTTATACCCTGGAATATTCAATTGCCAGTCTTGCCCCCCCTTCAACCACGTCTCAGTCACCGCCACCACGTCTAAACTCCTCGTGAACATTATTGCCTTCAGTTCATCTGTTTTGCCAGTCACACTCCTCGCATTAAAACATATGCACTGAAGACCCTCAGCTCTCGGATATTCCTTTCTACCTACTGGTGTTACCCTATCATCCCTCTCTATCCCACTCCCAGTTCCCGCTGTCTCCCCCCCCTCCCTCCCTATTAGTTTAAACATTTCTGAAACACTCCAGCTAACCTCCCAGCTAAAATATGTGTTCCCCTCCCAGTCAACTGCTCCCTATCCCTCGTGAATAGGTGACCCTCCCTCCTGAAGACTTCCCAATGATCAATAAATATGAAGCCTTCTGCCCTACACCAAGCCCTCATCCATGCATTTAGTTGGAGTGTCTCATTTATTACCCAATCGGTCCCGGGCACAGGCAGCAGCCCAGAGAACGCCACCCTGGAGGCCCTACCTTTCAGTTGAGCCCCCAACTCCCTAAACTGTCTACGTAAGTCCCCCCTGCGCTTTCTTCCTACATTTTTTTGTCCTATGTGAACTATTACATTTGCCTTAGACCCTTCTCCCTTCAAAATTCCCTCTACCCTCTCTGATACATCCTGGACCCCTGCTCCAGGGAGGCAGACTACCATCCTGGAGTCTCTCTTTTCCCCACAGAATCTCCTATCGATCCCTTTAACCATCCCATCCCCCACCACTATCTCACTTCCTGCTTTCCCGCCGGTCTCTGTGGCATTCTGTTCCCCTTCACCTGCCCTCTCCATCACAGCTTTTACCCCCCCCCTTGGTTTTCTGGGGATCCTCCTTAGAGATGGCCTTTGTGCCTTAATTTTTGTTCTTGTTCCTTGCAACTGTACCCAGCCCATCCCTACTACTAGATCCTGGGGTCCCTGCAGGTCTGCCTTCCCTATTCATTGTATCCTCATTTTCCCTCACTAGACAAACGTCCTCCAAGCGCAGCTCCAGCTGTCTCAACTTTGCTCGTAAACGTTGCAGTTCTAAACATTTTGCGCATATGTGGGGCTTCGGGAGACGTGATGCCTCCAAGAAGGTCCACATATGGCAGCGTACACAGTGGACGCGTGTGGCCAAGTATCGTGGCATTTTATATACCCCTTTAAAGGTGATTAGGTGAGAAGCACGTTACTCACCGCCTCCAAGCCTGCGCTCACCCAAGCCCAGTGAGCTTAAGCCCTTGTTCCTCTCACTCTAACTCCCGTCTCACTCCACTGCCCGCTCCCGACGCTGCCCGCTGTCTTACCTTGGCCTTCCTTTTATACTCCCGCGCTTCCTCCCCTGCAGCCCCCCGCGCCTACCTCCCGCTACGGAGCGCCGAAAGAAACACTCTACAAAATAAAGTACAAGACAGAAATTGCAAGTCAGGATTCTCTCCAGCCACTCTCCAAATAACTCTGCTCCGGAGAACAGGTGACTCTGCTCCGGAGAACAGTTATGTTATGTTAGTCTATGTTAGTACAAAGTATCAGCCTAAATGACATGGTCAAATCCTGGAATTGGATTTTGAATATACAACTTTCTTCATCAGAGATGACTGATACCTTTGATCCAATCGCCTGTGCAAGTGCGATCACTGAGCCAACACTGATACTTTATTGCTCCATGCTTACTAACGTTGTTTATCCCAAAATTTTCACTGTACAAAATAAACAAATACCTTCAATATTCTAATTTTAAGGAAATGGAAAGTAAGGCCAAGTGGAGATTGATACTGCTGGACATCATATGGAGGAAATCACTTGCATTATGCTTGAGACCTCAGGCTGCAAGCAATTACAGGATCAATTCAAGAACTTTGTGACATTGTGTTAAATTTAAACATGCCTTATCAGTGGTGGTGACTTTATTGTCTGTACCTCTAAATCAAGGAATGATGAAGCAATATTCTGAAATCATTGCTCCATCATAAAATGACTTGTTATCACAAAAAACGTCAAAAGGGTTTTGCAAGATGTCAATTGAAGAGAAGTTAGTAATTTATTCAATTCAAAACACTAAGTATTTCTCAGACTAAGTACATACAGAACAAGGAAAATGTAACCAACGGTCAGTGCAAGGTAAATAGTGAAGGTGTATTACTATCTTCTTTGCTCAGCAGATGAAATAAGGAAACATTCGCATTTCCTGGAAAATCAACAGTCTTTATTATATAGTGTCATATTATATACAGAAACCATACTGCAATACAAGCGGAGTTTACAACTGATTGCTTGGTTTATTATTTGCATCCCTTCAGGGGATAATTGAGCCTTCAAACAAATAATCATATAATTACCACCTTAAACATTGTATAAGAAATTATTGCTTCATTTTCCAAATGTGTGGATCAAGAACTAAATATGTAACTAGCAGATTTCTATCCTGTCAAAGGTACAACATACAAAGGAAAGAAATTTTTTGCAATTCTTTCAATTTTGCAATGTGGAATGTTAGAACACTGAAGGATAATCTCAGGAAGAACAGCAATTGTGTCATGCAAGCTATCAAGACACAAAATTGACATTCTTGCCCTTGGTGTGACCTGCCTTCCCTGGGATATGGCAGCTAAAAGAATAAGCATGTTGCATGAAAAAGCAAAAAGCAAGCGCAAACAAGAACAAGCACCATCTGCTGGAAAGGAAAGGTTAATTTTGACCCTCATGTCCACAGAGTTGGTTTTACCATTCAAACTTGGATCTTGAGTGCACTGCCAGATCTGCCTAATTGTATGAGTGATAAATTCATGACACTTCACTTGCAGTTCACTTATCATCAGCACTTTGTCTTTACCCTTGACTCCAATGAAGACATTAAGGAAAAAATCTAGTCTGATCTTAAAATGTTCTCATTTTCATCCCGAAAGAGGAATTTTGAAGTCTGCCAAAAAATCATTCTTTTGGGGAACATCAATGCCAGGGTTAGTTGTGATTCCAATGTCCTGAGGACAACCATTAGGAAAAACAGCATGGGAAATACCAATGCAAAGTGTGCCCTCCTGCTGACAAAGTATGTTCAGCATGGCCTGATAACAACAAATACCCTCTTCGTTTAGAAGGACAAATACAAAACTGCATGGAGGCATTCTAGAGCAAAGCAGTGGCACCTCCTGAATTATGTCACTGTTCGTGTCAAAAACTTAAATGTTGTCTATATCACAATCGTTGCAGGGGATTGTGTTTGCTGGACAGATAACCAATTTGTTTAATCAGCGATGAACATCCACCCAACATCAAAACATTGCAAGAATTAAAAGTCTAAGAGAAAGAAGCTGAATGGCTCAGCCCTAAAACAGCCTGACCAGAGAGAGGAATTCCAAGCACAGCTCACAATTAATTCAGAAATTCTTCACACATCCAACTCAATTTCAGAACAGTGGAATCGAATAAAGTCAGCTACTCCGAACTCTTTTGTCCAGGTCATTCAGTTTCAGCATCTTTAGATGGAAAAATACTTGCTAGGTGGAAACTGTGGTGGCTTCTATGTCAAAACTAGACTGACCACCATGAATATACATGATCTGCAGTCTGTGGATGATTTTAATGTTATCATCCACTCTCTGCCAAATTTTCTTGATCTCTTTAATTCCACATATAAAAGACAAAATAAGCTTTATGGTGATGAGGAGGAAAACCTATTTCACAGTGACAGAATCATTGCAATAGTTAGTAACATTTTATTTGATTATTTTGTGGCACCCTGAATATTGGGGCAAGATTTTATTCTTCCCCCAAAGTAGGTTCTGAGGTTGTAGTAGAAAATATAAAAATTGAATGGACAGGATTTTTTCTCAGGAATTGCAGCCTTCTGTATCATTACTGCTCTAGGACGAAGTGGAAATGGTCGACAGGTTCAGGTTTCTTGGTGTCCAGATCATCAATAACCTGTCCTGATCTCTCCATGCTGATGCTATAGTTAAGAAAGCCCACCATGCCTCTACTTCCCCAGGAGGCTAAGGAAATTTGGCATATCTGCTACGGCTTTCACCAAATTTTACAGATGCTCCAAAGAAAGCATTCTTTCTGGTTGTATCACAGCTTGGTATGGCTCCTGCTCTGTCCAAGACCACAAGAAACTACAAAGAGTTGTAAATGTAGCCCAGTCCATCATGAAAACCTGCCTCCCATCCATTGATTCTGTCTACACTTCCTGTTGCCTCGGGAAAACAGCCAACATAATTACAGACACATCTTGGACATACTCTATTCCACTTTCTTTCATTGGGAAAAAGAAACAAAAATCTGAGGTCACGTATCATCTGACTCAAGAACAGCTTCTTCCCTGCCGCCATCAGACTTTTGAAATGACCTACCTTCTATTAAGTTGATTTTTGATGTAAAGAGAAAAGGATTGGCAAAAATGAATATAAGTCCCTACAATCAGAAACGGGAGGATTCATAATGGGGAATAAAGAAATGGCTGAGGACTTTGCTTCAGTCTTCACAAAGGAAGACATGAATGATGTATCAAAAGTGTTGAGAGAAACATGTTTTAGTGAGGAGCTGAAGAAAATCAGCATTGGTAGAGAAATGGTTTAGAGGAAATTGATGGTATTGAAGGTAGATAAATGTCCATATCCTGATAAACTTCATCCCAGTGTACTTAAGAAAGTGCCCTCGAAATAGTAGATCCATTGGTGGCTATTTTCCAAAATTATTTGGACTCTGGAATAGTTCCTACAGATTGGAGCGAAGTCCACTATTCAAAAAAGGGGATAGAGAATGGGAACTATAGACCAGTGTGCCTAATGACAGTACTGGGGAAATTGCTACAATCTATTATCAAGGATTTCATAACTCAGCATTTGAAAGGCAGTAGTATAATCAGACAAATTCAGCAAAGATTTACAAAAGGGAAATCATGGTTGATGAATCTAAGGGAATTTTTTGAGGATGTAACTAATAGAGTTGACTGAGGAGAACCAGTGGATGTGGTTTATTTAGACTTTCAGAAGACTTTTAACAAGGTCTCACAAGACATAGAACATAGAACATAGAACATTACAGCACAGAACAGGTCCTTCGGCCTTCGATGTTGCGCTGACCAATATAAAAAGCAATGCCCCTCCAAACTAAACCATTCCCTTCTCTTCCATATACTTATCAACTAACCTCTTAAACGCCACCAAACTTGGCGCATCTACACTGCTGCAGGCAGGGCATTCCACTCCCGAACCACCCTTTGGGTAAAGAACCTACCTCTGATATCCGTCCTATAACTATCACCCCTTAATTTAAAGCTGTGTCCCCTCGTGCTAGCTTTTTCCATCCTAGGAAAAAGGCTATCACCGTCCACCCTATCTAAACCTCTAATCATCTTATATGTTTCGATCAGGTCCCCTCTTAGCCTCCTCCTTTCTAATGAAAACAACCTCAAATCCCTCAGCCTCTCCTCATAAGACAGACTACTGTGTAAAATTAAAGCACTTTACATACTACATAATGTCTTGAGATGGATAGAAAGCTGGTTAGCAGACAGGAAGCAAGCAAAGATTTGGCATAAATGGATGTTTCTCTGTTTGGCAGTCAGTGACTAGTGGGGTCCCCAGGAATCTGAGCTAAGACCCCAACTGTTCACATTATATGTTAATGATTTGGAACAGGAAACTGAATATATTATCTCCAAATTTGCAGATAATACAAAGTTGGACAGGAGAGTGAGCTGTGAATAGGATGCAGAGATGCTTCAGTGTGATTGGGACAGGCTGAGTGTGTGGGCATTTGCACGGCAGATACAATATAATATGGATACATGTGAAGTTATCCACTTTGGTAGTAATAATAGAAAGACGGATTATTACTTGAAGAGTGTAAATTGTGGGAAATGGATGCTCAACAATACCTTGGAGTTCTCAGGCATCAGTCACTAAAAGTAAACATGTAGGCAGTAAAGAATGCAAATGGTATGTTGTCCTTCATAGCGAGAGCAATTGAGTATAGGAATAGAGATGTTTTGTTGTAATTGTATAAGACATTGGCGAGGCAACACGTGGAGTATTGTGTGCACTTTTGATGTCTTTATCTGATCAAGGATATCTTTGCTGTAGAGGGAGTGCAGTGAAGGTTTACTAGGCTGATTCCTGGGATAGCAGGTCTGTCACATAAAGAGACTAAATCAATTAGAATTATATTCATGGAGTTTAGAAGAGTGAGGGAATCTCTTAGAAACTTACAAAATTCTAACAGGATAAGACAGGGTAGATTCAGAAAGAATGTTCCCAATGGTGGGGTCATTGTTTGGGGGTCAGGGGTAAAACTTTAAAACTGAGATATTTCGTCATCTAAAAGGTGGAAAATATGTGGAATTCACTATCACAGAATGCAGTGGAGGCTAAAACATTGTCTGATTTCAAGAAGAAATTAGAAATAGTCCTCCGGCTAAAGGGATTAAAAGATACGGGAGGAAGGTGGGATCAGGATATTGAATTTGATGATCAGCCATGATCAAAATGAATGGCAGAGAAGCTCAAAGAGCCAAATGACCTGCTCCTGTTCTATATCCTATGTTTCTCTACATCCTAGCTATGACTGTAGCACTACATTCTGCTGTTTCTCCTCTCCTCTATGCTTTATCTGAATAGCATGCAAGAAACAATACTTTTTACTAATATGTGATAATAATAAATATAATCAAAAAATTGAAAAAAGAAAGCTGAACCCACCAGCTATACATTGAGGGTTATCTCTCCTTCTACCTCCTGCCCCTCGGCCAATCTCTCTGCCTATGGCTGGATGTGCTGCTTATCATGCTGCTCCTCTTCTGTTGTCTACCCTGACCACTGGTTGAGTGGGCACCGTGTCTGGAAATGCTTCTGTACAGTAGCCTGCTCAGCTTAGTTGACCTGGCAGAATACGCTGGTGCAAGACGCCCTAAATTATCACCTTCACACTCAGTCTGTCAGCTGACTCAAACTGACGACTTCTCATTGTTATATCCCTGGCTATGCAAGAAATTATTCCTGCTGCATCTGCTCTATGTAATACTGACTGGCTGGCAATTTCAATGGACAATGTCTTCCTGTTGTGCAGTTCCTGCAGCCTGAGTTGCTGAGATATTGGCCAGATCTCATTGCAATTGTAATGGACGGGCTAATTGCCTTTTAATTCACACTAATTGGCTACCCATGCACAGAGACGGGAACACGTCAGAGAGCTGCCCTGAGGTGCAACTTTTTAAATTTCTCTGCACCCGACCTCGAAGTACACCTCCATGAGGCAGGGGAATATTCAATCAGTCAAATACATAAAATATGAAAGAGATTATAAACTATTTAAATCATATCTTACTTTCTGAGTATTTGAAAATGGATTTTGCCAGACTAAAAACATGATTGCTACAAGTCACATGATTTTCAAGTTGACTACAAATCTGGAAACTTCTAACAGTAATTGCAGGACAGTTCTCAACTTTATCCTTGTGGAATCTCACATTTATTATTGTGTGGACCCATTCCAATCAAGGAAACAAAGGGTAGGAAGTGGTTTATCTCTCTAGCCTGAACCTATGACTGAGAGAATTATTGAAATTTGTTATACCTATAGAGGTGCTAATAATCACCATCTATCTACTAAAATAAATAATGGATTTTGACCAGAAACATAGAAACTGATTGTTATCCAGAAATTGACTCCATAATGAGCAATACTATTTGACTGGTGAAGACAATGGTACCATTAGACTAGAATTCAGAGACCCAGAATAATGCTCTTGGGACCCAGGTTCGAATCCCACCACAGCAGATGGTGAAAACTAAATTCAGTGAAAACCTGAATGAATAATGACCATGAAACCATTGTCGATTGTCATAAAAACCTATTTATTTTACTAATGTTCTTTAGAAAGGAAAATCTGGCATCCTTACGTGGTCTGGCCTACATCTGACACCAGATCCATAACAATGTAGTTGACTCTCAAATACCATCTGAAATGGAAAGCATTTAGGGATTGGTAATAAATGCTGGGACCTGCCAGTGATTCCCCACATCCCATAAAATGAATAAATTGAAAAAAAATTTTCTTTCCTATATATTTCTTCTGTACTTGTGTGTGTGCATGTGTGTATGTATGTGTGTGTGTGTTTGTTCATGTGTGTATTTATGTGTGTGTGTATGTGTGCGTGTGTGTATGTGTCTGTAGTTGCGACAATGGGTTTGAATGCGTGAATAAACAATATTTCTGGTTTAATCCTGAAGAGAGTTTTTTAAGAATCACTTTACAATTAATTTCATAATCAGAGGACTTGGGAAAACATACAACAACCTATCTCAAAAATTAAAACATCATTGATTTCAGACAGCTGGCAAGAAAAATAAAGGAGTTTAGTTTGCATCTACATCCCCTGTCCATAACATGCATGTTAACTTTATTTCTTTCTCTGTAGATGTTGCTTTACGTGCTAAATATTTTCAGTATTTTTTTTATTTCAGATTTGCAACCACCGAAGTATTTTACTTCTGTGAATGTAATTTAGCCTAAAAATCCGATATTAATTTAAGCATCAACAAATCTGAAACTAGTAACTGTGCAATGCCAATGCTCATACAATATTCAATATTAGAAATTCATACAAAGCAATTTGTATATATTCTCTCTAGAAATTACATCTTGAAAATAGCAAATAACATTTTATACTGAAAAATTAATATCTATCCAGATTCATATCTACTTATCACATTGAAGGATAAGTGATGTCAACGGAAAGAGATATAAGTTGCTGAAGTCTTTTATTGTACTCATCAAGACAAACACAAGAATGTAAAATTTGAAGCAATCACAATAGTTCATACTACAGAGCGTTAAAAAAAAGAGGTGACTCTCATTGAGGAATTGCCATGGAGAAAGTTCATGCTTCTGGGCAACGAAGGAAGGCAAATGGCTTGAATATATTCCTTTTGTTTATGGGTCCCTGCCTATGAATGTATGTTACTTCTTGCAAACATAAATGAGCCATGTTACAAGTCAACTGATTATCTTAAATTAGTTATTAGTGCAACTATAAGTACATTCAGGATTGTCCAGCAAGTCCTAGCCAAATTGGAATCACATCTAAAAGTAGATGCTATCTAAATGCTAAATGCTAAATGTGGGAGGCGAGGGATGTCATTGCAGAGCCCCTGGCGATGATCTTTGCGTCGTCGATGGAGATGGGAGAGGTTCCTGAGGATTGGAGGATTGCGGATGTGGTCCCTATTTTCAAGAAAGGGAACAGGGATAGTCCTGGAAATTACCGACCGGTGAGTCTGACCTCAGTGGCTGGTAAGCTGATGGAGGGGCTTCTGAGGGACAAGATTTACGAGCATTTGGAGAAGTTTAGGTTGATTAGAAATAGTCAGCATGGTTTTGTAAAAGGAAGGTCGTGCCTTACGAGCTTAATTGAGTTCTTCGAAAATGTGACTGAACACATTGACGAAGGAAGAGCAGTGGACGTGGTGTACATGGACGTCAGCAAGGCATTTGACAAGGTCCCACATGCAAGACTTCTTGAGAAGGTGAGAGGCCATGGGATCAAGGGGCTTTGGCCTTGTGGATCCAGAACTGGCTTGCCTGCAGAAGGCAGAGGGTGGTTGTGGATGGCTCTTTTTCTGCATGGAGGTCGGTCACCAGTGGAGTGCCCCAGGGATCTGTTCTAGGACCCTTGCTGTTTGTCATTTTCCTAAATGACCTGGATGAGGAAGTGGAGGGATGGGTGAGTAAGTTCGCCGATGACACGAAGGTCGGTGGTGTTGTGGATGGTCTGGAGGGATGTCAGAAGTTGCAGCATGACATCGATAGGATGCAAGACTGGGCGGAGAAGTGGCAGATGGACTTCAACGCAGATAAATGTGTTGTGGTCCATTCTGGCAGATCCAACGGGATGAATGAGTACACTATCAAAGGTAGGAGTCTTAGCTGTGTGGAAGAGCAGAGGGATCTTGGGGTCAGGGTCCATAAGACTCTCAAATCGGCCTCCCAGGTGGAGGATGTGGTTAAGAAAGCTTACGGTGTACTGGCCTTCATTCATCGAGGGATTGAGTTCAGGAGTCAGGAGGTAATGCTGCAGCTTTATAGGACCCTTGGCAGACCACACTTGGAGTACTGTGCGCAGTTCTGGTCACCTCACTATAGGAAGGACGTGGAAGCTATTGAAAGGGTGCAGAGGAGATTTACAAAGATGTTGCCTGGATTGGGAGGCATGCCTTATGAAGACAGGTTGAGGGAGCTGGGACTGTTCTCCCTGAAGAGACGAAGGTTGAGAGGCGACCTGATAGAGGTTTACAAGATGTTGAGAGGAATAGATAGGGTGGACTCTCAGAGACTATTTCCCCGGGCTGAAATGGTCATGACGAGAGGGCACAGATTTAAGGTGCAGGGAAGCAAGTACAGAGGAGATGCTAGGGGAAAGTTTTTCACTCAGAGGATGGTGAGTGAATGGAATCGGCTGCCGTCGGTGGTGGTCGAGGCGAACTCACTGGGGTCTTTTAAAAGACTTCTGGATGAGTATATGGGATCCAATGGGATTGGGGGTTATACATAGGTCTATGGCTGGATAGGTTTTGATGTGTTCGGCACAACTTGTGGGCCGAAGGGCCTGTTTGTGCTGTAGTGTTCTATGTTCTACGTTCTATGTAGATACTCAGTTCAAAGTTTTACAAGTACTCTATTTTGAACAACTAGAGGAACATGTGTGTGATTTGATTAGTAAATCTTTGGGGTGCATGGTCTATGTACCTGGCAATGGCACTGAAATGTATACATGAAGTTCCTCACTTCTGTGAGAGGCTGAATGACTTTTTGGATGGTTGGCAGCAGCCTGTTAGTGGGAAATATCACTTGTGTAGCCACTGCAAGCTTACTTAACCTGTTCAAAGTTTTGGCGTAACAAGGTGTGACATGGATGGCATGGTGACACAGTGGTTAGTTTATTATTATTATTGTACTAGTGTCACCAGAAGGCTTACATTAATACTGTAACAAAATTACTGTGAAAATTCTCTGGTCACCACACTCTAGTGCATATTCAGGTACACTGAGGGAGAATTTAGCATGGCCAATGGTCTTTCAGACTGTGGGAGGAAAGCTGAGCACCCACGCAGACACAGGGAGAACATGCAGACTCCACACAGAAAATGACCCAAATCAGGAACTGAACCTTTGTCCCTGGCATTGTGAGGCCTTAGCACCTAGCACTACTGCCTCACAAATCCAGGGATACAATTCAATTCTGACCTCGGTGATTGGCTTTGCAGAGTTTGCCCATGTCTGCGTGGGTTTCCTACAGATGCTCCGGTTTCTTCCCATAGTCCAAAGATGCATAGGTTATGTGGACTGGCCATGCTTAATTGCCTCTTTTTATCAGGGAGGATATGTGGGATTACAGGGATAGGGTCTGTGTGGGATTATTGTCAATGCAGTCTCAATGGATTGAATGACCTCCTTCTGCACTGTGATTCTATAATTCTATGATTTCCAAACTGCAACATAGCAGTTTTGATCTCATGAGTCATAGGCAATAATTCATAGACATAGGGTTAGCCAACTTAGCAGTCTTTGTCAGCTGAAAGATTCAGTTTAAAATTAATTAATAGCAATGAGGATATATTTTTATAAAAATAATGTTAGGCTCTATTCTGTCACATCAGGACAATTAGGCCCCTTTTATGCCAAATATGGTGACTTTGGCCCATTTGTGAGCTTGCATTATACACAGCAAACAATGACCTGATCAAGATAGTCATCATCTTGCAAGATAACTTTGATGCTTACAATTTCTGTGTCAAACTTGTAAGATGAGCAAATGGCTAGGATCCTATTCACAAGATTGCTGACGTCAATCTTATAGTACATGGAGCTATACAAATCTCAATGGGTGCATTGACCATTGAAGATAGGCTTAGTAGACAGTAGTGGAGAAATCATTAACAAACTTCTCAATTAGCATGTTAAGGAAAGGGAGTGTATTAAACAACTCCATCTCAAAAATAAATAGGAGCACAGAGTAGAGTCTAATAAGACCCTTTAGATTTAATGAAATTCTAACATACTGCTGCAGATCTGAATGTAGCAAACCTATCATCTACATATTGGAGATATGCAGGGGCTATGAAATTAGAGCTGATTTCATTCTGGAAAGCAGTAGAACTATTAGCAAGGATTTAAAGTTTAAAGTTTGTTTATTTGTCATAAGTATGCTTACATTAACCCTGTAATGAAGTTACCATGAAAATCCCCAGGCCATCACACTGCGATGCCTGTTCAGAAACACTGAAGAAGAATTTAGCCAATCTAACAAACCTGCACATCTTTTGAACTGTGGGAGGAAACCGGAGCACTAAAGGAAATCCACGCAGACACGGGATGAACATGCAAATTTCGCACAATGTCCCAAGCCGGCAATCGAATCAGGTCCCTGGTGCTGTGAAGCAGCACTAACCACTGCTATCATGCTGATTTCAAGGAGATCCTATGTCTATACCATCTATTTTGGCATATACGGGCGTAATCTTACCTGCCGTTCACACCACACTCCTGCTGCAGTAAGGGAGGAGAATTTGGCGTCCCACCAAATCTCCTTTCACTGTAGCAGGATGAGAAAATCCCACTAGAGTGAATGGTGATAAAATTCCAACTGGTGTCACTAAAATTGAATTTAACAACCAAGTCGCTATGTTGGCAGAATGCTTTAACTGTCAGAATGGCAATGTGGCTCAAATATCAATGCCTTCCTTTAGTGGCACATTCATAAAAAGATGTGGAATGATCAACTTGTTACCTTCAATATGTAATTCATAGCAAAGGTGAAGAAATTTTTCACCGAGTTTGAGGAAAACTCACTAAAAACTGACCGTAATGCTCTGGAAACCCAGATTTGAATCCCACCATGACAGTTGGTGGAATTTAAATTCAGTTAATAAATCTGGAGTGTAAAAGCTAGTCCCAATAACAGTGATCAATTGTCGTAAAAGTCAATCTGTTTCACTAACTTTTAGTGACACCAAGCCACTCACCATCCTGACTTGGAAATATATCGATATTCCTTCACTGTCACTGGATAACAAACCTGGAACTCTCTCCCTGATAGCACTGTGGGTGTACCCATACATTGATGTAGGAAGGATGTTCCCACTCTGGACAGTGGGAGTGTCCAGAACAAGAAGTTATAGTCGAAGGACATGGGGTAAACCACTTGGGACTGAGATGAGGAGAAATTTCTTCACCCAGAGAATAGTAAGCCTTTTGAATTTGTGACCACAGAAAGCAGTTGAAGCCAAAACATCATATGTTTTCAAGAATTTAGATATAGCTCTTGCGGTGAAAGGGATTGAAGGATATGAGGTAAGGTGGGACCAGGCTATTGAGTTAATGATCAACCACGATCACGATGAATGGCAGAGCAGGCTCACAGGGCTGAATGACCTACTCCTGCTCCTATTTTCCCCTGTTTCTATGTTTCTATTTCTAATCAAGACATAGTCATACTTACTAAATCATGCCTTATAGATAATATCCCAGATACTATTATCACAATCCCTAAATATGTCCTGTATGCTTACGAGAGGTGATGGCACAGTGGTATACAGTAGGGAGGGTGTTTCCCTGGGAGTTCTCAACAATGACTCTGGATGTGGTGATATCTCATGGTATCAGGTAAAATAAGGGCAAGGAAACTTCCTGCTGATTACCACATACCATCCCTCCCTCAGCTGATGAATCGATACTCCTCCATGTTCAACACACTTGGAGAAAGAATTGAAGGTAGCAAGTGCACAGAATGTACTTTGAGTGGGGGAGGGAGCTTCATTGTCCATCACCAAGAGTGATTCGATAGCACCACTAGAGATCAAGAAGGCCAAGTCCTAAAGGACATAACTGTGGCAGATGATGAAGAAACCAACAAGAGGGAAAAACCTACTTCATTCTCACCAATCTCTCTGTCCATACATCCATTCATAAATGTATCAGTAGGAGTGACAACTGGACAACGCTTGTGGAGACAGAGTCCTGCCTTCACATTGAGGCTACCCTCCATTATATTGTGTGGAACTATCACCATGGCAAATGGGATAGACTTCAAATAGATCTAGCAACTAAAAACTGGGCAACCATGAAGCGCTGTGGGCTATCAGCAGCAGAAGAATTGTACTCAACTACAATCTGTCACCTCATGGGCTGGTATATTTTCAATTCTATCATTCCCATAAAACCAGGGAATCAACTCTTGTCAGAGTGCAATGGGGCTTACAGGAGTAGCACCAGACACACCTAAAAATTGATGTCAGCCTAGTGAAGCTTTAACACAGGACTACCTGCACGTCAAACAGTGAAAGCAGGATGTGAGATAAATGAGCCCACAACAAACCAATCAGATCCAAGCTCTGCAGTCCTACCATATCCAGCATCAACGGCGGTGGACAACCAAACAGCTTGTGGAACAGGCTCCACAAATATCCCCATCCGCAGTGATGGAAGAACTCAGCATATCAGTGCAAAAGTTAAGGCTGAAGGATTTGCAATGATTTTCAGTTGGATGCGTCAAGTGGATGATCAATCTCAGCCTCCTACAGAGACCCCAGTATCATAAGTGCCAGTCTTCAGCCAATTCAATTCACTCCATATGATTTCAAGAAATAGATAAAGCCATTGGTTTTTGCAAAGGCTATGAGCCCTGCCAATATTTTGGCAAAAGTACTGAAGATTTGTGCACCAGAACTAGCTGTGCCCTTAGCCAAACATTTTCAGTATAATTATAATATTGGCATCTGCCAGGCAACGTGGAAAATTGCTTAGGTATGTCCTGGCAACAAAAAACAGGACAAATCAAACTCAGCCAATTACTACCCAGTTAGTCTATCTCAAACATCAGCGATGTGATGTAAGGGGACATTGACAGTGCCTTCAAGTGGCACATCCTCAGCAATAACCTGCTCAGATGCATGGAAGCACCATCAACTGCAAGACCTCCTTCAAGCTACACACCATCCTAACTTGGAAATATATAGCCATACTTTCAGTTCCTGGATCAAAATCTTGGAACTCCCTCCTTAAAAACACTGTAGGTGTACCTACATCATTTGGGCTGCAGTAATTAAAGAAGATGGCTCATTACCACCTTCTCAAGGGAACTGAGAGATGGGTTTTAAAAATGATGGGCCGGCCAGTAACATTACATCCCATGAAAAATTAAAACAAACCTTTTCTTCTGGAGTGTGAAGTGCCATGATTGCCTAAAATATGGCATTCTTCTGTTTGGCCTGATGAATCAAAGATGAAAAGCTTCTTTTTGGCAATTTTCAAGATGGGTACTACTGAACAACTGTTTGATAAATGTTACACAGTAAGTACAAACCAATGAAGAAGTGGATTGAACAGCACAATGGCACGTGGTTTATCAGTGGGCAATCTAGTGAACAGGAATAGGTTACCTCATTAGGTCATATGTTTTGTGATATTGAGATCACAGTGAAATAGTTTAAAACAAAATATTATCTTATTTTCTTATAGAAATGGCACAGCAGTCCCATAAAAGTTACTGGTGTGCAAAAAACTTCTCTCTTCACATGAGATTGCCCTTCCGTGAAATATTTATGTATTTCTTTTGAATCAAATAATTTCTAGAAAACATTTCTATCTGTCTATCCTTGTCTCTGCATTATCAAATGTTCAGTGAGAAGTTTCAAAGTTAAAGTCCAACAGGTTTATTTGGTAGCATGAGCTTTCAGAGTGTTGCCCCTTCCTCACTCTCCTGATGAAGGGGCAGTGCTCCAAAAGCTCATGCTACCAAATAAATCTTATGGAGTGTTGGTGATGTAGTGGCGTTATCACTGAACTAGTAATCCAGGAATCTGGGAGCCCTGGTTTGAATCCCAACATGGCTGATGATCAAATTTGAATTCAATAAAAATCTGGAATTTAAAAAAAAAATCCAATGATGATCATGAAGCCATTGTTGATTGTCATAAAAACACAAGTAGTTCATTAATGTTCTTGAAGGAAGGAAATCTGTCATCCTCACCTGGTCTGACCTATATGTGACTCCAGACCCACAACAACGTAGTTGACTCTGAAGTGCAAGCCATTCAGTTGAAGGAATGGGCACAAATGTTGGCCCAGCCAGCAAAGCCCAGATCCCACAAATGAATCAAAAGAATGGAGTTAATTTATGATTCAATGCAACTGTGAAAATATTTATTCTTCCAGCATATCACAGTGCAGTAATGGGTGCATTGAGATGATCAGCTTTGTGTAGTTTGCACCTATATTACTTGTTCTGTTCAAGGAAGAATTGGCCTATCTGCAATGGTGGGTGTCAACTATAAGGGAAATAGATGGGCACAGTGGCTCAGTGGTTAGCACTGTTGCCTCACAGTACCAAAGACCTGGCTTGGGTCACTGTCTGTGTGGAGTTTGCACATTCTCTCCGTGTCAGCGTGGATTTCCTCTGGGTGCTCTGGTTTTCTCCCACAGTCCAAAGATGTATTGGTTAGGTGTACTGGCCACACCAAATTCTCCCTCAGTGTACCCGAACAGGTGCCAGAATGTGGCAACTAGGCGATTGTCACTGTAACTTTGTTGCAGTGTTAATATAAGGCTACTTGTGACTAATAAATAAACTTTGGATCATTATCTGAAAAGGGAATCATTGCACAGCTCTAGGGTAAAGGCAGCCAACTGGCAGGGCTGTGGGGAGGGGGGTAGTTGCTCTTGCAGAGCGTTGGCACAAACATGATGGGCCAAGTTCCCCCCTTCTTTGCTGTAACCACACTAACTCAATAATCCCATTTTATTGCTTCATTCCACATAGCCCATCTTACTTTAGAGGAGTATTTTAAAAACTTTTAGGGAAATAAGGAAAGTGACTTGTTTGGACTATTCTTCGTCATTTATTTTAACTTTGTGGATGGGTGGGTGGGGTGTGGGGGTCGGGGGGGGAAGGGGCAGTGGGGGGTGACAGAGTAGGTCGTTTGCAAAGCATTTAAGAGTTAAAATCGATCACATGGGAGTTGTAAAAATACAGTCTGACTCAAACCTTTCCGAGAGTTCAACAGCTCCCCACTTTTTCCCCTTTTATGACCAAAATAAAGAAAACAAAATACACGAAGGACTCTTATTTGTCCAAATAATTGGTGGCTCGCCACCAGGAGCTATTTTTTTTTATAATGAGTAACTTAAGAAATAGTTTTAAATTCTGAAACAAAAGTTGTCTTCCTTTCGTAATCAACTTTTCTCCAATTCAGATCCTATCCCAGTGGGTTTGTAAACTGCCGCTTAAACATGTTTGCTCCCAGGGCTTTATCTAAACACAGCTCATGGCATCGTTCCGTGTTAGGGAGCATCTTACCTTAATCAGGTTATGTGCCACTATGTAGGGTACATTTGGGTCTCCTTGGATGCCAGGAGCAAGCTTGCCCGTGCCGTAGCCGTGCCAAGCCAGTGCGTACGGGTTGTCCATGGTGATCCAATACTTCACTCGATCCCCTAAAGTCTTGAAACAAAACTCGGCGTACTCACTAAAGCGATCCACCAAGGTTTCATTGATCCAACCTCCGTACCTGTCCTGGAGCGCCTGGGGTAAGTCCCAGTGGTACAGGGTCACTATGGGTTCAACACCCACATCCCGGAGTCTCTGGATCAAGTGCGAGTAAAAATTCAGCCCGGCTTCGTTGCGGTGTGAGACCATTCCATCCGGGAAGACCCTGGACCAGGCGATGGAGAATCGGTAGTGTGTGACTCCCAGTGTCTGGATGGCAGAGATATCCCTCTCCACGTTGTGGTAACTCTCACTGGCCACATCCCCGTTGGCACTGAGCTGCTTGTGGGTGAAGGTATCCCAGACGGTCGCCCCTCTTCCACTCTGCTGCCAGGCACCTTCTGTCTGGTAAGCTGATGTGCCCACAGACCACATGAAGCCCTGGGGGAAAGTGCCATGCAAGAAGAGCTTGTCCTCCGGGTAGGGCAGGCTGGCAAACCTGGCCCAGGTCCTTTCTCCTGCCCCAGGGTCCCCGTCCAGGGACACTAAGCACGGGCAGAGGATGAGAAGTGCGAGCGCCGCTGGCTTCATGCTGTTGCCCGTTGTGTGGTGGGCATGGCTTGGGGATTGCAGCGCTGTGGGCAGAGTGGAAGGTGATCCGCCGGGGGAGAGGAGCGCGCTGTGCTCTCTGCTATGACACACACACAACAACATGCCCCACACTGAAACTCATCAGGACATCAGTGCCTCCATCCAGGGACATCTATTAATAATTACCCACTGACTGTTCCCAACCAACAGCTTGGGGGCAGAGAGAAAGCGAGGGAGAGAGAGAAGCTAATAATACTGCCAAGTGATAACTGGTCACTAGATCCCCTGCAGAGTTTTGCTAAATCAAGAGGCAGCAAGATGCGAACACAGCGGCTTCTCCAGTTGGTTCGCCGCTGTTCCTCTCAGCTGCCCATCAGCAACTGGTACAATCACTTATTTTGTGTTTTTATCGCAGGAAGAGTCAGCGAGAGTCCTGTCACCATCTCTCTGGGGTAGATGTGCGTCAGTTGAACTTTCCCACTGGATGGGAAAGTGGCAGGGAATTCCAGGTCGGTGTTGATTTCAGCCATGTACACAGTCTGCTGCCCGCCTCTTGAGAGCTGGGGGGAAAAGAAAGACTGGCTGCCAGGAATCACCGGGGAAGAATCTGTTTATGGTGAGCGGATTCACCTCCAGCGTGTCCCAGGCACTGCCCTCTTGTAGCTCCCCCGACCCAAGCTTCAGCCTTACCAAGTTCTCTGATTCTCTGGACTGGCAACTTTACCTTCAGTTTGGCGATTTCAGAAAGAGCTGAACATGTCCCAGAGCCTTTGGAAAAGTCCCCCGTTCCTCTCAAAGAGAAGCAGCCGGAATGACAGGCTGGACTTTATTGGCCACCAATGATTGCGGCGGCTTGTTAATGATTACTTTGATCCGAATCAGTACCTTGGAGACATTGAAACACCGCAGTCGCTTCATCGCTAACATTTCAGGTTGAAGCACTGCGAGCCCTGAGTGTAGCAGCCCGCTAATCGGGGAGCCAGGCGTAAAGCTGGGTCACACAGATAGATAGGAAGGTAAAATATTCAAGGAAGTACAATTCTATATCTAAGATAAAGATAATAAATGAGAAGTTAGATGCCTCAACTCAATGATGCCCAATGAAATTTACAGCTGTTAACTGCACTTCTTGTGAAAGCGCACCGAGTACAGCTTTCAACTTAATTGAAAGTTTTCACTGTACGTCCGAGATGTGGGCATTGCCAGCTAGCTGGGCATTTAATGCCCATCTCTACTCTTGAGAAGATGGTGGTGAACTGCCTTTGTATTAACATACAGTGAAAAGTATTGTTTCTTGCACGCTATACAAAGTATGCCGTTCATAGAGAAGGAAAGGAGAAAGTGCACAATGTAGTGGCAGCTAGGGTGTAGAGAAAGGTCAATTTAGTGTGAGGTGGGTCTGCCTCTGCAACTTCTGTATCTTTTTCCCCACGGACGAAGGTGGAAGAGAGTACGCGCGAAGTCCTTGATTATGTTCGCTGCTTTTGTGAGGCAGTGGAAAGTGTAGACAGAGTTAATGGATTGGAAGCTGATTTGTGTGATGGACCAGGCTTCATTCATATCCTTTGTAGTCTTACGCAGATCAAGCGTCATATGGTGCATCTGTAAAAGTTAGTGAGAATCATAACTGACATACCAAATTTCCTTAGTCTTGGCTTTGGTGGGCTTTTTTAACTAAAGTGCTGGCATAGGGGTGGGGAGGGACGGTGGCCCAGGGCAGGTTATTGGTGATCTGTACACCTAAAAGCTTGAAGCTCTAGATCATTTTGACTTCATCCCCATTGAGGTAGACTGGGAAATCTACACCACTACTCTTCCTGAAGTGGGTGACAATCTCTTTTGTTTTATTGACATCGAGGGAGACTTTATTGTCATTGCACCAGTTCATCAGATTCTCTATCTCATTCCTGTACTCTGTCTCATTGTTTGAGATCCACTGTGGTGGTGTCATCAGCAAACTTGAAAATCGAATTGGAGGGGAATTTAGCCATACAGTTATAGGTATTTAAGGAGTATCACAGGGGGCTGAGGGACACTTCAGTCTTGTGGAGCACCGATGTTGAGGATGATTGTGAAGGAGGTGTTGTTGCCTCTACTTACTGATTGCAGTCTGTGAGTTAGGAAGTTCAGGATCCAGTTGCAGAGAGAGGAGTCAATGCCCAGGTCATGGAGTTTGGAGATGAGATTCATTGAAACAATGGTGTTAAAGGCTGAGCTGTAGTCAATAAATAGCAGTCTGACAGAGATATCTTTGTTATCTAGGTGTTCCAGGGTTGAGCATAGGTTGGCCAGGAAGATGGCGTCTGCTGTGGACCTGTTGCTATGGTAGGCAAACTGTAGTGGATCCAGGCAATTTGGGAGGCTGGATTTGATTCGTGCCATGACTAATCTTTCAAAGCACTTCATAAGGATGGATGTCAGAGCCTCTGAATGATAGTCATTAAGATACACTGCTTGACTTTTCTTTGATATGGAGATGATGGTTCCTGAACTGCTGCAGTCCATGTGGTGTAGGTACACCCACAGTGCTGCTGTAACGATACAGTTTCAAATCAGGATAATATGTAGCTTGGAGAGGAATTTGAAAGAGCATGGGTTTGCTGTTCTTATACTTTTAGACATAAAGGTTGTGGGTTTAGAAGGTGTTGTTAAAGGAGACTTGGGAGATGGTACACACTGCTGTCACTGTGTATCAATGGCAGAGAGAGTGAATGTTGAAGGTGGTGGATGACGTGCCAATCCAATTGGCTGCTTTATCCTGAATGGTATTAAAGTTCTTGAGCATTGCTGGAGCTGCACTTATCCAAGCAAGTGGAGAGTATTCCATCACATTCCTAACTTGTGCAGTAAATGGTGGACCGGAGACAAATTACTCAGCAAGAGTTTCCACTTGTGACTTGCTCTTTCTGCCACAGTATTTAAGTACCTTGTCCAGTTCAGTTTCTGGTCAATGGTCACCCCAGAAAGTTGATGATGGGGGATTCAGCAAGGTAATGCCATTAAATGTCAAGGGGATATAGATTCTCTTTTGGAGATGACCACTGCCTAGTGCTTGTGTGGCACGAAAATTATTTGCCACTTCTCAGATCAAGTTTGAATGATGTCCCAATCTTGCTGCATGCAAGTATGGACTGCCTTAATATCTGAGAAGCACTGGCCCTCAGCTGCATAAAATGCCTCTCAGGTTCAGCAGTTCAGCCCTTCTGAGCTATCTTCCTTTTTGCAAAATGTTCCACTCCAGTGGAAGGGAATTCTACAACCTTCTCTCAGAGCCTGAGCCATCACCTGGATAACACCACATTTGAATGGTCAGGGTCTGAAGATCGTGATTTCTGTGCGAAGATCGTGAAATCAGGGCTGAACTGCTGAACCTGAGAGGCATGCTGAGGGCCAGTGCTTCTCAGATATTAAGGCAGTCCATACTTGCACACAGCAAGATTGGGACATCATTCAAACTTGACCTGAGAAGTGGCAAATAATTTTCGTGCCACAAAAGCACTAGGCAGTGGTCATCTCCAAAAGAGAATCTATATCCCCTTGACATTTAATGGCATTACCTTGCTGAATCCTCCATCATCAACTTTGTAAAAGAAACATTCAATTGTCAGAAAAACCACCTGGTTCACTCATTTCCTTAGCAAAGAAAATCTGCTGCCCTTACCTGGTCTGGTGTACATGTGACCTCAGTGCCACAAGAATATGATTGATTCTCAACTGCCTTCCAAAGGCAACTAGGGATGGACAATAAATGCTGGTCAGCCAGTGACATCTGTGTTCCAAGAATTAATTTTTAAAAATGCAATTCCATTCAGGGATAGGGAAATATATTGATATGTTGAGTTGTAATGTGGAGTACCACAAGGCTTCATTCTTGGTCTGCTAGTATTCTTTATATATCAATGACATTGTAAACTTTTTTTCTGTCCAGCAATGCATTCTCTTTGCTGGTGACATCAATCTGTTCTATTCACATTCAAGTTCCAAGGAACTTCTTTACATTTTAAATTATGAACTGCCAAAATTATTCTCTTAGTTTTGTCCAAACAGTTTATCCCTAAATTTACGAACAGTCAATTTTATTTGCTTCAAATCTAAAAATAAGTTACTGAATGATTCTCAATTTGCAATGAAGATAGATGGAGTAAATACTGAAAAAAAATGCAACATTGCTAGATTTGTGATCAATGAGTTTTTGAATTGGAATAAACAAAAAGCAAAAAAATTGAACAATGTTTCTTGTTGCTTCAGAATATTGTGTAAATTGAGGTATTGTTTGCTGGTGCAAACATTGCTTACTATATTTAATTCTGTTCTTTGGCCACATACAAATACTGTAAAATGCGCACCATAAATCAAAAACCCATCCTTTTTCTATTACAGAAGAAAGCTGTATGGATTTAAACAGACAACACAAGTCTATTACTTATTTTCTTTAATATTTTAAAACTTGAAGATAAACATCTTTTATAAAAAATTCTCTCCTTATATTTCAATTTCATTTCAATTAGTTAACACCTTCGTTCAACAAAACATTTCAATTGACTCCTGCCATTCTTAATCTGATCAAAAATTCCTACAATGCACATCTGATCAATCCCACAACTGCTTTAGTGCATAATAAGATAAGATACATTAGCCCAGTTGTGTGGAACTCAAAACCACTGAACATACAAAACAGCTCAACAAAAGTTTAGTTCAAGTCTAAATTGATAATTAAACTTTGTGATAACATATTAGCAAATATCTTACCATTGGGTCTCTTCTGTCATTCGCATTTTTTCATGCCCTTGTCAGAAGTTTTCCAAAATTTATTTCTGCCAGGCGGCTGCCTAGTGACATCCAGAAAGCTGCTGGAAGGCTGCTGTTGGCCTTTTGGGAACCTTTGCCAATGACCTCTGGGGTTTGACTTTGTGAAGGTCTGGCAATAAACTGCTGTGCTTAGAGTACTTGCCAGAGCAATTTGGCATCAGGACCATGATGGGCATCAGTTTATGATGTGGTAAATTACAGATATGTTGATGTTCTGAGATATAGCAACACATACTACTCCTGACACGCATTATCACTCCCAAGGGGCAGGGGCTCATGAGTTCCATTGATCTATGGGAGAGCAGACTGCAGAAGATGAATGATTTCTTGAAAACCCTAAACAGGTATATCTGTGAATCTCTCCAAGGTAGACACTTGGCCCTCCAAGCTGCAACCATGAACTTGTAGGCAGTTTTTTGATCTTCCACCAAATCTGCAAAGTCTGGTGACACCAAGTTCACTTTGTAAGGGCAGAGTGCAGCTTTGCTGGAAGTGGTCACAGAGTGCTGATGCCATGCACAATGATGCAACACTGGCCGCAAGCAGACTCCTCTACATTTCCACCTACAGTGCTGAAATTCATTCAGGCTGATGCTGGAGATGAGGGGGTTAGCTTATGAGGAGAGATTGAATAGACTGGACTGTACTTGTTGTACTCATTGAAGTTTAAAAGGCCAAATGGCCTCCTTTTGCACTATAAGGATTCTGTGGGATTCTGTGGCAATGCTGTCCAAGGAGGCCATGCAACTCTACTCTTCACACATTCAAACTTATTCAAAGTTCCTGCAAATATCCTGTACAATAGGCTGAAAAGCCTTTAGCTGTGCTATAAAGCTCTATGACTCTATGAATCACAGATTCTCCTCTAATCTTTATTATTCAAATAGTTAGGTGGATTGGCCATGCTAAATTGCCCCTTAGTATCAGGGGGACTAGCTAGGGTTATGGGGTTTTTAGGATGGGGCCTGTGTGGGATTGTGCTCTATGCAGATTCAATAGACCGATTGTCGGGATTCTATGCGTTTATAACAGCCTTCCATTGCCCAGTGCATTAAATCAAGGATGCATTGCCTTATTTCTAAAATGTTTCCATGGTTTCATCCCACTGTATCTCTGCAAATTTCCTCCATCCCTACTCCCCAAATTCTTTGTTCCTTTGGGTCTGGATTTTTTGACAACCTCATCAATTCTTTGCCCATTACTGGATGCTAATCCTTTAGCTGTTTCAGTCCAAGGGTCTGTTTTTAACTCTGAGTGGGTTTTGGGTGGAGGAAAGGCAAGAAAGGGGAGGAATGAATGAAATGTCATCAGTGTTGTTGGGAAAAGTGGAGAGATGAAACATTATGGTCAACCCGTTGTGGGATCATTGAATCTCTTCCTATAATATTGTGGAAAAAATTCCCAGTAATGCATGAAGTCGAGTCACAGTGTCACAGAAGTTTATAGCATGGAAATAGGCCTTTTGGCCCAACTTGTCCATGCTGCCCTTTTTTTTAAACCCCTGAACTAATCCCAATTGCCCGCATTTGGCCCATATCCCTGTATATCCATCTTACCCATGTAACTGTCTAAATGCTTTTTAAAAGACAAAATTGCATCTGCCTCTACTACTACCTCTGGCAACTTGTTCCAGACATTCACCACTCTGAAAAAATTGCCACACTGGACACTTTTGTATCTCTCCTGTCTCATTTTAAACCTATGCCCCCTAGTTTTAGACTCCCCTACCTGTGAGAAAAGATAATGACTATCAAATTGATCTGTGCCACTCATTATTTTATAGATCTCTATAAGATCACCCCTCAGTCATATGGTATATTACACTCCAGAGTAAAAAGCCCCAGTCTTTCCAACCTTCCCTTTTAATTCAAACCATCAAATCCCGTAGCATCCTAGCAAATCTTTTCTGCACTCTTTCTAGTTAATAATATCCTTTCTATCACAAGGTGACCAGAACTGTGCATAGTATTCAAAATGTGGCCTTACCACTGTCTTGTACAACTTCAACAAGCCCTCCCAACTCCTGCGTTCAATGTTCTGGCCAATAAAACCAAGCATGCTGAATGCTTTCTTCACCACTCTGTCTACTTGTGATTCCACCTTCAAGGAGCTATGAACATGTATTCCAAATCTCTTTGTTCTGTAACTCTCCCCAATATCCTACCTTAACTGAGTAAGCTCTGTCCTGGTTCAATCTACTAAAATGCATCACCTTGCATTTATCTGAATTAAATTCCCTCTGCTATTTGTCAGTCCACTGGCCTAATTGATTGAGATCCTGTTGCAATCGGAGATAACTTTCTTCGCCGTCCACTATGCCACCAATCTTGGTATCATCTGCAAACTTACAAACCATGCCTCCTATATTCTCATCCAAATCATTAATATAAATGGTATATTATGGGAATGTAATTAGTTGCAGAGTATATCTGATCCATGCAAGACTCTAACCGTGATTACAAACTACAAGTGTGTGGAAGTGCTATTGTATCTGTTGATGAGGCTCAGCATAGCAGAACAACAAGATGAATCACAAACCATTGAGGGCAAGATTAGTGTGCCTCTGAAATTGTTATATTCGGGTAAAGCCAATCTGTGTTAAAAGCCCTACAGAAGTGTTCCTATTCTTCATTTACAATGATAAAATGGATTGTGTGAAGAACAATGAGTTTATGTACTAAAACATAAATGCATTGTCGCACTTATTATTTGATGTCCTTTGATCTGTTTTCCAGCCTGTGCCAACATAGATCACATTGTTTAAGATCACCAATGACATTTTTTTTAATCTGCTTCTGTACTTCTTTGTGACTTTTCAGAAAGTAAGGCAAAAAAATCCAGAGCTCCCTGGGTTAAAAAGGAGATAGAAATTTTGATGAAGTGTGCTCATGAAGGTAGAAAATACAATTAAGAACCAATTCAGAAGCTTCGAAACAAAGATGTAAAAGTATAATAGAGAAGCAAAGAGGGATTATGAGAAAAGATTGGCAGCCAACATAATAAGGAACCTTAAAAGTCTTCCAAAGGCATTGTAAAATTGTGATATAAAGAGAAGTAGGGCTAATTAGGGACTGAAGGAGGAATTTTCAAATGGAGCATAGCTGAGATATTAAATTAATACTTTGCATCTGCCTTTACCAAAGAGGTAGATGCTATCCAGGTCACGGTGACAGAGGAGGAAGCTCTCACTAGAAGGTTCAAAATTGATAACGAGGAAGTGCTGGATTGAGTGCTGGCACTTAAAGTTGACACAGTACTGGGACCAAATGAAATACATCCAAGGTTATTAAAAATAACTGAGAGTGGAGATTGCAGGAGCATTGGCCACAATCATTCAGTCTTCCCCACATGCAGAGGAGGGGCCAAAAGATTGGAGAATTGCAGAGATTATGTCCTTGTTCAAAAAGATTGTAAGGACAATCACTGAAAATGAGCTTGCAGTCAAAAAGGCCAAAGGCCTTCATTGCAAGAGAACCTGAGAACAAAAACAATAATGTCTTGCTTCAGGAGCAGAAGGACATGGATTTATATGCTCATATATTCCAGTCTGCTGATGACACAAATATTGGTGGCATTGTAAGCTAGATATAGAAGCAAAAAAAGAAGGGCAACACGGTCACACTGTGGTTAGCACTGCTGCCTTACAGTGCCGTGGACTTGGGTTCATCTTCCGGGTTGGGTCACTGTCTGTATGGAGTTTACTCGTTCTCCCTGTGTCTGCGTGGGTTTCCTCCGGGTGCTCCGGTTTCCTCCCACAGTCTGAAAGATGTGCAGACTAGGTGAATTGACCATGCTAAATTGTCCCTTAGTGTACCCAAACAGATATCGGAGCGTGGCAACTGGGGGATTTTCACAGTAACTTCATTGAAGTGTGAATGTAAGCCTAAATGTGACTAATAACTAAACTTTACTTTAAACAATGTTACAATCCTTTTAGCAAGTGCCACTGTTAAAAGACCAATTTGAATACCCAGTGAATAACTGAAAAAAAATGTGCCGCAAGATTATACATTTCTAAACAAAAATAAAATTTATCGAAAAATTAACCAAAACATGGAATACTAACCCGACATTATGGCCTGAATTATTTTGGATGGCCAGGTCCCACTTTAAACCATCTGAAGTGTTGGTGGGGAACACATCACCACCACCTCCAAATGCCCCACTTAATGTTCGAATGAGGGTTAAAGTGGTTGAAGGTGAGTCTTCCATCCACTCATTGGAAGAAGACCTGCCTTACCAAACTATTGCCAATCAGATTAGCCAGCAGCCCTTCAGTCCCTGTCGTGATGGGAGCTGCAATGGACTGAAGAGGAATTGTGCAAGTCCAACCATTGGAGGGCAAGGTAAGGTCAAGTGGTCACAATGCAGGGAGGATAGGGAAGGTCTCATAAGACATAAGGGGGTCCATTAGGGTTTTGTGGGAGAGGCCATGTTGGGACCGAGGCCCAAAGACCTCCGGAATTTGAGATTAAGGTGGCCAACTATCTTCTTGCCTAAGATCCAAGTCGGTTGATTTTTGGGCTTCCCAACACAAGGTCAATCCCCTGGCAACCTACCAATTTAGGCTGGGTAAGAAACGGTCCTTAACTGGCCAGTATTTAGGGAAAGAGTAGACATCTCATCTGAGACCTTGCCCACCCCAATGGAAAATCACTATGTGGTCAAAGCTGGCAGGAATCTTTTCTTCACTTTCACATCCCACCTGTGTCTATAATGCCCTTTAGGGAAGGAAATCTGTCCTTCTTAGTTGTTCTGGCCTAGATATGACTCCAGTTCCACAGCAATGTGGTTGATTCTTAAATGCCCTCACGAATGGGTAAGAGTTACTGGCCCAGCCAGCAACACCCATATCCTATGAATGAGTAAATAAAAAGGTTTTCTATTTATCTTACATTTAACACTTTAATTTCTAACCTAAAATTTATATCCCTAAAACTAAACATTATTCCTGTAAAATGTTTGAATTATGGAATCACATTTGCAACAACAGCCGTTGATAGATTAAGTGGGAAAGCTCTGGCAAATGGATTGCAATCTGGGCAAATGTGAGCTCCTCCACTTTGAACATAAAAAGGGTAAAACAGAGATATGTTCTCAATGGTTCTCAAACTGTGAAGTCCCAAAGAGAATTAAAGATGTGCATACATAGATCACTGAAATAGCACAACACAGGTACAGAAAATAATGATAAGGGCTAATGGAATTTATATTTAGAGGACAAGAATGCAAGAGGGTAAAAAATTATATTTTATCTCTAGAAAACCCTAGTTAGGCCACACATGGAGTACAGTCAATAGCACAGCATGTCAGAATTTTCTGGTATCATATTCCCTGAAACCGGAAAATCCTGCAAGATCAACAAACCTTTCCATGGTCTGCCCCCCTCGCCTGCTCTGATTCCCATGCTGGGCTGGACAGTAAGATTCATCCCCATATATATTGTACTGGACTTGTTGTAAGTGCAGCATAAATGGTAACCGAACTACAAGGGTTAAATTACGGGTGAAAGTACACAAACTAAGATTGTATCCCCTATCATTCAAATGGATAATTCAATCAAAGTTTTTTAAAATGTAAAGAGGAACAGATAAGGTAGATGGAAAGGAGACATTCCCACTTGCTGGGAGGTTTAGGACTGGACGGCAGAGACTAAAAATTGGAGTGAAATTAGGAAACAAACAAAAGTTGGGATTTTCTGACCGTTCCCAATGGCTGGATGTTCCAGTCCCACTGATGGCGAACCCCTGCCACGGGTTTTCCAGCTGATTGTTGGGCGGGGGGGTGGGCGAGGGGGTTGCAGAGCTGGTTTTGTATAACAGGGAATCCCGTTGACAGCGGCCAGACCAGAAGATCCTGTTACCAGCCAATGGCAGGTCACTTCTGCCACCATAAAACAGACTGGGGGAGGGGCAGGGGCGGAAATCCCACCCAAAGGGTGGTAGAAGTTTCAAATTCAATTCCGTAAAATACGATTGTTGCTGCATCAGTATAAATATTAAATCTGAGACTGATAAATGTTTATTATCCGATTGTTTTAAGGGATGTGTGTCAAAGCTGGGGATATAGAGTTTGGTCACACAGCAGCTATGATCTCATTAGCAATCTAAAGGGGCTAAATAGCTTTCTCCTGCTGTCCTGTTTCTAAAGCCTTTCTCATTAGTTATCATAAATTAAATCAGACAGCATAATCATGAGCTGACCATTGTTTATTAACCTTAGAATCATGGTGCACGGTGCTTAAATGTCAATAATGGGTGATTTTCCCAGCACAGCGGGCTGGGAGATTCAAGTGGAGACTCTTTCGTGGGCTCTCTGCTGGACACCATGGCCAGTCTCTAGCAACAAGATTTCCAGCACCGCTAGCTCCACACCAGAAATTGCCACAAGGCTGCATAAATAGTGCTGATGGACATTTACATCTACTTTACATTTGATTAGCGGGCCTGCAACTGAAATTTCCAGGCCCACTAGCATCTCTCCGGCTGCCAGGAGAATTTCACTCCAGTGGATTTATTATAGCTTCAACTACCACTTCAACACCACTGGAGTGAAAGAGAGGCAATCGAGGCCTCCCCATAGTGTTGGACGCTAGGAGAGCCCCCTCAGTATTGTTAGCTTGTCTGTGCCAGCCTCAGCCCAGGCACTGCCCAAAGGACAAAGTGGCAATGCCCAGGGGGCATGGTCTAATGGAGGCAGGACCACTGGGGCTTGTCAGAGGAAGTGGGTAACCTGCTGTCACTCTGCACTCGGGCTGAATGACAGAGAGAGGGAGGCCAGTGTTCGGGGCTGGGCGTCGGAGGGGAAGTGGTAGGCCTGTTGGGTTGAGGGGGATCTAGGGGGTGCCATTGGGGGGGTGGGTAGAATAAAGAAATCAGGGTTGCTGGGGGGGGGAATCTAGGCAGATGGGGGGGTGGCGAGACTGGCCTGGACACATGAGGTGGGGTCAGCGATCGGGGCACAGAGACGTCACAATGTGGGGGTGATGGGGCTGGCCAGTGACTGAGCTAGCCAGTGATCGGTAGGCCAGCAGTGCAGGCATGCGCTAATCTTGGCACTGACAGATTGGCACACGCGCAGTGGCTCGCTCATCACTATGCTGCCAACTTCTCCAGCAGGAATAGGCTCCAGCCACAGTTTTAAAATAGGATTCACACAAGTTGCATTGTATAATGCACAGAGTGTGAGAGATCCATTTTGAAACTCTGAAATGCTGAAAAAAAGTGAGTTACTCCAGTTTTTACACAAATTCGACAACTAGAACATTTTTGCAGAGAATCGCCCTCATTGTGTTTGCAGTTAATTAGTAGATAGTGGAGAGTTAAAATACATTGGAATGACTACAAAGCAGTTCAATTTCTTTACAATAATTAAGCATTAACTGTTGCTGTTTATAATTTGCTATGATCAGGGACTGAGATGGAAATAAATTAGTATGATTAATTTAGAATTAGACTCCTGAAATAACTCATATGTTAACAACTTTAAATGCCAGTCTAGTGAATATATTAATGTTATATGCGCATAGTTAGCAATGTTACAGAGTCTGTCCTTAGGAGCTGGTGGGGGTATTGCTGTCCTTTCTCCAGGGAAATGATATTAAACCGTTGAGATGCCAGTGTGAGAATCCTCTGTCAGTAGGGATGCTATTCATTCCTCCTGGATCCTCTGTTCCTCATAGGTTCACCCTCCACACCATGCCTATAATTGGTCCCAGCTTCTTTAAACCTCACTTCTTTTGTTCTTAGGGAAGTTAGTACATCTGAATGAGTCATTTTTTACACAATTTTATCATGCAGTTATAATCATATAATCCTACCTTCTGTAACCTTTCACTCTATCCAATTTTAGAAATATATCAATCGACACCTACCAGGAAAGAACTCTCACCCATTCCATTCTGATCATTGCTACATCTTCTGACTAAGTGAATCATTACTTCGGATTAGTAAATTTGCAGATGACACTAAAGTCGGTGGAGTGGTAGATAGTGAAGAGGGGTGTTATAGTTTGCAGAGGGACTTGGACAAGTTGCAGAGCTGGGCCGAGAGGTGGCAAATGGAGTTTAATGTGGAAAAGTGTGAGGTAATGCACTATGGCAGAAATAATAAATGTGTAGAGTATAGGGCAAATGGTAGGATTCTTAGTAGTCTAGATGAACAGAGGGATCTTGGTGTGTATGTGCATAGATCCCTGAAAGTAGGCAGTCAAGTCGAGAAGGTTGTTAAGAAGGCATATGGAGTCTTAGCTTTTATTGGTAGGGGATTGAATTTCGGAGCCGCAACGTCATGTTGCAACTGTACAAAACTCTAGTGCGGCCGCACTTGGAGTATTGTGTGCAGTTCTGGTCCCCACATTATAAGAAAGATGTGGAGGCATTGGAGAGGGTACAGAGGAGGTTTACCAGGATGTTGCCTGGTATGGAGTGCAGGTCTTATGAAGAGAGGCTGAGGGATTTGAGGTTGTTTTCGTTAGAAAGGAGGCGGCTAAGAGGGGCCTAATCGAAACATATAAGATGATTAGAGGTTTAGATAGGGTGGACAGTGATAGCCTTTTTCCTAGGATGGAGAAAGCTAGCACGAGGGGACACAGCTTTAAATTAAGGGGTGATAGTTATAGGACGGATATCAGAGGTAGGTTCTTTACCCAAGGGTGGTTCGGGAGTGGAATGCCCTGCCTGCAGCAGTTGTAGATGCGCCAAGTTTGGTGGCGTTTAAGAGGTTAGTTGATAAGTATATGGAAGAGAAGGGAATGGTTTAGTTTCCAGATGCAATTTTACAACTCATCCGCTTCATCTTGGACCACAATGTCTTCACCTTCAACAATCAGCTTTTCATCCAGACACACGGAACAGCCATGGGGACCAAATTCGCACCTCAGTATGCCAACATCTTCATGCACAGGTTCGAACAAGACTTCTTCACCACACAAGATCTCCAACCAAGGTTATATACTAGATACATTGATGACATCTTTTTCCTTTGGACTCATGGTGAACAATCATTGAAACAACTGTATGATGATATCAACAAGTTCCATCCCACCATCAGACTCACCATGGACTATTCTCCAGAATCAGTTGCATTCTTGGACACACGCATCTCCATCAAGGACGGTCACCTCAGCACCTCACTGTACCGCAAACCGACAGACAACCTCACAATGCTCCACTTCTCCAGCTTCCACCCTAGACACGTTAAAGAAGCCATTCCCTATGGACAAGCCCTCCGTATACACAGAATTTGCTCAGATGAGGAGGATCGTGACAGACACCTCCAGACACTGAAGGATGCCCTCGTGAGAACAGGATATGGCGCTCGACTCATCGATCGACAGTTCCGACGTGCCACAACGATAAACCGCACTGACCTCCTCAGAAGACGAACACGGGACACGGTGGACAGAGTACCCTTTGTTGTCCAGTACTTCCCCGGAGCGGAGAAGCTACGACATCTTCTCCGGAGTCTTCAACATATCATTGATGACGATGAACATCTCGCTAGGGCCATCCCCACCCCCCCACTTCTTGCTTTCAGACAACCGCACAACCTCAAACAGATCATTGTTCGCAGCAAACTACCCAACCTTCAGGAGAACAGTGACCACAATACCACACAACCCTGCCACAGCAACCTCTGCAAGACATGCCGGATCATAGACATGGACGACATCATCAAACGTGAGGATACCATTCACCAGGTGCACGGTACATACTCTTGCAACTCGGCCAACGTTGTCTACCTAATACGTTGCAAGAAAGGATGTCCCGAAGCATGGTATATTGGGGAGACCATGCAGACACTACGACAGCGGATGAATGAGCATCGCTCAACAATCACCAGGCAAAACAGTTCCCTTCCTGTGGGCGAACACTTCAGCAGTCATGGGCATTCGGCCTCCGACCTGCGGGTAAATGTTCTTCAAGGGGGCTTTCGTGATACACGACAGCGCAGAGTCGCTGAGCAGAGACTGATAGCCAAGCTCCGCACACATGAGGACGGTCTTAACAGGGATCTTGGCTTCATGACACACTATCTGTAACCCCCGTAACTTGCCTGGGTTAGCAAAAAACCTCACTTACTGTGCTGTCTGGAGAAAATACACAATTCTCTAACCAATGCTCAGGATTCCCTTCACACACATTGTTAGCCACTTTAACACTTGAATAGCAGGTTAGATGTAAGGATTCGCATTCTAATCAGCAATCTGTGACTGTCTGTGCTGATGTGTGCTATTGCAGACCAGAACACTGCACTTGCTCGCTTTTTTACTATCAAATAAATCGGTTGGATTAATAATTGGTGTTGCTAAATTCTTACTGAGTTCTTAGTTTGGAGGGGCATTGCTTTTTATATTGGTTGGCACAACATCGAAGGCCGAAGGGCCTGTTCTGTGCTGTAATGTTCTATGTTCTATGTTCTATAACTAAAGACTGAGCACTAATGATTTTGATGTTAAAAGCGTTCTGGTGACACGGTAGTTAGCACTGCTGCCTCATAGCATCAGGAACCCAGCTTCATTTCTGGCCTTGGGTCACTGTTTATGTGGAGTTTGCACATTCTCCCCATGACTGCATGTGTTCTCTCCAGATGCTCCAGTTTCTTCCCACAGTCGAAAGATATGCAGGTTAGGTTGGCCATGCTAAATTGACCGTGGTGTCAGGGGATTAACAGAGTAAATATGTGGGGTTACCGGAATAGGGCCTGGGTGGGACTGTGGTCAGTGCAAATCCGTTAGGCCAAATGGTCTCTTCTGCACTGTAGGGATTCTATGATTCTATATATCTTTAACTTCCAAATAAATCACCTCATTTCTATTGACCAATCTGAAAGACACTAGTGTCAGAATACACAACAAATGAGCATATGAATTAGGAGCAGATACAGGCCATTCAGCCCCCCTGCCATTCAATGAGATCATGGCTGACCTGTCTGTGTTTCATGTTCTGCATTCCCATCTACCCCTAATTGCCTTTGATTCCCTACCTAACAAAAATCTATCTGCCCCTGTTTTTAAAGTGTTCAATGGTGCCCACCTCCACCAGTCTACTGAAGCAGAGATTTCCAAAGTTGCACAACCTTCTGAGAGAAAAATATTCTCCTCATCTTTGTTCTAAAAGGGTGACTCTTAACTCCTAACTTATGTGCCCCCTAGTTTTGGGCTCACCCACAAAGGAAACATGCTTTCTACATCCACCTTGTCAAGAAAACTGAGGATTTTACACACTTAATCAAGTCAGCTCTCACACTTTTAAACTCCAATGGAAACCAACCCAGTCTCTCTAATCTTTCTTCATAATACAACCCGCTCATTCCAGATATCCATCCAGCAAACCTAATCTGAACTGCTTCCAACGCATTTACATCCATCCTTAAATAAGGATACCGAAACAGCGCACAGTAGTTGAAATGTGGTCTCACCAATACCCAGTATAACTAAAGTATAAAGTCCTTCCTTTAATGTTCAACTCCTCTCATAATAAAGGAGAACATTCCATTAGCTTTCATGATTACTTGCTATACCTGCATACTAACTTCTTGTGACTCATGCACTAGAACACCTAGTTCGCTCTGCATCTCAGAATTCTTCAGCTGTTGTCCATTTAAGTAATACTTTTTTTAAAATCCTTCCTGCCAAAATGAACAACTTCACTCTTTCCTACATTATACTCAATTGGCCAGATTGTTCCCACTAACTCAACCTATCTATATTTATCTGCAACCTCTTTATGTCCTCTTCATAGTGTACGTCCTAACTATATTTGTATCATCTGCAAATTTAACTTCAATGTCTTTGCTCCCTTCATCTAAGTCATAGATATAAATTGTAATTATAAGTGCTAGCACCTGTGGGGCTCCACACTTCTCGTACTGCCAAGCAGAAAAAGATTTATGCATACTCTCTGTTTTCTGCTGATCAATCTTCTACCTAGGCTCATATGTTACCCAGCTTTTATTTTCTGCAATAACCTTTTGATGTGACACCTTATCAAATGCCTTTTGGAAATCCAGTTCACCATGTTTACAATGTTTACTTTCTTCAGAGTGCATGTTACTCCTTTAAAGAACAATACATCAGTTAAATGTGTCTTCTCTTTCAAAAAAACTATGTTGAATCTTTCTAATTATCATGGGTTTTTCTACATGCCAAGGTATAATCTCCTTGATGATTGATTTGAATACCTTCCCCATGACAGATGGTAAGCTAACTGACCTATAGCTTTCTGTTTTCTGTTTCCTTCCCTTCTTGAATAGAGGGATTATGTTTGCTGCTTTACAGTCTGATGGAAACTTTTCAGAATATAGTGAATTCTGGAATATTAATGTCATTGATACCTTATTAGCCACCTCTTTTAAGAGTCGGGGTGAGTGGAGAGTTCATTAGACCCAGAGGTTTGTCAACCGCAGTTTCAATAGTTTGTTCAGTACAGCTACCTTAGTGATTGTAATTCCATCAAATTCCCCTCTTCATTCCACCTTTTGATTTATTGCTAATACTGGAATTTTTTTGTATCTTCTATAATAAAGATAGAAGTATATATTTGATCATTTCATCCACTATTTCCTTATTATATACTCACTCCTCATTGTCACTCTCTAGAAGACCACCTCTTTTCCTTTTTAAATACCAAGAGGAACTCCTGCTATCTGTTTTTGCATATCTAATTAGCTTCCACTAACACTCCAATTTATTTCTCCTGATTAACTTTTTAGTCATTCTTGCCATTCTTTATATTCTGATCAATCATTTGACCTGCCACTCAGATTTGCACAGTTGTATGCTTTTTCCTTAAGTTTGATATCTTCCTTATTTCCAGCATCAGGTTGGGTGCGACTGGAAAATCATAGAAACCATACAGTGCAAAAAGAGGCCATTTGGCCCATTGAGTCTGCACCGACCACAATCTTACCCAGGCCCTATCCTATATTTATCTACACATTTATCCACTAATCCCTCTAACCTACGCATCTCAGGACACTAAGGGACAATTTTAGCATGGCCAATCAACCTAATCTGCACAGTTTTGGACTGTAGGAGGAAACTGGAGCAAATAAGTTCCTGACCTGTCAAGTGATTTGGCTCATTGCCCAACTGTATGTAATTAATAATCTTTCAAGGCACGAGATTGTGCTCGAGTTTCTGTCGTTCCATCCAGTGGGAAGTGTGGCAGTTTGAACAGCATGTCACCACATTTGGAACAGGATATTCCCAGATATCGAAAAGGCTGATGGCAGGTGGAAAAAGCAACATTGAAGCAGCCTGGATGGCTCTCTCCACCACCCAGTGCAGGACTTGGAAAGAAAATCTTCAAGTGACAGCCCCCATGATGTATCGCTGGCAGGATGGCCTCAGATTTCCCTGTTCCACCACTAACTTAAAAACTTGAGGATCCAGGGCTTCATTTTGAAAGGCCACTCCAGCGTCACCCTGACACTAACCCTGGTACTGCCCGGACTCTCCCTAGGCACTAGTTTGACAGCACTTTATGAGCATTGCCCAGGCACTGCTTGATCAATATCAGGGGAGTGCCCAGGCAATGTCCAGGCATGAGCCTGCCCTCCCCAAGTGTTGCTCTCACCTCATGGGCAGCAGGGGAATGTTTCTGGAAGACATTAAATGATAATGTATTCTGACGCTAAATGTCAGGAAAGGCAGTTGGTCATTGATGGCAGAGAGGACAATTACATTATGCGTTCACACCGACGTAAAACACAACTTTGCATTTTTCATCCTGTTTTCCATTCCCGCAGCTGAACCTGCTTGACACAAGCGGAAAATCCCGGCCTTAGTCTCATAAATGGAAAATGCTGCCCTATGTTTCTATGATTGTATGTCTTTCAGATGACAGCATACCAAATTTGTCAGCTATCAATATAGATATTTGTTAAACAAAAACTTGCTCTGTGTATGCAGAGCACCATCTCCAGAGTAACCATTTACCGAGTGTTTATTTTCCATATTAAATATTTTCTACACGTGTTTGATGCTTTCTCCTGGCTTCCAGCACAATGCTGACATGCTGCAATACCTTCTCCAGTGCACCCCCAGTGGCAGGCTAACATGGGCAATGATGAATTAGCAGCCTGGGACACTCTTGTCCGATTTTATTCACAGTCAACAGAAAGAGTCAGATGGAATACAAAACAGGTGACTGGCTAATTCACTATTGCCTGGTTTACATAAAAATAATATATATTTATATGCATATATGTGTGTGTTTATGTCTGCGTGCGCGCGTCTGCGTGTGTCTGTGTCTGTGTGTGCGCGTGCGTGTCTGTGCGTGTGTGTGTGTCTATGTGTGTGTGTGTGTGTATGCGGTTAAGATATATCCCAGTATGTCCTAGTTTTGAACTTCTGCTGCTGGTGACTTCATCAACAAGTACATGGGGCAGGATTACCACTGTTTCACACCCGCTTTGCAATGGGAAAATGCCCGGCAGTGCTGGGGGAGAGACCAATGAGGCATGGGTATGGGTAGGGCAAATAGGGGACGGGATCTGCGGTGGACATTGCCAAACAATGGAGCCAATGGGGGGCAGGGCCTGTTGGGAAGCAGGGCCCGCTGCCAATCTGCACCCAATTGATGGGGGAAGCGAGGGGGTGTCCACAACAGTAAGGGTGGGAGGGGAGTCCACAATCAGTCTGGGTGGTGGGAGACAGTGGGGGTGGGGCTGCATCTCGAACCCAGAGGCCCCTGCAATTGTGGGGAGGAGCTGGTTGAGACTTCCTGCAGTAGCAGAGGCCTGACAGCTCTCTCTGATTGTCGGACTTCTGCTACTGTCAATGCACACGTGCAACATCAGAAGTCTGCACATGCGCACTACCTCCCTCTGCAGGCTGTCTGGTGAGTTAAGCCTCATTCATAGCTTCTCTGACCGTAAACACACTACTCTAAAATTTTGCAGACAGAGTGCAGAAGATTAGGCCTAAAAACTACATTAAAAAATGGGTCTGGAACTCTCCCCATTTCACATCTGCCCTACGCTTAGAAAAAAATCTCATAAAATTCAATAGAGTCAGTAAAATGTGGTATCCTAATATGGGCAGGAGGCAGCATTGCACTTATTCTTCATGGGAACTTAGGAAACATAAGAACAGGAGTAAATCATTTACCCCTTGAGCTAGTTCTATATGCATTCAATGACTTCAGGGTTTATCTGGGACCTAATTCCATACATGCTGCTTTGTCCTTTATTACTTTCTTATGTGAAAAAAAATCTATGGGTGGGATTTTACAGCCTCTTTCATCCTGAAACCATAAAATGGACTTACCCATTGTCTACCCCTCATCCACTTTGATTCCAATGGCACGTAAAATTTCAGATCATCAGTCTCAGATTTAAAGCTCACAAATGATCAAGCACCAATTTGTGTATAAAGTTCTAAACTTGTACCATCCTTTTGTGTGGAGAAGGGATGCAATTTCTCTCCAAAATAGAGTCTGAGTTTTAGGCTATGCCCCCTAGATTCCCTAGCAATGGAAATAATTTCTCCCGTACCCCCCAATACCTTTAAATCTTCAATCACTTATTATTCCTCACTCTTTCCAGTTGCTGTGGCTACACTTTGTCACAATTATCTGTCGTAACTTAGCATTGCCGAATTTCTTTGTCACTTAACTGAGTGTTAGAGAGAAGTGAATTCACGCCTGGCAGAACATTCTAGCCACATCTGAATCACACTGGCAGTCATACCTTACAAGGGACATTATTCCTGAGACTCTGAGAAGGAGAAGAATTATTCCAAGATCTGAAACGCTCAGTTATGACACATCTCACAGGTGCATCATCATAAAAAATGACTGATCCACAAATTGTCTGTAATCTTTTGCTGAATGTACTGTAGCACACACTGCTGGTTTAGCTCTGAAATTGGTAATTTGCCTTTCAATAACCTTTTCTGAGCTGTTTATAAATATCTCAGTGACCAACACAAGAAGTGATGACCTCAGTAATGTTTCACAATCTCAGCCTTGAACTATAATCAAAGAGCAAAATATTGCTGATAGGGAGATGCAGGAAATCTGAGTTAAAAACAAAAAATGCTGGGAAACCTCAGCATTTATGGAGAGAGAAACAGAGTTAATGGCTGAAATATTCTAGCCGTTCAAAGTAGTGAGATCTTCCGGCTCCACTGACGTGTACCCCTGCCATGGAACTCCCCGTGGTGAGGGATGCATTCAGTGAGAAAGCCCATTAATCACAGCAGTCAGCAGAAGATCCTGCAGCCATCTAATGGTGAAATACACGGCAGGTTGGATGGAAAATTCCACCCAACATTTCAGCTCACCTGCCCGCCCATCACAGAATTGGAGTGGGCAAGGAGCCGACAACAGGAAAGTCCCTTGACCTGGGATGGGATTTTCCGGTTGCAAGTCAAGCAAGGCTATAAAAGCCCACTCTTTGAGTTTAAACAACTCTTCTTTGGAACAAATCTGAAAGAGTCATACGGACTCAGAGTCATAGGATCATAGAGGTCTACAGCATGGAAACAGGCCCTTTAGCCCAACTTGTCAATGCCTCACCTTTTTTTAACCCCTAAGTAGTCCCACTTGCTAGCATTTTGCTCTATACCCATATCGCTCTATACCCATCGTACTTACGTAACTGTGTAAATACTTTTTAAAAAACAAAATTGTACTTGCCTCTACTATTACGTCTGGCAGCTTGTTCCAGATACTCACCTCTGTGTGAAAAAATTGTCCCTCTGGACACTTTTACATCTCTCCCTGATCGCCTTAAACCTATGCCCTCTAGTTTTGATTCCTCAACCTTTAGGAAAAGATATTGATTATATATCTGATCTACGCCCTTCGTTATTTTATAGACCTCTATAAGATCACCCCTCAATTTTCTACACTCCAGAGAAAAAAGTCTCAGGTGTATCCAGTAGAGAGTCAAACCATCAAGTCCCAGTAGCATCCTAGTAAATTTTTTCTGTACTTTTTCTAGTTTAATAATATCTTTTCTATAATAAGGTGACCAGAACTGTACACAATATTCCAAGTATGGCCTTACCAACATCTTGCACAACTTCAACAAGACCCAACTCTTACATTCAGTGTTTTTTGACCAATGAAACCAAGCATGCTGAACGCCTTCTTCACCACTCTGTCCACCTATGACTCCACTTTCAAGGAGCTATGAACTTGTACCCCTAGATCTCTTTATTCTGTATCCCTTCCCAACGCCCTATCACTAACTGGCCCGGTTCAATCTATCAAAATGCATCACCTCGCATTTATCTAAATTAAACTCCATCTGCCATTCATCAGCCTACTGGCCTGATTGATCCAGATCCTATTGCAATCTGAGATAATTTTCTTCACTGTCCACTCAGCCACCAATCTTGGTGTAATCTGCAAACATACTAACCATGACTCCTATATTCTCATCCAAATTATTATTATAAATGACAAATAACAGCGGATCCAGCACTGATCCCTCAGGTACACTGCTGGTCACAGGCCTCCAGTTTGAAAAACAACATTCTACACCACCCTCTGACTTCTGTCATCAAGCCAATTTTGTATCCATTTGACTACCTCACCCTGGATTCCATGAAATTTAACCTTATGCAACAACCTCCATGCACTACCTTGTCAAAAGCCTTGTTAAAGTCCATGTAGACAGCATCAACTGCACTGCCCTCATCTATCTTCCTAGTTAGAACATAGAACATTACAGCGCAGAACAGGCCCTTCCGCCTTCGATGTTGCGCCGACTAATTAGGAAAAAGCAATGACCCTCCAACCTAACCATTCCCTTTTCATCCATAAACTTATCTACTAACCTCTTAAATGCCACCAAACTTGGCGCATCTACAATTGACGCAGGCAGGGCATTCCATACCCTAATCACCCTCTGGGTAAAGAACCTACCTCTGATATCCGTCCTATAACTACCACCCCTTAATTTAAAGCTATGTCCCCTCGTGCTAGCTTTCTCCATCCTAGGAAAAAGGCTATCACTGTCCACCCTATCTAATCATCTTATATGTTTCAATAAGGTCTCCTCTTAGCCGCCTTCTTTCTAACGAAAACAACCTCAAATCCCTCAGCCTCTCTTCATAAGACCTGCCCTCCATACCAGGCAACATCCTGGTAAACCTCCTCTGTACCCTCTCCAATGCCTCCACATCTTTCTTATAATGCGGGGACCAGAACTGCACACAATACTCCAAGTGCGGCCGCACTAGAGTTTTGTACAGTTGCAACATGACGTTGCGGCTCCGAAATTCAATCCCCCTACCAATAAAAGCTAAAACTCCATATGCCTTCTTAACAACCTTATCGACTTGATACCTCTTCAAAAAACTCAATCAAATTTGTGAGCCATGATTTTACATTCTCAAAGCCATGCTGACTGTCCCTAATCAATACTTGTGTTTCTAAATGCCTGTAGCTCCTGTCTCTCAAAATACCTTCTAACAATTTGCCCATCACAGATGTGAGGCTCCTGGCCTGTAGTTCTCAGGCTTTTCCCTGCAGCCCTTTTTAAACAAAGGCACAATACTTGCCATCCTCCAATCTTCAGGCACCTCACCTGTGACTGTTGATGATTGAAATCTGTATAGGTACTGCTTGACCTATTGAGTTTTTCCAGCATTTTCTGTTCCATTTCAACTATAACCAAGTTGAATGTGATACTTGTATGCTGTTTGTGTGTGCGCTAAATCCCAAGTAGGTTTGTCAATAAAACTTCAGCATTTAACAGGTTAGGATTTTTTTTTTTACATGCAAACTTTGTATTGGCATTCTTTCAAAAATTACTTAATAATGAATCAATTCTACTACACATAGTAACTGGATTTTGCACTACTGCATAACAGATAGTCAGCTTTTCATATCCCTTAAGATCAGTGTTTGACATTTCTCTCAGTCAACAGGCCTAAATATATTACACTATATCATACCAAAAAAAAGACAAAATCTAATTTAAGTTTCTTAGCTATTACATGCAGCTGACATATTTTGTTCTGATTTGTGTTCTGGCCCATGCATCTCAACCATATGTTTTCCATAATCTGCGCTCAAGTTGCCATTCAATAAATAATGTGGAGTTGTGAAGACAAAGGTATCAATCAAATCATGGAGTATTAGTGTCTTTATTTTGTGATACCTGAACACAAGTCAATTTAAGATATTTCTAGTGCCTTGAAATGCAGTAATGCCTCACATCTGGTGGAACATTGTATCTGGACAACAAATAGACAAAATAAAGATAGAGGACAACCACTACCTATGGCTCTTACTGATGTCAATGATCTGAGAAGCCTCAAGGCCATTGATCAGCAATTTCTGATGAGTCCTCACCAACGCACATGCTAATTGAGTAAATGTGATAATTTTAAGAGTCTGTGGAAAATCATGGGCCTGAATTTCTATTTATACTGCAAGTGAACAAGCATCCCCATTAACATGTGTAATAGATCAAGGGCGACTCGATGTGGCTTGAAGCAACAAAAGCTTTATTGCCAAAAATAAGAATAATATCTACAACAAGTTCAGACTGAATTACAAAGCGACTATTATACTCGACTCTCTGGCTCCCACTGTGGGTCCCTCCTCGCCACGTGGTATGCATTCTCCTGCTGATTGGCTCAGCTTCCCGCCATGACAACCCTTACGGTCTGAACCAATCATGTGGCCCTCAGGAAATGCCCTCCAACCCTTAAAGGGTCACACCACTACACTCCTTCCCCCTAACATTCAAAATACATATGCAGGAACAAAGAGCAGGATTAGTAAGGCACACAATAAGCATAAATAAAAAAGGTAACATAAAAGAACCACTGGAAAACTCATCAGAGGTTTAATCGGTCCAGAGACGGTGGGCTAGATTAAAAAAGAACAAAGGATGCCATAGCATGGGAAACAGGCCCTTCATCCCACAAGCCCATGCCGCCCATTTTAACACACTCAGTGAGTGCCTTATTCAAGTCTTTCATCACTCATCGATGTTTTTGTCTACCTCTAGTGAAACTTCACAATAAAGGAGCTGTGGTAAAATGTCTTAGTTTGGTGATAGACTCTTTTAAATTTAAAAGATCAATTGTCCAGATGGAAAAGGCAGATTCATTAATCCAAGATCTAGTTGCTCTTCAGGAACTTCTGTCTCCTCAGTCTCCACAATCATTGGTTGCTCTGGTCCACATTCTCAACCGAGATCCCAGTAACCAGACCTGGCAACCTCTTACTATCCACAAATGTTGCCAGTTAATCTTTGGTGTCTGTTACTGCTCTCCCTCTTGATGTTTCCTGAGCTGACAGCTTTGTACCTTCACAACGTGGAAAACCAGTCCTGTTCTCTCCACAATTTTACAAGCTACCCAGAGCACACCTGCTGCAAAATTTCAAACTATGACTGCATCCTCTGCATTAAACACTATGGGGCCATCTTATCAAAAAAAACCCCTAAGTACTGAATAGAGAATTTCAGATCTATTAATTCAGCAAGGCCACAAATGAATTCTTGAGCCACTTGGTGCAAAAAATGATGCACAATCTGACTCCCACCAGTGGAGTAAGTTGATTGAGTCTGTTCATGCTGGAAAGCCAGCTACTCACACTCAAGGACACTTCCGTGCATGTGCGGATCCCTTTTTTGTGCAACAGAGTGGAGAGTCTGTCAGGCATCCACCCCCCTGGATAATTGCCACCTTAATACCCACCCCAGCCAATCATGCCCCAACATACAAAGCCCCTCCCCCCTCAGCAATTGCACCTCCCTACAGTCTCTGAGCCCAGTTACTGCACCAACTAATCCCCAGTTGCAAAGTGCGCAGCTCTCAACCCACCTCTACTTTTGCCCTATCGTCATCATGGCTCCACCTTCCTCCCTTAGGCTCTGCCCCATCATGAGCCCACCTCTTAGCATTGCTAAGGTCCCAGATAGACACCCTAGCAGTGCCAATCTGTCAGTGCAGGCTGGCACTGGCTTTGCCCCCACTCCCAACCTCCCAGAAGGTCTCAATGGTCTCAGATCCATCCAGCAAGGCCACTAAATCAAGTCCCCGTTGATAGGAACCATACCCGATCCTTGCTGATAAGGACCACCACCAGTGAGGCCATCAAACCAAGTTAGCCCACATAATTGTTTCCAGGATCACTAATAATACTTAAATCAGGATTTAAATATTATAATTAGCCTTTTATCTTTCTCGGGTGCGAGGCTGATCACGCCGGATATTTGGTATTTGGTAAGATTGCCAGAAACCAGGTGCTAACACAATTTTTAGCCTCTCTCACAATCTTACCCACTCATCCAGACCATCGACCAGTTTGATGAGTCAGAAAGATCACCCACTATGCTTTCTCTTTCTGAATCATAATTTTCCTTCTGAGAACCACCACCTTTCCTGCCAAATTTGCGAATATCATGTTCAATTGTGTTCTTAAACGATGTTCCATCAGTAACTCAGCTGGTGTGACCAGCTAGGACTCTTCTCCCTGGAGAGACGAAGGTTGAGAGGTGACCTGATAGAGGTTTATAAGATGTTGAGAGGAATAGATAGAGTGGATTCTCGGAGGCTTTTTCCCAGGACTGAAATGGTCGCTACGAGAGGACATAGGTTTAAGGTGCTGGGGGGCAAGTACAAAGGAGATGTTAGAGGTAAATTTTTCACTCAGAGGGTGGTGAGTGAATGGAATCAGCTACCATCAGTGGTGGTAGAGGCAAACTTGCTGGGGTCTTTTAAGAGACTTCTGGATGAGTACATGGGATTTAATGGGATTGGGAGTTACAGATAGTTCTATGGCCTGGTAGGTACTAATATGATCGGTACAACTTATGGGCCGAAGGGCCTGTTTGTGCTGTCGTGTTCTATGTTCTATGTGACGACGTTTGGGGTGAGATGATTAAAAAAAACTGGCCATTCATAAAGGAAGAGGTCTATTTACTTGTTTTCTTTCTTCATTGATAAGAACATAAAAAATAGGAGCAGGAGTACGCCATCTAGCCCTTCTAGCCTGCCTTGCCATTGAATAAGATCATGGTTGATCTGAAGTGGATCAGTTCCACTTTCCCGACTGCTCCCCATAACTCTTAATTCCCTTGTCTACAGAAATCTATCTACCCGTGACTTAAATATATTCAATGAGGTAGCCTCCACCACTTCAATGGGCAGAGAACTTGAGAAATTCACCACCCTCAGAGAAGAAGTTCTTCCTCAACTCTGTGCTAAACTGCCACCCCCCCTTATTTTGAGGCTGTGCCCTCTAATTCTGGTTTCCTTTCTAAGTGGAAAGAATCTCTCCACCTGTACCCTATCTAGCCTCTTCACCATCTTGTAAGTCTCTAAAATCCCCCCTCAGCCTTCTAAACTCTAATGAGTACAGGCCAGTCCATTTAATCTCTCCTCATAAGCTATGAAGAGTCATAAGATGACTTGAATATTTGTACCACATGCTTCACTTAATGCTGGGTGGTATGATGCCAGCCTCACATGGTGAATGCCATTGGACCTGAGAAATTTTTGGAATTCTTCCACCATGAACAATGTGCTATTGTCCATCAAAACCACATCTGGAATGTCATGAATAGCAAAGATTTCCCTTAATATGTCACTGCTGGCTGTGACTGTGAACTTTATCAGTTGTACATCTAACCACTTGGAGTGTACAACTACTAATATAAGAAACATATAACCCATAGATGGCCCAGCAAAATCAATACATAGCCTCATTCATGGTCAGCCTGGCCACTTCCTTGGGTGCAAATTCTCCAATGATGGTAAAGCATAGTGAACTTCACAGCTAGGATATTGACTAAGTATCTTTTCTGTTTCTTTGTCAATGCCTGTTCACTGCACATAATTCCTGGCTAGGGTCTTCATTCTACTTTAGTAGGATTTCAGCAACTCTGGCTTCTCACATTGCCAGCCTCGTATGACCATCTTTTTCACTTTGGACAGATGAAGCATCACAGGTTGCTATCAAGGTTCAAATGCACCGACAAGGCAAATGACTGCAGAGCCTGTTTAACCTTTATGAAGGCCTCCCTTTCCTCTCTCTATTTCCATATTAATGTTATTTTAACATTTGGTGAAGTGGGGTTAAGATGGTAGAAACATTTTTTAAAAATCTGCTATAAAAATTTACTGTAACCAGAAATGAATTCAATGCTGATACATCCTTTGGCTGTGGGACCTCCTCAATAGCTTTTACCTTTTCTTCCAAGGAATATAATCCCTTCGAATCACCTCTAAATCCTAACAAGATGATTTCTTCTTACTGAAATGTACATTTCTCCTGTTTTAAGCTTAGCTCATACTTCCTTAATCTGTTTCAAATACTTTTTCAAAATTTGACCTGTGATTTCCAGCGGAGATACCAGTGATTATGCGATGATACACTCCTATTGATATATTTTATGTTTCTGTAGAATGCAAGTAGTCAGTGCGTCTGGAAAACATTCAGCTCAAATGTTGGAAAAACAGGGCAGTTGCTCGTTTTAGCCATGTGATGTTTACTAAGATAGAACTAATATGTTTATGAAAGAAAGATTCTCTGAGATTTTTGATTAAAAGAATGGAATGTGGCTTTTTGAGTAGGTTGATTGACAGGGTGATAGGATAATGTGGTTAATGGGAGGAGTTAGGTTTGTATCAAAGAAATAGTTTTCAGTTCCTGCCTGGGGTTGTTTAAAGACAGAGCTGCTATGAAGATCAAAATCTCTCTGAAAGCTTCAAGGCTGTTGACACAATTTATAGCAAGTATGCCTGGAGTTGCTAACTGTATTTCAAATGGCATTTGAGTCTAAGAGGAATGTTGTTTAATTGGAACTGAAATAGTGATAAATTAGAAATTAGGGTTGTTTCCTTCCATTTTTAAACTACTGGTCAACTTTTCAAAGTTAAGCTGCTTCATTTTGTTAGAGTTATATTTAACCAGTGTTATGAATAAAGCTGGTTTTGATAAAAGGAATCTAATGTGTCAGTAGACTTACTTCTGGAGTAAAGCATCTTATCCTCACATTTACGCCAAAATAGAAAAATTGTTGGCGTCTAGTCTGGCTTCATAACATACCTTGGGATTCTGATCTGGGATCCTAACAATTAGTATGTTGCCCAGATAAACCACTTCCTTGTAAAAGACATCCCATTTTATGATGGAAAATAGCACAAACTGATGAAACTCCAAAAGGAAACCTCATATTCTGGCACAAACCATAATGTGTATTGATTTGTCACTTATTTTTGTAAATCCCTGTCCAACTCCAGCTGCTGATAGGTATGACTGAGTTCTAACTTAGTATATTTTAAATCTCCTTCTAGTTTTACGTAGAAATCTTCAATTCTTGGAATTAGGTACCTATCTAAAATCCTCTACTGACAGTTTATAATTCCTGCAGATTCTCACTGTCTAATCCAGTTTCAGAATGGAGACTATGGTATAGCCCATTTGGAGAATTCTATGGGCTTTATGATAGCTAAATTTTCCAATCTCCTAAACTTGATTTTCACCTTCTGATGGAGTTTAAAAGGCACCCAGCGACCAGAAAAAATTTAGGCGTGCTTCCTGAACTAGAAAAGTTTCAGTTTTAGCTCCCCATGTACATCTTAATTCATCTTGAAGACCTTAGAATATTTATCAAGCAGCTCCTGAAAACCTCCAGCCTCCAGATTTAATATTTCCAGGCAGTTTAGCTGGATTTGCTTTAATCAATCACAGCCCATTAAACAAACTCTATGACCCTTAATTACCAAAACTGGCAGCTTCACGTTCTGCTTCTGATAGACCACTGTTACTATTGCTGCACCTACAGCCTGCAGTGGCTCTTGGGTATATGTGGGCAAAACGATACTTGATTCATTCAATTTTAAAAGTTGGAACTGTTTTTGAAGATTAAAAAAATGCCTGTTCCCTTATGATTGTGGCTGCCACCCCGTATCAATTTCCATTTTGAGGGTTTGCTATTTACCAGCAAGGTTATCTGTATTGGAGACACTTTGCTTAGCTGGGCCTGGTTTAGGGTGAATGATTCGGATCCCTTGCCAAGTTCTTCATTCAATTTCTTTACATGGGAGTTAAAACAATAATTGTTTTTTTTTTGTATTGACTGTACTGGTTGCTTTGCTGTGCACCATGTGACCTTTTCTGAAACCTGCATGATTCTTGAATTTACAAACATCTTGGGAATGTTCTCCCCCACATCGAAAACACACTTCAGCCCTCACCATTGCACTTCTTCTATTGGGCTCTGTTACGCCCACTTCTGGGCTGTTTTGTATCATAGCTGTTTTCCGCCACAAACGATTTACCTAGTTTGGCATGCTTTGCAAACCTTGCAACTCATGTATGCCCTGTTCTGCACTCAGTCTCATGGACTAGCTACATAACATTTTCTAAAGTGATTTTGGTCTCAGCCAGTAACTTCTTTCATATGCTTAGACTGTTTATACCACAGGCCATTCTGTCCTTTAACATTTCTCCCAGTGGTGGGCTATGTTTGCAATATTCTGCCAGTCCTCGAGACTTGCCACAAAGCCCGGGACTGTCTACCCTGGCTCTTGGATTGCCACATGAAATTTGTATCTCAACATAATGCTGAGGGATCAGGGATTAAAATGAGTTTCGACGAGTTCCACAAACTGGTCAAAAGACAGTTGTCTGGAGCGTCTGGCAATGTTAATTTTCTCACTAAACTAAGTCTGTGGACCACAGACTGTAAGCAAAATAATCTTTCACTTTTCTTCAGTTGTTATATCTTTCACTATAAAGAAATAATGCATCCTTTCTTTATGTTGTCCCCAGTTACCTACTTCAGGGTTAAATGACTTTGATTTTTCCAATTATAGATATTGTAAATGTATTTTATCTCTTCTTACTTCTTTGTATTCTTGAAACACAAGTCTCCTCTCCCTCTAGCTGGACACTGCGATGTCTGACAACTTGAAAGTCTTGCTTCGTCACCAAGGTAATAGATCAAGGGTGATTCAACGTAGCTTGAACTGACAAAGGCTTTATTGTCAACAAATTATATATACAACAAGGTGAGGCTGAATTACAATATGACTGTCCTACTTGACCCCCTGGCTCTGAGTGCTAGTCTCTCCTCAACCAATAGTACACACTCTCCTGCCAATTGTCTCAGCTTTCCATCATAACAATCCATAGGGTTTGAAACAATCATGTGGCTCTCAGGAAATGCCCCTCCCCCTGCCACTTAAAGGATCATACAACCACAACATAGAAAAATATCTCCAATATTTTCATACATGTGTAAGAATTGATTGTTCCCCACAAACTGATGGTTGACAATTCAGATTAAATACCTATACAACACAATGGTGATCAAGCTCCACGTTGACCAATTGACTGACCACAGGGTTCGAGGCATCCTGATAAGATTATAGTTACTGAAGAAATATTGTGCAAGTGTTAAAACTTCTTACAGAAATCATGTTATATTTAAATATAAATATGTTTTAGTTTGCTAAGGAAAATGTGCTGAGAACAGCGAAGTTCCTTTTTATGAGATGATTAGTTGAAACTACCACCTAGAAATAAGTACTTTTACTGAAAATTACAAGCTGTATGAGCCACATTAAAAGGATATGAAGCATATCTGTTTCTGTATTAGTGGTAATTAATGGGAACTTTATGGCCCTTAGCAGTCTAGAAATAGAGATTTCCGTTTCATGTGACTGATTTTAATTCAATTCTTCTTTCATTCTACTCCCACCCTTTCTTCTACAATGACCTCCAGACTCTGGAATTATATATCTCATTCAATCTACATCTATAGCTTTTACAGCTCTTGTTTGGTGTTACCTAACTACGTTTTTGATTTACTTAAGTATTTCTAGTACTTATGGTCTTTGCCTTAAGTCCCTCAACTTCAGGGAAAAAAGCCCCAGATGTGAAGGACAACGAGCCAAAAGTTTCACTTGCATTATTTAATTCACAGAAATAAAATCAGAAGTGAATTAGGAACAGGAATGCCTGATGGGATAGGATGAATGTTTTGGAATTCATTTTCAATGTTCCAAGCATATATCAATAATAACTTATATTTAAGGATCTACTTCAAACAAAAACAAGTATCTGAAGGTGCTTTTCTCTCATTCGTTCCTAGGACATGGATGTTGCTGGCTAGCCAGCATGTATTGCCCATCCATACTTGCTCTTGAGAAGGTGGTGGTGAGCTGTAATCCACATGCTGTGAGTTGATCCATAATACCATTAGGGAGAGAATTCCAGGATTTGACACAGCGACTGTGAAGGAATGGCGATGTATTTCCAAGTCAGGATGGTAAGTGGCTTGGAGAGGAACTTGCAGGTGGTAGAGTTCCCATGTATCTGCTGCCTTTGACCTTCTAGATGGAAGTGGTTGTAGATTTGGATGATGCAGTATAAGGACCTTTGATAAATTGCTGCAGTTCATTTTGTAGATAATACATACTGCTGCTGCTGCTGAGTGTTATTGGTGGAGGGAGTGGATATTTGTGAATATGGTGGGCTACTATCTCCTGGACGATGTCAAGCTTCTTAGTGTTGGAACTGCACCCATCCAGATAAGAGGGGAATATCCTGTCACAATCTAATTTATGCTGATAGAGATGAGTTATTTGCCACAGTATTCCTCACCTCTGACCTGCTCCTGTGTTTATGTGACGAATCCAGTTGAGTTTCTGGTCAATGGTAACCCCAAAGATGTTGACAGCAGAGAATTCAGTGATGATAACACCATTGAATGTCAAAGATGTGGTGGTTTGATTGCCTCTTATTGATGATGGTCATTGCTTGATATTTCTGTGGCATGCAAGTTACTTGTCACTTGTCAGCCCAAGCCTGGATATTGTCCAGATCTTGCTGCATTTGAAAATGGATTGCTTCAGTATCTGAGGAGTCACAAATGGTGCTGAACATTGTGCAATCATTGGTGAACATCTCTACTTCTGACCTTATGACAGATGCAAGGTCATTGCTGAAGTTTCAAAATGACATTAGCAAAAACAGGTGCCAAGCCAAGAAAGGAAATCATTATGAGGGACAATCATTAACTTGCTAGCAGCAGCAGATTCTAAAGAGACTTTTAAAGAGGAGGAGGCAACTGATGAGATGAAGAAGTTAACTGAAGGAATGCCAAAGACAGTAACCTAAACTGCCCAAAACTTCATCTTAGATGGGTTTAGGATAACTTTGGACTAAAAAAGATTAATAGATCAAAATAGGTTAATTTAGAGTGAAAATAATATGGTAAAAGTACAAAGTACCTGGAGTTGCACAGGTACTGTTTGCATAGAAACACATAACCACTGTTAACGAATTAAAATATGTATTTTTGAAAACATATTATAATCTGTATTAAAGCACAAATCTTGGCTAATTACACACTGCTCGAGGCATGATGGGATATAGCTAAATAAAAAGAATGGCATTCGTTGAAAACAGCTATTGAGAGTAGCAAAGGAATTCTGTTAAGCATGAGCTTTAGGAAGTACAAGCTTCCCACATGATAAAATGAATAGATAATATAATTTTCCTGATAAAGGATTGCTAAGTAGACTGTGAGAATTCTATGGACCTACACATTCGGGATTCCTCAGAGACAGTGGGAAAGAACTTTCAAACTCTATGGACCTAAGTATTGGGGTGCTAGGAAATAATAGACAAGAACTTTCGGACTCTATGACCTATGTATTCTCATGGTGCCAGAGAATAGAATGTTATTGGTCAAAGTAAATGATTTATACTGAAATGGTTGGCTCACGTCCAGTTAGGATAAGCAGAGTAGGTGGGGCAAGTCATTTTTTAAACATGTATAATTATAATACTGATAACAATGCAATTTAGAATAATTTGATCTGCCCTAAATTATTCCTCCATGTGCATGCACCAGGCCTGGGCAACAATAAAGTATGTCTTCAATCAGAATTACTGTCTCTGAGTTCTTTGTATTTGCTGAGCTGCAATTAATAAAGAAAAATCGCTCACATGAAAGCCAGCAGAATACATATGTCTCTGAAAAGCTCCTACACGAGACCCACCAGTAATGGAGCAAGAAAAGGATTAATGCGCTGGGTTAGGGTCAGAAGAATGGAGAGTTTGATGAACCACGAGGCTGCAAATAATTACAGAGCTCAACCATCAGACTATGAAGATAAAGCACAACTTAAATGCAAAAATTTAAAATTTGTGACAGTAAGCATTAGGATCTGAATAAGGTCATCAAAAAGAAAGATGATGGACAAGCAGAGTAGAATGTGATAAGCAGTGTCTTAGATGAACTGAAGTTTAGTAATGGTGGAGGATTAGAAATCCACCAGGAGAACATTGCATTCACTGGAAGGCTTCAATAGTAGTTAAAGTGAGGTAGAGACAAAGATGGATGAAGTTTAGGATTAAAAGTTTGGGGAGAGGGCACAGGCTTTGTTAGAGAATGTATAGGAGATCAGAAATGTAACTTAACATAAGAAAGAACATCAAGGTTACAAATAGAAGCAAAATACTTTGGCTTCTGCAGAGCTTAAATAATGCAGGAAATATTAAGCAGGTCAGGCACCATCTGTTCTTAAGGATAGCCTGGTTTTTCCTGAGATAATAGTGAGGAAGGGTGATGGAATTTGTGATGAGAGCACAGATTCTATACTGAAGGTAATAAAACCCCTCAAGTGTTTCCAATCTTCAGCTGAAGAACTTTATTGATCACCCAAGATTGAAGGATGATTCTTCATCTCTAAGCTAATAGTAGTCCTGCTGTAGGCTGTTTTGTGTGTCGTATCATTCACCATACTTTTTTACATCATTTAGTTCTTCCGTGCAGTCCTTTCTCACTGTCTTTAGTAACACTGTCCTTCCAACATTTATGTGATCAACAGAGATTGTTTCCAAAAGTACTTATTGCACATTATCTGTCCTCCGAGCAGAACAATCTCCATCAAATTTTTTCATCATAGCTTTTACCTACTTCCCCCCAGTGGCAACAGTACAATTTCTAATTAAATGCTCAGTTAGATCATTAAATTATAGAATAATAAGCAATTGCTACATTTGAGTTTAGTTACAATTGTATGGCATTAATTACTGATGATATCACTGTCATTACCACCAAAGAAAATGTTGTTCAGAATTTCATGCATTGTATCATGATACCCATCAGAAGGGAAGAGATTTTATCTCTTTGAGTCAGTATTTGAACTTGATTCATCGGGTAGATTCTATGAGTTAGCATTGAAAATTCAGAGTTTTGGATGGCATGTGAATATTGAGAAGTTGTATATGAAAGTCAACACATCCTATTATGGACAGAAAATTGCACACTGACCTCCTATGTGTTCTTGTCATTGCAAAGCTCTGCATTTGAAATCTTAGTTGTAAAATATGCCCAAGGTTCACAGAAAGGTTAAACCTTGTGAATTACAATACTGCTATTGTACAAACTACTGTAGCAGGAGGAGGAACTAACGGGTTATTCCAAGCCACTGCTTTAATGACTGCCAGGAAGAACCATGGTACAGTGTGGCCTCACAGCACCAGAAACCCAAGTTTAATTCTTGGCTTGGGTCATTGTCTGTATGGAGTCTACATGTTTCTGTGAGAGTTTCCTCTGGGTGCTCTGGTTTCTTCCAACAGTCCAAAGATACACTGATTAAGTGCATTGACCATGTAAATTCTCCATCAGTGTATATGAACAGGTGCTGGAATGTGGCAACTGGGAGATTTTCACTAACTTCACTGCAGTGTTAATGTAAGCCAATGTGACAAATAAATTAACTTTAAACTTTCTTAAAGTTAAAGTTTATTTATTAGTCACAAAGTACACCTTACATTAACACTGCAATGAATTTACTGTTTAATTCCCCTAGTCATCACTTTCAGCCACAATGCACCTAGCCAGCACATCTTTCAGACATCTTTTTAAAAGTCATTATCATAATATTTCAAGTATTGCTTTATATTGTTGTATTTAATCTAATAAATAATATTTTGGGAAGTTGCCATGTAGGATGTGGGTACCAGTTTTCCACAGACTGAGTAATGGATCTTGGCTTTGCCTTTGAAGAAATGGGTTGAGCAGACGTTAGACTGTTTCACACAGCCAGGCTGAGATATGTTCTATAAGCCGACTTCAAATTGCCATATAGCAGCCAGATGAGATGAGCACGCTGTCAGCTTGTCCTCCGGCTGTAGGGAGGATTAGAGAAAAGGAGGATTACAGTTATTGAAAAATACAGCCAGAAATGGAAGGATCTAAATGTACTTCCAGGCAGCTCTTGTGTTTGAACGTCTACAGATAGAGGTGGCCCTGGTGGGATGACCTGATCCACCAGGAATCTCTGCCCTCCACAGCCTCACTGCTTTTTCCATCTGCAAGGAGCAGGTGTGCAAGCATGCTGCAGGATTTGACCCTGGTGGAAGTGGAAGCCATTTCAAAGGCCAGCTTCTCAATGGCAATTGATCACAGCTGAAGTTGATTACTGCCGAATAATCAGCAAATTTAAGTTAGAGTTTGGAGCTTTTATTTTGAAAGGTGATCCACTTATCCATCCAGCCCACTTACAACATGAGTCTTCATTCAAACTATGCTGATGTACTGACCTTGGGATTTGTCACAGGATCAATGGCTTACCCATGGGGCAGATAGAAGTTCTGCCTTGTTTAATGTCTGCCTATGAGAACAATTTCAAAATGCCTACAGTGCAGGAAGAGGCCATTTAGTCGTTGAGTCTGCACTGACTCCCCAAAAAAGCATTCTACCCAGGTCCTGCCCTCCACTCAATCCCTGTAATTCCACACATTTAGCATGGCCAATGCACCTAATCAACATGTCTTTCAGACTTGTGGGGAAAACTGGAGCACCCAGAGGAAACCCATGCAGACAAAGGGATTCCACTCAGACAGTGACTCAAGCCAGGAATTGAACCCAGATCCTTGGTGTTGTGAGGCAGCAGTGTTAATCACTGTACCATCGTGCTGTCCATGTCATTAACCAAAGGGAAATGGTTAAATTCTCTCTTGCTGGAGCTGGTCACTGCCTAACATTTGTCTGGCAGGATTGTTCCTTTCCACTCTATCAGGCTAAGGCTGAATGTTGTCCAGGTTGAGCTGCAAGAGAGTATGGACTACTTCAGTAGCTGACAAGTTGCAAATGGTACTGAACACTACAATCCACTGCAAACATCTTCACTCCTGACCTTAAGGTGGAGGCAAGATCTCTGATCAAGCAACTGAAGATGGTTGGACCCAAAGAAACACCTTCAGTTATGTCCTAGAGCTGAGATGATTAGTTCATAACACCTACAACCAACTTCCTTAGCTGTGACTCCAACCACTGCATTGGCTATGGTAAATTTTCCCTCAGTGTACCTGAACAGGCGCCAGAGTATGGCAGTTAGAAATTTTCTCTTTAACTTCATTGGAGTGTTAATGTAAGCCTACTTGTGACACTAATCAATAAACTAGAAGTTACAAGTGCTGAATCCTAGAAGGAATTACCCAGGGGATAACCAAAAACTTCACTGCACCAGCGGTATGAATACTACAAGAGCGGGTCAGAGGCCAGGAGTCCTGTAGCTAGTGGTGGATCTTCTCACTTCCTCCCCGCAGTGGGAAGAGAATGGCTACAACAATGATTTTAACAACAATAATGGCAATTGTGGCTTCAAAATGGCTATTCTGGCTGAGAGATAAGCATGCTACGATTTTTGGTAAAGTTATAATTAAAACCAGATGCTGGTCGTAAAATCACTGAGTCAGGACTTGGTCTGGAAGCTGTGATCTGAACCTTCCTGTGTTAACCAAATATGGGCTGTTGTTTACTTTGAATGGTCTGTGTGGCATTGAATTTTATACAAGTGATTGCCATTTGAACTAAGCATATTGATGTCATTTACAAATAACTCCACTGAGTGTTCATGCCATGTGATCGGTTTCTGGTTACACAATTGGCTGTATGACACAGAATCTTCTGGAAGCAAGTGAAGAATTTATAGATAAAAGACATTGCAGTCCTCTATTTGTCAATGACAACTCTATAGAGATTAAACATCATAAGAAGTGTGCCCTTAAGGATTCTTCAGAGAAGATAGATTCTACATTGGGGATATTTCTTGGCCAAGTTTTCTCTAAACTTGGTAGTATCTATTTTCACTTAAATAATTAAAGTTAACGTCCAGTTGAGAATTAAAGTTCAGTAAAAAAGTTGCAAGTGTTTAAGCTTGAGTTGGTACCTAATATGTTAAATAAAGAAAGGTTGTTGAATGAATTAAAGAGTCAGCTCCTGTTCTTGTTTGTCTCATTAAACTGGGATGCTTGGAGAGTGTTTAAATTAATAACTGGATCATACACCGATTCTGTCCACCATCTACAAGGCACAGGTCAGGAGTTTTTTATTCATTTGTGGAACATAGCATTCATTCATGGGACATGTGGTGAAATATTCTCCAATTGACTAGATAAATGCAGCTCCAATAACACTCAAGATGCTCAACAGCATCCAAGAAAAAGCAACCCATCCACCACCACCTTACATATTTACTCCATCAACTACTGGCACTCGGTTGCCGTGGTGTGTGTCCCATCTCTCTACAACATGCACAGTACCAACTCATGAAAGCTCCTTTGATACCACCTTTCAGTACCTGTGCCCTGCTGGTTGGTTTATACTGCTTTCTATAATGTGCCATCTTGTTCTGCAGGAAAGAAGGAAATGTGTTAGTGAACGTGGTATAATGTGGTTAGGCCATGTGTCTCTTGTGATTAAATATCTAGAAGTAAGTTCAATGTGACATACCAGCCTAAAACTTGCATTAGTAGTAAGTGCATGAAAGGGAGACGATCCTTTAAGTGTGAGGTAGTCATTATGATTAATAGAGATTGCATAGTAGTGAGTGAAGATGTTGGGATGATCAATGTAGGATTTTGGTTTTAGGGAATAAGGATATGGCATTTGAAGTTCAATTTACTCAACGTGATCACTGACATCTTTGAATTTTTTCTAGCACTGCATTCAAGTCCTTGGGGCTATCTGCATTCCTTGCCTTCTAACAGTGTGTCTGGTGAGCCTCCTGGTCTCCTGTGTCTCGAGAGCCTCTTCACTTCAAGGACTTGAGCACTGCATCTGAAAACTTTGCATCACACATCATGCCATGTTTCACCACTAATCAGTGTTCTTTCTGCTCAGAATGCGTGATCATAGGATCATCGAATCACTAGAAGCAGAAGGAGGATGTTCAGCCCACAAAGGTTGCAGCAATTCTCTCAGCATCTTGCCCAGGCTTAGCCCCTTTTCCTATCCCTGTAACCCCGCATATTTACTCTGTTAATCCCCCTAACACACACATTTTGGAAACTAAGGGACAATTTAGCATGGCCAATCCACATAATCTTCACATCTTTGGACTGTGGGAGGAAACCTGAGCACCTAAAGGAAATCCACACAGACACGGGGAGAATGTGCAAACTCCACACAGTCAGCAACCTGGGGCTTGAATTGAGCCCTGGTCCCTGGCGCTGTGAGGCAACAATGCTAACTACTGTGCCACCATGTCACCATCTTCTCCATCTACTTCCAATACCTCGTCCAGCCAAAATGCATCTCTTCTTTTAAGAGATACAAGCAAACTTAAGTGCAACTTAGCTTTAAATGCTGCTGACCTTGCATGACCTTGGACCCCCTGCTAAGGTGTGCAGCTTTTTAATAACTTATTTAGCATTAGGCTGCACATACGTATCATGCAAAAAACAGGCATCATGAGTTTGCATGCTGCCGACTTTCAAAGAAACAAGCGTGGGTTCATCACGCGTTCTGATCTTTGTGGCTGTTCAATTTTGCCTCTAACTTTTAATGTAAAAGATCTATAGATATAAAAAAATCTTGTTTCTATGTTTTTTAAGAATCCTAGCCAGACAGGCCAAGGACAATAACACGTCACAAGAAGCAGATAACCTTTGCCACAATGACATCCTCCATAAACGTAGTTACTGAAGTAAAATTATGGTCAACTGACACATTACAGCACAGAATGAGGCCATTCAGCCCACTGAGTTCATGCTGGTCAAAGTCAATTTGTATTTTTAATGATCAAAATTACAAAAAAGTTGATGTATTAATATAGAAGAATTGGGCTTTTCCTCAGCAAATATTGAAACTGGAGCCACCATATGTTCTTGGCAGTGAATTCATTTTGTTGTCAAGGATTCGGTTACAAATGTACTTGATAAGAATCTGGGCATAGACAGATCTCCATTCCGTGGACATCATTCATTTCATCAATGATAATAAACACCAGCTGGGAACCTTGGGAGAACTGGTACCATCCTTGGACTGCATGACATTCTCCGAGCCTTATTTCACAAGAAAGCAAACATAACCTTTAAAGTTTAAATTGCTGAATCACTTGTCTGTAACCAAGGCTCAGCCAGTCAGTGATTCCTAATATATCTTTGTTAAAAAAAAATAAGATCACAAATTGCATCTTATTTTGAACTTCGATGTGCCTTCATTTCCTGAGCTGCTGTTGCTTCACCTCTTATACAGCACTATTAAATTTCTAAATGAATCAGCCTATAAAGACTTTGATACCTGACACCTATGTACGGTAAAGCTCCAGTTTAATTAGACTGAATATCAAGTGATCCTGCTCTTGGCTTCGTACTATCATCATCTCCTATTTGTACATAAGAGGACACCTGAGGAATCATAAGATGCTTTATTTCTGAGCCGTCTTAATTAACAAAGGATGACAGCTTCTTTATAGTAATAAATTCAAAGTTTAATTGCAAAATCTATTCAAGAAAGCATGATTCCCCACGATATTCTGTTCCCATGGATAGCTCAATAAAATTAAGGCTATTGCAGTAGAAATAAATAACTTGTGTTTATCCAACTCAATCAAATCCTTAGGATGACTCAGTATTTTGTAATCAATGGATTACTTGCAAAATGTCTCTCTTACAGTGTATGCAAATGTGTCCAGCCAATTTGTACAGCACAAAGTTCCAAAAATGGCAAATAAATAAGTGGTGAGGTTAGATGGCTTATAATGGATTACCCCCTCCCCCCACCCCTCCCTCGCAATAGGAGCAGGGATCACTATGTACAATTAAACTTAGCCTATTGATTGAAATGCAGGCAGGATGCCTGCAGACAATGATTTCTAGGTGCAGCCCAGTGCGCCTAGCGCTGTTCATTGGCTGCACACACAGGGCATGGTGCCCACTATCCTGATGGTCCAACACTACTTAAAACTACCCTGCACCTTTCAAAAATCTAATGCATTGTGTCTGCAGGAGGTATCAAAATTATTGGGAATTATGGGCTGTGCAACAATCGATAATGCTGGAACTCACTGGCTGTTAATGCAGACAACAAAACATTAAGGGAGGCCAGAGAATCTTACCCATTGACTAACCTTGCGAAAGAAGGGCTTTCAATGAATACCTTATGAGGAAATCCACACAGATATGAGAAGAATGTGCAAACTCCACACAGACAGTGACCCAAGCTGGGAATTGAACCCGGTTCCTGGCATTGTGAGGCTTCAGTGCTAACCACTGTGCCATCATGCCATCCAAACCAACTTGTAAATATTTGGTTTCCAATTTGGTTCCAATGCAGATTTCCATAAACATAGACAAGGGTCATGGGTAGAAGTGGGATCGTTAAAATGGTGGTGCAGGCTCGTTGGGCCAAAGAGCCTGTTTCCCGTGCTGTGTTGTTCTTTGTTCTTTATTTGACAACATATTTGAATAGTACTAGTTGGTGGAGGGGGTAGGATCCTAAATGTTATGAAATATGTGTTCAGTTCTGGGAGATTGTGAGGGCATAGGCTGGAATATGGGCATCGTAAATAAAGTGCTGGCATAAATGATGTAATAACCTGCTTACTCCAGTGGTTTCCAACAAGTGTGCCACAGCAGACTGGTATGCAGTAAAAGGTCCCCCCGACAAGTATGCCATGAAGAAAAATTCAAAATGATTCAAAAGACCCCATTTGGAGTGCTGTGCGCAGTTCTGGTCGCCTCACTATAGGAAGGATGTGGAAGCTATTGAGAGGGTGCAGAGGAGATTTGCAAGGATGTTGCCTGGATTGGGGGCATGCCTTATGAAGATAGGTTGAGACAGCTAGGTCTCTTCTCCCTGGAGAGGCGACCCTGATAGAGGTTTATAAGACGTTGAGAGGAATAGATAGAGTGGATTCTCAGAGGCTATTTCCCAGGGCTGATATGGTCACTACGAGTGGACACAGGTTTAAGGTTCTGGGGGGCAAGTACAGAGGAGATGTTAGAGGTAAGTTTTTCACTCAGAGGGTGGTGAGTGAGTGGAATCGGTTGCCGTCAGTGGCACTAGAGGCGAACTCACTGGGGTCTTTTGAGACTTCTGGATGAGTACATGGGATGTAATGGGATGGGGAGTTACAGATAGTTCCAGGGCCTGGTAAGTATAGATATGATCGGCGCAACTTGTGGGCCAAAGAGCCTGTTTGTGCTGTAGTGTTCTATGTTCTATTCATGTAATTAAACTTAAAACAACCTTCATTTTCAGGGCTGTGGTCAACATCTCTAAGATCCAATGAATCTTGGGCCTCCCACGCATGTGCCGGATGTTTAATTGTGGTCAGGCCCATATGCATAACCAACGAGACTTGGAGCTGAAGACAAAAAGTGAAAACTTAAAGAGCTCACAAGTCCTGGGCAAGGCAAAAGAGACATGGAAAAGCTATAAGCAAAGTTCCCAGAAAGGGAAGGCAGAGAAAATAGGAGGTGTCTCTCCGAAATTATTTGCAATATAGGAGGTGTGTCATGACATGTAAAAGGTTGGAACCATTGGCCTACTCTGCTGTTAACTGTTATTAGATGTGCATATATTAACCCTGTATGGCAATTGGTACATTTTGCACCGGTGCAAAATGCCCAAAAACAGATGCTGGATTGACACATTTTGCTCCTGACTCCTACCTACTTCCCCCCAACACACACACACAAACAAACACACACACACCTGACTTTTTGTTTGACAGAGAAATGGTGGCCAAGGAATGTGAATTCATCACTCTTCTGACTAGAAATCTTTAAAATTATATAGTGCTTCAATGGGTTAGATATTGCCACTTGTGGAGAAGTCCAAAAACTGGAGGCTAACAATAGCACTTCCTCCATAATTGGTATCTAACAGTTCAAAGCTGTAACAGAGGATGGATTTTCTACGTATACATTGGTCAAATACAGACTGGGTAAATGCGCTGAGCCTTTCTTCTTTCTCATTTTGGTTTGTTACCAGAAATCGAGTTTGAATTCTTCGATATCAGAGATGCAGCAGATGAAGTAGAGAGGTTATTTCTGAGAAATGATAGTCATTATTATGACGTGGTGCTGTGTCATTTTCTCCTCAAGCATCACAACAATGTAAAACTCAATAGGGAGATGATAGCACTGCAGAGCAAGCTTCCTGCCTGAAAACCATCTCAAATTATAATCAATGCTGTGCACCATTGAACACATAATGTACAAGGTCATAGAAAGTACATTATGTGCTGATCGGTATGTGATAAGTAGTGACAGTGTTCCGTGGATAAGAGTATTCTTATTTTATGGATTGTTGAGATACTCCACCTCTCTGTTTGTCATGATCAAACAGAATTCCACTAACCCTATGAGTACTGAATGTTCTTTTTGCTTTCCAAATATTCCTATTTTGTAATTTTACCCATTCATTGACAAAAAGCTATATTTATCTTTGAACATTCTGCCTGCCAAATGCCATTAACCGCAGTTTATGTTTACAGTTGCTTTCTCTGACTAAGTACTAGTATTTTGCAATGGGGTTCATTTTATGAATGGAATGAATGCAAGTACATCAGTCAAATTAAAATAAATAGTTACCTCATTTAAATCTTTCTGAATATGACACTTGTTCAATGGGTGGAATTTTCTTATAAACAAAGATGTTTAGTTGCCATGATATTATTTCAAGAATTATTTTATTAACAATAGATTCTCAAATTTAAACAAACTGAAAAAGGGGACAAGCATGCTCAAATTGCAGGGATTCGATTGTGTGCAATCTGATTTTTTTTATTCCAGAATTCTACCGCTGGAATTCAACCACATTGTCCCCCACGGAATCGGAACAGGCGAAGTGCGGATAACAGAAATTCCATTGATCTCCGGCAGGATTTTCCAGTCTCGCTTGAGCAAGACTGTAAAATCCCACATGTATTCTATTCATGAAAGTTTAGAATTATAGAATTAGAATCATAGAATCCCTCAGTGCAGAAGGGGGCAGAATGTATTCTGGCTGTAAAAATGCACTGGTAAGTGGTTATTTAATTTTTTTTTTTATTAAGCAACACAGCACGGGAAACAGGCCCTTCGGCCCAACGATAATTATTAGACAATCTTGAACTCTGATAAGAGGCAAACATTTCAAAGAATGGACAGTACTTTTGCTCTCAAGACAGCCATAAGGAATGCTGTATAGCTTTCACAGATTGTCCAGCAGTACATATAATTAAAGGAAGGACAAGAAATACAGGGGGGAGGTGGAGGAGGAGGCGGAGGAGGCATGGTGGCACAGTGGTTAGCACTGCTGCCTCATAGTCCCAGGGAGCTGGGTTGAATTCCCAGCTTGAGTCACTGTCTGTGTGAAGTTTGCACAATTTCCCAGTATGTGCATGGATTTCTTCTGAGTGCTGCAGTTTCCTCCCAGAATCAAAGATGGGTTAAGTTGATTGGCCATGCTAAATTGCCCCTTAATGTCCCAGGATGCGTAGGTTAGCAGGATAAATATGGGGGGGGGGGGCGGTAATGGGAATAGGGCCTGGGTGGATTGTTGTTGCTGTAGACTCAATGGGCCGAATGGCCTCCTTCTGCACTGTGGAGATTCTATGGAAATTGATCGCAAAGTAAATTATCCAGAATCTTTAATCTAACATGTTTCTCAAAGGATGTATATGATTTTGTAGCATTGCAGCATGGCTTTGTGGACATTCCTGGGGACATTATTTGAATCTATTCAAGTAATTCATTCTGAATGACCCAATAGGTCAGCCACAGAGCCTACACTTGTGAGCTGAGGTAGGTTGCATTCTGGGCCTTCTGAAGTCCCCAAACTTAAGAAAACTGTAATATATATTGCAGAGAGATCACATACCAGTGAAGTGTAACCCTGCAGGTTGAGGAAAAAGGCCCGAGAATTTTCTGCTTCCTTTTGGAGCTTGCCTTAGGCCTCAGGAGCGCTCTCCTTTCTAATCCAGTTTCAAACTCCTCAACAACACAACCCTCAGTGGATATTCTACCAGGCCTATCCTGGGGATTTAGAGTGAGGTGAATGACAGGAAGAATGATGAGCAGAATTAAGTTTGATCCTACCATGCTTTTATTCCCTCTGCTTTTCCACAGAATTTCTATTCTCTAACGTTCACTACTATGTACCCATCGAAATACATGTGCCACTAACATACATATCAAATAATCACATTGGAAAATGATTTCTTGGTATTTTGTATATAACAAAGTTGTAAAATTTTGTTTTATAAATGGTTTTCATCATCTATCATTGTTGGAGGCCAATCATGTCAGCCTCAGGATGTCCACAGCAACAAGGCTTGGACATCATTCAGACTTGGCCTGATAAGTAGCAGGTACCCATTTACTCCACAGAAATAACAGGCAATCTAACAATCTCACATTAACATTCAACAGCTTTGCAATCACTGAATGCCCCACTATCAATACCCTCGGGATTACCATTGACCAGAAACTGAACCGGACCAGTTTTCTAAGTATTGTGACAACAAAGTCTGGTGGAAGTCAGTGGTCTAGTGGTAATATCTCTGGAGTAATAAACCAGAAGCCAAAGCTAATGTACTGAGGGCATGTACATATTAAATGTAAGTTCAACTAATCAAAAATCTGGAATCAAATGCTAGTCTCAATAGCGGTTACCATGAAACTGTTGATTGTTGCAAAAACCCATCTCATTCTTTAATGTCCTTTAGGGAAGTAAATCTGTCATTCTTACCTGGCTACAAGCAGATCCACACTGAGGTGGTTGACTCTGAACAACTCTCCGAAACGGCATAGCCAGCTGTTTAGATCAGGGGCAATTAGGGATGGACAACAAATGCTTGTCAGTGATATCACATCCCTACAAGAATAAATCTTTTAAAATGCTGGTTAGAGACCGAGAATTCTGTGGTGAATAACTCACAGCTATCAGATTGCGCTCCTGCTCTCGGCTTACAAGCAAAAACTGAAGCAGGAGAATCCATCAAAGAAAGTTGTGCAATGTTGGTCTGAGGAATCAGATGATTGCTTATGGAGCTGCTTGGAGTCAGTGGGTTGATCAGTATTTAAAACCTCTGCAACCAGCCTGAATGAATATGCTGCTACAGTAACTGACTTCATTAGTAAGTGTGTAGAAGACTATGTGTCAAAGAAGCACATCCGTGTGATCCCCAGCCAGAAACCATGGATGAATAGGGATATCCACTGCTTGCTGCAGTCCACATCTGAGGCATTCAACTCAGGCAACACTGACTTATACAAGCAGGCCAGATACGATCTAAGGAGATCCATCAAAGATGCCAAAAGCCAGTATCAGACCAAGCTAGAGTCCCAGGCTGGCCACACCGAACACCCAACAACTATGACAAGGTTTGCAAGATATTAGAGACTACAAGATGAAGGCACGTAAAATCACCAGCTCCAACACAACTCTCCCTGATGAGCTCAATATATTCTATGTCCGTTTTGAACAAGAGGTCAGCAAGAGCATGCCCTCCACGCTGGAGGTCTTGGATGAACATGTATCTGGGGCCACCACTGCAGATATCAGAGCAGCTTTCTTGAAGGTCAATTCATGGAAAGCAACTGGCCTGGATGGGGTACCTGGATGTGCACTTAGATCCTGCGTGGATCAGCTGGCTAGCAGGGGTATTTACAGATATCTTCAACCTCTCTTTACAACAATCTGAGATTCCTATTGCTTCAAGAAGATGACTAGCATCCCAGTACCTAAGAAAATCCACGCAGTGTGCCTTAATGAGCATCAGCGGGTGGCTCTGATATCCATCATTATAAAGTACTTTGATAGGTTAGTCATGGCATGAATCAATTCCAACCTCCCAGACTACCTGAATCCATTACAGTTTGCCTACCGCCACAACAGGTCTACAGCAGACGCCATTTCCCTGGCCCTGCACTCAACTCTGGAACACCTAGATAACAGTGACACATATGTCATACTTCTATTTATTGACTACAGGTCAGCCATCAACACCATTATTCCCATGAAACTCATCTCTGAAATCTGTGACTTGGGCCTCGGCACCTCCCTCTGCCTGAACTTCCAAACTCGCAGACCACAATCAGTAAGAATAGGCAACTACACCTCCTCCACAATTATCCTCAACACCAATGTCTCACAAGGCTATGTTCTCAGCCCCCTATTATGCTCTAAATACATCTGTGACTGTGTGGCCAAATTCCCCTCCAATTCGATTTTCGTGTTTGCTGCTGACACCACCCTAGTGGGTTGAATCTCAAACAATGACAAGACAGAGTACAGGAATGAGATAGAGAATTTGGTGAATTGGTGCAGCAACAATAATCTCTCCCCCAATGTCAACAAAACGAAGGAGACGGTCATCACCTTCAAGAAGTGTAAAAGAGAACATGCACCTATCTACATCAATGGGGACAAAGCAGAAAAGGTCAAGAGATTCAGGTTTTTAGGTGTCCAAATCACCTTTCCAGCTCATGACATGTCCTGGTTCCTCTCATACTGATGCTATAGTTAAGAAAGCCCACTAATGCCTCTACTTTCTCAGAAGACTAAGAAAATTTGGCATGTCAACTACGACTCTCACTAACTTTTACAGATGCAGGATAAAAAGCATTTTTTCTGATTGTATCACAGCTTTGTACGGCTCTTGTTCTGCCCAAGACCACAAGGAACTACAAAAGGTCATTAATAGAGCCCAATCATCACACAATCATCTCCTATCCATTGACTCTGTCCACACTTGCAGCTGCCTCGGCAGAACAACCAAGATAATTAAGGACCCTACACTTTCCGGACATTCTCTCTTCCACCTTCTTCCTTCGGGAAAAAGATACAAAAGTCTGAGGTCACGCACTGACTGACTCAACAACAGCTTCTTCCCTGCTGCTGTCAGATTTTTGACTGGACTTACCTTGCATTAAGTTGATCTTTCTCTACATCCTAGCTATGACTGTAACACTACATTCTGCATTATATTGTTTCCTTCTCTGTGAATGGTATGCTTTGTCTGTATAGCATGCAAGAAACAATATTTCTCACCGTATGTTAATACATGTTGCAATATTAAATCAAATCAAATCCTAACCTTTATTTAAGAGTGTGATGCTTGGATGAGTGCAGCTCCAACAACATTCAACACTATTCAAACAGCTGGCTTGACCAGCAACTTAAACACTTCCACCACTGATGCTCGATGACAACAGTGTACACAATGCACTGCAGCAATGTTTCAAACAACCTTAGACAACATTTTGCAAACCCAGAACCTCTTCTACCTTAGGAGCTGCAGTAACAGACCAAGAATGCCAAGTTACATTAGGAAGCCAGAATAGTTCCCAGCAATTTTTCTTTTTTGACATAAATGTAAGGATAGGATATTTCTTTCCAGGAATAATTCCACTGGCAAAGCAGAGACCTTTCATAATAAAACAAACTTCATTTAATAACAGTTTCACAGCAGCACAGTGGTTATCACTACTGCCTCACAATGCCACAGACCACTTCTGCACATTAACTACGTTATTACATGGCCCTGTCAATCAACTATGTCTCTCACCACCTTTTACAGACGCACCATAGAGAGCATTTTTTTTGATTGTATCACAGCTTGGTATGGCTCCTGCTCTGCCCAAGACCACAAGGAATTAGGAAAGGTCATGAATGTAGCCCAATCCATCATGTAAACCAGCCTCCCATCCATTGACTCAGTCTACACTTCCCACTGCCTCAGCAAAGCAGCCAGCATAATTAAGGACCCCATGCACCCTAGACATTTTCTCTCTCCCACTGTCTTCCTTCGGGAAAAAGATACAGAAGTCTGAGGTCATTTACCAACTGACTGAAGAACAGTTCTTCCCTCTGCTGTCAGACTTTTGAATGGACCTACCTTTCATTAAGTTGATCTTTCTCTACACCCTAGCTATTGAAATAACACTATATTCTGCACTCTCGTTTCTTTGTCCATGAATGGTATGCTTTGTTTGTATAGCACAGAAGAAATAATACTTTTCACTGTATGCTAATATAATAATAAATCAAATCAAAGCTAATGGGTTAAAAATTTATGCTTTATTGGTTTTAAGGGTGCTATAGGAAATAAGTTTTGAACAATCTTAATGAAGTAAAATAAATTATCTTATTAGCAGAGGAAAAATGGGGAAAAATCATTTTGGTGTATGGCAGAAAGACTGAATTCCAGAAGCGATCAAAGTGGGGAAAGGAATCTAAATGTTACTGCAAGGAGAGCCGGAATTTCTGAATCAAGGATGAAGGGATGAGTATGGGTAAGGAGCGTGAATCCAAATGGACAGTCATTCTTTTTTTTCCCAATCTCTATCCTATTCAGATTAAGTGCAGCACCCTCTGCTGTTATCCTAGCTGAGATCTGTCAAGCCAGGCAATCGTATATAGACATAGTTTTACCCATCAAAGTAAAACCAAAATCTTGAGAGGTCTAAGATGACAGCCTGCTCTCATTAAATGAGATATAGTAAAGAGAAAAGAAGGAATAAATTGCTGGTCTTTTATGCTGAAATGAATCTTGAACATGTGATTGCACGATGTTAGATTCTGTCATCATCACTACTGCTTTGAACAGTATAGAGATCCTTATTGTCTCTGGAATGTGGCAGCCTTTCACATTGGCAATAGAAACTAAAGAAAGCATTGTTATGCTTATGCTAGTCACGGATGGTAAAATATATTTAAGAAAGAAAATTAATGATCTAAAGAAAGAGGCAGTGAATAAGAACACAATATAAAATTAAACATATATAAATATATATAAATAAAGGTGGAGAAATATAAGGGAATAAGGAAACTATATCTTGAAAAATAAAGTATTACTATAAATTTTAAATTATACTTTTCTACTTGTAAATAATGCAAACATCAGGACACAATAAACACAGTAGAATGTTGGTAAGGCTACAAACTACTTCTGAACACTGCACAGTGCAGCCATTTGAAAATGAATTTGATGGACAGCAAACTGGAATAACACCAGTTCTAATTGAGGTTTATACTCCTGCCTCTCTTTTGTATACTTGTTTCTCCCCTCAAACTTCAAAAAGCAGCATTTTACTCCAATACAGGCACACAGCTTCATTTGTTCTCCATTGTTCTGTTAGTTAAAAAACAGAGAGAGACAGAGAAATCATCATCATTGCATACATAAAACTCATTGGAAAGAATAATAATGCCAAATGACTGATGGACAACTAATATTATCCCTACTCCCTATAAAAAAGGAAGAAGACCAGGTAACCATCACAAAATCTTTACAGTGCAGAAGGAAGCCACTCAACCCATCAAGTCTGCACTGGTTCTCTGAAAAAGCATACTGCCTTGTCCCATTTTCTTATCTCATCCCCGTAATCTTGCACATTCTTTCTTTCTTTTCAGAAAGCAATCCAATTCCCTTTTGAATATCTCGATCAATCCTGTTTCCACCACCGTCTCAGGGAGCTCGTTCTAAATTCCAACCACCCTCTGGGTGAAAAGTATTTTCCTCACACCACTTTTACACCTTTTGCCAATTATTCTGAATCTGTGCCTTTAGCTCTTGATGGTCTCTTGAGTGGGAACAGTTTCTCAGTGTTTACCCTGTCCATGCCTTTCAGGTTGTTGAATACCTCTATCACATCTCCTCAGCCACCTTTTCTCCAAGGTAAACAGACACAACAGGTGGGATGTTCCGGCCACCCTAGCCCTGAAACCGGAAAATCCCACCTGACCTATGTTCTACCCCTCACCTGCACCATTTCTCGTAGTAGGCAGAACAGGAAAATTCATCCCAATATCTTGAATATATTCTCCCAGCTACAGTTCTTTACTCCTGAAATCGTTCTTTTGAATCTTCTCTGTACCCTCACTAATGACTTCACGTCCTTCCTCAAGTATGGCACCTGAAAATGGACAGAGTACTCCAGATGAAGCTTAACTAGTGTCTCATACAAGTTCAACATGATCTCCTTATTCTTACACTCAATATCACTATCAATGAAGCTTGGCATTCTACATGCTTTATTTATTGCTCTCTCATTATGCCCTGCCACTTTCAATGGCATATGTACATGTACACCAAATTCCTCATTCCTTCAAAATCATTCAAAGTGGCTGCCAGGGTCACCGTTCAAAATGCTGGAAAGATGCTTAAGTGAAGTGAAGATTCTGCAAGAGGTTGCTCCTCCAATTATAGACTGTTCCTCTTCCGTGTTTGCTGCTGATAAGCTCACCAGTAAGCCCACTGGCAGGAAATGTAGGAGAGGAAACAGGCTGTGATTGGAGGAGCAATGAACACCAGAAGTGCTGATTATTCTGGGGAAAAAAGGCTACCAACAAGTTTAATGCTGATGGTAAGAAAGAGAATGACACCCTTACTCGAAGTTGTAAAAAAAAACTAGAAATTTAAAATATAATATAGAGTATTCAACATGAATACCAAAGGGATGGTCCTGTTTGTCTATGGATGTAATTTAGTGGCTCCATTAGCACAGGGTGCAAATCCGGTAGTGCTTAGTAAATCTTGAGGCCGAAATGGGATTTGCGCTGGCAAGCTTTCAGAATGCAATTTTCCTAACTCCTCGCCCGATGATGCAATGAGGCTCATGCCTAGAGGGGTTATGAACCTGATTTGCATGCATTTGAATACATTATCATATACTTAGCAGGCTTAATATCACTTCCTCTACCCTCAAAAACTTTTCCTCTGACGTCACGCTGGTGCAAATTACCACTGCTCATCACTGCTGTGAACCAGGCAGCATGTCCTCCAAGAGGGAGGAAGGAAGGAAATGAGCACCACAGTCTCCACTCAGCACCAGGAGCCCAATGGGACAGAGGCCACTGGGCAGTTCTGAATGGTCAAGGGATAGAGAGGGTTTTTGCCTCGGATGATTGGGGTGGGGGTACAGAGGGTTTGGGAGAAAGAAGAGGTCATGAGTGGAAAGGGGCAATAAAATCGCAGTCAGTGCTGGTGGTCTTGGAGCTTCTCTCTGTATTGTATGAGGCTGATCTACATAGCAAATGAGTCTGGGACGTGACTACCTGGCAGAAAAAAATTCAAAGATTTTGTTAAAACACAAATTTTAATGCCCCTGTAATTTTCTTTTGGGTTGTTCAGACAAGCATACGGATTAAGCACAAGAGTAGATCAATTGAACTTTTGACCCTGTTCCACTATTTGAACAGGTTATAGTTGCTCTATTGTGGATCCAACTTTATATTCCAATCTACCTCTGATACCCTCATCAATCAAGAATCTGTTTAACTCAACCTTAAAAATATTTAGTAACCCAACCTCCACTGCTTTGTGGGAAAGAGAATTCCACAAAGAGTAGTAGTGTCTTGACACTCCAGGGTATTTGTGAAAGATTGGAAAGACTATGGGAAGACTCACTCTCCTTGCCCATTTGCATTTATGACCAAATAAGGAGCAAGATGCAGTTAGATATTCTGAGATTTTGTAAATAAAAGAATTATTAAGATACAAAGGGATAGGTTTCTGCATCTAATTGTAAAGAATTAATTTATTAACCACTAAACAGAGGAGACCTTTCCAGACAATGACTCAGTGTGTTCCAGCTATATACTGCAGAGCAGTCACATATGCTATGTAGTCTATTAGTGTTTGAAAAGTGCAATGTTTATTTAGTCCACTTGAAGTCACCATTTGCATTTTGTACCAGCAGAAGGAGTCTGCTGGTGCCCACAGAAGCCATTTAGATAAAGGAAGTTATCATTGCTCATGCAATTTTAATTCTAGTGTCTCAGGCTGTTTCATGTCCCAAGAACTTCACATTAGCAATGAAAATGATGAACTTTCCTTTCAAGTTGAATCTTTTTGGAGGGTTTTGCCTGCTTTCTTCTGTGAAAATGATATTTTAAGCTGCAGACTTAGAGGTACATTCAGGCTGTGTTAACTGTACATAGCTTGGATGTAACAAGCAGGAAGATTTTTACAGAGAAGTTTAATCACTGTTGAAAACATGGCACTCTATGTCCAATGTGTTATCTTTTGAAGTGTATTTGGTGCCATCACTTCTATCCCCACATTGGAAAAAGTGCCTGTGACGTTTTGAAGCTGTGATGGCAGGTTCATCAAAACTGATGAAGGGCAAGAAAGCATTACTCCTCCTCTATGACAGTGAGGAATTGGAAGACGTTTTTGAAACAAGCTTAAGCAAAATGACAACAACTTGGTTACAAATGCAGTAACATCCTACTTACCATCCAAAAACATACAATTGATGAAGCAATCAGCTTCTAACACAGAAGCAAACCAGACAATTGACCAACATTGCACATGCTTCAAACAATAAAATCATAGAATTCCTATCGTGCAAAAGGAAGCCGTTCAGCTCATTGAATCTGTATTGAATCTCAACCAGGCCCTATTCCCATAACACCTCATATTTACCCTGCTAATCCTACTAAAACTTAAGGTTAATTTAATATGGTCAATCAACCTAATCCACACATCTTTGGATTGTGGGAGGAAACTGGAGCTCCGGGAGGAAACCCATGCAAACTCCATACAGACAGTGGCCTGAGGTTGGAATTGAAGTCAGGTCCTGGTACTGTTAGGCAGCAGTGCTAACCACTGTGTCACCATGCTATCACTGTCCCACTGTGCAGCAACCAAATGTGACTTTAGTGATGTTGAATATATCGAAAGGGAAAGCAAAGCACAAATGGTTGAAATTTGTCTTTCTTGACAACTGCATTGCAAAGCACTCGAGAAAGACGGAAAGCTGGCAGAGCTGTTGGAATTAGCAACATCACTACTGCTTTCAGAGTCCAGAGCTGCTGGAATTGAGACTGCTTAAAGTAACTGCCAGACTCTAAATTCAACTCTTTGTAAACATTATTCATCACTCATGTGCCAGAAACTCACCTGCAAAGCAACAGCAGCAGTCTCAGTGTTGTTCCTTGTCCAAACAATGTTTCCACTGTAGCAACTTCCCCACTGAGCGTCTCACTACTGACAAACAGAATAAAGCTTTTGGGAGGCCTAACCATTTTGCTTGCGTTTGTCATTCATTAAAAAAATCAATTACTGAGACCAATACCAACAGATGGGTGCTACTGATGGATACCACAGCAACATAGTAAGAGAATGTAGTTACTGTAGAGGCAGATGATGCTGGACATATTTTTGTTTTCTCTTTCAGACACAGCAAACAGTCACATGTGGCAATGGCCATTGGTTGCTCGAATGTGATCTTATAGATACAGAAGAATTCATCAATGTCACGAGAGACAAAACATCCAAGAAACTTCAGGATCAGCCCATTCTCTGCAAGCCAGGGAATGTGAGAATTTTCCCTTATAACAGTGACAAACCACTGAAAATATTCAGGACATTTACACCGCCAATTTCATTCAAAGATACCAAACCAAATATCCAGAGAATGTGACAGCCACACTTATCAGTTTCCACACAGCAAGAGACCTGCGCATAATTGCTGTCAGATTCACTCCTTTGCATTCATGACAACAAGTGGTATCGTGACCGCTTCACTGGTATCAGCAAATTGAAAGACATTACATGCAAGCTGCATATAGACCCCAATGCACTCCCTGCCCTGCATCAATGGCAGCAAATACTTTTTCAAGTCAAGAAGCAGGCTGAGAAAGAACTCATATATACCTAACATTAACATTATTAACACAGTTGGAGATAACCCATTCCTTGGGTCTCAGCCATACAAGTGGTCAAGAAACTCAGGAGCAGGAACCAAATTAAAATTTGTGTTGCTATGTGATCACAAGCCAAGCCATACAATGAGAAAGATATTTAATATTGACAATCAATGACATGGTCCAAAACACTTTGCTAACCTTGGCCTCAATTCAGGAAACTTTCAAAAGAAAAACTGTGATATTTTTCAGTACTCTCCATTCCACTCACATTGAGTCTTTTACATTGAACAAGCGCAATGTTGGAATCGATTCAGCAGCTGAGGTATTTCAGCAAATGGTTCAGTCTGACTTCGAGGACTTGAAGGAACATCAATGATGACATTTTCATCTGTGGTCACACTGAAAATGAACTTGAGACATGCTTACAATACCTTAGAGAATGTAACCTCATCTTGAGCAAGAACAAGTACTTATTCAACAAAAGCAGAATCAGATTCTTCAGGCATCTGTTCAGCGGTGAATGAGTATCGCCTGATTCATGAAAAGTTGAAGCCATTGCAAATGTTGTGGCTCCTTTAAATGTTTAGGAAGTCTGGACTCTGTTAGGATTCATCACGCACTACTCTCACTTCTTTCCTGACATCTGCCCCTCTACCCAATCTGACAAAAGAGAGCACCAAGAGGGAGTTGTCTATAATCGCACAAGAAAGTTAATGTTTATTTATGAGTCAAAAGTACGCTTACATTTACAATGAAATGAAGTTACTGTGAAAATCCCCTAGCAGCTACACTCTGGCACCTATTTAGGAATACTAAGGGGCAATTTAGCATGGTCAATGCAGCTAACCTGCGTATCTTTGGACTATGGGAGGAAACCTACACAGACGTAGGCAGAAGTGCAAACGCCATACGGACAGTGACTCAAGCCAGGAAGTGAAGTCAGGTCCTCAGTGCTGCAAAGCAGCAGTGCTAACCACTGTCCCATCATGCTGTCCAAACAGGCAATGCAGCAGATCAAACTGCAATTGTCAGCAAGTTGCACAAATACCTATTTGTCAGTGCAGTTTTCATGCAAAAGGCAGGGAATACATCAATTGTTGCAATGGCAAGCTGATTGTTAACAAACCGAGAGAGAACTGCTCCCAACCACATGGCATATCTTACATGTTCATCGCTAATTGTATGGGTGAGTTTGAAGTCATAGCCAGACACCTGTGAACTTGTTCAATAGTCCACACAGCAAGCCACCTACTTGAATAGAGCTTTGGATTCTCAAGGTACAAGAGTATGTGTTCCGCATTGAGTATCAGCCAGATAAGCTCAACCCAGCAAAATATCTTTCAAGGACATCAACAATCATCAGTTACCAATCCAATGAAAAGATAGCTGATCAGCATCCTAACTATATAAGCTTATATACAGCATCAAAGTCACTAAAACTACCTGATACCAAGACAAATGAGGCATTAAACTATGTATGACAACTATAGAATCATGAAAATAGAAAGAAATGGCTGATAGAGTGTCTACAACAAAGTTGGTCACATACTACAAGGTCCTCAAAGTACTCAAAATGAGATCACTGTTATAACTACATCTGATCTTGTTTTAATGCAAAAACTGCATTATAAGTCCACTTTCATTGAGGGAATGTATTGCCGATATAGCAAATAAAGCCCAGCATGGAACTGTCAAAATCAAAGAAGTCCTCAGGGAAAAGACATGGTTCCCAGTAATTGAACACATAGTAGAACACCAAATCAATCAGTATTTGCCACATCAAACAACCACAATGGCAAATCTTCATGATCCTCCCAAGATATCTGAATTATCTCCTGGACCATGACAATGTTGATTTTTCAGGCTTGCCCACTGGTGAACACTTGCTTGTTATCACTGACAACTACAGCAAATTCTCAGTCATGGAAATCATTCCACCTACTTCAACAAAGGCACTCATCCTAAAGCTTGATCAAAATTTTGTCTTGCTTGGAATTGCTCAAATGTTGAGAGGCGACACTGGACCCTCAATCAGCAGTGATGTGCTCAGTAAATTTGAGTTATCTACGTTTCATTCATTGAAACACAAGAGCTAATGGAGAAGATGACAGATTTGTGTATACTTTTACATATACAGCTACAGCTCCGAACAAGTCATTGAAGCAAGAGCTATATCACTTTCTTCACAATTACAAACTGATTTCTCACTTGACTACTGGAAAGCTTCCAGCCACATTCATCGCTGTACGGCCTGTGTATATATGTCTTCCTGAACTAATCCATGAAACTAACGATCAGTGTCTACGCAAACATGATTGAAAACAGAAAAACTGAATGAGAGTAATTGCAGAGTTAAACATAAAATTCAGAGGTACACCACTAAAAGCAGCAGATAAAGTGCTTGTGAAATGTGATGGTCATGTTGGAAAGCAAGCAACCTCTTAAAACATCTAGCCATTTGTTACTGATCTATACCAAAGTGACAGCTTAGAGATAGAATCTGATTTAAATGCATTTTTGCATATGTGCACAATATGGTTCTGGTAAAGAGCTTTATTCAAAATGTTAACCTCATTTCCTTCTCAAGAAGTGTTGACTTACCAACAATATTTTTTAATGATTTGCTATTTCTCTTACAGTATTTTTCATTGTTTTAGAAGGAAAGTCAAATGGTCAGACATTGCACACAGCCATGTATAATATCATGACCAGAACACATTTTATTCAACGTTTGCAATGTGCAAGGAATAGCGTATTCATTTGGAATCTGCTGCCAGTTTTTATTGATATGTGTTAATCAAGATCGAGTATCACAAACATAGAACAATGAAAGGCACGAAGAAAACTAGCTTGTCCATCAAAATTCTTCCATACCTATGGTGATTAGTAATCATGACTAGATATATCCAGCCCAATGTTACCAACCCCATCCCCATCCTACAATCCATCCACAATCACTAAATTCAGGGTCATTGAGGGAAAAATATACTCAGGAAAATTTTCCTCTAGCCATTTGGGACAATCAAAAACAGTCCCATGGGGGTAAATATATTCACTTAGTAGCACTACTTGGGGCACAATGCAGATTTCCCTGGTTCCCTCAGGGAGCAGCAGGCAGGACCATGGGCCACCACGTCCACAACCCAAGTGAAGATCCCATGTCCGCCACTAGTCGACAAGTTACTTGTAAAGGCACTTATCTCTGTCTCAGTCAAGAACTAGTGCAGCTTCTTCTTGAAGGCATGCAGAGAGCCAGCAATCACTTTACGAGTCAGCAATGTATTCCAGAGGTTCAGCACTCTGAGAAAAGAATACTTTACAAAGTAACATCCATCTATGCTTATTCTCTCAAGATTAAACTATGTCCCTGTACCTCCTCAATCTGTCAGTGTAGAATAATCTATAAACAGGAACTCTATCAAGACCTTTCATTAATTTCTGAAACTTTAACAAGTTGCCTCTAGGACTATGATGCTGTACATTAAATAAACCAACTCCTTAAGCTTGTCTGAATGATTGAGGTACTTTAAGACAGGATTCATGTCCATAGTTCTCATCTAAATCTTTCCTAAGGCTACAATGTCCTCACACATTGGCCTATATAAGAGTCTGCCTCTGTTTAACCAGCTCAGGCCACAGCTACCAAACACCTGAAAACCCTTCAATTGGCTAGAAATGCAACTTCAACCCTTCTCCAGGAAAACGTCCCACCTCAGAGATCTGCCGGTCAATCAGAAAGCTAATGGTTCTCTTTTCCCAGCGGTGCCAACAGGAGCAGAAGTCACAGTTGGCTTCTCACTGCAGTGCGAGGTTGGGGGATATGGTTGGAGACGGCAAGGGGATAGAATGTGGGAGTGAGTTTGGATCTTGGAGATAGGGTTGCCAATGTCCAGAAGTTATGGATAAAGCTCCACCAGCGAAAGGAAGAGGCCTTCACTGTGATTTCAAGAAGAAATTCCATATAGCTCTGGGGACTAGAAGGATTAAGGAATATGGGGAGAAGTCAAGACCAGAATATTAAGTTTGATGATCAGCCATGATCAAAATGAATGGCAGAGTAGGCTCAGAGGGCTGATTGGCCGACTCCTGCTTCTATTTTCAATGTTTAATTGGCCACTTAAGGGCTTCAATAAGCCTACTGCAGGCCAACTCCACTACAGGTAAAAATGTATTGAGGAGGGATAAAATGATAGGCACCAGGAATAGCAGTGCTGGTATGGTGCCAATTTTATGATACCCCACCCCCACTCCCATTCCCCTTCCCCTGCCTGCAATTCCAGATGCATTCTATTCAATGATCAATATGATGAGTATCTCTATCCTTTGGCTTGTGCTAATGATTCTATCAATATACATCAAAATCCTGATAGCTTCAGCTGTGTTTTATTTACACCAGCACATAATTGACAACATATAAATTATTTCACATGCTCTGTGTTTGGGAGCTGACTCAAAGGCAAATAGCCCTGAGATTAAGTTCAGAATAGTCAAGTATGTTGCTACATTACAATAGGAAGTCCATACAAAAAATTTCATGATGTTATAAGGATGGAATGCATTTTCCAAAACAATGAATTCTCTGGAATAACATGATTTTTTCCAAAGCCACAAAATAAATCGTTTCTTTAAGTTATTTCGATAATTTTGCTTTCGATGAAAACAAGTAGTATTAAAAAAAAACATGTTTTTGAGGAGTCCTTCCCTCTTGTTATACACAAGATTTTAGTATTTTCATTTTCTTCCTCCAAAGATTTTGTTCTAAATCTTGACTGAACTTTTTTTCAGTGATGTTCTGGCACTGCCTATGACACAGGTGATCCTTTATCATTTTTGATCCTTTGTCATTCAGACAAAACGTAGTCAAATCAATTGAAGGTGGAGGAATTTATATGAAAAAACATCCAATTTAACAAAACACGCAAGCTAAAATTGATGCTTGGCCACAATCAAGCTTTCTCAGTGATTGAGAAGCTATTGTAATTGGAAATAAAACACTTACTGAATCATGACTGCTGAAATAGTGACGCATGGGTCTTGTAGGTACTGTACTAACTCCACGCAATGTACGCAAATTGGCTCCATGTGCGTCTGATTTTGAATGGAATTTCATGCTCTTAGACAATGAGTGAGGGTCCCAGTCCTGTACTGACTGTTAGGGTGGCTAATTAAGAGGCCATCTCTGGATCCATGGGTTCCTGGTAGGCACAATCCAAACACCAACCAGTCCTTGGAGAACACCAAAGTAGGGCACTGCCTCTGCAGGATGAGAGCTTAGACAGCAACTCCATCCTGAGGCATCTGCTGAAGGAGTTTTGCTTTACTTAATGAAATGGTGCTTCAGTTGCCAGCTCACCTCTAAGGAGGGGAAACTACTTCTCTATTCTACTCCACCCACCTACAAAATCATGATTGTAACCATTGATTGAAACTGCCATTGTGTTGAGGGTAGGGTGAGCGTAGGAAGCTTCACAGGCTCCCACAGGCCAGCCACAAGCAAGCCGATTCCAGCCAGTTGCCCAATGTAGCCCTCAGTGGGGCCTCTGTTCATCACTGGGAAGATCCTAATTACATCCCTAATCAGTCCACAGATAGGCAGATTGGTTACTCACATTGCATTGGTGACGAGGTGACTCAGGAAAGATCGCTTTGAAGACTCTGTGCTTCAGCCCACTGACTTGTCATTGATATTTCTGGCATTTCTCCTGGTCCAACTTCCAATTCCATCCCTGTGGGATTGGGGGAGACTCTACCCTTTGTGTGCACCTGGACACCTGGAGCATGTAGGAAGTACAGTTTTGGGAGAGTTCTTCATTGTCAGAGGTGGACACCTTTTGGATAAGGCATCAAACTGAGACTCTCATATACTTAAAGACGAATAAAGCAATATAGCTGGTACTTTCAACCAACTCCAGAAAAAAAATTGACTAACAAGCTTCCTCATGCCCTCTGGATTGGGGAGCAGTTAGGGACATGTCATAAATGCTGACCAGCCAGCAACACTCAAGTTCCACAAATAAATTTTTTAAAAATTGCTGTTTGTGGAATCTTGCCATGTGCTTAATAGCTATCATGTTTTCTGAATGTATAACAATGAATATCCTTCACAAAATATACTTCATTAATTGTGAAGCAGATTGGCACGTCCAGAGCCTGCAAAAGACCCCAAAGAAATAAAACTTATCTTTTTTGTTTGTAAGCCCTAATTTTTTAACATATTTTACAAATGTAACAAGTAGGCTTACATTAATAATGAAATTACTCTGAAAATCCCCTAGTCACCTCACTCTGGTGTCAGGTACACAGAGGGATAATTAAAGTCTCTTGTGTGTGAATATCTACAGATAGAGTTGGCCCTGATGGGATGACCTGATCCACCAGGAATCTCTCCAGTTCCACCTCACTGCCCTCTCCAGCTGCATGCAGCATTTGACCCTGGTGCAAGTGGAAGCCATTTCAAAGGCCAGCTTCCCAATGGCAATTGATCACAGCTGAAATTAATTAGTGCTCAGTAATCAGCAAATTTAAGTTAGAGTTTGGAGATTTTATTTTGAAAGGTGATCCACTTGTCCATCCAGCCCACTAACATCATAAGTCTTCATTCAAAACATTCTGATCTTGGGATTTGTCACAGGATCTACCCTGGGGTAAATAGGTAGAACCCTGTTTAAGGTCTGCCCTTAAGAACAATTTGAGGACTAAAATGCCTAGAATCCTTATAATGCAGGAAGAGGCTATTTGGCCCACTGAGTCTGCTCTGATTCTCCAGAAGAATATCCTACCCTTCCATTCTATCCCTGTTACCCCACACATTTAACTTGGCCAATCTACCTAACCTGCACATCTTTGGATTATGGGAGGAAACTGGAGCACCCATTGGAAGCCCACGCAGACACAATGAGAACATATAAACTCTGCACAGTCAGTGATTCAAGCCAAGAATTAAATCGAGGTCCCTAATGCTGTGAATTAGCATGATAATCACTGTGCCATATATTTACAGGGTAATGAGATGCTACCCTATTTTTCATGAAATCTCTTTGCTTTTTTCCTGTGACAAAATAGCCCTAAATTAAGCTGCCTCAAAAATACCGGTGAAACGAAAACTGTCACTACCGGTGACAGGAAAGATCTTTGGCAAGTTTAAATGACTGCAACTCAGTCACAGGGGAAAGCAATTCAATTGCATTTTTCAAATGTATTTTTCCTATTGAAGGTTGAGTAAGTGCCTGTGGAGAAAGGGAATTGAAAGTTATTTATGATGTGACGACCCATGTGCTGAAAAAAGGTAATGTTTTCTTTTGTGTGATGTCCCTTTCAGAGCAAATTGTGCTGGGAAGTATTTTGAAAGACAGTTAATTGGTTTCATAGAATCATAGAATCCCAACAGTACAAAAGGAGGCCATTCAGCCTATTGAGCCTGCATCACCTCTCTCAGAGAGTATCTTATCCAAACTCTTACCCTATCCCCGTAACTGCACACATTTACCATGACTAATCCACCAAATTTTTTTTTTGTTAATTCATGAGACGTGGGCTGGCCAGCATTTATTGCTCATCCCTCGTTGACTTTGAACAGAATGGCTTGCTAGGCCATTTCAGAGAACAGTTGAGAGTCAACAACATTGCTGTTTCTCTGGAGTCACATGTAGACTAGACCAGATAAGGACAACAGATTTCTTTCCCTAAAGAACATTAGTAAACCAGACAGATTTTTCCAACAATCCACAACGATTTCATGGTCATGACTAGGTCCTTAATTACCAGATTTTTTTTTAAATTCAAATTGCACAATCTGCCATGGCAGGATTTGAACCCAGGTCTCCAGAACTTTAGCTGATTTTCTGGATTAGTAGTCCAGCCATAATACCTCTTGGCCAATGCTTCCTATTAATCTACACATCTTTGGGCTGACTAAGAGATCGAGAAATGCCACTGTGATGGCATGATGGCACAGTGATTAGCATTGTTGCCTCATGGCGCCAGGGACCTGGGTTCAATTCCAGCCTTGGGTGACTGTCTGTGTGGAGTTTACACCTTCTCCCCGTGTCTGCACGAGTTTCCTCTGGATGGTCCCATTTCCTCCATAGTCCAATGATGTGCAGTTTAGGTGGATTGGCCGTGCTAAACTGAACCTTAGTGCACCAAGAAGTTAGAGGAATTAGCGCAATAAATGAATGGGGTTATAGGGGATAGGGCGCAGGGTGGGTCAGGATAAGATGCTTCGTTGGAGAGTCGATATGTATTCGATGGGCCGAATAACCTCCTTCTGTAACTGCAGCATTCTATGATTCTATGACCTTGGGTTGCCATGGGATGAACAACTAAGAGGCAAACAGTAAATAGAACACTAATTAAAGTGGGAGGGGCCAGCTGGGTTTTTCTGTTTGGCAGTTCAGGAGACTGGAAATTGATGCGAAAAGAAAACAAGGCTCTCGGAAAATAACAATTTTCTGCTTAACAGCCTTTGAGCAGATCCTGATATTTAAGCAGATGGGTTTCCGGGAGGGTTTTCGAGTGAAGGCAAGTGTCTAGGTGAAGGCAGCATAGTGGTGAAGGTGATTGGCGATTGCAGGTCGCATTTGCATAAGTGCAGTCACTGCAACCAGAAGATGGTTTGTGGACGAGCTGCTGTGAATTCCAAACACTGCTTCAGTGTTTCCCTCCCTACTTCCTCCTCTAACTAAAAAAACAGTCGGCAGAAGGACCACAAGCAAGGGAGAGGTGAATTGAGATTATTTTATCCTTTTATCTGTTTAAGGGCAATATGGCAGCTAGGATAGTGGTATGCTCCTCCTGCCAGATGTGGGCAATTAGGGAGCAAACTAGTTTCCCTGACAACTTTGTCTGCAGGAAGTGTGTCCAGTTGCAGTTCCTCACAGACCACATTGTTTGGTTGAAGCAATAGGTGGGTGCACTGTGGAGCACACAGCAGTCAGTGAGTGTGATAGACACTAGTTACAGGGAGTTGTCACACCACAGGTTCAGACATGTAGATGGTTGACCGCCAGGTAGTGCAGGAGTCTCCTGTGGTTATTCCCCTTTCAAACAGGTATATTGTCTTGGATACTGTTGAGGGCAATAACCTGTCACAGGGAGATACCAGCAGCAGCCAGGCCTGTGACACTTCAGCTGTTCTGTTGTGGGACAGGGGCAGGCAAAGAGCAAACAAGCAGTAATAACAGGGAACTCGCTAGTTAGAGACACAGACAGGTGTTTCTTTGGCCGCAATAGAGACTCCAGGATGGTGTGTTGCCTTCCTGGTGCCAGGTCAAGGACGTCTCTGAGCGATTGTAAAACATTCTTAAGGGGGAAGGTAAGCAGCCAGAGTTCACTGTACATATTGATATCAACGACATAGATAGGAAAAAGGATGAGGTCCTGAAATGTTAATATAGAGAGTTAGGCAGAAAGCTAAAGTGCAGGACTCCAAAGGTATTAATTTCAGGACGCATACCACTGCCACGTGCTAGTGAGAGTATGAATGGGAGGATTAGGCAGATGAATGCCTGGCTTGACAGCTGGTGCAGGGGGCAGGGATTTAGATATTTGGATCATTGGGATCTTTTCTGGGGAAGGGCTGACCTGTTCAAAAGGGATGGGCTCCATCTGAACTGAAGGGGGAATAACATTCTGGTGGGGAGATTTGCCTGAGCCACTCAGGAGGGTTTAAATTTGTTTGGGAGGGAGTGGGATCCAAAGCAGTAGGGAGACAGAAGAGATGTATGAGGACAGCACGCTAGTTAAAGAGAGCATATTACGTAGTAAAGGCAGTGCCAGTAATCTTAGTACCAGACAGATCAGACAAAAGCAGGAAATCGAGCAAGGGAAGTCCAAATTAAACTACATTTATTGCAGTGCAAGAGGCCTGAAGGGCAAGGCAGTTGAACTCAGGGCATTGATGGGTACATGGGACTGGGATATTATAGCAATTACTGAAACAAGACTAAGGGAAGGACAGCTCAGTGTTCCAGGGTACAGACGCTATAGGAAAGATAGAACTGGAGGTAAGAAAGGAAGGGAAGTTGCACTTTTCATTAAGGAAAGCATCATGGCCATACTGAGAGGGCATATATCCAAGGGTTTGGCCACTAAGTCTATATGGGTAGAACTGAGAGATAAGGAGGGGGAAATCACTTTGATAGGGTTGTACTACAGGCTCCCAAATAGTCAGCAGGAAATTGAGGAGCAAATATATAAGGAGATTACAGGTAACTCCAAGAAAAATAGGGTGGTATTAGTCAGAGATTTTAACTTTCCCAACATTAACTGGGTCAGCCATAGTATTAGAGGGTTGGATGGAGAGAAATTTGTTGAGTGTATTCAGGAGGAATTTTTCATTCAGTATGTGAATGGCCTGACTAGAGAAGGGGCAAAACTAGACCTCTTCTTGGGAAATAAGGAATGGCAAGTGACAGAAGTGATGGATAAGTAAGGGATCACTTTGGGACCGGTAACCATAATTCTATTGGTTTTAAGATAGCTATGGAGAATGATAGGTCTGGCCCAAAAGTTAAAATTCTAAATTGGGGCAAGGCCAATTTTGATGGTATCAGGCAGGAATTTTCAAAAATTAATTGGGGGAATTTGTGGGAAGGCAAAGGGATGTCTGTAATTGTCATGCTTTCAAAAGTGTGTTAACCAGGGTCCAGGGTAAACACATTCCTCTTAGAGTGAAGGGCAAGGATGGAAGAAGTAGGGAACCCTGGATGACTTGGGATATTGAGGCCCTGGTCAAGAAGAAGAAAGAAGCACATGACATGCATAGACAACTGAATCCCTTGGAGAATAGAGGGGGTATAGGAATAGGTATAAGAGAGAAATCAAGAGAGCAAATTGCCAGGCAATACAACAGGACATAGATAGGTTGGTAGACTGGGCAGATAGATGGCAAATGGAATTTAATCCGGATAAATGCGAGGTGATGCATTTTGGCCGGAAAATGTAGAAGAGAGTTATAGGATAAAAGGTAAAACTATTCGGAGTATAGAGACGCAGAGAGACTTGGGGGTGCAGGTTCACAAGGCTCTGAAGGTGTCTTCACAGGTGGAGAAGGTGATAAAGAAAGCGTATAGTATGTTAGCTTTCATAGAAAAGGGTTATAGAATACAAGAGTAGGAGTTTGATGTTGCAATTGTATAGAACGTTGGTTAGGCCTCACTTGGAATACTGCGTCCAGTTCTGGTCGCCGTACTATCGGAAGGATGTGGAGTCCTTGGAGAGAGTGCAGAGGATGTTTACCAGGATGCTGCCTGGTATGGAAGGACTGTCTTATGAGGAACGATTAAATAGACTGGGGTTGTTTTTCCTTGAAAGACGTCGGCTTAGAGGGGATCTCATAGAGGTGTATAAGATTATAAGGGGTATAGATAGAGTAAATGGTGGTAAACTTTTTCCACCGTCAGAAATGGATAGGACGAGGGGTCATGGCCTTAGGGTGAGGGGGGGCTATGTATAAGACGAATATTAGAGGGCAGTTTTTCACACAAAGGGTAGTGGGGGTGTGGAATGCACTGCCGAGTAAGGTGGTGGGAGCAGGCACGCTAGGGCTGTTTAAGGGTCTCTTGGACAGCCACGAGTGGTATGCAGATAGAGGGATATAGTAGGACTGTTTAACTATGGCTTTTTTTCAACAGGTAATTCGGTCCAACTTGACCAACAAGGAGCATGCATTCGGCAGGTGGTGCGAGGACAGCTCTTGGGTGTTGATTCATGGGTTGCCTGGTGCTTCGTGTCGTAAATGAGTGCTTTATCTGGACCATCTGAAGGGCACCATGACAGCTCAGTGACTATCGATGTAGCTGTGCAGACACTTGGAATTGGGCCGGTGTCTGCGGGAGTTTGCGCGTTCTCCCTGTGGTTGCGTGGGTTTTCTCCGGGCGCTCCGGTTTCCTCCCACATCCCAAAAATTCACTCTTAGGCTGATTGGGAAACAAATTGTCCCTACATTGAGATTCTTCCATATTAGGAATAACCTAGAATTAGAATAGGATAATGGAATTGTTACTATATAGTTATGACGGCGGCGCAGGCTCGTTGGGCCGAAGGGCCAGTTTCCCGTGCTGTGTTGCTCTAAACTCTAAACAAAAAGGGGACACAAAATTGTTTTGGCAAATAAGGCAAAGGAGAATCCAAAGAGCTTTTACAAATACATGAAGGGCAAAAGAGTAACAAGGGAGAGAGGAGGGCCTCTTAAGGATCAACAAGATCATCTATGTGCGGATCCACAAGAAATGGGTGAGATCCTAAATGAATACTTCTCATCAGTATTTACTGTTGAGAAAAACATGTATATTAGGGAATTTGGGAAAATAAGTAGTGATGGCTTGAGAAGTTTACATATTATAGAGAAGGACGTGCTGGAAGTCTTAAAGCGCATCAAGGTTGAAGTGTATCCCAGGGCATTGTGGGAGGCTAGGGAGGAAATTGCGAGTCCCCTATCTGAGATATTTGAATCATTAATTGTCACGGGTGAGATGCCTGAAGATTGGAGAATAGTAAATGTTGTGCCTTTGTTTAAAAAGGGCTGCAGGGAAAAGCCTGGGAACTACAGGCCAGTGAGCCTCACATCTGTGATGGGTAAATTGTTGGAAGGTATTTTGAGAGATAGGATTTACAGGCATTTAGGGATGCAAGGACCAGTTAGGGACAGTCAGCATGGCTCTGCGAGTGGAAAATCATGTCTCACAAATTTGATTGAGTTTTTTTGAAGGGGTAACCAAGAAGGTAGATGAGGCCAGTGCAATTGATGTTGCCTTATATGGACTTTAGCAAGATCTATGACAAGGTACTACATGTTAGATTGTTGCATAGTTAAATGTCACGGGATGCAGAGTGAGGTATTAAAATGGATACAAAATTGGCTTCTTGACAGAAGCCAAAGGGTGGTTGTAGAGGGTTGCTCTTCAAACTGGGGGCCTGTGACCAGTGGTGTGCCTCAGGGATCAGTGCTGGGTCCACTGATATTTATCATTTATATTAATGATTTGGATAAGAATATAGGAGGCATAGTTAGTAAGTTTGTAGATGACACCAAGATTGGTGTCATAGTGGATAGTGACATAATGACATAGTGAACAGTGAAGAAAGTTATCTCCAATTTCAATCGGATTTTGATCAATTGGGCCAATGGGCTGATGAATGGCAGATGGAGTTTAATTTAGACAAATGCAAGGTGATGCATTTTGGTAGATTGAATCAGGGCAGGACTTACTCAGTTAATGGTAGAGCACTGGGGAGAATTACAGAACAAAGAGATCTAGGGATACATGTTCATAGCTCCTTCAAAGTGGAGTCACAAGTGGACAGAGTGGTGAAGAAGGCATTCGGCATGTTTGGTTTCATTGGTCAGAACATTGAATACAGAATTGGGATGTCTTGTTGAAGTTATAAAAGACGTTGATAAGGCCACACTTGGAATACTGCGTGCAATTCTGTTCACCCTATTATAGAAAGGATATTATTAAAGTAGAAACAGTGCAGAAAAGATTTACTAGAATGCTATCAGGACTTGATGGACTAATTTTATAAGGAGAGGCTGGATAGGCTGGAATTATTTTCTCTGGAGCATAGGAGGTTGAGGGCTGATCTTATAGAGGTCTTTAAAAATGATGAACAGCACAGGTCAGCTAGATAGTCAATATTTAGGGCTACTGGGGAGACCTTAAACTAGGAAGGTTGGGGGGAGGAAATCGAGATGAGGTGATTGAGAGCAAGGAGGTTAGCTCCCAAGTAGAGAAGAACTGTAGATAGTATGAGAGGGAGGTTAGATGGGTGATGAAGAAGGGAAGCGCCCAGACCGAGGGTCTGAGGTGTGTCTATTTTAACACCAGGAGTGTAGTGAATAAAGTGAATGAGCTTAGGGCATGGATTGCTACTTGGGAATGTGATGTGAGAGGCCATTATGGAGATTTGGATGTCTCAGGGACAGGACTGAGTACTTCAGGTGCCAAGATTTAGATGCTTTAGGGAGTCAGGGAGGGAGGCAAAAGAGGTGGTGGAATGGCATTGTTGATCAGGGACAGTGTCACGACTGTAGAGAAGATGGATCCCATGGAGGGACTGTCTGCAGAGTCTCTGTGGGTAGAAGTTAGGAACAGCAAGGGGGTCAATAATATTGCTGGGTGTTTTCTATAGGCCGTCCAATTGTGACAGGGAAGTTGAGGTACAGATAGGGAAACAGATCCAAGAGAGAAGTACTAATAACAGAATTGTCATGATGGGAGACTTTAATTTCCCAAACATCAATTGGAATATCCCTAGGGTAAGAGGTTTGGATGGGAAGGAATTTGTTAGGTGTGTTCAGGAGGGTTTCCTGACACAGCACGTGGATAAGCCTACAAGAGGAGAGGCTGTACTTGACTGGTCCTGGCTAATGAACCAGGACAGGTGTCGGATCTGTCAGTGGGAGACCATCTCGGGGATGGTGATCATAATTCTATCTCCTTCATGATAGCATTGAAAAGAGATAGGATCAGGCAAGATAGGAACATGCTTATCTGGAGTAGGGGGAAATATGAAATCATTAGGCAAAAAATTGGACAAGTAAACTGGAAGGAGGTGTTCTTGGGGAAAAGTACTGAAGGAAGGTGGTGGATTTTCAAGGAACGTTTGTCTGGCACTCTGCACGACAACGTTCCGGTGAGTCAAGGAGGTTTTGGTAAGTCACGGGCACCGTGGTGCACAAAGATTGTGATGAATCTACTCAGGAAGAAAAGAAAGATGTACAAAAGGTTCCGAGAACTGGGAGATGTTAAGAATCTAGAGGAGTATAAGGCTGGTAGAAAGGAGCTTAAAAAGTAAATTAGGAGAGCCAGAAGGGGTCATGAGAAGGCCTTGGCAGATAAGATTAAGGAGAATCCCAAGGCGTTCAATAAATATGTAAAGAGTAAAAGGATGAGAAGTGAAGGGATTGGACCTTTAAAAGATGAAGGGGGAAAAGTTTGTGTGGAACTGGAAGAAATGGCAGAGGTGCTTAATGAGTACTTTGCCTCAGTATTCACAGTGGAAAGTGATCTGGGAGGTCATACTGCAAGTTTGCAGCAGACTGAAAAGATTGAGTACGTGGATGTTAAGAAAGACGATGCGTTGGAACTTTTAAATTCTATCAAGATAGAGAAGTCGCCGGGTCCGGATGGGATGTGTCCCTGACTACTGTGGGAAGTGAGGGAGGTAATTGCAGAGCCCCTGGCAATGATCTTTGCGTCGTCAATGGAGACAGGAGAAGTTCCGGAGGACTGGAGGATTGTGGATGTAGTTTCTATGTTCAAGAAAGGGAACAGGAATAGCCCGGGAAATTACCGACCAGTGAGTCTGACTTGAGGATCCTGAGGGACAGGAATTATGAGCATTTAGAGAAATTTAGCTTGATCAGAAATAGTCAACATGGCTTTGTCAAGGGCAGGTTGTGCCTTACGAGCCTAGTGGAGTTGTTTGAAAATGTCACTGAACACATTGACGAAGGAAGAGCAGTGGATGTGGTTTACATGGATGTCAGCAAGGCATTTGATAAGATCCCCCATGCAAGACTTCTTGAGAAGGTGAGAGGATATGGTCAAGAAGGCATACGGTGTACTGGTCTTCATTAATCGAGGGATTGAGTTTAGGAGTTGGGAGGTAATGTTGCAACTTTATAAGACCCTTGTCAGACCCCACTTGGAGTATTGTGTGCAGTTCTGGTCACCTCACTATAGGAAGGATGTGGAAGCTATTGAAAGGGTGCAGAGGATATTTACAAGGATGTTGCCTGGATTGGGAGGCATGCCTTATGAAGATAGGTTGAGGGAGCTAGGTCTCTTCTCACTGGAGAGACAAAGATTGAGAGGCAACCTGACAGAGGTCTATAAAATGTTGAGAGGAATAGATAGGGTGGATTCTCAGAGGCTATTTCCCAGAGCTGGAATGGTCGCTATGAGACAACACAGGTTTAAGGTGCTGGGCAGCAAGTACAGAGGAGATGTTAGGGATAAATTTTTCACTCAGAGAGTTGTGAGTGAATGGAATCGGCTATCATCGGTGGTGGTGGAGGCGAAATTGCTGGGGTTTTTAAAAGACTTCTGGATGAGTACATGGGATTAAATGGGATTGGGAGTTACAGATAGTTCTATGGCCTAGTGGGTATGGGTATGATCGGCGCAACTTGTGGGCCAAAGGCCCTGTTTGTGCTGTAGTGTTCTATGTTCTATGCTCTATCTTTTCCCAAAGGTAGGAGAGTCTAAAACTAGACGGCATAGGTTTAAGGTGAGAGGGGAGAGATACAAAAGTGTATAGAGGGGCAATTGTTTTACACAGAGGCTGGAACAAGCTACCAAAAGTAGTAGTAAAGACGGGTATAATTTTGTCTTTTAAAAAGCATTTAGATATTTATATTGGGTACGATAGGTATAGAAGGATATGGACCAAATGCGGGCAATTGGAATTAACTTAGGGGTTTTAAAAAAGAAAGGGCAGCATGGACAAAATTGGACTGAAGAACCTGTTTCCTTGCTGTAAATCTCTATGACTTTAACTCCTTGAGAATACATTAGAGACTGTGTTATTGTGTGTTCCATTCCATTCCACTAATGCAGTGCCCAAAGGCAGGTCCACGTCTCATTGCCTGCCGCTACTTCACCCTGACCTGAACATCTCGGCAATCTTGACAGTTGTGGTCAGCTTTTTTTTGTCAGAAGTGCATATAACTTTCAGCTCTCAGTCAATCAAAGCTTGCAGGATTGAGGAAAATCCTTTGCTTTTCATGCCAATGGCAGCCAGCCCATGCTACTAAAGGTGCACACTTCAAGAAGCAGGCTGTAAGGTTGCAAGCCAATGACCCAGATGAATTTCCATCACTATGCCCGCTTGCAAAATGTAGTAAACAGCTGTGGTTTCCTGCTGATGTGAAAAAAATAGCATAGTGTGTAGCTCACCTCACATAAGGATTAACACATACAGCAGGTGCTACCATTTCAATTCCAGGAAATTCAAAGCTGTCAAAATCAATTTTTCCACAGCTCATTAAGCCGGGGAAAAAGCAGCGTAGGGAAATAAGATGTGAAGAAGCTACATATTTAGTGAGAACAGTCCAAGATATGACAAAAATAAACTCATGAGTCAGGAACTGCATGAAGCAGCAGGACTAGATAACTTCCTCGTAGCTTCCATCTCATTCCTTCCTCAAACAAAGACTTAATCCCACTTTCATTTCAACTCGAGCTTTATTCCTTGAAGAATGCATTACCTCAAGCCTCATCTCCTGTTTCCCCTGTGCTAACTTCAAATCCAACTCTCTAGATATGGAGAATAGCATAGATAAATAACATATTCATAGATAAATAACATGGAAGACGCTGTCACAGAGTGGGCATTCTCAACCCAGTTTAATGCCAATATAGATGCCATAGATCAAAAACATTATCAACCAAATTGCAGTTCAACCCATGTCGCAGGGAGACATTCAGCTTTGCAGTTAAATTTACCAACTTTGAAGTAGATGAAAACACATTCAAAGTTCTCTGGTATTTGGCAGTGTAAATGAGAGCACAGCACAGATTCATATACTGGTATATCAGATTTTGCACATCTAAGCGTGGAAACTGGCATGATCAATCAATGCAACCCATCATGTTAATCAGCTGAAATCAGAAATGTTCCCATAAAATCTGTGAAATCTCCTCACAATTATTCTTCTATTTGGGAGCATAGTTGTTCAGAAGCAATATGCTCCTGTGTTTTCAGAGAAGTATAACAAATAGCAATCAAACTGGTAACTAGGGATAATTTTGCTACCAGAGCTTTCATGAGACCTGATACTGGCAGCAAAAACTCACAGAAAACAGGCCATTGCTCTGGACCACTGCTCCATGATGGCTGAATCAGTCAAAGTCTATTTTTATTGCTTAGGACTCAGGGGTTTATAACAATGCTGTGTTTGGGCTGGGATGGGGGAGGGTTGCGTACTGTGAATTCATAATTTTATTCTTAGGGTCATTGGTCACTAAGTTCTGAATTATGTCATTATCCAGGCCATTTCATTCAGTCAACCTCTGTTTTTTATTTTATCATGTAATACAATGTTTTTGCTAGCATTTTGGGTGTCACCTGCAATTTCAATCATTTTACAGCAGAGACAAATTACTGATATTGATTTGCGCACAATCTTCTCCCATTTTACTCGCAGTCACCACAATACTGGTTGAGCACCCTTCTCCATCTCCAGTTCTCTTCCAATCCCACTGTATTTTTAAGGGTGGAATTTTCCAATCCCTTGGCCAACAGGGACAGGACGGGAAAATGTGGAGAGTCCATTGACTTTGAAAGGACTGGAAGATGATGTCGGCAGGAGAGACTGGAAAATTCCAACTAAGTTTCTCACCACTGCATCTTTCCATCTAGTCTTGGGCTTTCTCTTTCTCCTCCCTCCAATCCCATCTCCATCACACCCCTCACCACTTTCCCTCTCTTCCTCTGCAGCAGATGACTGGACCATTTCAATTTCTTCTTGGCTACATTCTTCACTGCTCTCACATTTTTCACTGACCCATTGATAAGCTGGTTCCTAATTTTGCCCTTTTTCATTACTACATGCATCCATCTCAATATCTGCATCTCATTAGTATCCAGTCATTGTTCCTCCCTTCTAAATGTTATCCACATTTCTGCAATATATAATAACATCAATCTCACAACTGTCTTGTAGATTCTTTCTTTCAGTGTCATTGGTACCTTCCTAACACATAACACTTCACTGCAATTTGACCAATTACTGCTCTCCAGTTCTCCAGATACTCAGTCATATTCTTATCATCTCTACCATATAGCTCAATGTTAGAAATATCTGAAAACATCATTCTCTTCCACCTTCTTCCATTGGAAACAAAATACAGAAGTCTGTATCAGCTTCTTCCCTGCTGCCATCAGACTTTGGAATGGACCAAATATATATTAAGTTGATCTTTCTCTACACCGTAGCTGTGACTGTAACATTACATTCTGCACCCTCTCCTTTCCTTCTCCCCTCTGTATTCTGTGAACAGAATGCTTTGTCTGTATAGCGCACAGAATCACTACTTTTCACGGAATTCCAATACATGTGACAATAGTCAATCAAATCAAGTCAAATCATTGACCATGGTAATTCCCAGCTCACTTACTCAGTTAGAGCATCCACAAAATCAGGAAGAGGAATGGACTCAGTGCCAATCTTTTGCACAATCCAACTTTGACTTCAAAACTCTCATTCTCCCCCCAGCCAGCTTCTTACATGTGCTGTAATAGTTGTATATTCTTCTCAGGAACTCTATGAATTCTAGCGCATTTCCAGGTTTCCTCCCTAAGCTTTTTCTAAAGCATGTTACACTGATGTTTCTGACATTTCTCCATCACTTATCTCAAAGGCCAAATGAAAGAATCCTCGCTAATCTTCATAGATTTCTACTTTTGTTTCCTCAGCCTCTGGCCTGTGAGTCTCGCCCATACCTTTAAGGTGTGTGGTAGGAGTTTAATTCCTCAGTAGATTTCGCAATCTTGAACATCTCACTTCGCTTTGAATATTGATACCAAAATGCTTGTCTCTATGTTCTTAGGATTTTATCTCTTATCATAACACAACTGAGAACTTGTTCAGGACCTGAGTCTCATGTTCACTTTGTGCTGGTACCTTATCTGGTTCTACTGCATTGCAATTTTTAATTCCTTTCAGGTCTGTTCTGGTTTCTTCCAGATTGATGCCTGTTGTCGTTCCTTGATTTGCTGTTGCTCTTCTGTCTTTGTTCTTGGATTGCTTTTATTTATAAGTCAGTTAAACGAATGCCGCCACCAATCTTCAATTACTTTGTCTTTCAGAAAGGATTTCCAACTGCATCCTTGATTGTACATATATTTCCCACCTCTTTCGTTTACCTACCTCTTGAAGATATTTTTCTATCTCCATTTGGTATCCAGACAGGAGCAAGGGGATAGTCTCTGGTTCAAAGACACTTAGTGATTGATCAAGGAGCCTCTGATATGAGCAAACTTTCTGCCCTTGCTACTAACCCCATCCTCGGTGACCCCAACCCCACAATCAACTCCCCCCCTCCCCAGCCATTACTCACCTGTGCCTGTGACCATTGTCCATTGATAATCTTAGGCCTCAGGTGGGTATGTTACCAGCAGCAGTCATCACCTCGCCATTGGTGCTGCTGAGTCTTGAAGGACTGCTGGCCTCTGATTGGCAGGCAACTCTTGATAGGCCGGACTTCCCGAGTCCATTGATGCTGGAGGAGGCTTGCCGCCTCTTAGTTGGGTGCCTAATCGGCACTTAATTTGGCAGGATTTCCTCAAAAGAGATGGGTCTCTTGCTGAATCTCCAGCCAGCAGATGAGACCCCCTTTCACCTGCATTAACTATGACCTCAGAAAGCAAAAATCAATTCAGACCAGTATTTTTATTTCCCCATTTTGCTGGTGTTCCATTTTGAAGTATACAAGATCAGTACAGACCAGTATTTTTATTTCCAGACCTTAGTGCTTTTTTTCTTCCTGGAACCCTATGATTCCACGAGAGTTTCCTTAACCCCAAGCTTAACCCCCACAGCTACATGTTATTTTGGCTACCAGAAGTTCACCTGAGAGATCTGAGCCTGGGTACTGCTGGAATCCCAAAATCGAACATCGTGAGCTAAAGGCCCTGTTCCTGTGTTGTGTTGATCTATGTTCTATGTCCAAAGGCTGTCGCCATTGAGGAATGCACAGCCTTTACAGAATGATTCATAGGCTCCAGCCAAGTGATTTCTGGAGCCTTCGTATAGTGATATCACTGTCCCTATTCCCTATTCCTGTCCTATCCCCACTCGAGCAGGAATGAGCCTATAAAGGGGTGATTTCCTCTCGGGAATCATTGACATAAGGGAATGTCCCCTTGCCTCTGCATATCCTGGCTGGGTGAGTGATGAAGGTTTTGCCAAGCAGATCACAACACTCAATGTGAAATTGACAGCCGACAAATGTTTAGATCATAATTATCCTCTCATTTCAATCATTGTTCAGTTGTGAGTTTTTTATAGGTCTGTGTCAACACTTTTGGAACCATTTTGGCCAAACTTTACTAGTTTTTCGGTTTGGCATATATGATTTTGAAGAAGTGATTTGCAGCAAATGAGAGAGCAAATGACACGTCCCACACATGAGTGGTAACGCTGGCATTTTCTTATTTCATGCTTTCACTAACCCAAGTTTTTGATGTCAGGGTAAACATACCTGACATACTAATATGCAAGAATAGCTACCCACTTCTTCCATAAATGCAGCCAACAAAATCTAGAGTATTAAACTAGCCAACTGCAGAATATGAGGAATGAGATTAGTCAGTAAAGCTGGAAAGTAAACATCAAAGAATGTTACTGGGATCTGCATTAAGCAATTTTGTTGGCAAAAGAAACCCTGCTCACTTAATATTTATAGCTCATAGAATGTAGGGAATATGATGCAGGAGGGGAACCCTCCGGAGTAATGCAGCAGCAACTTGAGGAAGATCTTTGAACATTGCTGACTGACTGATGCCCACAGCTGCTCCATCTGGATTCTTGACAACAGTAGGAACCTAGAAGACAAATCTTTTCATTGGCACTTGGAACGCCAGCATTCTGAATCCAATTGAACAGCATGCAGCAGGCACACAGCATCTGTTTATCTAAGTCCCAAAGGATAGTAGGTGTTAGACAAGTCAGTGAAAGGTATCTGCGCACCATGTCCCTGAGGAGTGTATTTCTGTTTGAAAAATAATCATAAGAATACCACATCAGCCATTCCTGTTTGGAAACTTGCACAGTGTTCATTAAATAGACATGACTGCTGCATACCAATTTCTTGGTGCTGTTCCTGCTGTGACTTTGTAACATTCTCAATGTGAGATCGGAACCCGCTCCGAGGAAATTCCATGCTTGTATTTTCAAGTTTTATCAGTATCCCAGGATGTGACCCACAGCAGTTTGCCATTTAACCAGGACACAGCACGTACAAGACTTCTATTTTACTGCATTGTATCCCATTTCGTTTCAGTGTTTACTTGGGAGATAAGACGGGTGGAGATGACACACAATGATTGATTGTTGAGATGTGTGCATTTAAAATGGAAACAAAAGGTGATGTATTAAATAAACTATGCTAACTCAAAAAGGATAAAACCACCTTCTAGGCTGAATGGATTCCAGGGAAGATGTAGTGGAGGCATAGTGACACATTTTTAATAATTTGTCAGGAAAAGGTGTAGTGCAAGAGAAATGGTGGATAACGGATGTGATAACTATGTTTAAGGAAGGGGATTGCACTTGTTATGTACTTGTATTTATTTTTATTGGTTCACTGGAGCTCTGCTGTATTACTGTTTGTACTGGAAATTATGAAATAGATCTAATGCAGGAAACAGAAAGAGAACAATTAACCATGGAAGAGATCACACACCATTGCTGTTCATTTTTTTTACCCAAAATCTGTCCCACATGTCACATCTCCAATAGACAACAGAAACTGGCAACGAGGACCAAGGGCGTGGGCTTCCTGGCCATCTAGAAAGAAAAATTAACCAAGGAAAAGTCAGAATAAAGAGAAAAGTTTCACATGTGCTATGGAGACTAACAGGGTAGATGGGCATGAGTAAATGATACTCTGCAAATAGATTATCAAGCTGGCTGTGATAAATAAGAAGCTGAAACTCAGTTAGGTGCCTCGTGTGTAAGAAAGTCAAGGTAGCTGCTGGAAACGCGGTTGTGAAATATGGGAAACAAGCTTAAATGAGTTCTCAACATTATAGGACTCTTTGATGAAAAATGCCGAGCAACAGAGCTCTTATGCTGAGCACTTTGACTATTTTGCACAGGCAAACGAAATAGCTGAAGATATTATGATGCCCACTTTCCTGAACATGATGGGGAAGAAACTTCTAATCTCCTCCATAGCTTAGTGCAACCTGACAAACCACTGCTCTGGCAAGTCGTATAACTGGGGCAGCAGAGAGGACTTTTAACTGAGTAGTGAGAATGAAGGGTTGCCTGAAGGGAGATGTGGTAAATTCAAGGGGAAAAACAAGGCAAGTGGTAGAGAAGAGTGGCTGTGGGGACTGGGGATGTTCAAGAATGAAAGGGGGAAGGAATGCCACCAACGTTCAGGGGAAAGCTGGGGGGAGTGGGGCAATGCCAGCGACGTTCAGGGGAAAGGGAGGGATGCCTGCATTGATTATTTTGAGAAGGGGGATAGAGATGCCGGCTCTGATTACGGGCAAGTGCAACCAGCTTTGCAGCATGTTTAAACCCTACCCCTTGGCATGACAGCGTGAAACACACCCACCTTTTTTTTTGACAGAGTGTCAGAAGATCTGGCAAGAAAACCAACCTGTTTCTCTGGAGAGAGAAACTCATCAGTTTTCAGTCAGATCCTGACACTTTTTGGTCAGGTTCTGCTCTACATTTCTTTGGCTATAAACACTTTGGGATACCCTGAAGTCATGTGAGGTGTACTATCTTAATGCAAACCTTGCAAAAATATGAAGTTACCCAGATAGCTGCTGGCAATTCTGAGCAGGCCTTCGAGCTTTCTTTCAGATCAACTTACTGCCTGCAACACAACACTGTCAATCGCGTTGCTGAAGGATCATAACCAGCATACAACACTCAGACAATGTCCAGATAAGATCATTGTTATCATCATTGAGAGAATGTTATTCATATGCAGTAATATGACTTCTATTTCTCTTTTTCTTCCTCGTTTTTACCTCCAGAGAGCACAAGCCAAGAAGGTTCCACATGGGGACACATACTGTCTCACGGTGTAGTTCATTAACAGAAAAGCTGAAATCACTCTTCAGATATAAAGTTGAATGAAAAATATTCCTGAAAGGACATTAAAAAACATATTTTGAAAACATACATGGGAACAAAGTAGAAAGGGTCAAGAGCTTCAAGTTTTAGGTGTCCAGATCACCAACAATCTGTCCTGTTGCCCCCTTGCTGACACTATAGTTAAGAAAGTCCACCAATGCTTCTCCTTTCTCAGAAGACTAAGGAAATTTGACATATCAGCTATGACTCTCACCAACTTTTACAGATGCACCATAGAACGCATTCTTTCTGATTGTATCACAGCTTGGTATGGCTCCTGCTCTGCCCAAGACTGCAAGGTTGTGGATATAGCACAATCCATCACGCACACCAGCCTTCCACCCATTGACCCTGTCTACATATCCAGCTGCCTCGGCAAAGCAGCTAGCACAATTAAGGATCTTATGTATCCAGGACATTCTCTCTTCCACCTTTGTCTTTCAGGAAAAATATACAAAAGTCTGAGATCATGTACTAACCAACTCAAGAATAGCTTATTCCTTGCTGCTGTCAGACTTTTGAATGGAATTACCTTGCATTAAATTGATCTTTCTCTACACCCTAGCTATGACTGTAACACTACATTCTGCACTTTCTCGTTTCTTTCTCTATGAAAGGTATGCTTTGTCTGTGTGGCACGCAAGAAACAATACTTTTCACTGTATGTTAATACATGTGTCAATAATAAATCAAATCGAATCAAACTCCTTTGCTCATACTTCAAATAAATGTATTTGCAGGCACAATCCAACAATCTACTTATGAAGGAGAATTAGGAATCACTTCAGTCAAAAAGATCAGAAAAAAAGCATCAATGTCCAAACCACTGAATTATTAAAGTAAAACTTCAGCTTATTTCTGTCAGCTGTTCCTGCCCTTTTGGTATACATTCCCTCGAAATTCATTATCTGTATTTCACACAATGAAATTGTGTAACTGAGCTCCATCCCTATCTCCCTCCATACCTCTTAAATGTGCATGTTTAAGAGGCATTACAAAGATTGAATAAAGATTGAGTCAAAATTATCATATCTTCTGTCATGTTCCAGTACCTGGAACTTCGATGTTGTGGCCATTTCAGAGACATGGATAGAGCAGGGACAGGAATGGTTGTTGCAGGTTCCGGGGTTCAAATGCTTCAGTCGGAGTAGAGAAGGAGATAGAAGGGGGGGAGGAGTGGCATTATTAGTTAAAGACTGTATCACAGTGACAGAAAGGAAGTTTGATGAGGACTTGTCTGTTGAGGTAGTATGGGCTGAGATTAGAAACCCGAGAGGAGAGGTCACCCTGTTGGGAGTCTTTTATAGACCTCCTAAAAGTTCTAGAGAGGTAGAGGAAAGGATTGCAAAGTCGATCCTGGACAGGAGTGAAAGTAATAGGGTAATTTTTATGGGGGACTTTAACTTTACTAATATTGATTGGAATAGCTATAGCTCTAGCTCGTTAGAGGGGTCAGTTTTCGTACAAAGTGTGCAGGAAGGTTTTTTGACTCAGTATGTAGATAGGCCAACTAGAGGTGAGGCTACATTGGATTTGATGCTGGGCAATGAGCCAGACCAGGTGTTAGACTTGGAAGTTGGTGAACATTTTGGTGATAGTGACTACAATTCGGTTACGTTCACCTTAGTGATGGATAGGGATAGGCATGAAGCTGGGGGCAGTAGTTTTAGCTGGGGGAATGGTAATTATGAGGCCATTAGGAGGGAATTAGGGCGCATAGGTTGGACGAGGAAACTACAGGGGCTGGGAACATCTGAAATGTGGAGCTTATTCAAGGAGCAGCTACTGCGAGTCCTTGATAAGTATGTCCCTGTCAGACAAGGAGGAAATGGTCGAGTAAGGGAACCATGGTGTACTAAAAAAGTTAATTCACTGGTTAAAAGGAAAAAGGAGGCTTATGTCAGGATGAAGCTTGAAGGCTCAGTTAGTGCAATGGATAGCTATAGATTAGCCAGGAGGGAGCTAAAGAGTGAATTGAGGAGAGCTAAGAGAGGACACGAGAAGACTTTGTCTGATAGGATTAAGGAGAATCCTAAAGCTTTCTTTAGATATGTTAAGAATAGAAGATTGGTTAGGACAAGATTAGGGCCAGTCATAGACAGCAGTGGGAAGTTGTTCGTGGAGCCTGAAGAGATTGGAGAGGCACTGAATAAATATTTCTCTTCGGTATTCACGCAGGGTGATGTAAATGTAGTTATGGAGAACACTGAGGTACAGGGTTGCAAACTAGAAAGTATTGAAGTAGATAGGGAGGATGTGCTAGATATTCTCGAGGGTTTGAAGTTGGATAAGTCCCCTGGGCCGGACGGGATTTACCCTAGGATTCTCTGGGATGCGAGAGAGGAGATTGCAGAGCCTCTGGCTCTGATCTTCAGGTCGTCGTTGGTTACGGTATAGTTCCGGAAGACTGGAGGATAGCGAATGTGGTCCCATTGTTCAAGAAGGGGAAGAGAGACTTTCCAGGGAATTATAGGCAGGTGAGTCTTACTTCTGTTGTGGGCAAAGTATTGGAGAGAATTATTAGGGATAGGATTTATTGTTATTTAGAGAGAAATGAATTGATTGGGGATAGTCAGCATGGTTTTGTGAAGGGTAGGTCGTGCCTTACTAACCTCATTGAGTTTTTTGAAAAAGTGACTAAAGAGGTGGATGAGGGTAAGGCGGTTGATGTGGTATATATGGACTTTAGTAAGGCGTTTGATAAGGTGGCCCATGGAAGACTTCTGCAGAAAACGCAGATGTATGGGATAGAGGGTGATTTAGCTAATTGGGTTAGGAATTGGCTAGCAGATAGAGACAGAGGGTGGTGGTTGATGGGAGATATTCATCTTGGAGTTCGGTGACAAGTGGTGTACCTCAGGGGTCTGTTTTGGGGCCCCTGCTGTTCGTAATTTTTATAAATGATCTGGATGAGGGTATTGAAGGATGGATTAGTAAATTTGCGGATGACACCAAAGTCGGAGGAGTGGTAGATAGTGAAGAGGGGTGTTATAGTTTGCAGAGAGACTTGGACAAGTTGCAGAGCTGGGCCGAGAGGTGGCAAATGGAGTGTAATGCGGAAAAGTGTGAGGTAATTCACTTTGGCAGGAATAACAAATGTGTAGAGTACAGGGCTAATGGTAGGACTCTTAATAGTGTTGGAGAACAGAGGGATCTTGGTGTATATGTGCATAGATCCCTGAAAATTGGCAATCAAGTCGATAAGGTTGTTAAGAAGGCATACGGAGTCTTCGCTTTTATTGGTAGGGGGATTGAATTTCGGAGCCGCAACGTCATGTTGCAACTGTACAAAACTCTAGTGCGGCCGCACTTGGAGTATTGTGTGCAGTCTGGTCCCCGCATTATAAGAAAGATGTGGAGGCATTGGAGAGGGTACAGAGGAGGTTTACCAGGATGTTGCCTGGTATGGAGGGCAAGTCTTATGAAGAGAGGCTGAGGGATTTGAGGTTGTTTTCGTTGGAAAGAAGGCGACTAAGAGGAGTCCTTATTGAAACATATAAGATGATTAGAGGTTTAGATGGGGTGGACAGTGATAGCCTTTTTCCTAGGATGGAGAAAGCTAGCACGAGGGGACATAGCTTTAAATTAAGGGGTTGTGGTTTTAGGACAGATGTCAGAGGTAGGTTCTTTACCCAGAGGGTGGTAAGGGTATGGAATGCCTTGCCTGCATCAGTTGTAGATTCGCCAAGTTTGGTGGCGTTTAAGAGGTTAGTAGATAAGTTTATGGATGAAAAGGGAATGGTTTAGGTTAGAGGGTCACTGCTTGTTCCTAATTGGTCGGCGCAACATCGAGGGCCGAAGGGCCTGTTCTGCGCTGTAATGTTCTATGTTCTATGTGTATTTCTGCTTAACCAACCAATTATTGCTCAGATCTCACTGCACTCCAAGTGGATCTAAGGACATTCCCCAAAGCAACATACAGCTTTCATAAATCATATTTTGAGCTGCTATTCATTATCCCACAGCAACCAGCCCTGTAGTCCCTGAGGTTCTTCAAATATGTGAGGTACTTGATTGAATGATTGTGTTTTTTGAAGGAGTCACCAAGAAGGTAGATAAGGGCAGTGCAGTAGACTTTGCCAAAATGGACTTTAGAAAGGCCTTTGACAAAGTATCGCTTGGTAAATTATTGCATAAGGTTAAATCTCATGGGATCCAGGGTGAGGTAGCCAATTAGATACAAAATTGGCTTTACGACAGAAGACAGAGGGTGGTTGTAGAGAGTTGTTTTACAAACAGGAGGCCTTGACCAGTGGTGTACCTCAGGGATCGGTGCTGGGTTCACTGTTATTTTTCACATATATTAGTGAATTTAGTAGGCATGGTTAGTATGTTTTCAGATGACACTAAGATTGGTGGCATCGTGGATAGTGAAGGAGGTTATCTAGGATTACAATGGGAACTTGATCAATTGGGCCAGTGGACCAATGAATGGCAGATGGAATTTAATTTAGATAAATGTGAGGTGCTGCTTTTTGGTAGATCAAAGCAAGACAGGGCTTACTCAGTTAATGATGGGCATTGAGGTAAGTCATAGGACAAAGAGATCTATGGGTACAGGTTCATAGGTCCTTGAAAGTGAATCACAGGCAGACAGGACAATGAAGAAGGCATTTGGCATGTTTGGTTTCATTGGTCAGAACATTGAATACCAGAGTTGGGATATCTTTTTGAAGTAGTACAAGACATTGATAAGGCCACACTGTGTACACTTCTGATTTTCCTATTAAAGAAAGGATATGATTAAACTTGAAAGAGTGCAGAAAAGATTTACTTGGACGCTACAGAGATTTGATGGTTTGTGTCATAAGGAGACATTGGATAGGCTGGGACTTTTTTCCCTGGAGTGTAGGTTGCACAGGGATGATCTTTAGACATCTGTAAAATAACGAGGGGCACAAAACAGCTAAATAGTCAACATCTTTTTTCCAGAAGCAGAGGAGTCTAAAACTAGAAGGCATAGGTTTAATGTTGAGAGGGAAGAATACAAAAGAGTCCAGAGCGGCAATATTTTCACACAGAGGGTGGTGAGTGTCTGGAACGAGCTCCAGAGGCAGTAGTAGAGATTTAGACAGTTACATGGATAAGATGGGTATAGCGAATATGCGCCAAATATGGGCAATTGGGACTAACTTAATGTTAAAAACTAGACGGCATGGACATGTTGGGCCAGAGGGCTTGTTTCCTTGCTGTGAATGTCTACGACTCTGTGTCTCAGTATGCCAACTCCTTGGGTACCTGGCAGAAATGTGCATGATGTGCTTTTGATGATTGTTGAACATTGATGGAGTGGGACCCTTTCTGGTTGATGATCATCAGGTATTTGAATGCACCTACCGTATATTAAACTTATCTTTCTCTCAATCCTAGCTATGAATGTAACATTATATTCTGCACCCTTTGCTTCTCCCTTGTGTACTTCATGAATGATATGTTTTGTCCATATAGCATGCAAGAAACAATGCTTTTCACACTATCTCAGCACATGTGACGATAAATAAATCAAATCAAAACACCTGGGAGTGTTGCCACAGAGTTCTCAAAGCCACATGCGTACAGTCAATTGCATCTTACACTCTAGGGAAGACTGAGATAACTGCAAAGCCACTAAACCAAGTATAATAAACAGAAAATACTGGATAAACTCAGCAGGTCTGGCAGCATCTGTGGAGAGAGAGTTAACCTTTCAAGTCCGTATGACTTGAGGAGCCAGCTGTCTGGCTATCTTCATCCGTTGTGAACCTCATATAATGATGAACATTAATATCAAGGGCATCTGTCACCTCCTTGATGCATTTATCTGAGGCAGGCTGTGTGGTGCCGCACAGATCCCCTATGGATCTCTGGAAAATTCCACTGGCAAAGAATTTAAGCATAGTGGTGACCTTCTGGGCCACAGGTAAGGGATATCTTCCCAGTCCATGAGGTATGAGATCCTATCACAGAATGTGACAGATGTGATTCACCAGATGTTCATGGCATTCTCTTTCACTCATCTACAAATAGGAGAGGCTTCTCAATAGAGAATTGGTCAATTGGTCGAGCAAGTCGCCTCCATAATAGGGGCCTAACTTGCTCATTCTCTTATTCTTGCTGGGGCTCTGCTGGGCCCCAGAGCTCATGCGGGACCTCCTCCTTAAGCTGCTGTCAGCAGTGCCTAGCCATTCTCCTCTGTTGCATGAGAAACATCAAGAAGGCAGCATTGAGACCAAGATTTATTGTTTCCTCCTTCTCTCTGTGGACTAAGAAATGTGTAAGAATTTAGCAACACCAATTATTAATCCAACCGATTTATTTGATAGTAAAAAAGCGAGCTTTCAACACTCCCGTGTCTTCATCAGGCAAGTGCAGTGTTCAGAAATGTAACAGAGTAATAAATAATGGAGAAAAATAGTAAAGCTGCTACTTGCAAAGAAAATACCATTGTCATGGCATCGAGCTGCATCTTCGCTATCAGCCTTGTCACTGATACAGCTTTGTAGTTGACATGCAAACTCTCAGAGCGAGGAGATGACCAGGATGCCAACTTTGATACTCAACATCTCAATTCCACAGAGATTGGCAAAAGTTTGGATGCAATAATGAGATGTGCCGCCACATTACCAAACTCACCCCTCCAATCTCAAATCTAGCATAGTGGTTAAAGTTAACTTGCACATGAGTTATGAGTGAATGCCCTTTTGACCCATTGTGCATGTCAATTGGAGAAAACACAATAAATGTAGTGCCTCCTTAACAGTTATCTGCATTCCAAATTATTCACATTCCTGCGTGTTAGTACTTTAATGGAGCAACTGGGTCTTTGGCTATTGATTTTTGTACTCAATTTTTAAAGTGTTAAAAATGGCAATGGCACCTTCTCAAGGAAATCTTCCACTTTTCTGTCTGTTCCAACTTTCTGTTAATATTTAGAAGCAGTTTGAGGCAATCCCATGAATTGGGGTTCCCAGTACAGCCCAGGCCTCCTCTCACACTGACCCCAACCCTCGCTGTCCAGATTCTTTTCCAGTTTTGACTTCTGACTACATCATAACTTGACAAGTTGATGGTGTTAAAAGATACTATGAGACCAGCTTTGACCCTCCCTCCATGATCATTACTGTCCCTCTGATCTTCCTAGAATACAGGTAGAGATGCCTCCCTTTATTCTTCAGCCTCACCCAATAATCCTGCATTCCATAGTCATTGTGGTCAATATTCTGATCCTCCTGATCTCATAACTGTCAATGTCCCATTGTCTACTGTGGACTTCACCTATCCACATCTCACACAAACCTGAGTGAGCAGCTACTCAGTAGCAAGCTTAGCTGTGCACCACAATCAGAGAGATGGGCAGGAAGCACAAAGTACGTGTGCTACCTGCATCAGTTCCACAGGGGATGCAGAGTAATTAAGCCTCTTGATCCCTGCGCCTGCTAACCTTGGGCCTTGTCCAACTATAAACACTGGCTGTTCACCCTCCTTGGATGAGATTTTAAGCTTGGCTGCTTTGCTGGCCTCTGTCCAGTCTCAGAGCTTTCTACCTCAAGAGGACAGACTGCATTAACACCCAGTCATGGAGAAATGCAGTGAGTGTAATGACGGAACTGCATTAACCTAGCCATGGAAAATATGATCCAAATAACCTTGGTTTTGGCAGGAAGCAGAGTAAGAGAAAGCCAACAGCAGAGCCATTGTGTGTTTTAATGAATTGATAACAGTTGCTAAATATATAGGAGGCAGAACAGTGAATTAGCATTGTTTGAAGAATGTTTTTTGTTCACTAAGCAGCCAATAGCTTTATCCTAATCAAATACATTAAGATATTTGACATTAAAATAAGCAGACGCATCCTGGTTTCCTAGCACCTCATCCATTTACTAAAATTACACCAACTGCTGCTATCATATTCATTTTTTCTGGCAAAATTCATGACTTGTCATAATATTTTAAACTTTTTTTCCCTTTCCTATTTTGTCTATCTTTCCTTTCCCTCCTGACCTGCAAGAACTGACTCTGGAATGACTACAGATGCATGATATCAGCATCCTTTGATACCTTGGTCTTGTAACCATTCATCAATCACAAATGTTAATAGTGAGTGCTGGCTAGTTATTCAACCATGAGAGGAAGGTCCATTCAGCTGAAGCTGGTCCTGTGAGTGATGCTGCCTACACAGCAATCAAAGAACTCAACGCCTGAATAGTTACCCCTTCTTCAATCTTGTGTTAACAGAATCAGTTATAACCTCTTGGGGAGATGATGGCCTATGGTATTATCAATGAACTATTAATCAAGAAGCTCAGCTAACGTTCTGGGGACCCGGGTTCGAATCCTGCCACAGCAAATGGTGGAATTTGAATTCAATAAAATATATCTGGAATTAAGGATCTACTGATGCCCATTGTGGATTGTCCTTCAGGGAAGGAAATCTGTTGTCTTCACCCAGTCTGGTCTACATGTGACTCCAGAACAACAGCAATGCAGTTGATTCTCAACTGCCCTCCAAGGGCAACTAGGGATGTGTAATAAATTCTGGCCAGCCAGTGACGCCCATATCCCACAAATGAATAAAAAACAATGAAGGATCATTCAGACTCAAAATATTGGCTCAATTTTTTCCCCACAGCTGCTGTCAGGTCTGCTGAGATTTTCCAGCATTGTCTATTTTTGTTTCAGATTCCAGCATCCACAGTATTTTGCTTTCATTTGAATCAGATTTGGGACCTTGCTGTTTCATAGGAGAATCTGTGATATTTTAATTTCAAAGAGTACCATTACAAATTTGCTCAATTGAAATGTCAACAATCCTTTCTTCAAATAGCAGCGAATATGCCGATAAAGACAGGAGTAAATATTTGTCATTAATCTTACTGAAAATTATCATTGATGAAAATTGCAAAACACATGCAGCAAGACTTCTCAGAATGTTTGAGATCAAATACAGATGCTGTGATGCATTGTATGCTCTAGAGTGGTTTACTAATGGTGTACTAACAGTAGAATATTCTTTAGACTTTGACCTGTTCTGTAAGTTTTTTTTAATATTTTGCAAAAGGTTTAGGATTTTGAGGTGTAAAAACCAACTATTTAAAAAGAAAAAAGGGTAGAATTTTTAATTTCTAACACTGAGATCCCCAGTTATGTTTGACCTACAAGACACGAGTAACTAGTGTTTACAATCAAGTAGAATTTATTAAGCAAGATTTTACACATACACAACACGAAGCAGTGAAGGCATGAAATTCTCATCTCTCAAGGTTCCGGGAAATATTGATGTTGTCGGCACAGACAAAGTCTCTGAAATGTTGTGAGGAGAATGCTCAGACAGTATCCTGGCAATGCTGCTGGCACTCAGGTATTGCCCCTGGCAGCACATCAGCACTGCCTCCTGGCACCCCAGCACTCCTTCAACTCTGCTCCCACATTGCACTGGCAATGCCCCAAGGAACCGCTCCCCTGGCACTATCAAACATTAAATAAAATATTTTTTTAAAAAACAAAGAATGGCTAAGAAAATTATAAGGAGGGAGAAATTAGAGTGTGAGAGAAAACTAGCTAGAAATACAAAAACAGGTAGTAAAGTTAATACAGGCATTTAGAAGGGAAAAGTAAATCTTTGTCATCTATGGCATGAATATGGGAATTAATAATGGAAAATAAGGAAATGGCAGATTAACCGAATAGGTAATTCCCTTTTGCAGACACATTTATTTATTAAATATGCATCAAGAGGTGAAAGGGAGGAACTTAAAACAATTACAATCATCAGGAAAGGGTACTGAGAAAATTACTGGAACTAAAAGCTGACAAGTCTCCCAGTCCTGATGGATTTCATTATAGGGTTTTAAAAGAAGTGGCTGTAGAGATAGTAAATATATTGATTTTAATGCTCCAAAGTTCCCAAGAACCCTGGAAAGGTCCCATAGATTGGAAAATAGAGAATAAACTCCTCTATTCAAGAAAGAAGGGAGAAAGGAAGCAAGAAATTACAGGCCAGACTACTAAACATCTGACATAGGGAAAATGCTCAGATCTTTATAGGTTATAGAGAGGTACTTAAAAATATCAATGCAACCAGTCAGAAAGGGAAATCATGTTTGACTAACTTATTAGAGTTCTTTGAGAAAGTTACAAGCAATGTGAAAAAAGGGAAATATGTGGATTTGCTGTGCTTAGATTTTCAGAAGATTTCCAGCTACATCAAAGTTTACAAAACAAAATAAGAGCTCATGCTGTCGGGGGCAATATATTATCATGGATAGAGGATTGATTGGCTAACAGAAGTCAGACAGCAGGCACAAATGGAACATTATCAATTTGGCAGGACGTACCGAGTTGAATGCCACAGAGATCAATGCTGGAGCCTCAGCTATTTACAAACTATATTGATGACTTGGATGACAGGATCAGATGTACGGTTGCTAAATTTGCTGATGACACAAAGGTGGTGGGAAAGCAAACAATAAAGAGGGCATAAGGAATCTGCAAAAGGGATATAGACAGAATAAATGAGTGGGTGAAAAAGTTGGCAGATGGAAAATGTGAACTTGTCCATTTTAGCAGGAAAAATAGGAAAGTAGCATGTTCTTTAAATGGAGAGAGATTGGAGAACTCTGACTTACAGAGGGATTTATATGACTTCATCCACGAATCACTAGAAAGCAAGTATTTAAGTACTGAAGCAGAATTGGGAAGCAAATGGAATGCTGCTGTTTACTGCAAAGGGAATGGAATATAGAATTAGGGAAGTTTTGCCACAGTCATATAAGATATTGGTGAGACCACATCTAGATTACTGCATGTGATTTTGATCTTGTTATTTAAGAAAGGGCATAACTGCATTAGAAGCAGTTTAGAGAAGTTTCAGTTGTCTGATTCCATGAGGGTATAATTTCATGAGGAAAGATTGGACAAGCTGGACCTGTATCCATTGAAGTTTAGAACAATGAGATGTGATGTCTTGTGGTGTCAGGCTACCAATCTCAGCGCTGACAGAGCAGTGCAAACACAATGTCCCACTTGGCGTTATGCTGCCGGCTCTCAGATGGGAATAGGACCCATCTCTTGATTTTCAGAGTGAATCTCAGAGTTTGGGAGATTCCTTCTAAAACTCACGTAGAAAAACAGCAGAAGTCACTGCAGTTTTCATGTGAATTCGGCACTTAGAATTTTTTTGGGAGAATCACACCCATTGTTTGTTATCTGAAATAAATGCAGAGCAACCTCCTGTACAAATGAACAGATCTTGCAGCAAGATATTGAACATTATATATGTACTTATATTCTACTATTTCTGAAACCTGAGTTCTGTAAATTTCGTTGAATTAATTTTTTACCTTTGTGTAGCATGATATTCCATGAATCAATGAAGCCATTTTATGGAGGTGATGTTGAAAATAAATTGGCCTTTATTCACTGTATTGCTAGCCAGAGCTTGGTTTTGTTGTACTGTCACAGCAGAATCAAACAGGTGAGATCTCAGTAAGGTCCAAGGAGCACAAAGCTCAGAGAGTCTCAGGGAAAGCTAATGGGCAATGCTGCAATGCATCGCCTCATCCCTGCTCTGGTCTCCTCCCACTCACTGACTGCTCCTATCAGCTCATCAACAATCTTCCTATTGGGAAACAGTCATCATTAATAATCAAGATGAAAGAAAGGAGTGGGTGAATTTTTTATTTTTTAATGGTGCAATGCGTGCACATTGGCAGATCGTGCCTTGAGACCCTTGTTTGAATTCATCTGTTTCTTAGCATAAGAGAGGTACTTCATTATGTTGAGTGATATTTACATGGTAACCAATTTCTTTGTAACGCACAACCTGCCAATACAAGCGAGGCGCATTGCATGAAGCTGTCACACCCACTGCCCAAGTGATACTGACTTCACAATTAGGAGCTTCAGCAACCTTCAAAAGTCTGCCTTTGACAAGCTGTTGTATCTTTGCCTGAGCATAAAACATCCTTCAAGCATTGGAAGCCAGAGCTCACTGTATGCCTCCGCAAGACAGATCATGGCATTGTTTATCAACCCCAGTATGTTGAAACGTTTACGTCAGTATGGAATTGGCACAAGGGAGAGGGGAGCTGAAACAGTCAATGTACTCAGATGACTGAAAGCCAATGAGACCTGGCCCATTTTAATTGCCGGGAACTTGTCAGAGCAAAATACTGTAGGTGCTGGATATCGGAAATAAAAACTGAAAAATCTGGGAATATTCTGTAGACCAGGCAGCATCTGTGGAGAGAAGCAGAGCTAATAGACAGAATCCAAAAATATGCAGGTTAGACTGATTGGCCATGGTAAATTGACCCTTGTGTCAGGGGGATTAGCAGGTAAGTACATGGGGTTATACACATAGGGCTAGGGTAGGATTGTTGTCGGTGCAGCTCAATGGGCCGAATAACTTCCATCTGTATTGTAAGGATTCTATGGAATTTTCTGCCTCCCACCCCCCACGCGGGTCGGAAAATTTGCTGGATCAAGTGATCTGTAAATGTGTGCATCAGATGATGGATGTTTGGCTTTTGGAATCAGTCCCTATGACATATCCTATCTGGCTTGCCATACTCATGTGATTACTGCAATGAGGTACTCTGTACAGTCAGCCATCTTACATTCCATTCAATAAAGTCTCTGGGGGTGATTCTCCCCAAAAACTTCTAAGCGTCAAATTCATGTGAAAACTGGCATAAATCACGTTGGTTTTTTTTGTCAGCAGGAGTTTAAAAATGAATCTCCCACATTCTGTACATTGCAGAGTGCCTCAGCATGAGTCACCCTGAAAAATCAGCAGGTGGGGCCTATTCCTGCTGGAGAGGCCAGGAGTATAGCACTTAGGAGCACTGCATAACAGGCTACAAGAAGGCATGTGGAATTGCTGGCAACAATGCACCCCTCCCTGATGAGCTCAATGCATTCTATGCCCATTTTGAGCAAGAGGTTAGCGAGAGGATGTCTTCCTCCTCAGAAGCCTCAATCGAACTGATGTCCGAAGCCGCCATTGCAGACGTCAGATCAGCCTTTTTGCAAGTTGACCCGGATGGGATACCTGGACAAGTACTCAGATCCTGCGCAGGACTGCCGGTGGTGAGGGTGGGGGTGAGGTGCGGTTTCAGCAGTGGCCACACATGGAGAACAGCGATTAGGCTATGGGGAGTGAGGTCCAGCATTGCAGAATTGCCGAAGGCCGGCAGACAGAGGCCACTGCTCACAGGCCGATCTCAGCAGTGACAGATCAGCAGTGCCAACCCCGCTTTCCTGCAATCCCAACCCCTCAACAAGCTGCCCCCCTCCCCATTCCCAGTGGGCAGTGCCAAGGTGCCCCCAGATCCTGACAGGATGAGAGCTGTGGCAGCAATGCAGCCAATTAACAGAGATGAGACCAGTTTTGTTGAATTTATGAACTATTTAGCAAAATCATTGCCCAATTTGTCATCAGAGTGTGAATCATTATGCAAGCTCACTGCCACAGATGTGCAGTGGTATTGGAGCACAGAACAGGAAGCAGCATTTACTAAAATTAGACAACTAACAATGACAATGCCAGTAATGAGGAATTATAATGTCAATACAAAGTCACCTTGCAGTACAACGCCAGCGAGGCAGTTCTTGGAGTAACCCTAATGCAGCAAGGACAACAAGTTGCATTTGCATCCAGAGCACTAACACAAACCCAATGCTTCGATATTCAGGTTGAGAAAAAGTGCCTGGCTATTATTTTTATTTGTGAGCATTTTCATCAACACCTATTTGAGAGAGACAAAGTAACAATGCAGTCCAACCAATTTTCAAGCCAATTCAAATTACTTTTTCAAACTGTTGCTATCTGCTCCAAGGCACATGCAAAGAATGTTACTTTGTTTACAGATGATGTGGAAATGCCGGCGTTGAACTGAAGTGGGCACAGTAAGACGTCTCAGATGAAGGAGCAGTGCTCTGAAAGCTCATGAAACCAAATGTACCTGTTGGACTTTAATCTGGTGTTGCAAGACCTCTTACTTTGTTTACAGAAATATCACCAGGACATGATATACAAGCAAGGGAAACAGATATAGATCGCTGACATGCTGTCAAGAACAGTACTCACCAACAAATTTAATGCTGCAACAGCCTGCAAAATCTTCAAGGTTTAACTCAACAAAATGGCAACTCTGCAGCAAGTAATGATGTAAAGGTGGTCTGAGACATCTATGGTCACAAGAGCATATTGGCCATACAAAGATGGCATCTCGTACAAAGGAAATAGAGTCATCATCCCTCAGGAGGTGAAAGGAGAGAAGCTGAGATGTATCCACGCAAATCATAAAAGAATCGAATTGAGTCCGAGGAAGACAAGAGGAGTGCTCTATATCATACATCAGCAATGAAATGAAAGACTACATTGGCCAGTTCTTGTAACCAGCACCAGGCTAAACAAGCTAGGAAGTCTTTGATGACATTTGACATACCAAACCAACCATGAATGAAGCTGGGAATTCACCTCTTTACTATAACAGGAACTGATTATCTTGTCACTGTAGGTTACTATGTGTGATACGAAGCTCTGTCAATTGAAAGTTAATCTTTGCCATCATCTTGAGACTAAACATGAGAAATATATACCCAAGCCAATTGAATTTTTTGAAAGCAGGCTCAAAGAATTTCAGAGTAGCAAGAAAATAATGGAATGCACATCTCCAAGCAGCGACAGTGCTAAGGCAGTGGAGGCCACATATCGCGTAACTTGGCTCATAGCAATGACAGGGAAGCTGCACATAATCGGGGAGAAGTTGATATTGCCACAGAGATAGTAGGCGTCATTCTGGGCGAAAAAGCTTACGAGCAATTTCACATAATTTTATTGTCCGATAACACATTCCAATGCAGAATCGTAGAGCTGGCCCAAATTGTGCATAATCAGCTCAGAGCAAGAATATAATTTTATGCATTTCAACTGGATGAATCAATGGACATTGCAAACCTTTCAAATCTGCTCATCAGATAAGGCATGAACACAATGGTGAGATATATGAGGACTTTCTCTTTTGTAAATCCCATTCGCTCAATAGCAAAGGCTATTTGAACACTTTCACAATTCAAAATGGGATTGAGTCAAAATGTGTAGGCATTAGCACATATGGGGGTGTGAGATATTAGGCCAATACATCTAATGTATTGGCGTTGTTACCTGAGTAAGAGCAGCGACTCCACCAGCACCATCATTCACTGCAGCTTCCATAGGGAGGCGGTAGCTGCAAAGAAAATGCCTGCTGATTTCCTGACTACTTTGGAGGAAGTGGTTAAAACAATTAATTTAATCAAGGCCCATCCACTGAATTTGCAAATATTTGTGGCTGTATGTGATGAAACAGGCAGTGATCACCATTAACTACTTCAGCACACCGAGATCCCCTGGCTCTCCCAAGGAAAGGTGCCTGCATGTTTTTTAGTGTTGCATGATAAAGTGAGAATTTTTTTACTTGATTCTTTATTTGAACTCACAATGCTTCAGTGATTTTTAATGCCTTGCCAAAGTGGCATACATTTTGATCACTTAAATGGTCTCAGTCTGAGTTTTCAGTGAAAATTAGTGATAGTTTTTCATGTGCAGGACAAAACAGAAGCAATGATCAAGAAAATCAGGATATGGGCCAAGTTGCTTGCACTTTCAAATTGAGACTTGTTTGTGAATCTGTCAGATTTTTTGGCCACAACAGAAATGCAGTTTCCAAACAGTGTGAACTATGACATCAGAGAGCACCTGCAAAGTTGAAAACACAACCATACGAATACTTCCTTATTCCAGACACAAAGTTCAGCCAGATACAAAAACCTCTTCGCCATCCTTGATAATGACATCATTGTAAGCCTGACCTTGAGGAAGCAAGACAGTCTTGTGAAAAGCCAGATTTTATTTGGAAAAGACTGTCTGACCATTTGCCAGAGTTCAGCTTTGAAGAGCAAGTCAGGCTACAAAAACCTTCAACACTCTCAACAGAAGTCAGACCATTTGACTATTTGGAACTTGCACAGAGCAGTTGTCACCTTGATCATATGTGGGGGGTGGGGGTTGGAAATGAACAAGAAAAGATATTAGCACGACTGCAGGTTTATATGAACGAGAGAAGCTCTTTCTTTACTGCAGGAAGCTGGGATCCCAGCAACCGCACAAAGTACAAAATGACCATCACTTCCAGATGTCCACCAGTTTCCAACAATGGAAATGGAACAATATCAACAGTTACAGCAACAACAAATGCCGCGAGCCAATATTCCTCTGAGAGAGGATATTACGCAGACAAAGAGCCAATGACAGTGCGACACATGACAATAAGGCATGACTATGACTATGTTTGCAATGAATGTGCAGCAACTGACACAAATAATGAACAGTTTGTTAATGCATGAAAACAGTTGTGATATGGTAGTTAACTTGGGTAACTCATTTTCACAGAATAGTGCATGCAAATTTGCCTGTTTCATTAGAAAAGGGAGATTTGAAATGCAGTCATTACACATCCTAACTGGTTTGTTGTGGTCATGTGTCTTCTGTTGTGAGGGATTACCTGCAGGCAACCATCTTACATTCAGTTCAATAAAGACATTAAGCTGGAAAAACTGTAATCATTGAGTTGGTAACAGTGGGAGATCTGCAAGGGACACAGAATGGCTATGGCACATGTTCAAAATGGAGAAGCAAGGTGAAGGTTCCAGGGAAGGTCAACTGCAAAGATAATGCACAAGAAGGGGAGAAAGCAGATGATGTGGGATAGCACACCCAGTCTTCACATCTGACAAGTCAACAAGAAATGAATGGACAATTAGTAATAGTAACTGGGGCATTGGCTCTACTGTATCAGGCTTAACAGTACAAAGTTTCAACAGTGTAAACTCCAAGTGTATCTAAGTGCTCTTCTTAACTCTGGTGTGTATTCCTATGTAGAGTGATACCTGCAGATAGGCTGGAGGCAGGTTGCTGAAAGAGCTGCCCCATGGCTTGGGATGACCTTTGTAACCTAGAGAGTCCGGGCACATTGAGGTTCTCCTGTAAAGATGCAGGACTCTCCTCTGTTGTCATGTCTGCTAGAGGTGTTGGAGTCACTGATGGAGAAGCTGTAGAACCACTGTCAGCAATCAAAGTGCCCCAAGAGGAACACCCATTGGAGAATGCAGCTCTTTCTTCTCCCTTGCAAGGCACACATGCTCCTCCCTGGTAACCAGAGAAGACCGTGGTGGAGACTTCAGGCACAGTGCTGCATTGAACTTATGGAAAAGACGATATTTCTGGCATCTACTGACTCATTTACCAGGTCTGACACTTCAACCTCTCAACAGAGGAAGCCATGAGGTCACGTATCAGAGTCAATACTCATGGCCTGGATTGACTAAGCCATTGTCCACACATGGCTGCACATAACCTCCAACAACTCCATCAGGTATCAGCATTGCTCCAACTGTTTCCATATTGCTAACTCCAGATGCACACTATTAACCTGTCTTCAGCATGGGCCTGGCCTCCCACAATGCTCTGACTGCCAGTGGCCATGGCTGTTATAGCTTCTACCAGCTGCTCGGGGGCATCTGTGATGTGTTTGCCAACTCGTGAACCTGATTCTGATCATGAGCGCAAACCCACTGACATGAGAGAACCTGGTGAATGCACTGGTGGAGGGTGTGGGGAATAAGATACATGTTTTGAGATTTTTCCCTCCTCCATTGCGGAGGTAACCTGCAAAGCCCCAGTCTCTGTGGCTCCCCATCCTTTGAAAGATATCTGCATGAAAGAATACAACAAGTCAGGGATTAAAGACTTCATGTCACCTCATTCCCCCCATGCCTGTCATGGAGTTCCACATGGTCTCTGGTGCAAACACAAACTCTATGACTCCTCAATCTCCTCAGTTGACAGTCTAGTCTCATCATCTGCTATTTTTAATTTTTTTATTCTTTCATGGAATATGACTTTTGCTGGCAAAGTCAGCATGTGTTGTAAGAAGATAGCGATAAGCCATTTCTTAAACTGTTGTAATTTAAGGGGATGATCTTATCATTGTGCCCCGTCAGTGATTACAAAGAACATAGAACATTACAGCGCAGAACAGGCCCTTCGGCCTTCGATGTTGCGCCGACCAATTAAGAAAAAGCAATGACCCTCTAACCTAAACCATTCCCTTTTCATCCATAAACTTATCTACTAACCTCTTAAACGCCACCAAACTTGGCGCATCTACAACTGCAGCAGGCAGGGCATTCCATACCCTTACCACCCTCTGGGTAAAGAACATACCTCTGACATCCGTCCTATAACTACCACCCCTTAATTTAAAGCTATGTCCCCTCGTGCTAGCTTTCTCCATCCTAGGAAAAAGGCTATCACTGTCCACCCTATCTAAACCTCTAATCATCTTATATGTTTCAATAAGGTCCCCTCTTAGCCGCCTCCTTTCTAACGAAAACAACCTCAAATCCCTCAGCCTCTCTTCATAAGACCTGCCCTCCATACCAGGCAACATCCTGGTAAACCTCCTCTGTACCCTCTCCAATGCCTCCACATCTTTCTTATAATGTGGGGACCAGAACTGCACACAATACTCCAAGTGCGGCCGCACTAGAGTTTTGTACAGTTGCAACATGACGTTGCGGCTCCGAAATTCAATCCCCCTACCAATAAAAGCTAAGACTCCGTATGCCTTCTTAACAACCTTATCGACTTGATTGCCAACTTTCAGGGATCTATGCACATATACACCAAGATCCCTCTGTTCTTCAACACTATTAAGAGTCCTACCATTAGCCCTATACTCTACGCATTTGTTATTCCTGCCAAAGTGAATTACCTCACACTTTTCCGCATTACACTCCATTTGCCACCTCTCGGCCCTGCTCTGCAACTTGTCCAAGTCTCTCTGCAAACTAGAACACCCCTCTTCACTACCTACCACTCCTCCGACTTTGGTGTCATCCGCAAATTTACTAATCCATCCTTCAATATCCTCATCCAGATCATTTATAAAAATTACAAACAGCAGGGGCCCCAAACAGATCCCTGAGGTGCACCACTTGTAACTGAACTCCATGATGGATAATTTCCATCAACCACCACCCTCTATCTTCTATCAGCTAGCCAATTCCTTATCCAATTAGCTAAATCACCCTCAATCCCATACATCTGCATTTTCTGCAGAAGCCTTCCATGGGGCACCTTATCGAACCTTATATTGGGTGAGGCAAGCCGGTAAGATCATGACAGAACCAAGAAATCAGGTTCATGCCCGATTTCTCGACTGTCACGGTCTTACCGCCATTGGATATCTGGTGCATTAAGCCTTGCACCCATTTCCAGCAAGAGACTGAATATATTATTTAAATCTATGCTATGATCCAAGTCAAAAACTTTCAGGTATTTTACAAAGCCAGCCTAAACCATAAGTTATGCACTTTGATTTTGGCGCGGTAGGTATTTCATTCCAGGTATGATTCCAACAACCCACTAGGGAGCTTTTCTCAAACAAAGTTTATTTAAGAATACATAGAAAGAAAATTAGCAATAACTTTTACCATTTACAAACAAAAAAAAGACACTATGACATTGTATAAATTTTAACAGCTCAATGTGCTGTTCCAACACAATATTTTTATCAACAAATACCCCCAGTTTCAGTTTAGCACAGAAAATAAGAACATTCATATGATTTTTCAGCACTGCAACTCCCTCTGTGAATTAATTCTTTGGATGGAGAATTAAAACTCGGGCTCCTCCATTCTGGAACTCCCAGTACCTTGAGATAGCATCACTAGCAAAATGCCAACAGCAGAAGTTTCATTCCAGGAAAGTGGAAAAACCTGCTTCCAACTAGCCAACCAAATTTCTCATATGAGAGAGAGAGAGAGAGAGAGAGGGGGAGAGACAAAGATATAACACCAGCCTGGATCCAAAGACCTTCTAACCAGCCAGCAACCAAAACTGAAAATAAAAGAACTCGTGAGGAAAAAAGTTATCCCACCTGACCTGTCAATCAATCTTCTCTACAAGAATTACAAAAAGCTTGTAAATTCCAAGAGAGTGATTAGGCCCAGATTAAAAATAAACAAAGATTCATTAAATATTCAAGCAGAAATAAAAAAAACCTCCAGTCAGGCAATGCAATGCCTGTTTATAATTGCACAGAACAAGTCATATGTATGTAAAACTCAATTGAAATGATATTGATGAGCCCAGACTCAATCGTCCGTATTCACTTACCTGTGTGGCCTCGCCAGGGAAGGTTCTCTCTAATGACAATCATAGATGGTCTCCAGCAATACAGATCAGACATGATGGCCTTGCCCTTAGAACTGGAGGCCATTGAGGCCCTCCCAGGCATTGCCTGCCAGGTTCACTGGCATTACCCACTGAACACTGGTCAAGAGACAGCATCTGAAGAGGGAGCAGGGCAAGACTGGGAGCAGACCGATCAGATGGGGTCTGATGCAATTCTGCACAGCGATCAGTGGGGGGGAGAGGAAGAGTGATAATCGGTTCAGTCAGTGGGGAGGTGAATACAGAGAATCCATACAGCTGGGAGGGTTGGGTTGTAAATGTCTATGGCACTCCACAGTAGCATAGAAGGATTGGAGGTGCTGAACTATGGGGGCCAACTACAGCAGCAGAGGCTGTGTGACAGGTCTCTGCTGCTTGCAAAGCGGAGAGCTGCACATGTGCAATTGCACCCTTTGCTGCTATCAGCCAACTTTCAGGCAATTTAAGCTCCACCCACTACTACAGGCAAGAAATGATTTTCTGCATTTTTCCGTGCACTGACTGCATAACATTCAAGATTTGGACTTGCCGAAAGAGCAGATCCGAAACTCTCCCATTTTCATGCTCCTTCTGGACTTAGAATCTTTTTCATAAGACCTCCACCTGTGTGTTGTAGTTAAACTCATAGTGCTGTTGACCCAGTGATAGTGATATATTTCCAATAAGGGTGTTCTGTGGTTTGAAGGTGAACTTGCAGCTGATGGTGTTGCCATGTACCTGCTATTCTTGTCTCTCTAGGTGGTAGAGGTCACTTGTTAGAGAGGTGCTGAGAAAAATGGCTTGGTGAGTTGCTACAGTGCATCTTGTGGTTGCCACATTGCAATGGTGCTGGAGGAAGTGATTGTTTAAGATGGTGAATGGGGATGCCAGTAAAGTGGGATGCTTTGTCTTGACTCGTGTAGTCAATATTGGTATTTAGCCTTCACAATGAGAAGTAATCTTAAGTCCAAATCCCTGCTCTGTGCCTCTCACTCTTCAATCCCCTTTCATTCAATGACATGTTGAAATGTTGACATGATGCAGCTGCTCTGACAAGCTCTACACACAGGCAGGTTCACTTGGAAATTAATCAGCTCCTATTACTCTGTATAAAATGAAAGGTCACAGCAGACTTTTGAAATTTGCACGTATCATATTTCCTTGGATATTCTCGACAAACGGCTTTGCAGTTACGCCAGGATGCTATAGTTAGTTGGCAAAGCTTCGATAATTACAGCTAAATCACAAGTATGATTAGAATTTATCAGTGCCTTTCTGTTATTGGTTCAACATATTTAATGGCAAATTAAATCCAAAACCTGTACAATGATTACAAGCAAAGGTTCCTGCATGAAGTTACTTGGTTGGCTAGCTTCTGAATAAATTTTCATTTTCTTTTTAAAACCACCTTCAGTGAGTGTATCATTTCTAAAATATGTATATATGATATTATTATTAACAATATGCTGGTATTACAGTATCTGTTAGTTCATTCAGATTTACAGTGAAACACATTGGGTAGGATTCTCTGACCGCACTTGTCAGAAAATCCCATTTGAGGTCAGCGGAGTTGAATGTTCTGTCTCCCACCCACTACGACAGGAATGTTCCATCCATTGTGCCTCAGTACAGGTCCTGCAAACTGGGAGTCCCTGTGCCGGCCAGTGTCTGTGGGCACTTATCAGCTGAGCCTATCAGCAGGTAATGCAGAGCAACATCAGGCAGTGATTTCCCCTTAGAGAGGGAAAATAGACTGCTCTGAACATTGAAGTGCCTGCAAGGAACAAGAGGTGTTTGGGGGAGGAGGGAGAGAGGCAGAAGATCCTGAGAACGATTCCTCCAGCCCGCTCTGTTGCTTTTATAGTGCAGTGGGAGACTCAAGTGGAGCTGTTTAATGGGCTTTCCACTGAGCACCACGGTCTCCAGATCTCCGGTAACCAGATTTCCAACGCCGTCAACTCTGCTCCAAAAATCAGTGCAGAACTGCATAATTTATTTAAATGCTACTTTGAATGTATTTTGAATATTATTAGTGGGCCTGGGACAGAGGTCTTCGGACCCACTAGCATCTTCCCCACTTCATCCAGGGGTGGTTCACTCCAGCAGGGTTTACTATAGTTCCCCGCTTGCAAGTAGCTGGTTGCTGGATCCCACTTGAGTGAAAGGTGGGAGCAATCAAGGCCCTGCCAGAAGGTCGACGGTAATGGGGGGGGGGGGGGTATGTCCCATGGGCATCGTCACCTTGGCAGTGCCAGCCTGGCCCACTGCACTGCCCACAGGACAAGTTGGCAATGCTTAGGGGACACCTTGGCACTGCCAATGGGCACTGGGCAGTGCCATGGGGTGGAGCCTAATGGGGGCAGAGCTGGTGGGGTGGGACATTTGAGAAAGATAGTTGAATTTGGAATCAGTGACAGAAAGTGAGGCCTGTGATTGGGCCTGTGTGCTGCTGGTGGAGGGGGGGAAGAGGAGGAGGAGGAGGGGGACGAGATTATGAGATCAGGGCTGCCAGGGTTGGGGGGGGGCGCAGATCAAGACATGCCAGGAACAGGGTGGCAGAGTTTGGACATATTTGCAAGACCAGCGATCTGGAGTGGGGTGGGACTAAGCGGGGCAGAAGGGGATGTGGAAATTGAAGCAATATCGATGGAGAGGTTACTATGCTGGCCAGCCATCTGGCTGTGGGGAGGTTGGAGGGGTCAGCGATAGTGAGTTGCTATGTTGGCCAGTGATCGAACTGGCCATTGTTCCAGAGAACAGCAGTGCGGAGTCACTGTTCATGCACCAATCTTGGTGCAGACAGATCAACACAGTGCACAATAGCCCACTCAGCGCTTTGCTGCTGGCCTCTCCAGCAGGAATAGTCCCTGCCTACTGATTTTTGGCGAGGGCACGCAGCAGTGCACAGAGTATGGAAGATTCATTTTGAAACTCCTGCTGAAAAAAAACAGTGTGATTTACTCCAGTGTTTATAAGAATTCAACATTTAGGTTTTTGGGGAGAATCAATCCTCCTCCCCATGTTTGTGAAAAAAGCGCAGCCAGCAAGTTTCTCAACCTAGGCCTGACAGCAGGTCAGCTAAAAGCAGCAAGGTGAGGCACAAGGCAGCACAGTGGTTAACATTGCTGCCTCACAGCACCAGGGGTCTGGGTTCAATTCCTGGCTTGGGTCACTGTCTATGTGGAGCCTGCTCACTCTCCCTGTGTCTGCATTTCTTTCCTCTGGTTGCTCTGGTTTCCTCCCACAATCGGAAACACCCCCCCCGGTTGGGTGCATTAGCCATGGTAAATTCTCCCTTAGTGTACCCAAACAGGCGCCGGAATGTGGTGATGAGAGGATTTTTACAGTAACTTCATTGCAGTGTTAATGTAAGCCTACTTGAGACAGTAAATAATAAACTTTTAAAGCACCTGCAAAAGCTACTAGCTAAGGGGAGCCAGCAGGTCAGCAGCTATCGAGCAACGTAGGAAGCAGGCAAAGTACGACTGGACCCAGCCAGGGCTGAGGAGAGCAGGCAACCGGTAACAGCGAGCTGCCAGACACCAAATCCAGTCTTACCAGCTCAAGAAGACAACAAGTGAGGAGTTTAGGGGCAGCAGGAAAGCCTTGGGAGGGTGGGAGGGGCTGGCTCCACCAGCAGCCTCCATTTAACATCTGCTCCCACCCCTCCATCCTCCCTTGCTTTCTCCATCACCCCTACTACCCTCTTCACACCACAGCTCCCCCCACCCAGCCCCGAGACCTCTCCCCAACACCACCCACACTTATCTGGTCCTTGACTTCTTGGGCTTAGGCTCTGGATAATGCTCGGGAAGGGAAATGCCACTATCCTAAAAATCCTGGCCATCGTGTTGTTATAATAATGATATTTTTCACTAATGTCATACTTTCCCAGGAAATCAAGGCCTCCATGGGTCCTGGGGTCAGGACCGGAAAAGGGAGCCACTTATGATCAAGCCACAAACAATCATCCAGCAGCTAGTCAATTAACACTGAGGATGTCTGCAGCCTGATAAAGAGCACAGAGGTCGCTGTGAGCTGGCAGGTAGGTGTCTGTCGTGACAGGACTGGCCCTATTTAAAAGGCTGTCAGCATTGCATTCAATGGGGCCTGCCTATCTGGAAAATATAGCAGAGGGTAAGAGCCCCGTGAGCCCAAGGTTCAGCAAAGACACTTGGTAAACTATCCTCAGGGCCTGAAAGGCATGATGGGAGAAGGATACTGACCAGAAATGGGAGAAGGAGACTGACCAATCAACCATGGACAGAAATAGCAGAGGAGGTCAGGAGCTGTGGGATCACCCATCAAATCTAGTGCAGGCAGTAGCACCAACGTCCATTCCTGATTGCCCTTGACAAGGTAGTAGTGAGGCACTTTTTTGAACTGCTGCAGTCTATGTGATGTAGTTACAACCATATTGCTGTTAGGAAGGGAGTTCAGAGCCACTGCAGGAATGCTGATATAGTTCAAAGTCAAGGTGGTTTGTGACTTGGAAAGGATCTTTGAGATGCTCCCTTTGCCCTTCTGAGTGGTATAGGTCACAGGTTTGAAACATGCTGTCGAATGAGACTTGACAATTTGCCACAGATCATCCTGTATATGCTGTCACTGTGTGGAGAAAGTGAAGATTTAAGACAGTGTATGGGGTACTGAACAAGCAGGCTACTTTGTCATGGATCGTATCGAGCTTCCTGAGTATTGTAGACACACTTATCCAGCAAGTGGGCAGTATTCAATCATAGTGCTGGTTTGCAGATGGGGGACAGGTTAGTTACATACTTAAAAAATGAACTGATTTGTCAAATACAATTCCCCTTTCAGAAATCCATGTTGAGTCTGCTTTTTCATATTATGAATGTCTAATTGAAGCATAGAAAAATTACAGCACAACAGGAGGCCTTTTGGCCTATCTTGTTCATTCCAGCCCCAGGAAACCCAGGTGCCCTTCCTAATCCCACCTTCCTGCATCTGGCCCATAGCCCTGTAGCTTACAGCACTTAAGGTGCAGATCCAGGTACTTTTCAAAAGGGTTTAGTGTCTCTGCCTCTAACACCAACTTGGGTAGCCAGTTCCAGACAACTAACGTCCTCTGCGTAAAAAGTTCTTTCTCATGTCCCTTCTACACCTACTGCCACTTATCTTGAATCTATGTCCTCTGGGTTCTGGAATTCTCCACCAAGGGAAACAATTTTATTCTGTTCACTCTATATGATAGTTAATTCTATCTCTAAGGATTTGTATCTAATCATTTCCCCACCACCAATGTAAGACTAACTGGCATATAATTGTTTGGCATTTCCTTCAATCTTTTTTAAATATAATGTATATAAATATTAAGTATATGTAAATACTAAATATATATAAAAAGTTAAAGATTTATTTATTAGTCACAAGCAAGGCTTACATTAACATGCAACAAAGTTATTGTGAAACTCCCCTTGTTGCCATACTCCAGTGCCTGATCCAATCAATGCACCTAACCAGCACACCTTTCAGACTGTGGGAGGAAACCAGAGTACTCAAAGGAAACCCACACAGACATGGGGGTTGCACAGAAGGTGCAAACTCCGCACAGACAGTGACCCAAGGAGGAAATTGAACTCGGGTCCCTGGCACTGTGAAGCAGCAATGCTAACCATTGTGCTGCCCCCAATATAATAAATATAATTTAATACAACAATGTCAGAAAGAGTTGTTTCTCCCAAGTCAAGTAAGGGTTAAGAAAAAGTCAGATAGAAATTCAGTCGTTAATGCTCTAATAATTTATAAGTAATGTGGCAAGTTTTTGATAAGCATCAAATTGGCCCATTTTTCTACTACTGATTCTGTCAAACAGATTATTTAGAGCCTCGACTGAATCTGATATAAGGATTTTCATAAAGATTACTATAAACAGATGTAATGAAATAAGAAGAACAAAGATGTTTCAGGAGGTGGAGGTGTAATCATTAAGATAATACATGGCTGCACCATGATGTCACGAATTGAAAAGAATACTTGGAAAGAGCTGGTTTTAATCTGGTGAATAACCGCAGGTGGTGGAAAAATCGGAGGCTGGAAAACATTAGAGTATCAGCGAACATAATGTCATTATTTCCAAGTGCGGCAGGAGCGAGTAAAATAAATGTACCTGACTTCAGGAAGGTAATCTTATGTCTGTGAGAGAAGATAGGCTTGGAATTAAAATGAAGGAAGTGGGGATGCACTGGAGAATAAAAAGTGTGTTTTCAATGTTACGCTGGCTAGATTGTAAATGACATTCACAAGCAGGAAGGCAATATCAAAAACTAATGCTGTGGTTAAATAAGGGAGTTAAATAAGGAAGGGAAATGTTATAAATCATTTGTGGGAATTATTTCAGCAATGTTGACAACAAGTGTAGCAGTAAAGTACCAGTAAAACACCTTGAGGGTAAATGATGAGATAATGTTAGGCTGAAGCTCATAAATGAGTTTGAAGCAGTATTTGCTATAAAGGACATTTGTGGTATTCTCAAAACGGAAGGTAAATTGGTGACATATTCAATCTTGGAGAGAAGATAGAGGTCAGTAATGAAATGCTTCTTACAAATTTGGGGCACTTGAAAGTTCTTGGAAACAGCAGACCAGACACAACATGGTACTGTAAGAAATAATAGGATAAATAGAGTCTGTGGTGGTAGAATTGTTATGAAGCCCTTTACATGCAAGAACGGTCCCAGAGAATTGAAAAATTACAAATGTGATTCAGACTTCAGCAAGATTTGAAAATTATAGCTTTGCTGAAAATAAAGAGATAAGCTGTTAAAATTTTTCATCTTCCATTCATCAGGCCAGATGCAAGAGTGCCAAATCACAAAAGGAGCAAGACTTTATGCTGTCAGCTGTTTGGTTGTATAAAATTTGAGTATTGCTGAAAGAAAGAGACACTTTGTCAAAGCTTTTCATCTTGCACTCATCAGGTCAATTTGCAAGGATACAATTGAGGCAAAAAGAACAAGTTTATATTTATGAGAAGAAAATGCTACTGATAGGCAAGTGGACTCTGATTGGTAGTGATATTGCCATGGAGAATGTACCAGTTGATGGTGGACTGACAGTTAACCACCAAGTATTGTTTGAAATTTAAACCAAGCAGCTTAAATCTGATTGATCAAGGCAATGCCCTAAGGAATGAACTAGGAAATGGCTGGTAGTTATTTTGTTCAGCAAAACAGGCCAATGTGTGTATATATTCTTTCTATCTGCAGAGAACAGAGTCCTCTGTATTAATATATATCGCTTTCAAGTGCAAGCAAATGCACGACATTGTGAGTCCAATCTTAAACTGGTAGTCAGTGTAATTCTTAGCACACTGAGACTTATTGAACATTGAATAACAGAATCCCTACAGTGCAGAAGGAAACCATTCAGCTCGTCAGGTCAGCACTGACCACAATTCCGCCCTATCCCCATAACCCCATATATTTACTCTAGCTAATCCCCCTGATACTAAGGGGAAACTTAGCATGGCGAATCCAATAAACCTGCACATATTTGGACTGTGGGAGGAAACCGGAACACCCAGAGGAAACCCATGCAGATACAGAGAGAATGTGCAAACTCCACACAGTGACCCAAACTGGGAATCAAACTTCGATCTCTGGTGCTGTAAGGCAGAAGTACCAACCACTGTGCTACCATGCTGTCAACAATTGTTGTCCAAACAGAATTACATTGAATGTTTGTCATTGTGTTTTGAGGTTTGTGAGCAATGATTGTTTGGTTACAGTCTGTATCTTGTCTATTGTGAACAATCGAAGGGACAATGCAGTTTGATATATTCCACCAATCTTTGGGATGGTGACCTACATTGGCACTGAAATTCACTTGTAACATTTTTCATTTGTGTGATAGGCAGAATATCTTTTTAACATGATGACAAGTTAGCAGTGAATACCACTCATCTTGCTACGGCTTAGTACAATGTGAAAGAGCTAGCTTCACCTGCTGTTCAAAGATTTGAGATCCCTGCCCTTCCAGGATAATCTGAGGTTTAATAGACATAAATAGACAGTGTTGCCATGGGATCTCCTCTAGGCTCAGCACTCACTAACATTTTTGTTAGGTTCCATGAGAAACATGTCTTTGATGGAATGTCGCCTAATCTATCCTTTGCATACTTACTGTATATGACTGATACGATTTGCTTTCTTTAATTCCCACACTAATTTGAAATGAGGCAGTCAAATTAATTTCCATTCCTTGATATACTAGTTGCAAAATCTGAAGGGGCTTCTATATGGTCTACCTTAAGCCTACCTTCACTGATTAATATATGTGTTAGGATCGTTACTGTTCCACACACTATGAGATTGGTCTTATCAGCAACCTCATAAATAGGGTCCATGTCGATTGCTCATCATGCAAGCTTGATGCTGAAATAAGGCATATTATTCTCAGGTTAATGGCTACCCTGATCCCTCCATGCCAGGGTCCTGTATTCAGGTCACTGTGCAGAGTTTGCACATTCTCCTCGTGTTTGCCTGGGTTTCTTCCGGGTGATCCAGTTTCCTCCCACAAGTCCCAAAGATATGCTGATTAGGTGCATTGGTCATGTTAATTCTCCCTTGATGTACCCAAACAGGTGTAGGAGTGTAGCAACTAGGGGATTTTCACAGTAACTTCATTGCAGTGTTAATGTAAGACTGCTTATGACACTAATAAATAAAATAAACTAAAAACTTTACATCACACAAACCCACTAATTGTTCTACAGTTAACCCTTCCGATCTTCAAAGATTACTCAGATTATCCTGGAAGGGCAAGGTATCTCAGAAATGTGATTTTTGGTTGCGGGGAGTAGAGTGGGGAGTGGAAGTTCAGTAAAGGCAGTTTAAAATAGTGGTCAGGTGGCCTACCCTGAACAAAAACCCTGTGGAGGCTGGCTGAGCAGAAGCCCTGTCTCTGCACTTGGCCGTGTGTTTAAATAAATAACAAAAAAAAGCAAAACACAACCCTCCAGCTATCACCTTCACCCTTTCACCCTTATACACTCTCCATGTTCCATTCCATGCCAACTTATGTCAATCCATGCCCACCTCTCATTCCTTAAGGTCCCCATACCCCCCTTTACCAACACATGCCTTTCTACCTATTCCCATGACCTCTCTTACCCACGATGCCAATTTAGTATCAACACATGTTCCTCACCCACCGCCCTTTGCCTTTACACCCTACATGCCAACTCACCTAGTATTCTTGGACACTGCCTTGACAGATTTGACAACTGGGGAGTTCTTTAACTGCTGGACAGTTCCAATAAGTTTGTGCATAAAGTGTGCTTAATTATGTTCACTTTTAATAATCCCGAAGGGTACCTTACGCCATAGCTAACCTGGAACCCTATTCAAAAGGGTATCTTACCTCTCCAAAGGAATATCCTGGCTATCCAAAGGAATTCACCAACATACAAAAGTCTGAGATCATATACTAACCAACTCAAGAATAGCTTCTTCCCTGCTGCCATCAGACTTTTAAATGGACCTAGCTTGCATTAAGGTGATCTTTCTCGACACTTTAGTTATGACAGTAATATTACATTCTGCACTCTCTCCTTTCCTTCTCTATAATGATATGCTTTGTCTGTATCGCGTGCAAGAAAAAATACTTTTCATTGTATGCCAATACATGAGATAATAATAAATCAAATCAAAAATCAAGATCCTTCTTCAATGGAGGCAACTGGTAACTCAAATGACCAGCTGCCTCCGTGAATCACACATGCTCAAATCCCTGCCCAACTCCTCTCCTGACCCACAAAGATGGGAAATGCTGGGTTCTGGGGCCAGATTTAGAACTTACGACTATTATTGGAATTTTCAGCATGATGGACAAATTCTCTGTCATGGCTAAAATTTGGGCCAAGTTTTAGTTTCAGGTCAATGAGTTTTTGTCAGAACTAGTTGGAGAAGTAATAGGCTTTAAACACACATCATTGGTCAGAACATTGAATATAGGATATCTTGTTGAAGTTGGTAACGCCACACTTGGAATATGTGTACAGTCTGGTCACCCTATTATAGAAAGGATATCACTAAACTAGAAACAGTGAAGAAGAAATTTATTAGTATGTTACAGGGACTTGATGGTTTGAGTTATAAGGAGAGGGTGGATACCCTGGGACATTTTTCTCTGGAGAGTCGAAGGCTGAGGGATGACCTTATAGAGGTCTGTAAAATAAGAAGGGGCATAGATCAGCTGGATCCAAGGTAGAGAAGTCTAAAACTAGAGGGCATAGTTTTAAGGTGAAGGAGAGAGATACGAAAGTGTTCAGAGAGACAATTTTTTCACACACAGAGGGCGGTCAGTGTCTGGAACAAGCTGCCAGAGGCAGGTACAATTTTACCTTTTATAAAGCATTTAAATGGTTATATGGGTGAGATGGGTATAGAAGGATATGGGTCAAATGCAGGCGACTGGGATTAGTTTAGGGATTTAAAAAAAGTTGGCATAGACAAGTTGGGCCGAAGGGCCTGTTTCTATTTCGTAAACCTCTATGACTCTATCAAAACAGGGGATATGGAGGGAAGGAAAGAACACAAATAACAAAACAAAATGATCAATATAGACTTGAAAGTCTCAAAAACTGGACTATTACCTAAGTGTAGTGGGAGATTCTGAATACAAGCTCTAAATTTTAAAATATTCATTTCAGACACACTTTTTAGTAGGAATTCCTCTCTTTCTATAATATAGATTCCTGCATCTGCAAAACATCAGAAATCACATGTTAAGTTGGTTCTTTGCCTACTTAATGCTACATTTACAATTCCCAGTTTAGTTCTGACAAAGGTTAGTAACTCTATTGTTCACTCGACAAATGCTGATATTCCCAGCACTTGCTGCTTTTTATGTCCACCAACATTGCTCTCTCTGGTGCAACTGCACGAAAGCTTCATTAAGCAGCCTAATTCTACTGAAATCAGAATTAATTACAGCAGCCAACCATGTGTCAAGGGCAATTAAGGATGGGCAATGAATGTTGGCTGTGCCAGTGAAGCCCACGTCCCTTAAATGAATAAAAAAACAAAATTAATATTGCATTTTGATTAATCTCTAAACTCACTCATTTAGGCAATTAAGGACCATCATGGTTATCACTGGAGAATGTTCCTTTAAAAGTACATCCTTTTCCAGCTAATACATTTCTAATGCATTTGTTTTTATTCATTCATGCAGCGTGAGCATTACTGGCTAGGCCAGTATTTATTTCCCATCCTTAATTATCCTTAGGGAAGTGGTGGTGAGCCGTCTTCTTAAACTGCGGCAGTCCACCTGGTATAAGTACAGTTACTGTACTTAGGGAGGAAGTTCCAGGATTTTGACCCATTGATACTGAAGGAACGGCAATATACTTCGAAGCCAGAATACTGAGTAGCTAGGAGGGGGAATTCCAGGTGGCACTGTGCCCTGGTATCTGCTACCTTTGCCTTTCTTAGTGGTTGTGATTGTGAGTTTGGAAGCTGCGATATAAGGAACCTTGGGAGTTCCTGCAGTATATCTTATAAATGGTACATATTGCTGCTACTGTTTGTTCGCAATGGAGGGAATTAAGAAAAAAATTGTTTACTGAAATATTGGTCATAACCTGTGAAGATTTACTAAAATAGTTTTCCTTTAGTTTTAGGCACAAACATTTTTGTAATTTTTATACGCCTAATTAACTCCAGTGAAACTAGTGGTCAGGATGATTCACTTATATAGTTTCCATTGTATTGCATAATGTAAAATAACACACTAAGTGTAGTTTCCTTTCATTCCTAAACAGTGACTAGGCTTAGTATTGGAGAGCACAATCGTGATACAAACATGTTTAGTTCCTTACATTTATTCGCATATATAAACTGAAAGAGTGCAGTGACTTTAGAGTTTAGTGAATTTAGTGAACTCTTCTGGATTAATACTCAGATGTCAAGGACAGTGAGATAAAACCAAGTTTAATAAAATGTAGTGTGACCTCACTGTAGCAATGAATGAACCTGGAGAGTGCTGTAAAACGTGGTTGTCCTTGGGAATGAACATCTGTCTTATTACCATTGTCTTGTCTGAATCTGACTTCACACCGTCACCTGGTAACTGTGGAGTGTTATTATACGGATGGTCTTACAGGATGCATTACCTGGCCTTGGTGAAGCAGCGTTTCTGTCTTCTCATATCCTGATTAAATCTAGTTAGATCTACATTAACTTTCCTTCTCTGCTTTCAAATGCTTGATTTTACAATTGCTGTTGGTAATGGATGAGATCGGTAATTGTTTATAATTACAGCCAGAGATCTGCTCAAACAGATGTTAGACCTTTTGCATACATTTGTGAATTGATTGAGTGTCAGGTCCCAAAGGTAGGCTGCCCTGAGTACTGCCAGTACTAGAATAAACAGGTCTATGTGCAGTCTGCACAGCAGCAAAGTGCAGGCCACCACCAAAATGTTAAGTTTCTTAAAAAATTGAGCAATATACTGTACGGTATATTGTAATGAGGTATCTGCCTGAGTCACACAGGCACCTCAATCCCTCCTATTGAAACCACTGCAAGACAATATTGGACTAGGAACTGAGCCAAAATTTTAATTCCCGTTCTACCCAGTTTCAACCATTTTAAATCACTCAGGGTTTTTCCTCTGGAGTACATGAGGCTAAGAGAAAATTCAAAAGATATTTTTAATATTCTGAAGGGATTTGATGGAGCACATTTCCTCTGGCCGGGCGTTTGTCACAGGCATCATAAAATCCCTATAGTGGAGAAGCAGGCCACCTGGCCCATTGATTCTGCACTAACCACAATCCCATCCAGGCTCTATTTCCATAACTCCATCCATTTACCCCACAAATGGGCAACACAGTAGCACAGTGGTTAGCACTGCTGCTTCACAGCTCCAGGGTGCTGGGTTTGATTCCCGCCTCAGGTCACTATCTGCATGGAGTTTACACATTCTCCTCATGTCTGCGTGGGTTTCCTCCGGGTGCTCCGGTTTCCTCCCACAGTCCAAAGATGTGCGGGGTTAGGTTGATTGGCCATGCTAAGAAATTGCCCCATTGCGTCCAGGAATGCATAGGTTAAAGGGATTAGTGAGTATAATGCGTAGGGATATGGGGGTAGGGCCTGGGTGGGATTGTGTTTGGTGCAGACTCGATGGGCCAAAGGTCTTCTTTCTGCACTGTAGGGTTCTGTGGTTCTCTGATTCCATGAAATCCCACTGACATTAAAGGGGCAATTTCCTGTGGCCAACGAACCTAACCTGCACATCTTTGCACTGTGGGAGTAAACCAGAGCACCCAGGGAAACCTACGCAGACACAGGGAGAATGTGCAAACTCCACACAGACAGTGACCCAAGGCTGGAATTGAACCCAGATCTCTGGCACTGTGAGGCAGCAGTGCTAACCATTGTGCCATTCTGCTGCCCAATTTAATTGGGGAAAGAGATCATTTCTTTTGATTATATGTGTCATGGAGAATTGAAAGTTTCGCAACAGGAAATGAAGGCAAAAGTTATTATTGAAAATAGAAGAAAAATGTAATAGAAAGATAGACCAGGTAATTGGGGGGGAGCACACATCAATAGAGTTAGTTTGTGATTAAGGTAGCAAAGATCTGGCACAGATGTAAAGGGCTGAATGGTCTCCTTCTGTGCTGTCATTTTCAAAAGTTTATTATTCCTGTTTTACCACATACCAGCTCTTTAGGTCATAAAATAGAAGTCAGAGGATAGATTTCCAAATAAGAGCTTTGTTCTCCCAGATAATGCTCCCAGCTTCCATGGTGAATGGTGTCACATACATAAGTAGATGTAGGTAATTGCTTAGTCACAAGTGATGTTTTAAGAATCTATATCTAGGATTGCTGTGGGTTATTTCAAAACTGCCTTGCTGTAACTGCAATATAATTTTTGCCCGATTTATCAAAACTTTGGTTTTAGATGCAAACATAATTTATTATGAATAGGAAACAACTTGTTTATACATAATGTGTATTTATGAATAAATGTTAACAGGTTTAGTTTCACATATACTTTAAGAATTCAGATTATTGCTGGACTGGGTTTATGGTATAAGCTTTCAAACTGTATTAAGCATAGATCTCTTTTGCCAGTCACTGGCACAAATGCAATAGAAGATCCAGAGTCTCAAAAGATCACTAGCATTTTAACATTAAGAAAGAATTACTAACATGCCTGCAGTCTGTAAACTGCTGTACCAGGAAGTTAATCATGTACTTCAAAGCAATATAATCTCTTGAATTAATCAAACAGTTCAATATCTATTCAATATTCCAATGTTTAGCATTGTTCACTTTAATATATTAAAATTTATTTATTAGTGTCACAAATAGGCTGATATCAACACTGCAATGAAGTTACTATGAAAATCTCCTAGTCACCATACTCCGGTACCTGTTCCAATTGGGAGATTTTTAACATGGAGATTTTTAGCATGGAAATTGCACCTAACCATCACATCTTTCAGACTGTGGTAGGAAACCCGTACAGTCACAGGGAGAACGTACAAGCTCCACACAGTGACCAAAGCTGGGAATCGAACCCGGATCCTTGGCACTATAAGGCAGCATTGCTAACCACTGAGCCACCATGCCACCCATTCGTACAGAAGAAGGATCTATTCTCAAATTGCAGAGTATCTGAATAATAAGTAGGAATTGAATGTACTTCAGCAATCCCTCTTGTGCTCTCTTTCCCACAAAGTCCCCAATATCAGCCCATTCTAAAAAAGAACTACATGGAGAAAAAATAGAGCAAATTAATTGAATTAATCAGTTGATTGTTTTGAGAACTAAACACATCATTAAACTTAAAATACTATTGTAGTATCTTTGGCAGAGTATGTGTTTTGTTTAAAATAAAAATTTTAAGACATGGTCTTAAAATTTCTTGTATTTCATTTGTTCTCTTTACTACTTAATTGATCCTATATTCAGCAGCCTTGTTACGTAAGCCAATCTTTCGAAACTGCTGCATAATGTGTCAGAGCTCCACTGTGCAAACCTAATTCATTATTCAAATGGATAAACGGCTGCTAAAATATCCTAACAGTTTGCTGCAAAGCTTGAATGTAGGAATCAGAATGTATTAAAGCATTGCAGCCTTCGCCTTTACTGGATGAAGTATCGCATGACAATGACAGTTCATTTTCCCAGAAGCAATACTAAGCAAACAACAATCATACATGAAATATGTGATTCAGCAGATATACCTTTGAACTGATAGCCATCTTCTAATCTTAGCAATTTTAACCTGCAGGTTGTTTCTGAGGCACAAATATGGCTGATGAAAAATCTGTATGACTAAATTCTGTAATTGTTTGGGACAAATTGGTTAAACATTTTGATTTATAGGAAGAGAGAGCTACAATGCTGCAGGGACTTTATTAAGCAGCTTGTTGATAAATCTGAAGTTCTATTTCATTGAATGCCAAAACTACATTCTAGTTACATTATTGCCTGGATTAACCATCTAGTATCACAAGACTCACATTTTAAGCTACAGTATCCAATGGAATTTCAAGTCCAAGCCAGTTACTTTTAAATCCAAAACAATCAAATCCCTGACCAAGTCCTTGTGAAATTCAATATTCGTGCCACAATTCCCCAGATTTCCAGTTTTAGCTTAGCTATCAAGGAGAGCAGAAACTTGGGTTTCCGTAGAGAGGCAGGGGTGATGAATCACTGGCCATATTAATCTGTCTCAGAGAGAAGACTGTGCAGAGTTTGTAGGGAATCTCCTTTGAGGATTCAGGTCCACCTTTCATTATGAAATCCCTCTTTGCCAGCGGGATTTGCAGCTAGTGCTTAGCCCATTGCATTTCCCTACCCTTTAAAAACAAAGTCCATTTCATTGCATAGTCCTTGAATCTTGCATTTGGCTTATTTGTGCATGCTGTGGCGGTCTGTTGTGCTTGACATGCCCTTGGATTGGTGTGCTCAATATGGATGGTATCAAGTGTCCTTGCAGTGTACCCAGTGGCTGCGGGGCTTTCTGTGTCAGTTTCTGGAGGAGAGTTAATTTCCATTGGTGCAGGGACCCTGGATTGAAGGCAGGATGCATGGAGCAGTGTGGTGCTTGATGGTGCTGGTTCACATACCCGCACTAATTGACACTGGCCTCGTATGTAATGAGCACCATCCAAGGCAGCCATGCAGCTGTTTGGCTGTGGGGCAAAGCAGTGTATCACCACCAGTTTGTCATGGCCACGTGTGTTATCCTAACCATTTGGATCTAAAGGGCAGGATCTGCAAGCATTTCAATTGTATTACATCTTCCTCCTTCATCACTTCTTCATAAAGGCACCTCATAGTGGCTTCTACTTTCAGTTACAAGAGGGTCTTGGAAGTGGAGATCATGGTTCTGGAGCAGTGGAGAACATTTGCTGTGCTGTGCTGTGCTGTGCTAAAGGGCAGACACTGTCTCAGCACATTCCACAGGCTGAGGAATGTAGCAGGGAAATGTATGTGACCTCGGGCACATTTCTCAAGTAGCTGCTTAGCTGAGCGTACCTCCCATTGAGGCACAGTACAGAGGACTACTCATAATGTGCTCAAAGTCCCATCTGTGTGTAAAGTTCCTAAACTCACAGGAAACAAGCTGGCAAGCATTGCCCACCATGATTCTCTGGGGAATATTGAATCTGGCAAAGTGAGCTTGACAATGACCGTGTCTGGCAGGTGGTCAAATTCAAATCAATTAGATTACATGTTGACTAGGACCATATGCAGTTTACCATTCCATTTGAAGATATTAGCCACTGTGAGAGCCTGTAGTAGGTCAGCGACCTCATGGAGGTGGAGTGGCTCTTTAGCTTGATGTGGCCTGGGCCTGTACAATGTATAGTACATGCCTGGGACCTGTATATTGTTTCCTTTGCACTGATTGTGATTGTTTCCAGTGCTGGATGGCCTTGGTGGAGTTGCTGGATATAGTTCCTCCGTAGAGAGGCAGGGGTGATGAATCACTGGCCATATTAATCTGTCTCAGAGAGAAAACTGTGCAGAGTTTGTAGGGAATCTCCTTTGAGGATTCAGGTCCACCTTCCATTATGAGCTGCATGTGAGATTTGTATCCTTAAGTTTCTCAATTCAATGAGATGAAAGGACCAGCTTGACCATTTAGTCAATGTCCTCCTCACAATTTATTTGGTCAATGGTGGGTAGGAAAGTTCTGGAGAGGGCAGCGCAAGGTATGGTTCTTACTGCTTTGTCGATGACATTGATGTTTTCACGCTGTATCTTTAACATCATGCACTGCAGTCAGGCAGACCAGTGTGAAGAGGCTTTTTAAGAATAGTTATAAATGGCTGATGATCAGTTTCAACACTTGAGATGTGAAGTCATAAATTTCTGACAAGCGAAGACTAGGGCAAGGAGTTCGTTCTTGATTTGGGCAGAATAAGTCTCAGGTTAGTGAGGGGCCTTGATGCAAAGGTTACTAGTCTTCCATTCTGGACGCAGATTGTGCCAAGTCTGTGCTGGGAAGTATCTGCTGATATGAATACAGATGCTCGAATATGGAAACTGCTGAGAGTGCCTGTATGAGTCAGTTGAACATAACAGTGTGATTCTCCAGCGAACACCATTCGACATCTTAGTGGAGAAGCAGGAATGACCTCACTGCAGTAAGGAATGAACTTGGAAAGTGCTGTAAATCACGATTGTCCTCGGCAATGGACATCTGTCCTATAATCATTGTCTTGTCTGGATCTGGCTTCACAATATTGCTTATGAACAAGTAACCCATGCAAGGAACTTGGTTGATCCTGAATGTGCATTTAGCAGGTTGAGCTTTAACTGTATGGTGCTGATGAAAACAAACACACGCATCATATTCTTGCATTGTATAATGCCAAATCAGGATGTTATCAACAATGTTTTGCAGGGTTGTCCTGTGGTGAGTAGCTCCATGACCATTGCGAGGCCTCACTGTTGATGGAAATCTCAAAGGGCATGTGGAGGAAATGATATCTGCCTGCTTGAGATGTGAATGTAGTGAATTTTGAGAATTCTTCATCCATTGGGATATGACAGAACCCCCACTTCACATCTCAGGTGCTGAAAACCGTGGCATTGAGCATACCAGCTATAACCTATTCAACCATCTTCACAGGGTGCTGAGGCCTGAGCAGTGCTTTGTTTGGGTGAACTGAGTTGATGCAGATTCTGACTGTCCCATCTTTCTTCATGGCAGCCACCATTACTGAGACTCACACTGTGGCCTTGTCTAGGGAGGCTATGACACCTGATGTCGTCATTTGATCCAACTCATCAAATACTTTCTGCTTCATTGCCACAAGTACTCTACTCAGAGCTCTATGGATGATACTGAATCATCTAGCCTTATATCAGTTATTACAGGTAGCTTACCAATGACATTGCAGGTCTTTATATTCAATCATGCTTTGCCTAGTACCACATAGCTTGTACTTCTGGATGAAGGTGGATTAAACCCAGCATGACGTCCCAAAGACCCAACAGCAGCTTAATGTTTTGGTCAATGACATGCAGTTGGAAGCTACTCTGCATGCAGTGGAGATTGGCCACATCTCCCAAGCAGATGGTTTGTCCACCATACACCATGAGGTCTACCTGAGTGTTAGGACCTGGTGCAGCACATGAGCCAATTTCATGCAGCAAAATAATGAGGGGCAGAGGTAAGGTAGATAATCAACATCTTTTCCCAAAGGTAGGGGAGCCTTAAATAGAGATCATAGGTTTAAAGTGAGAGGGGAAAACAAAAGGATCCAGAGAGGCAATTGTTTCACACAGAGAGTGGTGAATGCCTGGAATGAGCTGCCAGAAGTAGCTCAATTTTGTCTTTTAAAAAGCATTTAGACAATTACATGGGTAAAATTGGTATATAAGGATATGGGCCAAATGCGGCACTATGGACTAGCTTAATGATTAAGAACTGGGCAGCATGAACAAGTTGAGCCAAAGGACCTTTTCCATGCTGTTAACCTTTATGACTAACTATCTGAGCAGGACTTTGCACTTTGCTACACTTTCAATCTTTATTTTAAAAGTAAAGTTTATCTATTAGTGTCACAAGTAGACTTACATCAACACTGTAATGAAGTTACTTTGAAAATCTTCTCGTCACCACACTCTGGTACCTATTCGGGTACACTGAGGGAGAATTTAGCATGACCAATGCATCTAAGCAGTGTGTCTTCCTTACTATGGGAGGAAACCAGAGCACCCAGAGGAAACCCATGCAGACATGTGGAGAATGTGCAGACTTCACACAGTCAGTGACCAAAGCAGGAATCGAATCTGGGTCCCTGCCGCTGTGAGGCAGCAGGGCTAACCTCTGTGCCACCTCTGTGCTGAGGCAATGTTTAATGTTGTGAAAATCTGATCCTTCTCTATAATGGTGTTGACACGGTCACAGTAGAGTGTTTTTGGAGACTCAATGACTTGGTTACTCTGAGTTCCAATTCATTTACTCAGTTTCTGCTCCAAATCTTGGAGAAGGAACCAGCAATAATGTGGCTGTGTGTGAGGCACACACAGACAGGCTGCTGTGCCTTAGAGCTGCAGCTTTTCACAAAAAGGTTCCATTTGTCATGTTTGTTACAGCGTTTACCATATATTAAACATGCAGTTCTGCTCTGTGTGTGATGGCCTCCACAATTGGGGCAGGACAGGTTCTGTACCGCAAAAACTTCCGTTTCCCACTTCAACTCTTTGCTGCTTCTTTCTGACTGCTCATTCAGCATACAGATACTGATGGCAAGTTTCAGCGTCAGTTCTTTCTCAGGAAGAAGCTGCTTGCAGACATATCACCATAGATCTCACAGACAATGCGATCTCTCACTACTTCATCAGTGAGGGTGCCAGAACTGCATTTCTTTGTTAGGGTTTTCAGAGTAAGAAATCCCACAACATGGACTCATGGTGAAAAATCACTGAAATGACTATACAATGACATCAACAAATTCCATCCCACCATCAGACTCACCATGGATCTCCAATCAGGACAATCACCTCAGCACTTCATGCTACTGCAAGCCCACGGATAACCTCACAATGCTCCACTTTTCCAGTTTCCACCTTAAACACATTAAAAAAGGCATCCCCTATGGACAAGCCCTCCGTATACACAGGATCAGCTCAGATGAGAAGGATCACAACAGGCACTGACAGAAGCTGAAAGACACCCTCGTAAGAATGGGATATGGCACTCGACTCATGGATTGACAGTCCCAATGCGCCACAGCGAAAAATCAGACTGACCTCTTCAGAAGACGAACACAGGACAAACAAAGTGCCTTTCATCATCCAGTACTTCCCCGAAGCGGGGAAACTACAACATGTCATTGATGAAGGTAAACATCTTGCCAAGGCCATCCCCACACCTCTACTATTTGCCTTCAAACAACTGTGCAACATCAAATATACCAATCTTCGCAGCAAACTATCCAGCTTTCAGGAGAATAGTCACTACAAAACCACACAACCCTGCCACAGCAAGACATGCTGGATTATCGATATGGGTACCATCATCACATGTAATAAGCACACAGTACATACTCATGAGATTCAGCCAATACTGTCTACCTGATACACTGCAGGAAATTTGTCCCAAGGCCATGCAGACGCTACGATAATGAATGAACAGACACTGTGCGAAATCCCCTTCCAGTCGGGGACACTTCAGCAGATAAGGGCATTCAGTCTCTGATCTTTGGGTAAGTGTTCTCCAAAGCAACCTCTAAGACATACGATAACGCAGAATCACTGAGCAGAAACTGATAGCCAAGTTCCACACACATGAGGACGGCCTCAACCAGGATCTTGGGTTTATGTCACACACGTTTATGTAACCCCCGCCATTTGGCCTGGACTTGCAAAATCCTACTAACCATCCTGGCTTGAGACAATTCACACCTCTTTAACCTGTGATCACCCTTCTCTCCACTCGCACTGTCTGCACCGGTAAAAGCTTGATTATGTGTAAAGACTCACATTCAATCCATTATCTTGCAATTGTGCCTTTGCCTATATATGCCATGTTTGTGAAACCTACCTCTTCACTCACCTGAGGAAGGGGCAGTGCTCTGAAAGCTCATGATTCCAAATAAACCTGTTGGACGTTTACCTGGTATTGTTAAACTTCTTACTGTGCCCATCCCAGTTCAACACCGACATCTCCACATCAGGATTTTCAGAGCCACTGTGTAAGATTGAATAGATTCATCAAATTTTTGGTTGGTAATATTTAGTTTATCCACTGCATTGTTCTTTGCTGGCACACGTACACACACAAAGTGTTTTAACAATGCCTCAGGATCCTTCTATTCCTCTGTTTGAAAAGCAAAAGACTTAAAAGTTCTTGACTGTCTCAGGGTGCGCTAAATTTAAACAAATGTACGTCTGTACTTTGTATGATTTATCTGATAGGCCAGCACAGCAGTAGATACACCACTGTCCAGTTGTCTGCGAGGAGCGGGTTGATGTGGCAATTCTGCCAACTCCAGGCACTATGTAGAAGCACTGAGTTGCAATAACTAGCAATCGGAGACTAACAATAAAGATTTATTGATAACACTGAGTAGGTACTACATGCTAAAAGTCTGCCTGCACCCAGGGGAAAGTTCCCACACTCCCAAAACATGACACCTTTTGTAACCACACCATCCCAGCATCCACATGACCACCTGATCTACAGAAGTGAAACTTAACTTTGAATGGAATGTAAAAAAAATCAGCTAACTGCTTTTTCACCCTTTCCATTGAGAATTGTTTTGTGCCCTACCTCATTCCCAATGAGTTAGAAGTCACGGTTTATTCCATTGCTTCGCTGTTGAAGAAATGAAATTAAGTCAGATGTTCCAAAGCACTGATCCTTCAAAGGCTGACTAATAGAATTCATTTTCCATCTTTGTGCAGCTATTGGGAGTTCACCCTGTTGATGCTTCATATTGGAAATGTCGGCATTCAGCTTGGTTGGAAAAGTGAATATGAGCAGGGTTTAATGGGCCCAGTTGTAACTGAGGTTCATCTTCATTCTACTTTATGTCCAAACAGGAATTAATGAAGTCCATCCTTATGACGTTGGCAAAAGCACTGCAATGACAATACAAAAATATACAATTTAGGAGCAGAAGCAGGTCATTCAGCCCCTCCAGCCTGTACCACATTCCATATGGAAAGTGGAAGTATAACCACTGTACCAAAACACTTGTCTGCCGACCATAACAAAATGCTTCTATGTTCTTATAACAATGCTGGCACAACTGAAGTCATTGACGTGAGCTGTCAAGATTGAAAAAAAGATGTGAGCTGTCCAAGATAAAAAAATTGCAAAGTTATTTATTACAAAATTTAAGCAATAATGTTATTATTCATACATTTCTCCGGAATGTACTAATTGGCAGCTTAGTTATTGATTCTCATGTTATCTGTATTCTGGATTATCCATGGGAAGCTTCACACTTAATGAGAGACCAGGGAGAGCTGTTCTACTATTTCTTCTCTTCTCTGGCCCCGGTTACTTCTACCAGAATGAAAAACATGTGTGAGTGCAACAGCGTGCGGCTCTACCTGGCTCATCTCCAACAATCACATCAGCAACTCTGTGCTGTGTTGTAAAGAACACTGACAGAGTAGACAAAGATGAGAAAATTCTACCTTTAAATGTTCAAGTCTGTATCCAGGGGGAGCATTATTGTCCGTCGGAGATTAGTGGCACATTGTGTGCCTGGAATGGTGAGCTGGCATGTAGTGTATCCAAAGTTTAACTCAATCATTGGTGTTCACAGCTGAACAATTTAAAGTATAGCATATTGTATTAAAAAAAGAAAATGTTTTAATATTAAACATGATTCCACAAATTGAGCGCCCCACTCTCAAAGAGCACGGCCTGGATATTTTTGAAGTTTATTGATTCGTGTCACATTAGCACTACAATGAAGTTACTGTGAAAATCCCCTAGTTGCCGCACTCCGGCACATCTTCGGGTACACAGAGGGAGAATTTGGTATGGCCAATGCACCTAATCTGCACATCGTTTGGACTGTGGAAGAAACCAGAAAACCTGGAGGAAACCCGCACAGACATGGGGAGAACATGCAGACTCTGCACAGACACCCGGGAAACAAATCCCTGCCACTGTAAGGTAGCAGTACTAACCACTGTGCCACTGTATCAACTACAGTCATACGGATAAACCAGGAAAAGCTGAGATTGTTCTCGTTGGAGCAAAGATGGCTGAGAGATTTGATAAATATGGTTAAAAAGTCATGCATAGAGAAAATAAAAAGAAACCGTTTCCAATATTTGGAGGGTTGAAATAAAACAACACAGATTTAAGATGTTTGGTAAAAGTACCAGAGGCAGCATAAGGAAAAATTTTTTTTACATGGAAAAGGTTAGGTTTGGGAATGTCCGGTCTGTTAGTATGGCGGATATAGATTCAATTGTATTCAAGGGAATTGAATAATATTAAATAAAATTGCAGTATATACAAAAGAGTGGGGAAATGAAAATAACCTATTTGCTCTTTCACAGAATTTAGTGTGGCCAATGTGCATCTTTTGAACTGTGGGAGGAAACCAGAGCACCCAGAGGAAACTTATGCAGATACAGAGAGAACGCGCACATTCTGAACAGACCCAAGCTAGGAATCAAACCTGTGATCCTGGTACTGAAAGGCAGCAGCACTAACACCTATCTACCTGTTTCTGAGGATTTTCACCTTTGAGGCAGATAGATGGAATTGAGAAAATTCCTGACACGGCCAACCTGCCCTCAGGAGAAAGTGCCTGGAAGGACGGGAACTTTATTTCTGGAGTCCAGGCTTGAGCTGGACTTGAGTGAGCCTGCCCAAGAAGAGACAGCTGCAGGAATTGCCAGGTGCTTAGGTGGCTTTTCTGAAAGATCGACTTTGGAGCTGTAGAACCTTTCTCCAATGATTAAGTACGCAAGAGCTCTCCATCCCTCATCCCTCATACCCCTTTCACCCTCCAAACACTCCCCATGACCTATCCATGCCATCTCATGATCCCATCCATCCTCTCAGGCACCTCATGACCCCTCCACCAGGTTCCATCCTTCCAACCACCTGCTATGTCCCCTCATGCTCACTCTGCCAGGTTCTGGCAGTTCAATACGGATAAGTGTGAGGTGATTCACTTTGGTAGGAATAACAGGCATATGAAATATAGGGCTAATGGAAGGACCCTTAATAGTGTTGTCGAGCAGAGGGATCTTGGGGTACAAGTACATAGCTCTTTGAAAGTTGGCACCCAGGTTGATAAAGTTGTTAAGAAGGCGTACGGTGTGTTAGCTTTTATTGGTAGAGGGATTGAATTTAGGAGCCGTGAGGTTATGTTACAACTGTACAAAACTCTGGTGCGGCCGCACTTGGAGTATTGCGTACAGTTCTGGTCGCCGCATTATAAGAAAGATGTGGAAGCATTGGAAAGGGTGCAGAGGAGGTTTACCAGGATGTTGCCTGGTATGGTGGGAAGGCCTTATGAGGAAAGGCTGAGGGACCTGAGGTTATTTTCATTAGAGAGAAGAAGGTTACGCGGTGACCTAATTGAGGCGTATAAGATGATCAAGGGATTGGATAGGGTGGATAGTGAGAGCCTTTTTCCTCGGATGGTGATGACCAACACGAGGGGACATAACTTTAAATTAAGAGGTGGTAGTTATAGGACGGATGTCAGAGGCAGGTTCTTTACACAGAGGGTGGTGAGGGCGTGGAATGCCCTGCCTGCAGCAGTTGTGGACTCGCCTACTTTGGGGGCATTCAAATGTTCGGTGGATAGGCATATGGATGATATTGGAATAGTTTAGGTTAGAGGGTCCACTGGCCGGCGCAACATCGAGGGCCGAAGGGCCTGTACTGCGCTGTAATGTTCTATGTTCTATGCCCATTGACCCATTGCACACTTTTTTATAACTAATGACCATCATAGTGTAAAGTGAGATGTTTAAAAACATGCTTGACAAATATGTAATCCATTGGTCATATTCTCCTATGAAAAGCCAGTTGGGACTACAAGTTAATCAAAGTGTCCATCATCCAGGCCCTTTTATTAGCATGCCATCCAGACCTGTTTTCATAATAGAAAATGACCAATGGGTGACATGTTTTTCCGATCTTTTTCCTTAGGTACCCCAATTACACTATGGTGGTCATTGCAGAAAGTGAACAGTGGGTCAACAGGCATGGAAATGCCAGCACCTGGCATGGGGGTATGAGGGGACTAAGGAGTGGATGGAAAGAAAGGAATAAGAGGCCATAGGGAGGGAGTGGAAAGGCAGAATTTGACATAGAGGCACAAAAGGATAAAGGGAGTTAGAGGAAGAGCTGAACCTGGCAGAAGGGGCTTGAGAATGACTTTTTGAACTTACCTTTTAAAAGGTTCCCTTATGCACATTAGGGTTCATGACTCCGTGACTACACCTCGTTAAAAAACTGGCCCAGCTCATGAAAATTGCAGAGGACAGCACATGCCTGCCTCAGCAATGCAACCAGCCAGGTTAACAGTGTTGGATGCAAGCTTCTGACAGGAAGTAGCCTGCATTCTTTTATGGGATTCCCAAAAATCACGCAGCCCGGAAATGAAGTCAAGAATTGAGACCCGTCCATCATTTCTAAAGGGCTCTTGAGTCAACCTGACTCGGTGAAAATCCAGGCTTGCATTTCAGAATATTCCTAGCCTGTTTATTGATTTTAATGAAGAGAGAATCACGAGTTAGATCCCAACACTTCCTGTGACACCTTCCCTCTGAGCTCTATTTCCACAGAGACTGCCAGATTTCAGAACCACAATTAGAATTTAGCTGTTTTGCAAATTTATCCCAATCTTGGCGCAATGTTTTAGGGCTTAACATTGCAAATATGTTGTTAAATATGTGAGTGAAATCAAGAGGATTGAGAAATACCAGGGAGGTAGTGGCACAGTGGTGTTGTCCTGGACTTGAGTTCGAATATCACCACAGCAGATGGTGAAAATTGAATTCAATAAAAAATCTGGAATTACAAGTCTAATGATGACTATGAAAGCATTGTTACCATTGCCATAAAATTCATCTGGTTCACTAATGTCCTTCAGGCAAAGAAATCTGCTGTCCTTACCCAGGCTGATTCACTTGATTCCAGAGTTGCAACAATACAGTTGACTCTTGAATGCCCTCAGGGATGGGGCAGGATTGCTGACCCAGCCAATGACACAGTAAGAAGTCTCACAACACCAAGTTAGAGTCCAACCAGTCTATTTGATAGTAATCTCACAAGCTTTCAGAAACGGTTTTCCTTCGTCAGGTGTGTGAAAGTTTCACCCACATCCCATGAAGGAATTTTTAAAAAGTGTAAGTTTCTTGAGGCGCAAAATTCAGAAAATCAATTTTAATGATTCTGGATTATTCACCCACCAAAATTCATCATAACCTGATGCATAAAAATATATCACTCTAAAATAATTGCAGAAAGGCAAGCAGAATAATTGTTATCAGAAGTATAATACACAAAGTTCTATGGCAACTGGATTCTAAGTCAAACAAGAATTTCTCTTTTTTTGCTGGCTACCTGTTTATTATGTTGGCTGAGGATTTGATGTGGCAAAAGCAAAGCTTTCAAATAATTTCTATTATTCAATTGCTTTATGTAACTGCTTAACTTAGAAGCTTTTGATAAAATCACTATGGCTTTGATTATCAAGTTAACTGAATTCTGTTTGTAGGTTTGCCTGGTAATAATGATTTCTAATAGATATTTGCAGCCCTATTTTAACTGATCTCTTGTACTGATTTCCATTGCAAATGTAGAGTTTACACTACTTTTTAAATACAACAGATAAGTGTACATTAGGGCAATTTAATTCTGGGGTGGAAAAAAAAGAGCAATTAAATCGTGGTAAAGCATCGCACAAGAAGTCAAACTACTGCTCCAGTCAATTCAGAAAAGTAAACAAACAGGTTTGGAGACAATAAGACTACTTCTCACAATATTTAATTTGTATTGAGTTAAACTACAAACCAAGAATCAGACTTATAGAGTAATGTAGCTTAGAAGGAGGCCATTTTGCTCCACAAGTCTACTCAAATCTGTGAAAGAGCAAATAGGTTATTTTCACTTACCTGCCTTTATGTATATTGTGCAATCTTTTACTCCAGAAATATTTATTCATTTCCCTTTTGAAAGCTACAGTTTAATCCACCACAATTTTAAACTGGGCACTCGAAATCCTAACCCTTCCTATGTAAAAAAGCTTTTCCTTATGCTGTGTCTAGTTATTTCAACAAACACCTTAAATCTGTATTATCCTATTTCAATCTTCATATATTGGAAACTTTTTTTTTTAATTTTCTGGTTTGTATTTTATGGTTTTTTAACCATATTTATTAAATATCTTAACTAGCTCTGCAGCAGTGAGAACACCCTCAGCTTTTCCTGGTTTATTGACTTAACTGTGGATGGCACAGTGGATAGCACCGCTACCTCACAGCACCAGGGACCTGGGTTTGATTCCCAGTTTGAATCATTGTCTGTGTGGAGTTTGCACATTCTTCCTGTGTCTATGTGGGTTTCTCTGGGTGCTCTGGTTTCCTCCCAAAGCCCAAAAGATGTGCTGAGATTAGGTGCATTGGCCATGCTAAATTCCCTCTCAGTGTACCTAAACAGTCGCCGGAATGTGGCAACCTGGAGATTTTGACACTAACGCCATTGCTGTGTTAATATAAGCCTACTTGTGATGCTAATAAATAAATAATCTTCAAAAAATAAATAAGTGTAATCCTTCAATGCTAAAATTTGGGCTAAAAAGATCTCCAACATCTGGGGATACAGGGGGCAGACATGAGGTGTCTGAATTATATGACTATAATGGAGTTTACACCCCCTACACAACCCCTACCCCTGATGATCCTGAAACTAGTAAAATTTCTCAGCAGATGTTGAATTTGGTGGAACTAATAAATGACAGATCATTTTGTGAAACACCAAATGATACTCTGCGGGAAACTCCTGCCAGAGCAAAGCTTACATTAAATATGAAAGGTCATATTCGTAAGGCAGAAACCATGAAAGAATAATCTAAACTCTGCAGTGAAAATGGAACAGATCAGGTCAAAGAAAAGATCAGATCTAATATATCTGAAAAATGAAAGCTATAAAGCTCTTAGAGATAAAGGGAATGGATTAAAATGAAAACTGTAGAAGCTCTCAGTCTGTCTGAAAGAGTACCTGACATGCAGTAAAAGATAACAGCCGTTAAATTGGACGTTACCCAATATCGTAACACATAATTAATCCATGCCTGATATTTCCAGCGTAAACAACACACAGACTTCACACTGCTGGTGTTAAATGTGCTGCTGAATGGCTGCGTACCTCAACAGGGGGCCCAAGCAACTCAAGCAGAATTTAGAACTCGCCTGAGTTACCTAAAAGCGGCCTGCACCCCCTCATAAATGGAAGGTACATTCTAGCTGAAGGAAAGAAGGTAGAGAGAAGAACACTGAGATATGGGAGAAAGCATGTTTCGTGGTTCTCTGATGCCTTAGGAAGCGGACAGGAGGGGAGAGATTCTCTATCCACAGCAATCCATAGGGATTGCAGCAGAAGGAACATGCTGTAGAAAGAGCTAAGAAATCCCAGAACTAACATTGCAGATCAAGGACTTGTTACATTCAGTGGTGAATAGTTTTGGACAATTAACAAATTAACAAACAAATGAGAGCTGCATGAGTATCCTCACTCTCAACAATTACATTGGGAGATTCCATCAATGTGCTCATCCATAGCCTTGTCCTCCAGACAAAAATATGGACAAACTTACTAGCGGGATAAATAAATGCTGCCAAGTAAATGAGGGTGGAGAGAGGGTGCAGTGCTGTCTGGAGGCCCCAGCAGCAATAATTTCAGCTGGATACAGGAGCCTATTCAGAAATGAGGATGTCATATCTGAGCAACTAAACAGGAAATTGCATCAAAGCCACAATTTTCTTTGAAAGTCAGTGAATATTTGGGAGTAAAAAACTCAGTGAAAGGAACGTTTGTTGCTGGTTTGATATTTCTGAATAGTGTGGCCATACCTACACACCATGAACTGAAACAGTTCAAGAAGGCAGGTCAGCAGCAGCTTTTCAAGGGCAGTTTGGGATGAGCAATAAATGCTGGCCTAGCTAGCGATGTCCATAACCCATGAATAATTCATACAACATTGAACATTTATGATCCAACAAAGAGATATTCAGCCAAATTTCATTCTGGGTATTGTGAGAATAATGAGCGAATAAAAATTGTACTCTGTAAAGGCATAATGGTCTAGGATTTCCAAAAAACGTCAGATATTTCAAGGACCGATCTGTTTGCAAAAGAACACCGGTTTGGCATTGATTAACGTATTACTCCAGCTAGATACCATGCAGAAAATGACCATCTGCTAAACAATTTACACTTGGAGTCAATGAGCTAGTGATTTATCACAGCATTATGACTTGTGAAAATATTACCTCTGATAAAGACTCCAGAATATTCAATATGTGCCAAGTTAACAGTGCAATAAGCAAGAATTACCTACTATTTTAGTCACCTGGGTAGATTCTTTAATACAGCTTCCAGAGTCCTGGAAAGCCAATAGAAAGGAATATTGAATATAACTGAAAATTACAAATAGGAAAAAAGACATGGGAAAGTTTAAAAGTGCTACTCATGCAGACCGAATTCTGAGATAATACAATCCTCAGGGGACAATGTAAAAGATAAGCCATGCTTCACAGGCAAGTGTAGGGGTCCAGCTACCATTAAGAACTAATCATCATTGGAAATGTGTTGAAGATGCATTACTTTCATTGACTAGTGCAGAAGTCAAATTGAGACAGAATAAGAAGGAACTTATGAAACGGAGTAAACTAAAATTTATTTATTAATCACTAGTAGACATACACTAACACTGCAATGAATTTACTGTGAAAATTCCCCTGCCCCCATACTCCGGCACCTGTTTGGGTACACTGAGGGAGAATTTAGCATGGCCAATGCACCTAGCCTGCACATCTTTGGACTGTGGGAATAAACCGGAGCACCCGGAGGAAACCCACGCAGGCATAGGGAAAACGTGCAAACTCCACACAGACAGTGGCCTAAGCCAGGAATTGAACCCAGGTCCCTGAAGCTGTGAGGCAGGAATGCTAACCACTGTGCCACCAAGCCATCTAATTAATTTGTGTATAATCATGGCATTAATTTTAAAATAGACTATAAACTATGGTCCATAGACCATAACTCAATGAAATATGTGAACATTTGCTTTTTTGGATGTACATAGGATTTAACTCTTGAATTTATGTACACCACAACTGCACTATCAAGAAAAATGGGCTGGAATGCAAATGTCAAGGATAATGTTAATGTTTACATTGGTATATCATTATAATTATGCCAATATCTGACTATTTGATGAAGTTTATCAGAAAAAGCAAATCAAGATCAAACATTTACTTGATCACAAATAAAACAGGATTGGCCTCCATTTGTACAGAAGTAATGGAATGGTTATTAGCTAACTGTGCCTGATTTAGTTCCTCAATGTTTTATCTTTCTAATATTAAACTAAATGGAAATAGTGCAGTTGATATGTAGCAGTCAGCAGTATGCTACTAATAATAGCTGTAAGGGATTATAATGAAGCCTGATTTACACTCAGGATAGAATGTTATCATTTTTTGACTATGCGTCATCTTAGGTGGGAAAAGCGGTGTGTAGGCCACCAGCTGCACTACTGATTTCTCCCACCATATTTTTTGACACATGGTCAAAAGAAAAATCCAGGAATCATGTCCCATGGCATCGCACTGACGGGGCAAGTTCCCACCAGAAATCTCAGCCACTGACAGATCAGGGCACCCTTTAAAAACAAAAAAGAAAGATGCAAATACATCACAGAATCTCCCCACCCCATGGACTTGGGGCCCTGTCCCCCAAAAAATATGGGACATGCCTCCGCCCCATGGATATGGGAATCCCTTCCCCCCATCCCATGGATATGGGATGCCTCTCTCCCACAGGACAGGTTTTGTAACTTAAACTGCACAGAATATCTTTTATTTGTACTGAAAGGGGAATAGAATTTTTGTCATCCTGGATGTATGTACCATTCTGAACAAGAAAGAAAGTAGACCATAGTAGCTTTGGACACTTTACAATGCTAAAGACACAATCAAAATGCAGCATTTTTGCTCTAGGTGTGATCTTACTTGATAGCAATTGTGGGCAGTGCTGATGTGGACAAATGCAGGCACTGTTTATCTCAAATGTACAAGTAACATTAGCAAGCTGGAAGATTACTTTCATCATTCTACTTGGTTAAGCTATAGAGGAAGTCAGAAAAATGATTGAATGCAATGTTGTAAAATGGTTTTAACAGAGGGCAGTAAAAAGATTTTGATGAGGATTTCAAAGGGAACAGGAAACGAGTAAGGTTTGGAGCTGTTGCTTTGGAAATGAGATAGCTGAAGGTACCAAGTCACTTGTCAGACACTTGTCACTTGTCAAAAGATGCATCTTGTTTGAGTATGTGCTGCTATCAGAGAATTTTGACCACTGGCAGTGTATATCTCAGGCTCACAAGCATAACGTCTTGCACCCACCAATTTTAATAGCTAATAAAGTTGTGGGCAGCATTTCTGTTAATTTGTGATTTGTATGTTACTCATTGGCACCACAATGTTAGGTAACACCACCAGCAGCACATCAAGTAGATTTTTTTTGAACATGGTAAAGATTCAACTGTAACTTATCAATATGTGCTCTTCAGATATAACATGAGTGAAATGAAGATGCAAGAATTGTATTAAAAATGTCAGACCAACAAGATCCTATATGGAGTAATGCACTCAAGTGACTTAAGGTATTATCACAATAAATTTACTAAAATAATTGTAAAGGGTTATGGCTAAGTCAATATAAGATACAAGGCTATTCAAATGAAGAGTCTGACATCTTAATGTTTTATTGTAATGTACTTCAGGTCTATTGCCTAAAAGGCAGACAATGAGTCTTGTAATCTGTAACACTAAAATATCTGTTGGGGACATAAAGGACACACAGGTTCCTGGAACCTAATTTTGTTAAAATCAAAAATGTCACTGCACTAAGCTGTACACAGCCTAGTTGTATATCTAATCAAGAGTATCTAATGCAATTGATTAAACTGCTTAATGTCCATAATGTGAAATAGCCAGACCTATCTTCAGGCTGTTTCACAATAAGGCTTTCTTGATAAGCCATTTATTATAATTCAGCATGTACAGCTTTCACATGATTGACATAGAGAAACTGATATGTCTTTCACAGCCAGCAGCAACACTAGGGCATTAAGGCATCACTAATGCTGCCTTAACAGCCTAATAGAAACCCTGGAGGGAAAATTGTACAGCACCTGAACCTGGCACTGCGATCATGACATATGATTAGTCCACTTCCATTCCTTCCAGAGTAGACAGCATACAAACTTCTTGCTGCTTGTTCATTTATATGATTGTAGTGCATGGCTGTGTGACTGAGGGATGGATATGAACACAAGAACCTCAGAAATAGGAGTAGACCATATGACTCGTCAAGCCTGCAGGGCATTCAGTCTGATTAAAGTTGACGCTTTGCTCCAACTCCACTTTCCGATCAACATACTCCCAGATTCTCTGAGAACCCAAAATCTGTCTACCTCAGCCTTAAATATATTCAGTAATGCAACTCCACCACTCTCTGCGGTAAATAATTTCAATGATTCACAGCCCTTTGAATCAAGAAATTTATCCTCATCTCAATCCTAAATTCTAATTTCTCCAGAGGGGGGCAAAATCTCTCAGTATCTACCCTATCAAGCCCTTTCAGGATATTAAATGATATAATGAGATCATCTCTCATTCTTCTAAACTCATGAGAATGTAAATCTAATTTATTCAGCCTATATGAAAATGCTATCTGGTGCTGTACTTCCTCCAATATCCTCTTTAAATATGGAAACCAAAATTGCACACAATATTCCATGTGTAGTCTTACTAAAGCCCTGTATAATTGTAGCAATGCTTATTTATTTTTGTACTCTAGCCCCCTTGCAATAAAGGCCAACATGCCATTTACTTTTAATTGCTTGCTGTGCCTGCATAATCTATGTTGTACATCCTCAGCAGCATCTGGAATTTCCTGGGTCCCTATTGCCTCTTCCTCCTCAGGGCAATGATGTTCCCATAGCCATGCCAAATAGTGACAGACCCATCTTCTTCCCCTTTGAATCATACTGTCAAGGCAGCATTGCCTGCAGTCAGCATTTGCCACTGCTTTGCCTTTGTAAGCAAATAGAATTGAGTAATAATTTCTGTGTCCCTTTGAATGGTTTCCCTCCCTCTCCAAACCAGGCATCCAATCTCAGTTCCTTGACCTTCCCTCAGTCTAGAAGCGGCAAACCCAGAGTACTCCTTGCATGGAAATAACATACTGGGGGTCCACAGCTGCCTGAACATTCCCCTCAATCATATCTGTGCATTTATAATGAGGGTCCTGATTAAGTTTAATATATCCCAGTGCTATAATTGTTGTCAGATTGCCTCCACTAGCCTAATACTATCAATACCCTGATACCTTGAAAATCATGATCAGTAGAGCAAGAACATTGAGGATTGCAGTCTACATGTAGCTTCTGTGCACATCTATAGCCCTTGATTGTTTGATTCTTCTCTTTTCATGTGGCTGTGTCAGGAACAGTGCCCATTTAGACCAACATCACTGCAGACTCATGACTTAATGGATTTTCACCTGAGTACATACCATTAGTAAATGAGCAAAGTTTGTTCATTGTGCATTAGATTCTCAAGTCTAGCACTTAGCTGAATTCTGTTCTCCATGACATGAGCAGGTAATTAATAAGCTCCCCCATCAATTGGCCAAACATATTTGTGCTGAACTCCTCCCACATGCCTCAAGACCCCTCCCATATTGGATATTTTTCCGGCTTGCTTTTCCATTGCTCACTATATTTGTGAGTGTGACCAACTTCCAACTTCTCCTATCACCAACCACATTCCACCCATTCTCCTCCACAACCAGCATCTCTTCCTGCATCACAGCTCCAACGACCTGGGCTCGATCCTGGCTCAGGTTACTGTCTGTGTGGAGTTTGCACATTCTCCTCATGTCTTCATGGGTTTCCTCCAGGCACTCCAGTTTTCTCCCACAATCCAAAGATATGCAGGTTAGGTTGATTGGCCATGCTAAAATTACTCCTTAGTGTCCAGGGGTGCATAGATTATAGGGATTAGCAGGTAAAATATGTAGGGATATGGGTTTAGGACTTGGGTGGGATTGTGGTCGGTGTAGACACGATGGGCCAAATGGCCCGTTTCTGCACTGTAGAGATTCTATTCTATGTATCCCAGACCTAGTCTCTTCCACTTTCTTCCGTTGTTGCAATAATAAATCAAATCAAACCATGGCTTTTCAGTTGCCGACATACAGAATCCAGACGCATGTTACTATGTGTCTGTTGCTGTGTCCTTTGCTTCCCAATACCCTGATGTTAACCTCCACAACTCAATGCCTTAGTTAACTGACTTGCAGAGCCCTCTAGCATGGCCCATTCAGCTACAGGACAGTCTCTTCAATATGCCCCCAGCAATGTGTTCCAACACAATCTCTTAAACATACTCATGACAGCATGGCCTCAGCCCCGGGATGGTTTTTTTAACTTTTACCCCCTACCCCCCCCAACTGTCATTTTCTCTTCCATTATGTTCCTTGTCTCTGTTTAGTCATACCTTCATTTCACCCTTTCCCTCTCATCATTCCCCTCACCCAATCCTGCCTCCACCTCACCTTTCCCTTCTGGTAATGCCTCCCATGTCCGAGCCTGGCATAGCTTGTGCTACAGGCACTCACTAGATCTCAGTGAAATGGAAGGAAGGCAAAAGCATCATCTACTGACCACCATTTGCAGTGGATAGATGGACATCCCAGGAGGAGCCTACTGAATTTTAATAACTCTTCATAGCCAGCTCAAGGGTCTGACAATGTTTGGACAAACACAGTAAAGGACCATGTTCATACTTTCATTTTGGAGAAGACTTTTGAACTCACTGTAATGTTTAGAAAGGGCTCCAAAGTCCACCCCTTTGCCCTCACCATGGAAATGAGCAATGAATAAAAAAGGATTGATCAAAGAGAATGAAGTATGGTGGGACTTCTTAAGTCCTGGGTTGCTTCACTTACCAGAATGGTCTGTTCAGGAACCCTAGAAATATTCAGCAGATGTGAATCTGACAAGTCCAGAACTGCAGAACAGACAGAAGAAGATCATCTATCTAGGAACACAGGAATTAGGAACAGAAGGAGGCAATTCACACCTGCTCCGCCATTCAATCAAATCGTGGTAGATCTCTTCCTGATTTCAAATCCATCTCCCCATCTGTTCCCCATATCACTTTAACCCGTTTTTTATCGGAAATATATCTATCTCCTTCTGGAATATCTCAGAGGCTATTCTGATGAGCAAAGGCTGCAGCAAGACAAAAACCTGTAATTATCTGGGTTTCCTTCTCAGGAGCAAGATTTCATCCTCACCAAATCCTTTCCTGGCTGATGTAGTTATTTAGTGACATTGGGTGGAATTTTCCATTCTCAGAGTGCTGGTTGAGGCAGGGAAATCACAGGCTGCACAATCATATTCCTCTCCAAATAATCCACCATTCTGCAGAATAATTCTGGAGGCACGGCCCATTGGCAAGGGCCAGACTGCAAAAAGCCAGGAATTTCCCATAGGACAAGGAGAACCTTTCCCACCCGCCAGAAAATACCGGGACTGCACCCCACCACAGGAAAGGAAACCAGCCTCCCCTCCAACAGATACAGGGACCACCCTCCCTCCCTCCCCCATACAAAAGGAGACCCCATCCCCTCACCACATACGGAGAACTCTCCCTAATAAGAAGACCAGCCCCTTCCCCACCCCCACTGCCACAGTGGAGCTTCCCTGATGAAACCCTCCCCAAGCACTGCCATCTGGTACTGTCCCCCAGCACTGGCCCAGCATCCTGGCACTAGTCACCAGGTATAGGAATTTGGTTAGACCACACCTGGAGTATTGTGTATAGTTTTGGTCTCCTAACCTCAGCAATGATATTACTGCCATGGAGGGGGTACAACAAAGGTTCACCAGACTGGTTCCAGGGATGGCAGCAATGTCTTACGAAGAGAGATTGGGTGAGTTGGGCCTATATTCTCCAGAGTTCAGAAAATGAGAGGTAATCTGACTGAAATCTACAAAATACTTCAAGGAAAAGATGAAATAGATGCAGGTAAAATGTTTCTTTTAGTTGGGGATTCTAGAACCAGGGGACACAATTTCAAATTAAGAGGGAAGACACTTATGAATGAGATGAGGATTTTTCCTACACATGAGCTGTGAATCTTCAGAATTCTCTACTCCGGAAAACTGTGGAAGCTCAATCATTATATATGTTTAAAACAGAGAATGACAGATTTCTAATTAACAACAAAGTAAACGAGTAGGGGGATAATGGTTATAAAAGGCATGGAATTGTCTAAATGGTGGAATAGACTCGAAGGGCTGAATGGCCTATTCCTGTTCCAATGTTCCTACTTTTCTATCCCTGTTGATTAGTTGGGTCTAGGCTGCTGGCTGCTAAGAAAGAGGTTGGCAGTTCCCCCAGGGTGCTGTTCCAGCCCTCAGTACTCAGTTTCTTCATTCTCTTTCTTGTATTTTTGGCTGCTTCTTTTCAGCCTCCTCTTGACGGCACAGCTGAAAATATCTAAATGCTCACAATGGGATTAGGCAGAATAATTACTTTAGCTCTTCCAGTCACAGGTTCTCTTCCTCCTACCCCTGTTGGACCAATTATCTCATCCTGCCCACGGCAGGTTTGGTGGTGGGCGGAAGCAGGTAATCTAACAAGAGCCACAAAGTCAGAAACCCACCAGTGTAAAACTGCACAGAAATTCTCTCAATATCAGGTCAATGGTGAGTCAATAAAGGGTTAATGGTAAATCAATTGCAGGTCAATGGCGGGTCATTAGCAGGTCAGTGATAGGTCAATGGAAGGTCAATGGCAAGTCAATAACAGGTCAATTGAAGGTCTATGGTGTGACAATGGCGGGTCAATGACAGATCAGTCTTCCCAATGGCTGGTGGTATGAATGCTATTTGCATTCATTTACATCCTGTCAGGCTTTTCAATTTTGCATCACGCCAGTGGGAAATTACATTGGTCTGAAATTTGATTGCCAAAGTGTGTGGGCCTAAGGCAGTCTCAGTTCACGATTGACTTTGGAGTGAGTATTTCCAAAGTGTTGAGCTGCTCCTGATGCATTGACGTTCGATTTGATTTGATTTAATTATTATTGTCACATGTATTAATGTGTAGTGAAAAGTATTGTTACTTGCGCGCTGCACAGACAAAACATACCATTCATAGAGAAGGAAGCAAGAGAGAGCAGAATGTAGTGCTACCTTCATAGCTAGGGTGTAGAGAAAGATCAACTTAATGTAAGGTAAGTCAGTTTAAAAGTCTGAGAGCATCAGGAAGGAAGCTGTTCTTGAATTGGTTGGTGCATGACCCCACACTTTTGTATCTTTTTCCCCTAGGAAGAGGGTGGAAGAGAGAGGGGTGCATGGCCTCCTTAATTATGTCAGCTGCTTTGCCAAGGCAGCAGGAAGTATAGACAGAGTCAATGGATGGGAGGCTGGTTTGTGTGATGAATTGAGCTACATTCATGACCTTTTGTAGTTCCTTGCAGTCTTGGGCAATGCAGGAGCCACACCAAGCTGTGATACAACCAGAAAAAATGCTTTTTATCCTACATCTGTATAAGTTAGTGAGATTCGTAGCTGACATGCCAAATTTCCTTAGTCTTCTGAGAAAGTAGAGGCAAAGGTGGGCTTTCTTAACTATAGTGTCAGCATGGGGGTGAGGGTATCAGGACAGGTTATTACTGATCTGGATACCTAAAAACTTGAAGTTCTCAACCCTTTCTACTTTGTTCCCATTGACGTAGACAGGGGCATGTGCTCCTTTACGCTTCCTGAAGTCAATGACAATCTCCTTTGTTTTGTTGACATTGAGGAAGAAATTATTATTGCTGCATCAGTTCACCAGATTCTCTATCTCATTCCCGTACGCCGTCTCATCATTGTTTGAGATCCGACCCATTATGCTGGTGTCAAATTAGGCATAGGTGTATAAGGAGTATAGTAAGGGGCTGAGAACACAGCCTTGTGGGGTACCAGTGTTGAGGATGATTGTGGAGAAGATGTGATTATCTATCCTTACTGATTGCAGCCTGTGAGTTATAATGTCCACCACTCTGGCGGGGCAGACTGATTCCTGCCCTTCATCTCCATGCCAAGCTGGTCTTTACAGACAGCACTATGTTGCTGGACCCATAGACCCTCCTTTGTCAGCATCTTGAAAAAGTACTGTGCCTGATATTGAGAAGTACAGGAGTGTCTAATCCTCTGGTGTTACACAACAGTGTTTGTCTGGACAGGAATGAATGCAGGATGCATGCAGTCACCATCACAAATTCTCCTGAGCTGTTCCCAATGTGCTCGTGTTACTTTTATTTGTAAGTGCATCTTTTTGACATGAGTGAACAGAGTTTCCATGACATATCAATGGAGCAAGAGCAGATCATGCTGTGTGAAAGGTTAAGACTAATGTTATCTATTGTGTGCAACTTGTGTCATTCAATTGATGAGTATTAGATATTTCAATGAGAAAGTCAAACACAATCCATTAGTAAGCTGCTGCATCTCTAGTCTACACAATCCATACTAACTATACGTCAGATGATGTCTAATCTTATTTTCCCCCATGTTTAAAAATTATTGGTTCTAATGGCACCAGTGAAAGAGCATTTAATGTCCACTCTGCTCCATGTACATTAAACCCAGGAATTTCTTCAGTATTCCATCAATTGGCTGCCATAAGAACAAAACAGCACGGGAAACAGGCCCTTTGGCCCAACGAGCCTGCGCTGCCACCCCGATGTTCCCACCTCTACCCGTGATCCCTGTCCATGTTTATAAATCTATGGATTAAAAACCAAATTTGAGACAATTTAGGGAGAATTTGTTTTGCCAATTAGCCTAAGAGCATATCTTTGGGATGTGGAGGAAACCGGAGCACCCAGAGAAAACCCACGCAAGCACGGGGAGAATGCGCAAACTCCCACAGACACAGGCCCAAATCCATGTATTTGCACAGCACAGCGATAGTCACTGAGCTGTCGTGTTGCCCATCAAATGGTCCAGGTCAAGTGTACACTAACGATGTGAAGCACTAGGATACTCTCGAAAAATCCAAGAGCAGCCTTCTCACGACCCATCGCGTGTATGCCCCTTGTTAGACAACAAGGTGGACCAAAGCATCTGTAAGATAAAAACAAGTACTTCAATATCATCATCTATTTACACACTTCCCAGGGACTCCCAGGGCTCATGATCCCTATTTTAAATCAGTTTTCTATACCCCTTCATTTCCATTCTGTTCATGTGCCCATCTAAGTATTTCTTAAATAACTCGAGTGCCTACCTCCACCACTTTATTTGGCAGTGCATTCCATAACCCCACCACCCTCTGTGTGAAAAAATTCCCTTTAGCATCCAAATTATACTTTACCCCCCTCACCCTAAGCCCGTGACCCCTCGTGTATTTGAGTCCATCCTATGTATTATAAATTCCCCAAAAGATAAAGCAAGTTGGAGTCAAGAATATGGAAACTTGACTGACTGTCTTGCTTAGCATCCACAGCAGCTGCCCACACCATTCCGTCATTGTGCTGTTAACCTCAATCCCATTCATCCAGATTTAAGTGATGTGGAGATGCCAGCGTTGGACTGGGGTGGGCATGCAGTAAGATCATGGCTGAAATCATTGTAGTCTCAACCCCACAATGCTACTTACCTCCAATAAACTTTCACTCCTTTGATAATCAAGAATCTATTCAGCTCTGCCCTAAAAATATTCAAAGACTTAAATGATTGATCCTTTGCTTTGAAAAGTGACTCCCCGCTCTGGACTTTCTGACATCCTCTTCACATGTACTCTGTTAATACCGCTCAGATCTTAAATGTTTCAACCAAGTTGCTTCTTAGTCTTCCAAACCCTAGTGAATACACAATTAACCTCTCCAAGCTTTCCTCATAAGAGAGAGCCAGCCCATTCCTGGTAATACCCTGAAAACCTTTTCTGAACTGCTTCGAACACTTTACATCTTTTCATAAATAAGGAGACCAATGCTGCCTACAATATTCCAGATATGGTCTCACTAATGCCCTCTACAATTGAAGCATAACTCCCTCCTTTTGCAATCAATTCCCTCCACAATGAACAATAACATTACTGACTATATACCTGTATACTAGTCTTTTATTGTTCAAGAAACTGGGATCTTCCGATCCCTCTGCAACTCCGAGCTCGACAATGGCTCACCATTTAGATGAGCTTCTTTTTTATTCTTCTTACCAAAATAGTCAATTTCACATTTACCCACTTTATTCTCCATTTACCAGATTTTTTGCCCAGTTAGCCTATGCCCCTTTGTAGTCTCCTTGCAGTCTCTTCACAATTTACTTTTCTATCTATGTTTGTATCATCAGCAAATTTAGCAACTGTACTTGCAGTCCCTTCATCTAAGTCTGCATGGTGACACAGTGGTTAGCACTTCTGCCTAACAGCACCAGAAACTTGAGTTCAATTCTTGTCTTGGGTAACTGTGCGGAGTTTGCACATTCTCCCCGTGTCTGCCGGGGTTTCCTCCAGGTGCTCCGGCCTCCTCCCACAGTCCAAGATGTGAGGGTTAGGTTGATGGACCATGATAAATTGACCCTTAATGTCAAAGGGATTAGGACTGTAAATCTACGGGGTTATAGTGATAAAACTGGGTGGGATTATTGTCGATACAGGCTCAATGGACAAAATGGCCTCCTCTGCAGTATAGATTCTATGATTCTCAGTCATTTATATAAACTATATAAGGATGAGAACCCAGCACTGATCCCTGTGCCACATACTCCTCACATCCTGTCAACCAAGAAAAGACTATTTATGCCAACTGTTCCCTGTTAATTAGCCAATCTTTAATATATGCCAATATGTTACCCCACAAACCATGAGCTTTTATTTTCAGCAGTAACCTTTGGCACTTTAGCACATGCCTCTTGGAAATTCAAGTACAATTCATTTGCTAGTTCCCATTATCTGCAACATAGTGCACTCCTTTAAAGGATGCCAATAGATTGATTAGATGTTATTTCCCTTTTGCAAAATTATGTTGACTCTGTTCAATTGTCTCAAATTTTCTGAGTGTCTTGCTATAACCTCTTTAATAATGGCTAACATCATACAATGTAAAATAAATTATTTTGGTTAATTTGAAAACATGGACAAGTTTGATAGATAAGAATAACAAGATTTAACCTGTGTAATGAATTACAGAACAATTTTTAAAATCTAATGCACGCACAGGAAAATAAATTCATTTACATATGTGGCTTTGCCTTGGTATGACAAAACAAGAGGTAAGGAGAAAGAGAGATAACCCAAATCATCCTACACAGGAAGTGGAAAGCAGCACAGTATTGAAATAAATGAAATTACACTTATTCTAAAGCTCGATGCCATACTTACTGAACAAAGAAACAATAAAAAAAAAACACGACTTTGGGATAGAATTCTAAAAACTCCCTAGTAATGGTGAGTAACAATGGGAAGGTCTGTTTCATTGCCTTCACGACTCTTCTCAAAAATTACTCTGGGGAAGTTATCTCTCTTTGCTATTTATCTCTTATTACAGATTCTATGCTGCTTGACTGAAAGGAAAAGTAGGTAATTTGGATGGATTTTCCCCCTCTGTTCGCAGCGAGTAGGAAAGCCAGAGGGGACAAAGAGTCCAATGGAACTCCTCAAAATGGATTTACACCAATGGTATTTCCCATTTCATTGTCCCCACCCTCCACCAGTGTTCACATCCAGAAAGGATGGAAACTCCATTCCCATACATTCTAATATTATTGGCAGGCTTCCTAGCGATATTGCCTCATACATTCGGATTTTGCCAGTCTGCCCCTGCCCACCAACGTGATGCCATGATCTGGAGAAATGGGAACCTGTCAAAAATAAATCACAAGGGGCACACAAATAAGCAGAGTCCCATGGGACGGAGGGAGATATGCCTGGCAGTACTCTGACAGTGCCCACACACTTCCAGGGGTAGTGCCAGGATGTCTTCCATTGTGGAATTTTATTTGGGGGAGGGGGTGTTCCCTGTGTTTGTTGGGAGGGGGTCCACTCTGTGTCCATCGGGTTATATTCTCTATGATCATTGATGGGGAGTTTTGACATGTACATCGGGGAATTCCGGTGTGAGTGGGGAAGGGTCTCCATTTCCATGGGAGGGGCTGTCCTTGTTTTTATTTCTGTTTTACATGGCACTCTGATCTATTGAAGGCCAATTGAGGCCAGTGTGATGGCATGAGACCCACTTCCAGCATTTCCTTCAACCAACTCTGGAAAAATATGTTGAGAAAAGTTCTCAACGGAATCAGATGGGCTACTAACCACATTTTCCACCCAAAATGGCACTTAGATTAAAAAAAAGGAAAATTCCACCCTTTGTTGAGCCTTCTTCCAATGTTAGTCTGCTTGTTATAGACTATGAACAGCCACATATCTGAGCTCTATACCTCCCTCTAATGGGCCAGCCAACATCTAAGACTCAATGATCTGCCAACAGGGTGCAAGGTTATCCATTATTATATATCAAATATATTAATGATATATCACTAGGGTCCTATAGAAAATTTTAAAAATAATTTAAACTCTCAAATAAATTATATATTTTTTTGGATTTGCATTAACTTTTGATGAATTTGAAAATCCAAAATAAATCTCAATATTGCTCTATTAAACACCTATGGACCTATAGGGTGGAATTTTATGACCTTATTGAGCCCATTTTGCAACAAGAAAATTTTGTAAAATAGTGCGTAAAGAAGCTAGTGGAAATGGTGCCTGTATTTGCCCATTCCCATTTTACTACAGGAAAGAAAAGGGCACAATCAGGAACCTGCCCAAAATGGGCAGCAGGTCAATTTGTACGTCTTTGCATTCACCATAATGTCAGTAGCAAAGTTCACGCCCAATTATCCCAGCTCACCTTCCTTTATCGCCATGGCTGGATCGGTGTGAAAAACATCTCCTCTATAAAAGTTGGATTCTGGTGATTGATCAGTGCAGGTGAGCGAGGAGGTAAGTCTCTGTGTTCAAACTGCTCTATGCTGCTCAGGAGGGTTGCTTCATGGCAGAAATGCATTTTGGGTTGGGAGGCCTGCAAGTGTGTGTGTCGGGGAGGGGGTTGTTGTTGATCACCGAGTCCACCTCAGATTATCAGCATGGATCTGGGTCAGAACTCTAACTCCGGGTGTTAGCACTGACTCTGAGTCCTAGTGCTGGCAGCAGCAAGCACTGTTTCTGTTGGGGGATGGGCTCCAGCTCTGAAAGGAGACAGTGCACCGCCTGTGCCATTTTTTTACAGAGCCTGGCACCTTGGGGCCAGGTGTGGTGGTGGGGGGGAGGGGGCACTCACTCCCAATGGCCGCCTTAACCTTTTACATCATCAGATCCTTCCAGACCACCAGTGGAGATCTTTGTGGCATTCCCAACCATCCACAAATGTGTGAAGGAGGTCATGGATGCCCTGTATGCCTGGGGGCGCTGGCCAGTATATTAAATTTGACCTGGACCAAGCTCAGCTAGAAGCCCGTGCTGCAGGATTTGCAGCCATTGCAGAGATGCCAAATGTGCAGGGGGCTAAAGATTGTACCCACGTCATCCTAAAGGCCCTGGTGAAGAATCCAGGAAGATTCATAATCAGAAAGGGCTTCCATTCAATAAATGGTCAATTGCAGTGCACCCATCAACTGAACATCATGCACATCTTTGCCTGACACCCTGACAGTGTGTGCATGACAGCTTCATATTGAGGAATTCTGATATCCTGGAGATCTTTGAACAGGAGGCCAGGGTGCAGGAATGGCTCGTAGGGACATTGGGTATCTGCTTCGGACTTGGCTGATGACGCCTGAGCAGAAGGCCTGAGACTGACATATGGAGACCCGATATAATGAGGGCCACATTGCCACCTGTTCAACAGTGGAACAGTGCACAGGGCTCCTCAAAATGGAGGCTACTGGGGGTGGAGGGATCTGGGGGTCATTTAGGGGGAAGCTGCTAGATGAGGTCACTCAGTTTTTTGCAGCATTGCTTCCCAGCGCTCCTGGCCAGTGTCCTGGTACTAATGTACTCAGCCACAGCCTCCCCGGCTGCTTTTCCATCGCTTCCCCTGGGACGACATCCTGCTGGGGAGAAGAGGGTGTCCCACCTTGCCTCCACCATCTCCAGGTCAGATTCCAAAAATCTGGGTGCTGACTACCTGGAGGCCATTTCCTCCTGCACTGCCCGGCCTGTCTGTCTGTCCACTCTTGGGGTTTTTACAGATCCCTCCCTTGTTAGGGGCCAGGAGGCGATGAGGGAGGCAAGTGGGTCCGGGGCAGGGGTAGTGAGGGGGATAAGAGGGACAGTAATGTTGGGGAGGGTTTCTGATATCTGTGAGGGTGGAAAGAGGAGACTCCGAGAAGCTTCTGCCAGGAAAGCTGCTTTATTTTCCTGTGTGTGCAGAGTTTGTGACTCTGATTTGACCTGCCTTCTGCCTGGTGAGTTAACACCCACTCACGGCCTCTTGTAGTCAGAAATGATCTAGCCCAAAATTTCAGAGATGGAGTGCATAAGATTCGATGTGAAAACTCGCCATAAAAACTCCCCTAATTGCACGCTAGCTGGACACTTAGAAAAAATCTAATAAAATTCTGCCCATTGTAACATAAGTTGTTGGAAGTTCTCTCACAAACATCATTTGAAATATAATGGTTTTCTGTCCCTTCCTAAAGCAGTTTTCTAGCAGTATTTGTAAGAACTTGCAATGATGTACGCAGAAAAGTCAGCCTGTATTTTTATACTCAAATCTTTGGAGTGGGACTTGAACTCTCACTTTTCTGACAAGAACGTTACCAATGAGCCAAGGTTGACATCAGTATGAATAAACATGTTCAGACACACACTTTGACATTCACCAGCAGTCGCATCTTCAAAAGCCCAACAGTATTTTTACACTGTGATTTATAGGAAATGAAAAGTAGTGGAGAGCAATATTGCTTTAAAGCTGCCAAGTAAATTTGCAAAAAAAAGTATTGAAGGCCCAGAATATCCAGAAGGAATATTAATGGACAGGTTTTACACAAATCTGATGGTAGATATTCTATTTTGTGCTTTGTAATACAAAGTAAAGTTTCTATAAACATTTTTAAACCTTGTCAAGACATTTAGGGTAGATTACCAACTATCTCAAAGTAAAGTTTCCTCCAGTGTTAACTATTTTTTCAGATCTCTAAATAAAAAGATGAACTGAAAATACACTGCAGGTCTGAAATGGAAAAGGCAGATTAATTGTTCAGGTCAAGCAGAATTTGTTAGATTGTAATTCAATTCACTCAATTCTCACAGGAATTACAACATGGAGACAGGCCATTTGGCACAGCTAATCCTCCACATAAGCAAAAAGTCTGAATCACATTTCCACCATATTGCTTCAACCCCTTTATTAGTGATGCTAGTGAATCTGTTCTCAGGGGCATTGGCTAAGGTATGAATAGTGGTCAGAATTTCTCTGCTCTTCTATGAGACTTGTATAACTTTCAAATATTGCTTGTGTTTAGGAGCAGCATTTTAATTGATTCAAGAGATTTTGGTGGAATTTTCCCAAAAATACAAGTGTCATAATGGCAGGAATAACAGAGTGATTCAAGCCACTCTCTCAGGCATGCTCTACATCACAATCCTCCCACACACACACACTTCTTTGGAGAATTGTGCGCTGGTACTTGTGGGTGGGACCTGAACTCGCCGATGAGCCCAGCCTCAGAGCACTCGGGCGCCGTTTTGCATAGGCATCCTGATTACACTCGCTACTTCCCTCTATGGACATCAGGACCCCAACCCCTCCCTGACATAAGTCATTGGCATCATGGCATCGGGGCCCTCCTGATGGGTTCCTCCTGCGAAACCTCAGACATGAACCCCCCCCCCATGATGACCCTGACATGCCTCCCATCATCATGTAACCCCTGCAAAGCCCTCCCTTCCCTTCCGTCTAGCCCCTGCTGTCATAGCTCCCACTCCCTTGGCACTGCTCTGGCAATTCCCAACTGGCACTGCAGTAGTCCCTGTTGGCCACTGCTTGGGAGTGTGGTGGGCACTGCTAGATGGCACTACCCGAAGGGCAATCCAACCTGCTCTGGCATGGCCACCAGATCAGGTCTCTACTAGTGGAGATCAGTAGTGATTCTTGCTCTTATCGTGTTGTGCCTGAAGGCTGGAAGATTCCCTGCACGGGGAATTGAACAGATTATGCATATTTAAATGCTACTTTAAATATGCTAATTGGCTCAATTCTGTTCACACCATTGGAAAGACATGGGGAGGATCGCAAACTATTTGGTGCTGGACGCAAAACTGATTTTTAGGCCTTAGGCTATTTTCTCAAATTGATACAATCTGTGCTAGGCGCAGCAAGTGGGAAAATCACCCCCTTTCTGTATGATGGTGGAATGAAGAACGTAGGGAGCAGTGTGGGGGAGAAGAAATAGAAACAAGATGCTCAATCCTTCCCAGAATATTGTAGTGAAGGAGGGAGTCTTTTGTACAGATAATAGAATGATTGACGGAGGAGTGAGGAATGAGCAGCTAATGGGAACAGTTTTTCTTTGTTTAACTTATCTAAACTGGTTCTAATTATAGAATCCTACAGCGCAGAAGGTGGTCATTTGGCCCATCGAGTCTGTACTGACTGCAATCCCAATGAGGCCCTGTTCACATTACCCTCATGCATTTACCCTAAGAGTCTCCCTGACACTAAGGGGCAATTTAGTATGGCTAATTCACCTAACTTGCACATCTTTGGACTATTGGGAAGAAAGTGTAGCACCTGAAGGAAACCCATGTAGACACGGGGAAAATGTGCAAACTCCACATAGACAGTCACCCAAGCTGGGAATTGAACCCAGGTCCCTGGTGCTGTGAGGCAGCAGTGCCAACCACTAATCTTGCATATTTTCTTCAATCTCATTGAAGAAATGATTATGATTTGCCGAAACCATTGACATTTAATGAGAAATTCAGATATCCAGTAATCAGCTGAAAGATTTCACGTTTTTAAATAGGAACAAACTAATTATTTAATTATTTATTTTGCTTGTTTATTACCTCTTATTTGTACTTGAATTACTTTTTGCATATACTTCATTTATTGATTATTACTTATTTATTTACAATTAGTTACTTACACTTTAAAACAATAATAAAACTTTACACAATAAAACAACCACTGATGTTTTAGACCATTATTCTTAATTCAGCTGTTTCTTTTCTACTCTGATTCCCTCAAAGTCTTTGACTACTTATCAGGTTCTTGAAGATTATTGATTTTTTTGGAATTGATTCCAAATTATTTTTTTACAGCCGATTTGTAAGGTCTGGAAATTTCCAGCTCAAGTCTGAACTTCTTTTACAATTCCTGCAGTGTTTTTAACAGAAATTAGAAAATGCCTGATTTCTAATGAGCGCGATTCTCAAAGCCCATTCACCGTGGGCACAAATCTGGTTCTGGCCATTAACTCTCACAAGGGAGACAGGACGGAATTTGCGGTAGCAAAATCTCAGTTTGAGAACTTTCTCACTCCCCATCAGCAACATAACTATGTTCACACCTAGAAAGGGCATGAATCTGATTTCCACAAATTTAAATTCATTTCAATATTATTGAACAGCTTAATGTCATTGTTTCTGGAAGCGGGGTTGGAGGGATGGGTGGGAAGGCATCAGATATTCCCTACCAGTGTGACTTAACGCTGGTGGGAATCACCACTGGCTTTCAAAAACAAAAGCCATCATGATGGACATGCTGGAGGCACGGAAATGAGTACAGTGCTCCGGTAGTAAGTTGTGTCTTGGTACTGTCCACTAGCATCCTGCCAGTGTCAACCTGGCATGGGAGAACCCAGTGGGTCCCCATGTATGATGGGCAGAGGCTTGTGTCCACTTTGGGGATGGGAGGATGCAGATACCATGAAGAGGGTTGAGCCAATGATGGTGGAAAGGGGGATGTTCATGTCGCCCTAACACTTTCCTGGTTGGGGGGGTAGGGGCGGGCTGCCCCAGTCTTTCAGTGATGATCGGGTTGTCCACCTGAGAGCAACATTCAGGGATGTTTCCCTGTTCCCAAGAGTCCAGTTTTTCATAAGAGTCTTGATATCCTTGGTGGCAGGACGGCAGAGGGGAAAGTATTTTTATTTATCTTTGAAACAGGGTGCCCCCATCTCTGAATAACAGCTTTGCTGCCGTGTTTGGCCTTAGAGATCCTCTTTATGCGTTGTATAGAAATGGTGAAGGGGGAGGAAGAGAGAACATTGTTGGACGGAAGCATAGTAACCAAGGTAGACATTACTGAGCCACTTGGAAGATTAATATTTACGGATCTTCCAGTCTAACAGGAAGTTAGTGCAAGATCTCCATCACCTGCTGTGGATAGACTTCAAGTCATATTACAAAGCATGGACATATGTTTACTGTCCACTTAGGTGGGAATAGCCCAGGAAGTTTACATGATTGAAAAGTGTCAAATGTTGGCACTCAAGGCATTGGATTATGCAACAGCCACATCTTAATTGGATTGCCAAAGAAAATTCCTAGAAGTGAACTATGTGTGCAGAATCTCCTTTATTTCTGGACAGGATAGTTTCTTGCCAACTTATCCAGCATCTTACATAAAATTTCCTGACTAACCATTGTTGAATAAACTAAATGCAAACAAGGGGTTGCTTATAACTTTTTCGCATCACTGATATCCATATTTTGGAGAGAAGGGATTGCCCTGCTTTTAATTACCAACCCATGATCTTATTTTAGAAAGCTTTCACCGTACACTTATGAAACCTTACTCCATCAATCTGCCGCATGCATGACAGAAATGTACTGGAGGTATTTTTAGCACCAAGTGAATCTGCTTTTCAGTAGAAACTTGATCATCTCGATGAGGATGCATTTCAATAACAGTTTCACTGAGGCAGATGAAAATAAGGATAGTATTGATTTAAAAATCATTTGCAGAGGCATTGTTATCTGGATGAATTATTCTATAAAAATGCTTTATGATGTTTATAAGCAACTTTCACATTATTTTGATGATAATTTATATATTCAGGAAAATTGGGAGGTTGTTTCATAAGAGGTCTTGTAGCCAATAGCAATGTGGTGATAATTATTCTTTAGCTGATAGTATGGAATTCTAGAATATGTTGTTTGAAAAGTTGTTGAGTGAAAGGATTCCCAAGGAAAGGTTAAGAGATAGTAAATTATTGCATTCTTGAGTATAAACCTGGGAAACACAAACAAAGAAAGAAGTCTCACAACACCAGGTTAAAGTCCAACAGGTTTATTTGTAGCAAACGCCACTAACTTTCAGAATTGGCTGTTCGTTTGTCAGATGAGCAGATAAACCTGATGGACTTTAACCTGGTGTTGTGAGACTTCTTACTATGTTTACCCCAGTCCAACGCCGGTATCTGCACATCATAAATAGAAGCAAAGCCAGAAAACAGAAACTAAAAGAAGGAAAAACAAAGAGAGAAGTGTAAGTATGTTTTATGTTCATCACTTTCATTCCTGATGGCATCTTTTCCTCATCCCTTCAGTTAGGAGTGATCCGATCCTCTACTAATTACTCCACCTACAGCAAACTCTAGCTAAGGTAAAATAAAAGGGTTGGTTTATTTTATACACGCACCAAGTGTAGGAAAGGGTTTTGCTCTGTCTGCCCCATTTTGCACTCATACGATAAAAGAGGGAGAAGGGAAAGAAAAGGCAAGACCATAATAAAAATAAGAGTTATGGTTTCACGTGAGTTCAGAGTCCAGAATCAAAAGTTCCATGGTGTATTCCTCAGAGGGACACAAACTGTGTGTTGCAGGGTTACTCAGCTTTCCAAAAACAAGGACTTCCCACTATGGAAGAAAGCACATTCGGAAAAATTAGCCTTTAAGGCACATAGACGGAAATTTCATTATCCCAGTACTTTGCCAGAGAGAGAAGGTCCATGCAATTTACCTACACAGTGTTCTTTCTCCTGCTATCTGTTAGATGGTAAAGTAGTAGACTTGTAGAGAGGCATATATATCGAAGGCCAATTCTCTTTGGAATTTAAACCACAACTGAAAATACCCTTTTTGAAGTTTCATAATTAAAAGAATTCAGACAGCTGAATGTCAATCATTTAGCAGGTGGTTTTGGGTTGAGTCATTCACAGAAACATAGAAAATAGGAGTAGGCATAGGCCTGTCAGCCCTTTGAGCCTGCTTTCCCATTCATTATGATCAAAGCTGATCATACAACTCAACAATCTAATCTCACCTTCCCTCTTTTTTCTTTGATTTCTTTCACCCCAAGGGCTACACTTAACTCCTTCTTGAAAACGTACACTGTTTTGGCTTCAACTGCTTTCTATGGTAGCAAATTTCATGGAATTATTATTCTCTGGATGATGAAATTTCTCCTCATCTCAGTCCTAAAAGGTTTACCCCTTGTCCTTAGACTATGACAGCTGGCTAATAAGGTACCTGTTTGAAAACGATTGCATTTTGAAACAGATAACCGTGGAACCATCAGCACAGTATTGGAGATTAGGAGTCACAAATAGCTCTCCCATTGTCTATAGCTGGCTGGTGCACACTTATTGTCTATTACCTTTTATGTTGGTTTGGCTGAAATGTTTATATAGTGCAAGGTATGGTGGATTCCAGGGGGTTTGATGTGTTAGCCTTTGTTCAATTTCATATGGAATAGAAACTTCCAGAAACTAGCATATGACCAACCGCAGCTACTTGATCAGTCTAGTAGATGTCCATTTTGAAAAACACAAAAAAATTTTATAAAGTTTTATAAAGATATATATTTTTTCCCATCTCTTGAACAGGATACTTTTAAATATTTTCCAAAGAATATAAAAATTCTTCTTAAAATACAATAGAGCGGTTTCACCTCAATAAAATTTTTAAGTGTTGAAACTGTACTCATCCAGGCAAATAGAGAATATTCTGTCACATTTCTAAATTTGTGTTTTGTAGGTGGTAGACAGGCTTTGGTGAGTCAAGAGGTGAGCTACTTCTTCCTCATATGGTTACAATATTTATGTAGCTGGTTCATTTACGTTTCTGGTCAATGATGACCCCTAGTAGACTGATAGTGGAGGAATTGAGCAATGTAATAGAATTGAACAAGAAGGAGATAATGAGGCAATTTAACAGTGATAATGAATTAAATTTGAAGGACACCTGCCTAGACTCTTTTTAGTTGAAGATGATCAACGCCCAGCCCTCAAGTAGCACAAATGTTGTTTACTATGTTGTTTGCTGTGTTGACTATTATCCAGGTTTTGTTTCTCTCAGGCACACACTGCTTCATTATTTGCCAGTTGAGTGACACTTTGGGACAATGGTAAGCCCTGTCGCCTCACAGCTCTAGAGACCTGGGCTCAATTCCCAAGATCTTGGGTCACTGTCTTTGTGGAGTTTGCATATTCTCCCCATGTCTGCGCGGGCTTCCTCCCACAGTCCAAAGACTTGTGGCCTAAGTGCATTCATCATGCTAAATTGCCCCTTACTGTTCCAGGATGAGTAGGTTAGAGGGATTAATAGAGTAAATATGTGGGGTTACGGGGATAAGGCCTAGTGGTAGTGTTGTCGGTGCAGACTCAATAGACCAAACAGCCTCCTTCTGCACTGTTGGGATTCTATGAAATAGTGCTGAACCCTCTACAATCACCAGCAAGAATCCCTACTTCTAAACCTTAGGGTGAACGCAGTACATGTGAGAGTCTTTCAAGGGAAAACTAAAATCTTTGTAGGAAAGGCATGTGCCGGTAAGGAGGAAGGATGGGAAAGGTACGATTAGAGAACCGTGGGTTACTAGGGATATTGAGGACTTGGTCAGGAAGCGTACATTAGATCTAGGCAACTGGGGACAGAGACAGCGCTGGAAGAATATAGAGAGTGTAGACGGGATCTTAAAAGGGGTGTCAGAAAGGCAAAAAGGGGCCACGAAATGGCTTTGGCAGGTAGGATTAAGGAAAATCCTAAGGCATTTTACTCCTATGTAAGGAGCAAAAGGATGGTTAGAGGGAAGATTGGACCTCTCAGGGACAGAGGAGGGGAACTATGCTTAGAGCCTGAGGGAATGGGGGAGATCTTGAATGAATACTTTGCGTCGGTATTCACGCGGGAGAGGGGCCTGATGTCTGGTGCCGGCTTTGAGGAATTTGAGGACCCGTTAAAGGAAATAACCATTACGAGGGAAGAGGTGTTGGGGCTTTTAGGCAGCATAAAGACTTATAAAGCTCCGGGGCCTGATGGCATTTACCCCAGACTGCTAAGGGAGGTGAGAGATGACATTGCTGATCCTCTGACGCAAATCTTTGTCTCTTCTTTGGACACAGGTGTGGTCCCAGAGGATTGGAGGATAGCAAATGTAGTACCGTTGTTTAAAAAGGGTCAGAGGGATAACCCAGGGAACTATAGGCCGGTGAGCTTGACTTCAGTTATAGGTAAGCTAATGGAGAGGATCCTCAAGGACAGGATGTATGAACATCTGGAGCGCTGCGATCTGATCAGGGATACGCAGCATGGCTTCGTTAAGGGGAGGTTGTGCCTTACGAATCTAGTGGAATTTTTTGAAGAGGTGACAAAAACGGTCGATGAAGGACAAGCCGTTGATGTCGTCTACATGGATTTCAGTAAGGCGTTTGACAAGGTTCCCCATGGTAGGCTGATAAAAAAGGTGAAGGCGCATGGGATACAGGGCCAGGTATGTAGATGGGTTGAGAACTGGCTTGGGAGGAGGAGACAGCAGGTAGTAGTAGAAGGCTCTTTTTCCAACTGGAGGTATGTCACTAGTGGTGTGCCACAGGGCTCAGTACTAGGACCTCTTCTATTTGTGGTTTATATAAATGACTTGGAAGAGGGGGTAGGTGGTGTGATCAGCAAATTTGCTGATGACACTAAGATGCTTGGATTGGCAGGAACTGAGGAGTAGTGCCAGGCAATACAACAGGACATAGATAGGCTGGTAGATTGGGCAGATAGATGGCAAATGGAATTTAATCCGGATAAATGCGAGGTGATGCATTTTGGCCGGAAAAATGTAGCGGGGAGTTATAGGATAAAAGGTAAAACTATCCGGAGTATAGAGATGCAGAGAGACCTGGGGGTGCAGGTTCACAAGTCTCTGAAGGTGTCAGTACAGGTGGAGAATGTGATAAAGAAAGCGTATGGTATGTTAGCCTTCATAGGAAGAGGTATAGAATACAAGAGTAGGAGTCTAATGTTGCAAGTGTATAGAACGTTGGTTAGGCCTCACTTGGAGTACTGCGTCCAGTTCTGGTCGCCTTACTACCAGAGGGATGTGGAGGCCCTGGAGAGAGTGCAGAGGAGGTTTACCAGGATGCTGCCTGGTATGGAAAGTACATATTTTGGATGAGTTATTAAATTGAAGTCATAGAGTCAAAGGAGATTTATAGCATGGAAACAGGCCCTTATCCTTGAGCCCAACTCCTATCGATCTGTCGGATGGAGACAAATTCCACAGCTCTATGGAGATTACTCTCCCTTCTTTAGTGCTCTGGCAGTATTCCCTCTGTCCCTTAACAACAACACCAAAAACACACAAATGGATTTACGTAACAAGTACTTCACTGAGATAAAGCATCCTGGGAACATGAAAAACTATCAATGAGCGTTCTCGTTTTCCCTTTAGTTCCCCTAACTCAGAATTTCAACACAGTTACAAACCTCTTGTACCCTAGTGGCTACTTTAGGATTAACATATCGTAGGAAAATATTTCTGGATACTTATCTGAAAAATAATAAACTGATGAACAACATTGTATAAGTCATTTAATTATTGACAGAAAGGGACTGAATTTTCCCAGCTACATGAGGAGGAGCTGGGGATCTCAGAAAATAAAGGAAAATCTTGTTGCAATGGCTCCTCAATGCTGCCAGGAAATGTTCCTGGTATTAGTTCCAGAAGCTCAGTGAATCATTGACAGGGTCACGAGCATGTAAAATCGCAATCTCAGACATGCTAAGTGGAAGGGGTTTTCCTTTCACCTTAAACATCTGTAAGTCTAGATTTTGTTTATTTCTTCAGCGCTGTGTCGCCAGCGAGGGTGCCTCTGCAATGAGGTCATACCCAGTTGAGCTACTGTGGCTGCAAGAGCACTGTGATTGGATGGGGAAAGTGACGTGGCCTAGCCAGTCGCAGTGCTACCAAGTATGGATTGGGATCTGTATTTGGTACAGCCATTGAAGTCTCGAAACCTGCGGGGAAATCCAGGCCACAGTATGGCTTTTAAATGGAGACACGTTCCACAAAGCATCAGCAACAATTTTAGCCAAAATTTGGAAAGCCAGCCAAATTCCTATAGAAGAAACATAGAAGACAGGAGCAGGAGGAGCACATTCAGCCCACCCCACCATTCATTATGATCATGGCTAATCATTCAATTTAATAGCCTAATCCTGTTTTCTTCCTTTTGATCCCATTTGGCCCATGTGCTATATCCAGCTGTGTCTTGAATACATTCAATGTTTTGGCATCAACTACTTCCTATGGTAATGAATTCCACAGGCTCACTATTCTTTGGGTGAAGAAATGTCTCATCTCCGTCCTAGATGGTCTACCCTGTATCCTCAGGCTGTGATCCCTGGTTCTAGAAACCCCCACCATCGGGAATATTCTCCCTGTATCTACGCTGTCTAGTTCTAACAGACTTTTATAAGTCTCTCTAAGATCCTCCACTCGTTCATCTAAACTCCAGCAAAAACAATCCTAACCTGCTCAATCTCTCTTCATACATTAGTCCGCCATTCCCAGAATCAGCCTGGTAAACCTTCGCTGCACTCCCTTGACAGCAAGAATCTCCTTCCTCAAAAAAGGAAACCAAAACTGCACACAGCTATGTTGTGAATAGCTGGGGTCCCAGCACTGATCCCTGTGGCACCCCACTAGTTACTGCTTGCCAATTTGAAGAAGATCCATTAATTCCTATTCCTTGTTTTTACTCTGCCTACCAGTTTCCTATCCATCTCAACGACAATCAAGAAGTTCCAATGAACTATTTTGGTTCCATTCAGTTTAGAAAATTGTACTAGACAGCAGAAAATAAATCATATTTAAATTACAATTGGTTACATATGCTGATAAATACTAGCTCTGAGGGAAAACTGCATCATAGTCCATCCACAGACACAATTTCTGTTTAGTAAGAACAGCTATTATCTTTCCATGTTAAACATAATTAGTACCTAAAAGTGCTTGAGGTATTTAGTAAATTCCAACAGAACTGATCATTAACATTGCTGAGCTGCATTAAATATTTCTCTCACATTCAGCTACAAAAGACACTTCTGTAAATAAGTGCTTGCTCCCTACAAACTGAACTGTGACCCAAATACAATATCTGTTCCAGTGCTGTTTTTCAGGATTGAACAGATCCTGTTAGTGTAATCTACTCATTGGAAACGATTCTCTCTCTTTCTCAATCTAATTTTGCAGTTTAGGCATTATTCTGTAGTTTTATCTGATTAAAAATAAAAATTAAACAACAGCAAGGAATCTGAATAGCATATTTTATTAACTTATGATCTGAAACGTTCTAGCTCATATTAAGTTGACCTTTCTCTACATCCTAGGTATGAGTGTAATACCATGTTGTGTACTCTCTCGTTTCCTTCTCTATGAATAGTATGCTTTGTTTGTATAGTCCATAAGAAACAATACTTTTCATTGTACACCAAAACATGTGAAAATTATAAATCAAATAAGATCAGTTATTAAATAACAAAAGGTACAGCATTACTAATAAAGTTACTTATCCCTAGTTCAGTGAGAGTGGACTTTGAGGCCTTCATTTGTTCACTTCCATACTGATATCATGAAGAGTTACTGACCTGGCTGCAGGTTGCAGATTTTTCTCTGCTGGGATAGGCAACTGTTAAGCAATCAGAAGTGCCAACATAACAAACCTCTAACCCTCTCTCAAGTAGGATTAGCAATTAGTTTGGTCCAACACATTAGTCATTGTAAATTACTTTCCGGTTTAAATCCATGAAAGATTGTCATTAATGTCTGACAATAATCCTTTGTAAAATGTTTAGAATAACATTTTCCTACTAAAGAAGCCATATAAATTCAAGGAACAGAACAGGCGGCATCAGTGGCCATGACAAAGTCAGCATTGAATCCCTGCTCTTCCACCACTTCCATTCTTTGCTAACCCTTAATGACTCCCTACTCTTAGCATGAATCTTGTCCCAATGTACCATCTCACCTTCTTCTCAGGTGTTTTGGGTATTATCTGCTATGTATCTTTTCTACACATGATCTTTGGCCTTAGTTTCTGCAACTTTTTTTCCCAAATCCAGCCATGTTTCTCATTGATGTTTTAAAAAAAATCCTCAAAATAATTCTTTTAATCAAGCGTTCAGCTGTGGCCCAAGTTTTCCACTAAAGTTCATTCTTTTTTGTCCTCAAAAATAGGGAGATTTTTCTCTACTAAAGGCGGCACAGTAGCACAGTGATTAACACTGTTGCCTCACGGAGCCAGGGACCTGGGTTCAATTCCAGCCTCAGGTCACTGTCTGTGCAGTCCTCCTTGTATGTGCGTAGATTCCTCCAGGTGCCCCAGTTTCGTCCCACAGTCCTAAAGATTGGCCATAATAAATTGACCCTAATGTCAAGGGGATCAGCAGGGTAAATATATAAAGTCACAGGAATAGGGGTCTAGCTGGGATCGTGGTCAGTGCAGGCTCGATGAGCCGAACAGCCTCCTCGTGCACTGTGATTTCTATATAAAGAAAGTTATTGCTGAAACAAAAAGAAAAACAAAGAAACAAAAAAAAACAATACAGCAAGGAACAGGCTCTTTGATCCTCCAAGCCTGCACCGATCGTGTGTTCCTAATTAGACCATCCATTTGTATATCTTTATTCTCAATCTGTCTAGGTAAATCTTAACCGATCCTAGCATGTCCTGCCTCAACCACCTTGCTTGGTAGTGCATTCCAGGCCCCCACCATCCTAAGTGTAAAATATATCCCCCACATATCTGTATTGAACTTGTGACCCCTTATGTTTGTCATTTCTGACGTAGGAAAAAGCTTCCAACTGTTCATCCTATCTATGCTCTTCATAATTTTATAAATTTCTATTAGGTCGCCTCTCATCCTCCATCTTTCCAGGGAGAACAACTCTACTCAATCTCACCTCATAGCTAAGAGCCTCCATACCAGGTAACATCCTGGTAAACTTTTTCTGCACTCTCTCCAAAGCCTCCACATCCTTCTAGTAGTGTGAGACCAGAACTGGACGCAGTATTCCAAAAGTGGTCTAACAAACATTCTAGAGAACTGCAACATCATATGCCAACTTTTATACTCTATGCCCCGTCCAATAAAGATAAGCATGCCATATGCCTTCTTCACCACCTTTTCCATATGGGTTACCACCTTTAGGGATCTGTAGACTTGCACACCTGAATCCCTCTGTGTGTCTATACTCCTGATAGTTCTGCCATTTATTGTATAGCTCCTCCCTACATTAGGTCTACCAAAATGCATCACTTCGCATTTATTGGGATTAAATTCCATCTGCCATTTCTCTGCCCAATTTACCAGCCAATCTTCCCTGACAATGTTCATCACTATCCACAATTCCAGCGATCTTTGTGTCACCCACAAGCTTCCTAATCAGGCCAGTTATGATATATATAAATGATTTTGGGTAAAGATATAAACAGCAGAGGTCCCAGTACAAAGCCTGCAGAACACCACTAGTCACAGACCTCCAATCAGAAAAAGACCCCTCCACTGCTACCCTCTGTCTTCTATGGCCAAGCCAGTTCTGTACCCACCTAGTTCACTTTTGATCCCGAGAGATTTAATCTTTTGCACCAGCCTGCCACGAGGAACCTTGTGAAATGCTTTACTGAAATCCATGTAGACGACATCCACGGCCCTTCCCTCATCAATCATTTTTGTCATCTCTTCAAAACATTCAATTAAATCTGAGGCATGGCCTCCCTTGTACAAAACCATGTTGCTTATCGCTAATGACACTATTCAGTTCTAAGTGTGTGTAATCCTAAGAATCTTCTCCAACAATTTCCCTACCACATACGTCAAGCTTACTGGCCTATAATTACCCAGGTTATCCTTGCTACCCTTCCTAAATAACGGGACCACACTTGCTGTCCTCCAATAAACATAGAACATAGAACATAGAACAATACAGCACAGAACAGGCCCTTCGGCCTTCGATGTTGTGCCGACCAAAATAAAAGCAATGCCCCTCCAACTAACCATTCCCTTCTCTCCATATACTTATATAACCTCTTAAACGCCACCAAACTTGGCGCATCTACAACAGCTGCAGGCAGGGCATTCCACTCCCTAATCACTCTTTGAGTAAAGAAACCTTGAACATTGGCTCCACAATTTGTCTGCTCCTCATTGGTTAGGTTTAGCAAACTGTTACATCAATGTTTTGATTCAGGAATAATACAATCAGCTCATTCAGTCCTGGTCAATGTTCACTCTCCACAAGAGCAAACAGTTTTCACCAATACTTGCCCACTGTGGTCTCATATCTCCAACTCCATTTCTTTCATCCATCAATCTAAACTTGGATGTTAACACTGGAATTAAATTCATAACTCTGTAAAGACAATTCTTTTGTCTTCTATGTCTTGCATCTAATCTGTATCTATAGGCCTGAGTTCTTGAACCTATAATTACCGAAGTCTGTTCCTTTTTATCTTATTCCATTCTTCTATTTTTAAAAACATTTCTAATAATATCATCCCATAACCTGCGCTGTGCTAATGAAAAGGCACATTGCGCAGGATTTAACAGGCCCATTAGTCACAGACGCAAATCCCACGATGGCCACTAAATATTACAAGAGGGGTGAGAGAAAGAGGTCACCCATCAGGATAGAAGGCTTTACTTGTGGGAGATTGTGGTTGCTGGTATTGGAGTCTATAGTCTGCGCTGATTAATTCTGCTTTTAATACTGTGCAAGTCTGCTTTCAGTGCTGGGTGAATATTGCATTCTGTGCAGTTAATGGCTAAGGAATGCTATATAAAGCCACATTATATAGAGAGATATTTGTGTCAGTCATTTCCGAGATGAGTAATATGGTGCCCCTAGTATATGGAGGAACTGCAGAGTTAGAGTTTCACAATACGGCAATCATTATTGGAAATCTCCAAGTCTGCAATGATGCCGTTATTTGCCATTAACCATTTTGTTTTGTTTGATCTATAACAAACTCAAATAGCTAAGCATTTTTTTAAAATTAACTTCAGTCATTTCCAAAGCTCACCATTAATTTTCAGGCAAGAATGTGATTTGGAAAAACAACAGTGAATCTTAGGATTGGAGAATCAGCAGTACTTAACAGTGCTTCCAATACTCTTCAACAATCAGGGAAGTAGAGATTAGCACCGTCCCTCATAAATATTCATGCCCAGTAGTGGCCAGCCTATGTGGGTGATCTCTCTCCTCTCACATTGGAGTAAAAAAAAGTCCCATCACTACTCTTAGAACCACATCAATCATAATTCCTGCAAAAATTATTCTGACATCCAAGTGCCAAATTATGAGTTTTGCACTCTAGACTGAAACATTAGGAATGGCACTGTAACACAGTAGTTAGCCCTGCTGCCTCACAGAAACCTGGGTTCGATTCCACCCCTGGGTAATCGTGAGGTGTTTGCATGTCCTCCCAGTATCTGCATGGGGTTCCTCTGGGTGCTCTGATTTTCTCCCACAGTCCAAAGATGTGTGGGCTAGGTGGAATGTCCCTCAGTGTCCAAAGATATGTGAGGTATATGGGGTTACAGGGAGAGGGGGTGGAGTGGGCCTGGATAAGATATTGTGATGGAGAGAAACATTCTGTTCTCTGATTAGTTGCTAAAACAAAAATCTTACGAACAGAAAAAGATTGATTCCATCTTAATAGGCCAAAATTGAATATATACAATCACATTACAACCCAGTATGTTCCCAGCCCCTCTGGGATCTACTGAACTTAGTCTCAGAAGAGGCAATTAAAAGCAACTTTTATTTTATCAACAGTAAGTGTTTTCTCGAGCAATGACTCTCAGTTATAATTATTGTGTGCTAGTCTCCAATTAATAGCAGGTCTGCAAATATAGGTGACAGGGTTCAAATCCTGCCTTGGCTGCTGATGGAATTTGAATTCAATTAAAGATATCTGGAATTAAGTATCTCCTGATGACCATGAAACCATTGTTAATTGTTGGAAAAACCCATCTGGTTCACTAATGTCTTTTAGGGAAGGAAATCTGCCGTCCTTACCTGGTTTGGTCAACATGCAACTCCAGAGCCACAGCAACGTGGTTGACTGTCAACTGCCTTCGATCAACTAGGGATGGGCAATAAACCAGCAACAATCATGTCCCACAAATGGATATTTGGAAGATCTATTAGAGCACATGCGTTTCTGAGAGTTCAGGGGTCTAAAAGGAGGTGTTTAATAATAACCATAATATCTGCTCTTGCATGTATACTCTATTACTCTGTATAAATACAGAGATAGACCAGTAGGGACACTGAAAATAGAATAGAGATTGAGAACATTTCAAGATTCATTAAGTGAGGCACATGCCATCCCCAATTCTTTTCTTGCAAAAATGTGTCACTGGAAAATGAAATTTCAATTTCCATTTACTAGAAAGAAAGAAAGAGTATCATTTACTTTTCTTTAAGGTGAAAATGATGTAGCAAATTTTCATTTTATGCATTAGAATATCACTTTCTTGTCAAGCAAAGAGTGACATAGTTTACTTGTTCCTTTGAGTAAAATAAATTAATTCACCCTAGAAGGCAAGGAACTAAAAGAGGTAGATGAGCAGAGGGGTCTGGGAATATAGATAGACAAATCACCAAAGGGAGAAATACAAGTGGGTAAGGGTATAAAGAGTGCAATATAAAGACAGGGAGTTCATGTTAAACTTATACTGACCAGAGGCACTATGTGCAGTTCTCGTCTCCGGAGCACAAAATTTGAAGCACTGGGGAAAGTATGGAAAAGCATTACATGGAGGTTCCTAGAATTTGAGAGAATGCAGCTGTTTAGAAACATAGTGCAGACTTAGTTCTTTCCTCTGAAGACAGAAGCAGAATGTATCAGGTTGATGACCTTTCATCAGAGCTCACTGGAAAGTAGTAGCCCACTGGTTCCTCAATAAGACTGCTAAAAGAATTAAAAATTACTTTTCCAGTGGCATCCTCTAGGGATGTTTGGTCTGGCTGCCAAACCTCTAAAGAAGTTGATCGCATCATGATGCATATTTTAAATACTGCAAAGGGAGCCTCAAATAGGCATTAGGTCTATATATTTAATTTTTTTTTTTTTAGATACTTTAGAAACCTGTGAAGAAACATTTACCAATGTGGCACTTGATGCTATTCTGGTACGTCTGCATGCCGACTTCCATATTGGATCCTTAAGTATTCAATTATATGCCTATGAAATTAACACAGACTAATCCAATTTCTAAACCAACATGTTCTGTTTGAATTAAATTTGAAAGAGGTTCTTAGAACTTTGATGACAAAGTATCTATACTTTTTCAAAAAGATTTATTTTAGAAAGCACACCCCTTTCTAATTGCTCTCGTACAATAAAAGAAGGGCCATGCAATATATCAGTCATCAAAATAGTTCATATGGAACTCAAATCTAACCCAGAAAACTTGCTTACCATTATCAAAAACTTAGGTCTTGCAGCATCTGTAGGGACAGAAAACAAAGCCAATGTCTTGCGTCCATGTGACTATTAAGTTCAAGACATCTGCAATTCTGATCCATTCTGAGCTTTTTAGCTGGTGCATCTGCTTTAATTTTTCAAGCTTTATTAGAACATTTCTAGTCTATCAGTTTTCATAAGGCAATTTCATCATTATTTAATAATTGTGTATCATTCCATTCACTGTTCTAAAACTTAATGGTTTCAGTAGATTTTCAAGTCTAAAACTACTTTTTTTCAAAAAACGATACAGTAATTGGTTACGCTAAAGCTTCACCCATCCTTTTCAATTATAAGGTTGTCTCAAAAACTTGCACCAGTACTTTTTCTGGACAATCCCTAAATACAAAATAGTCTTTAAATGCCAAATAGTTTGTGCGTGCTCTTTGGAATGTTAAATTAAAATGACAGTAGGAAATTTTGCTTTCTTTCTCGCCTTGTACCCATTTCCTTCACCGACATTCTAATTTTTATCATCCATCATTCTGTTCACCATGCTCATTTCTCATGTCCTCCCTCTGCAGATGACAGTAGATGTGGGAGAGATATTGTTACATGGTCAAAGACAAAGCACTCATAAATACTACTGAATTTACATAATAAAACAATTTTACTAATATAATGCAACAGTACATTACAGCTTGAAGGATTCACAATGAAAAGAGTGCATAAATTTGACTTGTATTTCCTTGAGTTTAGAGGGTGATCTAATTAGTTAGATGCAATGACAACATTTTATAGGCAGAATAAAGTGTTGCCTTTATCTGCGGCTCTCGTCACTCCCTTGGAGCAGATAGTTTCTGTTTCCACATTGTTCTGGTCATCTCCACTTCATCTCAAAAACATATCTTGGCTCAACTCTCTATTTAGACTGGTGGCAATAATGATTGATTATATATTACTGCCGAAGTATAGCAGCGGATAAAATGGCAACTAGTCAAAGTCCAGTGACTGTTCATTTTAAATTTTAGTGTCAATATTTATTTTTTCTTCCCCCACAAGCACGGTCTACCTTTTTTTTTAAATCTGTCTATACATTATGTATAATTTTACAAACCCCTTGATCATTAACCTCTGATGGGTACAATGCAGTTTCAGAATGTTTCCAGACTTTTAAAGATTAATTGAGAGACTGAGTTCATTATCTTGGTATGCATTCCTTTAGGTTTAAGGTTGAGGCATTATATAATTGAGGTGTTTAAAATGATGAAGGGACTTGGGTGCAAGAGCCTACTACAGAAGATCTGGGATGAGTCGGAACATGCAAACAATTGTGCATCTTCTTGAGATGGATAGAAAACTTTGCATTTAGGAAGCAAAGAGTAGGCATAAATGGATATTTTTCTGATTGGCAGCCAGTGACTAGTGGGTTCTGTAGAAATCTGTTAGGACTCCAACTTTCACATTAATGATTTGGAAGAGAGAACAGAATGTAATATCTCCAAATTTGCAAATGATACAAAGTCGGGATGGTGAACTGTGAAGATGTTGCAGAGATACTTCAGTGTGATTTGGACAGCTAAGCGTGTGGGCATATGCATGACAGATGTAGTATAATGTGGATAAATGTGAGGTTATCCAGTTTGATAGCAATAATAGGAAGACAGATTATTACTTGAATGAGTGTAAGTTGAGAAGGATAGATACTTGGAGAGACCTGGTGCATCAGCTGCTGAAAGTAAGTACACAAATACAGCAGATAGTAAAGAAGGTAAAATGGTGTGTTGTCTTTGATAACCTCAGGCTAAAGAGATGATCCTTTAAAGAGCCAGAAAGTGGTGAATCTGTGGAACTCTTGGTTGCAGAAGCCTGTGGAGGTCAGGTCAGGTCATTTAATATAGAGAGGTTCTTGATTAATAATTGGGTCAGGGGTTATGGGGAAAAGGCAGGAGAATGGGGATGAGAAAAGTATCAGCCATGATTGAATGGCAGAGCAGATTCAATGGGCCAAGTGGCCTAATTCTGCTCCCATGTTTTGTGGTCAATGGCCTTCATAGCGAGAGGATTTGAGAATAGAAATAGGGATGTTTTGCTGCAATTGTACAGAGCATTGATAAGGCCACACCTGGAGTATCTTGTGCAGTTTTGGTGTCCTTATTGAAGAAGGATGTTCTTGCGTTAGAGGAAGTATAGCAAAGGTTTACCAAGCTGATTCCTGGGATGGGACGTCTGTCACATGGAGAGACTAAGGAGGTTAGGATTATATTCACTGGAGTTTAGAAGAGTGAGAGGAGATCTTGAAGACATTTAGACAATTCTAACAGTGTTGGACAGGGTAGATTCAGAAAGAATGGTACCAATGGTGGGGCAGCCCAGAATTAAGGCTCATAGTTTGAGTATAAGGGATAAACCTTTTACAACTGAGGCAAGGAGAAATTTCTTCACCCAGAGGGTGGTGAATATGTGAAATCCACTATCACTGAATATAGTTGAGGCCATAACTTCGTCTGATTTCAAGAAGAAATTAGATAAAGCTTTTGAGGCTAAAGGGATCAAGGGATATGGGAGGTAGGAAGGATCAGGATAGTGAATTTGACAATAAGCCATGATCAATATGAATGGTGGAGCAGGCTCAAAGGGCAAAATGACCTATTCCTGCTTCTAGTTTTTATGTTTCTTAGACATATCCTTCTGAAGAACGGAGGTTAGAATCAGGAAGTGCAAACTTGAATTACTATGACAAATCGTGACCAAAAAGTTGAGTGCGAGAGTGAGAGTGAGAGAGAAAAAGATGGGAAAATAAGGCAAAATAAAAATATTTTAAAAATCTTAAACATTCAACTATAATTACAATCTGAATGAATAGACTCCGCATTTGTTAAATGGGAACTCTCAATAACAGACAAGTTTTAGCAGAAATTAAGATTCATCATTCTCATAAAATTATATACATTGGAATACACAATTCCCTTTTTGATGAGCATATAGTGGCAAGTAACTGAACATGTTACCATGTGTTTCAATACCTGTTATCCTGGTTTTCATGTTTAACCATGTGTGGTCTCTGGAAAGTGCTTACCAACTTATACCTTGTAACAGTGCTGACAGCCTCACTATTATATTTAACTGAAAAAAAGATCTGGGTATTTGGCACACTTTTGGAACAAACATGGTAATGTTTTGTTTTCTCCAATTTTGATAGTTGTCATATTAATGCCTCTAACTACTATTAGGAAAGTGGAAACTTTACCTTTTCTAAAAAAGGCTGCCATTAGCAGGGTATCTGACCAGTTCACCTGGGTAATACCTCAAAGTAAAAATGCAAGAGTTTGGATATTTTGCAAAGTTTTGATTCCATTTGAATACTTGCGTCTATAATGGAATAAGTCAGAGGCTAGTTTTGACATCTGGTGTATGTTGTGATAACTTGATGAAATACAATAAAGAAGATTTGTTGTACAATAATTTGAGTTTGAATATCTTTGTTCATGGCATAAGTTGTCTGATCTCAAGGGCAACAAGGAAATCACTATTGGAGTTTCTCAGGATAGTGATCTCCCAGTCTCAATTATCTTTAGCTTTTTCATCAATGATCTTCCCATCACAAAATCAAAAGTAGAGATGTTCACTAATAATTGCACAATGTCCAATACTGTTCAAAACACCTCCAATACTGAAGAAGTCTCCTTGCAAATGCAGCAAAACATGATAACTTTCAGGATTGGGCTGCTAAGTGGCAAGTAATATTTGTGCCACACAGGTGCCAGCTAATTGCATCCCCTGAGAGAAAATCTAACCACCTCCCCTTAACATTTAATGGCATTACCATTGCTGAAACCTCCACAATCAACAACCTAAGGGGTACCATTGACTAGAAACTAAACTGACCAGCCATATAAATACTGTGGCTTCAACAGCAAGCCAGAGGCAGAGAATTTTACACAATTCATTCAATTCCTGACTCCAAAGTCTGTCCACCCTTTACAGGAGTGATGGCATGCTCTCCACTTGCTTGGATGAGTGCAGCTCCAAGAACACTCAGGAATCTTGGCACCTTCTAGGACAAAGTATTCTGCTTGACTGAAACTCATCCATCACCTTAAACATTCACTCCCTTCACCACTGACACAGTAACCACAGTGTGCACCATCTACAGGATGTACTGCAGGAACTCACCAAAGCTTTTTCTACAGACCTTCCAAACCCACAACCATAACCACCTAGAACAATAAAGGCAGCTTATGTGTGGGAACATACCTGCAAATTTCTCTCCAAGTCACGCACTATTCTGATTTGGAACTATACCGCCGTTTCTTTACTATTACTGGATCAAATCCCTGGAACTCCCTCACTAATAGTATTGTTGGTGTACCTATACCATGGACTACAGCAGTTCAAAATGGCAGTGCATCACCAGATTTGCAAGGGCGATTGTAGATGGGCAACAAATGATGACCTAGCCAGTGACACCCTCATTCTGTGCAATTAAAAAGGTTTTGTTTTTCAAATATACACATCCAAAAGGTCTATTGCCTGACCCCCTCAATCTTCTTCAGTCTAGTGCTTAAGAATCCAACTTCATCACAGACAAGAGAAGCACTTAAAAAGTAATATGTCCTAATGAGGAATTTCAATTTTCACAAAGAAGCAAAACAACAGAAGTACAAGAACAACAACAGAAAAATAATGAATTTCTAAACGCACCAGAGCAGTTTTCTAGAACACTGTGCTTCAGAATTGGCCAGGGAAATTGGCACGCTAGAATTAGTGATAACAAGCTAGAATTATTGAACATTCTGACAGTAAGAAGCAATTGTGGGAATAGAATCCCTACAGTGCAGAATGAAACCATTCAGTCCATCAAGTCTGCACTTAATTCCCCCTACCCCCCCCACATTTACCATGGATAATCTATCTAATCTACACATCTTGGGACACTAAGGGGTTATTTATCATGGCCAATTCACATAATCTACGCATCTTTGAACTGTGGGAGGAAACCAGAGTATCCAGAGGAAATTCATACAGATAAGGAAAAAACATGCAAACTCTACCCAGACACTCAAGACCAAAACTGAATCTGTGTCCCTGGCATTCTGAGGCAGCTATGCTGCCCAACAGTGATGACAATGATCAAATTGATTATTTTGTGGGGGAAAAGGAAAGAGCTATAAACTAGGTTTTAAATTTAAACACTGCAAACTTCAAAAGAGATGAAAATAAAATGGCTGAAGTAAATGGCACTGAACCGTTTGTGGATAAACAATGAGATATTCAAAGTCACTGGTATGATCAAGGCTAAGAGGATACATGTCTATTAGGAGTAATTAAACAACCATAATTAACAAAATAGAGCTTTATTGATGCAAATTCAAACAAAGTAGAATTGTAACAACTATGAAAAAAATTAGTAAAGGGTGGGGGCAAAGAAAGTAACAAGGTACAGAAATTGAGAAAGATCCTACAAGCAATGTCAAACCTAGAAAATGGTTTTACATATAGGAGAAAGGGATAAATAAAATTTAACATGGATCCATTAAAATACATTCAGATGACTCACAAGCAATAAGGAAATAGCAGACCTGTTAACTTAATACTTTTAAATCTGTTTTTATTGTCTCGAATAAGGATTTAAAAACAGCACTACAAGGAAAACCAAAAAAGTGAGGATGTAAGTAAAAAAAAAATGTTAATGAACAAATAACGGGACACAAGGTAGACAAATCTCTAAAACCCAATAACTTCTACCAACATTCTAAGCTGTGCAAGTGCACAGTAATCCAGAATGTACTGTATAGTATACCCAAGAGGCTGAGCAAAACAGAAAGAGCGAGGAACATAATAGGGGGAAAAAGTTGCAGATGCATTAATCTCATTTTTCCAAAGTTCTACATTCAGAAGTTACACCTTTGGACATGAAATTGTAAATTATAGACATTATTTAGGGAAGGAATGAAAAAGGTAATAAGTACAGAATTTTCACTAGTGGGGAAATCCAAAAACAGGAGTCATAAATATAATCACTAATATGTTGAATAAGTAAATGGAAGAAATTTATTTATTCGCGTGGTTAGTCTGTGGAATTTGCTACCACACAAAAACATTTGAAGTGAATAACACAGATGCATTTAAAGGGATATCAGATAAGTTAAGTGGAGCCCAGTAACATTTATTTATTTTTGGAAATGCAAAAGCTCAGGTATTAAATAAAAGGTTCACTGTTTAAAACTTAAGAATTTGATCACATGGAAACCAAAAGAACATGACTACTAATAACTACACTCTCTTAAATAGTCAAAGATGTCAAAAGTAAAATGAACAGCTTATTCTAAATTGAACTTCTCAACTCAAATTACTTTTAGCCATTTTAAGCATATTCCTTAAAAGTTCAGGTGAGATACTCCTCTGAAATTGAAAGATTAACTAGTCGATCCAAGTACATTTTCAAAGATGCACAAGTTGAGCCTTTTGGGCTTTCTGCTTACTTCTGGCAAGGTTGTCCTTTCAAATCTCTTCCAACCATCCCACAGTTGCATCATTAATATCTTGCCTTCAGTTAGAATTCGCCTGGCTCTAATGTTCTTTAAATCTATAGTCCTGCATCTAGAAACACTGTCTCTCACTGCTAATATGATCCTTCAGTTATCAAAGGATTTAAACCCTTTTAGGCAGCACAAAATTGCTAACTGAATTCTACTTGAAATATATATTCCCAGTAACCAACCTTTTCTAAACTGCTCGAAAAACAGAACCACACACAAGTGTCTAATTTTCCCTGCAATTAACTTGTTTTACCCTCTGATTTACTACTGTTAGTCTCCCCGACAGCTTTATCAGTCGCTAGAAGTATGAGAAATCACTTCCCAAAAGGGATTGCCACCCATCCTAGACTACAAGTTTGTCTCTAAAAGCATTACAGGAGTGCCATGAGAGAAAATAAATACAAGGGTAGGCTGAAAAGGTTGGATAAGGTAGAGTGGCAGGAGACTTGAATGGAGCATAAACACCATCTAGACCTTTTAGGACAAATGGTCTGTTTTGGTATTGCAAATTCTATGCCACCAGTTGCAGGAAAACTTCCAGCAACTGCCCAGGTTCAGCTGTACATCTCATTATTTTGATACAGTACTGACCTTTAAATGCATCCTAATATATGATGTGTTATTCACTGTGACTGACTATTGCTGCAATGTCTCCAGTTGAATAATTAGGACCCCCAGATTATTTTCAATACACATTATTTTCTATTTAAGCGACAGTCTCTGGGTATTTTTGTCCCCACTTGAAATACTTTGCATTTTGCAATATTGAATTTCATCTGCCACTATTGAATTACATCCACCACCTGTTGTCCAATTTTCAAGTATATTCAAATCTTTATACTCAGATGTTTCATGAGTATTAGTTTTAATACGAACTTTCATTTTATCTTACTAACAATGGACATTAAATTCAGTGGTCTGTAGTTTGAGCCCACTGTTACTTTTTTTTTTAAAAAAAGCAGTAAATCTGTTTTTCTACAAGTTTACTTTTTTCTGGTTTTGCTTTCCTCTAAGTTAAGTGCTTTGAGAGACTTTCTCATATGAGGAGTGCTACAAAAATGCAAGTTGTCATCAGGATAAAAATAAATGGAACACTTCAGTGACTTGGCTAGCAATCACCTAGGTCCCAGTAGAAAAAGAAGAACTGGTAATTTAATATAAGAGCATATAAATAGCTTGTGCATCAGCACAATGTTGAGAAAATGTTGAGCTTTGCATAAACAATTGCAAAAGGCAAATGGAATCAATCGAGATCCTGAAGGGAAACGTTAAACATACCATTTCAAGCAACTTGCAGAAAAGCAGTTAAAAACCAATGATATTTTCAAATTATTCTATACATAATAGCCTGAAATCAACAAGTGTAAAGTTAAAACACATGGGAATGCAGGTAATATCTTGATGGATAGAAAGCTAGTTAGCAGATAGAAAGCAGAGTTGGCATAAATGGATTTTTCTTTTTGATCGGCAGTGACTGTGGGGCAACTGTTCACTTTATATGTTAATGATTTATAACAGATTGCACTAAACAATGTATCTCCAAATTTTCAGATGATACAAAGTTGGGTGGGAGGGTTAGTGAGCTGTGAGGAAGATGTGGAGAAAGACGTGGAGATGCTTCACTGTGATTTGGACAGGCTGAATGTATGGGCATGGCAGATGCAGCGTAATGTTGATAAATGTGATGCAATCTACTTTGGTAGTAATAATAGGAAGACAGATTATTATTTGAATGGATGTAAACAGAGAGGTGGATACTCAAAGACCTTGGAGTCCTCATATAACAGTCACTGAAAAAAGTGCGCAAGTACAGCGGGTAGTTTAAAAAAAAGCAAAACGTTGTTTGTAGTGATAGGATTTGAGTTTACTGCAATTATATAGGGTGATAGTGATTACTGTGTGCAATTTTTGGTATCCTTATCTGAGATATCCTTGACACAGAGGGAGTACAGCAAACGGTTATCATGCTGATTTCTGAATGGCAGGTCTGTCATATGAGGAGAATCTGAGGAGGTTAGGATTATATTCACTGGAGTTTAGAAGAGTGAGAGGGGATCTCAAAGGAACTGATAAAATTCTAACAGGATACATTCAGAAAGAAATGTTCCCAATGGTGGGGGAGTCCAGAACTAAGCATCATAGTCTAAGGATATGGGTAAACCTTTTACAACTGAGGTGGAGAAATTTCTTCACCCAGAGGATGGTGAATGTGTGGAATTCATTACCACTGAATGTCAAAACTGTGTGATTTCAGAAAGAAATTAGATATAGCTTTAAGATCTAAAAGGAGTAAGAGATATGGGGGATGGTATCAGGATATTGAATTTGATGATCAGCCATCATCCTAATGAATGGCAGGGGCAGAATTGAAGGGCCGAATGGCCTACTCCTACTTTTAGTTTGTTTCTAAATGAATAACACAAACCAGCAAATCATTTCCTGTGAATTTTCAAGCAAGCTTTATTTTCTACAATTATGTTGACTTTCTTCTCATTAACTTATCTATTCTAAAAACTCAATATATATATTAACGTCCTTCCTATGTAGATAATTTAATCTTTTTTGAGTATTCAACTGGATTTATTTTAACATAATTCTTTAACCTCTGAAATTCATTAAAATGTCAAACCGATTTGCCAAGTCTCTAATGTTTTCCTAGTATGGCAAAATGGTTATTGCTCAGGAATAGTGGCATAAAACTAAGGTCTCATTTAGCAATACATTTAAAAATTGAAACTATTTCATTCACATATAAAATCAACTATAATACATACATGATCTTAAAAATATCACCATCTGAAAATATACCAAGCTATCCCAAAATTGATTTCTGCTATCAAATGATATAAAATTCTGTTCTTGAGCTTCAATCTGTTACTCTAAAAGCTCCATGAGATGAAAAGCAGCATTTGAACAGGTAAAGGGCCATTTAATCAGATCTGAGTCAAAAACATTTAACACTGAAAATGCACTAAATTTTAATTTTGTTGAATCATTCATTAAGCAAAGTACATCAGGACATTACAATGCCACCTGCTGTTTCATACAAACCAAATATTGGAATCATTAATAATTATCTGATATAAATCTCCTGTCATCATAATTTAATCCCTGTAGCTGGTCAACGCACCAAGTAAAAATTGATATTCATAATCACATCTGTTTATCATCTATTTGACTAAGGGGATATAGCACTGGCAATCTCATTGGGATACTATTGGAAGCATTGTTATGTAAACACAAATATGTTTTTATTTACATTTAAGAAATTAAATGCACCTTGCACAATATCAAATTTTTTGGACGTACAAAAACACAGCAGGGGCAATTGTGAAGAGAACAGTAACTTTAGGAGAAAAATACATTGATAGCTATAGGTAGATATCAGATGATATAGTGTGCAGAAATGTTAAGGTGATACATATAAGACTGGGAAGGCATAGTGTCTATAGATGTGAAGGAAAATCAACCCATTTTACATATTTAAGATGCTACATAAATACAAGATATTATTGTAAAAGGTAAACTTTAAAAAGGGGTACAGGAGGAGAAATTTTGAGTTCAAATATATAATTCATGAGAGGCATATTACTTGTTTAATCAATTCATTCCTAAAATTTCACACAACTTTAATCATTTGATAAGCACAGGAAAGAAAAGCATTATTCACGTTGACAAGCATTTGAAAAAGGACATCTGAAAGGAGTTAAGGAATGGTTTCAGCAAACGTTTTGTAATGGTAATGAAGAAGTAGTCAGGATTCACTACCAATACTCCAGTGAAACTGACAGCAACCTCTGGATTCTATACATGCGCAGAATAATACGAAAATCTAGAAAGTGTCTTAGATGATTTCATGTTTTTTTCCACAGGGTGCACTGTTTAAGGTTCCCCAGACTGCAATCAATGAAAATTTTAAGAAATAATGAGATCTTGCATTTTTAATTTCACTCAACATCTCTGAAAAAGTGACAGCTTGATGAATGAGCTTTAACCAGCCGTTAGCAGCATACTAACTTCAATATTTTTGCTGATACTCTGTCCCTGAAAAGCCATTTAAGAAATGTTAACATTTCCCTCATTAAAAAAATGTTTGAAGTTTTTTTAATTTCAGCTTCTGAATCCAGAAGCTGTCCACAAAGATCTGGCGATAATATTGAGGTCAATAACCAATGTTGGTCAAAAGCCAGTACTATTACTTATCCACTTACCACAAAATCCAGACCATTAAGATATTGGAAATGATGTATTTTTGCCTGAGGTTATGGCCAACTTTGTTTCATTGCAGACTGTGAATAGCGACAGTTTATTAGCTTGTCTCAGGGATTAAAAAAAACACATCTTGCTTATTCTGTTTGGAAATTCTTTAATATGACAATAGTGAGTGTGATGTCTGGCAATAGGAACCTCCACAAAGCAGTAAAGGATTGCAACTTGAAACAGAAAAGGAGGTTGAGACTGCACTGCATTGGGCCTTGAGGCAAAATATAGAATTATTCTAGGAGGATGACATATGTTCATTTTTAAAAAATTGCCAAGAGTCAAATCACATTGCATTGACAAGAGTAACTGATCCTTACACTAATTGTTTAGTTGTTTGCCTGGTGGAAAACATAGTTCCCATCAGGTCTTTTCTCCCAACTATTCAGTAGGTTCATTTCAAAAGATTGAAGGAATACACACATTAAAGATACTAAGGGGTGGAATATTCCTATCTGGGATTAAGCTCTATGTTGGATCAAGAACATGGAGCGTTTTCCATTGCAGAGGTTGGTAGGAAACCAAGCCAGGCCTTCCAACCCTGACCCTGCTGCTTCACATTCAATTAGCAGCTTGAGTCACTGTCTGTATGGAGTCTGCACATTTCCTCAATGTCTGCATGCATTTCCTCCGGTGCTCCAGTTTCTTCCTACAGTTAAAAGATGTGCTGGCTAGGTGCATTGGCTATACTAAATTCTCCCTGACCGTACCCAAACAGATACTGAAATGTGGAAACTAGGGTTTTTTTTTTAAAAACAGTAACAACTGCAGTGTTACTGTAAGCCAACTTGTGACACTTTATTAATTATGCAACTTGGCATTTGGTGATCAGTTAATTGGAGGGGCAGGCTCAATGGTATGTAGTTCACCTTTGTATCCAGATACCATACTGAAAAGGCGCTTAACATCACTGAGACACTACTGATGAAATGAATTTCTGGGACCGGAAGATGGACCTTCTGAGAAATATGAATCACCAGGAACACTCCTGAGGCTGGAAAATGGATCTCCACCATCACAATGAATTAAGGAGATCCAACTTTAAATGCACCACTTCCCACTGTTGTGATATTCTGAAGTCCAGGATTGCTGGCAGCCTTCATTCCAAACTCCAGTGGAGGAGTCTGGTGAGTCCCAAATCTGCTCACTACGTTGTTTCAGGTATGCTTTGCACAAACGTGCTTTTCCATTGACATCACAGGGAATTGGATATGGGTGGAAGATTTAGGTTGGGCCTTCATGTGCAATGCATGAGTGAGTTGCAAATCAGTTCCATGCCAATCTGCCATGGTAGGTACCAGCACAAGATTCCGCAGGAAATTCATTTAGATGTGAAATCCATTTTTACACTCCTGCCAAACTCTCCCACGTGCTGTCGAACCCTCCTGCAGGACCATGGGAGAATTCCACCCAAGCATTCTGTTTACAATTCATTTGGATTCTGATTTGCAAGTAGATTTAAGAGAGTATGAATCAACTCCCAAGAAAGTATATTATGAAATCCAGAAGGGTATCCATAGTAAAATAAAGTACATAGCAATGACCTTCAATTATGGGAAGGTCACACTGGATTATGTGAGAAACAAATTTGGTAAGAGTGTGAAGAAAGATTATTTTTTAATTTTTCCCTCGGGTCTACTGTGGTATTCTGTAAAGCAGGACTACGGGCTGTGTACATCTGTATGACTAATTTACATAAACTGTGTCTACAAAGTTTAGGTCAACAGGGTCAGGTGTGGAAATCAGACATTTGAACTGAACAAGGCCAAAGTCAAATGTTCTACAGTCAAAGAAGACATATAGAAAGCAGCATTAAGGAGATAAAAGCAGCTGATTTTGTTCTGTTCTTAAATATGAAAGGGAAGTAAAAAAATTTACAGCTGGGCAAAAGTTATAAGTAAATAAGGCCAAGTTAATAAATTTCATTTTACCCAAAGATGTGGCCATAAGAGGACATAAAAGCTGTTATGTCCTGCAAAAGTTAAATTTCAAAGAATAAGAAGGACAATCGAGAAAAAAATGAAAGAGAGAAAAATATATTTAAGGAGAGGTAGGGAGTTGCGTTGATTGCGATCATGCAAAATTTTTCCATCAGTATGCTCTGTGCTGCGGTGTGAATAAGTGCGTGAGCAGCCCTCAACCACCATAGAGAAGTGTATGATTCTTCCAGAAACCAGACTTTTCGTTTAAAATCTTTAATTTCCACCAATGAGTGGGAGAAAGAGAGAAACTCTGTGAAATACTTGTTGTACAGCAACAAAGGATCACGCTTTGTGGCTCCTTTCCTCAAAACATTTTTCCTGGTGAAATGTATATAGAAAATAGCTGCAATCACTTGTCAAATATCCTTTTTTGAGAATTGGCTCATATGGCAGTTATCTGTCAGACCATAACAAGGATCAAATTTTCTTGTATTTCTCAAAATTTTTAACATGTTTACAGAAAAGGTAGCTTGAAAGTTAAATTAAAAACCTATCCATGTGAGTCAAACAAGACAGAAAAAGTGGATCAAATAACGTATTTAGTACTCGTCAGAACAGCAGACAAAATTCTACAATAGTCAGTTTGCATTCCCATTGATCAGTGGCAAATGAAGTTGAATACAGAGGGAAAAAAAAACAAGCAAAAATGAGTAATGTATACTGCACAAATGGGATAGAACTTGCCAACTATAAGTTGACTCATCAGTCATATCTAAATTTACTAATAAAGCAAGATAGATACTCCGCTATATTGCTCAAAAGGAATGATTTCTTTGACACACGCACTGATCAACATTCTGAAGACAGATCCTTGACCTAAATCATTAACTGTTCCCTCTTCACAGATGCGGACAGATCTGTCCAGTACTTTCAGCATTTTTAATTTCAGATTTCCAGCATCTACAGTAGTTTGCTTCAGTGATTAACACTCAAGTAGGCTGCAGTTGCAATTAAACCAGAAAATACTAGTAATACTCTATTTCTCTCTCAGATGCTGCCAGACCTATTGAGTTGATGCTTTAGCTTCGATGAAAGGTTAGACCCAAGATGTTAACTTGGCTTCTCTCTCCATAGACACTGCCAGATCAGCTAAGTATTTCCAGTATTTTCTGTTTTTATTTAGGTTTCTGGCACTTGCAATATTTTGCTTTTACACTGAGGAATAAACCTGGATTTATATCATGTTTTGTCATGCTTTTTGTCTGTCCCAAAATGCCTCAGCCAATAGCTTGCATCTTTATGTACGGAAATTTCCTAAAAATGATCATTTAGAATTCCTCATTCCTTAGAGTGTCAAAGCAGCAATAGCCACGTTGAGAGAGAGCCACTTTAGCAGCAAGCAAGATACAGGATGGCAAGAGAATAGAAGCTGGCACAGCAGAGGCCCTAGCTTAATACTTGCAGCTTTTATTTATTTTAAAAATGCAAAAGCATATCAGTGCATTGGTTCAGATAGTTTTACAGAATTCTGTTCTAGAAACTCATTCAAGCTGAGATTCCTTTGGTTTAACTAATATTTAGTATAAGAACCTTGCTAAATTCTACATAAATTTTTTTTTACAACATTTGTGCTGACTCATTAAAATTACAGGAAAACAAATATTCCTACTTTTGCATGCATTTATGGAATTATAAGTGCTGCTGATCTTTCCTCAGGCATCCTACATTGACTTTTTGCTAGATGGAGGAGCTCCATTTTGACACCAGATCAAATTAGCAAAATACCATGGATAGAGCATACAAAAAAAACTGCAGCTAGTGTTATCAATAATGACAGCAGTAACTTGAAACACTATAGATCAAATGATAACTTAAAAAATTCAACATTATCTTGCCTTCTTGCAGTGAATTTTTATATCCAACAAAAATACACCAACTTGTGCTACACAAAGTATTGATTGTTTTATGTCAAGGAAATTATACTAGAAGCTTATTAAATGTTTGAACTCTATCTAGGTAAATGAAAACCTGTGACATATCTAGGAGCAGCCTACGGTGACTATGTACAGTTCAAGACTTGATCAAGATTTCACTACAACTAAATTTCTCTCCAGTGATTCAAATAGCTATCTTTGTAAAACAAAATAATTTTAATCTGATTAAACCCAAATTTTGGTACAGATTGACAATACAGAAATAAAAATCAACAAAGAAAATACGAAATATTATTGCAGGCATTTTTAACGATATGTCAAGTGCATTTCAAGCAGAACAGACAGTTGTTACAATGCAGAGAGGCTCCTTTTCCCATTAATCACATACCACAATGAACAACTTTCACATGATCTAACTCTTAGGAACCATAACTTAGGGAGGGTTATCCTTCAAAATACACAAACTTTTTTTTCCACTATAACAAGGCAAGCTCAGTTACAGAATTTTATTGATACAGTAGATTGATACAAATTTTGACAGGGGAAATAACTAGATAAGGTGTACAATTTGAATGTCTAATACACCATCAGTATTAAAATATTTTAACTAAAACCCTTTTATTTTTCCAATTTTATCTAAAAGCCTAGACATCTCTGGCATCAATACTGACAAGTAAAATGCCACAAGCATTTTTAGCTGACTTCACATTTTATACAACTGAGGTCTTACTGCCCAACATCTTCAGTGGTGGAAAGCAGAAGCAGTAAAGCAGATTACAGAAACAAGTATATATAATCAAACATTAAAGGGAATTAGAAAAGGTGACTTTCCAACATATCTAACCACAGAAGTATGTGCTGCAGGAAAATGCAATAATGTATTTGTTCTTTCCGTGAATCAGTCCTTTCTTGAAGGTACAACGCCACAGAAGGTACAATTATTAACAAGTATTGCTTAAGTTGTCAACATTCAGTGTGACCAACTTTCTTCACCCACACATTTAATACACAGTTGTGTTGGTGATTTTAAAGCTGTAATTTAAAAGCTATACAAGCACATTTTCAATCAAAACATAAAAAAAATATTTACAATTTCATTTATTTCAATCTCTCTGTAAAGCCAGTACATTGTAGTCAGCACACATCACAATGCACAACAACCCACAATTTATGACTTGATGTGTTTGCCAAAAGCTTGTGACCTTGGGACTGCAAATGCATGGGTAATAGATACAAGATGCTTTCTTTCACAACCAGTTATCTGTTAGACAGTGTCCTTTAGTCTTGAGCTTTACAGTACAATTACCTAGCTTTAATGTCAACATCTGAAAATATCTACTTCTCATCTTCTTTCCCTTTTGGTGGGCTTGCGGCGCACCTGTTAAGGCACAAAATAAAACAGAGTTATGTTTTTAAAAATTCATGCTTCAGACTATGACTCTCAAGAACCAGCATCACGAATTTCACTGACTAGATTGCAACCTCAGAATTTTCACCGCCAGCAACATAATCAGTTCACGCTCTATATAATTGGCGAGGCCTGATTTATATTCATTGAAATAAATTTTAACCTAATTAAAGATTTTAATTCAGAGATTTTCAAATTTCACAGCCCTGATCACAGTGGAGCCAGCTGCCAACCATAACAGACCCATCTCACCAAACTGATGGCGCAAACCATGCCCACTCTTTTTGGGCAGTAAAGGGACAACATCCAAGAGAAAACAGAATAGTGGAGCTGGAGAATTCCACACCAAGCTTTCTTACGGGATTGGCATACTATCAGATTCTCCTAAGATTCTGCCCAATATCATAGTTACAGTTTTCTTGAAATCATAGAATTCCTACAATGTAAGCAGAGGCCATTCAACCCATCGAGCCTGTAACAACAGCAATCCTACCTAGGCCCTATCTTCAAAACCCCACATATGTATAACCTCTTGACATTAAGGGGCAATTTTACCATGGCGAGTCCACCTAACCTGCGTATCTTTGGACTGTGGGATGAAACCAGAGGAAACCCACATAAGACATGGGGAGAATGTGCAAACAACGCACAGACAGTCACCCAAGCTGGGAATCAAACCTGGGTCCCTGGCACTGTTAGACGGCAGTGCTAACCACTGCGCCGCCCCTGTGTTAAACATACAAAGATAGCAGAGGATGAATTATGATTTATGATTTGAGTTAACATCCTATATGTATTAAATGTAAAACTGGTTCTCTTTTACAGCCAGCTACAGAGACATTTGTGCAAGTCTGGCGAATGGGGACAAAAATCCAAAAGAATAGGGAAAACAAAAAATTTTCAGAAACTACAATAACATATCTGAAGCTTCTATTTCACTTTTATGCAAGGGGCGAACAAAAGCTACTACTAATAGTTAGAAATAATCTCCAAATTGATACCAACTGTAATATCTCACTCAAAATTTGGAATAAAAACTTTTACATTAGCACACATGCACGTCCTTATCAAGAACCTTACCCTTAGTGTACTTAATTCATTCTCTTCTTCTGTGTTCACTCCATCCACTGAACTTTCTTGGGAGATATCCATGTTCTCCAAGGAACTATCATGATGTGAATCCATCTCTGCAGACGAATCATCTTCTCTACCAACAGCTCGTCTTGAACGTCCTCCACGGCTGCAAACAAAGACATGTGAGGAACTGCTGTGCTAATTATTCAGAAGGCAGTAAAAATGTCATAAGAGACTCAAATTGATGCACTTCAATATTAGTTTTCAAATTTTAATATTTGCATTTGCACCCTCCAACTATTTTTGACCAAAGATTCAGAAGTTTTGTGCAAAGAGGAATGTGTGAAGATATCCACTTCTTAGTATTTTGTTATTCACTTTAAATAATTCTTTAAACACAATGGGGAACGGCATTCTTACAAGAGAGAAACATCCAAGTTTTTGTTCCATATATTGGATACCGTTATTATTATTTAACCTTTATAGTCAAAAAATGCATCTAACTCCAAATGCATCCAAAGATACAAAAACTTTTCCACTTTAATGGTCATTTACCTTTTAAGAATAAAGCCCTATGCTAAATCACTATATTAAAAACATTACATGACACATGTATCTACACCAAAAGACTGCAGTGGTTCAATTCATTAGCTCATCTCCATGGCGGAGGATGATGTTTTGAATACGGAGACTGCTGGGTTGAAAACTGAGGACAAGGCAGACCTATCCTAGTTCTGGGAGGGAGGGGACTGCAGTGGGTGACAGCAGTGGCTCTGGGGATGAGTTGGATGTGGCTGAGAACTCTGGGTGACAGCACTGCTGAACATCTTCAGTTCGTCCGTAAGCACGATCCAGACTTTCTTGCTGTTCAACCCACCACCCTGCTCTCCTGTCCACTTCAGCCTTTTGAAATATTCTAATGAACCCCAATGGGAACTGGAGGAACAGTGCCTCATCTTCTGACTGAGCACTTTACAGCCTTCTGAACTGAACATTTGAGTTCAAAAATCTCAACTTTTTGTTGTATGATACCTCAACCTGATTTGAAAAGTTGCATTCTGCAGCAGTAGTTTTTTTTTTAATCATCAATCGTGCTTGTAAACAGAATTGTTACTTAACAAAAGATGCGTATTTTATTAGACTGTTAAAACTTGTTTTTGTATGAGTAGAGGCACTGGTCATCTATGTATGGGTTTGACTAAAAGCACAATTTTATCATCAGTTTATATACGGCAGTCTCAGTTACAATAAAATCGATGAGTCGAATTCCGGTGGAGTCACCACAAGTTAGTATTAACTTTGTGATAGTTGGAGGTCTCATTCCCACATGAATTTATCTTCATCTAACTGGGTATGCATACAAACACTGAAAAATAAGATTCAAATGCCAAATCAAAATACAGTAAAGCAGTAAATATATGAAAAATGTTTCATTCCATTTTTCACATGTTACAATGGCCTGACCTTTGCATTGAAAAATGTCAGGAGTTAGCTCTGGAAAAACTCTGCAATGTTTTCTGTCTTTGAATGTTTCACCATGTTGTCAATGCAGTTAAATATGTTTTTGATGAAATCTGAAGCATCCCTACGGTCTTTGCAGCAGCTGGGGAGGTGGTCGGATATTCATCAGACTCTTCAGAATCATCAGGCTCCTTGGTTGAAGGACATTCTGCATCTACAATTGTACCATTTGTTGTGCAGGGTCTGGCACCATCCACTTAAATCTAAGTTTAAAGTTGTCTCTGCACTCACCTGAAGGAGATTGGAATGGAAATTCCAGCAAAGTGCCTCATCATAGGGTTAAGTGGTCTCACCTACTCCTACTTGTTCTCAACATCTTGTGCAGTCATAATCTGTTTGAACCCAATGTGGTTCAAGCAGTTGACAATTATGGGTTTCATTACCATCTTCCACATCTTCTATATCACGCACATGGTTTCTAGATTGTACTTCTGGTTCTTACCGTTGACCTCAACAACTGGCGATCAGTTGTTGTCAATAGAGTGTTTTCAGATTCCAAAACACACCTGATCTACCAGCGAGAACTTCACCCTGGAGCCAATCATCACTAATTGCTGTTGTAACTGCCGTACACTCATTGCACAAACATGCTGTACCTTATCTTGAATTAGTCCAGCCATCAGTCACTACAAATGAACTCCATCTGGCCCAGATTCTTTGCCCTGGGAGTTGTCTTTTTCGGCAAGATTTTACTGGAAATGGGAACGTACTTTGCTCACATTGCCTAGAATCTCATTAGCAGAACTTCTTCAACATGAGGATAGGCAACCGTTCTCATCCTCTTACTTTCTGGACAGAACGTTTGCTTGTCAAACAGTTACAAGGTGTTTGCCCTGATTTCATAAAAAGTGGACGACGTTGATGCACTCCTTCACAATACCCACCAGGGCTTCATGTGCTAATTTCTCACATGCCGTACTAACCTCATCTTCTCTCTAATCAGTGACACTTTTGATTTTCTCACAGGTTTAACCACGTTCGCAGATTTTGCATGTTCTTTCACAGGGAGAATGCAATGTCAAATAATGACTTGACCAGTGCTCTATGATTTTGCGCTCTTGTGGTCCATTCTGATCGATCAATATGCACAGAATTGCAACTGTACTTGGGCATCGTTTTATGGAATCTATTACTCTGTCAGCAGGAATGTTGATAACTCCAGCATAATTAGAATTTTCATCCATGTTTGACTCATTGCAATTTCACTATTTCAGTGTCTTTAGGGATTCTCTTCAATGATGTGGGTATTAAAATTGCATCATAATTCAGGTGAGGAAACAATGCCACAAACCTACAATTTTTTTTATTTGCCGTCAACTTACCATAAACGATACAGGTTACACCTTCAATAAGGATTTTTGTGAGTATAGGGGTAAAATGCAATTTGTGTACCATTTAGCTGTCCAGGACAAAACGTTCAGTGATGTGATCCAATTTTTTTTGAATAACTATATATTATATGGGAAATGGCAGTGCAACAATGGCTAACACAAAATGAAAAGCTGCATTATCAACTCAATTATCAAAATATATTTGCATTTAATGATATAGTTTAACTTATTCAATTATTTTCATATAAATTTAAGTCAACACTTTAAATGCAATTTACATAAACACTATTATGAGATATCAGCAAAGTTAAAACTGATACAAGCACAAAGATTTGTTGGAAATAAATGCTGTGAATTAACTTCATACTAATGCAGGCAAATATTAGAAATTCAGGATCCAATTTAAATGTCATGACTCCACGTTTTGTTTTTGCATTGTTCACCAAGTCCCATAGAACCACTTAATTCTGAGAAAACAAATGCTCTGCTCGCAACTTTTCAGACACTTGTCCTCCACATTTCCCAAACAGATCAACTTGGCTTGCTACCTTATTAACAACTCAAACTAGCCAAGTACTGAAACGTGGAGACAAGCTAAACTTAGTGTGTGTGTGTGTGCGGGGCGGGGGAAGTGGGGGGGTGCTTCTCCCAGCCCCGGAGCAGACATTAACAGCAGCCATTTTGCAGGCTTTCCGTGGGCACCACAGCCTAAGATATTTAATGTAATCGGCTGTGTGCTGAAAATTGGCATGGAACTAATCATATGGAAATGTCATGATAATTGACACTTCTATATGATTAGCAGGCCCGGGATCTGCTAAGAGTCTTCTGCCCACCAAGAGTGCTTTCCTCCAAAACAGGGTTTGCTACTGCTCCCCACTAACAGGGGACACGCAGCTCCAAGTGCTGGGCTGGCCAGCGATCTAGAGACCAGCAACAGGTTGAGGGTGGGGGGTCACACGACACGACTGCACCTGTATCGATCTCCAAGTTAACAGATCAGTGCATGCATAGTGGCCCACTCAGAGCTGTGCTGTCAGCCTCTCAGGCATGACTAGACCTTGTCCCCTGGATTTTCAGAGTGAATCCTGCTAGGACTCTCTGTGATGCAGTGTGTCAGAGGTTCATTCGGGAAATCATGCTTTAAAAAAGACTGGCAGAATTTACTCCCATTTTCCCCACACGGTGGGAACTTAGAATTTTTTTGGGAAAAGCCAGCCAGAATCTTTCAATGTTTTAACTCAATAATTTTTCTTAAAAGCAGAAGAAGTTCACATTTCATTTTTATTTCATTTCCAAATAGGGACAAAAGTAAGCTTTCAAAATATTTTTAATCACACAGTGTGTGTTTCTAACTTCAGACTTAAAGTCATCTACTTACAAATTTTTCTTTGGTTGTGGCTGTGGTGTCGTTGGCATTTTCGGCGGTCTTCCTCGTTTCTTCTGTGGCGTTGATTCCATAGATAAAGATTCATTGACATCAGATTCTGGAGTTTCTATTCTATAATATAGATAATTGCAACACAGTGTTTCTTTATTCGATTTCTAAATATATTAAGAGACTAATCTCAGAAATATATTGTGGACACTCTATCTATACAATTGGATGCTGTTTTGTGAAACATAATTAAATGTGGCCTAGACTCATTGGGTTTGTTAACTACTTGGAGAAATCCTAATAAATAGAGGGAGAATACAGTAAATTACATCATTAATCAATCATGCAGATTAAATTACAAGTGCAAAACTTAAAATCGGTTTATGAAACTCACTTGAAACCTTCTAAAATCCTAAAATTCTATTATCTGCTAAGCAGATGCTAATTTTGTGTGTTAGTTTTGAAGTCCTACAATGTTGTCATATCTATTTCATCTCTGTTCTGGATTTAAGATAAAACAGGACTTCTTAAAAAGTGAATTAGAACATTTCTGATAGTCTTGTGATGATAACTTGTGGCTAACTTTAAAAGTCATTGCATGAAATTTATACTTAGGTCTGAATAATTCTAACATAAGCTTTTAATACAAGGGCAGCTTTACTGTTAATGATAGTGATGTTATCTACATCATTAAAATGCCTTAGGCTTGTGATATTTTATAATTGTATGATCTTATATTTTTATGACTAACCGTCAAGAACAACAGGAATATTTAATTAAAAACTAAAAATAAACTAAGAGATCATAATGATTCTTGGAATTGTATATTTGAGAGGAAGCTCTCCAACTGTGGTCAACTCAAAAGGCTGGATTTCCTGCCTCTTGTTCTGCGTACAAAGAAAACATGGCTACAGGGACCAGATTCTGTGACTGGCAATTTTCAGCAGTTTGGGAATAAGGTGCAGATGGCAAGCTCATGTGCAACAGTCCTGGCCTTGCCAGCTCCATTGCAATTTTGATGTGATTTGGGTCGGTTTCTGAAGGTAACCTGGTTTATACCAGCTCAGACGTGCTGTGAACCACGGTGGAGTCCAAGAATGGAGTTAAACTATTTAGACAGCCAAGTTCAAAAGATCTGACAATATTTCATTATTGTATTGTTATACTTGATGTTCTTTAAATCTCTATGACAGTTTCATAAATCTATCTCAACTACACCACTTGAATTCATTCATTATCTCCAAAGTTTCTTACATTTCCCTCTGCACGTCATTATTTCACAGCACTGCTGATTATATTGGTCATTATTTAATATTCTAAATCTAGTATTAACTCAACTATCTGCAACTATTCACCAGTTAAATCAATACCATCCTTCCATATATTTCATTTGAAGAGGCTAAGGGATAATGTCGGTTTTAAAGTGATTTGGATTTGCTGTTGGAAGATTTGGACAGATTGATAATGTCACTCTACAATTAAGGAAAATTAGTTTAATGTTGCAGGAAGAGATTCCAAATCTCTGAAAGTGTCTTTTTTTTTAACTCCACATGCCACCTCGAATAATTTCACGTTCTTACTGGCTCTGTAGATTGTTTCACGTTCTTCCTTATTCTGATAGCCCTATTGGGGAAGATGATTAAGGACTATGCTTAAACAATAGTTTGCAGAACAAATTATTCATTCTAACCAACCAGTTATTTAACTGCCTGTTTAATTATCTTTGTCACTGTTTCCATTATTGGCAAGACAATAGTGAACAGCTCACATAGAAGCTCACTATTTGTAACAATAACAATATGTTAGTGCATCTTAAAGAGATTTTTTTAAAATCACGTTCTTTGCAAATCTCAGTGTTGCCAAGCTCTCTATAGGAGCCTTTTTATTGCTCCTTCAGTGGTTTAATTGGGATTTGCTTATTTTTACTCTGGGTTGTTTTATGACCCTGCATTATTAGGAAGAAGGTCATGTGTTCTGGACGGTTCTTTTTCCCCTAATTCAAGGTTTTGTTTTCTGTTTCGTTGCAGTTGGAACTCAGAAGGCGGTGGACATCAGACTGAAAGCAGTCTCTCTCTCTCTGGGTTTAGAAATTCTGCTGGTTAGTTGAAAGCAAGACTTCTTGCCTTCCTAGAGTAGAGAATCTGCTGCTGGTGGTTTTCTCAGTCTCTTGCTAGTGTTCTGGGAAAACCCTGCGACTTAAAACTGAGAGTATCCAGAAGGTTACTACAAGTGAAAAGTCAGGGTTTCAATTCTCCAACCAAAGAATTCAGTTCCAGTATCATGTGAGCATTAGTGTTTGCTGTGTTAATCCTGTGAAAAATGAGTTATTTTGTTTATGGTGAGTTTTGTTTGATTGGAACATGTTGGATGTATTTTAAAAAGTTATATATTATTGTGGTTCTTGTGTTTTCATTTGTAATTAATAAAAGTTCTTGCTAATTTTCTTTCCATATATGTTAACTATATTCTTAAACTTTTGTTTGATAAAAGCTTCCTAGTGGTCATCCGAATCATACCTGAAATGAAACATATCATGCTTATCCTAGCCAAATTTAAGGTGCAAAACTTAGGATCCAACAATCTTAAGGACTTTGGAGCTGTATGATATAAACAATGAACAAAAAAGTCAGCCATTCATCTCCTTGAGCCTGCTCCACCATTTAACAAAATCATGGCTATTCTGACAGTAACCTCAAAACTGTATCCTGCCCACCCCTGATAACCTATCAAGAAATTATCAACCTCAGCTGTACAAAATTCAAAGACTCTGCTTCTACTGCCTTTTCAGAAAGCATTCAAAGACTCCTGACCGTCAGAAAAAAGTCTGCCTAATCTCTACCCAAACTGTTTCCACATCATGGTTATTTAAACTTCGGTCATCCCTCTCTATTGTGCCAATACTATCATTAACCAACAGCTATCCCTTCACCATTTCCTCACTTCATTTCCTTCTTAAGTATCCCATACCGTTCAATATTCAGATCCCAATCCATGTCCTTCTGTGTCTCCATAACAACCATCAAATCATTCTTATGTGCTCCCTCAGTTCATCTGTTTTATTGTTTTATTATTTCTATAACCATTAGTCCCATCTGTTGTTTTACTGTCAAGGTTTGTACTGTCTATTCCTTCCTGTCATGGTCTTGTTTTTCATTTCCTGTAATAATACCCATCTTTTTTGCCTTGTCTCTGCTCTTTGATTTACAATCTCTGCCCAAATTTGATTCCATGCCTCCACTATTTAGTTTAAACCCTCTCTATTTCCCTAACTCACAAGAACATTGGTCACAGTTCTGGTATAAATTGTCCCAGTAGTACAGCCTCTACTTTCCCCAGTACTGTGCCTGTGCCCCACTACTGGAACCTACTTTTCTCACACTAGTCTCCTAATCTGATCTGCTCCAAGCAGATTTGCATATGGCTTGGGTAATAATAGGTTACAACCTTTGAGGCTCTACTTGTTAATCTGGTGTCTAGGTCCCCATAAAGACAGAGACGAGGAGAATTTTTTTTCTCTCATTCAGAGGATCAAGAGTCCCAGATTCTGCTTTCACTGCATTTTGAGAAAGAGACTCTGAATATTTTTAAAGTAAAGTGATTTAGATTCTTGGTTAAAATTTATCAGGGGTAGGCAGGAATGTGGGATAGAAGTTACATACAGATCAGTCACCATCTCATTGAATGGTGGAAGTGAGACGGGCATTTTCTTGCCCCTAATTCATATATTTGTACATGTCCATATACAGACAACACAGAACTTCCTTCTTTGTCCTGCTTATATTATTATTAGTAGCTACATAGATCACGACAACTAGTCGTCACCCTCCCACTGCATGTTCCTTTCCAGCCTGAACAGATGCCCTATACTTTGGCATCAGGAAGTCAACACAGCCATCTGGACTGACACTTTTTGCTACAAATTGACCAAATCGAAAAATCCTGACCTAGGAGGTGTGATTATTTCCTGGTATAAACTGCCCCCCTCCCTGATGCATCGCAATGTCTGTGGTTCAGACTTCAGCTCAAACTGAGCTGAACTGTTTGAGCTTCAAACATCTACTGCAGACAAGTCTGTCCTGGGTCACTGGCACCCAGGAGATCCCACAGCTGTGACACATGACTTGTTCTGCCTTCCTTAAATGTGTTTTAAATAACTACTTGATTATTTTATTCAATTATATTTTTTACTTTTGCTTCTATATATTTTACTAAACTTGCCATCAATTGCTAAATTATTTTAAACTAGGAATAAACCTCAGTCATTTACCAAATACAAGTTTCTTCTCCTGCAACAGAGTAAGACCACTTCCAGAAGGCCAAGTCAGTTAGGAAACAAAAACACATCTCTGTCCCTTTCTTCACTTATTCCCTTAATTATCTAATAAAACTCCCTTCCTTCCTTCATAGCATTCTATTCTAAGTCAATCTTCTTGCAGTAAATCTTAATTAAAGTACCTCTTTCCCCTGTGCATACAATTCCCACTTTGAATCCAATTCCCAAATATACTCTCTCATGGTCTCACTCAAGCTGAAATCTCTTCTTGCTGACTACGCATCTCTTATTGTTGTAGGGAGCTACATTAACTCAAGTCAGTGGCAGCCCATTTTTATTGGAACAAAACTATTTAGGTTACATGCTTCAAAATTTCTGGATTGATTGAGATCAATTTCTGGAAACTCTCAAAACAAGCATTTCCCCTGTCTAAGTTCTCTTGTTTAGGGTCAGTTTGCATGACTTTAATGCTCACTCTAAAGAGAATCACCATTTCCACTTTACTAGTCTTGAATATTTGATGGGTCTTTTATCATCCATGTTTACTTGGAATATGAATATAATGTTAAATTCTTAAACAGTTTTAATCTACCAATAGCAGAGGGTATGTAAAATTATCATTTCCAAATACTAACCTTTGAGATTTTTTGGGTGTTCTTGGCTGTCTGGTTCTTTTTTGCTTTTGTTCCTTGTTTTCATTATCTCTATCACCATCTTCTCCCTCTACAGATATTCCTCTCTTTTTACCCCTTTTTCCTCCCCTTCCTTGCGTCTCTCCCTTAGGGACTTCCTCATTTGTTGCTTTTGGTGGACGCCCCCTTTTTGTCTTCTTTGGCGGACTATTCTGTTCATCTTCATTCTCTAAGAGATCTTCTTTCGTTCTTTTTTCTTCTGGCCATTGCTGTTCATCTGAATCAGAGGTGTGTGCAGCTCTTTTTCTACCACGTTGGCCTGTTTTTGTAGGTTTCACCTGATCCAGAAGTTCTACACTTGACCGATCCTCTTGATCTAACGAAATTGCAGAAGCTGCTTTTTTCCGCCCTCTTGGTTTATCAGTTTCTGACTATAAAAGAGCAATTGTTTATTTATGGGATTGTGAGTCAAGAGCAAAAAAAAACAATTATAGCTACCTGCCTTAACACAAAGGACAAGATCAACAAATCACTCCTAGCAATTAACAGATATATTAATTTCTAAAATAATTAATATAACTTTAAATATGTTGAGCAGTCTGTACCATGGTTTAAAAGCATTTGACTGACAGAAGAAATGAAGAATAAATTATCCCATATAAACCATTATAACAATAGATTCCATTTGGATCACATTGCAGGACACTTCAGAATACTGTCATCCTTCAGGTTATTATTGTTATTCTTTGCAAACTGACTGGTTGGCACAGTGGTTAGCACTGCTGACTCACAGCACCAGGGATCAAGATCAACTCTGGTCTTGGGTGACTGTGTGAAATTTTGAATATTCTCCCCGCGTCTGCATGGGTTTCCTCCAAGTGTTCCAGATTTCTCCCACAGGCCAAAGATGTGCAGCTTAGGTTGTCTGGCCGTGATAAATTGTACCTTAATGTTCCTTAGTGTAGGTTAAGGGGATTAACATGGTAACGGGATTGGATCTGGGTAAGATGCTCTATTGGAGAGTCAGTGTAGATTCAATGGGCCGAATGGCCACCTTCTGCACTGTGGGGATTCTGTGACTCTCTTTCTCCTTCACTGGTACTAGTCCAAGCTGTTAGAATTTAAACACATGATACCACAACACATCACTTTTAGAACTCGTGTATGCATCAGATTCCTTAAACCTAGCCCAGCTAGAGGAAAAGTATAGTGTGATGAGACAAATGTAATAGCATAAAAAAGTGTGGCCTTAATGAAGCCCCACAGAATTCTAAACAGCAAACTAGAAGTGGAGCTACATGGATGATTTATACATCTATAAGCTTCTCTTGAGCACACTCAGAGATACATACCCTCAGATGGTCTGAGTCTTCCCTCTTATCCATTTTCTTTGCTGGTAGAGGTGGATTCTTCATTACTGTGATGTCTTCATTTTCACTGTGATCAATTTCAGAGCTATCAAGCCTTCGTTAAAAGATTTACAAATTGAGTATTCAAATATCAACAACATGATCAATCCATTCTATTTGCTATTCCCTTGCACACAGATTCTCTTATCTATCTCACTAATTCCTTTTTCAAAATAGGCACTTCAGAACTTTCCTTACAAAAATGCACTAAACAGTGACATACGTTCTACCACAAAATGCCCATCTCATCATTAAAAAATGATAAGCTTGGAATTACTCAAACATCTATACTACAAAATTACATTGTGAAAAAACAATATTGACAGATAGGTAGCAATTATGTATATTATGCTATTACAGGAGTATAATTGCCAAGAGGGGCAGCATGGTGGCACTGGTTAGCACCACTGGGTCAGCACCAGGGAACCAAGTTCGATTCCAGCCTTGGAGCTTTCACATTCTGTGTGCTGTGTGGGTTTCCTCCAAGTGCTCCAGTTTCCTCCCATGGTCTAAAGATGTGCAAGTTAGGTGGACTGGCCACGTTAAATTGCCCTTCAGTGTTTAAAGGATGTGTGGATTAGCAGGGTAAATATATGGGCAGGGGAAGTACAAGGATGCTTTGTCAGAAGGTAGCTGCATATTCTATGAGTCATATGACTTCCTTCTGCACTGTAAGGATTCAAAGAACCAAGAATATTTATGCTAATTTGCCCATTGATTCTTCCAAAGAGTCCCATTTTTCAGATTAAGTCACTGTTGCCCATTAAGATATATTATTTCCTATCATTATGTTGGTTATTATAAAAGCATAAAATTCTATTTTTTCATTATCATTTGAATTATTTTTAGAAATATACAAGAAATAGTAAATGTCTATTTTGAGCCTGCTATCTCTGAGATCACGTACCAACTGACTCAAGAATAGCTTCTTCCTCGCTGCCATCAGACTTTTGAATGGACCTACCTCGCACTAAGTTGATTTTTCTCTACACCCTAGCTAGGACTGTAACACTACATTCTGTATGGTATGCTTTGTATAGCATGCAAGAAACAATACTTTTTGTGTAAACTAATATGTGACAATAATAAATCAAATTATTCACATTTGCTGGTTTTAAATAATAAAATAAAACTCCTTATGGCAAGGATCACTCAACTCAAAAGGCAAAATTACTTAATGTTCTGCAATTGAACACTGAACATCACACCAATTACTCTGCTTATCTCTGTGAAAGAGAATGGTGAATGGCATGATATGGCACCCCACATGAGTGTTTCTCCAGGTATGAGTATGTACAAAGTCTGATCAGTTCCTCTCCTTGTATCCACTTAACCCCTTTAGCAGAAGTCACTGGATCACAATTAGAAATAGGAACCTTAGATAATACGCCTCTTCTCAAGAGCCAGAGAGGATCACAGGACTTTCCTAATCTGTGGAGTTAATTATACATGACACACGTGATGCACTGACTCAGTCATTGCTCAGTGTGCCATACTGACTGAATATGCAACTGTTGCATGCAAAGTTTATTATATGCCAACAGGGATCTCCATTCCATTACATGCTTTACATTTTAATTAATTTCTATTACAGTTTCTTTAACCTGTTCATAGAATATGAATTTTCAAATTATTATTCTCCTAAAACAAAATATGCTGTACTTATTTAAGATGGAGTACTATACATGTTTCAGTTTTTAAGTATACAGCATTGAGATCTCTCATCCAAAAGTGGGGGTTTGCAATAACTGATTAGAGAGTGTACTGAAAATTTATTTCTCCCCCACACAAATACCTTACTGCTGAAATTTGACAGTTGTCTCAAAAAGACCAAGTGCTCAGCTTAGAACAGTGAACTTTAATATATTCCCTCGGTAACAGTCTATTTATTTTTAGACTGGTGAATATTACTATTGCTTACAATGGAATTCATACTCAGCCATATTTTGTACCTTCCTTTGCTTCTTCCAGGTGAACTGGGATTAGAGTTGCTGCTGGCATTACTCATAGTCTCCATTCGTGATGACTTGGTCTGTGCCTGCTTTCCTGCTGATGACAGAGGCTTATTTACTGCACCGAGAACGTTAGTTGCCTTGGGCTGTGTGGAATAAAAATCCATTAAAATTATATTTTGAGGCAACGGTCAGCAATTAAACAGTGAATTATAAAACAGTAAAAGTTTTGAATTTCTAGGCTTAATTAGTACATTTATAAATGTACATTAGTACATTTATTACAATCACTTATTAAGATGAAGTTTGCATTCCATTTTAATCAAAGTAATTTAAAAACTGCATTAATGCACTACAAAAATGGTTATTTCTAGCAAATAATCTTTGAAAAGTTTAAATAAATTAAGTGGGGAATAAATTTAAGACAATATAATCACAATAGTTTTTGTATTATGCAGAGTAAACATGAAGGAAGATGTCCTTGAGAAAATGAAGATTTGTATGAAGGCATGTAACTGAAGTTTACAAATGCATTAGAATTCGAAAAATAAAGCAATACCTTGCCAGGTGTGAAAAAGGCTTTCATTTCTGAAGGTAGATAATTTTTGCTATTATTGAAGTTCTGAAAAATGAATAAAAATTGAGAAAGCTTTTAACAGACATCATAAGACACTGCACATTGGAAACAAGATTGCAATTTCCATCTTAAAATCAGTATCCATATGAGACAACCACATGCTGTTCCACTAAAGTTCCAAAAACTTGAGTTTCATTTTTGAACAGTCAAATAGATTTCACCCTTTGATGGACATAAATGACATGTGCGCAGTAACAATATGATGAGCTAAGCTACGGACAAACGTAATACTGGCTTCTCTTTACAAAGCTGACATAGTTGCTAGAAGCAGAAAGAAATTAAGAAATAAACACTGGTCAGAGTTTTTCTACTCATCACTTTTCCCCAAATCAATTTTAGCCAGTTGCATTTCATTGTACTTACAAAGCCAACAGTTCAGGTGACAACACTGTAGGGCAAAAGAGACTATGTACCCATAATAATTTCCGTATTATTCTTCTATCCTCTCATTTTTGTTTTGGAATGTCCCCTTGCTGCTGATAAGCCTCCAAACTCTTTATAACCCCAACTTTACCAATATGCAGCCAGATCTCCAATTTCATTTTATTACAAGGATTAATCTAAATTAGTGAGAGGTCTATATTCTACTGAATGGCAGCACTATATATTCCAGCACGTCTTATACAGGATGTTTGGGGTGTGGAATGTGTTGCCTGTTGTGATAGTGAAGTCAGACACTTTAGGAAATTTCAAATGGTTATAGGATAGGCACACATGGGGCACACCAGAATGACAGAGAATAGGAGAGCTTGATCTTGGATTTGGACGCAGCTTGGCACAACATCGAGGGCTGAAGGGTCTGTACTGTTCTATATACAGTCAATTAAAGCAGTTCTCATGCCACATATTCGATTTTCATTACCAAAATCTTGTTAAAATTCAACATTTGTTTTGCTTGCCTTTAATGCTCAAAGGATAAAGATTAGAAACCGATGTTAGGTAGTAATCTGATATGCTTCTGTATAAGAGACAATTGGAAGCATAAAATTTTATAGCATGACAAAATGTCATTTGGGCACCTGGACTAGGACAGTTAACTCTCGAGTCCAATGCCACATAACTTCAATTTTTCTCATTCAAATACTTGTGGCACTTTCCTTTTGAAAGTTGCATGATGCAATCTAAATACACTATAATTTCTGGTGAGGAATTCTATGTCCTAACACCACTCTTCATAAATATTTGAGCAAAAAGAAACCAGCAATTGCTATTCTTGCAGTTTGAAATGCACATGCACTTCTTTTGAGAATTAACGATATAAATCTCAACATAGTTTCTGATCGACTTTCCGTTTTGTATGGAATGCATTGAGATTAACTCCTCCAGAATTGTTCATAAGAAATTGCTGGACAGATCATTTGGGCCAGCTACCTCCTCTCACTTCCCTGACAATGCAAAGCCAGAGTTTACTGTAATAAAAGGAACCAGGTTATAATTGAGACTCTAGGATGTAGTGGGATTGTCATTGTGACATTACAAGATTAGATATTCATAAACCCATGGTAACAGCTGTGATTGGAGAGGAGGTGGACTGGCATAGTTTCAATAGAAGAAAAATCCAGAAATTTGGAAGCCAAATTAGAGGGTGATTTAGCTAATTGGATTAGAAATTGGCTGGCAGATAGAAGACAGAGGGTGGTGGTTGATGGGAGATATTCATCATGGAGTTCGGTGACAAGTGGTGTACCTCAGGGGTCTGTTTTGGGGCCCCTGCTGTTTGTAATTTTTATAAATGATCTGGATGAGGGTATTGAGGGATGGATCAGTAAATTTGCAGATGACACTAAAGTCGGTGGAGTGGTAGATAGTGAAGAGGGGTGTTATAGTTTACAGAGTGACTTGGACAAGTTGCAGAGCTGGGCCGAGAGGTGGCAAATGGAGTTTAATGTGGAAAAGTGTGAGGTAATGCACTTTGGCAGGAACAATAAATGTGTAGAGTATAGGGCTAATGGTAGGGCTCTTAATAGTGTTGAGGAACAGAAGGATCTTGGTGTATGTGTCAATAGATCCCTGAAAGTAGGCAGTCAAGTGGATAAAGTTGTTAAGAAGGCTTATGGAGTCTTAGCTTTTATTGGTAGGGGGATTGAATTTAGGAGCCGCAGCATCATGTTGCAGCTGTACAAAACTCTAGTGCGGCCGCACTTGGAGTATTGTGTGCAGTTCTGGTCGCCACATTATAAGAAAGATGTGGAGGCATTGGAGAGGGTACAGAGGAGGTTTACTAGGATGTTGCCTGGTATGGAGGGCAGGTCCTATGAAGAGAGGTTGAAGGATTTGAGGTTGTTTTCGTTAGAAAGGAGGCGGCTAAGGGGGGATCTTATTGAAGCATATAAGATGATTAGAGGTTTGGATAGGGTGGACAGTGATAGCCTTTTTCCTAGGATGGAGAAAGCTAGCACGAGGGGACACAACTTTAAATTAAGGGGTATGAGTTATAGGACGGATATCAGAGGTAGGTTCTTTACTCAAAGAGTGATTAGGGAGTGGAATGCCCTGCCTGCAGCTGTTGTAGATGCGCCAAGTTTGGTGGCGTTTAAGAGGTTAGTTGATAAGTATATGGATGAGAAGGGAATGGTTTAGTTAGGAGGGGCATTGCTTTTTATTTTTGGTCGGCACAACATCGAAGGCCGAAGGGCCTGTTCTGTGCTGTATTGTTCTATGTTCTATGTTCTAAATTAGAGGACAGATCCAGAATTCACTGGTCAAAACAAAAACCAGCATGGTCAGGGTATGGGCAGTGGCCCCATATAACATTAAACTTGTAGATATTTAGGACTAATATGCATCCACTATTTGACGAAATATGAATTTTACTACTGCAAGAAGAGATCTGAGAAGGAAGCATAAAGGATGGCAGCGGATAATCAAGAAAGGAGTTGCTCAGATGACAAACTCTTCAGGCACAGCCATAAAGAGCCGCCCATGCATAATAATGATCCAATCATGGCTGAATCATGTTCCGCAAACACAATACAATGTACAGTTGCAAATGCACAAATTTGCTGCTGGCATAGCACATGCCAAAATCCACATTACCAAAAATACTTACTCCATAATATGCCCCCCACCTCACCAATTATTCTTTCATGGTTGAAACACAAATTTAGTAGTGGTTCCCCCCCACCCGGCCCCACAACCAACCAACCAAACATAATCAAAAGGCTTCATGGGCAGATTTTTATCCACTGCAGGCAGTTGAGCCGGTACAATTTGATGGATGTCTTGCTTCCCCCCGCTGCCATTTAACAAAAACAGTACTGCAACTTAAAAACAGTACTTTGGAACAATTCATATCCAACCCAAAATGTTAATTCTGTTTTATCATAGAGTCTCTATAGTGGTGAATGAGCCATTGAACCCATTAAGTTTGCACTGGCTCTCCAACAGAGCATATTATCCAGGCTTATTCTCTGCCTATGCCTGTAACCCCTTACACATATCCTGTAAATTCCCCTAAATGGCACATTCTAGGTCACCAAAGGTTTATTTATCATGGCCAATCTACTTAACAAGCACATCTTTGGACTGTGGGAGGAATGATGTAGAGATGCCAGTGTTGGACTGGGGTAAATACAGTAAGGAGTCTCACAACACCAGGTTAAAGTCCAACCAGTTTATTTGATAGTAAACCCACAAGCTTTTGGAGTGAGAACGTCCACTCACCTGGCAAAGGGGCAATCCTGAAAGTTTGTGGGTTTACTATCAAATAAACTGGTTAAATTTTAACCTGGTGTTGTGAGACTTCTTACTGTAGGAGGAAACCAGAGCACCCAGAGGAAATCCACTCAAACACAGAACTTGCAAACTCCACACAGTCACCCAAAGCTGGAATCAAACTGGGGTCCCTGTATCTGTGAGACACCACTATGCCATCATGCCACTTTCCACAAATGCTGCCATACCTGAGTAACACCTGAGCGAGAACCAGTGCAGACTTAATGAGTTGAATGGCCTCATTCACATAGAAAGGCAGACTCAGATGAATTCTATTCAATTAGTATGAATGACACATTTTCATACATTAGATCTAGAACAATACTGCTGTGTGACATGAATACTTAATATGTCCTTAATTATTCATATCAAAATGCAATTAGAACTATACACTTGGTAACAGTACATACCTTATCAGGATGAGTGAAGTATTTCGCAGGAAGCACTGGGTCTTTTGGAGACTCCAGGCTGTATGTGGTACTTTTAGAGATGATAATGTTCATTGCAACATCACAAACTGTATACAATTTCTAAAAAGAAACAAAAAATGTAAGTTTTGCAAATTAATTGTGGAAAGCACTGTTAAAGATCAGTGAGAGACACATTTAAGTATCATTTGGTCGTATAACTAAATTTTTACTGATGCTGTCTGAAACAAAGCAGAAATTGCAATTACACTGACACCTAGACTCTGCACAGGAGTATAAAAGGTGATCTTATTTTTCTTAGCGCAGAGTACAACAACTGAGCACATAGAAAAGTAATTGGAATAAGGATTAGAAAAGTTGAGGAGAAATTTCTTCACTGGTGGGAGTTTGGACCTTGTCTGAAAGTGATAGAGGGGAAAACACATACTACCATTATATTTAAACAGTGCTTGAATGTTCCTGGAAGAGCTATACCCAACAATGCTCCAGACCAAAAACTGCATAGTGGGATCAGCCTAGGTAACTACTTTTCAGCCAGCACCGGAACAAAAGGGCCTTTTCCTTGTAAATTTCCATGTTTCTATGAATTAGTTCATTTCTACATCATTAAAGACTTCAAATAATATGCCATCATTAACTAAGGAATCTGAAAAGTACAAGCTGCAATATATCCCAATTATTCACAAAATTTAAAGACAAACCTCATTCATCTTTGGATCATCCGGACCTTGAACATCTTTTGTCTGTTTTATGTTTTCTACCATTTTTCTGATAAAAGCATGACTGTTGTTTTCATTTTTAACCATCAGTATTTCAAGCATAAACCATAAACATCTGAAGGACATGAATAAAAATTGAGAGATTAAGTCATTACTTAAGAATCCAATTCCCCAAATAGGATGTACAATTTCCAATATTAGCTTACCATGAAAACTGACACGTGTACTTTACCGAACATTTGAGGAACCATCAGCAATATTAAAGTAGCATTGAAAAATTTTACTATAGAACTTTTAAAATCATCATAGCCAACATGCATGAGTTTTGTTCTGGAGTCAGAAGAGAATATTGCACAAATCAATGATTATCTTTCAGAACATTTCTACAACATGACCATCATGTTACAACAATCACGTCTGGTGGCTTGCAATTTGCAACTCTCATTTACCCCACTCAAGTCTCCTCAATTTAAATTAAGCCTTCTTAAGGGGAATACTAATTCACAAGAGTTACTGCAGTTCAAAAGATAATTAACTGTGTTAGGGACCAGTTCAGAAACTCCAAGGTGCATTATGAAGTTAGCTTAGACCTCAACTTTTTTTTGATTTTGGCATTATGGTGAACACTAGGTGTTTCACTCCAAATATGATTCAATTGACTGGCTAAACGTGAAAAACATTTAGTTTTTACTGGGTTCGAGAAAGACACCATAACAAACGTTCGTGAACAAACAGCTCACTTATTTCATACGAAATTTCCTTCATGAGGGATGTGGCGAAAGAAAATATCCCATTTTTACCAGGAAAGGGAAATCTGTCTGGTCATTCACATCAATTTTTATTAGTTTTCAAGAATCTGCTTTAAAATTCCAATTAGTTTTCTCTAACTGCCAAAATAGAACCGCTTGCTACGTCTTACTAACAGAGATAATATTTAAAATACTCAATTGACTGTTAAACAGAGATATGTTGAGGAAAGCACAGTGACACAGTGGTTAGCACTGCTGACTCTCAGTGCCAGGGACCCAGGTTCAATTCTGGACTCAGGTCACTGTGCAAACTTCACACACACACATTCTCCCCATATCTGCTTGGGTTTCCTCCAGGTGTTCTAGTTCCCTCCCACACTCCAAAAACATGCAAGGGTTAAGCTGATTAGCCATGCTAAATTGATCTTAGTATCAAAGGATTAGCAGAGTAAACATGTGGGGTTACAGGAATAGGACCTGCATGGGATTGTGGTCAGTGCAGACTTGATAGGCCAAATCCCTACTCCTTCTGCACTGTAGGGATGTTATGATTCCAAATAAAAGGTGAAATGTAAAACGCATAACTATTTCTGTCTATAATCAAGGAGAATTCAAAAGAAAGGGATACTCCATAACTAACACAATATTGTTAAAAATAAATGCTGCATGCTGCTCGTACATTTTATTGAGGCATGACAAAGTAAGAAAACATACAATAGATGGGAAGAGTGGTGGAGGAAACGGAACAAAGTACTAGCTAGACAAATGCAAGAAAACTGAAGAAATTTGGGAATTAAGGCAAATATTGTATATAATAAATATTTTATAAAATAACATACACAAGAATATGATGTTTTATATAATTGCAATTTTAAATTTTTTGTAAACATTAATAACAGTATAGTTAGATAGCATACTTACTCTTTAATATCTTTCAGTTGCTCAATATCCTGCACTTTTACGTAATCTGGATCATGTGCAAGCAGATGAATTGTGTATGGAACAACATATTCAGGCAGCAACGATAACAATTTTTCTGCAGTCACACATCAAGAAAGAAAAAGCTGGTCATTGGTTTCCAAATGAAATATTTAAAGAAAAAACAGATGCCAGCAATCCTGACATTGAAAATTCTCCTAATTAAGTCAGTAAAGGGTGCAAAAGGTAACAAAAAAAATCAATGATTTGTCTCAAAATTTAAATTCAATAGATCAAGATTTCTTCCCCATCTCACATGCCAAATGCTTTCATTTGCTCTTCAAAACAATGTCTCAATCTTGTTTGTACTTGCCACCAACATTCAGATCATATTATGAACTCTAGTTAAAACAGTCTTGCCATTACTAAATCTCAAACCTATTTTGTGTGCTTGCTTAAGTTTTTTCTTTAAATTATAAGACAAAATTTCAAAACTATAAAGCTAACAAGAATTAAAAAATGTATCTTAAGCGTATAAATGGTTCCACAATAATATGCAATCTCAGTGATTAACTTGCCAAAAAGTGACTTTTATATAGCAAAAATAAAGTTTATTTACTAGTCACAAGTAAAGCTTATATTAACACTGCAATGAAGTTGCTGTGAAAAATTCCTAGTCGCCACACTCCGTCACTTGTTTGGGCCAATGCACCTAAGCAGCACATCTTTCAGACTGTGGGAGGAAACTGGAGCACCTCCTGGAGGAAACCCACGCAGACACATGAATGTGCAAATTCCACACAATGACCCAAGCCTGGAATTGAACCTGGATCCCTGGCACTGTGAGGCAGCAATGCTAACCACTGTGCCATCTACAGCTAGCAGCTAGGCTGTTAAGGGAAAGTGCAGGATATGGGTTACATGCTCAGTAAAAGGGTCATCATTTTATTTTGAGAAAGAATTGAACATGTTTGGGGAAAAACACCCTTGAAAACTTCAGAAAATTTTATATCATATTTCATATATTTTTGGTATTTTCCACATCCCAAATATTAAATTTACACCATTATTGGAGGGCATTATTTTCAAACAGGGTGAAAAACTACCTAGGAAAGGGTCAGTAAGAAAATTTTCCCATGTGTTCAAGATATTTTGATATAAAAAGAAACATGCACAGGACCAGCCCATTTTGTAAGATAAATGGGAATTCACTTATGAAGTAAGCAAAACTTAAATTAACCTCAGAAAATTCACGTGGGTAAGTGAACGCTAAAGCTACTGCAATGCTGGAGCATTTGTGGTGGGAACAGTACAAGTGTGCACATTTGTTGCCAGTGCTCAAAAATCTTCGATCTAAGCAGCTGGCTTTTCTCCACTGTGTTCCCAGCAAGAGAACCCCCTCACCCAGTTAATGCCGACCAAAGTATTGTGAAAATAATACATTGAAAAATGGTTCTTCCAGAGGTTCAATGAGAGGTTGTTCAATATCTGCTCCCAATTTTTATCCCACACCAGCAGTTGGTTGGCACACTTCAAATCACCTGGAGAACATCCCATCTTGCTTTGCCTCAAAAGAGCAGCAAATAAAAATTTGTGGGACAGTGATATGATGGAAGGTAGCATGTAACAATGCACTGTCACCACTTGGCTATCCAGAATTTCAGTCATCAAACAAAGCTCATTAAAGCAAGGTGCCATATATACTGTACAGTGCCATTCAATGTGTTGCAAATAAGAAAACAGTGATATTTTTGAAATATCTGAAGTTGAATAGTCATGAAATTTGTTTTTTTTTAAACTAGAGAGGCATATATGCATTATCAAGACTTTACTTAGTTTTGATTCGGTAAGGTTTTTATTAACACACAAGCTAAATTTTCACTTTTAGCAAACATTCTTGATCAGCTCTCGTGCGTTTTTTCCCCCAGTTCTTATGCAGCTCAATTCTAATTAACAGCTTTGCCAATCAACTTTTACACCATTCGAGTGGGATGCTTTATACAAAACAAGAGAAAATTCAGTAAATACACAGATTAAAAAAAAACTGGATTATATACATGTCTGCAAGATGGTAAATGAGTTCAACTACAGCAAAAAAAAAAAATGCCATGTACTCTCTCAGGGAAACAGAGGAAAATGAAGTTTCTTGAGCTGCACTGGTCACTATCTTCTCTAAACTTTGGCAATACTTACCACTCACTGCTGCATGTTGCTTCAAATATTCCCTCCTGATATTGATATTTTTCACTAAGCATTGCCTAGCATGTGCTCGCCTTTCTTTTGCCGGGTCCTTTGCACACAGTGAAAATATTGCCATGTACTCTAGTGGTAGTCGTAGTTTGGCAAGTCCTTTGTTGAGCTTCTGTGCAAATATTTGCCTCACTTGATAACATTCATCCTGTAAATGAACAACTTAACAGTTATTCTCTTGTGCCAATATAGATAAAAAAATTGAATACTTAAATCGGACATAGCAAAACATGCACAGTGTTTTATTCTTTATTGATGAACAGTTGTATGTGAGCCACAGGCTCCCATGTGCTTCTGTATTTGAAGGAATGATTGAAATTTCCCAGTTTAGATATCATAGACACAGGTTGGCTAATGCATAAGCCAAGCGTCAGACAAATAACATTCCAGCTGTTCGACTAGCAACCTTTGATGCATGCTTTGGACTACCACTTCCTTTCCCAAAAATGTTTTTTTTTGTTATATTTAGTAATGACTGCAACTAGTGACTGATTTAATCTGTTCCAGATACCAAGGATTGGATTTTACGGGGTGTCATCTTCCCCACACTAGTTAATGTCATGTGTTGCATTCAATTAATCATGTTGCATTTACATGTTTCACACTGCCGATCATTCTATACTGCTTTACAGCCACTGAAATATTTTAACAGTTTTATCAATATTAAAAAGTCAGACATGTAGCAGACTACTTTCATAAACATGAAATCTTGCAAAAAATGTATTTTTTTTGTTAAACAGAGTGATAAGTATTCCAGAGTTCAGATGCATGATATGCGTTGCACACCAACTGCAAATACGCTCTAAACTAATGTAAAGAACTAAACAGTCAGAAACCGTTCACTAACCACACTAGAATGCCTTATGATAAACAGTACATAAATAGAAGAGAAACACAGAAGAAAGATAGGAAGGCTTATTTTCAGGATCAAGTTAAAACCTCAATTCATTTTCAAAAGTATAAATTTTGCACAGTTTATTTTTCTGATTGAACTAACTATATTGACAGCAACTTAATTCTTTACATCGGGAAGCCAAAAACAAAAGAAAAAGATGCCCAGCCTACAGAAAAAAATTTGAAAATTACATTTCAAGATGGATAAAGCCACTTACATTCATTACCAGTGCACATAACTGAAACTGTTCTAGTGTAATGATTTCATAGTAACAGGGCTCCTGTGCTAACTTCAAAACAGCACAGCCAGCTGCCAAACGCAGACGTGACATATCAGGTTTGCTGCAAAAGAACACATAGGGAAACAGACAAGTTATTTAGGAGGTCAACTATACTTTGACCTCATGTGGACAACAACCCTACTTAAGTTCAGCTCAGATTAAAATGACAAAACCTGACTGATTACTTACACAATCTTGTTAAAATACTTTGGTCATAGAAGTAATTAACTTGATACTTTTGTGCAAAACATCAGCTTATTTTAGTTCACTTAGGTTTCTCATTAATAATAAAAAAACCATTGTTCAGTAAACACTAGAATAATACACGTGAATTCCTAGCAATGCACTATAGCAAAATATTGCTAAAAACCAAATAACTGCAAAGTTCCAAATGCTAAATTTTTTAAACTGGCATTTCAGAACTAAATTGCAACCATGAATTTAAATTAGAAAGTTTAGACATGCTAACATTAAACTATGAAGGTAAGGATAAAAACCTGAATCAGCCTATTTAAAAAAGACTTCTCAGCAGTCTGTCATAATAGCCTGCCATAAAGATGGAACAATCACAGGCATGTCAGATGCAGTTAGGTGACCACGCAACAGCTATGAGCTAGATTGGAATCACGCCCAGACTAATGGCACAAGTCTCCACTCTCCATCCAATAAGTACTCCAAATGAAATTTAGGCAGCATTATTTCAGTTTCTAGTCAGCATGACAGAGTAATACAGCACTGAATTTCAATAAATTGGCCAATTCACTCAAGTAATAGCTTTCTATTGTGGAAGCCTAGAGTTTCCTTTTTGGGATCCTTTGTAATTTTTAGGGTGAATTCACAGAAAATTACAGAATGTGTTACAGCACAGAAGGAAGCCATTTGGCCTGTTGTGCCTCTTTTTCAGATAATAATCTAATTCTCTTTTGAATGCACTGATTTGAACCAGCTCTACCATGCTCTTCAGCACTGCAACCCAAATGCTAATCTACATCTACAATCACTGATTCTCATGAACAACAAGATATTCCTGCTCTTGCATCCCCCTTTAGAATTGTATGTTTTATTTTAAATTATATTGCATTATTTGTACTAAAATGAGTCACTTCACATTTCTTTGCATTAAATTTTTAATCTGCCACTCATCCGCCCTTCCACCATCTGTGTCCTTTTGAAGCTCTATACCATCATTCTCACAGTTCACAATATTTTCAAGTTTTGTACTGTTAGTAAATTTTGAACACGTGCTGTACACTGACTTGAATTTATGCCATAAAAATTAATTTGAAGAAACAAAAAGGAAAATTGGGCAAATCAGAGGAAAGGCTTTTTGAAAGAAGTTCTGTTTAAAGAGTTTACATTGTGTTAAAATTAGAAAAATACAGTTTTACGTGGGTTTAATTTAGTGCTTCTGTGAAATGAAGGGTAAACCTATAGATTCCTGTTGGATTAAGTGCTCGTACACGTGGGCATTTTGATTTCAAATTGTGTTTCTATTGTGCTTAGAGAAGTTACAGCGTGAAAAGTGAATAAAGGTTGCGGCAGAAGTAGAAAACCAAGTGTTTCTTTATCTCTTTCTGCAGGTGTAGGGGAAAGAAGAGGTTGCCTTTGTTCTTAGTTTAACTAAAAGTCAGAGCAATTGGTTTAGAAGGCTGGAAAGGAAATATCTCTCTCAGCTTTGCTAAAGAAAAACTTATCAATGCAGTAATGATTAAGAAAACAAGTATAGAGAACTAAAGTCCAGTTAGTCAAGAAAACTAAAAGAAATGAAGAGAAGTTTCCAAGAAAGCTGAGATTAAAGGAACAGAGAACCAGACAGTATAGATAAGCAGATCCAAGAAGACAGAGAAACCAGAAAGATATCTGAAATGATGTTTGGATTTCAGAGACATTATTTGAAATAACCATGAAATTTAGTGGCTGGATCCTGGTGTTTGTCTAAGAGCCTTGCAGACAAAAGAAATCCTGAAGAAAGTGGTGTAAAACCAGACAGCAAACTTTAATGAGAGCAGATGAGTGAAAGCATTCTTTTTGAAAGTGGAACTTGAAATCACTCATGTGGAAACGAGAGTTCAATGGGATAAATGGCTCATGGTATAAGAATCGCGTGCACGTGTGTTTTTGGGGGGGGGGGGGGGGGGGGGGGGGGGGAAGCGTGGTGACAATCCATTCACGTTCAAAGAGGAGTACATTTGGCAACAGCCAGCCTGTCTGTTTAAAAGGGACTGTGTGTTGCTGAGACCATTGTAGCATAAGATATACTTTGTGACCCATGTTGATCTTAAAGTGCGTACATTTGTGAAGCTGAGATAGCAGAGGAGTATTATATCATAATTAAACTTTCTGGGTGGATTTCTCCCAAAGAAAATCCAAATGTTGAATCTGTGGGAAAACTGCAGTAATTCGTGCCATTTTTCTCAGCGAGAGTTCACATTAGAATCGCCCACATTCCACCTAATACAGAGGTTATCAGCATGAATATCATTAGATTTCAGGGGACATGGCTATTCCCACTTGAGGGGCTCAAATCAGCAGACCTCTACACGTGCACAGTGGCCCCAAACTTTCATCCTCTCGTTTGCTGGCCAGCCCGGGATACCCTCCATGCTGCCCAGCCCTCCCCAACCATTCCTGGGCCAGCCAGCCCCAACACCATCCCCTCCCTCCCAGTAATCTGTCACAGGAACTCTATGAATCACTCTCACATGATTCTCCCAGCCGGCTGCACGAACAAATTACTGCAGCACGATGGGAGAATCATTCTCTTCATGTTTAATAAATGTTTTTTAAAACTAATTAGCATTCCTGTGACTAAGTTCCTCCACATTTTCTTAAAAGTTAAAAAAAGGTCTTTCTAAGCCAGTGTTCCATTCTGGGATATTACATCTACTTGTATCAACTGAGATCATAATATCTGTAATAAAACACAATTATATTCTTTCTCAATGTACCAAATAATAATGAAATAGGAAGAGTAGAGAATTCAGCTCCCCAGACATGCCCTGCCATTCAATTAAATCAAGGCTGATCAGATATTGGCTTCAAGGCCATTTACCTGACTGCTCCCCACTTTCATTACTGCCTCCATGGGGCAACACAGTAGCATAGTGGTTAACACCGCTGCTTCACAGGCCCAAGGACTAGGGTTCAATTCCCGGCATGGCTCATTATCTGTGTGGAACTCGCACACTCTCCTTGTGTTTTAATGGATTTCCTCCAGGTACTCTGGTTTCCTTCCACATTCTGAAAGACATGCTGGTTAGGTACATTGACCCGAACAGATGCCTGACTGTGGCAACTAGGGGAATTTCACAGTAACTTCATTGCAGTGTTAATGTAAGCCTTACTTGTGACTAAAAAGTAAATTTTATTTTCATCTTTCTTAACCTGCAATTCCCTTAAAGATCAAAAATCAACCTAACTCAGCTTGAATGACTCAGCTTCTACTCTTTCTAGAGAAGTGAATTCCAAAGATTAATGATCCTCATCTTCATCCAAAAAGGGAGGCCCATTATTTTTAAACATTGCATCCTTGTTTAAGATTCCACCATGAGCATTCACTCAATAAAAATCCCCTCAGAATCTTATTTTAATAAGATCACCTCTGATCCCTCTAAAAGCCAATGAGCATAGGCCCAACTTTTCCTCATAAAACAACCACTCATCTGAGGAATCAACCTTGTGAATCTTCCCGGTACTACCTTTCATGCAAGTTTATCCCTCCTAAAGTCATTCATTTGTGTGGGTGTTCTGCCCAAAGATTGTTTGCTGATGCTTCATCTTGAGCCATTTCCTTCCCCGATTTGTTCCAGTGGTGATTCATCATTGCCTTTCACTCTCAGGTTGAGGACAAGAGGGCAAGTCCAAGGCTTAACTCAATAGGAACAGGAATCAAATCCATGAGTTAGCACCATTCTGCATCATATACTCTCCACTTAGCCCAGAGCTAACCAAACTCCTCCTTCTTAGGAAAACAAAAACCGTATGCAACAGTCTTGGAGTGGTCTTACATGTACAATTGTAACTAAATTTTCTGACTTTTATAGTTCAGCCCCCTTGCAATAAATGTCAACACTGCATTTGCCTTCTGAATTTCTTGATATACCTGTGTGCTTTTTTTTATAATTCGCATACAAGGACACCCAGATACCTCTGCACTACATTTCAAGAGGATTCTGCTTTTTTATTCCTCCTATCAAAATGGACTACTTCACATTTTCTCACATTACGTTCCATTTGTCAAATATTTTTGCCTATACAATTAATATACAAAACAACTAATCAAAAAACACATGTTAACTGATTACTACACACCTAATTTTGCCTTGTTCTGTCAAGTCACCATCACTATGTAGTATTGCAGTTAGCAGTCTCAAGGTGGAAGTTCCTGATTTATTAACATTGGTTCTCATTCCCATCAACCACCGCACCATCATCTTCATGGCCTGTATCTGTAAAATAAGTAGATCAAACATGAAACATTTAAAAAGTGATCTCAATGAATATTTTTGTATTTTTTAAAAGCTTATTTATTAGTGTCACAAGTAGACTTACATTAACACTAATGAAGTTGGTGTGAAAATCTCCTAGTTCCCACATTCCAATACCTGCTCTGGTATACTGAGGGAGAATTTAGCATGGTTAATGCACCTAACCAACAAGTCTTTCAGAATGTGGGAGGAAATCCACGCAAATGTGCATACTCCGCACAGACAGTGACCCAAGCCGGGAACCAAACCTGGGTCCCAGGTGCTGTGAGGCAGCAGTGCTAATCACTGCGCCACCATGCTGTCCTGTAGGTCTTTATCCAAAATTGACAACATCAAATTGAATGTTCAAACAATAGCAAATTAACTAATATTTGTTAATAATATTTCCATACAACCCACCGTATGTTTTGCAGTGGCAGAGCTGGCCCACCGTTGACTGGTGGGTGGCAGGATTTTCTGGTTCCATCATTAACAATAGAGTTTCCCCATTGTATGTAACCCTCGCCACAGTGAAACTGCAGCTGGGATGAGCCATTGGCAGGACTGGAAGATCCCGCTGGCATGAATGGCTGAAATGTTCTGTACACAATCTTTTTTAGTATATAGTATTACAAGCCCGACTAACATTATCACTGGACAAGTCAAGTCCCAAACTGAATCTAGCTCAATAGATCTGAATTTTTATATTCAGTTTAGATACATGGAAGGCAGTTATTGAACAAAATCACAGGAGCCAGCTGATAAACTTCTGGCATTTTAGATATGAACTATAACACTCCTTCACCCCTAATATACTTTTATAGGCATACACAGATTTTGTAACTTGTTTTATCCTTACAAATCTCATGTTCACAATAAGTACACAATGTAAACCAATAGACAAAATGTGGTCCGACACCGCACACACTGAAATCAAGCAACAGATACTACCTAAAACAATTGGCCAAATCTATTTTAATTGATGACAGCCATAGCAGAATTATATTCCAAAGGAATCAAAAAGGTGTAAAAGTAAAATGTGTATGTATATTCTTCAACATATTCTCACTGTTTACAGTGAGCAGGTTTGTGAGAATTTGATTTGGTAATTAAGTACAATAACAAGTATAACTTGGCCTTGTTCTCTATTTATCCCACATCATCTACAGCTTATGAAACCCCTATCCAAATGACCTTCTTACTGTTAAATGTTAGATCTGATCACTTCATTCAGTCCCTTCCATTTTTACCTTTACACTTTCCACATCCCTGTAATACCTCAGATGAAGTCAGACTATGGCTACCTTTTGCTGTCCTTTCGTCTCACATTAGAAAACCAATACATTATTAAAAACAATGCTTCATAATCTGAATAGGGACAGGCAGGTCCTGCAAGAGGTCAGAAGAATTAAATTACATCAGCAACGGGCATTGCGCCAGTTTCAAAACTAGAGTTTCAGTAGACATGCCTCAGTATTTTTTGCACTACTTAATCTCCCCGTATACTACAGAGGGGTGCTTCAAAGGGACCACAGTATTTACCTCCATAGTAGTCCCCAGTTTGTTCTTTTAATATACACAGACATAAAAGTAGTAGCCACATACAGACACAAACCATCTTTTCACCTGTATTTAATTTGTACAATATCATATTAAGCACAGCTGTTCCTAACCAAAATAAACAAGCAGTTATATAACATAAAAATTGACTTTGATGCTGATGCTGATAACTGATGTAAATAACGAATGGTTATCAGCTTCAGCTGATTTAAGCCATTGTTTTAAGTAATGAGAATTGAAGAACTAAGCAACTGGGTAATTAGAAGACAATCTAAAATTGATTGCTAAAGATCTATAGAGACTTCTGAAAGTGGAGACAGATTCACCAAAATGGAAGGATTTAGAAGAATAGCTCAAGGGTGTTGGCATGAGGCAACTGAAGATTTTGTGACTGATGGTACAAAACAGAGCATGGGATGAATGAGAACAAATTTGCACCTTTTCAAAATTCAAATTGGGAAAGAATGTAGCAACAGATTTGTAGTGGGAGGGTGGGGCAAGGAGGTCAAAGAACTAAAAAAAGAGAAATTTCATACTTAGTAGGCTCAGTCTCAATGTGGCAAACAACTAGCACAAGATTTAACAGATACTGGTGCTCTAGATGAGCTGATGGGGTGAACTTCAGAAGGCTTGCAATCAAAGAGTTGGGGAAATGAAAACTCTTTATCCAGTGCACTCAGCTACTTCCAGATACCGTGTAGTGTACCAAAATTTTCAACAAAAAAAATCAGTTTCTGTGGTGCAGTCCTCAGGAAGAGGCCCAGATGAATCATCCTCTCAACATTTCTGGTTGGAGATGGTACAAAAGCTCCAGGCTTATCTATTGCACTCATGCTCTCTTTTACAAATATAACTCTAATTTTATTTGGGGTGAAACCCCAATTTGCTGGAAACTGAATATAAAAACAGCAAGCTAAATAAAGAGGTCAGATAGCATCTGTGCAGAAAAGAGGTTATCATTTCAGATCAATGATCTTTCAATAGCACTGTTGAAAATAATTACTCTATCTACCCTATTAAATTTCTTTATCATTTTAAAACACTTCAATTCGATCATACCTCAATGGTGAGAGTAGCATAGGAAAATGGCAGTGCTTTACTAAATAGCACTTACTTTTGTCAATGTTTCAGGACACACTTCTTCATCTGGTACCCAAAGCTTTGTTGTCTTCTTTACTGGAAACTAATATCAGAAATACTATAATTGGTCTTTGAATACTCAAATTACTTAATATACCAAAGCAGAGAGAGAAATGAATTTAATATCTCAAATTTAAAAAGAAAAACAAATAACAATTGATCATAAACTTTTAACTTTTTATCTTGAGTTGTCCTTTAAATATTTTTATATCCACTTTCTCAATTAAGAGGGAAGAGAAAGCAATTGTAACAGTGCCTATGAATGTTTAATAGGTTCGTGAAAATAGCAGGTAATACAGAACACCAATAGAGTGCGCTATACCACACTGTTCGCTGTGCTGGAAATACCAACCAGAAACAAACATAGTATAAAAGGACAGTTTTCATTTAGTATGCTTTTTCAAGCAAATGCTTTGCATAACTCTGATTCTCAGTATGGCTTAACACTTGTGTGATGAAAGCAAGTGCTCCATGCTGAAGCTCCACAGCAGTGCACAAATGGTTTAGGTCCAATATCATCACAACTGCTGTGCTCCAACTCCCTGCAATAATCAAGAGGGAGAAAAAAAGATTGGGTACTTCCCTACAGAAAGAAAATCATTTTTAATGGGGTAAGAGTCAATTTGGATTATTTGCATGTGTCTTTACCAAATTTCAACAGACACCAGCAGACATCTGGAAGCAAGGTTTATTAACTCATCTTTTTCAGCAGGCAGAAATGAAAAACAGCACAAATGAAAATTACTAACTAATAAGCAAACTGCCCCAACAAAAATTGTAAGTTACTGTATGTACTTACTCGGTCATTCATTAGCAAATCTTTCACAACAAAACCAGCCACCAGAGATTTCAGAGGTGCAGAAAACTGTTCAGGAGCCAGCATTGCTATATGTCCAATTGAAATCAATGGAGTTATGAGCTGCTCTGGATTGCTAGGGTCCAAACTCTTGTGCAAAGGCTAGGAGAAAATAGGAGTAGTCAAATTACAGTCATTTGCTGCAAATACTACAGGACTGATTCTATGTCCTGGTGTTCCAGTGGGATAGTGTTGCTGCCAGGAAGTGCCTCACAGCAAATTGCGGACAAAACCCACAATTATCCATCCATTAAGTGAAAATTATGGTCAGTGACTCCAAAGATGCACTTGCTGGGAGTACCATAATGATCCCACAAAAGCATTCAAAACAAAAAATATTTTAATCATTTGAGATATTCTTAGTACCAGGTTAGTAATATTACATTTTTTTAACTGAAATATAGAATTTGGTTTCTATCACATTTATTCAAAAACGAGGCTTCAAAATATTTCATATATAGTGAGCTAAAATTTGAGGTCTTTGTCAGTCAATAAAACTACCTCAGAGTTAAGATTGTACCTAAAATTAAAACATGTTTAAACACATTATTTTTCACAATTTACTAAAGTCAGCTTAAGAAGTATTAACTACTCTTAAAAAGCTTCAACTACCGTTTCAATGGCCCTTTGCACGTCAGTTCTCATATTTGCAGTCTGAAAGATTTGGCCCAATCTTACTGACACCCTTGACCAAATCATTCTCCGCACAGAAGTTAATTTGTGGCAGTCACTTTTTAATCACAGAGCAAGATTTCGATCCAAGACAGCTAAAAGCTCCTCTTGAAGACAGTAATTATCCAGTAGTCAGAAGGATCAAACTCAGGGTATCAAACAACAAAATGCAAAGAACGTGCAAAGCCATTCACAACTAATTAATTAAATCACAGGGCTGCTCTGAACTATGCTGTTTAAACTTGGGACAGCGGTTCTTAAGAATCAGCAGAATTTCTGACAGAGCCAAAAATGAATGTTTTGGTCTTCTCAATGTTTGATCAGAAGGAAGTGAGGTTCATTCAAGATTCAAAGTTAGCTCGTTAGCCCAACAACAGTGAGAGGCTCTGAAGCAGTATTGGGGCATCAGTTGAAAGATACATTAGATTCTGATAAGATAGCTAGAAGTATAACTAAGCAAAAGTGGTCCATGAATGTTGGAAGACAATATTTACATAACATCTTTCATGTAGAAAAAAATCCCAAGGCATTTCACAGAAAAAAACAAAATGACAAAGCCACAAAATGAGATACTAGGTCAGATGACTGAAAGCTTGGCCAAACTGCTCATGTGCGTGTTAAAGGAATAAAGAGAGATAGAGAGGCCAAGAGCTGTAGGGAGCATATTCTAAAGGCAACTGTCAGGACAATCGCTGCTGAGTATTCCTGATTTTAATTGCTCCAAGAGACTAGAATCAGCAAAGCAGAGATACTTGAGGTTTGTGGAATTGGAGAAAATCACAGTGACAGGGAGTGGCTGAGGGAGAGGATAAAACCCATGTAGGTCAGCAAGCACAGAGGGGATAGGAAAGTGGGACTCACTGTGAATCAAGACAAGGACAGCTCTGCTTTGTATGACTAAGTTTATGAAGCTTGAATGTGGGAGACTATGAGACTAATGCTATGAATGCATTAAAACAGTTGTGTCCAGAGACAACACAGGCTTGAATGAGAGGTTAAGTCATGCAATGTTGTGGAAATGGAAACAGACAATCTTAGAGATACCACAATCATGCGGTTGAAAGGTCAAATATGACACCATGCTGCAACTGGCTTAATCTCAGGCTGTTGCCAGGAAAGCGAGTTGAAATATTGTGATATTGTGGGAAATCAGTAATGTATAAAAATAATTCAAAATCCCAGTTATTAACAGAGTTATGCCACAATGTTTCACTTTTTGAACAAAATCCTTTAAATGAGTGAAACAAAGCAAGTTCCTTGATCTTGAGGATTCTTTCATTTCTCCTTGGACCAAACCAAGCTGTGCCATAGCTTTCAGCAATTCATTTTAATTCACTTTAGCGTTCCTGCTATTCTGGGGTTTAAGATTTTTTGGGGCCCTACCACTAGCAAGCAGCCCTCCAATTCTCCTCAAGCTAGGGTGATCAAATGTTCCATATATTGAGAGATTATCCCTCATTTTGTCCCACTTTGTGTCCTTTACTTCTCGGGCAGACTATGGAAATCTGGGCCTGGGAGGTTTCTTCTTGGCGTTGTCTCTTTTCGCTTCAAGTACGCGCACTGAGGTTGTCAGCCACCAAGAAAAGCTATGGTGAACAGAACACAAAACCACTCACCACACACCCCAATTCTTATGGTCATCAACACAGTCCCATCACCTCTCCTTTGGTCACCAGCATTTCCCCCCACCTCAGCTGAGATGTCCTTATGTTATTTCATAAAAGTTGGTCACCCTACCTTAAGCACTCATGTTTGTGAACATCCCAGCTCAAACATAGGCCTCACTGCACTCTTGCTTAGAGATTCCAACTCAGAAATACCCCCAATTTCTGACAGCCCTTTGATTCTAGTCTATAGCTTCTCTCTTTCTGCCTGTTTCCAAGCTGTTCCAGTTTCTGTGAAAAATCACACAGATGAGCCCAAAACAAAATATATTTCCTTGCACCTTGATCCAAGGCAACATGGTACACCTGGAATGTCCCAGAGGTTAAAACTGATTACCTCCAACTTGAAACCTATCCTTGGATCTGAAGAGTATATGGATATCGTAAGAACTTTTCTTGTTAGCCTGTTGCTTTAAACCATTTTTTGATCTGGATTCCTAAGCGAATAATTAAAAGCCCTTTTTTGGGTGAATGTAAACTTCTGTCTCTGCCTTGAAACTCAAATATAGCCCATTCTTTAGTATTTCATACTTCAGACTCTAACACTAGGTAAAGATGGATTATAATTACTCTAGGCTCTATTTCCCAGTTTTTCAAAAAAAAGCCCTCACACAAAACCACTCACCACACACCCCAATTCTTATGGTCATCAACACACGCCCATCACTCTCCTTTGGTCACCAGCATTCCCCCCACCTCAGCTGAGATGTCCATATGTTATCTCATAAAAGTTGGTCACCCTATCTTAAGCACTCTTGTTTGTGGACATCCCAGCTCAAACATAGGCCTCACTGCCTTCCCACTACCCCTTCACCAACTCATCTTACAGTTAAAAATTCAATTTCTAAAAACTAAAAATTAAACTCTTAAAACATATGAATCATAAAATTACATGTTCACAACAATAGCTAGGGAACAGAGTTAGCCAGAACAGAAACAATAGCCTTCCCAATTGAATGAAGGAAATTTCTGCTCATTCATGCTGGATGCCAGATGAGCAGTTTGATAATCTATTGCTTTCAACCATTTCTTGAAAGCATCAGGATACTGCAAAGACTATGAGCCCTTACAATATTCTGGCAATAGCGCTGAAGGCTTGTGTTCCAGAACTTGCCACACCCTTAGCCAGAATGTTCCAGTACAGCGAGGTCACTTGGATCTATCCAGCAGTATGCAAAATATCCCAGGTATGTCCTGTATACAAAGCAGAACAAATCGAACCAGTCAATTTAATGCCGTATCTGTCTACTCTCGATCACGTGATGGAAGGAGTCACCAACAGTGCTAGCAACTGGTTCTTACTCAGCAATAGCCTGTTCACTGGCAACTCAGCTTGAGTTGTATCAGTGCCATCACTACCTGGCCTCATTACAGCCTTGTTCTAAAATATGGACATAAGAGCTACAAGCCTAGGCATCAAGGCTGCATTTGATTAAGTGGTATCGAGGAGCCCTAGCAAAAGTGAATTCAATAAGAATCATGGGGAAAACCCACCACTGATTGAGAATCATACCTAGCACAACGGAAAATGGTGTAGATGATTTACCTCCAACCACCATAATCATCTCAGTTCCAGGACATCGCTGCAAAATTTCCTCAGGGTAATATTCAATACCCTATCTGCACTGCTTCATTTTGACCTTCCTTTCTGCATAAGGTTAAAAATGGGGGTTGTTCACTGATGATAGCATAATGTTCAGCACCATTCAGTGACTGCTCAGATACTGAAGCAATATGTCCAGCAAGGCATGGACAACAATCAGGCTTGGGCTGATAAGTGGCAAGTAACATTCATAACACACAAAGCCAAACACTGGTCATCTCCAAAAACAAGTGAATTTAAAACGCATTTCCATAATCAATGGGATTGGCATTGCTGAATCCCCTTCTATCAACATCATGGGAAAAATTGATGAGAAAATGAACTGGACTAGCCATATAAATACTGTGGCTACAAGAGGTTGGGAAGTTTGTGGTGAATAACTCTTCTGACTATCCAAAGTCTATTCACCATCTACAAGTACAATTTAGGAGTGTGATAGAATACTATCTACTTATTTGGACACGTGCAGTTCCAACAACACTCAAATGTACATCTAGGTGAAAACAATCCACTTGATTGTTTGAAGATGGTATTAATGCCATTCAACCTGTCTCTGCCACAGTGACAGCAATATGTATCACCTACATGATGCATTACAATAATTCACCAAAGTTCCTTCAACAGCACGTTCCAAACAGCATAGTGGTTAGCACTGCTGCCTCTCAGCATCAGGGACTGTGCAGAATTTGCATGTTCTCCCTACGTCTGCATGGATTTCCTCCGGGTGCTCCCATAGTTTGAAAGATATGCTGGTTAGATGCACAGGTCATGCTAAATTCTCAGTGCACCCAAACAGGCAACTAGGAGAATGTCAAAGTAACTTAATTGCAGTGTTGATGTAAGTCTACTTGTGATACTAATAAATAAACTAAAACCCATGTCATCCATCATCTCAAAAGGACATGGGCATATGATGATGTATGGGAACACCATTAGCTGCAAGTTCCTCTCCAAGTCACAAATTACATTAAGTCATTCATTCTTGCTGGGTTAAATCCAGGGACACTCTGCTTAGTAGCACCGTGGGAGTGCCTATATCATACAACCTACAGCATTTCCAATGCAGCAGCTCACCACCAGCTTTTCAAAAACCATGAGGAATGCGCAACAAATGCTGGCTGAACAAATAATGCTCTGACATTATCAAAGAAGGAATAAAGAGAAGGCAGGCATCTTTCATTCATTTACAACTCTCTGTCTCTTGGATGCAGTGAATATTTTTGATTGAGTGTACCAAATTCTTAAAAATCTATTGGTACTTTGGCTATTACAATAAGTTCTCTGCTGTGGTGACTACTGAATCAAAATAGCTATCTTCTATAGCTTTGAGGATCCTCAAAGTGATACTTTTTCCGTTTTTCTTTACATACTTGAGCTAGTAACACAGTCAACTGAAATTCAATAAATATATTGTAGCTGATGGTATTCAAGTTATTGTAAAAGCGGGTTTGTAGCTCTGGCTCAATCTTAAAGAAATATCATTCATTAGAAAAGTGATAAGTAAAATCTTTCTGCCACTGGACCTGGTTGATGCACACAAATTACTGTCTGGCTACATAATTAATTGGAGGAAGTTACCATAGACACTGAATATTAAAGTAAAACACACTGGTCTACCATTGGATTAATGGTTGGTTTAATCACTGAGATGTAGTCAAAAGAAATGGCTCCAATATGCAGAAAATTACTTTTTACAAAAAGAAATCAAGAATGGCCTGGCAGTTCTCCAAGCAGAAACTGTCCTAAACCGATTTTTAAACAAGTATCCAAATGTCTTTTGTCCAGATACAACTGGCCACAAAACTATGTAACATTGCAAATATATTCTATGTTCCTATCAATATGCAAAATAAAGTTGTTTAGTAAAACTTGCACAATTAAGAAAATCCTACTCTAGCTCAAGACTATATTTCAGATTGCCTGTTTGGATTTACTCAATTACCAGCAGATTGAATCCCAAGGACAATGATGCACAAATCATCATTACATCAGCAACTGAGTTCAAAAGCTGTCTAATTGGGTTAAGGGAGTAGGAGGAATGCCTAATGAAAGAGCAAACCAGTTGAGGTTTGTACATTTGTCACGTATTTTTGAAAATATCCACATTCTGTCTCAAGACAATAATGACAAACACCAATGTCAACAACTGCAAGCTCTTCAAAGCTTCAAATAGAATTTAAGACCTTAAGTAGGATAAAATTTCAGCAATTACTTTCTTCTTCCAGAGGGCATTTGATAAGATGTCACACTAGAGATTTGTAAAGAAAATGAAATTAATACATGAAAATGGAAAGCAACCATTTGTTGCTTTTTACACCTTCAAGGAAATTCTAATAATATTTATTAAATACTGCTTATGAAACAGCCTAGATTTTTTCTCCACGAGAATATTTCAGCTGTACCAACTTACTCCTTCTGAACCCAATGCCTTCCCAAATTTAAGCTGCTATTATAAGTTAGTAAGGGGACAGTTAAGATTTTTGTGTAAATACTTAGAACAGCTCTGATTACGTAACATTAGGCCCACATGAAATTTAGCTCAAGGACTGCAGGGAGAAGCCATAATGGTTCTCTCCAGATTAATCTTTCATAAGAGAAAGCTGAGCAAAGAACGCAAAATCTTGTACCTCCCCTGTATGGGCTTCCTTCCCCATATAATTCCCCCTTCCTTCTACTTTTAGTCAAGTGCCAGGCACCACCATTCCTGTAGGATACTGATGGCAGCCTTTGGTTGCTCAAATTCCAACTGCCAGCTAGTGTTTCCTGTTGAGCTTGGCCAGAGACTGATGGAGCCAATGCACAGAACATGTAGTGGTATTCGTCTTCCACCTTATCACCACCTGTGCAATCTTGCTAGGGAGTTAAAATTAAGGCCTATGAGTCACAATACTGGCATTGACAAAACACAAAATGTATTTCCAGAAAATAAATACATTTGTGTTGTGGTCCATTTTGGCAGATCCAACGGGATGAATGAGTACACTATCAAAGGTAGGAGTCTTAGCTGTGTGGAAGAGCAGAGGGATCTTGGGGTCCGGGTCCATAAGACTCCCAAATCGGCCTCCCAGGTGGAGGATGTGGTTAAGAAAGCTTACGGTGTACTGGCCTTCATTCATCGAGGGATTGACTTCAGGAGTCAGGAGGTAATGCTGCAGCTTTATAGGACCCTTGTCAGACCACACTTGGAGTACTGTGCGCAGTTCTGGTCGCCTCACTATAGGAAGGACGTGGAAGCTATTGAAAGGGTGCACAGGAGATTTACAAGGACGTTGCCTGGATTGGGAGGCATGCCTTATGAAGACAGGTTGAGGGAGCTGGGACTGTTCTCCCTGGAGAGACGAAGGTTGAGAGGCGACCTGATAGAGGTTTACAAAGATGTTGAGAGGAATAGATAGGGTGGACTGTCAGAGACTATTTTCCAGGGCTGAAATGGTCGCGACGAGAGGGCACAGATTTAAGGTGCAGGGAAGCAAGTACAGAGGGGATGCTAGGGGAAAGTTTTTCACTCAGAGGGTGGCGAGTGAATGGAATCGGCTGCCGTCGGTGGTGGTCGAGGCGAACTCGCTGGGGTCTTTTAAAAGACTTCTGGATGAGTATATGGGATCCAAATGGGATTGGGGGTTATAGATAGGTCTATGGCTGGGTAGGTTTTGATGTGTTCGGCACAACTTGTGGGCCGAAGGGCCTGTTTGTGCTGTAGTGTTCTATGTTCTATGTTCAAGACAAAATGTTAGTCCTGATTTCTGTGTCCAATAAGTAATTTCTTGAGAAGTGACGTACAAAGTTCTACAAATTTAGTAGAAGTAGCCACACCATATACAAAATACTGTTTATTTATTCATAACTATATGCAAGTTACAGCTTTTCAGCATTAAACCGTATTTGTAGTTGAAGGAAGAGTTATATGATTTGCCTTGATTAAGGGCAGCTGGAAAGACAATTTAAAAATATTGACCAAATCAAGAAGATATTAGCAAATGTCATTAAAAGTGATGTATTAACAGTAGACGTTTTACCTCAAATATCTGTGCAAACTGTGTCTCTTTGCTGGAGAATATTGCATGAATGCAGTGAATTGCATGCTTGGCTTGTCGAGCAGTGCCTTTCTTGGCCTTCTGCTGCAATACTGGCAATAAAGCACTAGGTAAGAACAAAGCATAAAGTTAACTGAGGTCTGGTTTTCATGAGAATCAGGGTAAATGAAACGGATTTTGCATCAGCAATAAATGTCAACATTGAGTGCCAAATACCCTTTGGCATTGATCCAATTATATTGATAGATCCCCGCTCATGGAATAGCGCCCTCTGCTGTCAGTAGACTTTTCCACTCAATTACACTTGTGCGCATAAAAGAGGCTTGGTTTTTGATTTTCATGACAAGAAATCAATTTGACTGTTCTGATACCATACAAGAAACAACAGTAAACCCTGTGTTAGAATCACAGCTTGCAATTTAATATTTTCTTGAACATAAACATTACTGTTGATAATTCTGACCTTTTCATTAACATGTAGGCATGTAAAGCCAGTAGGATACAAACTAAAAATCAAAAACCAGATTCGAAATTACTTCCAATTAGGCAACAATGGATGAACTTAACTTGATATTTATCATGTTATTGAAGATTCCAGGACCAGAAACACATCCAATCTATCATTACGTGGGGTTTTAAAAATCAGTGGCTTGGACCTTGAGTGCCTTTTCATTTGATTACAAATAATCATGGCAAAGCGGCACAATGATTAGCACAGTGCCAGAGACCAGAGTTCAAATCCAGCCTTGGGTGACTGCATGGAGTTTGCATGTTCTCTCTAAGTTAAATTTCCCCCTTAGTGTTAAGGGGATTAGGAGTGTAAATGCATGGGGTTATGGCTTTAGTGGAATTGTCAGTGTAGACTTGGTAGACTGAACGGCCTCTTTCTAATGGAGAAATTTTACAACTTTGAATATTACAGTGTAAGCTTTCCTCCAACACTTTCTCTGTCACATCTATTTCATATCGTTATATTTTTGCATAAAAAAATCAGCCCATATGCAGTTATGTTTACAACCTGGAAGATTAAATGGTATTTCACAAAAACCTTTGTAAATAAGTAATCGACTAGTATTTATATAAAACCATTGGCTCTCATGGCACTCAGAGCTATTTGACCCAAATGTGTCCATCCCAGTTCTTAACAAAAAATATAATGAAGCTTTTGTAATTACATATAAAGCAAAAGTAATGAAACATACGATCTGATATGAGGAAAATCATCTTCGATTTTCTGCCCAGTATTTCGGAAGATCTGTAAAGCAGCTTCTGCTACCTTTTCATCTTCCATTTTCAAGCACTGCAGGAGGGATTCAAATGTTTCCGCAGAGTGAAAAGAGATTGAATGTGTAAATGATAATACCTAGAATGAAAAAAAAAGGCAGGAGAGTAGAGAAATCTTTAAACACTTTTGAGTAACAATTCAGTTTCTTCCTTAATGATGAAAGGCCACTCTCCAGTTATCAAAATAGCTTACAAATTTGTAGTTCATCTATTATGGTAAAATTCCAATGGATCGAATCCCAGGGAATCCGCCCACAAATTTGTGTTCGTCGTGACAGCAAAGCAGGCCACATTCCCACATGAATGCACCTCTTATATAAAATCTGATGGTACTACAAATGCGGTTTATGTAAAAAAACAACAGATTTAAATGAAAACACATTAAAGCAGTAAATATACAAAAAAGCCTTTATTCAATTTGTCCACACCTTACAATGCTCTAAATTTGTATAAGACTGATACACTGCATTGGAAAATGTCACAAGTTAGCTCCAGGAAATTTCTAATCTTTTGCTGCTTAGTGTGCTGTCTTCAGATGTATATGATACAGTCCATTTGTTCTGCTTAGGTTGCCTTGTTATATTAGCATAGCTTCTTCAGCATTGTCTTAGACATGAGGAGAGATTGAGTAAACATAGAATATAGAACATAGAACACTACAGCACAAACAGGCCCTTTGGCCCACAAGTTATGTTGATCATATCCATACCTACCATAGTACTATCTGTAACTCCCAATCCCAGTAAATCCCATGTGCTCATCCAGAAGTCTTTTAAAAGACACCAGCAAGTTTGCCTCTACCACCACCAATGGCAGCTAATTCCACTCACTCACCACCTTCTGAGTGAGAAACTTACCCCTAACATCTCCTCTGTACTTGCTCCCCAGGACCTTAAACCTGTGTCCCCTCATAGCAACCATTTCAGCCCTGGGAAATAGCCTCTGAGAATCCACCCTATCTAAACCTCCCAACATTTTATAAACCTCTATCAGGTTGCTTCTCAACCTTCGTCTCTCCAGGGAGAAGAGACCTAGCTCCCTATCTTCATAAGGCATGCCTCCCAATTCAGGCAACATCCTCGTAAATCTCCTCTGCACCCTCTTAATAGCTTCCACATCCTTCCTGTAGTGAGGCAACCGGAACTGCACACAGTACTCCAAGTGGGGTCTGACAAGGATCTTATAAAGTTGCAGCACTACCTCCCGATTCCTAAACTCAATCCCTCGATTAATGAAGGCCAGTACACCATACGCCTTCTTGACCACATCCTCCACCTGCGAGGCTGATTTAAGAGTTCTATGGACCTGGCCTCCAAGGTCCTTCTGCTCCTCAACACTGCTAACAGTCCTACCCTTGATATTGTATTCCTTCATCCATTGGTCCTGCCAAAATGGACCACGACACATGTATCTGCGTTGAAGTCCATCTGCCACTTTTCCACTCAGTCTCATATTCTATCAATATCATGCTGCAACTTCTGACAACCCTCCAGACTATCCACAATATCACCAACCTTCGTATCATCGGCGAGCTTACTAACCCATTCCTCCACTTCCTCACCCAGGTCATTATGAAAATGTCAAACAGCAAGGGTCCCAGAACAGATCCCTGAGGCACTCCACTGGTGACTGACCCTCATGCAGAATAAGACCCATTCACAACCACTCTCTGCTTTCTGCAGGCAACCCATCCTGGATCCACAAGGCCAAAACCTCTTGGATCCCATGCCCTCTCACCTTCTTGAGAAGACTTGTATAAGGGGGCCTTATCAAACGCCTTGCTGAAGTCCATGTAAACCACATTACCGTTCTTCCTTCGTCAATGTGTTCAATCACATTTTCAAAGAACTCAACTAGGCTTGTAAGGCACAACTTGCCCTTGACAAAGCCGTGTTGACTACTTCTGATCATACTAAACTTCTCTAAATGCTCATAAATCTTGTCCCTCAGAATTCTCGAACTGGGGTTGTTCTCACTGGAAAGGAGGATGATGAGGGGTAATCTAATAGAGATGTATAAAATTATGAAGGGCACAGATAGAATGAACAGTGGGAAGCTTTTTCCCAGGTCAGAGGTGACGAACACAAGGGGTCACAAGTTCAAGGTGAGGGGGGCAAGGTTCAACACAAATGTCAGGGGGACATATCTTAGACAGAGGGTGGTGGGGGCCTGGAATACATTGCCAAGCAAGGTGGTTGAGGCAGACACACTGGGATTGTTTAAGACTTATCTAGATGGTCACATGAACAGACTAGGAATAGAGAGATACAAACGAATGGTCTAGTTGGGCTCATGAGCAGTGCAGGCTTGGAGAGCCAATGGGCCTGTTCCTGTGCTGCATTGTTCTTTGTTAATCATTGGAACGGACAGTCATTCTCACTGACAAGAAAGCATTCTCTCTGGCAAAGAAGATGAACTGTTCCAAGATGCTTGCCTTGTGTTTTTATAAATGGTGGACAAATTCAAATGGTGGAATCTCCCACTCTTTCACAACATCACCTTCTCTCAAACCAACACTTAACTTTCTCACAAAGTTCAGCCTTTGAGCTCTCCTTGATGGATTGTCCAGATTCCTTGATTCCCATTCTTGTATGATCAAATTCTGTTCTGATTCAATGTCACATGACAAGTTTGGCTAATCCAGAATTACCGTGGTGGAATCTTAGCTGCTCATGAGTATCGTTCTGTGGAATGTGCCATTCAGGCAAAATTGGTTTATTATGCTAATATGGTAAAAAGCAGTCTAGAGGAATTTTGAGTTAAGGTAGTTGGATGATTTTTGCGTTTCAGTTTACCCTGCACAATTACCTTGGTTTCCTTTCCTTTCCTTTGACAAAGGCATTAGAGGTTCCTTTTACTGCAAATTTAGAAGACTTCATCAATCTCCAAAACACACAAGGTAGGCAATTGTTTACATACCTTGTTTTTTCTGGTACAGGTTGCTAGCCTGAAGCCAGAGGATACAGTTCAAGGGATACTTGGTTGCATCAAGTATGGCTAACCAGGAATTTCTTCTGTTCTTACAATATGACATAGGAGTCTTGGGAGGATTTACAAGTTGACAATCAATTTGTTTGGTCACATTAGTAACACATTTTCTGTGGCCCGGAGTGGGAATCAAACCCAGAGCTTGTGGCTCAGAGGCAAGGACTCGATCCACGGTGCCACAAAACCTCCCATCATCTTCACAAGTATTAGTCTCTGTCCTAAAGCTTCCCAATGGGGCAGAAAAGTACACATATCCCCAAGACATTTTTAAATTTAGAACCCTCAAGAAAGACCAGAAATAATAAACTTGGCTTTACAGAAAATTGTTAGAAGAAGCCAAAAATACATTGCAGTTTCAAAGGCAAATAGTAAGAACATAGAACATAACAGCACAGAACAGGCCCTTCGGCCTTCGATGTTGTGCCGACCAAAATAAAAAGCAATGCCCCTCCAAACTAAACCATTCCCTTCTCTTCAATATACTTATCAATTAACCTCTTAAACGCCACCAAACTTGGCGCATCTACAACAGCTGCAGGCAGGGCATTCCACTCCCTAATCACTCTTTGAGTAAAGAACCTACCTCTGATATCCGTCCTATAACTCATACCCCTAATTTAAAGCTGTGTCCCCTCGTGCTAGCTTTCTCCATCCTAGGAAAAAGGCTACCACTGTCCACCCTATCTAAACCTCTAATCATCTTATATGTTTCGATAAGGTCTCCTCTTAGCCGCCTCCTTTCTATCGAAAACAACCTCAAATCCCTCAGCCTCTCCTCATAAGACCTGCCCTCCATACCAGGCAACATCCTGGTAAACCTCCTCTGTACCTCTCCAATGCCTCCACATCTTTCTTATAATGCGGGGACCAGAACTGCACACAATACTCCAAGTGCGGCCGCACTAGAGTTTTGTACAGCTGCAACATGATGCTGCGGCTCCTAAATTCCAACCCCCTACCAATAAAAGCTAAGACTCCATAAGCCTTCTTAACAACTTTATCCACTTGACTGCCTACTTTCAGGGATCTATTGACACATACACCAAGATCCTTCTGTTCCTCAACACTATTAAGAGCCCTACCATTAGCCCTATACTCTACACATTATTGTTCCTGCCAAAGTGCATTACCTCACACTTTTCCACATTAAACTCCATTTGCCACCTCTCGGCCCAGCTCTGCAACTTGTCCAAGTCACTCTGTAAACTATAACACCCCTCTTCACTATCTACCACTCCACCGACTTTAGTGTCATCTGCAAATTTACTGATACATCCCTCAATACCCTCATCCAGATCATTTATAAAAATTACAAACAGCAGGGCCCCAAAACAGACCCCTGAGGTACACCACTTGTCACCGAACTCCACGATGAATATCTCCCATCAACCACCACCCTCTGTCTTCTATCTGCCAGCCAATTCCTAATCCAATTAGCTAAATCAACCTCTATTCCACACATCTGCATTTTCTGTAGAAGTCTTCCATGGGCCACCTTATCAAACGCCTTACTAAAGTCCATATATACTACATCAACCGCCTTACCCCATCCACCTCTCTGGTCACTTTCTCAAAAAACTCAATGAGGTTAGTAAGGCATGACCTACCCTTCACGAAACCATGCTGACTATCCCCAATCAATTCATTTCTCTCTAAATAACTATAAATCCTATCCCTAATAAGTCTCTCCAATACCTTGCCCACAACAGAAGACTCACTGGCCTATAATTCCCTGGAAGGTCTCTCTTCCCCTTCTTAAACAATGGGACCACATTCGCTATCCTCCAGTCCTCCGGAACAACACCCGTAACCAACGAGGACCTGAAGATCAGAGCCAGAGGCTCTGCAATCTCCTCTCTTGCCTCCCAGAGAATCCTAGGGTCAATCCCGTCCGGCCCAGGGGACTTATCCAACTTCAAACCCTCGAGAATATCTAGCACATCCTCCCTATCTACTTCAATACTTTCCAGTTTGCAACCCTGTACCTCAGTGTTCTCCATAACTACATTTACATCACCCTGCGTGAATACCGAAGAGAAATATTTATTCAGTGCCTCCCCAATCTCTTCAGGCTCCACGCACAACTTCCCACTGCTGTCTATGACTGGCCTTAATCTTGCCCTAACCAATCTTCTATTCTTAACATATCTAAAGAAAGCTTTAGGATTCTCCCTAATCCTATCAGCCAAAGTCTTCTCGTGTCCTCTCTTAGCTCTCCTCAATTCACTGTTTAGCTCCCTCCTGGCTAATCTATAGCTATCCATTGCACTAACCGAGCCTTCAAGCCTCATCCTGACATAAGCCTCCTTTTTCCTTTTAACCAGCAAATCAACTTTTTTCGTACACCAAGGCTCTCTTACTCGACCATTTCCTCCTTGCCTGACAGGGACATCTTATCAAGGACTCGCAGCAGCTGCTCCTTGAATAAGCTCCACATTCCAGATGTTCCCAGTCCCTGTAGTTTCCTAGTCCAATCTATGCACCCTAATTCTCTCCTGATGGCCTCATAATTACCCTTCACCCAGCTATAACTACTGCCCCCAGCTTCATGCCTATCCCTGTCCATCACTAAGGTGAACGTAACCGAATTGTGGTCACTATCACCAAAATGTTCACTAACTGCCAAGCCTAACACCTGGTCTGGCTCATTGCCCAGCACCAAATCCAATGTAGCCTCACCTCTAGTTGGCCTATCTACATACTGAGTCAAAAAACCTTCCTGCACACTTTGTAAAAAAACTGACCCCTCTAACGAGCTAGAACTATAGCTATTCCAATCAATATTGGTAAAGTTAAAGTTCCCCATAACAATTACCCTATTACTTTCACTCCTGTCCAGGATCGACTTTGCAATCCTTTCCTCTACCTCTCTAGAACTTTTAGGAGGTCTATAAAAGACTCCCAAAAGGGTGACCTCTCCTCTCCTGTTTCTAATCTCAGCCCATACTACCTCAACAGACAAGTCCTCATCAAACTTCTTTTCTATCACCGTAATACAGTGATATAAATACAGTGATATACAGTGATACAGTAAGATACAAATTACTATTCCAGTGGTTCAATCATTTACCTTAAGCAATTCAAGGCCTGCTCGGATTGCCTCATCAGTTGGCACACCCTCCTCTTCATCATCAGCTGTACCATCAATTGATTTATTAATCTGTTTAATTAATGCACTGTCAAAAAGATGGAAGTTAAATTAATTTGAATTTACCTTTTATAAAATAATTGACAAATCATTTAGCAGTAACTCCTTTCAAAAATCTGTGAAACTAAGAAGTTGAAAATGAAACATATTATACACATGGCAAAGGTGTAAGGGAACGTTACCAGAAATTAAATTACCAATCTTTCTTCAAAAACAGAGGATCTAAGAACAGCCAAAAGTTAAAATTTCAATACCAGTATAAGTGTGGCAATGATTGATGACCCATTTGTCAGACTACCCTCATGGTGATTAGCCCACAAATGGGTAATTTGCATGCAGGTGGTGGGTACCCAAGCCATTCCTAGTACGATTCAAAAATGCAGTGGAACTTTTGATCTGCACATCCGTTTGTCCAATATAACGGAAAATCAAAATTTATTTTCTGAACACAAACTTGGTTACTTGGTCAATTATTTAATGTCAGCCAGATTTAGAGACCAATTCCTTCAGAAACCAACATTGTGCATTCCACTTAGAGCTTGCAAGACACTTAAAAGGCTGCAATATACAGGATAGCATGAGAAGCATTTGAGGATTCAGTCAGTACTGCTCATTGGTACAGGGGTTGAGAATAGATGGAAGTGCCCACTCTATTAGAACTAGAAAGGATGCACAAACTCAGAAGAATTGGTGGTGCACATATACAAACTTTTGAATACAAGTTGAGAAGGACATTCTAAAAAAAATTACATGGGATCCTTCACTTTGTGATGTAGTTGAGTTTTTATAAAAGTAAAACCACAAGTACTTGGATAAAACTTAAGAAAATTAGTTTTGCAATATTCATTCGAATGTTAGGTATCAAATTAAACCAAGTTGAATCTCCTTCAATTCTTTTTATGTACAAAAGCATTGTATGCAGGGTACAGCTAAGTTATCTACTCATCTTCAAAATAAGGCAAAGGTTTCCATGGGTAGTAGAAGAGGTGATTAAACTAAAACTGGAGTTTTTAGATTAGGATACAGTCTTGTGGGAAGCTAATGCACAATGCATTAGCTTAGAGTTTGCTGTTGGAAGCAAAGTTAAGTCAAAAGCAGGTGCTCTTGTCACACAAGTCTCATAGCTTTGAGCAATCTCAATATAGCTCTCACTGGACACAAAATTATATATCAATAGAATTGCTAGTAAACCAGCGAATCAACCTGAGATCATAGTGCAGATTGCAAGAGCATTATACTCATGTACAAAGAGATAAAGGCAAGGTGTTTAAATCTCATTGACTTTTTCCAACCCTTCACACCAGCGAGATCTTTGCTCCCGCCAAAGTGAACAGATTTTAATGACTTGCCGGCCTCCACAGGAATGGGCTTGAAAATTCCAGTCATTGTTGCAGCTGAACTTAACCACTTAAGTAAATTTTACAAAAAAAAACCTCAGATGATTTTTCAGTAGAGTGTCATGCCAATTTTTACACCTGGATGGGATCCACCTTCTCAACACTAACACTGGAAAAAGATATTTTATTTAATCAAAGTTGAAATTTGTACATAAAGTCAAGGCTTACAGAAAGAATTTGGACAGAGACTTTTCTTTAAGCTTAGTAATGTAGAGAACCAAGTTGAAACATAAAACGTGTTGTGAAGCTGAAAAAGAGGAAAAGGGAGCAAATATGGGAATTGCGATGGCACTTTTTTTGGGAGAGAGTACCTTTATTTTGTTCGGTCACTGGTTCCTCTAAGAACTAGGAATTCTCTGGCTATTCATGCCAGCCATGATATAGAGATGCCGGCGTTGGACTGGGATAAACTCAGTCAAGTTTGAGACTAGAACGCCTCATTCGCCTGACGAAGGCCACAAAGGCCGAAAGCTCGTGGATTTACTATCAAATAAATCAGTTGGATTTAAAATTAGTATTGTCAAACTTTACTGTGTTCACGCCAGCCACAGCTACCAGTGAGAAAGAAGAGTTTGGCACTCAGCCAAATCTCCACTCACTGCAATGAGACAGAAGGATCCCAACTGCTGGTGAGGTTGGAGAATCTAACTCTAGGCTTGTCAAGCAACCGACTTCTGGCAAAGACCCTGGCTTCCAGTAAATTATTGTGTGACCAAGTTTTCTGGGAAATCCAAATATAGAAGTCCAGAGTTAAAAAAATTCAAAAATGACCCAACGTGGTTATGCTCAAGATGCTACATATGATTTTGAGTACCATGGGATGCTTGAGGGGATTTGAAGGAGTCAACCTTGCCAGAAGTAAGCAGAAGGTCAAAATAACCTCAACTCTTGTACAAATACCCAAATACATTTTACAACAATCTTAAGTCCCCTTCTGCTTCAAGGAGACAATTGTCATCCCAGTACTTAAGAAAAACCAAGCGGCATGCCTTAATGCTGGTGGCTCTGACATCCATCACTATGAAGTGCTTCAAAAGGCTAGTCTTGGCATGAATCAATTCCAGGCTCCCAGAGTCTCCAAACTCATCAGCCTAGGTCTCGGTACCTCCTCTGCAACTGGATCCTGAACTTATAGCTCACAGATTGCAATTAGTAAGGATAGGCAATACAGTCTCCACGATCATCCTGCACACCGGTGGCCCACAAGGCTGTGTTCTCAGTCCCCTACTTTATTCCTCATACACCTCCAAATTGATTTTCAAGTTTGCTGATGACGCAAACAATAATGAGACAGAGTACTGGAATGCGATAGAGAATCTGGTGAACTGGTGAGGCAACAACGATCACTCCCTCAATGTCAACAAAATGAAGGAGACTGTCATCAACTTCAGGGAACATAAACGAGAACGTGTCCCTGTCTACGTCAATGGGGACAAATTAGAAAGAGTCAGGAGCTTCAAGTTGTTACGTGTCCAGACCACCAACTTGTCCTGGTTCCTCCCATGCTGACACTATAGTTAAAGAAGCCCACCAATGCCTCTAGTTTCTCAGAAGAGTAAGGAAATTTGGCATACCAGCTCTCACCAATTTTTACAGATGCAAGATAGAAAGCATTCTTTCCGGTTGTAACACAGCTTGCTATGGTCCAAGATTGCAAGGAACTACAAAAGATCATAAACACAGTCCAATCCGTCACGCAAACCAGCCTCCAATGCACTGACTCTGTCTACATTCTCCGCTGCATTGACAAAACGGCCAGCATAATTAAGGACCCCACCTACTCCGGCATTCTCTCTTCCACATTCTTCCTTCAGGAAAAGGTACAAAAGTCTGAGATCACATACCAGCTGACTCAAAAACAGCTTCTTTCCTGCTGCAGTCAGATTTTTGAATGGACTTGTCTTGCATTAAGTTGATTTTTCACAAAAACCTAGCTACAACTGTAGCACTACATTCTGCACTCGTTTCCTTCTCTATAAATGGTATGCTTTGTACGTATATCACGCAAGAAACAATACTTTTCACTGTGTGTTAATACATGTGACAATAATAAATCAAATCCCCTAAACAGTATCAAACGAGATGGTCAATCTTCTAAATTTTGATAAATATCTGACAAGTTTTGGAAGTATAAATTGAATAGATATAGAAGGAAATTTGAGTTAAAAAAATTTGGTTTAGAAACGCAAACTAGATATGCATCTGAATTTTTCTGGATGGCAGGCCACTTCTATAGAAAGTTTATAAAATCCCTACAGTGCGGAAGGAGGCCATTTGACCCATCAAATCTGTACCGACCACATGGACAGCATGGTTGCACAGTAGTTAGAACTGCTGCCTCACAGCTCCCGGGACCTGGGCTCAATTCCCTGCCTGGGTCACTATCAGTGAAGAGTTTGCACGTGCTCTCTGCATGGGTTTCCTCCAGGTGCTTCTGTTTCCTTCTACAGTCTGAAAGACATGCTGGTTAGGTATACTGGTTACGAAAATTCTCCCTCATTGTATCCAAACAGGCACTGAAGTGTAAGCCTACGTATAACTCATAAATAAACTTTACAATCCCATCAAGGCCTTATTTGCGTAACCCCCATTTACTCTACTAATTCGCCTGACACTAGGATCAATTTAGCTAGGTCAGTCAACCTAACCAGCACATCTTTGTAGTGGGAGGAAACCAGGATGCTCAGAGGAAATCCACGCAGACACAGGGAGAAAGTGCAAACTCCACACAGACAGTGACGTGAGGCTGAAATTGAACCTGGGTCCCCAGTGTTGTGAGGTAGTAGTGCTAACCACTGGGCCACCATGCTGTCCTAATGGGGTAAGGGCAGACTTCCCATCCAATTTTACAGTATCACTGTAAAATTGCGTTTGGGTCAGGGAATCCTGTCCATGCAATTTCATGCTAACCCCTAGCATCAAAACCCATTAGGAGCAGCATAAAATTCAGACCATGGACCTAAATTAAATGGAGAAACTGAAGTTCTCCTTTAAGCAGAGACAGGTTAAGAGTGTTCAAAGGCAGGAATAATTTTATAAATAAGAAGAAACTGTTTCAAGTGGCAGAAGGACTGATGATCAAAGAACAGATTTAAGGCAATTGGCAAAAATATCAGAGGTGACAGTTGTTGTGAGCTATAATGAATCACCTGAAAGCACGATAGAAACATTCATTTTTTTTTAAAGAGACTATTGGGAAAGTAGAGCAAAGGAGTGGGATGAATTGGATGCCTCTACCAAAAACAGTTGGCAGATACACAATAGGCCAAATGGTCTCCTATTATTATCACCATTCACTTCTTGCCAAGATTTATAAATAATGGGTTGACTTGATATGGTAACTGGAAATTAAAACAAGAAATCTGAATGCTCAAGGTGCAGGGGTGAGGCAGATTTGTTTTGTAGACAGGCATTCAGTAGTCAGTCAGCTTTAAAACCATTGCAAATTTACACTGAGTTACATAAAATATGCAACATAGAAATAAGCCATTTGGCTCCAATCTTCCATTTCCATCCTCTTTGTATGCTCCCCAACAAATACATCCACACAGTTGTCTCAAATGACTGCCTGTGATGCATTGTTATTGTTCTCCAAATAATCTTAACCCACTATTTTATAAAAAAATACAGCAGGAATTTAAAATTTGCATTGTAGTCAAATCGGATAGCCCCACATCAGTGTCAGATCCATTTATCCAGTTCCCATTTTAATCAGCAAAATTTGTTTCAAATGTATTATTGTTTTTTTAAGAAAGGTTCAATATCAGAAGAATCTGATTTCTCTTGTGTAATACCCAACACACAAAAAAGTTATGAATACCTAATAGACTCAGTGTCAATATGTACAGGCGCTATCCTCTCCAGGAGAAATTTCACCATTTCCAAAAACGGATTTGTGGGCTGTTTAGGGTTGCTTAGTTTTCGGGTTATTTCACGCTGTACAAAAAGAAATAAATTGTTACTCAATGGAGAAATCACATTGTGAGAAATTTTCAATCCATTCTGACAAAACACAAATTTACCACACATCCTTCTGCTTGTTTGCACGAACAGTTCGGACTAACGAGGACATCTAGCTGAGACCTGATTCGTTCATCCTCTTCTAAAAATTGATCAAATTTCTTCATGAAATCCTGGGCTTTTCCTGGATCAGGCAAGTTTTCTGAGAACAGAACATTGTACTGAGCACACTTTCTTAATAGAATAAACAATACAATTATTCTTTGAAGAACAATGATTTCTACATATAGTACATAAAAAATTATGATTTTAAAATTTAATTTTTCTTTCTCTAAATTAATACTTACTGTTTTCTTTTTGTGTTGTATTTTTGCACATCACATGTCCAGTGTTCTAAGATTAGTATTTCTACTATTTGATTTTAATTGAATTATTTTAAAAGTGATTAAATTTTCCATATAATCATTTAATATGGGAATAAATAATGTCTCAGTTTTAATTAATGATATAAAGGAACTTAGTAATTTGTTACAGTGGAGCACTCTTGTCTTGGTTTTCAATATCTGAACTGATAATTTACTTGGAAAGAAGAGCAAGTATTCAGAAAAAGGGATTTTTCTGCTTGTCTACTGTAACGTTAGCAGATGAGTTGTGGAAACTCATGAAGTGTGTGGGAAGTTTTTTTTTTCTCTCTCCTTAAAGTAAATTAAAGTATCAGGGATGGCAGTGCAGGCAGTCTGTTGCAACTCCTGTAGTATGTATGAGGTGAGGGACACCAGTAGTGTTCATGCTGATTATACCTGCAGGAAGTGTGCCCATTTGCAGCTCCTTGAGGATCGTGTTAAGGAGCTGGAGCTGGAATTAGAGGAACTCAGGATAATCCGAGAGGTTGAGGAGGATATTGGCAGGAGTGACAAAGAGATAGTCACTCCTAAAAGTGATTCGTGGGTAACTATTAGGAGGAGGGGTAAGAAGCAATCGGGTAGACAATCCCCTGGGGCTGTTCCCCTCCAAAACAAATTTTCTGTCTTGGAGGCTACAGTTGAGGAAGAATCAACTGGAGAGGACCAGAGGGAGCAGGTCTCTGGGGGTGAGCCTGCTGAGAATGCTCAGTTGGGTAGGGAGAATAAGAGATTGGGCCTAGTAATTGGAGACTCCATAGTTAGAGGGACAGATAGGAGAGTAAGTAGTAATAAAAGTGACTCAGGGCTGGTGTGTTGCCTCCCAGGGGCTGGAGTCCAGGATGTCACAGATAGGGTTTTTAAGATTCTTAAGGGAGAGGGGAGTCAACCCCAAGTCATAGTTCATGTAGGGACACATGATATAGGAAGGACGAGGGAAGGGGATATTAAACAGAAATTTATGGAGTTGGGGTGGAAGCTTAGGGCCAAAACTGGCAGAGTGGTTATCTCTGGACTCTTGCCTGTGCCAAGGGATAGTTTGGAGAAGAATAGAGAGAGGGAATGTTTGAACTCGTGGCTGCGGGGATGGTGCAGGAGGGAGGGGTTCAGGTTCCTGAACAATTGGGACTCATTCTGGGATAGGTGGGACCTCTACAAGAGAGATGGTCTACACCTGAACCAGAGGGGAACTAATATCTTGGGGGGAAAATTTGCTAAGGCTATGCAGGGGGCTTTAAACTGATTCGGGGGGGGTGGGATCCTGAATAGTTGGGGTGCTAAGAGGGATGAGAGTAAGGGGGTCATAGAGGAAAGCCGTAAAACACAGCAGCATACGGGTGGGGTAGGGCATGGTTTGAAATGCGTATACTTTAATGCAAGGAGTATTCGCAATAAGGGGGAGGAACTTGCAGCTTGGACCAGTACCTGGAACTTCGATGTTGTGGCCATTTCAGAGACTTGGGTAGAGCAGGGACAAGAATGGATGTTGCAGGTTCCAGGGTTCAAATGCTTTAGTCGGAGTAGAGAAGGAGGTAGAAGGGGGGGAGGAGTGGCATTATTAGTCAAAGACTGTATCACAGTGACAGAGAAGAAGTTTGATGAGGACTTGTCTGTTGAGGTAGTATGGGCTGAGATTAGAAACAGGAAAGGAGAGGTCACCCTGTTGGGAGTCTTTTATAGACCTCCTAAAAGTTCTAGAGAGGTAGAGGAAAGGATTGCAAAGTCGATCCTGGACAGGAGTGAAAGTAATAGGGTAATTGTTATGGGGGACTTTAACTTTACTAATATTGATTGGAATAGCTATAGCTCTAGCTCGTTAGAGGGGTCAGTTTTCGTACAAAGTGTGCAGGAAGGTTTTTTGACTCAGTATGTAGATAGGCCAACTAGAGGTGAGGCTACATTGGATTTGGTGCTGGGCAATGAGCCAGACCAGGTGTTAGGCTTGGAAGTTGGTGAACATTTTGGTGATAGTGACCACAATTCGGTTACGTTCACCTTAGTGATGGATAGGGATAGGCATGAAGCTGGGGGCAGTAGTTATAGCTGGGGGAAGGGTAATTATGAGGCCATCAGGAGAGAATTAGGGTGCATAGATTGGACTAGGAAACTACAGGGACTGGGAACATCTGGAATGTGGAGCTTATTCAAGGAGCAGCTGCTGCGAGTCCTTGATAAGTATGTCCCTGTCAGGCAAGGAGGAAATGGTCGAGTAAGAGAACCTTGGTGTACGAAAAAAGTTGATTTGCTGGTTAAAAGGAAAAAGGAGGCTTATGTCAGGATGAGGATTGAAGGCTCGGTTAGTGCGATGGATAGCTATAGATTAGCCAGGAGGGAGCTAAAGAGTGAATTGAGGAGAGCGAAGAGAGGACACGAGAAGACTTTGGCTGATAGCTTTAGGATTCTCCCTAATCCTTTCTTTAGATATGTTAAGAATAGAAGATTGGTTAGGGACAAGATTAGGGCCAGTCATAGACAGCAGTGGGAAGTTGTGCGTGGAGCCTGAAGAGATGGAAAGGCACTGAATAAAATATTTTCTCGGTATTCACGCAGGGTGATGTAACTGTAGTATGGAGAACACTGAGGTACAGGGTAGCAAACTGGAAGGTACGAAGTAGAATAGGGAGGATTTGCTAGATTTCTCGAGGGTTTGAAGTTGGATAAGTCCCCTGGGCCGGACGGGATTTACCCTAGGATTCTCTGGGAGGCAAGAGAGGAGATTACAGAGCCTCTGGCTCTGATCTTCAGGTCGTCGTTGGTTACGGGTGTGGTTCCGGAGGAATGGAGGATAGTGAATGTGGTCCCGTTGTTCAGAAGGGGAAGAGAGACCTTCCAGGGAATTGTTGGCCAGTGAGTCTTACTTCTGTTGTGGGCAAAGTATTGGAGAGAATAATTAGGGATAGGATTTATAGTTATTTAGAGAGTAATGAATTGATTGGAGATAGTCAGCATGGTTTTGTGAAGGGTAGGTCGTGCCTTACTAACCTCATTGAGTTTTTTGAAAAAGTGACTAAGGAGGTGGATGGGGGTAAGCGGTTGATGTGGTATATATGGACTTTAGTAAGGCGTTTATAAGTGGCCCATGGAAGACTTCTGCAGAAACGCAGATGTATGGATAGAGGGTGATTTAGCTAATTGGGTTAGGAATTGGCTAGCGATAGAAGACAGAGGTGTGGTTGATGGGAGAAATTCATCTGAGTTCGGTGACAAGTGGTGTACCTCAGGGGTCTGTTTGGGGCCCCTGCTGTTTGTAATTTTTATAAATGATCTGGATGAGGGTATTGAAGGATGGATTAGTAAATTTGCAGATGACACTAAAGTCGGTGGAGTGGTAGATAGTGAAGAGGGGTGTTATAGTTTGCAGAGGACTTGGACAAGTTGCAGAGCTGGGCCGAGAGGTGGCAAATGGAGTTTAATGTGGAAAAGTGTGAGGTAATGCACTATGGCAGACATAATAAATGTGTAGAGTATAGGGCTAATGGTAGGGCTCTTAGCAGTCTAGATGAACAGAGGGATCTTGGTGTGTATGTGCATAGATCCCTGAAAATAGGCAGTCAGGTCGAGAAGGTTGTAAGAAGGCATATGGAGTCTTGGCTTTATTGGTAGAGGGATTGAATTTCGGAGCAGCAACGTAATGTTGCAACTGTACAAAAACTCTAGTGCGGCCGCACTTGGAGTATTGTGTGCAGTTCTGGTCCCCACATTATAAGAAAGATGTGGAGGCATTGGAGAGGGTACAGAGGAGGTTTACCAGGATGTTGCCTTGTATGGAGGGCAGGTCTTATGAGGAGAGGCTGAGGGATTTGAGGTTGTTTTCGTTAGAAAGGATGAGGCTAAGAGGGGACCTGATCGAAACATATAAGATGATTAGAGGTTTAGATAGGGTGGACAGTGATAGCCTTTTTCCTAGGATGGAGAAAGCTAGCACGAGGGGACACAGCCTTAAATTAAGGGGTATGAGTTATAGGACGGATATCAGAGGTAGGTTCTTTACTCAAAGGTGATTAGGGAGTGGAATGCCCTGCCTGCAGCAGTTGTAGATGCGCCAAGTTTGGTGGCGTTTAAGAGGTTAGTTGATAAGTATATGGAAGAGAAGGGAATGTTTTAGTTTGGAGGGGCATTGCTTTTTATATTGGTCGGTGCAACATCGAAGGCCGAAGGGCCTGTTCTGTGCTGTAATGTTCTATGTTCTATGAAACAAGCACAGATATTTTCCTGGTAGTTCGGAGGAATTTCCTACTGAAATGGCAGTCAGATGGGAGAACCTCCATGGAAATTCACTTGCAAAGTGATGAATGGTTAAAAAATATGCATTATTTGCAAATGTTTCATATCCTGCAAAATATTGATCACTAACAAGTTATTCACGTAAATGACCAAGGATTGAGGGTTATAGATAGGCCTGGTAGATAGCAATATGATCGGCGCAATTTGTGGGCTGAAGGGCCTGTTTGTGCTGTAGTGTTCTATATTCTACAGTTTTTCATGCTCTGCAATGAATTCTACATTTTATAAAATACAGAGAGCAAAAATACATAAAATATAAAATAGTACTTACTGGCAATTATCATTACTTTTGAAAATATGGCTTTGTCAGTTGGATCAGACTAGAATTTTAAAGACAAAATAGATTTATTAAATTTAAAGCAATTACAATAACATTTAGTACTCTCAGATATGTCTGAAGCTTTATCATATTTTTCAGCATTTACACAAGTAAGAAGCTGTAACTCCTATTGCCAGTTGCCACACTGGAATAACACATTTCAAAAGAACTGTGTTATGGAACGTTCAACATTCTTCTCTTAGGTGGACCAAAACATGGGAACAATGGGGAAGAGTTGCGTGCATTAAGGTATCAAGGTACAAGAGACGCACATTAAAAAAAGACACAGGATGATGCATCAACACAGCTATTTTTGCATACAAACTCCAAAGCTCATTTGTTCATGAGTAAGTTTACTTACAAAACTGAACATATGTAACTTAAAACAATTTATTTTTGCAACACACATTTGACAAGTACTAACGAAATCAAGCTAAAACAGCAACAGCATACTCCGATAAAGCAAGCAGACTTGAGGATGAAGCAAGTAGAGTTGAAGACCAAGCAAGCTATGAAACTCTTTTACACTTTGTTTACCAATCAAATTCTGACAGCCAGGACAGAGATCTATTCATGAGTATTTGTCTGTTTGCACAGATTTCCTCATCCAGACATCAGTGTGTTTTTAGGAAGGGTTGATCTAAAAAATTTTAGATCATCTTTTAAAAAGGGCAATGATCATGCATACAGCCCCTGAGTTCAGTGTATGGTGTGCCCATGAATTCAAGGAGCACTTGTTAAATCATATTTGATACTGAGTAGGAGTCACACTCCGGGCTAAATTTAAGCCAAGCAATGAGACTGGCTTTGCCAGATTTTTCAATGGCACATTCCTTTTGGAGACAAAAAGAGTATACGGAATTTAAGTAAATCTTGCAACATCGTTAAAGCTTGCTAAAAACTACAGAACGGTACAATTATATTAAAATGTCACACACCACTTGTTTTCTCCTGCATTTCCTTTACGCTTAACTCCTACTTTTATTCACTATTTCACTCTTTCCTATACGTAAGCGTTTTAAATTGATGCCACCTTCTGTTGAGCAGTGGATTTGAGAGAGAAATTATATGGTCAATGGCTATTCATAGAATTTGTGATTTCCTCAATTTCCATTGAAAGCGTCTGGCTTTGGGGCAGCAGAGCTAAAACAAGTAGAGATTTTGGGTACAGCTCACAAGCGGATATCTGTCAAGAACTTGGTCAGCACACATTTTCAGATAGACAATAGACAGATTTATGGCAATTCAAATTAGCAGCTAAAACTCAAATAATTCCTGGTCATGATCAAACCAAAGTTGTTGCAAAAATGGCAGACAGAACACCTGATGAAATTGAGATGTACACACAACTTCCTTTATGCCAATCAACTCATTGGAAGTTTTGCCAAGTCCCAAGATTGAACTTGGATGCACAAGTTTCCGAACTGATTACTGACATGTCTATCCACATTGAATTAGACAGGCTTCTAGTTCCCTTCAGATACTTTGTAAGTTTCCAACTAGACATTTAAAGAGAGAACGCCATGTGCATGTGACAACCAAAGATTTGTCAGAGGAGGCTTGTCATTGACAAATACGTAAGTAAAAAGCCTCAGCCAGAATGACATCCTGAGTGACTTCAGATAATTTGCTCTACATTCAACTTTCACACTTTTCTAGAGGGGAAATTAAGACCACCTAATTTTAATGTGCAAAAATTTAGTTGTCTGAACAAGGGAAAGAAATTTATCCTATCTGCATATTTATGCAACTGGCAGCAAAAGGCTAAATGTCTCTGAGAAAACTCATTGTGGCACTTTAAACAGAGACAAGTGAAGAGAAAATGTCCGAAGAATAGCATTTGGGAAATTTATGTTTCCAGTGTTTAGTAACTTTCAATACGCTGCTCTGAAGATGACAAAGTGACGGATTTTGTAGTAATTCTAATTCTGTGTGTTGTTTTATTCATTCATTCATCATTGATGAAAAAGGAGCTGCTTGGGTGTGCACTCGTCTGGCATACAGATGACATGACCTGCCCACTGGGTCTGTGCTCTCATCAGCAGTGTGTGGACTGATGGTAGACTTGCTCTAGAGAGAACTTCAGTGTCTGGTACTTTGACTTGCTATTGGATGTGTAATATTTTGCGAAGACAAGTCATGTGGAAATGATTGAACTGTCTTGCATGCCTTCGATACACAGTCCATGTTTCACAGGCATAAAGGAGGACAGTAAGTACTACAGCAGTGTAGGCTTTCAGTTTTGTTGCTGGGCTGATTCTTCCATGTTGCCATAAAGTGAAGCACAGTCAATCAAATCCAAAACTGCTATTCTGCAGTTAACTTCTGTATCAATAGTCACTGCTTAGGAGAGGGTGCTGCCAAGATAAGTGAACTAATCCACTACCTGTAGTTTCTGCCCTTTGATTGTGATTAGGTGTTCTGTGTATGATGCATGAGGAGCAGGCTGGTGCATGATTTTAGTCTTTTTAATATGTCCAAATTGTCACAAACTGCAGAAAATTTGTCCATACTGACTTGCATCTGTGGCTCTGAGCCAGTACACAGGGCACAATCATCGGCAAAGAGGAAGTCTCTCAGAACAGTCTCTTTGACTTTGTTAATAGCTTGAAGTCTCCTCAGGTTGAAGAGCTTCCCACCCACTCTGAAAACATCATGCTGAACAGTGTGGGTGTGAGCACACAGCCCTGTTTGACACCATTGGTGACTGGGAATGCCTCAGAGGATTCTCTGCCATCTAGTACTCTGGCCATCATGGAAAGGGGGTGGGAGGGGCACAGCCAAACTTTGACATGATGCTCCACAGGCCTTGTCAGCTCGGGTCGCGAGGTCAACAAAGGTTGTTTAAGAGCACACAATTCTGCTCCTGACGCTTCTCGTGAAGTTAGCGCATAACAAAAATCATGTCAATAGTCCCGCGACCTTTGCAGAAGCCACATTGATTCTAGAAGCAGGCCCAGCTCCAAACAAGCAACCAAACGATTTAGCAGGACTCTTGCTTTTTCCTGTGATGCAAAGCAGCAAGATTCCTCTGTGGTTGTCACATACTTGTCGATTGCCTTTTCTTGTGTAGAGGTGTATGATGGAATCATCTTTAAGTTCCCGAGGAATGGAACCATCTTTAAGCTCCCGAGGAATGGATCCTTGCTTCCAAAAAGGACTGGAACAACTCAGTGAGCTTCTTGGTAAGTACAGGACCAGCAGCTTTATAGATCTCTACGGGTACAGCAACTGCCCCTGGGGCTTTACCACTAGGTGGCCGGCTGACAGCTTTCATGACTTCAGCTACTACCAGTGGGTCATCTATGGCGCTTGCTGATATCGATCTGGGGAATCCTGTCTATTGCCTCATTGTTAATAGATGACGGTCGGTTGAGGACGGCTTCAAAGTGTTCAGCCCATCTCTGCAGGATCTCAGCCCTCTCTGCAATGAGAGTTGTACCATCTGTACTCAGGAGGGGAAACTCCAGAGATCTGTACAGAGTGTTGAGGGCTTTATAGAACTGTTTCAAGTCATTTGTCAGCATATCCCTTTATTTCACCTGCCTTGGCGCTCAGTCAGGCATCCTGTATTTTATGCAGTTTATTCTGGACTGTCCTGCGAGCACTGGTAAAAGCATTTTTCATGGCAGCTGATGATGGGTTGTTCTGACCGGCTCGATGAAAATACTGCTTTTCAACAAGTGGAGCCTGTATCTCCTCATAATTCTCATTGAGCCAGTCATGCTGCTTGCGGGTAGAGAGCCCAAGCATCTTCGATGCAGATGAATGGGCAACATCCCTGAAGCGTTCCCAGTCGTCCTCAGCGCTGCTTGCGAGGTGTAGGTCAGCAGGCTTGATTTCTAAGTCTTCAGCCAGTGCTGAAGGTATGCTGGGGTTCTTTTTATCTTGGCCGCATTGATTTGTTTTCCCTGTGGTCGCCTCTTGGGTCTGATGCAGAACCTCATTTTGGAGGCAATGAGCCTGTTATCTGTCCAGCAGTCAGCACCACACATGGTTACTCCATTGTTACTCCAACATCCTGCCTGTCTTTTCTCCTGACAATGACATAGTCAATAAGATGCCCATGTTTACAGTGGGGGTGCATCCAGGTAGTCTTGTTACGGGTAGGCAGACAGAAAGTTGTGCTGGTGATGAGGAAGTCACGTGCTGCACAGGTTTTCACTAAGAGAGGCTGTTACTATTGCTCACTCGATGCCTCCCAATGACTCCCTGCCAGATTGCAGAGTCAGATTGCATTGAACTTGCTGGTACTGCTCACTACTGATAGTAGGCATCTAGTTCTTCGTCTTTCATCTCATCCAGGTTGTTCATTGTGGGGGCATAGGAGCTGATCAGGGTGGCTTGACTTCTGTTCTGTAGCAGAAGCTGTAATGTCATAAGCCAGTCGTTCACACCCTTGGGTAGACTAGAAAGTTTCCGAACAAGGTGACTCCTGACTGCAAATCCAACTCCAGCATCACGACGCTCATCGCTGTCACGACCGCTCCAGAAAAAAGTATATCCATCTCCAGTTTCAGTCAACTGACCTATGTTGGCAAGACAAGTTTCACTTAGGGCTGCAATGTCAATGTTGTAACTTGCAAACTCTCTGGCAACTAAAGCTGTTCTTCTCTCTGGTCTGTCTGCTGTAGGGTTGTCCAAAAGCATGCACAATGGTGAGTGATGTCACCTTGTCTTTTATTTTGTTTATTCGACCGCAAGATGGGATCCCCACCAGCCACGGTAAACTGGCCAGGGTGTAGTGAAGTAGGCAATGTTTAGGGCATCCTTTCAAGCCCCTTCCTCATTCTATGGATGTAAGCGGTGTGTTCCTGAAGAGGACTGCTAGTCGCCCAGGTAGATGCCGAGTTTCACTGCTGCTTCAGTCAGCGGAAAACGACCATTAGACCCAAGCCACCTGTGTGCAAATCCGTGACTACAGCTCCCAATGTATCCATACCTGCTTATAGGACATACATAGGACTTCGAAGGTTGAACAGGGCAATGATGAGGATGGTGGCAAGACTAGTACTTGATTTGGATTAAACCATCATTAATTCTATGACAGCGAGCACAAAAAATGCAAGGAATTTATTTATAGTTTTGATTGGTTAGCACAGCACCGAGGACCTGGGTTCAATTCCTGGCTTCGCTCATTGCACAGATTCTGCACAGACATTTTCCCCGTGTCTGTGTTGATTTCCTCCAGGTGCTCCAGTTTCTTCCCACAGTAAGAAAGATGGATTGCTTAGGTGCATTAGCCATGCCAAATCCTCTGTGTATTCAAACAAGCACTGGAGTGTGGTGACTCAGGGGTTTTTACTTCATTGCAGTGATTATACTAATAAATAAACTTGAATTTGATATAGATTTCTTCATCAAACCCTTAAGGCTGACCAGATTAATAGTAATGCTTATATATGAAAGTTGGACCAAACTAATGGACAGGATGCAAGACTGGGCGGAGAAGTGGCAGATGGACTTCAACGCAGATAAATGTGTAGTGGTCCATTCTGGCAGGAATAATGGGATGAAGGAGTACAATATAAGGGGTAGGAGTCTTAGCTGTGTTGTAGAGCAGAAGGATCTCGGGGTCCGGGTCCATACGACTCTTAAATCGGCCTCGCAGGTGGAGGAAGTGGTCAAGAAGGCGTACGGTGTACTGGCCTTCATTAATCAAGGATTAGAGTTTAGGAGTCAGGAGGTAATGATGCAGCTCTATAAGACTCTTGTCAGACCCCAGTTGGAGTATTGTGCGCAGTTCTGGTCGCCTCATTATAGGAAGGATGTAGAGGCTATTGAGAGAGTTCAGAGGAGATTTACAAGGATGCTGCCTGGATTGGGAGGCAGGCCTTATGAAGATAGGTTGAGGGAGCTGGGACTCTTCTCACTGGAGAGACGTAGGTTGAGAGGCGACCTGATAGAGGTTTATAAAATGTTGAGAGGAATAGATAGGGTGGACTCTCAGAGACTATTTCCCCGAGCTGAAATGGTCACTATGAGAGGACACAGATTTAAGGTGCAGGGAAGCAAATACAAAGGAGATGTCAGGGGTAGGTTTTTCACTCAGAGGGTGGTGAGTGAATGGAACCGACTGCCGTCAGAGGTTGTTGAGGCAAACTCACTGGGGTCTTTTAAGAGACTTCTGGATGAGTATATGGAAAAGAATAGGATAGGGGGTTATAGATAGGTCTGTGGATTGGTAGATGTGATCGGCGCAACTCGTGGGCTGAAGGGCCTGTTTGTGCTATATTGTTCTATGTTCTAACACTGACCATGTTCATGCTCCTTGATGTTAAGGCAGCACTGGGCACAGATAAGGTTAAAGTTGCAGATTTGAGTCATGCTTGCCATCTCTTGCGCATTCTCAAAACGTTAGAACCAATACATTAAGAGGGATGAACCACAATGGTTCAAGTCCTTCATAATCATAAAAATCACTCCCCCCAAATTACAAGATTTTCACATATTGCTGGTGCCACTGCATTTCAATCCCATTATATGCACAAAAAACAGAAAAATTTTGTACTTGCTTTTTGTTGTTTATGCAGATCAAGTAAGTCACGTACGTGATGCCTCAGCATGTTTTGACATTTCCACATTTCGTTTAATGCTCTGTTAAAGACCAAAACAAAAACAACAACATTAAATAGTCAACTTCAATTAAACAATAATACAATTAAGTCAATCTTACTTTTATGGACATCAGAATACTAAATAATAGTACACAAGTGGCACAAGAATTCCAAGAAAAGATTGTTGGCATATTCAGCCCAATCGATTCAGGTTTCGTGTTTAATTATTTGGTTAGCTCTATTTGATTATCCTTGCAAAGTACAGAAAGTAGTCTCTCAACAGCAAGTCCAACAGGTTTATTCTTCTTCTTACTGTGCCAATCCCAACACTAGTATCTCCATACTATTTCAAAGTGCAATCACATCTCCAACTTCCTTTTCATTCTTTAACTCTTGGACAGATTGTTGCCTCCAAAATCCATGTCCATTTTTCCTGCAATGCTACCCAAATCTATCCAAACAGATTTCTTATCCATCACAACACTCAAATAACTATACCAAAACTCTGAAATTACACCCAACATGATTGCAAACACAGTGCAGTAATCCTCCTCAACCGAACAGCACAGTGGCAAGTAAAACTGTCTCACGGCGCCAGGGACCCAGGTTTGATTCCCAGCTTGGGTTACTGTATGTGTGGAGTCTGCATGTTCACCCCGTGTCTATGTGAATTTCCTCTCAGTGAGAAAGACATGCTGCTTAGGTGCAATGGCCATGCTAAATTCTCCCTCAGTGTACCTGAATAGATGCCAAAGTGTAGGAACTAGGACATTTTCACAGTAACTTCATTGCAGTGTAAGTTTCCTTGTGAAATAATAAATTTACCTTTTACAACCTCAGTGAACGCTTGAGAAGGTCAAGCACTCTATTTTCTATCATTCAGTTGAAGGACATTATCCTCACTTAGTTTCATTTCTCCCTGTGTGATTGCAACTATATCACCACCGATAAGGATTCTTTTCCAACTACAGTAGTTACCCTTGACGCTCCCCAAGGGTAACTAATGATAATTCCCTCAAATCCACATATATTTGCCTGTCATGTGAAAAATTTGATAGCAGCTTTTAATATATAGAACATAGAACGTAACAGCACAGAACAGGCCCTTCGGCCTTCGATGTTGCGCCGACCAATATAAAAAGCAATGCCCCTCCATACTAAACCATTCCCTTCTCTTCCATATACTTATCAACTAACCTCTTAAACGCCACCAAACTTGGCGCATCTACAACTGCTGCAGGCAGGGCATTCCACTCCCGAACCACCCTTTGGGTAAAGAACCTACCTCTGACATCCGTCCTATAACTATCACCCCTTAATTTAAAGCTGTGTCCCCTCGTGCTAGCTTTCTCCATCCTAGGAAAAAGGCTATCACTGTCCACCCTATCTAAACCTCTAATCATCTTATATGTTTCAATTAGGTCCCCTCTTAGCCGCCTCCTTTCTAACGAAAACAACCTCAAATCCCTCAGCCTCTCTTCATAAGACCTGCTTTCCATACCAGGCAACATCCTGGTAAACCTCCTCTGTACCCTCTCCAAAGCCTCCACATCTTTCTTATAATGCGGGGACCAGAACTGCACACAATACTCTGAGTGCAGCCGCACTAGAGTTTTGTACAGTTGCAACATGACGTTGCGGCTCCGAAATTGAATCCCCCTACCAATAAAAGCTAAGACTCCATATGCCTTCTTAACAACCTTCTCGACTTGACTGCCTACTTTCAGGGATAAATTATATATACATTAACAATACCTAGTTATACCTCTTAACCATGCTATGTTGTCAGTCTTCCTGTCTCGTCCTGTATAAGTCATTGTTTCCTCCAATTAGACATAAGGGAAACTGCAACCATCACCTCTGACTCTGCCACAAACTGCCCCCTCACTACTAATTCCATTCTTTACCCAGCCATTATTTCAAATTGCAGTTTGAAAGTTGAGCTCCAAGTGATCTCAAATTGAGCATATAATTCCACACCCTCTCCATCAGAAAGACCTCCAAAACTACATTACCCATGCTACCAAAAATCAGTTCACCTGCTGCTTAAACATTCCTCCACATCTGGCTCACTATCAGACTATGCTAATATTCTCCTTGACTTAATTTCATCCATATTCTAATCTGCACCAAGCTGTGTATCCCTCAGTATTTTGTGACAAATAGTGGCTCCCCTGTTCCACATCTCCCAGTTAAAATTTTAATGTGTGTGTGCCGAAATCCCATCACGTACTTGTGCCTTCCCATCTCTGTAACCTCTCAGCTATGCAATAATTCTCAAACTCCCTAACTCCTGGCTCTTGGACATTCTCTATTCGCTGGGGCAGACATGCCTTTAAGTCCAAACTTGGGCTCCTCTCTTAAACCTCTCTTCTGCTTTCAAACACTCCTTAATATCTACCTCTCTATTGAGCTTTCAGCTATTTGTGGAATAGATACACAAACATACGGTAGCTATGCAATACATAAAAATAAAATAATCCCTTGACAGTACAGAACTTGAGTACTGCTGAAAAAAAACAAGATACTGTCAAGGCTTTTCATCTTAGAACAGATGTAAGAATGCCAAATTTCAAACAGAACAATTTATACTATAATGAGAAGATGATTGTGTTGATTGGTTGGCAAGTCTCCTTTTACTGGTTGAAAATTTGCCATGGCAAATGCACAAGGGAGGTATTGTCCCCCGAGCTTTTGTTTATTCAAAAAGGTGCAATTTTTGCCTGCAGAGGACAGATCTCTGCATTTGTATATATGTAGCTGCCAGCAAATATAAGTGAGCTACATTGAGAGTCTGGCTGATAATCTTAAATTGATTGTTATTTTCCTTTAGTTCAAACAGGATTGGAATCACATTTAACATTAATCATTATGCTCTGAATTTTGTAAGCACAGGTTGGTTGCACATGGTTAGTGCTCAAACTGATTCGTGGAATGACAGGGCTGATGTATGAGGAGAGATTGAGTTGGTTAGGACTGTAGTTGCTGGAATTCAGAACAGTGAGGAGGGATCTCAGAAACCTCTAAAATTCTAACAGGATTAGACAGAGTAGATGGAAGATGGATGATCCTGATGGTGAAGGTTGCCCAGAACCAGGGGTCACAGTCTGAGGATACAGCGTAAACTAATTAGGATGGAGAGAATAGTCAGCCTGTGGAATTTACTACCACAGAAAGTAATTGAGCCAAAACATGGTGTGTCTTCAAAAAGCAGTTAGACATCACACCTGGGGCGAAGGGAATCAAAGGATATGCATGGAGTAAAGGTGAGGTTTGGCTACTGAACTAGAAGATCATCTCTGACCAGTATTCCTCTGCACAATGAGAAGTTGTATTGATAACTTAATACATAAAAATAATTATTTTAACACAGGAAATATAATTTGAATGTGCACATTGCAGCAAGCCAAGACGAGAAAACAATTAAAAAGCATAGGAGATCCTGGACTTTATGAATATAGATATGGAGTACAAAATAATATTATAAAGAACTTCAACAAACACTGATTCAACCACAGCTGGAGTATTGTGTCCAATTCTGAGCACTGTACTTTAGGAAGGGCACAAAGGCTTAAAAGAGTACGCAGAAGGGATTTACAAGAATGGTTCCAGAGATGAGAACTTCAGTTGCGTAGATTAACTGGAGAAGCTTGGAATGTTCTCCTTACAAGGTTAAGAGAAGCTTCGAAAGAAGTGCTCAAAATCTTTTAAAAAGGTGGAACGGACAGGGAAAAATTGCTTCCATTCGCACAAGGGTCAAGAACTAAAGGGCACAGTTGTAAGATGATTGTAAAAAAACAAAAAGGCAGCATGAAAAATAGCTTTTAAAAAAAGTACTCAGCAAGTTGCTAGATTCTTAAATGCATTGCCTGAGTATGTTGGAGGCAGGTATACTCAACTTTCAAAAGGGAATTAGATAAATAAACAAAGGGAATAAAACACAGGATGAGGAGGAAAGAGTAGGGAAGTGACCGGAATGCTCTTGCAGAGACCTGGCATAGGCATGACAAACCGATAGCTTCGTCAGTAATAATTTTCCAACCGACGAGAATTACAGAAAGTAAGGAGTTTGCCAGCATTCAAATTGCAATTTAAAAAAAAATGATTCTTTTTCTCCTCATTTACCCATACTTCCCCCACTACCTCCCCAGAAAGTCAGATCAGGAAGACTAGACCAAAAGTGCACTCCACCTGCAAATAAATATTTTTGCACAAACAAAAAAACGTCTGCCGTATTTGCAAAAGCAGCTGGCAACCTCAATGACTCAGGAGAATTTTTACAGTGAAAATGCTGTTACAATTTAGACTGTTGTTCCACAATCTGATTGCAACAGATTCTTCTGAATCAAGCTGTGCCCCGAATAAACATACATTTTAGGTGGTGTAGCCAGTGTCTTTACAATAGTACCTGGTCAGCTTATACAGCTCAAGAACATTGTTCAAGTGGTGAGTCTCTATGTTTCTGATAATAAAACAATACCGCTCATTCAGATGGCAGAAACACTTCCCATCCAAAAGCCCAATTACATAGAGCCAAATATATAACATCTGCATTTGCATTGTCTAATGCATTGTCATATGACAGAGAAAATGCGTGTTTTCTTAAAATCAAAGGCAGATCAAAATGATGACAGTAAAGCACTTCTGCAAATGTTAAAATTATATAGATGGCATTTAGTTTAAAAAGAAAGTGAAAACTTACTTTACAGCATTGGTGTCCAGGGTTGCATAAAGATAGTACAAACACTTCATCCTTTCTGAAGTCTCCAAATTGTGAGGCACCATATATTGCGCAAATATCCGTTCAACAAGTAATCTGTTGGTTAGAACTCAAAATTAATAGATTTAAGGCCAAAGTGGTGTTAATGCTAATCAACCAAAGTCTGTATTCAAGTGTGGATTAAAAAACTTGAACAAAGTAAATAAATTAGTTAACACTTTTAAAGTAGAAGTTACTTTTGAGCTCAGCTGTCGATAATATTCACAGAAAATCAATGGTCACTTTTCCAATCCAAGGGCAATTGTTTTGTCTAGACATGCACATTAGCCTGTACAACATTGATCATTTTGAACCATTCAAAACAAACCACTATTTTCATCACTTAATCCGTGGGAAAATATTTTGTTACATAGTTGACCACTTGTGCATGACAATATTCCAATGCATCAAAAAAAATGTAGTTTTATAAAGCATACAAACAGTTTATGATTACAATGTAGATAGCAATACAAAAAGTACAACAGCTTTATTTTAATATTTTAATCTTCATCCCAAGTATTAGAATTTGTATTTTCCTTTAAAAGGTCACTGATCTACATAAGACAACTATTGGGACAAACAACATTGAGGGAAACCTTTAAAATGACAGGCTATGAAACACATAAACATATTACAAAGGGTGGAATTTTCTTGCTGAGGCACAGCGGGCAGGAAAAGTAGGCTGGAAACTGCCAACCCCAAGAACACTTTCTCTGCCATGTTGTCAGCCTCTTTGAACCTATAGCTCTGGGGGCTGTACTCACCTGTCCACCTCCAGCTGGTTCTACTCACCAGGTGCATGCCTTGGAGGATCTATATTGATGCAGAGGAGGACCTTCAGGTGTAAAGGGCTGATTATTGTATTTAAATGGGGATCCCAACTTTCATCGATCAGGATTCCCTTGACATAGATGCCAGAGACAACTGATTAGGGAAGTCCCTTCTTAAATTATTTATTTATTTATTTCTGGGATGTGAGTATTGTTGCCCTTCCCTCACTGCCCTTGAACTGAATGGCATATTAGACCATTTCAAAGGACACAGTCAACCACATTGCTGTGGATCTGGAGTCACTTGAGGACAGACTAATTAAGAACAGCAAATTCTCTACCTTAAAAAAGGACATTTGTGAACTGGATGGGTTTCCATGACAATTAGCAATTAGACTTAATTCCATTTATTTTATTGAATTCAAATTATACCATCTGCCAATTTGAACATCAAATTTCTTTTAAAAGCTGTTGGACACCAACTACCATTCTCTAACTTATGCCTAGCCAAACAGTTCCCATTTTCCTCTCTTTATGTGTACATGGTTAAAGCCCAAGTAATTAATGCTAATACAATACTTGTTTGCAAAGTTTTGACTTGCAAATGCCAAAGCTAATTTTTCACAAAGAATGTTAAATGGGCATACTCTGGTAGTGGCTGGATAAAGATGGCATTGAATCTAGCAGGGTTGGGGAAAGCTGGAGAAGTTAGAAAGTTCCAAGTTCAATTGAGTTGTATAAAAGCAAAGTACTGCAGATGCTGGAATCTGAAACCAAAAAAAGAGAAAATGCTACATAATCTCAGTGGCAGCATCTGTAAGGAGAGAAAAGAGCTGACAGAAGGTGGCCATTTGGCTCATGAAAACTGCACCAACTCTCTGACAGAGCACCTTAACCAGGCTTGTAATTACCCCATTAATCCGTCTTTCAACACTTAAGGGAGCAATTTAGCATAGTCAATCACCAAAACAGTACATCATTCTTCTCATGATAACAGGGTCTTCAACCGCTGAAGACCTCCTCTGGGAGTTTCCCCCCCCAACCACACCAGTTTGTCTCCTTTAAACCTCCTTGAAACCCATGTGATCAATTGGGCTTTTTGTTGCCCTTCTTAATCTGCTTCTTTTGGTCATGGTTCCAATTTCCTAATACCTTGTCATGAAGTAGGAGATATTTTAACATGAAGCAAATTGTTGTCATTGATCTTGACTCTGTTTGATAAGAATCTTCCTGATTGTAATAGATATGCTGCAGTGTGCTTCATGTGTTACTTTCCTACCTCAACATTCTGATGCTCATAATTCTAAGGCATAATTCTTTCGCACTCAACTGTGGTAAAACAAGTATGATGTTAGCAGAAATTATTTGGGCTTTAACCATGTACAGAGGGGAAAATGGGAACTACTTGACTAGGCATAAATTGGTGTCCAACAACTTGTAAAGGAAATTGCATGTTCAAATGGCTCTGGATTCTATGAAAGGTGCACAAAAACAACAATCAGAGAAACAGTACTCTTGGATGGGGTGGTAGCAGTGCATAATTCCTATTTATATATATTTTAAACAGGTCCGTTCATATAAACTCCTACCTCTCCCTTGAAGCTTGAAAAAGATACATGGTGCGATCTTATCAGCTTGATTGCACAAGTGGCAAAAAATGCAATTCACACCCAGATTCTCGCAATTTTGCCAACCCTGGATACCCAGCGTGATCAGCCTTACACCTAGGAGGCTGATTATAATATTTAAATGAAGATCCTCACCAGCGAAGATCATATATGGTTCCCATTGACAGGGACTAAACATGGTGACCTTGCCTGTGGATCTGGAGGCCATTGAAGGCCTGAGGGTGATTGGAGAGGCAGGGCCAGCCAGGCATTATTCACCAGGCACTAGGCAGTGCCAAGGGGCAGGACCATGACATCAGCTCCCCAACCAGTCTTTCCAGGATTTGCCATTTTTAAATTTACCTCTTCTCTCTGTCCTTGCTTTTATTTTCTACTCAAAAATTCTTTAAGAGATGCAATTGCAAAAATAGAGTTGAATTTAAAGACGAGGGTTAATATTTTGCACTGTTTAATGACAGATAGCCAATGTAGGTCAAAGGGCAGGAGTGATGAGCAAACAGGACAAGATATATTCACATTCAAATTTTGCACAACTCAAGTTCATTAGAAGTGGCACAGCATTGCTGTAAAGTTCAGAAGTGGCAAAATCCAGAGTAGAAATTTCAGTGGCAAAAGGGATAAGATTAAACATATCATGCTGCTCAAATAGCAATTCAATCTTTGTGATGGAGACATGTGATCTAAAATGCATCTGAAAATTGAATAGGATACGAAATTGAGAATGGTCTCCTGCAGCGCAACATTGTAGCTGCTGAACAGTAGAAGACTATTCAGCTGCTTGAGCTAGTTCTGCCATTTAATCAGATTATGGCAACTTTGTAGCCCAACTATATTCACCCATCATTGAATCTCGTCTAGTGATAACTAGCTAATTGTAAAACTTCAATTAGTACGATATCCAGTCTTTTGAGAGAGTTCCAGATTTCAAATGGTTAAAAAAGTTCCATGCTTAAAAAAACTCTCAGAAGTTTAAAGTTTATTTATTAGTGTCACAAGTAAACTTACATTAACACTGCAATGATGTTACTGGCTGCGATTCTCGCATTGCCTTTTGGAGGCGGTTCATGCAAACATTTGCACCCCACTTGCATCTCCCAGTGTGTGTGTGTGTGTACGTAGGCAGGGGGATTGCCTGCAATACAGAGGTCTAGCTCAACACGGAGGTCGTATGCGCAGGGCTACTGCGCATGCGACAATCTTGGCACTGACAGATCAGTGCACGTGTAATGGCCCATTCAGCGTGCCTATTTCAGCCTCTCTGGCAGGGATAGATCCTGCCCCCTTTAATTTAATGATATTCATGCTGATGGCCTCTGTATTGCAAAGTGTGGGAGATTCTTCTCGGAATTCCCACTGAAACAAAAACAACATGAATTACTCAATTTTTCACACAAATTTGGCACAATTTTTTTCGGAGAATATTTCTGTTCATATCTATCTCATCTTCATTCTTGTTTCACTCAGAGCATTGATCATCTAATCTACTGGAATCAATTCTAATCACTTTAAACAGCTTCATTAAATCCAACATTCTAAATTATAGGAAGTAAAGTCAAATTTATTTAACCAATGTCTGAAGTAGCACAAAGCCCAAAGATGTATGGGTTAGGTGGACCAGCCATGCCAAATTGCCTTTTAGTATCAGGGGTACTAGCTGGAGTAAATACATTAGGTTGTGAGGATAAGGTAGGTGGGTGGGATTGTGGTCAATGTGGATTCGATGGGCCAAATAGCCTGATTCTGTACTGTAGGGTTCTAAGATTCTATGAAAAGTCCAGCTCAACGAAGTGTCATGGCGAAAGAGTATTTAACTTGAGGAATTCGATGAGTGAAGGAGTTCTGCACAGTGAGGGAAGAAGGGCTGTTTTTTCTATTGGAGAACAAGTTGTTGTCCAACAGGAAACAAGACACAGCAAGAACAAAGTGATCCTGAGGTATTAGTTAAGCAGGTGGGTGGTTGGTTGAAGCACTGTATGGTTTCCTTTATTTTTCCTAAATTAGTGCATTAGTTTAAACTCAGTCGGAATTGTGACTGCTTAAGTAGCTAAGCCATTTTATGTAACAATAGAAAATTATTCAGGAAAAGCCAAATAATTAAATAAATCAAATAAGGCTAGTCAAAGAGATAGCATAATGGATCATGAGTCTGAACGACTGTATAGGGGAATGCGAGACTGCCCTGAGCAAAAAACTTGTCTGCATCTCGAATCTCACCAGCTTAGAGTTACTATGTTTGAATGCAAGTTGGAGTTTGGCTGACAGATAATGGAGACATTTCCAGACAGATTAATCTGGAAAATAATCACATCGCTAGAGAAGATACAGGTTCAAAAAAGTTGGGGTGTGAAAAAGAAAAACGGAGTGAGTCGTGGTATTTAGGAGAGGATGATAAGATTTTACAAAAACAGGTATGATGCACTTACCACCTGTAAGGAGAAAGCCTGCAGAAAGGACAGTTACAATGTAGACTAAGGCATCATGCTCTGTGATGCCTTTTTATTCATTCATGGGACATGGTCAGTATTTGTTGCCCATCTCCAGTTGCCCTTGTTCAGAGGACTTTTGAGAGTCAACCACTTATGGATCTGATGTCACATGTAGGCCAGACCAGATAAAGGAAGGCAGATTTTTTTCCAGATGAGGTTTCCAGTGATCATTTCGTGGTCTTCAGAAGATTCTTAATTCTAGGTATTTTTAATTGAGTTTAAATTCCACCATCTCGCATAGTGGGATTTAAACCCATGTCCCCCAGAACTTTAGCTGAATTTCTAGATTAATAGTCGAGTGAAAATACTATTAGGCCATTGCTACTTCACTTGTGGGGAGGCAAAGTAGAAGGGGAAGCCCAATACAAATAATGTATGGTGATTCCAATAACAACTTCAGATATGCTGTAATGTTGTTTATTGATTGGAAACAAGTTAATGGAGCATGGTTAAAAATTAAAATCCTTGTTTAAACTGTGCACAAGGACTTCAAGCTTCCAGTCTGCAAAAAGCCAAGCCTTTGTCATTCTCAACTTGCAATCTACAAATTGGCAGGCACATTATCTGTAACATTAAAAGCAGTTTCTCATCCTTATAAGGAAGCATTTGTGCACTACATTAGATAACATTCAATTTGTAGATTCAAGAAATTTCATTCATTTTTATATTTCCCTATTGGAATACCTGACGCTGATTTGTGATTATTGAGTAAAAATCTTTGTTGCTATCAGTGCCAAAAGCAACTATGAGGTTTTTGTAGATGAGAATTTCACACCAAAAGAATCAGGACAATTTATTTCAGTAATTAAAACAGCAAAAATTGCCTGCAGACATTAGATGTTAAATTTCTTTGAAGAGCTTGTGTTCAACATTTGCTACTTCTAACAGTACTTGGTGTCTGCTATAACAAGATGTTGCTGCTGAGTGCGAAATAGCATTATGTGTCAGCTTATGATGTCTCAATTGAGGAGCTCAAGAAGAACATTTAAACACGAACTATTCGTTGTTAATTATTTATTGAAATTATATAGTGTCATGCATGACACTGCTTCATGCAGGCTGCTTCCAAAGTGTGACCCTGGGTGGTGCTATTCTCCACTCCCATGTTAATTCTTCCTCTGCTAAGCATATTTATATTATAATGGCACACACATATCACTTTTTCTTTTCAAAATAAAACTTTACTGCCTTCCAACAGTGTGTAATTATTTGCAATACAATCTTCATACACTATCACTTCTTCCAGCACCTTTTCTGGTTTTTGGTCAAGGTTTGACAGTTCTTCCACATCTGAAGGAAAGATAATAGTATAGTTTCTGCACTCCTCCTTTTGAGTTGCCTTTCTTATTGTTAATAAGTCTGCATTTTTTTTTGCGACATTGTGGGTTTATCCAGTTGCTTCTAGAGGGAAGATGCATTCCATTCATTCCTGTTCTGACTGGATATACACACTTCATTCAACTTGTTTCACAAATTCAGCCAAACATTTATTTGAGATTTGATTTTCAAACTGTTTTACAGTCATCTCATCTTCGAATCAACTTTTTCTTCTTCTAGTTTCTTCTGATTCAGCATCGAATTTACATTTTCCAATCTTATTTCTGCTTTTTCTTTCCCGGATTACAGTTTGGAAACTTCAATGGCTTTCCCTTTCAATACTTCCTTATTTCATTCTACTGCTTCTTCAGCTCTTCAGTCTGTTTCTTATAGCGTCTTTTCTGCCAATTGATTCTTTAATTTAATGTTGCTCGGAATAAACTGATTTGGTTTCTCAGTTTATTTTTTTGGAAAATTAGAATCTGAAGAATTCTTGGAAAATGGAATGATCCTTCATCTGGATTTCTCTTTCTTTTGTAAAGCTCAGTAAGTAGCCTTACAACACCAGGTTAAAGTCATCTGGCGAAGTACCAGTGCTCCGAAAGCTCATGCTACCAAACAGATCTGTTGGACTTTAACCTGGTGTCGTAAAGCTACTTACTGTGCCTACACCAATCCAACACCAGTAATTCCATATTTTATGAAGCTCAATTGTTTCATCTTGAGCTTTCCTGTAATTCAGCAGTCAGATTTTCTGCTGAGCTTCCATTCTGCTGTTTAAGACCACCTTCATTTCTTCATGTCATGTATTTTATCTTGAAATAATCATTCAACTGTTCATCTTGTTAACCTCTTGCCAATTTACTCTGGGTTTCAGTGCATAACGTCATTGTTATTGTTATGTCCAATGCAGTTTTTTCTGAAGTAACCTAATGTTCTTTTCAGCTCCTCATTTTCCATGGCTACATATTGATTCTTCAAGGAATCTTTCAGGATCGCAATTCCTCTGCATGCTTCTTCTGCCCACTTTGTTCCATTGAATTTTCCCAACTCCCACTTCGTGCAACAGTACCTTTTTGTTACCTCTGAAATTTATTTGTTCGGATTTCGAACAGCTTGGTTCATTGAAAACTTGAGTTTATCATGTGTTTTCAAAGATATATACTTAGCTTGAATCTTGCCCTTCAAATCCTCCAATTTAGCTCTGCTATAAACATTTTCGTATATCAGTCATATTTTTTTTTTTTTTTACAGCTTTTACTTCTTTTGAATTTCACCATAATTTTTGCCTGCCCTTTGTTTTTATTTCAGGTAACTTCCTTTTTGATTCTTTGCTCTGCTCTGTCTGTCCTTTTAAATCTTTTCTCAAATTCACTGAAGCATCTCTTGACAGCAATCAGTGAAGCCCAAGACTATTCTGTAATTATGGGCTGCAATGATTCAGGAAGGCAGCTCACCACCACCTTCTCAAGAACAATGAGGAATGGGCAATAAATGTTGGCCAGCCAGAAACAGCCATATCTCACAAATGAATTTTAAAAAGTGCAGCTTTTCTATTGTAATTATTGTTCATTGTTTCATGAATTGACCAAGTTTTTTGACTCTGCATCATGCAAGATCTGACAACTTTATCTGTAGTGCTGCTCACCCATCTTTTGTGATTTGACCAGGTTTGTTTTTCACTCTGCATCACATTAGGATCTTGCAATGAATCCCCCAAAGCAGAGGTCCAACTTCCAAGTCTGTAAGGATGCTTCTTCAACTTTCTCTTTCAATTTTTCTTCTTGATACACATCTCCCTTCGTCCAGCTTTAGGTGTTTTTAGTCTTTCATATCTTCCGTCCCTTCTAGGTCCAATGTTTAAAATATCACCTTTCCTATCAGCACTGATTCACCACGTGGTATTACAGTATCACTGTTGATGCAATATCTTTTATAAGCAATCACTGCTGTCAATCATGTTGCAATTTAGTGTTGTGAGAACAGAAAAATATATTTCCATCATTATTTAAATCCTCCGGGAAGAAAATCATGAAGTCGTGTCTTGCAGTATTTGTGTAGAGAAAAGAAAGTTCATATTTCAGACTGATGACCATTCATAAGAGCTGGAAGGTGTTAATGATGCTGAAAAGGACAGCAAGAAATAGTCTACACTGAAATGGAGGATTAAATATTCTCCTTAAGTTCCAGCAGCTTCAATTTCAAAGAAAATTATGTTATACTGAATATGTAATCAGGATGGCACTGAGTGGTCTATTACCCCCGTTTAATATCCCTATGTCAAAGAAATGATTCCCCTCACCTTATGCTCAGAGACTCCACCATCAAAAATGCAGGTACCTTCCCTGCCCTCAACACCCACCCCTCCCCACCCCCAGTCTCTAAAGCAAGTAACAGATAAAACTACGACACATTTTTGCAAAAATTGGTAATTTTTATAAATCACCCCCATTATATTTACCCCCAAAAATATTCACGTACTTGTCATCAATGCTGTTTTGATAGTATATATGCAAGAGCTTGTCTTTAATCCATGAAATCTGCTTGGAAGCTTCCTTTCCTGCCTCAGCTTGTAAGCAGTATTTTTTATAGATCTGTGCCAGTCCCATCATTGCTTCTCTTCTCACTCTCCACTAGGGAGGAAAAAAGAAGTTATTTTTCTTAATAAATCAGTAGGCGCATGTGTAGACGGAAACATGCAGAAAAATATACACATGCAAATAACGAGTTTGATTCAGTATTCCGCTTAAAGGGCAAGGGGAAAATGATTCATGCGAGAACGCGAACAAGACACCTCTCGTTTTAAGATTGAGCAATTCGTAACCCACGGTACAGAAGACAAAGAATAGTATACATATGTTAGCAGTAGTCACATGGTCATGCTGCTGAAAGTATTTATTATAAATATTCATATAAAAATAATGCTCAGGTATAACATCCTAATGTACTGCAATATTTTGAAGTCAATAAAAACTCTGATCAGTGATAAGACATTTGGTCAAGCTATGAAATAAAGGACGACAAACCAGAAAACCCATAATAGTGGGCACTCAAGAGATCTAGATTCTAACAGCTCAGCTGAATGTGATACAGACATGAAGTATTTTGAGTTCTTACACAAACTGCAACAAGACAAATCTCAGTAGGGAGGAATTTCGGTTAAGTGACACATCAGCTATCTCAGCATATCAGTCTCCCTTCTCACCAGAACTATTGTCGTTAATCTGATACATTTGCAACATATGTAGAGAAATCTATGGTCCCATCTTGATCTGTCCTCCTAATCATTCTAACATCCTAATTGGGAACAAAGCAGTGAAAATCTGGAATCAGCCAATTACACTGAAGTACAAAATCTGCTGCAGCAGCAATGACAGGAAGCAATTTTGCAGTTTTCATTCACCATAATACTATTCTGATCTCAGAAGACATTCTAAGAAACTAATATCTGGCAAAATAAAAGGAAGGAGAGAAATTATGAAAGGAAAAAGAGATAGCAAAAAAAAGGCCATCATTCCAAGCTGCTCGCAAAACTTCTGGGGAGCAATATAAAGTAGTACTAATGCCAGCCCAGTTTCAAGAGGAACCAAACGAAAGAAAAATTGACATCTTACCCGTTTGTCTAACGTTCTTTCTCTTACAAAATTTAGCAGATGGTCATTAACAAGCGAGAGATCCTTTTTAGCAGCAGTTACAATGGATACAATGACATCATGTCTTATTGCCTCTTCTGGATCATGTGATCGGACTTTGAGAAATTCTGGAAGAGATTTGAAACATACAATGCTAAGCATTGTTTTACTATCTAAATTAACTGTACACGCACTGCTGACAATGTTTAATAAAATACTCATTCACTTTTTGACCAAAAAGCTATCTGTCCTGAAATCTCATTACATTTTTCACGATTCACTAAACATTGTTAATGGTCAATAATACATACTTCTACTAAAACTGGAATATCTGCAATTGCGGAGAAATTCTTATGAATATTCATTGGTGTGTTAACTGACATTTGGAGAATACCCAAAATTTTCACTTCGTTCTTACCTTATAGCAATTGATAACGTAATCAAGTCTTTGTAATAGTATACAATGATAGAACATTTTGCAGAAAAACAAATCATACCGTTCTTAAAAAGAAGTAATTGTATTTATAAATTTGTGCAAACATGTGAAATGAGAGATTAACTGTAAAAAGCACCTGACTACTTCCTTGAGAATTACATGCAGGAACAAATTCTGGGACTGAAACATGACCTTATACAAGTCCAGTAGACAACAGAAATAAATTTATTTGCACAGAACAGAGTTCAAAGAAAAAGCAGCTCAACATATTTTTAAAAAAAAAAACAGGGTTAAGCCAATTTAATAGTATGCTGAAGCACACCTTAGTATGATCACAAAGCTCATGGTCCCTTCCCAATCCTGTTTGGGAAAGGGGACAAGATAAACAGAAGACTGAAGTGGTAAAAATTAGTAACGGTCAGGAGCTTTTTTTAAAAAGATGGAGTTACTGAATATCATTGCCACTTTTTGCACAATTAGAATCTCTACAGCGCAGGAGGCAGCCATTTGGCCCATCGAACCTGCACCAGCCATAATCCATCCAGGCCCTATTCCCATAAACGCACACATTTACCCAGCTAATTCCCGACAATAGGGCTAATTTATCATGGCCGATCAACCTAACTCGCACATCTTTGGATTGAAGAAGGAAACTGAAGTACCTGGAGGAAACCCACACAGACACGGGGAGAATGTGCAAACTCCACAAAGACAGTGGCGCGAGGCCAAATTGAACATGGGTCCCTGGTGTTGTGAGGCAACAGTGCTAGCCATTGCATTACTGTACCACCCCAATCTCAGAGCCAAGTAAACTAAAGTACTGGGACAGGTTTCTAGACTTGATACTGCACACAGTCTGTAGTTATAAAGAAACTTGCATTTATATATTGCCTTCAATATAGTACAATGTCCCATGGTGCTACACAGAAGTTTACTAAACAAAATTTAACACCAAGTCTTGTATGAAAGTAGAGAAAGATGCCCAAAATCTTGGTCAAAGGGGTTCGAGAGGTGTTTTAAGAGAAGGAAAGAAAGAGACAAAGACAGAGAAGTTGTGGGAAGAAATTATATCTGGGTGAAATGGAGGGGTAAAACTAAGTAAAGAGAATTATTTTATGAGATCATGTCTAAACAGGATGAAAGGGACTCATTAGAGAAAAATTTCATACTTATCTCAAGAAGGAATTGAATTAGATTCTGCAATCAGTTTTATGATTGGGCTACTACATGAAGCACTTAATTCTATTTCATCAGTGGAGGAAAAAAAATGCTGGTGGAACTCATTAACTGAAGACATGCACTTTTTTTTGTGAACACATCTTAGAAAATTAGAATCAGAAAACTTTCCGCCCTCTGAAGAATTTTCAACCACTGGTTTCAAAAGGAGAGGGAAAATGGAGAGAAAGTGTGCTTCAGAAAAACCTGCCACTCAATTTTAAAATAGGACCTCATTTTGGACATAGTTAACAGTTCACCAAAACTACTAATACTTAATTCTTCACCTATTCTGCAAATAATTGCTAATGCAGCATCTCTGCTCTGTTATGTGTTCTAAAAAAAAATTATCGAGTACAATAAGCTTTGTCTCAACAGAAACTGCATTTTTACCCCCCCAACAGCCAGATGAGACAAATATCTGTTTAGTAGCAGCTAGTTGAACTGATAGTTTTTATGTTTGGAAGTACAATTGTTCAAATAACGTAGAACTATTTCTCCTGATTGGAGAGTTCAAGACAAGAGGACATAGCACTAAATTTAAAGTTAGGCCATTCAGGTCAAAAATCAAGAAACATATCACAAAAGATGACTGTAAATGTCTGCAATTCTGTTCTCTCAAAAAAACTGCAGATGTTGGTTAACTTTTTAGGGTGTAGAGACAGGAGCATAAAGGGAGATCATTTGATTCAGCAAATTCATGCCACTTTATGGCAGCAAATAGGGTTTCAAGGAGCATGGAGCAAGTGGAGTCAAGGTACAAATCAGCCATGACATACAGAACTAGTGGAATAAGCTCCACTGGCTGAACAACTTACTCGGTTTACACCAAAAACACACCTGTTCTAATAATAAAACAGACTAACCAACATAGCAGTGCTTTTCTGTTGCAAATTAAAATTTTAATGTTGAGTATTGTGATATGTATAAGTGAGGAGTCCTGTTGTTGGCAGGTTAATACAATAATTAGTGATGTTGGATTCAGTAATATGCAATTCCCACAGGCACATTAAAACACACTAGAAGATGCACAGTAAGAAATTGAAATAAATAGAAAAAATGTTCACTTCACGACAAGGTAGGATTCACGAATATCAGCATTTTAAACATTTAGCAAACTCAGCATGCTGAACTTTCTAATTAATAAACTGAGGTTAGAATAACTCATGCATTTCAAGGCTTAAATACATCATCTGCCAATCAGATTGTTAATGCAAATCTAATTTACTAACATGAGTACGGCAAAATAAATTAATATTGAAGTTATTTATATTTTATTCCCATTTTTTAAAGAAGTAATATAATACCATTTCATACAAGTGATGCGTGTACCATGTAAAATGCATGAGAAATGTATGCAAGTCACTGGGCATTAGGTGTTGACAGAATCAGCCATAAGGCAAGAACAAAAGACTTCAGATGTTTAAAATTTGCAATAAAAACAGAAAATGTAGGAACTTTCAAATTTGGCAGCACCTGTGAAAAGTAAGTGTGTTAACATTTCAGGTCTGGGAATTCTGATCAAACTAGAAAACAGACAAACTCTTGTTTCACTCTTCACAGAGTGTCAAAATGCTGAGATTTCCAGAATTTTCTGCCTTTATCTTAATGCAGGAAGTATCAATTCCAAAACAAAGCTGAAAAATGACTAGGGGCAAAAAAGTCATGCAGGAAAAACAGAGTCCATAATACAAATTAATATGCCCACAGGTTGTATACTGAATTTTAGGGCCAAAAACAGAGTCTTAACTATAATTAATTAGTACAGTCAGGCGATAAACATCATGGGAAACTATTTGGTAAATTTATGATGGCGTGGTTCTACCTATTTCCTCTTCTTCGCAGGTCATAGTGTTGAAACAGAAAATAGGAGCTAAGTAGGCTGCTCGGCCAACCAATGTAGTCATGGCTGATTGTTTATCTCAACATCATACTCCTGCTCTCCCCTTATCGCTTGTTGCTTTAGTGTATAGAAATCCATTTTCCTCAAATATATTTAGTGACTTCACAGCCTCAGTGGAAGTTTCTGTTGATTTTGTTCTTCTAGATGGTAGTGGTCACGGGTTTAGAAGATGCTGCAATAACGAACCCTAATCGAAATCTTTAAGGCTTCAGGGTTATTGACGGGATGGATACGGAAAGAATGTTTCCGTTTGTAAGAGAAATCAGAGTTACTCTTTAAAAATAAGGGGTCGCTTATTTAAAACAGAGGGGAAGAATTTTTTTGATTTTGAACACTTTTAAGACTGAGCTTGATAGATTCGTGATTAACAAGAGGTAAAAGGTAATGCGACAGAGAAATGTGCAGTTATGGTTACAATTTGACTGAATGGTTGAGCAGGTTCAAGGGCCAAATAGCCTACTCCTGCTCCTCAATTCAATTATTCATATGCAGTTCAAAGCAGACCTTCAGGTTAGCTCAGGAAGAGACAAAAATGCAGCATCATGAGCTTTATCCACATGCAGAGAACCAATTTATTTTAAATTTCAATTTCTTATATCATTGCTCAAAGTGAGGCAGTATTATATTATTGCACAATGTGGCTCATTTCCCCATGGAACAGTCTGGTTATTCATCAATTATTTTTCATATATCCTTAGGACTTTATCACTGGAAGCTTAAATAGCCAATTTGCTTATTTTAATGTGCTCTGGTTTCCATCTGTTCAATTGCGACTTGTGTTATGGACTATATCTGAGTACAGGTGCAAATGTAACAAATAATTTAAATACTTTTGCAAAAAAGCATGAAATCATGAATTAAACCATTACAGAAATACTGAATCTTGTGTGAAAAAAATTATGCAACAACCTCCGACTCCAAGTACTTGTAATTGATCAAAATTTGAAAATCCAGCTTCAATAAAATATTCAAGTCACTTGGCTTTCAGCATGTAAACAGCAAGTTAGATGCATTAACACTGCTAAAATTCTCCCCTCAGTGTATCCAAACAGGTGCCAGAGTGTGGCGACTAAGGGGTTTTCACAGTAACTTCATTGCAGTGTTAACAGTGACACAAATAAAAACTTTCACAGTTGAAAACCAAAATTTCAATGTTATAAAAATGTGATTTCAAGCTATTGGCAATATATCAGATCTTTCAAAATGCATTTTGTCTTGTTTGTTGAACCTTATAGCAGCACAGCATGGAGGCATAAAATACCTTGCAACCTTCCTGCTCATGTTGATTTACTTTAAAAAGGCAGAAGATAAGAACTGTTGCAGTTTCATTCTAAGAATATTTAGAAATACACAAACAGTTTTTGCCATGTTTCATGATGCAATAAACTTAATGTTCATCAATTGCATTGGTCTCCAATCACTAAAACCTCAAAATTAGTAGCATCTTGAAATAATCATACCTTGTGAAATAAAAAATTTCTTCTTAATAGATTGCTTGAATTCACAATGGGCTACATTTTGTGGTCTGTGGAAGCAAATGGCCTGGTCTTAATTTCCTTAGGGAATGTTCTGTTGAACTTCTTCCCCCGATCCCAAACTAAACTCCAGAATATCTATTTATACTCCACATCAACATAAGTTTCCTTGATTCCAGCTGCAAAGGACCCTTAAACTTCTGTGGAAATTTTTAATATCTTTGTTCATATATACCTTTACAAACTTTTAACCCTATTTTTAAAGGGATTGCAGTCTTTTTTTTAAATCTAAATTAACCAATTCAACCTCTAATTAAATTTTGAATTCTCCCAAAGTCATGGAAAATTACATCATCCTCCTCAAAATAGATGATTTTGCACTTGGAATTCCAGCTTTACCATCACAGACAAAATTAAAAATCAACATTGTTGATAAAGGCAAAATACTGTGGATACTGGAATACGAAACAAAACCAGAAGATGGTGTAAAATTTCAGCAACTCTGACAGCCACTTGTGGAGAGAGAATAGAACTAACGTGGAGTCGGGATCCACTCTTGAACTACTGACTCTATTCTCTCTCCACAGTTATCAGATGAGATCTTACAGTATTTTCTATTTTTGTTTCAACATTGTTGACGTCTTGCAGTCCTTTGAGGCCTCAGATTACCTTTCTCTCAAACAAAGCCCAATTCAGTTCTGACAGTCTCTCTTCATAATTAAGATCACAAATCATGAATGTTGTTCAACTTGGAAACTTTTGCACAGAAGAATCTTGTCGTTTTGAAGTCTAGGAACTTTAGTATTAGAAAGAATAATCAAAATCTTGTTTCACCAAGATCCTTAATAAAATTAGAACCAGTTGTTTGAACAATCTGTTAAATTCCCTGAAGACATAAATTGGCATTTTTACACGGTCATCACCCAAAGTCATGTCCATCCTTTCCACAGCTCCATGTTTGAATTTCTCCCAGTCAAGCACTGCTAAAGCACTGAAACTTCACCAACCCAAATCACAAATGGCATCCCCTAACCATGGTGTGTGTTCCACCCCCATTCTCCTTTAATTGCTTTACAGCTGGTTATTTGGCCAACCACAACATTGTTGCAATATTTTGACTGCACTGTTCAGCTCGACAAAACTGCCCTTAAATGTTTCCATTGTTGAATTTTAATCAACAATAATCAAACCATCTTCAATAAAAGATTGTTTTTCCCATCCTGACATTATCACCTTCAAAATTCCCCAATGTTGTATCTCAAGTGCTCTCCTCATTCACTTGCAAGGATTCAACATCATCATGATAGACACTAGATCAACTTTCACATACAAGTGGATCACCAAGTTTTTATACCAATGCACTGCCTAGGTTCCCAGTTCATTTAATTGCAGCTCATTAATTTCTGTATACTAATTTTGCCCAATTAAATATTGGGAACACAATATTCATGGGTTCAGCACCACCACAAATTCTATACGCTTGTTGTTGATTCTATCGTCCTTCCCAATCACTATCTCATGTTTAACCAGACTGCCTGCAAAACTGACTGCTTGACCTATGAGCTCCTGATCATACATTATTTCCACTGCAAAGACTATCTACTTCCACTTCAGTGACACAGCCTATCTCTGTCCATTTTCTAGCACAATCCTCATAAGTTACACAAAAAAAATGGTACTAATACTACTCTTAATTCCCCATCAATTATCTTTCACACTGCTTTCTGTAGCCCACTGGAACTGAGTCCTATCCCGAGTCCTGTTACAATTGCTCACATTTTTGCAACTGTCGAATTAAATAATTTAAAATGGCCATTCATTTATTCATACATCTCTATGGCCTCCCTATCTCTGTAATCACTTACAGAATTGTAATCACTGCAAAACTCACTATTTTAACTTATTTTGAAGTCCCCCCTTAAACTACCATGACTTTGCTCCCATGTTCTCAAAGTCCCTGATATAGCCATCTGATGTACACTTATCCATTAAAGCTCACCTGATCACCTATTTAGCTAACCCTAATGTCTCTTTATTCAGGTCAATTGCCATGCCACGATTATTCATGTCATCTACCTCAAAGTTCATTTTACATTAAAAATATAATATAAATGCAACTTCCTGTTCCTTAATTGTGTTAGTAACAGGTGTGTATCAAACTCATTTAATTTTGCTAGTTTTTGCAATGCATTCCATTTCAATATATAGGCAATTAATCATATAAAGTTCAATTACAAGTCAATACATTACTTTGCTTCATGTTTTAAAGCTCATTAGATGTTATATTGTTACCCAATATCACAAGATTCAGTCTCCCCATTAGTATGACAGCGTAACAAAAACTAAAAGAAAAGTGAAGTTATATATTCAACTATTAGTCAATAAAATAATGCATTATTTATAAACAAAAGTCAACTAAATACTTACCAGTAAGGTCTTTAGCTAAATCTGGATGGTTCACAAGGCAGTGACTCGCAAACTTTACACATTCAAGGCGAATAGGAACATGTATGTCATTGAATCTGCAAGGAAAAATTGCAGTAATAATGGGAAGGATAGAAACTGAATTTATTAAATGGAAAATCTATTTCATAAACATCTTTATGATATCAGGTAATATTTTTAAGTCACCCACTGGAGCCAGTAGAATCAGATCCAAAAAGGATAGTTTTGGCAAAGTTTCACAACAATTGACTGCAACTCTCTCATTACCAACTGGGACATCTATCACAAATTTCCTTTTACATAGGTATGAATGCCCAGTTAGCAATAAGTGCTTCAGCTAATATATTTGATACTTAAAAATTTGCATTCTTCCTTTTTATCGTAGAAATACTTCTGCAAATCTGAAAGAAGACAAGGAAAAGGAAGATACTGGTACATAGAAAATAACTAGGAATATGAAAATATCATTTAACCTATCAAATTCTTACTGTTGATTCAAGAATAGTTTCCATGGCCAACCAATTCACCACAAACTCCTTCAAACACCAAAATATGAAATTAATTCAATGCTTTTATATTCCTCACTTTAGGAAAAATATTCTTCTGCCAAATTGCTAAGATTAGCAATCTAATGGAGGGCCATCAGAATAAAAGAAATAGGAACAGGCAGAGGCTACTTGTCTCTTTGAACCTGCACCACCAATCATTAAGGTCTATTTGCAGCCTTGACTCTATTTACCTACCTCAGCCACATAATTCTTTAATCTTTTGCAGGTGAAAAATCTGTCTATTTCAGCCAAGAATATATTCAATGACCTAGCTTCCATTGCTCTCTTGAGAGGAGAATTCTCAACATTATGGACCCTCAGAAGAAATTTCTCCTCTTCTCAATCCAAAATGGCAGACCCCTAATTCAAAATGTTGCCTTCTTTGGTGTTCTCTATGATGGAAACAACCGTTGTCACCTCCCGATAAAATTCCTGCAAAGACCTTATAGGTTACAATAAAATATCTTCTCAATCGTCTAAACTCCAATGGGCCCAAACTGCTCCACCACTCCTCATAATACAAACCTTCATCCCAGGAATAGACAGAATGAACTGCTATGAACTGTTTGCATGAACATAAATCCCTTCTTAAACAAGACCAGCAAACTATATGCAGAACTTCAGATGTGGTCTTGTCAATACCTGTCCAATTGAAACAAGACATTCCCATATTTACATTACATTTACCTTGAAATAAAGGCAGAACTTAATTTACCATTCTAACTGCTTGATATACCTCAACTTAACCTTTTTTGATATGAGGATACCAGATCCCTCCGTATAGCAGCATTCTGTAGTCCTTGCCATTTAAATAACATTGCTTTCCTGTTCTTCATACCAAAGTGGACAATCTCATTTCCCCACATTATACTCCACTGCCATATTTCTGCCCACTTAGTGTACAACTCTTTGTAAATTCTTTGTATCCTCCTCGCAAATAGCCTTCCTCCCCATCTTGGCACCATCTGCAAAGCTGGCTAAAATACACTGAATCCCTTCAGCTAAGTCATTAAATATAGATCATTAATAGCTGAGGTTCCAGCACTGATCCCTGAGGCACTCTACTAGTTTCATTTCAACAATCTGAAAATGACTCACTATTTCCAATTCTGTTAACTAATCCTCTATCCATATTAATATTTCACACCTACCACTATGAGCTCTTGGGCACGTTTTATATCATACCTTATTGATGTTTTTTGGAAATTTAAATACATTATCTACCCATTTTGCTCGTTACATCCCCAAAGAATTCTAATAAATTTGTCAAACACCATTTCCTTTTCATGAAACTATGTCAACTCTGTTTGACTATATTTGATTTTCTTAAGTCTTGCTACTTCTTTCCTTAATAATGGATTCCAATGACAGATGTTAGGCTATCTGGCCTACAATCTCCTACTTTGTCTCCCTCTTTCTGAATAGAGGCATTATGTTTGGTTTTTCCAATCCACTGGAATTCCTAGTGAATTTAGAAGATTAGATCTCACGAATCCACTATCTATGCAAAATTTTGAAGGGTAATAGATAGGCTGAATAGTGGGAAGCTTTTTCCCGGGTCAGAGGTGATGATCATGAGGGATCACAGGCTCAAGGTGATAGGGGTGAGGTACAACTCCAATAGAGTGACTTTTTTTTAAAAATGCAGAGAGGGCCTGGAATGTGCTGCCAACTAGGGTGGTGGAGGCATACATGCTGGCATTGTTTAAGAATTACCTGGATAGACAAATGAGCAGCCTGGCAATAGAGGGATACAAATGAATGGTCTAGTTTGGACAAACACGCGGCACAGACTTGGAGGGCCGAAGTGCCTGTTTCCTGTGCTGTACTGTACTGTTCTTTGTTCATGAAGTCATTTAAGTGACTTATTAGTCTTTAGATCCAGTAGTTTTTCTCAAAGTTTTTTCCTCTAACAATCATGATGTTTTAAGTTCCTCCAGGCCTTTTTTAAATTTCTCTGCCTTTTATCCCTTGTTGAATTTATAAGATTAAGATCACACCCAATCCTCATTTTTTCTTGATTTATATTCTGTTCTACAGTGCAGCTACTGTCGAAGGCCCATAAACTACTCCCACCAATGGCTTATTAACCTTGCGCTTTCTTTTGAAACCTCCTCTCAAACAGATTGCATAATTTGATCTAAGCCAAAATTATTTTCTCACTACTGTACTGATTTCAACCTTTATTAACAGAACTACTGTGTCTTCCCTTTTTTCCTATCCTCTCAAAGTGACAAACATCCTTCAATATTTAGGTCCAGGCTGTGGTTACTTTGAAACCACATTTCGGCAATGGCTATCATATCATACCTATTTACTCCTATTTATGCCATCAATCGTATCTTTTATAAACATCATTACATTCCCAAAAGATGTAATCTGTCCTTTTCTATCACATTCTATTGATTAATCACCCATAATCATTCCTCCACTGCTGTCCTGTCCTACGGGTTTCTATAGGCATAGCTCTTAAGGGCTAAAAGAATCAAGGGGTATGGGTAAGGTAAAGAAAGGATCAGATATTGAGTAATATCTCATCAAAATCAAAATGAATGGCACAGCAGCTCAAGGACTGAATGGCCTATTCCTATTTTCTATGTCCTTTCTCACCAACATTGTAAACCTACCCTCACGTGAGCAATCATAGAACATAACAGCGCAGCACAGGCCCTTCGGCCCTCAATGTTGCGCCGGCCAGTGGACCCTCTAACCTAAACTATTCCAATATCATCCATATGCCTATCCACTGAACATTTGAATGCCCCCAAAGTAGGCGAGTCCACAACTGAATCCACCTGAGCCTCACAAAACCCCCAACTGTTTAGCTGCAGTTTAATTACATGTACAAAGCAAAGAAATCATTAAAAATTGTACAACCAATCACCTTCACCACAAATCAGATAAATTTATTGTATTCATCTAGACAATAAAAAATTGAGCTTTGCAGATTTGGTTGTGAGGGGCATGAAGGGCTGGGTGAGATGAAGAGAATTAAAAACATCCTGAAGAGTCAACAAATTCAGCATTAAGATTTTCTCAACATAATGGCTGGTCCAGCTACTTTTACACACTAAAAATATCAAACTACATGAACAGACTGGACGTAGCTCCATCTCTACTTTAAACATGAGTTTTGGATTTAAAAAAGTGAAAGTGTGTCCCCCCTTTTCTGACTCTGTTACTTTTTAAAAATAAAGACTTAACATTGGTATAAATAGAAATATATTCACTTTCAGAGCAGGCATATGCCAATTTCAGCTACACATCAGTTATCATCTGTAATCTTCTTTTCCAGTACCATTATTTTATTTCCTCTCTACTTGATCATTCATTTCCCTCCTAAACAGCAAGATCAACTCAGCTTCAATAGGCACACTAACAGATTTCATACTGCTATAACCTTTGGTATTCAAATTATGATTTCAAACCCCTTATTCATGTCTTTCAAATGTGCATTTGTTGTTACTGATCTGCCTGCTAAAACTATTTATCCACCCAAACATAGGAATTATACAATAGTCCTGTAGGTTACATCAATTCAAAGTCGCTACACAGTATTTTTTTTAAATGCAATGAAAGGCTGGTAACTTCCAGGCAGAAAATTCCAGGTCCCATCATGCACCGAATGAAATAATTCCTCTTCCTAATTATTTAAAATCTCTTCCCCTGGATTTCAATGTCTCTGCAAATAGAAATAAGACATTCGTATCCACTCTCGCTCAGTCCCTCATAACCTTATCCTTCATAATTCAATCGCCTGTTTGAACAAGGAAAGCTAACGGACTATCCAATCTCGCCTCACAATTGAAGTTCTTCATTCCTGGCAACATCCTTTTGAATCTTTCCATACCTTCTTCAGTATGATCACATCCTTCCTGTCATTTTCAACATCTTCCAATTGTGATGAAAGGTCACTGACCTAAATTGCTAGCTCTCTCCACAAATGCTACTTGACCTGTTCTGTTTCATCAGCATTTTCTATTTTAATTTCAGATTTCCAGCATCTACAATATTTCATTTTTGTTCAAGCCTAAGTCTATCAATTTCTCTTAAACTAATCATGCATTTGTCAACGCAACTACCATTATTGGAGAAAAGCAGAATGCCTTTAAAAAGAGGTTTTTAAAGTATCTAGAACTGGCGCAACAGTCAGAACTGATTACACAGAACATACAGCAAGCAGTCCTTGCCAGTGCCTATGCTCCATCAAATCTCCCCCCGTCATCCTTCATCTATGAGCACAGCCCTCTGTTTCCTCTACCACATATGCTTACCTGGCTTCCCCTTAAACACAGATGCATTATTCTCCATTACTCCTTGAAGTAGCAAGTTTCACATTCACATCACATACTAGTAAAGTGGTTGCTTCTGAATTTCCAATCTGATTTCTTGGTGATTATCTTACGTTAATAGCCCCTAACTTACAAGTGAAAACGCTCTGCCTAAAATTAAAACAGGTCACGGCTGTATTAAAACTTTCAGGTCACTGCTGAGTGAGGCCCAGCTTGTTCTTTCTAATTAATCATTTTTATACCCTCGCCTGTAGCTCTAGATCCTTGTTATAAATAGTGGCCAGAACTATACATAGTAATCCCAAAGTTTACCAAGATATAATACGCTTCACATAATTTCTCTACTTTTTAATTCTATCCCTCTAGAAATAGTGTTTGTTTCACCACTTTTAAGTAAAATTGGCCTTATTAACCTCTATCAATGTTAATTTGAGTCTCCTTTTAATGTTCTCCTTTTCCTAGGAAACTTGGCCTCATTTTTTGTAGCAAACTTTAATTTTGCAGTTATCTATATTAAAATTCACTTCCAATTTAAATGTCCCTTCTACAAAGTCTTTTAATTGGCTGCAGTTTTATCATTGACTGCTTCCCCAAATAATTTGGTGTCATCCACAAATTTAAATTGTTTTAGACTTTAAACTCTACATTAGTAATATAAATTACAGATTTATAGCACAGATCCTTGTGGGATCTTATTTCTCATCTTTTGCCATTCTGAATTACAATCCTTTATCTTTATACTCTCCTTTTCGTCTAGTATCAGCTGTTTCTTTAATCTTGTCCTCTAACTCTGCATGCTATGTTACAACACTATTTAATCAGTCTCCTGTGTGGTACTGTATTTCCATTCAAAAATCTAAATGTATCACATCAACTACGTCACCTAATTTTCTTTTATTTTTGCTTCAAGAATTCAAATGAGATTGGTCAAACTGAACTTTCCACTTTTGATATCTCACATGTACACATTTTTTTCTTTAATGGGATGGGAACATCGTTGATGTCAGCAATTGCTGTTTATCTTCAACTGCTCTCAAAAAGGTAGTGCTGAGCCACTTTCTTGAGCTACTATAGTCCAACCCATGTCAGTACACCCACAGTCCTGTCAGGGAGTTCCAAGATTTTGACTCCGCTGTGAAGGAAAAATAGGATTGTTGCAGGTTAGGATGGGGTTTGGATGGGAACTTGCAGTAATATTCCAATGCAGCTGATGCCATCGTACTTTGAGGTGGGAGGGATCACAGGTTTAAAAATTGATACCAAAAGCAACTTGGCAAGTTGATGCAGTGCACCTAGTAAATGGCACATATTTTGCTGGAAAAAAATCTCAAGATAATGGATAAGTGCTGATCAAGTGAACTATTTTATCTTGTTTGAAATCAAGGTTCTTCGGTATTGCTCAAGCTGCACTCATCCAGGCAAACGATAAGAGTACTCAATCACATTCTTGACATGGAAGCCTGTAGAGGGTAGATGGAGTCAGATGGTGAAATACTTGCCATAAACATCTGATCTGTTTTAGTGTTTCTGGTCAATGATAATCCCCAGGATGATGATAGAACATAGAACATTACAGCGCAGAACAGGCCCATCGGCCTTCGATGTTGCGCCGACCAATTAGGAAAAAGCAATGACCCTCTAACCTAAACCATTCCCTTTTCATCCATAAACTTATCTACTAACCTCTTAAACGCCACCAAACTTGGCGCATCTACAACGGCAGCAGGCAGGGCATTCCATACCCTTACCACCCTCTGGGTAAAGAACCTACCTCTGACATCCGTCCTATAACTACCACCCCTTAATTTAAGCTATGTCCCCTCGTGCTAGCTTTCTCCATCCTAGGAAAAAGGCTATCACTGTCCACCCTATCTAAACCTCTAATCATCTTATATGTTTCAAAAAGGTCTCCTCTTAGCCGCCTTCTTTCTAACGAAAACAACCTCAAATCCCTCAGCCTCTCTTCATAAGACCTGCCCTCCATACCAGGCAACATCCTGGTAAACCTCCTCTGTACCCTCTCCAATGCTTCCACATCTTTCTTATAATGCGGGACCAGAACTGCACACAATACTCCAAGTGCGGCCGCACTAGAGTTTTGTACAGTTGCAACATGACGTTGTGGCTCCAAAATTCAATCCCCCTACCAATAAAAGCTAAGACTCCATATGCCTTCTTAACAACCTTATCGACTTGACTGCCTACTTTCAGGGATCTATGCACAAATACACAAAGATCCCTCTGTTCATCAACACTATTAAGAGTCCTACCATTAGCCCTATACTCTACACATTTGTTATTCCTGCCCAAGTGAATTACCTCACACTTTTCCACATTAAACTCCATTTGCCACCTCTCGGCCCAGCTCTGCAACTTGTCCAAGTCACTCTGTAAACTAAAACACCCCGCTTCACTATCTACCACACCACCAACTTTAGTATCATCTGCAAATTTACTGATCCATCCCTCAATACCCTCATCCAGATCATTTATAAAAATTACAAACAGCAGGGGCCCCAAAACAGATCCCTGAGGTACACCACTTTTAACCGAACTCCATGATGAATAATTTCCATCAACCACCACCCTCTGTCTTCTATCAGCTAGCCAATTCCTAATCCAATTAGCTAAATCACCTCAATCCCATACATCTGCATTTTCTGCAGAAGCCTTCCATGGGGCACCTTATCGAACGCCTTACTAAAGTCCATATATACCACATCAACTGCCTTACCCCTATCCACCTCTTTGGTCACTTTTTCAAAAAACTCAATAAGGTTAGTAAGGCACGACCTACCCTTCACAAAACCATGCTGACTATCCCCAATCAATTCATTTCTTAGCCTAAGGAAGTTTAGCAAATTTTATAAATAAATAACTATAAATCCTATCCCTAATAATTCTCTCCAATACTTTGCCCACAACAGAAGTAAGACTCACCGGCCTATAATTCCCCGGAAAGTCTCTCTTCCCCTTCTTGAACAATGGAACCACATTCGCTATCCTCCAGTCTTCCGGCACTATACCCATAACCAACAACGACCTGAAGATCAGAGCCAGAGGCTCTGCAATCGCCTCTCTCGCCTCCCGGAGAATCCTAGGGTAAATCCCATCCGGCCCAGGGGACTTATCTAACTTCAAACCTTCAAGAATATCTAGCACATCTTCCTTATCTACTTCAATACTTTCCAGTTTGCAACCCTGTATCCCAGTGTTCTCCACAACTATACTTACATCTCCCTGCATGAATACCGAAGAGAAATATTTGTTCAGTGCCTCTCCAATCTCTTGAGGCTCCACGCACAACTTCTCACTGCTGTCTATGACTGGCCCTAATCTTGCCTTAACCAATCTTCTATTCTTAACGTATCTAAAGAAAGCTTTAGGATTCTCCTTAATCCTATCAGCCAAAGTCTTCTCGTGTCCCCTTTTAGCTCTCCATGATGGGCGATTCAGCAATGGCCATGCCACTGAAAGTCAAAGAGGAGCTGGCCATATTCTTTTGTTGGAGTTGGTCATTTGCTGGCATTTCTCAGATGTGAACATTTCTTGCCACTTATCAGCACAAACTTGAATGTTGACCAGGATTTGCTGCACACACACATGGACCATTCCATTAACAGTCGTCACAAAAAGATACTGCACATTGCATATCTTCAACAGATATGCCCATTTCTGACTTTATGATGAATCAAAGGTCATTGACGAAGATCACAGACAGTTGGGCCTAGTATATTACTGAGGAACTTCATAGCAATATCCTGGGACTAACAGGGATTAGGGCAGCATTTGACAGAGTGGCAAGCCCAGATCTTTTGTCGACACATGAATACAATGCTCTTCAGGATTTTAGTATCTTCCCAGGGCAAATTAGGAACTGCAAAGATTGTGAGTGATTGACATGGGTGAAATACTAAACAAATAATTTGCATCCATCTTCACCAAGGATGAAGGTGCTACACAGGTCATGGTGAAGGACACGGCCATTCAAATACTTGGAAGGGTTTAAAAATTAATGAAAGAGGAGGCTATCTATACAAAGTGTACAAGACACCAAGACCAGATGAAATGCATCCAACAATACAGAGGAAAGAAAGAATGGAAATTGCACTGGCACGAGCCAAAATTTGCTAAACTTCCTTAGGCTAAGCAGTGGGGTCAGAAGACTGGAGAACTGCATATACTACACCCTTGTTTTGAACAAAGGTGTGAAGCTAATCCTAGTAAGTCAATTTAATCTTGGTTGCAGGAAAAGTTTTTGAAACAATAACTCCAGACAAAATTAATAGTCACTTGGACAAATGCCAGCAATTCATTTGTTAAGGGAAAATTAAACTGAAGTAACTTGAAGATCAAGACAAAAGCAACATGCATGTGAAATTGACTGAATAGCTAGAAACAAAAAATAGAGATCAGCAGTTGCTTGTCGGACTGGTAGAAGGTTTATGGCTGAGTTCCCCAGCAGTCAGTGAAGGACCGTCATTGCTCCAATACATGTTAATGGCCTCAACTGTAGTGTACAAGGCATAATTTCAAAATTTACAGATACAAAACTTAGCCGTATTGTGAACCATGAGGAGGATAGTACAAAATTTCAAAAGAGTTAAGTTAATGGAATGGGCAGAGAAATGGCAATTGAAATATAATGCAAAGTGAAAAATGCAAACAACAGAAAATAATGGGTACAATTCTAAAAAGGCTGCAGGAGTGCATAAATCATCCAAATTGGCAGGATAGGTTGAGAGCTGCTAATAAAGCAAACAGCAGCATGGGTTTATCAATAAGAGCATGGAATATAAAAATAAATTATATTAAACCTGTATAAAACAATTATTTTCAGCTTTACTCGAAAAGAAGAATGTGCAGGATTATGGGGAGAAGGCGGGGGAATGGCACTAGGTACTGGAAATGAGATTATGAAATAGAAATATTTTCAGGGCTACAGGGAAAAGGTAAATGGTGCAAGGTTTAAAACATATGGGCAAACTTTAGTTCAAAGCCCGAAAATAACTGGCAAAATACCAAAGACAGGCATAAAATGAGAGAAAAGTCACTCCCATATATATGTTTGTTATATAACTCCTCCATTGCCCAATTAGAACTAAACACTTAAATGGCGCAAGCATCACTGGGAACGGTTTTTGAATAGCGAGTATAGTAGACTAAGGTCTACTATACTCTTACCAGCCGCCTGCATCGATCGATTAGCGTAACAAATCATGGCCGGGAGGAGTCAAAAAGGCAGTTTGCACCAGAGCACCATATTCCCAGCTCTGCTCTGTGGTGGGATCAGCTTTGTGCCCATTTGTGTCATCACAATGCATCTGGCATAGCTGTTTCCAGCCGCATGGACAGTTCCCCTTCACTGGCAAGATGTCTAGCTGACAAGAATCACTAGTGGTCCCTATCAGCAGGGATCAGGTGTCATTGCCATGTTGGGCAAGGGGAAAAAAGAAAATCAGAGAACATTGAGATCACTGGGTGGTCAGGGCTATGGCCAGCATTTACCATTGAGCACCATGATTGCCAGGGGGGCAATGTCAAAGGTGTGGGGCTATGACGGATGAACCACAGCTTGCGGGAGACATTCATCAGGAGGGTCCCAAAGCCAGCAACTCATGTCGCCATGGGGTGGGCAAAATTAGCAACTGATCCCACCACAGAGCAGAGCTGGGAATATGGTGCTCTGGTGCAAACTGCCTTTTTGACTCCTCCCGGCCATGATTTGTTATGCTAATCGATCGATGCAGGCAGCTGGTAAGATCACACCCTTAGTCTACTATACTCACTATTCAAAAACCGTTCCCAGTGATGCTTGCGCCTTTTAAGTGTTTAGTTCTAATTGGGCAATGGAGGAGTTGTATAACAAACATATAATTTATATGGGAGTGACTTTTCTCTCATTTTATGCCTGTCTTTGGTATTTTGCCAGTTATTTTCGGGCTTTGAATGGGGCATAAGTTCTGCCCCATTCCAGCACAAATCTCCTAACTGCCAAAATAATTGGCAAGATGATTCCAGTGCCAAACTCGCCCAAAAAACTTTTTTGACACTTTGAGATTCTGTGGGCAATCTTGCCAAAGAAAAATTCGGAGGTGCTAGTCCTCCGAAGAAAAATTCTGCTTCTGCCACATTTGCTGCTCCAGTGCCACCAAACACAGGTTCTCTTCCTGCTCCTCAAGAGGCAAAAATAGATGGGTAGAATTCTACCATTCTGACACCAAGTGTAGTTGCATGAACTCCAGCGGCTCCTGTCCCATTGACCAAAATATCACGATCCAATAGCAAATCATTGCTTGTAAGCTTCTTGCACACATGGTTAGAAAGAAGTCTTGTAGATATTATAGAAATTCTATTCATTATCTGCCTTGCCAAATAGTTTCAGGGCAGTCGAAATCCTTTATGATAATTTTTCTATGCTTTTTACTGTTATCCCCAATTTGCCTTTTTCTTCTACTTCTCCTCAATTAGAATCAATGGTCTGTAACAATAACTATTAGTGTCATTTTTTTTTTAAAGTCACTATCCATGCAGCTTCTATTTCTGCTTTGCTGGTGGCTGTCATTTTTCTTCCACTGCTATTGTTATCTGTGTTCAGGTATTTCACATCCCCGTTTTTTAAAAAAAAATCAGAAACGAAACAGGATGCTACTAAACTTTTCTTCATGGGCAGGAGATAGAGGGAGCGAACACTGTCCAGAAAATTCTCTATTCCCCATTTAACTCTGAGATAATAGTGTGAAAATGGAAGTAACATTCTACTTGTAACTGGGAGCAGCATCACCTTGATGTTAAAAGGTGAACAGCGAAAGAACAGCTGAACATGACAGCTATTATGCAAATCTAAACTGCTGCATCCATCTGCATAGAAAATACATTGGTCTATACATCCTATTCAACTAGCCCAAGGACTTAAAATAGCGAATTCAATTTGTGGACTGAGCACTGTATCACTAAGTTAACAATTTGGCAACTCGTCTGGACAATATTAATACCAAATTCAAAAAAATCTATTTAGATTTGTCAGAAAAGAATTGGTTTCTATTATTATGATCTCTTAAGGGAAGGAGCTCAGAATTATTTATAGGATCACACTGAGAATAGCAGCTGTTCAAATGGCTCTTCAGGTTACCATTTGCTTAACGGTTACAAGAAATATAGCAGGAGTAGGCATAAGCCTTTTGGCCAATTGAACCTGGTCCACCATTTACTACAACTACGACTGACCAGATTGTGACCTTAATTCTGTTTTTCTGCCTGCTTGTAATAACCTATTTGTAGATCCAGTTACTCCAGAAGACAGCACAAAAATTCAAAATTAAGCAACAATTTAAAACTCAAGAGGTTGATTTCCCTTAATTTTATACAAAGCCTCAGATACAAGATTTAAGAATGTTGTTCAGCCCAAGGTCACCACCATTGCTTTTAAACCAAAACCAAATCTTGGGATGTGTTTTCTAATATGAAGGTCTGAGAGAAGGCAGATGAGGATTCCCTTGAGCCTCCCAAGAACTGAGCCAAGACTATCCAAGATTAATCAGTCTATTTGATGTCTTCAGTACTAAAGTAATAAATCACATATGCAAACAGTCCCAGGAGTGCCTAAATATATTGCAACAGTCTTCCAATTATATTGTTTATGTAAAATCACTTGAGCAGGAGTTCTCTACCATTCTTCATTCACGATCTTAAAATGCTGATCAGAGATACACAATTCCAAGATGTGACCATAAAGGTATTGGTGAAATTACAGAGACCTGGCTTATTTATTGATTTATGTTGGCACATGAGGATCCTGAACACTGTCAACATCAGCCTAGACACAATCCCCTTGGATGACAATGAGAAGGAATCATGAGCACTTGGGTCTCTCTCATCAGGTTGCATGATTTTGACCCAGTGACAGTGAAGGAACAACGCTACAGTTCCAAATCAAGCTGGTAACGGGAAAACTTGCAGGTGGTAGTGTTCTTATTGCTCTCATCCCTCTAGATGGAAAGAAATCATGAGTTTACAAGGAATCTTCATGAGGTGCAGCAGTGAATCTTGTAGACGGCACACACTCCTGCCATTGGATATCAGTGATGGAGGAAGTGAATGTAAGTGATAAGAGAGGTGCCAATGAAGCCAGATGCTTTGTCCCAGATGGTGTTGAGTTTGTTGACTATGGTTAGAATTGCAATTATCCACACAAATTCCATCACACTACCAATTTGTGCTCTGGAGATGGTGGGCATCTTTTGTGGAGTCAGGAGGTGAGTTACTCACCACAAAATTCCCAGCCTCTGATCTGCTCTTAAAGCCACAATATTAATATAGCAAGTCCAGTCCAGTTTTTGGCAATGGTAACCCTCAGGATGTTGGTAGTTGGGCCTTCAGCAACAATAATGCCACAGAATGTTAAGAAGAATTGGTTAGGTTCTGTCTTCTTGGAGATGTCATTGCTTGACACTCATGGCATGAAAGCTGCTTGGCACTTATTAGCTCAAGCCTGAATATTGCCCAGGTCTTGTTATATATGTAAGAAGTCTCACAACAATGTGGTTAAAGCCCAACAGGTTTATTTGCAATCACAAGCTTTCAGAGCACTGCTCCTTCCTCAGGTGAGCCAGCATCTCCACATCATTGTTGCATACAAATATGGATTGCTTCTATATTCTATATTGGGCTGGACATGAACTTCACCCATGTCTGATGTTATCGTGGAACAAGTATCACTGATTAATCAATTGAAGATTGTTGGATCTAGGATATTAACAGAGGAACTGCTGCAGTGGTGTCCTGAAGCTGAGATGATTGTTTTTCAACAACCACGATCATCTTCCTTGTGCAAGGTAGGACTTCACCCACTGGTGTTTCCCCCAATTTCCATTGATTTCTATTATATTAGACTCCTTTACGCCAGATTTAATCAAATACTGCATTGAGGTCAAGTGCAATCATTCACTTCACCTGAGTTCAGCTCTGAGTTCAGGAGCTGTATGGCCCTGGTGAAACCCAAATTGAGCGTCAGTGAGCAACTGCCATTTGATAGAAAGCAGTGATTTGATTTGGATCCATAGAACATTACAGCGCAGAACAGGCCCATCGGCCTTTGATGTTGCGCCGACCAATTAGGAAAAAGCAATGACCCTCTAACCTAAACCATTCCCTTTTCATCCATAAACTTATCTACTAACCTCTTAAACGCCACCAAACTTGGCGCATCTACAACTGCAGCAGGCAGGGCATTCCATACCCTTACCACCCTCTGGGTAAAGAACCTACCTCTGACATCCGTCCTATAACTACCACCCCTTAATTTAAAGCTATGTCCCCTCGTGCTAGCTTTCTCCATCCTAGGAAAAAGGCTATCACTGTCCACCCTATCTAAACCTCTAATCATCTTATATGTTTCAATAAGGTCTCCTCTTAGCCGCCTTCTTTCTAACGAAAACAACCTCAAATCCCTCAGCCTCTCTTCATAAGACCTGCCCTCCATACCAGGCAACATCCTGGTAAACCTCCTCTGTACCCTCTCCAATGCCTCCACATCTTTCTTATAATGTGGGGACCAGAACTGTACACAATACTCCAAGTGCGGCCGCACTAGAGTTTTGTACAGTTGCAACATGACGTTGCGGCTCCGAAATTCAATCCCCCTACCAATAAAAGCTAAGACTCCGTATGCTTTCTTAACAACCTTATCGACTTGATTGCCAACTTTCAGGGATCTATGCACATATACACCAAGATCCCTCTGTTCTTCAACACTATTAAGAGTCCTATCATTAGCCCTATACTTTACACATTTGTTATTCCTGCCAAAGTGGAAGATCCATCCTGCTTTTTGTGGACAGGACATACAGGCAATTTTCCACACTACCAAGTAAATGTTAACGTTGCAAGCACTTGGCTAGGCATGTGACTGGTCCTGGAACAGGAGTCTTCAACACTATTGCCAGAATGTTGTTAGGATCTATGGGCTTTGCACTGTGTATTTCAGCCATTTCTTGAGATCATGTGAATCGAATTGGCTAAAGAATGGCACTTGTGATACTGGGGATCTCAAGAGGTCATCCACTTAGCACTTCTGGTTCAAGATGGTTGTAATGATTCAGCTTCATCTTTTGCACTGATGCATGGCTCCCTCATCAAGGGCAGGAATATATATGGAGTCTCTTTATCCTCCAGTAAGTTGTTTAGTTGTCCACCACCATTCAAGGCTGGATGTGACAGGACTTCAGAGCTTAGATCTGATCGATTTGTTGTGGGATCACTTAATTCTGTCTATATTATGTTGCTAATTCTGTTCAGCATGCATGTAGTGTTGTGTTGAAGCTTCATCTGGTTGACACTTTATTTTTTAGTACAGCTGGTGCTTCTTCTGGTACACCCTCCTGCATCCTTAGAACTTAGAACAGTATAGCACAATGCAGGCCCTTCTGCCCTCAATGTGCCAAGCTTTGTCCAAAACCAAGATCAAGCTATCCCACTCCCCATCGTTCTGGTGTGCTTCACGTGCCCATCCAATAACCGCTTGAAAGTTCCTAAAATGTCTGACTCCACTATCACAGCAGGCAATCCAATGCACACTGCAACCACCCTGAGTAAAGAACCTACCTCAGACATCCCTCCTCTATCTATCATCACGAACCTTAGTTATTCCCCCTAGTAACAGCTACATCCACACGAGGGAATAGTCTCTGAACGTCTTGTACAGTTGCAGCATAACCCCACGACTCTTAAACCCCCTGTTAATAAACGCAAACACACTATAGGCCTTCTTCACGGCTCTATTCACTTGAGTGGCAAACTTCAGAGATCTACGAATATGAACACCCAAGATCTCTCTACTTCTCCACATTCCTCAGAACTCTGCCATTGACCCTGTAATCAGCATTCAAATTTCTCTGACCAAAATGAATCACCTAGTTTGACAAATAATGGCAGAGTCAGGGCTATACCAAGCCATTTTAAATATGGGTACAGATTTATCAATAGATTATTTAGGAGGGAGTTCGCCACTTGTGTGCATTGGATGGTTAATGAGCAACTTCAGCACAGAAATAAATCAACATCCCTGAATCACCTTAGGAAACCCAAGTTGCATCTTTCCTACGCATCCAATAGCCCTTCAAGAACACAATACCCAAAGCTGCACATGCTACTCTGCAAAGCAATGACATTGAAAAAATCTATCATTATCCCCTTGCTTTCATAAAGTGATCCTATGTATACAAAGCTAAAAAATCATATTTGTATTTTTTAAACCTAAAGTTACCTTAAAGAAAGTGGCATTTACTTCAGGAAATCCAACTTTCTTTACAGCTCATGATATTCTTTAAGTGCAATCACTGCTAATAATGTCGAAGAGACAAAAAGAAACCTACCTTCCCAAATAACACTGCCACAGTGGTTTGTTCTGGGATGCCAGCTCTGAATCTTTGGCTCCAAACATTTTTGCCAGCAGCTTAACAACTGCTAAGCGTTCTTCATTATCATTGCTCTATGAAATGGAGAATTAAGAGAACTTCAATGGTCAAGCACAATATTCATTTTCTAACTCTTGCATATAATGCTGACAGTATAATGTATCGTTAAAGCCGATTCCCCAAATTCAGTTTTAACATTTGTTTCTGTTAAGCAGTTGTTACAGTCCCCATTAGCGCTCACAACATTCAAATGAAGTAACGATGATCTTCCATTGCACTGTACAAGGGAAAACAGCCAAATGCAACAAAGTTACAGAGAGTATAATGGGACAATGAAATAAAAGGTGCAATTCAGTGTTCATTCCAATATCACAATCTGTTCCTTACTATCATCAACTCTTATGCATGCATTTATATAGGATATAGATTACTTTTCTCCCAACACGCCTTCCAAACATTCAACTTCTACAAAGAAGAATATGGCAATACATGCATGGGAACACTACCTGCAAATCCTCTTCCAAGTTGCACACCATCTTGCCTTGGAACAATGTCACTGAGTCAAAACTCTCCCTCCCAACAGCATTGTGGATGTACTTACACCATATGAACTGTAACAGTTCAAGACGATGGCTCATCATTTCTCATGGGCAATAAATGCTAGCTTTGCCAGCAACACTCAAATCCAATGAATAAATAGAAAAAGACAAATTTGCTCAGCTGAAAACAACATCTCCTGATATTATGTCACTTCCACATCTTGAATGTCAGGTCATTTATGCAAATTTACATGAGAGGTTTTCACTATTTATGGACAGAATAATTTCTTTTTAAAAAAAGAAATGGCTGCCAAAAATTAGGGTTTAAAAGTAAAGTTTACCTAATTGATGGATTACAGGAAAAGCAAGGAGAAGAAACACCCAAAGCCTGGGCAACATTGGAGATTTCAAAGATATGTTCTAATAATGAATTTGGTGTTTGATAATCTTTCTTGAGTAAAGTTAACTCAGTTTCTGAAAGGAAATATCCCATCGCAACTATTTCCAGAACGTGGATGGTACTTCTGAATGCAATATTTTGCTCAAGTCTTTAACTACAATTTCTAATGTCCAACACAGAGAAAGAAAACTCATTATGGTAATTAGGGGATTTTCACAGTGACTTCATTGCTGTGTTAATGTAAGCATTCTTGTGACACTAATAAACTTTAAAACCCCAAATACACACGTTGACGAACATGTACCGCTGCTGAATTAATACATTGCTTTTAAACAACAATCTTTTTATTTTCTTAGCTGAATACTATCAGAGGATGTAAAATGAGATCCTCTAATATTTCTTAAAGTCTTTATATAAAAAAGGTATTTGGAAGTAGAGTGTAAAATTGTTTCAACTGGTTGACAGATCAGTAGTGAATCAGAAAGGTAGAAGGGAGATTTTCGAAGAATATCAACCGAAAACACATTCACAAAAGCGAGCAAGTAAGAGAACGAGACGATTTAAAACTAAAACTGCAGAGAATTTGAAAAGAATACGAACAAAGAAGAACATAGTACAGGAACAGGCTCTTCGGCCCTCCAAGCCTGCACCGACCATGCTGCCCAGCTCAACTAAAATGTCCTACCCTTCCAAGGACCATATCCCTCCATTCTCATCCTGTTCTTATATTTGTCAAGACACCCTTAAAAAGTCACTGTTGAATTTACTTCCACTATCTTCCCCAGCAGAGTTCCAGGCACCCACTATTGCTGTGTAAAAAACCTGCCCCATACATCTCCTTTGTCCTGCACACCTTACACCTATGCCCCTTAGTAATTGACGCTTCCACCCTGGGAAAAAGCTTCTAGCTATCCATTCCATCCAAGCCTCTCATAATCTTGTAGACTTCTATCAGTTGGCCCTCAACCTTTGTTATTGCACTGAGAACAAACCAAGTTTCTCCAATTTCTCCTCATAGCTAATGCTGTCAAACCAGGCAATCCTGGTAAATCTTTGCTGTACCCTCTCCAAAGCCTCCATCCTTCTGATAGTGTGGTGACCAGAACTGAACACTATATTCCAAGTGTGGCCTAAATAAGGTTCTATAAAGCTGCAACACGACTTGACAAATTTTAAACTCAATGCCTCGGCCGATGAAGGCAAGCATGCCGTTTGCTTTCTTGACTATCTTCTCCACCTGCTCGGCCGCTTGTAGTGATCTGTGTACCTGTACACCCAGGTCCCTCTGCCTATCAATACTCTTAAGAGTTCTGCTATTTAATGCATATTTCCTATTTGTATTAGGCCTTCCAAAATGCATTACCTCACATTTGTCTGGATTAAACCTCGATCTGCTATCGCTCCATCCAAGACTCCAATCGATCTATATCCTGCTCTATCCTCTGATGGTCCTATTGCTAGCTGCAAATCCACCAACCTTTGTGTCGCCCACAAATTTACTAAATCAAACCAGTTACATTTTCCTCCAAAGTATTTATATATATTACAAATAGTAAAGTTCCAGCACTGATCCCTGAGAAATGGCACTTGTCACAGCTCTCCATTCAAAAACGCACTCATCTACCACTACTGTTTGTCTTCTATGACTGAGACAGTTCTGATCCCATGCAACTTCACCTTCTGCACCAGTTTGCCATGAGGAATCTTGTCAAAGACCTTACTGAAGTCCATATAGACAATATCCACTGCCCTATCCTCAATCACCTTTGTTACTTCCTCAAATCCTCTCCAATAACTTCCCCTACCACTGATGTAAGGTTCACCAACCTGTAATTACCTGGATTATTCTTGCTACCCTTCCTAAACAAAGAAACAACATTGGCTATTTTCCAATTCTCTGGAACCTCCTCTGTAGCCAGTGATGATACAAAGATTTCTTTCAAGGCCCCAGCAATTTCCTCCCTTGCCGCTCTTAGTATTCTGGGCTATATCCTATCAGGCCCTGGGGACTTGTCTACCTTAATGTTTCTCAACAACTCCAACACCCCCTCCTTTTTAATCTGTTTGAGTCATGCTATCTATTCATCCTTTCCCAACTCATCTTGCACCAATTCCTTCTCTTTGGTGAATACACCGCAAAGCACTCATTTAATACCTCAACCCATTTTCTCTGCCTCCACCACAGATCCCCTCCACTGTCCTTGAGTGGGCCAACCCTCTCCCTGGTGAGCCTCTTGCTCTTTACGCATATATAAAAAAGCCTTAGGATCTTCCTTATTTCTGTTGTTTTCCTGTGACCTCTTTTAGCCCTCCACCTTTGCTCAAATTTCTGCTTTCCTTGTATTCCACACTTGCTTCGTGAGTTCCCAGCCTCCTAGCTTTGACAATTGCTTCCTTTCTCTCTTTAACTAGGCTCACAATATCTCTCATTATCCAAGGTTCCCAAAACTTGCCATATTTATTCTTCATCCTTACAGGAATGTGCCGGTAAGCTTTCAGCTTATATCTGAAAGCCTTCCACATGCCAGATGTTGATTTGCCCTCAAACATCTACCCCCAATCTACATTCTTCAGTTCCTGCCTAATATCATTGTAATTAGCCTTCCCCCAATTTAGCATCTTAACTCGAAGACTACACTTACCTTTAGCCATCAGTACCTTAAAGCTTACTGAATTATGACCACTGTTCCCAAATTGCTCCCCTCCTGGGGCATCGACCACCTGGCCAGGCTCATTCCTAATGCCAGGTCCAGTATGGCCCCTTCCCTAGTTGAACTATCCAGATACTGTTTCAAGAAGCCTTCCTGGATGCTCCTTAACAAACTCTGCCCCAGCACTGAGTGAGTCCCAGTCAATATAAAGGAAGTTAAAATTTCCCACCACAACAACCATGTTACTTCTATATCTTGCCAAAATCTGCCTATGTAATTGTTCCTCTCACTGGCTATTGGGTGGCCTGTAGCAAACCAACATTCCTATTCCTGAGCTCTACCCATAATGCCTCACTGTATGCATTTCCGAGGTGTCCTCCTCCAGTACAGCTGTGAAATTCTCCTTAATCATCAGTGCAACTCCTCCACCCCTCTTAGCTGCCTGAAACATCTGTATCCTGGAATCCTGTTCTTTCAAGATCCTACCAATCCTGTCCTTCCTTAACCAAGTCTCTAATGGCAACATCATAGTTCCTAGTACTCTAATCCAAGCTCTAAGTTCATCTGCCTCACCTGTTACACTTCTGACATTGAAACAAATACATTTCAGTCCACCAGATCCTCTTTGATAAGCAATCACATCCTGCCTGCTCTCTCTGAGCCTTACTGACCCTACTCTCTAGTTCACATTCAGCTAATTCACCTTTACTTTGGTTCCCACACCCCTACCTAACTCATTTAAATCCTTCCGTGTGATACTAATAAAACTCCCAGCTAGACAATTTATGCTCTTTTAATTTAAATGCAACCCGTCCTTCTTGTACAGTTTCTAACAGCCCAGAAGAGACCCCAATAGTCCAGATATCTGAAACACTCCATAAAACACATGGTTTCGCCATGTGTTGAGCTGTACTATTTCTAGCCTCACTAGCACATGGCACAGGGTGTAATCCTGAGATTACGACTCTAGAGGTCCTGCCTTTTAACTTTCTACCTAACTGCTGCTGCAGGACTTCATCACTCTTCTACCGATGTCGTTAGTACCACTATGTACCACGACTTCTGGCTGTTCACCATCTCCCTTCAAAAATGCTTTTTGCCCACAGACATCCTGGACCTGGCACCAGGGAGGCAACATACCATCCTGGAGTCTCTTTCACATCCACAGAAATGCCTACCTGCATCCCACCTACACAGTCCCCTAAAACGATTGTTCCAGTGCTTTTCGTCCCTCCTTGCCTAATAACAGAGCCAGCCACGGGGGCCACTGCTTTGTCTGCTGCTATCCCGAGAGGCCATCACACTACTCACCCACCCCCCCACCAACCTCAGAGGTGCATACAGTGAAGCATTACAGGTATACTTGTTAGAGAGGGGGTAGACCACCCAAAGCCACAGAGGATTCCTGCACTGACTGCCTGCTCCTTCTAGCAGTCACCCATCTACCTACCTGCACCTTGGGTGTGACCTCGTCTTAAAGCTCCTTTAAGCTTTCCGCCACCTCATGCTCCCAAGTGCATCCAGCTGTTACTCCAACCTATCCATGTGGTCTGTAAGAAACTGCAATTGGGTGCACTTCCTGTAGATATAGTCGTCTGAAACGCTGGAAGCATCACGGATCTCTCACATCTCACAAGGGTAGCACTTAAGCTCACTGACCAGAATATTAAAGGATATGAAGAAAAACCATGGTACTAAAGTAGACAACGTCAATTGAAGAGCTAGTACCAACACAGATATGCTGAGACTTGTGCGATTTAATTCCAAGAGTCTTACTGTACCTGTTTCTTTGCCCATTTATGTTTATCACTTTTTGTTCATCTGAATTCCTAATTCATTGATTATTATTCTTAATATACAGTCACTGCCTTTTTGACTCTCTTTTGCAGACCTTTCAGTGTGGCTCCTGAATAATTTCCTCCATTAATGGATTCAACTTGTATGCTTGAAGCCCAGCTAAAACCATACTTGTTGCCTGTTAAGATGATAAAAACGTGTACCAAGTTGGAGGCTCATAAACGAGCATCATAACTGGGATTTATAGAGCACCTCTAACATAATGAAACAACCCAGGACATGTTGCAGGAGTGTTACAGAATGTAATTAGATACCAAACCATTAAATATTAGGACATATGACCAAAATCTGGTCAAACAGGTAGATTTTATGGAGTGTTTTAAAAGACATATGAGAGCAAGTGTTGGAAGGGTTTATGGAAGGAATTCCAGAGCTCAGGGCACAATCATCAATAGTACAGCAATTAAAATCAAGAATGCTCATGACAGAATTCAGATAGGGCAGTTTAAGACTGGAGGAAGTTAAAGGCAGAAAAGGGCAAGGCCATGGAGGGACTGGAAACCATGGATGAGAATATAAACAAAAAGAACACATAGCCAATGCAGGCCAAAGATTACAAGAGTAATGGGTGAATGGAGTCAGTGCAAGTAAGAACGTAGGAAGTAAAGTTTTACATAAACTTATGTCTAAGGCTGAGAGACAAGCCAAGAGCTGTTTGAACAGTCAAGTCTAATACGGACAAGGGTTTGATCAGAGGTTGAACTGAGATGGACAGAGTCAGGCAATAGAAATAGATAATCTTAATGATGACATGGAGATGTGATTGGACTAATTTCAGAGTGAAGCATGAAATCAGTCTCAGGAAGTTTCCAGAGAGAAACATACATTCAGTAACTAGGGAATGGAATTGGTGGCAAAGACTGAAGCCAAAATGCATTATATAATGGACCAAAGAATAGATTCTTAGACAACTAGATACTAAAATTCTGGGAATGGGGTGAAATTAACAGCGGCCTCAGGCTTAGTGACTGACAATTTTAGGAGCACCCCAAGTCTAACAGAACTTGAGATGATCACAAGTGATAAAGCAAGATAATATTTTCACTCAGATCTCTGCAGATGATTGGGATTTTGCATAGATTGCCCACTACCGTCAAGTCAACAGAACTGTAATTTCCCGAACTATGCTTTGTCCTTTTCTTAAAGGACAGCGTCAATTTTGCAATCTCCAATCTGCCAGGACTAATCCTGTGTTCAGAGGGGCCTGGAAAATTTCTATCAACAGCTCCGCAATTTACTTGCTTACAGCAATCTGGGATGCATCCTATCTGAGCCTGGCAACTCTACTGCAGCCCTTTTAGCACCTCTTCTTCATCTATCACTATATTGCTCAATACTCACATTGCCACCATCTTTTAAATTGGCAAAGACAAAAGTGAAGTACTCATTTGGTCCCATAACCATACCCTCCACTTCAATAAGCAGTTTCCCTACTTGTCCTATGTGCCCCATTGTACCCTTTACCAATCTTTAACCATTAACATGTTTTAGCACAGCCTGACATTCTTTCCTCATGCTTCCTCTTAGCCTCGGCCTCTCTCCTGAATTTGAGATATTCTTCCGGATTTCTACTGCTATTATTCCAACAAGCAAATGTCTCTTTTCCAGAATAGGAAGAAAACATGCAAATGTCTCTTTTCTTCATATTCTGTCATCATGATCCTTAGTCATCCAGCTTTGGATACCCCATATTTATTTCTCATGGATGTGTATCTAGCTTTCATCCTCTTCATCTCCTTTGAAAGTCTCACATTTTTCATCCACTGCTTTATCCACCAAAATGCATTTCCAATCAACTTTCAATTTCAAGTTCAATTCAACTTCTGGATTGCTAAAATTTGCCCTTTTCCAATCTAGGATCTTAATTAATGACTGACCTTTATCCTTTTCCAATTTAATATTAAACATTATATTATGATCACTGATTCCCAACTATTCCCCCCCTCTCCAGATGTTCTTCACCTGGCCTGCCTGATTTCCTAGGACAAGATTCAGCACAGCTTCTTCGCTGGTATGACTGGAAATATATCGTTCCAGAAAGTTCTCCTGCACACACTGCAGGAATTTCTCCTCTTCTGTTCCCCATAATCTACCTTTTCCCCAGTCTACCTTAAGGTGACTGAAATCCCTCAACTATCACAACCCTTCTTGTCTTGCAGGTTTCCATAATCTGCCTACAAATGCTCTGTTTTATTTCTTCCCCACTATTTGGAGAACAAAATAAATACCAAACAAGATCAAAGCTCTCTTCCTGTTTCTCACCTCCAACCAGATAGATACTAATTGAAGGACTGCATCGTGATCAAGACAATGATACGACCTTTCGCAAAGATTGCTACATCTTGTCCCTTTTTACTCATCCTGTTCGTCCTAAAAACCTTATAAAGAGGAGGTTAAGCAACCAGTCCTGTTCTGGCTTCAGCAACATTTCTGTCAATGCTACTATGTCATATCCCCTGGTTATGAAACTGGAAGCAATTTCTGCTTCCAGTTCTCCAATTTAGTTCACTATATTCCAAGCATTTACAGACACACAGTTTAACCCTGCCCCTAATCTCTTTCTTACCATTTCTTTCTTCTCTGTCAGCATTCAAGCCTTGTCTCACTTCCTTCATATTTGTACAAATCTTAAATCCACGGTAAAGGAGCACATACTCAAAAAAAGAGGGATGGACAGGTGTTTGTGTGAATACAATCTGGAGATTCAAACTACGTTCACAAACCTTTGTCCATAAAATTAAGGGTGCCACATTACATGATATATTGGTAGCTACTTCCAAGTTTTCCTATATAAGGCCAAAAAACACTGATTGTAGAAAACGAAAACCTAAGAACTGTCAGTCAAGGTTTTATTTTGCCAACTCAAACAGCCTTGACACGAACAAAGCTGGAACACCCACTGTTTCCTCCAAAAAGGCAACAAAATCCATATCTGCAACTAAAAACCTAGGTAATGAGTTCTGAACAGAACATTTCACAGAATGCATTCCAGCATGAAAACAATTCTTCAGTGTTATTACAGTGCAAAGTAGATTAAAATCAACCACAAAATACGCTTCATCAAAAAGCATCAGCTGTAAACATGATAACCTTAATATCTAAGAGTTGGAAGCAATCCTACGGGATCATAGCAGCTTAGACAGGTAATGAAGAGGTTCTGTTGTCGGAGGCCTCAGTGACTAGGATACGGAAAAGAAAACAATTTCCAAGGAAGGAAAACCAAAACAGATGGTTATCAAGCAAAATGATAAATATCTGAAAGCTCAAAAGCCAAGGCAATTTTACAGAAATGAGCAAGATTCTTTAGTTGTATGACCACCATGAGTCTTGAACAGAATTCCTCAAAATCTTAATTACATGCAACACAGAGATCTACATAACACAAACTTGTTTGTTAAAAGGTGACTTTTTTTTTTAAACAAAAAACATAGTTAGCAAGTATGGGAAAATAAATTAATACTATTTGAGCTTGAGAGTTCTCTGATCAGGTCAGGTGTACTGTGTTGAGCACAGTCAGAAATACAAGCTGTGCAGGTGGTACAGATTCAACTCCCAAAAATCTCTGGTGCTAGAGGACTATGATTTAAGAGAAAATTGGAGATGTTCATTCACGTGAATATTGTGAAAATAAAAGGACCCAAACTCAACTAGTCTTTTTTGGAACAACATACAGGTCCATTTCCAACCTCTCTTTTTTTCTCTATGGGTTCTTCAATGCATTGCTGCCACTCACTCTTGCTTTTCAGGTTTCAGTCTGATTTTTGACCTCCCTTCTACACACTGACCACCCTGGTCCAAGTTATCAATCTCCAACACGTTTGCTGCCCTTCATCAGTCTTCTCAAACTTGTGGGCATTGGCTTTGCACAAAATACTGTTGTCTTTCTATCTTGAAGTATTTATTGTGTAAACAAAATCATATATCCTCCCTTGTTTTTCAGTTTCTTGAACCAACCCTTTCTAGACACAAAAGAATGCCAGTCTTTTCAAAAGAAGCAGAGATCTTAACAAAAAACATTTAAAACACATCTAGAGATTGCTACAATCCTCAGAACACTCTTCACTGCATCACAGAAGAAATCTTACTTGTCCAATTAAAAGTACTACCAGCTAATGGTCAAATGACGGCTTCAATTTTACTCAAAAGAAGCATACTGACTCATTTCTTATTGTTGGGTGACTAAAGATTAAGTAATATAAAGAACAGGCTTAACAGATGTACCTTAAGCTTAAACTCCAGCTGTGGTAAAACTGAAAGCAGCAGGTGGCTATCAATATTGTACAGCTCAAGGATCAGGTCGAAGACGTGCTCAGACAGGTCACTGATGGAGGTCTTCCCCAGCATTAAAACCTGGTTAAAAAACTATTGACACAAAGTACATGACTTAATATGATCAATAACTCACATCAATTCTGTAACCACACAAATAAAGCTTAAGCCTTAAGAGGGAAAAAAAAAAATCACATTTTATTGAATAATGGAGCAACACTCTCATTAAATGCTTGGTGAACAAAGTGATAATTGAGGTTCAATTCAACATTTTCTCCATTCAGTTTTAATATTGTGAACTTTTGTACTTTCAACCAGTTACACTTCTGCCCCTAAAGCAGGTTTCTACTTCAACAGTAATGGGACTACTCAAGTTACAAATACTAAAGTGTTAACCAAATCAGAGAATTTGGGATCTCAACTAATACAAAATCAAAACACCCATAGAGATAGCACAGTGGTTAGCACTGCTGTCTCACAGCATCAAGGACCTGGGTACGATTCTTAGCTTGGATCATTGTCAATGTGGAGTTTGCACACTTTTCCCGTGTGTGCGTGACTTTCCTTCAGATGCTCCGGTTTCCTCCCAGAGTCCAAAGATGTACAAGTTAGGTGGATTGGCATGCTAAATTGTCTCTTAGTATCAGGAGGACTAACTAGACTAAATACATGGGGTTATGGGGGATAGAGCCTGGGTGGGACTGTGGTCAGTGCAGATGCAATGGGCTGAATGGCCTCCTTTTGCACTGTAAGATTTTATGATTCTATAGTTCATGAACACATTCACTTAATTCCAGTTTTACATTTGAACAAAACTAATATAGCACCTTACAATATCAGGGCACTGCAACATTAGATCGTTATTAAAGTGGAGAAATAACAGTCACGTAACCAAAACACAGTCACGCAACCAAAACACAGTCACGCAACCAAAACACAGAATCCCTATAGTGCAGGTGGCTATTTGATCCATTAAGTCTGTACTAACTCTTCAACACAGCATCATATCCAGGCTCTATCCCCACAGTCCTGCGTTTTTACCTCATGAATCCCTTTAGTGCACATATTCTGGGACACCAAATGGCAATTTAGCATTACCAATCAACATAACCTGCACATCTTTGGACTATGGGAGGAAAGCACAGCACTCAGGTAACCCATGCAAACACGGGGAAAATATGCAAACTCCACACAGTCACCCAAAGCCAAATTGAACCCCCAGATGCTGAGAGACAGCAAAGCTAACCACTGTGACACTTGTGCTGTCGGGTTCCCTTCATCAAATGATCACATACTGCCATTCCCTTTTGTGCACTGAAAGGACTTCCTGCAGCATCTTGTGACTTCTTGTCCAATACTGTGCAATTTATCAACTCAATATTGATCAGGTTGCTTCTATGGGGAGCAAAGTTAGTTCAGTTGTCTAAATGGTTGGTTTGTCATGTGGAATGACACCAACACACAGGTTCAATTCCTGCAACAATTGAGATAATTTACTAAGAACTGCCTTCTGAATCTTGCTTCTCACCGAGGTGTGGTGATCCTCAGGTTAAATGGCCACCAGTCAGTTCTATTCTTCAAATGGGGAAAGCAGCCTGTGGTTATCTGGAACTATGGCAACTTTAACTTACTGCTGGCTCATATGCTTTAAAAAGCTACAAATCTTTAAGTTGCAAGTTTGATTTATTAAATTTTGAAATGAACTGTGTACATGGGCTTGATTAGTTCTGCACAAAACAGCAGGGTAAATATCTATTGGATTTCAACAAAAGCTTTCCTTGGGTGACTGGGCAAAATCAATACCATATATTTAACGGTTAAACCAGCAGCCAACATAAACGATGTCAACTATTCATCTAAATAGAACCATCAGAGTCTGAGTCATTGAATATTGGTATGTGTCCTGGGCAATCATTACTTTAAAAAAAAATTATGGAACTACTTGTGTCTCAAACGCACTGTCAGAATACATGTGCTCATACAAAACAATTTAAATCAGGTTATGTCTCAAGATTTGTTACATCAGTTAAGCATGTTGCAGCAATCAAACCAGAAAACCCAAATGCACAATAATGTTGAACAAATAGTTCTGGAAAATCATCGGTTAATATGCTTACATTTGTTATATATGGTTCAACTGCTTGAGCTGTTCTTTTTAAAAGAGCTTTTGCCAAGTCATATGCTTGCTTGTTTAGGTTCTGCAGGGGAACAAAAACAACTAAGACGTGAATAACATGAAATAAATCAATACCAGCTCAATTTGATGATTTTTATTACATAAAAGGTATGTACTTTTAAGACTTAAACAATTCAGAAAGAATTCAAAGTACATCAACTTAAAGCAATGTACAACACAGGGAGCCTTCAAAATTCTGCAATTATTAAATAAGCTTCCTGCTCATTTTTCTTTCTCCATACTTATTTCATCTCCATTTTCTATGTTCTCTTGACCACAATAATGTGCCTATTTGCTTGTGAATTAATGATTTCATGGTCAGTGGTGAAGTCACACAAAGAAAGCTGCCCTCAAAGATCAAGCCATCTCAGGGGCATCAATGCCTCCTTTCTTGACATTAGTTTGAATCTGGTGCCAAATCAAGAGGCGGCTCTAGTGCTCAGCTGTGAGGTCATCAAGCAGAATAAGAGCCAATCGCACTGAAGCATTCTGACAGACAACCAGAAAATAAAATGCATCAATTATCCTTTATTTTTTATTTATTTCAGAGGTAAAATATGTAGGATTAAATTAGAAGCTGAGCTATCAGGTGTGTATAATAAAATGATCTGGGTTTTTAAAATCATAAAAAAGAAACCTGACAATTATAAAACTAGATTTTTCTAAACAAGCTTTGATGTTTAACAGTATTCATAAACGTTAATATGTCAAAAAATCAGGTTACACCTTACTCAATAAGGCGCAACTTTGTCTATGGTTTTAAAATTAATAGCATGGAGGAGAAAATTATCCACAGTTTAGTGATTTCTAATCAGTTGCAGTTTGAGTTGTTGACAGCCCATCCTATGGGGAAGCACAGAATCATGGACTTCTGAAAAAAAAATCACATTTGGAGTCAGTTGCTGTCAGTTTCAGAAGAATGGCAGACAATGCTGACTGTTCTGTCTGCATCACTATCCAAAATCTGGGTCAGTTTCCACACCATCCACTTGAATGGCCTCTGTTCCGTAACAAAGATAGCAATTCTTAATTTCATCCTTTTCGATACAAATTCAGGTGTTGAATTTCTGATCATCATCTGATAATATTAGCTTGGTCTTCTTTCCCCAGTCACAGCCCACACACACCAAGGCCATACAGTGAGCACAGAGACGAGGTGGAAGCACTGCAGTCACCAACTACACACACAACTTCACAAAATTATTCATCTTCAAATTTTAATACACAAAATAAAAAATGTATGTGAAAAACTAACCGAATCAGTGTTAATTTCAACCTTCATAAAAATAAAATACTAATACTTGAGGGAAAACCATCAAGTGGATCACCAATGAGTAAAACCTTTCAATGATCGAGTTGTACAGAGGTGTTCCTGCATAGCCCAGGGTAATTTGAATAGAACATTACTTACTTATAGTGACATATTTCAAACTTTACAAAAATACATGATCCTATCATTTTCATGCAGCCAACCACCAAAGCATTAATACAAATGGTTGTTAGCCTGAAAAAATCTCTCCACCTTCTTCAGATATCAAATACTGTTACCCTCTGAAGCACCAATTCTTTCAGGTGGGCCCCTGGCTGCTTTTCTGTGCTCTCACTACTTTTACAGCGACTACATGATCTGAATTTCAAGTTCTCGAAGTTTGTTTTACTTGGGTTGAATAGTATTTGACTTCGTAAAAATTTGCTCACATTTATAAACAACTGCTAACATTTCATGTTCGGTTTCTGCCTTCCTACATTTTCAGAAATCATCATTCCATGCACTAATTTCACCAAAATCTTTACTTGGGGTAGTGTCAATTAAATTGTCCACTGTTGCACAAGTCTTTATTGTTACATTCTCTGTCTCCATTTCCTCTTGCTGTTTTCTCTCCCAATATGTAATTTAAGGCAAGATGTCAATAACATTGAAATAAAAGCAGTTTAATTCTACAAGTGAAAAATAATTGGAAATTTGCTATATCCGAAATTAAATTAGTCAATGAATAGATGACTGCAATGAAGCAAAGATATATTTGAAGATGCACTGCATGATTGAATAGCTGATCTAATAGTGTTTGAATGTATTTACAATCGCCACCTTCAGGGATCATGTCAATTGTATTAGAAAAAAAAAATCAGTCAGGTTTCTAGTTTTAAACAGAACTCCTACAGCACAGAAGAGACAAATTGGCCTTAGATGTCACAAATAGGCCTTAGATGTCACAAATATATTGTCCCAGAGTCCTCTACTGCAAACACATTTTCACACATTGGGTGGAATTTTACCATCTTGCCCGCCATGGTGATCATTGTGGGCTGGAAGAAAATTCAGCAGACCACACAAAGATTCATTGGCCTTGGGCAGGAATTTCCAGCTTTTGGGGCAAACGGGGCTGGAAAATCTAACACATTGTCTTCCAAAGACCTCAGGGTTAGAGAAAAAAAACAGCACAAGACAGACCTTCCAGTAATGAAGTGGACCTGGAACGTATAAATAAAGAACATGGAAATCTGGCTGACCAATAGGAGCTGAAGGAGGTTCCAAACATATGGAGTGATAAAGTTATGGAGATATTTGAAAACAAAGATGACAATTAGTATCAAATCATTTCTTCAATTAGTATCAAATCATTTCTTCAATGAGTTCTTTTACGTAGCGAATGTTACACTTTTTTGGAATATAACTCCTATTTCCTGTATTCAGTCCAGGTACTACAGTAGAAAATCAAAGTAGTTATATTAGGAAGACAGTGTTTAACACATTAGTCCTCCATTCCCTTCAGTGTAGAAAACTAAGGGGATCTTTAAATGAGGTGGTCAAGATAATTGAAGCATTTGATCCAGTAGAAATAAACTAATTTTTCTGGGGAGTCTGTCCAAAACAACAAGGCCAAACCATAAAATCACTGCAGTACAGAAGAAAGCCATTCAGCTCATCAAGTCTGCACCTGCCATAATCCCACCCAGGCCCCATTCCTGTAACCCCCACATAGTTAACCTGTTAGTCCCCCAACGCTAGGGTCAATTTTACAAGGCCAATCAACTTAACTCACACATTTTTGGACTGTGGAAGGAAACCCCAAGGCTGGAAGTGAACTTGGGTTCCTGGCGCTGTGAGGCAGCAGTGTTAGAACAAAGAACAAAACAGCATGGGAAACAGGCCCTTTGGCACAACGAGCCCGCACTGCCACCCCGATGTTCCCACCTCTACCCGTGATCCCTGTCTGTGTTTATAGATCTATGGATTGAAACCAAATTTGAGACAATTTAGAGGGAATTTGTTCTGTCAATCATCCTAAGAGCACATCTTTGGGATGTGGGAGGAAACCGGAGCACCCGGGGAAAACTGACGCAAGCACGGGGAGAATGCGCAAACTCTCACAGACACAGGCCCAAATCCATGTATCTGCACAGCACAGCGATAGTCACTGAGCTGTCGTGTTGCCCATCAAATGGTCCACATCAAGCATACACTGATGATGTGAAGCACTAGGATACTCAAAAAATCCAAAAGCAGCCCTCTCATGACCCATCGTTAGACAACAAGGAGGTGGACCAAAGCACCTGGAAGATAAAAACAAGTACATCAATATCATCATCTATTTACACACTTCCCAGGGACTCCCAAGGCTCATGATCCCTATTTTAAATCAGTTTTCTATACCCCTCCATTCCCATTCTGTTCATATGCCCATCTAAGTATTTCTTAAATAACTCCAGAGTGCCTGCCTCCACCACTTTACTTGGCAGCACATTCCATACTCCCACCACCCTCTGTGTGAAAAAACTCCCTCTAACATCCAAATTATACCTTACTCCCCTCACCCTAAGCCCGTGACCGCTCACGCTATTTGAGTCCATCCTAGGAAAAAGCTTAACCCTGTTTACTCTATCTATACCCCTCATAATCTTGTACACCTCTATTAGATCTTCTCTAAGTCTACGTCTTTCTAAGGAAAACAGCCCCAATTTGCCTAACCTCTCCTCATAACTCAGACCTTCCATACCAGGCAGCATCCTGGTAAACGTCCTCTGCGCTCTCTCCAGAGTCTCCACATCCTTCCGGTAGTAAGGCGACCGGAACTGGCCGCAGTATTCCAAATGAGGTCTAACCAACATTTTATACAACTGCAACATTAAAGGCCAGCTCTTGTACTCTATACTCCTTCCTATAAAGGCTGGCATACCATATGCTTTCTTCACAACCTTCTCCACCTGCTTTGCCACCTTCAGAGATTTGTGTACCTACACCCCCAGGTCCCTCTGCATTTCTATATTCTTAATAGGTCTACCCTTTATCATATACCTCCCCTCTAAAATTCTTTCTCCCAAAATGCATCACCTTGCATTTATCAGCACTGAATTCCATCTGCCATCTATCTGGCCAAGCTACCAGCCTATGTCTTGCTGCATCACCTGACAATGCTTCTCACTATCCGCAAATCCAGCCATCTTTGTATCATCTGCAAACTTGCTGATCACTCCACTTACTCCCTCTTCCAAGTCATTTATACATATTATAAATAGAAGAGGTCCCAGTACCGAGCCCTGCAGCACACCACTAGTGACAGACCTCCAGCTAGAAAAACACCCTTCCACTATTACTCTCTGTCTCCTATTACCAAGCCAGTTACTTATCCATCCAGCTACCTGTCTTTGTATCCCATTAGCCTTCACCTTGTCAACTAACCTCCCATGAGGGACTTTATCAAATGCCTTACTGAAATCCATATAGATTACATCAATGGCTCGCCCTTTGTACACCGTTTGTCATGGCCTCAAAAAATTCTACCAGATACATAAGGCACGACCTCCCCTTAACAAAGCCATGCTGCATATCCCTAATCAGATCACAACGCTCTAAGTGCCTATACATCCTATCTCGAAGAATCCCCTCCAACAGCTTCCCTACCACTGACGTCAAACTCACCAGCCTATGATTTCCAGGGTTATCCCTACTACCCTTTCTAAATAACGGTACAACATTAGCTATTCTCCAGTCCTCTGGGACCTCACCTGTGTCCAAAGGGACAAAGATTTGCGTCAGAGGCCCAGCAATTTCACCTCGCACCTCCCTAAGCAGCCTGGGATAAATGTCATCAGGCCCTGGAGATTTATCAGTTTTAATGCTACCTAGAAGCTCTAACACTTCCTCCCTTGGTATGGATATTTCCCTCAACTGGTCCACAGCTCCCTCAGAGACAGGACTGGTCAACAAGCCCCTCTCCTTCGTGAATACCGACGCAAAGTATTCATTCAGGATCTCCCCCATTCCCTCGGGCTCTAAGCACAGTTCCCCTCCTCTGTCCCTAAGAGGTCTGATTTTTCCTCTAACCACCCTTTTATTCCTAACATAGGAGTAAAAAGCCTTTGGATTTTCCTTAATCCTATCTGCCAAAACCATTTCATGCCCCCTTTTTGCCCTTCTAACTCCCTGTTTGAGCTCCCTCCTACTCTCTCTATATTCCTCCAACGCTATCTCCATTCCCAGCTGCTTTGACCTATCATATGCCTCTCTTTTCTTCCTAACCAAGTCCTCAATATCCCTAGTAATCCACGGCTCTCTAATCCTACCTTTCCCATCTTTCCTCTTAGCTGGCACATATCTTTCTTGCAACATTTTCAGTATTCCCTTGAAAGAGTCCCACATGCCTAGCGTGGACTTACCCTCAAACAACCGTTTCCAATCAGTTTCCCTAAGTTCCTGCCTAATCCGACCGTAGTTAGCCTTCCCCCAATTCAGCACCCTGCCCCTAGAGCAACAAGCATCCTTTTCCATCTGTATCCTAAAGTAGACAGAATTGTGGTCACTGTTAGCCACATGTTCCCCTACTACAACATCAACCACCTGCCCTGGCTCATTACTCAGAACTAAATCCAATATAGCCCCCTCTCTAGTTGGGCTAGCCACATACTGCTCCAACGATCCTTCCAGTACACATTTTACAAATTCCTGCCCAGTCCAAACCCCCAGCTCTAGGTACTTTCCAATCCACCCCAGGGAGATTAAAATCTCCCACTATAACGTCTGTTCTTTCTGCACTTATCCAAAATGTCTTTACATATGCCTTCTTCAACTACCCGTGGGCTGTTGGGTGGCCTATAATACACCCCTAGCATAGTAATCGCCCCCTTCCTATTCCTCAACTCCACCCACAGCGACTCCACTCCTAACTCCTCTGTATTGTCCTCCCTCTGCACTGCTGTGATGCTCTCCTTAACTAACAACGCCACTCCCCCACCTCTTCTGGACCCTCCTCTGTCACACCTGAAAACACTTATACCCAGGAATATTCAGCTGCCACTGCTCCCCTTCCTTTAACCACGTCTCCGTCACCGCAACCACATCCAAGTTCCTCGCAAACATTAAGGCCCTAAGTTCATCCGTTTTTCCTGTTACGCTCCTCACATTGAAACAGACGCACTCCAGACCTCCAAAACCACTCAGAACCTCCTCCCTGGTGTATATCTTCTCATCCAAGCTTACTCTATCTCCCAACTCGCTCTCTACCGAGCTACTGGTCTCAGCCCCTCCCCTCCTCCATATTAGTTTAAACCCTGTCAAAACACTCCAGCTAACTCTCAGCTAAGATATTCACGCCCTTCCCATTTAAGTGTTCCCCGTCCCTTCTATACAGGCACCCTTCTTTCACAAATACTTCCCAGTTATCCATAAATATGAAACCCTCTGCCCTACACCAGTCCTTCAGCCACGCATTCAGCTGTAGGATTTTATTTCTCCTGGCCGTGGTAGCAGCCCTGAGATTGCCATCCTGGAGGCCCTACACTTCAGCCTATCCCCCAACTCCTTGAACTGCCTTCGTATATCCTCCTTGCTCCCCGTTCCTCCATCCTTCTCTCCTACGTGAATAATCACATCCGCCTGGGTACCCTCACCCTTCAAAATGCCCTCTACCCTGTCAGAGGCATCTTGCACCCCTGTTCCATGGAGGCAAACTACCATCCTGGAGTCCCGCCTTTGACCACAGAACCTCCTATCTATTCCTTTAACACTCCCATCCCCCACCACTATCTCCCTTCTAGCCTCCTCCTTCCCCTTTGAGGTACTCCGGTCCTCCTGCCTTACCTTTTTTACCCCTCCACACTCGATATTTTGGGGGACTGTCACTGGGGAAGTCTTTGGACTGTCTCCCTTCTCCTCTTTCCTCTTCCCTCTTCCTTACAGTAATCCACCTGGAAGGGTCAGGTTCCCCATCCTTAAGCTCTGGGTCCACCACCTTACTATACTCCCTTCCATTATTGCCTTGTTCTCCCTGACTAAAAATGCATTTTCCAATCGCCGCTCTAGTTGCTTGACCCGTGCCCTCAGACACTGCAGCTCCGAACACTTGACGCATACGTGGACTTTTGGGAGACGTCTCGCCTCCAGGAACTCCCACATGTGACACCGTACGCAGGTGAGACGTCTTTAACCATCCCACATTAGAGTTCAGCTGCCTGAAAGCATTATTTTACACAATTCATTGAGCTCAAATCAATTGGAGAGTTCAAAACAGCAATTGGTTGATGTTTTGTTAGTCAAAAGATATTAGCTCACAACTTCAGGTCACCAGAAGATCGTACCACAGAAACATTCCATCAACAAATAGAAAGAGCAGTAGGCAACCAATCCCTTCAAACCTGCCCCACTATTCAATACATTCATGATTGATCTATGCGAGCCTCAACAACTTTTCTGTGCTCTTTCCCCAATCAAATATTTATCCACTTCCATTTTAAATACTTTTAATGATACAGATTCAACCATCCCATGAGACAGAATTCTGGAGATTCACCATTCTCTGTCAGAAGAGATTTCTACACTCCTCAATTGCAAATGACTGGCTCTTTATCTTGCAGCTATATGCCCTTGTTTGAAAGTCTTGTACACAAAAACATCTCACCATCTGCCTTGTCAAGCCCCCTCAGGATCTTACATGTTTGAATAAGGCCATCCCTCATTATTCTAAACTCCAAGGAATATAGACCCAGATTATTTGCTCTCTCTTGATAGGACAACCATCTCACTCCAGAAATTGGCCTGGTGACTCCTCTTTGGACTGCCTCAATGTTACTATATTCTTTTTAAGGCAAGGGAACAAAATTAGTATTCTAGGTGAGGCCTAACCAACATCCTGTATGATGGCAAAAATAACTTTTTAAACACCAACCCCTTTACAATGTAGGCCAAAATGTTGTTTTGTTTTTAACATGTTGGATTTGCCCACTTATTTTCTGTGATTTGTGCACTAGAATACCTAGACCTCTCTATACTTCACTCACCTACAGTTTCTCTCCATTTCCATAATAATCTGCTTTTTGATTTCCCCTACTGAAGTGCATGACCTCACATTTCCCCACTGAAAACTCCATTTGCCAGATTTTTTTTCTTGTCATTCAATCTGTCCATATTCCATTCCAGAATCACAATCTTTCCACTCTGAAAAGGATCCATTTATTCCAACTCTCTTATGTTTTTAATCCATGCTAACATACTTCCTCTAATTCCATGGGTGTTTACTTTGTATACCAGCCTCCTATGGGCGGCACAATGGTTAGCACTGCTGCCTCAAAGCGTCAGAGTCCCAAGTCTGGAACTCCTGGAACTCCCTCCCAAGAGAAGGAGTTCCAGGAATTTGACCTAGCGACAGTGAAAGAATAGCAATATATTTCAAAAGACAATAGTGTCTGTGTTGAGTTGGCACATTGTGCATGTCTATATGGATTTCTTCCGGGTGCTTTTGTTTCCTCCCACAGTCCAAAGGTGTGCAGGTTAAGTTGATGGGTCAATTTTAGCATGGCCAATGTCAGGGAGATTAGTAGAGAAAATATATGGGGTTACAAGATAGGGCCTGGGTGGGATTGTGGTCAGTGCAGACTCGATGGGTCAAATGGCTTCCTTCTGCACAGTAGGAATTCTACAATGCTATGCAGCACCTTGTTAAATGCTTTTTAGAAATCTTAAAATACATCACATCTACAGGTTCTCCTCTACCTACTGTCCCTGTTACATCCTCAAATATGTGAAGCAAATTTGACAAACATAATTCATCTTTCATAAAACTAGATTTGATTATATTCAGCTTTCTTAAATGAATAGCTATTTCTTTTGTTTATTGACTCCAGCAAGTTATCAATAATACATAAAACTAACTGCCCCGAGTTCCCTTCTGCCTTTCTCCCTTTTCGAAAAAGGGAGGCACATTGGCTCTTTTATAATCTTCTGATACCAGAATTTAGTGAGTTACAAAACATTTCAATCAATGGTTCACAATCTCTATAGCCACTTCCAATAAAATCCTACTGTGCAGTTCATCGGGTCTGAATGATTTGTCCACCTCAAACGGCTTGAGTTGCTCTCATATTCTATGCCTGGTGATTGGGATATCTGCAAGTTCTACCATGTTGCTTGAAATCAGCACATTTGATTTCTTAGGGATACTGGCAATGCCCCATTGTGGCAATCTGACAGTGATCATCACACCTCCAAAGATTTGCTCCATTAAGAGTTATGAAACCAATATGGCTAAATGGAATTAAAGAGACAGGATCTACAGGAATAGGATTCCTCAAATGTTACTAAATGTAATCAGAGAATTTCAAACTCATTTTGCTGCTGAGCTACTTTGCACAAAAAAATTATTTAAATAGCCATAGTATTAAAAATGGATTAAATACAAAAAAAAGTAATAGTGAGTGGAACTATGATAAAATTCATAATGCTTTGGTGACAGTAATGATAGAACAGTGTCTAGGACCCCAGCAAATTCAAGTGGTATACATAACTGCATAAATGATTCCTGTCATAAATTCCTGGAATATCAGCAACGCCTTAATAATAAGACAGATACTCTAGTACTGTGATGCAAGTTTCATCAACGTGCAATCCATCAATCATATTATTAAATTTACTGAGAACATGATTTAAAACAATTTATCAACTTAAAAACTGCAGTCCTAAAAATAATTCATTGAAAGATAACAGGAAGTTTGCACTACCTTTACTGTGATTTTAAGTTGAGTATTGTCAGTTGAGCATAATAAAAATTAAACAAGATTTTTCTTATATTACATATGTAGAAATAAAAAAATTACAAATGATCCTACTCAGAGTGTAAATAATATATTTCCTGTCAATACTTGCACTCTTAGAAAATCATTTCAAGACTCCTGATGCTGTCATTAATATTATTTAGTATTTTGTTTTATTACATAAATACAAATCACAGTGATAGTGTTCCTCACCTTATGGGCTGGTACAAGATTTACAAGAACAGTATCCAAAAGCTCCTGGGAAACTGTGTCCCCTTCACAAACAATCGAGCTCATCAAATCCACCATATGCATGTGAACTTTTTGGTTATGGCCATTGCTACAAATGTATAAAAAAGTCAAAATGTCACATTTGAAGAAATGATGGATATGTACATACATATGTGCATAACTGTAACTTACAAAAAGCACATGATGGCTCAAAGCAAGCAATCAAATACTTCTGATGTACAGTCACAATTTTAGAGGGGAACAGGAAGGTTGGTAAATGGCTGCTTTTCAGGCTAGACAATAAATGGTACCCACAGTCAGTGCAAGGACCTTCATATAAAATTATTTGAATCAGATATCGAAATATTGAGCAAAATTTGCTAGATAGGAGATATGGTAAACAGTGAGAATGATACTAATTGGCTGCAATAGAATATGGAAAGGTGACAGAACAGACAGACAAATGGCAGATGGAATTTAATACAGAGAAGTGTGAAGCAATAGACGGAAAAGATAGAGAGAGGCAAAACAGACTGAATACCATAGATCCAAAAATTAGGCATGAACAGAAAAAGGCAGGATTCATGTGCACAGATCCTTGGAAGATGACAGGACATATCTAGAAAATACTGTACTGAAATGTCATCAGCTTGAAACACTGAGCTTTTACTGTCTCGCTCATCCAGAAATTGTAAAAATCACATCCCTCCCACACCTCAGCCCACCAAGTCCACCCCCTGCCTGCTCTAATTTCCGTGGTAGATGGGAGACTAAAATTCCAGCCATTAAGTATGATTCTTTCTCCACAGTGCTGTGTATATCTAGCATGTTCTGCCTTTTGTTATTTTCAGCAAATACAGTATGTTGCTCATGTGTTGAGAAAGGAGGTTTTGCAGGATCTGGTTCTGGGAAAAGAGGTGAAATAAGTTGATCAAGCATCACTGTGGGAACACTTAAGAAACAGTGATCATAACAAGGTTTAAATTAGTTACATAAAAAGAAGAAAGTGATGTAGATAGAAACCCTACAGTGCAGAGAGAGACCATTGGCCTATCGAGTCTGCACCAACCACAATCCCACCTCGGCCCTATCCTCATATCCCTATATACTTACCTGCCAATCTCTCTAGCCTCTGCATCTCAGAACTTTAAAGGGGCAATTTATAGCTTAGCAACCTAACCTGCACATCTTTAGACTGTGGAGGAAACCAGAGCATCTGGAGGATATTCACGCAGACACTGTCTCCACATAGTGGAGACAAGCTGGGAATCGAACCCAGGTCTCTTTATTGAGCAAGGCCAACTTAAACAGTCTGAGAATGATTTCAATGCACTTGGGCCAGATCCAAAGACTAGCAAGCAAAAATGAAAACCAGCAAAAGAAATTATTTAAAGAGTAGTGGTTTTGGAACAGGTAATCTTGAGGGAATAGACAGGAAGGCCAAAATCAGATCTCACTAGGTGCCCAAAGAGATAAAGAGCAAGATGAAGGATAAAAGATAGACAAGAGATATCAGGTTGGTAATACAAGTGAGAACTAGGCTGACTATAAAAAGTTCAGAGGGAAATTGGGAAAGGAAAACAAGGCAGTACTGGACAGAGTGACTATAGCTCTAGCTCGTTAGAGGGGTCAGTTTTTGTACAAAGTGTGCGGGAAGGTTTTTTGACTCAGTATGTAGATAGGCCAACTTGAGGTGAGGCTACATTGGATTTGGTGCTGGGCAATGAGCCAGACCAGGTGTTAGACTTGGAAGTTGGTGAACATTTTGGTGATAGTGACCACAATTCGGTTACGTTCACCTTAATGATGGATAGGGATAGGCATGAAGCTGGGGGCAGTAGTTATAGCTGGGGGAAGGGTAATTATGAGGCCATCAGGAGAGAATTAGGGTGCATAGATTGGACTAGGAAACTACAGGGACTGGGAACATCTGGAATGTGGAGCTTATTCAAGGAGCAGCTGCTGCGAGTCCTTGATAAGTATGTCCCTGTCAGGCAAGGAGGAAATGGTCGAGTAAGAGAACCTTGGTGTACGAAAAAAGTTGATTTGCTGGTTAAAAGAAAAAAGGAGGCTTATGTCAGGATGAGGCTTGAAGGCTCAGTTAGTGCAATGGATAGCTATAGATTAGCCAGGAGGGAGCTAAAGAGTGAATTGAGGAGAGCTAAGAGGGGACACGAGAAGACTTTGGCTGATAGGATTAAGGAGAATCCTAAAGCTTTCTTCAGATATGTTAAGAATAGAAGATTGGTTAGGACAAGATTAGGGCCAGTCATAGACAGCAGTGGGAAGTTGTGCGTGGAGCCTGAAGAGATTGGAGAGGCACTGAATAAATATTTCTCTTCGGTATTCACGCAGGGTGATGTAAATGTAGTTATGGAGAACACTGAGGTACGGGGTAGCAAACTGGAAAGTATTGAAGTAGATAGGGAGGATGTGCTAGATATTCTCGAGGGTTTGAAGTTGGATAAGTCCCCTGGGCCGGACGGGATTTACCCTAGGATTCTCTGGGAGGCAAGAGAGGCGATTGCAGAGCCTCTGGCTCTGATCTTCAGGTCGTCATTGGTTACAGGTGTGGTTCCGGAGGACGAGAGGACAGCGAACGTGGTCCCATTGTTCAAGAAGGGGAAGAGAGACCTTCCAGGGAATTATAGGCCAGTGAGTCTTACTTCTGTTGTGGGCAAAGTATTGGAGAGAATTATTAGGGATAGGATTTATAGTTATTTAGAGAGAAATGAATTGATTGGGGATAGTCAGCATGGTTTTGTGAAGGGTAGGTCGTGCCTTACTAACCTTATTGAGTTTTTTGAAAAAGTGACCAAAGAGGTGGATGGGGGTAAGGCAGTTGATGTGGTATATATGGACTTTAGTAAGGCGTTCGATAAGGTGGCCCATGGAAGGCTTCTGCAGAAAATGCAGATGTATGGGATAGAGGGTGATTTAGCTAATTGGGTTAGGAATTGGCTAGCAGATAGAAGACAGAGGGTGGTGGTTGATGGGAGATATTCATCGTGGAGTTCGGTGACAAGTGGTGTACCTCAGGGGTCTGTTTTGGGGCCCCTGCTGTTTGTAATTTTTATAAATGATCTGGATGAGGGTATTGAAGGATGGATTAGTAAATTTGCAGATGACACTAAAGTCGGTGGAGTGGTAGATAGTGAAGAGGGGTGTTATAGTTTGCAGAGGGACTTGGACAAGTTGCAGAGCTGGGCCGAGAGGTGGCAAATGGAGTTTAATGTGGAAAAGTGTGAGGTAATGCACTTTGGCAGGAATAATAAATGTGTAGAGTATAGGGCTAATGGTAGGATTCTTAATAGTGTTGATGAACAGAGGGATCTTGGTGTATATGTGCATAGATCCCTGAAAGTAGGCAGTCAAGTCGATAAGGTTGTTAAGAAGGCATATGGAGTCTTAGCTTTTATTGGTAGGGGGATTGAATTTCGGAGCCGCAACGTCATGTTGCAACTGTACAAAACTCTAGTGCGGCCGCACTTGGAGTATTGTGTGCAGTTCTGGTCCCCACATTATAAGAAAGATGTGGAGGCATTGGAGAGGGTACAGAGGAGGTTTACCAGGATGTTGCCTGGTATGGAGGGCAGGTCTTATGAGGAGAGGCTGAGGGATTTGAGGTTGTTTTCGTTAGAAAGGAGGCGGCTAAGAGAGGACCTTATCGAAACATATAAGATGATTAGAGGTTTAGATAGGGTGGACAGTGATAGCCTTTTTCCTAGGATGGAGAAAGCTAGCACAAGGGGACACAGCTTTAAATTAAGGGGTGATAGTTATAGGACGGATATCAGAGGTAGGTTCTTTACCCAAAGGGTGGTTAGGGAGTGGAATGCCCTGCCTGCGGCAGTTGTAGATGCGCCAAGTTTGGTGGCGTTTGAGAGGTTAGTTGATAAGTATATGGAAGAGAAGGGAATGGTTTAGTTTGGAGGGTCATTGCTTTTTATATTGGTCGGCGCAACATCGAAGGCGAAGGGCCTGTTCTGTGCTGTTATGTTCTATGTTCTATACTTAAAAGCAGCTAAGCCACCAAGTTCAGGTGGGATGCAGAGGAAAGAAAGGATAAAAATTGTTGGGGTACCATGGGCCACAATTTGCCAATCCTCCTCACGTAAACTAGATGGGAGCATCAGAGTACTGAAGAATTGCCAACATTAGATCCTTGTTCAAGTAAAAACTGGGAGGACAAGGATAAACACAGCAACTAAAAGGTCAGTGAGTTTAGCCTCAGTAATGATGGCAAAACTTTTCAAAAATTATCCAGGACAAAATGAACACTCTCTTGAGCAAGTATAAATTAAATGAGGAAAGTCAACACAACTGTTAAAGGCAAGGTCATGTTTAGTCAAGTTGAAGTTTTTAAATAACAAAGAAGGTGGATAAAGTAAATAGCTTCCTTCCATGTTGAAGCCAATCTATGACAACACAGGTGGTCAAAGTGGACAACACTTTTTGAAATGCATCCAGAACCCTCCTTAGATCTCTAAGATTCTAGTCTAACAAGCAAAGTGATAAGGCTCAATATTAGGTGAGATAAATAACCAATAAGAGAAGAAAAACTGGAAAATAGCAACAACTTAGTTCAGTCCGAAAAGTCAAAAAGTGAAGAACAAACTGCAAAGTGTCATGGTTTGATGAATTCAGAAAGATCAGGGTTAAATTAATTGGCTAGAAAAGCTAGCTGGAGAATGATGGATCATTACTAGGAATTTTGAAACAGAAGACTGGTTGTTAAAAAATATTTTTCCTATAAAAGTAGGGTGCATCAAAGCATAGAACTTGATGAGTAAATAAGTTGAAATTCAATAAAAGGCAGCATATAATAAAAACTAAGGCTAACATCAATTGCAATTGTTGGGATAATTTTCAGATAACACAAACACAGTTATGGAGTTCAATTTCCACAGAATTTAATCATGATATTTGGGTTATTCATCCAGTACCATAATCAAAATGAATTTTTTTTTCAAATTCATTCTCAATAATTTGGGCATCACTGGCATTTTTTAGCCATTCATAGATACCTAGAGAAGGCATGTTCATGGGCCACTTTCTTGAGCCACTATAGCATTTTGATATAAATCAATGGCTTGCTAGGTTATTTTAGGGGGCAGTCAAGCTTCAATTATGGTCTTGTGGAAACGAAGTCACAAATTAGCAGAGCAGAGTTTCTACCCTAAAAAAGGATAGTAAACTAGTTTGGTCTTCTCAGTTTTGCAAATGGCAACAAAGACTATTAGCAGCTTGGAAATTGCAAATTTTAAAATGTAGGATAAATGGGGGAGGGAAAAAAAAAAATGATCTAAGGAGCTGGGAGACAAGCCTGGGGTAATTACAGATCAACAGAGAGAGCAAGATTATGCAAGCAAAATCATCATATCATGCATTAAAAGTTAAACAAACGGGAATTTCGTTAGTTATCTCAAGGAAAGAAGCAATCCATGAGAGAGCAGGAGAAAGTTTCTATTATTCACGTAATTCCCCCAGATCAGAGAAAGTTTGAAGTCCACTGGTAAACAAAGGAAGGTTTTAAAATATCCACATACATTTCAGATCAGGGAAAAAATTTAAAGCTAAAGATTACTGATTTGCATTTCTATCTGAAAACAAGCCATGTGGTGTCATATTGCAATGGATTGAATGGGGAAGGTCTTTCATTCAAAGTCTGTACATGAAGATAGTTGGGTCTAACAAATAATTGGAAAAGGCTGCAAGCAGTGTTGATAAGAGCAGCAGAATCCACAAGTGTTTCTGTGGGACATTATATAAGGACTGCAAATGGAGTTCAGGCTCAATGCCCAAGTGCATGAGGATTTAACATCACCAAATCTATCTGTTAAAACTAGTGCAAGATATTGGCAATGGGCCCTCACAGACTTGGAAATTAAACAGAAATACAGTTTCTAGAAGCTGCAACGCACATCGGTTTGACTCCAAAAGAAACAAATGAACACAAATTAAAATTCATTTATTAATAACACAAGTAGACATATTAATACTGCAATGAAGTTCGTGAAAATCCCCTAGTCGCCATACTCAGGAGCCTGTTCAGGTACACTGACAGCGAATTTAGAATGGCCAATGTACCGAACTAGCACTTCATTCAGACTGTTGGAGGAAACCCACACAGACACGGGGAGAATGCAAACTCCAGGCAGGGCTCAATTTTACCATTGCGTCACAGCCGCTTTCAGGCGCGGAAACTTGGTGAAGTTGGGAATGTGGCAACTAGCATGATCTGTGCCCACATCCATGCGGGTGCCCACTTTACCAAGGCCTGAAAATGGCCATTTGCATGCATTTAAATTGAATTAATAGGTTGCCTGCCCAACTTCACCAGCATTTCCCCCGTTTACCATCGCGTTCACACATCCAGACTCAGCACGAACCAGACATGCTCGGCAAAGGTCTGCTTTGAGCGCTCCAGCTTCTGAAATGTTAAGTTCAGAGTTTCAAACAGCTCTCTGACTCAGATCGGTGCTGGCGTGTGTGGTCACGATTGGTCTGGGTAGTGGAGGAGAGTGGTTGGATAAGGGAGACAGTTATGTTTTGGGATGGGGAAGAGGGTGTCTGTAGAGGCCATCACTCTGGTTTTTGGCTCCCGGGCCACTTCACCCGTTGCTTGAGAGCAAAAATGTGACAAGAGTGTGTTTCTTCAAATTTTCTTTCACTGCACAGGCGCTGTTGAAGGCTCTGACTGAATTGTAATGTTTCAGGTGGGATAAGCCCTGCCCACAGTGCAATTCAGACTCATGATTTCTTTTCAGGCTGAGTGCGAAAGGGGGCGCCTGAAAACAGTCTGCAAGTCCAATCTGAATTGTGCTCAGATTCAGCATTATAATGTAAATGGTAAAATCGGACTCATGGTCGCTGGGACTAGAATTGAACTCAGGTTGCTGGCACTGTGAAGCAGCAGTGCCAACCACATACACAACATATAAAAAGATTCTTGCTTGATATTCAAAATATCATAATTTTGTTTTAAAGTGCAAGTGCCTACGAAACAATGTTTTAAGTTGATGGTGCTTGTTTTTCTCGTCAATTTTTCTTTCATTTAATAATGACAAATTCAAATTCATTTTCAAAAGCTGAACTCTACCAAGATCACAAAACAAACAAGACCACAAAACAAACTTCACAGTCAATTTCACTAAAAATTTCTTTAAACAGAATTGAAATTCTCAAACCATTGATGTAGGATTTGAACTCTCTGGATTATTAGTTGACACCTTTTGTCCAAGATACAAGCAACAGCTCTGGTACCATATCCGAGTACCCAAGCACAATCTCAATTGGCATAATAATTTCCTCAACATGGAGAGAAGAATTGAACTCAAGATCTTGCGGCCTGTATGGATTAACTGGGCAATGAGCAAGCGCGCTGAACCACCAGGGCAATAAAATCAAGATCAGATGTCAGTAATTTGTGCAAAATTCAGTTTTATATCTCAAATCCCAACAAGTAGCTACAAATGTGTGTAGTTTCTAAAATTAAAAAAAAAATAAACACCAAGATGCAGGAGAACAAAATTCTTGGAAACTTACTGGTACCTCTTAGGAGAGGTCACAGTTAGCTTTATGGGTGATAGGGCTACCACAAACAAACAATTTCTTCAAAGAAAAAGGAAATTGCTCTGCAAGTGCTTAAATCTTAATGTACAATTTAGGTTTCTCATTCAAATTCACCTTTGAAATCTTTACATTTCCAGGACACATGCCATTTCACTGCTGGAAAATTACCTCCTTCAGTCGTGATATCATCAGACTGGCCAACCAGGAGGTTAAACAGAACTGAATAAACTTCCTTTTGTTGGCCAATTTTATTCCAGGAGCCCCCAAAAGGCTAAAGATAACAGACTCATGGCAACACAACAGTCACAGCAAGATGCTTTGGTATACCGAAGTATGGTGTCATTAATAAAGTACCATTATCTATTTCCAGATATCAAGGTAAATTACTTGCTCATGCACAAGGTGGCGCTGGTTTCCAATTGAAGAATTAAAAATCTTTTAACACGACTAACACCTCCTCCCATTGATATTCTTTTAATTCTGTGTTTAAGAGCAGCTTCCACCATCACCAGTACCTTTCTGAGCCAACCGGAAACTAGGAGATGCACACTGAAGTGGAGATCAAACTGATCACTTTCCCCACTCTCTAGTTAAAACATCTATGCTGGGCATCAAAAATTGGCATATGCATTTTCCATTCTTAGTACTGATCAACATTAGCTGCATGTTAAACTCTGATTGTCAGTTATTACTTCCCATTTTGTTTCCATGAATCCAAGAACGCTCTACTACTAGATAATGTGCAACTTGCTTCACTGGCCCTTTTACTTATAAATTTTCTTATTAAAAGGCTGGTCAGAGAATAAGCTTTCACTGAAATACATATACAATAAACCTGAGTATTATTTTGCTGTTTTGATTTTTTTTTGTACATCGAATACTTTGCTCTTTCACCCAACTCCATTCTCCACAACCAATTTTGGAAGCCTGATAATATAACAGGATCACTTACTTCTTGGATAGAATACGGAGAGAGAATTATATATAACTCCAAGTAAATAGATCCTCATCAGAAAGATCTACATATAAGCAAATAAAATTCTCTGACCAAAAAGACTTGAAGAGGTGAAGAGAAACCAATTAAGTAGAGGACAGCACAAATAAAAGTATTAAAAATTGCTCTACAATTACTCATTATATTTCATACCAGCATCAACTTACTTTATGACTTGGAAAAGTGTTCTATACAATTGAGTGAAGATATCATTACTATCCTCCAGTTCAAAGCAGATATTATATGACTTTACCCAGGCAATGTTCTACAATGAAACAAACAAAAATTGATTATTTTTCTGATAGCAGAAATAATTCAAACTGAGTTAACCACAGGACAAAGGATATTTTGTGAAAACAAAATTTTGTACTTACCTCTCCATGAGATGAATTTGCTGTCATCAAAAGTGGTGCCCAAAGTAACTAAACATTTTGACTCAGTGAGGAACAGTAGTAACTAGTTAGAGGTATTTGAGCACCAAAATGGTGAATCAAGAGCAACACTGCAAAGATCATAGTAGATCTTCCCACAGTTGCTAAAAGAATGCTGTATAGACTGATGACAAAAATTATTTGAGGGAAAAGAATTCACATTTTCAACACAAAGATTATTTTGCCATACTGAGCAATCACATTCATGTGTAATGCAACATTCCAATCTGGAAAAGTAATACTGGAAGCATAACTGGTTAGTGCACTTGTTAAGAATAGGGATTCAAAGGTCTCATACTTAGCTCATAGTTCTTTCAAATGGTGACCTATACATCCGTGTGCATCAGTAATAAACCTTCAAAATTAGAGAAAAGGCTCAGATTCTAAGTCCAAGTGCTGCAGAAAGATATAAAAGGATGGAGCCATTCCTTTTGCAAAAAAAACCATATTTCCTAACAATTATGGCCTTCACAACACATTGGGACCACAAGTATGGGCCACAAAATAATGAAAAAAATCTAACTATCATCTGACCAATGCAGAACATAATATACTTTTCTGCCTGTAGATCATGTTCATTCTGTATTTTAGGGTAGAGAGAGAGGAGGCAGACAAGTATTTCCATTCCTGATCACCAGTGACTCAGCTTCTGCAGCAGAAATCAAGATTGATTATCATGGCCCTTTCAACGATGAATAGACCAAAATAAACTGGTTCTCAAGGTTCACATACACAAAATGGCCTTCAAATATATAGCCGAAAGGAACTGCATTCACCAAGGCATTAGCACCTTCGATAAAAAATAGGTGGGCTGCAGGAAGTGGTCAAGATGAATTATTGATATTTTTCAGGACAGGAATGAGCTTGCACTCTGTAATAATAGTTTTTAATATTTCATTACATGGTATTATTTAATCTGAAGTAAATAGCATATTAGTTTCTAATCAAGAATTGCTCACCTTTCTCCAGCCACATTTAAAGCTGCACTGGCAGCAGAAACATTTAAAATGGGAAGAGACTGATGTGTGTCAGACATAACAATCCCTACAAGGAAAGATGCAATGCTGGAGCTGGTTTTGAGTAAGAAATCTCAACACCAGAATAAAGTTGAACAGGTTTATTTGGCAGCACAAGCTTTCGGAATCTTGCTCCTTTTTCAGGTAAGTGAGGTGTTGTATTTGCAAATAGGGTATATACAGACACAAACTCAATTTACAAGGTAATGGTTGAAATAAGAGTGTTCGAGTTTGATTAACTCTAAAAAGGTACAAATGTGAGTGGAGAGAGGTTAAGCATTCCAACCATTATCTTGTAAATTGAGTTTGTGTCGATATATGCCATTTGTGAACACAATTCCTCACTCACCTGAAGGAGCAAAACTCCAAAAGCTTGTGCTGCCAAATAAACGTGTTGGATTTTAGCCTGGTGTTGAGAGACTTCTTACTGTGCTTACTCCAGTCCAATGCCGACATCTTCAAATTTTGCAGAGCGAACCAGAGCAATGCAATATGGAGAAAAATTAGGATCAACTAACTGTAATGAATAGAGTTTTAATGAAAAATATATAATTCAAACAACATGGCTTTTAACTTGAGAAAAGTAATTTGTGAAAGAATTAAAGAGGTGATCTCATAAGTTAGAAGAGTGACTCAGTAGTGAATTAACAGGTGTAATTAAACAAGTACAGAAGAGTCTAACAACATCCCAAAAAAGTTAAAAAAAAGATTGCATTAAGACTGAAAATAAAACAAAGCTGTATGTAACAACTTAAAATGAGTTCTGAGAAATAAAATACCATGAATAGAATAAAAAGAAACACCAAGTGGGTGAATCCCAAAAGAGATGATAAAAAAAATCCCAACGTAAAAGGAAATAGCAAATAATTAACATGTTCGGAAAGAGATCTTTTATAGAGTCGGAGCCATTTAAAAATTAGCACGATTAGATTGGGGTAGAAAAACAAATGAAAAATTGCTTGAATTATTTTTTCCCGGTATTTATGGAGAGACAAGATGATCTTCAATGACTATGGACGAGGAAGCAGATGAGTAATCAATCTTTTCTTTGATTCATTTTTAGTAGGCTCAGTAGCCTCTGTTCTTAGTGAAACAGAATCAAGTTTTGAAGACAAAAAATAGGAAGAATCCAATCTCTCAAGTCTGTTCTACCATACATGGCAAATCTGACATGATCTTAACTCCATTTCTGTGCCAAGCCTCCATTATTGTTGACTACCTTGGAGACCAAAGATCTCGTCAATTTGAGCCTCAAATATTTGAACATTTCAAGTGTCTCTAGGTCAACAAATTCCAAAGATAAAAAGGAGCCTCAAGAAGAAATCCCTCCACTGCCAAAATCTTGTTCCTATTCATGCCAGTGGAATCTTACAGTTCTGCTAATGAGACAATCCTGCTCTGCTGCAGATTTCCCAGTAACAAGGTGCATTCAACAAGAAACCCTGTTAGCAGGATGTAATGGTCCTGCTGTGTTATCAGCAAGCCAGTGACAACTCCCACCACTGTGAAACAGTGGAGGGGAAAAAAATTCCACGTTAGCTCCAACTTAAATGAGAGATCCCTTCTGTGAAAATTCTCCAATTCTAGATTCTCTGCAAAAGAGGAAAGCATTCTCGGCACCTACCATACGAAGCCCCACGGATCTGTGGCATTTATAAAAATCCCCTCTCATTCTTCTCAACTCAAATGAGTATGGGCAAAACCTGCTCAACCTTTCCGAATCAGAGAATCCCTTGATCCCAGGAATCAACCTAGTGAACCTTCTGAGCCACTTCTAATGCAAGTATATCCCTTCTTTTACACAATATTCCTGGTGTAGTCTCACCAATGCAATTATATAAATACTTGCCTATATTTATACTCAAATTCCCTTGCAATAAAGGCCAAAATTCCAAATTGCTTTCTCAGTTACTTGCTGTTCCCGCATACTTCCTTTTTGAGATACAAGTACAAGGACGCCCAAATTCTGCTACACTGCAGCATTTTGTAGTTTTTTGCTATTTAATATTTTACATTGTTATTCTCAACAAAATGGGCAATCTGATATTCCCCAAATATTTTACAATTTTTGTCCACAAATTATTCTCCTCTTGCAACTTGCCTTTCTTCGTCACATTAGCAAATTTGGCTACTATAGTCTGTCCCTTCATCAAAATCATTAACATAGACTAAATGGCTGAAGGCCCAACAATGATCCTTGTGGCACTCCACGATTTAGTTTGCCAGCCTGAAAATTACCCATTTATCCAGAACCTGTTTCTATCCAAGATTATGTTTATTTGCAACGCCATAAGCTCTTGTTTGTTTACTTTCTATCTTCACAAAGACAGTCGTTTCTCCTTGGGGAATAGAAGGACAAACAAGCTCACGTTGAGTCACATCATGATCCCTCCTTTCATAATCAACAAATTCCCTAGTCAGGCTTGAACACAGAAATTCTGGCAAAAAGAAATGCACACCATCTACTGCAGCACAAGACCTCCTGTAACTTGCGTAGTACTTTTATGTGGCATCTTACTCAATGCTTTTGGAACATCTAATACAGTCCACTTATGCTTCTCTTTTTGCATCCTACTTGTTAGATCGCAGACAACACTCAAACTTGTCAAACATGATATTCTTTTCATAAACCATCCTAACTTCAAGGAATTGTATTATGACTTTATAAATGTACTGCCACTAGTTTTTTAATAGTGAATTTCATCATTTTTCCAATGACATACATTTTCTGCTTTCTTGACGTTTGCAGCTTTCCAGTCTGGTTGGACCTTTCTTTGGAAGATTAGGACCAATGTATCCACTACCTTAGCAGCTAATTATTTTAAGATCCTACAACCCAAGTCATTAGGACTAAAAGCTAACAAGTCCTCTGGACCTATTAGGGACAAAAAAAAGTACTTGGAAAGCTAACATAGAATCTCATCAGTAGAGAAGGAGACCATTTGGCTCCCAATCTGCATCAACCACAATCCCAGCCAGGCCCGATTCACATACCCCATACATTAATCGGTGAATCCTCCTGACAATAGGGTCAATTTAGCACTGCCAATCAATCTTACCCGCATATTTTGGACTGTGGGAGGAAACTGGAACACCAGAGGAAACCTATACAGACGTGGGGAGAACATGCAAATGCCACACAGGCAGTAACTGAGGCCAGAATTGAACCTTAGTCTCTGGCTCTGTGAGGTAGTTGTGCGAATCACTGTGCCACCGTGCTATGTTCAAAGTTTCTGCCATTTCCTTGCTTTTAAGTATTAAATCCACATTCTCATTCTTCAACATAAATAAATAATATTTATTTCAGCTTTCTGCATACTTGTAGAAGCTCTCACTACCACGTTCTTATTCCTTCTTGCTAGTTGTTTTCTCTCATACTCTCAATGTCTCCCTTGTAGGGTGACACCATGGCAGGGTACATAACTGTTAGCACTACTGCCTCATAGCACCAGGGACCTGGGCTTGATTCCCCATGGGTCATTATCTGTGCAGAGTCTGCATGTTCTCCCCATATCTGCATGGGTTTCCTCTAGGTGCTCCGGTTTCCTCCCATGGTCCAAAAGACATGCTGCTAGGTGCACTGTACATTCGAACATCTCCCTCAATGTACCTGAAAGGCACCGGAGTGTAGCGTTTGGGGGATTTTCACAGTAACTTAATTGTAATGTTAATGTAAGCCTGTGATACTAATAAATAAGCTTTCAACTTTATTTAAGTTGTCCTTTACCAGTTTTAAAACATTTGCCAATCTTCTGGTCTACCACCTTTGCAGCAGTATGGTTAAGTTGCTCAACTTCGATACCATCTTTAACCTCCCTAGTTATCTTCAAATAGCGCATCTTTCTCAAAGTCTATATTGATGGAATATGTCTTTGTTGAGAGTTTATGAACGATCTCCTTAAAATGTCTGTCATTGCCTATCTACTGGCTTGCCTTTTAATCTACTGGTATTTGCCCAGTCCACTGCTGCCAATTTTGTATTCTATTCCCTTGTAAATGCCTTTATTTATAATTAAGGCTCTAGTTTCAGACCCAAGTTTTACACCCCCAAACTGAAAATGAAATTCTATCCTACCATGATCACTCTTGCTATTCATCCTTTATTACTAGATCATTTGACTAAACCTATTTCATTACATATTATCAAGCTTAAAATAGTATATTCCCTGGTTAATTCTTAATGTACTGCTCAAAGAAACAGCCCCAAATACAATATGAATTAATTCTCAAGACTATCTTTGCTAATTTGATTTATCAAGTCTATAAGTAGTTTAAAGACACCCAGGATGATTTCAGTACCTTTCTTTACAAGCTCCCATTATTACTTATTTATATGCCATTCTAAGCATAACTACCATTCAGGGCAGCCTATAAACTAATCCCACCAGTGACTTCCCTCTCGTGGTACTCTTAATATCTGTCCAAACTGATTTGATATCTCTACTTTTGCAACCAACGTTATTTTTCACTATTGTACTGATCATATTTTGGATTAATAGAGCTATCTGCCTTCTTCTTTTTTCCTCCTGTTCTTTCACGAATATTCAATTTCCCACCCTGGTCACTTTGCAACGACGTTACTGCAATGACTATCATATTCCCACTTATGCTATCAATTCACCCACCTTGCTGCAAATTCAGCTAAAGAGCCCTTAATGTGTAATTATGTTCTTTCCATCTTTTCTTACTGTGAAACTTTTGAGTAAAACGATGAAAAATTTGAACTAAGCATCAATAAGCCCTGCAATTTGGTAGGCTGCAAACAAAAGCAAAATCTAAAAAGGCTGTGACAACTTTATTCACAACAAAGTTTAGGCGATTTCTGGAATACTTCAACCTCTCTACAAAATGAGAAATGAATTAGCCCTGGAAAACTTCAAAAATGTAGATTATCATGGCTATCATGAATCTATGATGCATACAAAGGTTAGAACAACTATATTCTCTCAATTAAATCATGACAGAAGGCAAGCAAGATATTCTAGAGCAATATTAGGTTTAATAAAAGAGAAAATAAATCAATATTATTTTTATAACAGCTAAATTAAAGGCAAGGATGCCAAATATTAGAAACACCAAAGGGAAAAAATTTAAAATAAATCTCATTATGTAAACAATTGTCAGGATGTAATGCTATAACTGAGAATCAATGCTTAGTGCATTCATTCAAAAGCTGAAAGGATACAAAGAGAAAATTTAAAAAGTGCATAATGTTTGGCCTTTTGTATGCCAATATTGTTTTATATATCTTGGCCTGCAAAGTAGTCAAATCCAATTATTTCTATTCTTAAAAGCCATAAAATTTTTCAACAGTAGAAGTTACAAGTCACTATTCTGTGTAAAGAGTGATTATTCTGGGGCAGAATAAACCTTAATATATTTAATCAATGATCCATATTCAGAATGGTTGAATCCTTAAAAGCATTCCATACCACTCACCTCAAGTAAGTAGAAATATCTATTAAATTGGGCACTTTTTGTGTCTTCTAATCCCTTGAGCTGTCTTGTTATGAACATAAAAATATCCTAAACGGAATGAAATTGAATATTTAGAGCATTTCAAAATTTTTTAACTAATGTGAGAAACAAAGACTTCACATTCTAAATGCAAGACAACATTTTAAAAATGAAATGGATATATCGGGAAGGTGGAGGGAGAAACAATATAGTATTTAAAAAGTTAACTTAAAGTTGCAGAGAGATGAAACACTACCTTAAGTTTATCTGGTGACGTATAAGGTGCCTCTGGGGCATAGATTCTAAAAATATCAGCTAGACAGCAGGCAACCAGCAGACGCACATCCTTGTCAGGATGTTTCAGGAAAAAATCAGAAGCAAGATGCAACGCTAGATTGAGATAGAGCTCCTTCTCATCCTCTGAATCCTGGTCCATATCCATGAAGGTTTTTACAACCATCTAAAAAACATTAGATACAATTACTTAACAGTCCAATTCCAACATTTCATTGAACACAATTACAAGCAGCAAGGCAAATGCTTGAATTAAGTTTCTCCTTTATGAGGAAATATACAGCTTTCTTGTATAATACCAATCAAAAACAAGTTTGTTTGCAGCTCACATGTAGTTTGATGATAAAGTAAAGTAAAGCAAAGCAAATTGCAAACCAAAACAACTTCTTCAGATTCCCCTGTACGATAAAGAAGTTCATTGCAAGCCTACTTGTGACATTAAAATATTTATAGGATCAAGAGAAACCAGAGTAGAAGTTACTTGCTCTATCAAATAACTTCAAGTCAAAACCAGAACTTAGGATTTTAGAGACCAACCACGGAGTTGAACTCAGACCCAAGAGTCTCTGACATTGACTGCTGGGGTTGTAACAAATTTCTTGTCCAGTTCTCCCTGAAATTGTTATATATCAAGTAATTATTTTAACTGAACCTAATGTTTACAGCTAACTCTCTTAGACCGAACTGATTGAATTTCGGAGCCGCAACGTCATGTTGCAACTGTACAAAACTCTAGCGCGGCCGCACTTGGAGTATTGTGTGCAGTTCTGGTCCCCACATTATAAGAAAGATGTGGAGGCATTGGAGAGGGTACAGAGGAGGTTTACCAGGATGTTGCCTGGTATGGAGGGCAGGTCTTATGAAGAGAGGCTGAGGGATTTGAGGTTGTTTTCGTTAGAAAGGAGGCGGCTAAGAGGGGACCTTATTGAAACATATAAGATGATTAGAGGTTTAGATAGGGTGGACAGTGATAGCCTTTTTCCTAGGATGGAGAAAGCTAGCACGAGGGGACACAGCTTTAAATTAAGGGGTGATAGTTATAGGACGGATATCAGAGGTAGGTTCTTTACCCAAAGGGTGGTTCGGGAGTGGAATGCCCTGCCTGCAGCAGTTGTAGATGCGCCAAGTTTGGTGGCGTTTAAGAGGTTAGTTGATAAGTATATGGAAGAGAAGGGAATGGTTTAGTTTGGAGGGGCATTGCTTTTTATATTGGTCGGCGCAACATCGAAGGCCGAAGGGCCTGTTCTGTGCTGTAATGTTCTATGTTCTATGAACACAAAGTAACAAAAGATGATAATTATCATTCTTACTTGTTGTCTACATTACCTATTACTTCAGATAAGAAGTGATTGAGAACAATTTAAAAATAGCTATCACCTAAGAAAACAAGCTTGGTCAGCAAGCTTCCATACATCACCTGAACAGCTTAATGGGAAGCTTGCCAGTCATGAATTTAGTTCAGAGAATCAAAGAACCGTTACAATATTTTGAACCTTTATCACCATTGCAGCTCTTAAGAGCAAGTTACCCAGTCCCATCTTTTCCCCTGCAAACTGTTCGCTTCAGATTTTCAAATGAGAATCAGCAGCAAGGATGGAAAACTATTTCCACCATACTCTCAGGCAGTGCATTCCAGATTCCAGCCACTTGCTGTGTAAAAGAAAACTTTCCTCATTTCACAATTTTGCCAATCACCTCAAACTGATGACCTCTGGTCCTTGATCCTTGAAAATTCAAACAGCTTCTCCCATTTATTCTGTCCAGGCCGCCTTTTGATTTTCAACACCTATCATCAAATCTCCTTTTAAATTTTCTCTTCCAAGGATAACAACTTGAACTTCTCCAACATAGCCATGGCCATGGAAAAGAAGCATCTCGCTTTGGAACTATTTCCCTGAACCCTTCCTAATGCTTTCTACACCTTTCTAAAGTGTGGTGCCCAAAACTGGACACATTATTCCAGCTGAGGGCAAACCAGTGTTTCATGCAGTTTCATCATAATGGCCTTGTTTTGGTTTTATATTCTATTTCCCTACAAATAAAGCCCTGGATCCCTCATGCTTCGTGAGCTGCTTTCACAAGTTGCCTTGCCAACTCCAACTCTAAATGATTTATGTACAAATGCCCATGTGTTTTTGCTTCCATATTCCATTAGAAATGGACTTTTTGCTTTTATAGCTATATTATCTTCATCCTTCACTTCACACTTGGCTGAACATAAAGTTAAAACAAGTCAAATACCAATAGTTTCTTCAACATCTTCCTCAGTAAAAAGATATTATTTTTAAATTAGCACTCTTTATGACTTCAAAGGATCACAAACCCTTTCACACAGTGAGTGCATTATTTTGGGTATCTGTTATAAATGCAGAGACACTAAAATGTAAACATTCAGCCCCTTGAGACTCCTCAATTCCATCACTCAGATCATGGGTGATCAGTTCCATTTTCTGATCATCACTTGAGACCTTAAAAATTTGCTGGCAATCCTAAAAAAAATCAAGTGAGCAAATTAATGAACCACACACAGTTGGAAACCCAACTCAAAGTTAATATATGGTTACCACATATAGTTCTGCATTTTATAGAAAGCTGCACTGCACCATACATGCAAAGCAATATGACAATTTGCCTTTTGTAACTTCAATTTGTAGATGTAAGCTATTCAATATGCATCATTCTAACTGAATTACTTGATTGAGTGATTGTATTTTGATTTCCTTTTGTTCAAACCAAACTAAACACAACTACAAACCTTTAGCCTTCGAACCATCTCCTCCTTTGATATTTTGTCAGAGATTTCTTTTACTCCTGGAGGATATGTAATTTTCCCATCATTGACCTTCGGCTTGGTGTGAGCCATGGTTAGAGTTCACGTATCCTCCCTTGAAAACAAAGAGAGCAACATTAGCAAAAAGGTAGAATTTCCTGAGAGAAAGTTATTAGTGCTCATCTATTAGTACCAAGTACTCATTCATAGAGCTGATATGTACCAACTTCACACCAAAGTCAACTGGCATAAAATCAACTCGAACAAAACCAAGAGCAGTAGCATTTGGGACTTGTAATAGGACATATCCTCCAAAATTCAGCTCACCACAGTACAAAACCACTCACTTCACTCAGAAGGTGCATAGTCACAGAAAAGAGAGCAGGCCATTCTGGCCCTGGTGCTGACATCCTTGGTTGTAATCTCATTTACCTTCTGGTTCCTCCATTGTTTTCATATATTTAGGCCAGCCATTTGAAATGAAGTTTCAGTCTTTAACTCAAATAGTCATGCATGGTAAAGTAAACCATACTTTGACAGCCCTAAATTAAATTCAAGAATCTTATCCTCCCTTCCCCATTCATCCATCTTTTCATACAAAAGCTTGGTTTCCATTTCCTCTTGCCTCATTCATTCGCCAGGGGAAAAACTTTCACTATTTAATGACAATAACCTCTCCAAGTTTCATTCATCCCTTTATTGAGGCTCCTTTCAGTGCAGCTCTCAAGTGCCATTTTGCTTCTGTTGCAGAAAACGTTTTTTCAGTGCATCATCTCTCCTGCAATTTATATCAAGTCCTTTTCTACGGATATCAGACTTGTATCTTATTTATATTGTACCATACATTTGCCAAAGTTTTTCCATTTGCTTCTCACCAGCAATATTGAGGGGGAGTAATTCTGCCCTTCAAGCCTATTGCACCATTCAACACAGTGGATCTTCTGTCTCAACTCCATCTTTCCTTGGTACTCTAAATTTATAGACCTCTGTCTTCAATACAGACACTGAGCATTCACAGATCTCAGGGATTGAAATCCTTAACATTCATAACATTTTGAGTAAGGACATTTCACATCACTTCTAGCCAAAATAGTCAACCTCTCTTCCTGAGATTGTAACCCAGTTTTCTAAATTTCCCCATCAAGGAACATTTCCTTAAAAACTCGTTAGGGTATTACATGCTTCAAAAAGATCATCTCTCTAATTCTAAGGAATATAGACCTTATCTGCTGAATTTCTTAAGAAAACAAACCCTTTACCTCAGGAATCAATCCAGCAGAGTTGTGTTACACCTGCTCAGAGACAAAAATGTCTTCTTTTGGTAAAGGAATCAAAAGTGCACACTGTGCTCACCAACACATCCTTACACATGAACACAAAGACATCTTTACTCCTGTACTCCAATCCTTTTCAAATAAAAACTAACGTCTTCCTAATTGTTTACTATACCTACATGTCAATTTTGTGATTCATGTAGAAGGACCTCCAATCCTCTACAAATGCAAACACTGCCAGATCTCTCACCATTCAAAACAGGTACTTTTTTTTAATGAAGTAGATAATTTCACATATTGCCACATTGTATTCCATCTGCTTTCTTCACGTTCACCCATCCAATGTGTCCATATTCTTCTGCAGCCACTTGATTGATAATTCAGTTAAGTTGGAATGTAAGTAGAGATTGTTACATTAACTTGGATACATTATTCTTGGTTCCCTCATTTCAGTTAATGTATACATTGTAAATAGCTGAGATCCAAGTGCTGATCGTTGTGGTGCCTCACTTGCTAAAACACAAAAAAATTGTGACTCCCAGCTTTGTTAATAAATCAATCCATAATCCATACTATTACCCCATTCCCAGGAGTTTGAATTTTGTAAAATATCCTCATGTGTACCACTTTGTGAAATGTTTGCTGTAAAAAAAAATACACTACTTCTCTTTTATCCATCACACTAGTTACATCTATTAAAAAAACACATTTCCCTTTCATATTGGTTCTACTTAACCACATCAGGGGTCAAGATAATGGTTTTTCTCTCTCTCTCTCTCCCCCCCCCCCCCCCCCCCATGCAGAGGATTCCTTTTGATATTCCTTACGGTCAACTACTTTGTTTTCAGGGGATTTTTTTTTGGAAGTCCTTAATTTGGTGATGCAGTATTACCTTCTGTATTAGGGTTGACATTTTTTAAGCATTGCCTTTAGATAAATAAGGTAGCAGAAATACCGAATGTCAAAAAGTAGACGTACTTCAAGTATTGTTGAATATTAGAAATTAAAGTATAGATGCATTTAGTGTTTTGTGCAAGAAAGATTAAGATGATGTTTACATGTTTGGAGATTTTGGTTTCATGTCAAGCAGTGTCTGTATTGTGCTTACAGTATTAATGATGCGGAAACCAAGCAGAGCTTACAAGACTTTTCTGCCACTTAGTATCCAGGGAGCATCTTGAAGTTAGGAAGACCTTTGAGAGTTTTCGTTTTAACTGGGCCCTAAGTACGGAGAGAGAAGGCTGTTCTCAGGGATCAACAACAAGCAGTACAATGGAGTAATAGGAAGAAAACAAGTCCCAGAAACTAAAGAAAAGATTTGAGAAAGCAGAGAAAGAGAAAATGAGAAACAGACTTAAAGTTTCAGATCTAAATGATCTTTCTACAGTTTCTCTCCACAGATGCTGCCAGTCCTGAGTTTACCCAGCATCTGCAGCATTTTGCTTTTGTTTTAAATGATAAGAGTCTCAGGAAGACTGAACTCAAAGGGATAAAACAAACTGTAATTTGAACAAGGCATTGTTCAGTGGAATCCAAGTAAACAGGAGACATAGTGCTTCAAGTTAGAGATAATTATAGTAAACAAAGTGGGAAACAAGATATCCGAGGTAAACCAAAAATTTAGTGACATCTGTGGATGGATTCACTATGAGCATCCATAATGTTGAGCAAATCGTGGGTAGCATATTCAGTGACTTGATCACACCGCAGATTAAAAAAAAGAGAGAAGGAAGGGGTGATCATCAGACAGAAGAATAGGAAGGCAGTGCAGGAGTCCCTTGTGATCACCTCCCTTCAAAAAGATACACCGTTTTTAGATACTGTTGGGGAGATGGCGCACTAAGGGAAGATGGCAGCAGCCAGGTTCATGGCACTGTGGCTGGCTCTGCTGCACAGGAGGGCAGGGAAAAAAGAGTGTTCGAGTTATAGTTGGGGGGGATTCAAATGCAAGGAGAATAGACAGGCATTTCTGTGGACACAAACAAGACTCCAAAAAGGTATGTTACCTAAAAGCAGATTACTGCAGATGCTGAAGTCTGAAACTAAAAGAGAAAATGCTGGAAAATCTCAGCAGGCCTGGCAGCATCTGTAAAGAGAGAAAAAAGCTGATGTTGAGTCCAGATGACCCTTTGTCAACGATATGTTGCCTCCCTGGTGCAAGGGTCAAGGATGTCTCGGGGTAGCTGCTGGGTATTCTGGAGGGGGAGGTAAACAGCCAGCTATCATGGTGCATAGATGACATCTACGATATAGGTAAAGAAAAATAGAATGAGGTCCTACAAGCTGAATTTAGGGAGTTAATTTAAAAAGTAGGACCCCAAAGGTAGCAATCTCAGGGTTATTACTAGCACTAGATGCCAGCGAGAGTAGGAATATCAAGATACCTACAGTGAACATATGGCTTGAGGGATGGTACAACAGGGAAGGATTCAAATTCCTGGGACATTGGAACCAGTTCTGGGAGAGCTGGGATCGGTACAAATCAGATGGTCTGCACCTGGGCAGAACTGAAACTAAAGTCCAGTGCAGAGTATTTGCTAGTGCTGTTGAGGAGCGTTCAAATTAATGTGGAAAAGGAATGGGAACCGATGCAGGAAGACAGAGGGAAGTAAAGTGGGATCAGAAACAAAAGGCAGTAAAAAAGGGGGGAAAGCAGAGAAACCAAAGACAAAAATCAAAAAGGGCCACAGTATAGAGACTGTAGAGAACTCAGTGAAGCTAAGAGAAATAAAAAAGAGTCTCCAGCTGGTCTGAGATGTGCTTGCTTTAATGCAAGGAGTACGACAGGTAAGGTGGATGAACTTAAAGCTTGGATTACTATGTGGAACTATGTTGTTGTGGCAATCAGAGACTTCAATAAAAGGAGGGCAGGGCTAACAGCTTAGCAGTCCAGGATTTAGATGCTTCAGGTGAGAGAGAAAGTGACAAGAGATAGGAGATAGTTTTACTGATCTGGGAGAATGTCACAACTGAACAAAAGGAGGACATCTTGGTGGGATCATGCAGTGAGGCCATACGGATCAAACTCAAAAAGGAGTGGTACAATAAGAACATAAGAAATAGAAGCAGAAGTAGGCTACCTAGCATTTTGAGCCTGCCCCACCACTCAATAAAGATCATAGTTGATCTGAGCTGGATCAGTTCCACTTTCCCACCTTCTGCCCATAATCCTTAATTCCCTTATCAGATATCTACCTGTGACTTAAACATATTCAACAAGGTAGCCACCACCACTTCAATGGGCAGAGAATTCCAGAGATTCAACACCCTTTGAGGGAAGAAGTTCCTCCTCAACTCCGTTCTTAACTGCACCCCCCCCCCCACCACCATAGTTTGAGGCTGTGCCCTCCAGTTCTGGTTTTCTTTCTAAGCGGAAAGAATCTCTACCTCTACCCTATCTAGCCCCTTCATTATTTTGTAAGTTTCTATAAGATCCCCCCTCAGCCCTCTAAATTTCAACGAATACAGGCCCAGTCTATTTGATCTCTCCTCATAAGCTAACTCTCTCACCTCCGGTATCAGCCTGGTGAACCTTCTTTGAACTCCCTCCAAGGCCAATATATCCTTTCGCAAATAAGGGGAACAAAACTGCACACAGTACTCCAATTGCGGGCCTCACCAGTGCCTTGTACAGTTGCAGCGAGACCTCCCTGCCTTTATATTCTATCTCCCTCGCGATAAAGGCCAACATTCCATTCGCCTTCTTGATCACCTGCTGCACCTGCAGACTGAGTTTTTGCGATTCATGCAAAAGGACCCCAGGTCCCTCTGCACAGTAGCATGCTGCAGCTTTTCATCCTTTAAATAATATTCCATCCTATTACTTCTTCCAAAGTGGATAACCTCACATTATATTTCATCTGCCAGGTCCTCACCCACTCACTCAGCCTATCCAGATCTCTCTGCAGACTTTCCACGTCCTCCTTGCAATTCGCTTTTCCACTCATCTTCGTGTGATCAGCAAATTCTGTTAGCCTACATTCAGCCCCCTCCTCCAGATCGTCTACGTATATGATAAACAGTTGAGGCCCCAGCACCAATCCCTGCAGCACTCTACTAGTCACCAACTGCCAACTAGAAAAACACCCATTGATTCCAACATTCTACTTCCTGTTAGATAACCAATCTTCAATCCATGCTCACACTTTACCCCCAACTCCGTTTACCCCAACCTTCTGCAGCAACTTTTTGTGAGGCACCTTATCGAACACTTTCTAGAAGTCACACCGTTAGAATTGTATTACGGACCTCCCAACAGTCAGCATGAAGTAGAGGAACTGATCTGTTAGCAGATTATGGGAAAATGTAAAAAATAACAAGGTTATTGTGTTGGGCAATGTTAACTTCGCCAACATAGACTGGGATTCTTTTAGTGTCAGTAGCTTGGATGGGACAGAGTTTGTTCAGCATGTCCAAAAGTATTTCTTGAGGCACTACGTAGATAGTCCAATTTGGGTAGAATCCATCTTTGACCTGGTTCTGGGAAACAAGCCCAGACAAGTGTTTGATGTCTCAGTGTGGAGGCCATTTTGGGAAAAGAGATCACAATTCTATAAGTTTCAAGATACTTACAGAAAAGGACAGAAATCATTCCAAATATTCAACTAGAAGATAACTATAATGGTATTAGGCAGCAGCTTGGGAATTTACTCTGGGGATGGCTGTTTGAGGTCAAATCCACATACAATACGTGGGAATTTTTTTTAAAAGTCACAGGTTAACAATTCAGTACAAATATGTCCCTGTAAAAACGAAAGATAAAGATGGAAGATTTGGGAACCCTGGATGACAAGAGATTATGAGCTTAGTGAAAAAGGAGGCATTAATAAATTTCAGGAAATTAAAAACGGATAAGGCTCAAGGAGTACAAAGATATCCGGAAAGAGCTTAAATAGGGACGTAAGAGAGCAAAAAGGGGCCATGAAATGTTCTTGGCAGGTAGGATTAAGGAGAATCCTTTGCCTTTTTATGTGTATATAAAGAGGAAGACGTTAGCACAGGAAGGGATAGGTCCACTCAAAGACAGTGGAGGATGTATGCGCACGTGCATGTGTGTGTGCGGATGAGGTCCTTTACAAGAACTTTACATCAGCATTCACAAAGGAGAAGAATGTGTTAAATGGTGGGTGCAGAACAGGAGGGATGTTGACATTCTATGACATCTTGAGATGAAAACAGAGAATGTTTTTAAAAATATTAAGATGGAAAAGACCCCACACCAGATGGAGCCTCTCTCCAAGAATACCAAGAGAGGCAAGGGAAGAAATTGCTGACAGCCTGACCAAAGTCTCTGTATAATCTTTAACTATGGGCGAGGTACCAGAGAACGGGAGAATAGCTAACATTGTTTCTTCTGCCCTTAAACAATCTGGGAAATTACAGGCCTGTAAGCCTTCCAAGAATGGTGGGAAAATTATTGGAAAAGATTTTTAGGGACAGGATGTACACATATCTCAAAGAGAATAGGCTCATTAACGATAGGCAGCATGGTTTTGTGAAAGAGAGGTAATCTCTCACATACTTGATTGAGTTCTTTGAGCAAGTGGCAAGAAAAATTGACTAGAGTAGAGCAGAACAGTGAACAGAATAGTTGTTTACATGGACTTCAGTAAAGCCTTTGATAACATTCATCTTTATATCAGTCTGCCATGAGGAAGTTACATGGGATCCAAGGTGAGCTGGCAAAATGGATACAAACTAGCTTGGGCATAGAAAGCAGAGGGTGAATGGGCACTTGTCTAACTGGAGGTCTGTGACAACCGGTGTTCCACAAAGATTAGAACATAGAACACTACACTACAAACAGGCCCTTCGGCCCACAAGTTGTGCTGATCATACCTATATCCACCAAGCAACAGAACTATCTATAACTCCCAATCCCATTAAATCCCATGTACTCATCCAGAAGTCTCTTAGAAGACCCCAGCGAGTTCACCTCTACCATCACTAACGGCAACCGATTCCATTCACTCACCACCCTCCAAGTGAAAAACTTACTTCTAACATCTCTAACATCTTCTAACATCGGACTTCAGCAAGGCATTTGACAAGGTCCCCCATGCAAGACTTCTTGAGAAGGTGAGAGGGCATGGGATCCAAGGGGCTTTGGCCTCGTGGATCCAGAACTGGCTTGCCTGCAGAAGGCAGAGGGTGGTTGTAGATGGCTCTTTTTCTGCATGGAGGTCGGTCACCAGTGGAGTGCCCCAGGGATCTGTTCTAGGACCCTTGCTGTTTGTCATTTTCATAAATGACCTGGATGAGGAAGTGGAGGGATGGGTGAGTAAGTTCGCCGATGACACGAAGGTCGGTGGTGTTGTGGATGGTCTGGAGAGATGTCAAAAGTTGCAGCAGGACATCGACAGGATGCAAGACTGGGCGGAGAAGTGGCAGATGGACTTCAACGCGGATAAATGTGTTGTGGTCCATTTTGGCAGATCCAACGGGATGAATGAGTACACTATCAAAGGTAGGAGTCTTAGCTGTGTGGAAGAGAAGAGGGATCTTGGGGTCCGGGTCCATAAGACTCTCAAATCAGCCTCCCAGGTGGAGGATGTGGTTAAGAAAGCTTACGGTGTACTGGCCTTCATTCATCGAGGGATTGAGTTCAGGAGTCAGGAGGTAATGCTGCAGCTTTATAGGACCCTTGTCAGACCACACTTGGAGTACTGTGCGCAGTTCTGGTCGCCTCACTATAGGAAGGACGTGGAAGCTATTGAAAGGGTGCACAGGAGATTTACAAGGACGTTGCCTGGATTGGGAGGCATGCCTTATGAAGACAGGTTGAGGGAGCTGGGACTGTTCTCCCTGAAGAGACGAAGGTTGAGAGGCGACCTGATAGAGGTTTACAAGATGTTGAGAGGAATAGATAGGGTGGACTCTCAGAGACTATTTCCCAGGGCTGAAATGGTCGCGACAAGAGGGCACAGATTTAAGGTGCAGGGAAGCAAGTACAGAGGGGATGCTAGGGGAAAGTTTTTCACTCAGAGGGTGGTGAGTGAATGGAATCGGCTGCCATCGGTGGTGGTCAAGGCGAACTCGCTGGGGTCTTTTAAAAGACTTCTGGATGAGTATATGGGATCCAATGGGATTGGGGGTTATAGATAGGTCTATGGCTGGGTAGGTTTTGATGTGTTCGGCACAACTTGTGGGCCGAAGGGCCTGTTTGTGCTGTAGTGTTCTATGTTCTATCTCCTCTGTACTTGCCCCCCAGCACCTTAAACTTGTGTCCTCTCGTAGTGACCATTTCAGCCTGGGAAATAGCCTCCAAGAATCCACTATATCTATTCCTCTCAATATCTTATAAACTTCTATCAGGTCACCCCTCAACCTTCGTCTCTCCAGGGAGAAGAGACCTAGCTCTCTCAACCTAAGGCATGCCCCACAATCCAGGCAACATCCTTGTAAATCTCCTCTGCACCCTCTCAATAGCTTCCACATCCATCCTGTATTGAGGCGACCAGAACTGCACACAATACTCCAAGTGGGGTCCGACAAGGGTCTTATAAAGTTGCAGCATTGCCTCCCAACTCCTAAACTCAATCCCTCTATTAATGAAGGCCAGTACACCATTTGCGTTCTTGACCACATCCTCCACTTGTGGGGCAGATTTAAGAGTCCTATGGACCCGGATCCCAAGATCCTTCCGCTCCTCAATACTGCCAAGATACCTCCCCTTGCTATCATACTCTTTCATCCCATTGGTCCTGCCAAAATGGACCACCACACATTTATCAGCGTTGAAGTCCATCTGCCACTTCTCTGCCCAGTCTTGCATCCTATCTATGTCTCGCTGCAACTTCAGACATCCCTCCAGACTATCCACAACACCACCAAGCTTCGTATGGTCAGCGAACTTACTAACACATCCCTCCATTTCCTCACCCAGGTCATTTTTGAAAATGATTAGTACTGGAGCCTCCAATGTTTGTAATATAGAATGATTTAGGGGAAAAAACATAGGTGGTCTGATTAGCAAATTTGCAGATGATACAAAAATTAGGGAGTAGCAGATAGCAAGGAGGATTGTCAGAGGATACCACAGAATATAAATCAGTGGAGACTTGGGCTGAGAGATGGTAGATGAAATTTGACCCGGACAAGCGTCAGGTGATGTGATTTGGAAGGTCTGCTGCAGAAGAAAAAGTATACAATAAATGGTAGCGCCCTTAGAAATATTAGCTTAGAGGGATCTAAGCATGCAGACAGACAGTTCCTGGAAGGTGGCAATTCTGGCGGACAGAATAGTCAAGAAGGCATATGGCATGTTTGTCTTCATTGATCAGGGTGTTGAATACTGGAATTGGAAAATCATGTTGCAGCTGTCTAAGACTTTAGCTAGGCCACAATTGGAGTATTGTGTACAACTACGGCTGCCACATTACCCAAAGGATGTTGATTCATTGGAGAGGCTGCAGAAGAGATTTATCAGGATGTTGTCTGGTTTGGAAGATGTGGACTATGAAGAAAACTTGAACAAACTTGGATTGTTTTCAAACGGAGCAGAGGATAAGTGGGGACCTGTTAGAGGTTTACAAGATTACGACACACTTGGATAGAGTGGATAGTCACAGTACTTTTCCCAGAGTCAAAGGTCAATTCATCACAGAGGGTGGTGAATGCCTGGAAAGCTTTGCCAGAGGAGGCGGTGGAAGCAGGCTATCTAACAATGTTCAAGAGGCGTCTGGATAGACAGGGAATAAAGGGATATGGACCATATAGAGGCAAGAAAATGTTAGATTGGATAAGCTTGGGTGTTGGCACAAACTTGGTAGGCTGAAGGCCTGTTCTTTGTTCTTCATCTTACAAGAAGCAGCCCAGAAAAGGAGCCTGGGAAAGGGATACCAATGAGTCTAAGAAACAAGTCCATCTCCTGGAAACAGTTGCCAAGTGTGCGTTTGAAGATGCAGCTCTAGGATTGTGCTCATCAGCCATACCCAACCCACGGCCAATATCTTAGTTACTTAGGTGAACAATCATACTTGTTAGTAAGTGATCATCAAGGAAGACTACAGCCTGTGAAGCAGTAATGTTCTAGTAGCATGGCTAGATACACAAGAGATTGTGGGGAAGCTAGAATACATGTAGCAATTCAAGGTAAATGGAAATTCTGAAAAGGCGAATTCCTGCTGAAAAAGATTCTGAAACAGTCTTTTCAAGAGTGTTGTGTGGAAGCCAGAATCTGGTGGACCAGTCAGCTCAGTGTAATAATTATCTGCAGGGATTTAAGGAGAAATCCAAAGGTACAATTGGGTAACATTTGCCACTTCGCTTCAGGAGGGTGGTCTGACCACAGTTGGCCTACTAGTTTACAAGAGCTGTGTATTTACTAAGAACATTATAGCTCAAGATGTATTCTGTGACTTGTGTTATTGTAAAAATTGTGTGTATTTGTGAAGATATTGATAGGTTAAAGGAGCAGTGTTAAAGTCAAACTTTTAATGTTTAATCACTTTTTTTCAGTTGTTAAAAGCCAGTGGGCAGAACAATGACTCTGTTCATTCATATTTTTCTAAACAACAACTGTCTTTTGAACCAGGGCAACCTGCATCATAACAACCAAGGCAACTGGCTAGTTAATCTATTTCAGTCCTGTTTTCAGGGATAAGCATTGGCCACAACAAAGAAGTTCCTTACACTTCCTTAAAAAACTGGAATTTAAAAAGGACTCTATCTACCAATCTTTGCCTAAACATACGAGCTATCGATATCCCTTTGCAAACTTTGTTTCCTTCTCACAACTTGCTTTCTGCCCTTTTCTTTAAAAAAAATCATCAGCATGTTAATCTGTAATACAGCTGGTCCATTCATTCATGTGAATAATGTATGTACTCACTTGGTCTTCTTGCACCATGGTGCTGTGGTCAGTATTCTCATCCTCCCTGCAGTCCCTACTCTCAAATCATACAAGCTGCAAGAATATTAAACTTGTTTAGGACAATTACAAGGGTTGAGGATCCTCTATTGCTACCTTCTGGATCCCCACATCTGCCTCACTTTCAAACCTTCCCATCCAACCACGTTAGGGCTGTGACTACCTCCTGTCAAAAGGTAACTTTTTCCTCTACCCGAGGCAATGTCTGTAGCTCAGACTCCAGGTCATTAAACCAGAGCCCAAAATCCTTGAGCTGCAGACACTTAGCATAGATCACATATGACTCCATCAGCTCACACATGCTTCAACTCATTATCCTGCCATGTTTACTCAGTTCAATGACATTTTGAAACTTGAAACCTAATTGTGTAAATAAAACTATCTGTAGTTACATGCAGTACTTTAGCAAGTTACACGACATATTTAGCGTAAAACTTACACAGCCCGCCCCCCCCCCACCCAAGTCTTAAAAGTTGCCCTAGTTGAGAGATAAAATCTTCACCAATCACATACCAGCTCATCTATTTAATGCCTCTGAATTCTAACCACCAATAGGAGTTTGAAAACAAAGCAGGACTATTTTTTCTCTCTGTAGTGAACTTTCACCTCCTCCAAATTCTTAAGTTCACACTTACACCTCAAAGCGCTCTGTTCCTAGATTCTCTTGGTTAAAGAAAGTTCTGAAAACACTGCACACATTGGTAGCATTTTGTTCAACTAGAAAAAGAATGTTCCTCCACCAGCTCGATCACTATTTACTTGATTACATAAAAATTGTAGCACGGAAACAGGTCACTGGCCAAACCAATTCACATTGGTGTTAATGCTCAACGCAAGCCTCTTCCCATCTATCATTCTAGTTCTTTCCCCCTCATGCTAATCTACATTAGTCTCAAATATATCTATGCTATTCATTTCAACAATTCCTTGTGATCATGAGTTCACATTGTCCAAGTTTCTGTTGAGTTCCTTATTGGATTTGTTGGTCACTAGGTTATATTTATGGCATCTCGTTCTCCTCTGCAAAGTGAAACATTTTACATCCATCCTATCAAAGAATTTTATGATTTTAAAGGCCTCCGTCACACCATCCTTTTTCTCAAGGCAAAAGCCACACAGCCTGTTCAGACTTTCTAGATTTTTCTAATCTTTCAGAAGCATGAAGTGCAAAGATGATTTACTAGAATAATACAAAACATAGCAGAATTGTGTAATTTAACACGAGCACAATTCAGTTAAATGCAATATTTAGTGAATAAAAGCAGCACGAGCAATGACAAACAAAGGTTGTAAATACAATTACTTTTGCTTACACACCAACTGCAATCTTTTGTTCATGTTACAAATTACAAAGTGGAAAATCAACCTTTTCCATTTTTTGCAAGACAACCAAGTACTGAACTCAGATTCCTAACTAGATTTGCAAATAAAGGTTATTAATTACAATTCTATACAGAATAAGCATGTCCAGATTGATGTAGACAAGTTCAGCAAGCAGTTAAGGTTTTATCTTATTGCTTATGCTTAATGGCTGTTCACTTAATGCAATTCTTAACGTTATGCAGGTGGAAGCTATCCAATAATCTTTTTCTCTTTCATTTTAGCACAGAGTACCAATATAAAATACTTTGGGCCTCATTAAATAATGTTTTTAGTTAATTTGTTTACGTATCTGTCAATGACAAAGACTGGTCATTTATAATCACTGTCTGCCCAAGTCTACCTCTTTTTTGAAAAAAAATACACATTTCCCAAATAACTAAAAAATGCTTTTTTCCCCCCATAATTTGTAATTCCAGAAACGCAAATGCAAAAAGCAGACTATGCACATTTCACTGGTGCAATTACATATATGGAAAACAGTACATTTCCAAAAACTAAAAAACTCAATGATAAGGAATGGACAATAAATGCTGGCCTTGCGAGATACACCTATACGTCAAGAATACTCATGTATTACCCAGCTAAAGTATTACAATAGATTCAATTTTTAAGATATTTTTTAATGTAAATGCATATTTCAGCAAATCATCAATTAATGACTGTGCATTCTGCCAATCTCCTATTCAATGTGAAGCTGAAAACCCAGTGGCTCAAAAGATAGCATTGCACGAAGCACTGGATCAATGTTAGCAAACAATATAGTGCCACTTGTGAAAAAAAAAGTTTGTTGTTAGGTCTTCAAGAAACACATGGATGTTGGGTCAGATTTTTCACTTTACAACCACCCGCTCTGCCCCCAACCACCAGCTCCCAAAAATAGATCTGGTATCTAGCATAAACAGATCAGTATTTTACCAACCTTGCAACTGGCTTAGTTAAAACAGATCTGATGTTACATTTTGAGATAAGCATTAGAAAGGATACTGAAGTCTGTTTACACTTTCTCTTTGTAATAGACTGACTAATCGAATTTTTTTGACACAAATTGAATAATTAAACACTGTAATAATGCTTAGTTCATCTACTTACTAACCAAGCATCTGTACTGTTTACCGCTTGCAGCCTTCTCCTGAACTTTAAGAATACTGATAATTTACCCAAGCAGCACTTCAATGCACAAGCGTATTCACTCCCCCACCCCCGTGAACGCTACCTTAATTGTAATCCTCTAAAGAAAAGAAATAATGAAACTCATGCCTTAACTAGATGTCAATTTTTCCAAGAGCTTTTCAACTACTATATGACTTGCATAGTATCACTGGTGAGACTTGTTTTGGTTGAGCGGGACTCACGAGCTCAGGGGGAGGTTGGATGTTTGTGAATAAATGTCCTTCTTCATCACCAGAAGTCACTAGAAATCTTCGTACATCAAGAACCACTTCCAATCAAATGTCCACAGCAGCATATCTTTCAACCGTGTTATCTGGAACTTGTGTTGTCTCCAACTCATTGCGTAGATCAGTGTTCCTAGTGTCTCATTAATCAGTTTCACTGCCAAAAATACTGGACCACTTTGGTTGACAATAAATGCCAGACAGTGATCGTTGGTTACTACCAAAATTGCTCAGAGACACAATAGCGGAGTCGCTGTGGGTGGAGTTAAGGAATAGAAAGGGGGCAATTACTATGCTAGGGGTGTATTATAGGCCACCCAACAGCCCGCAGGTAGTTGAAGAAGGCATATGTAAAGACATTTTGGATAGGTGCAGAAAGAACAGAGTCGTTATAGTGGGAGATTTTAATTTCCCCAGGGTGGATTGGAAAGTACCTAGAGCTGAGGGTTTGGACGGGCAGGAATTTGTAAAACGTGCACTGGAAGGATCGTTGGAGTAGTATGTGGCTAGCCCAACTAGAAAAGGGGCTATATTGGATTTAGTTCTGAATAATGAGCCAGGGCAGGTGGTTAATGTTGTAGTAGGGGAACATATGGCTAACAGTGACCACAACTTCTGTCTATTTTAGGGTATAGATGGAAAAGGATGCTTGTTGCCCTAGGGAGAGGGTGCTGAATTGAGGGAAGGTAACTACAGTCGGATTAGGCAGGAACTTATGGAAAATGATTGGGAACGGTTGTTCAAGGGTAAGTCCATGCTAGGCATGTGGGAGTCTTTCAAGGGAATACTGAAAATGTTGAAAGAAAGATATGTGCCAGCTAAGCGGAAAGATGGGAAAGGTAGGATTAGAGAGCCGTGGATTACGAGGGATACTGAGGACTTGGTTAGGAAAAGAGAGGCATACGATAGGTCAAAGCAGCTGGGAACGGAGACACCGTTGGAGAAAGAGAGAGAGTAGGAGGGAGCTCAAGCAGGGAGTTAGAAGGGCAAAAAGCAGGCATGAAATGATTTTGGCGGATAGGATTAAGGAAAATCCAAAGGCCTTTTACTCCTGTGTTAGCAATAAAAGAGTGGTTAGAGGAAAAAAAATCAGACGTCTTAGGGATAGAGGAGAGGAACAGTGCTTAGAGCCCAAGGGAATGGTGGAGATCCTGAATGAATACTTTGCATCGCTATTCACGAAGGAGAGGGGCTTGTGACAGCTCCTGTCTCTGAGTGAGCTGTGGGCCAGTTGAGGGAAATATTCATACAGAGGGAGGAAGTGTTAGAGCTTCTAGGTAGCATTAAAACTGATAAATCTCCAGGGCCTGATGGCATTTATCCCAGGCTGCTTAGGGAGGTGCGAGGTGAAATTCCTGGGCCTCTGACGCAAATCTTTGTCTCTTCTTTGGACACAGGTGAGGTCCCAGAGAACTGGAGAATAGCTAATGTTGTACCGTTGTTTAAAAAGGGTAGTAGGGATAACCCTGGGGATTATAGGCCAGTGAGTTTGACGTCAGTAGTAGGGAAACTGTTGGAGGGGATTCTTAGAGATAGGATGTATAGGCACTTAGAGCGTTGCGATCTGATTAGGGATACGCAGCATGGCTTTGTTAAGGGGAGGACGTGCCTTACGTATCTGGTAGAATTTTTTGAGGAGGTGACAAAAACGGTCGACGAAGGGCGAGCCGTTGATGTCGTCTATATGGATTTCAGTAAGGCATTTGACAAAGTCCCTCATGGGAGGTTAGTTGAGAAGGTCAAAGCTCATGGGATACACGGACAGGTAGCTGAATGGATAAGTAACTGGCTTAGTAATAGGAGACAGAGAGTAATAGTGGAAGGGTGTTTTTCTAGCTGGAGGTCGGTCACTAGTGGTGTGCCGCATGGCTCAGTACTGGGACCTCTTCTATTTGTAGTATATATATAAATGACTTCGAAGAGGGAGTAAATGGAGTGATCAGCAAGTTTGCAGACAATACAAAGATGGCTGGACTTGCAGATAGTGAGAAGCATTGTCAGGCAATGCGGCAAGACAGATAGGCTGGTAGCTTGGGCAGATAGATGGCAGATGGAATTCAATCCTGATAAATGCGAGGTGATGCATTTTGGAACAAAGAATGTAGGGGGGAGGTATATAAATAAAGGGTAGACCTATTAAGAGTATAGACATGCAGAGGGACCTGGGGGTGCAGATACACAAGTCTCTGAAGGTGGCAGAACAAGTGGAGAATGTTGTGAAGAAAGCATATAGTACGCTAGCCTTTATAGGAAGGGGTATAGAGTACAAGAGCTGGCTTTAATGTCGCAGGTGTATAAAACGTTGGTTTTACTTGGAATTTGGAATACTGCATCCAGTTCTGGTCGCCTTCCTACCGGAAGGACGTGGAGACTCTGGAGAGAGTGCAGAGGACGTTTACCAGGATGCTGCCTCGTATGGAAGGTCTGAGTTACGAGGAGAGGTTAGGCAAATTGGGGCTGTTTTCCTTAGAAAGACGTCGACTTAGAGGAGATCTAATAGAGGTGTACAAGATTATGAGGGGTATAGATAGAGTAAACAGGGTTAAGCTTTTTCCTAGGATGGACTCAAATAGCACGAGGGGTCACGGGCTTAGGGTAAGGGATGTTTTTCACACAGAGGGTGGTGGGGGTATGGAATGCGCTGCCAAGTAAAGTGGTGGAGGCAGGTACTCTGGAGTTATTTAAGAAATACTTAGATGGGCACATGAACAGAATGGGAATGGAGGGATATAGAAAACTGATTTAAAATAGGGATCATGAGCCTTGGGAGTTCCTGGGAAGTGTGTAAATAGACGATGATATTGATGTACTTGTTTTTATCCTACAGGTGCTTTGGTCCACCTTGTTGTCTAACGAGGGGCATACACGCGATGGGTCGTGAGAGGGCTACTCTTGGATTTTTTTCGAGAGTATCCTAGTGCTTCACGTCGTTAGTGTACGCTTGACTGGACCATTTGATGGGCAACACGACAGCTCAGTGACTATCGCTGTGCTGTGCAGATACATGGATTTGGGCCTGTGTCTGTGGGAGTTTGCGCATTCTCCCTGTGCTTGCGTCAGTTTTCCCCGGGTGCTCCGGTTTCCTCCCACATCCCAAAGATGTGCTCTTAGGCTAATTGGCAAAACAAATTCTCCATAAATTGTCTCAAATTTGATTTTTAATCCACAGATCTATAAACATGGACAGGGATCACGGGTAGAGGTGGGAACGTTGGGGTGGCGGCGCGGGCTCGTTGGGCCGAAGGGCCTGTTTCCCGTGCTGTTTTGTTCTTTGTTAATTTGGGATGAAGTCTCTCTCCTTAGCATGGTAGTTATCACTCTTTTAGTAATTCAGCTGGTTGTTTGTGGTGCAATATGACACCGGAACAAGAACCTTAAGAGTTTGGTTCCCAAAGTATCACCTGCCATTTCCCTCAATCCTTTCAGTGTCTGAACAGTTCATTCTGCTGAACCATTTGAAGCTGAGTGAATAGGTACAGCACACAAGTGCCATATTACTTTTTTTTGCATTTTGGGGTGAAAAAAAAACACTCAAAATGTTGCACCAGCATCAGAAACAAGTAAATCCAATAAACCAGGAGTTGCAAAAACATAACATAGCTTCTTCTGGTTGATCTGTCAAACAACACAGGACGTTCCAAGTCTTGATCCCTATTAAGGTGCCAAATATACAGCCTAGCTAAACATTTCATTCATGAGATACTTGAGGTGAGCCTCATGAATTTCTTCCAAGGCTTGTGAATGAGCAGGGGTGGGATGACCACTCTGGACTCCCAGAAGATACTGCCTTCTTGCTCATCTCATCTTTCCGCTTTGCAGATGGTCTTAGTTCATCATTTGCATACCCACAGGCCAACCCTGCAGAAAGGATTCCATCAGGGATAGAACAGGTCTGTCCACTGCTAACCTATTTAGTCTCTCAAGCATGAAAGTTATCTTTGGAGAAAACGTCTTGGTGAGGATTTTTGGTAAAGGAAGACTCAACATGTCTGTCTTTTATTTGTCCATCCCTGCCCTGTACACAACATTATACTGTAAGCTGACAACGCGAGAGCCCTGTTCCACAGTCTTACCGGGGCATGGGAGGAATGCACTTGGATTCAGTGAAAAGAAAATGGCTTGCGGTTGATACATATGAAGTGAATGTACAACCATAAAAGAGACACTGAAGAAACTGTTCACAGCAAAAGCAGTGGTTAAACCTTCCATGATGACTGAGAATATACCTCCTCAGCTGTTGTCAGTTACATAATGTAAAACCAAAGGATTTTTCTGACCCATCCTCAGAGGAAAGTGAGCCTCATCGGGCAAAGCATCACATGACAGAAAGAGTTCTCGTCTTGATCACAGCGAACCAGCAGATTATCGGATTGTAGCAGAGCTTCCACGTCCCTAAAAGCTTTCTTTGTACTGGCCTCCATTTCCATTCTGTTTATTTGTGAAGTAACAGAGTGATGTCAACACTGTTTAAAGGCCTGGCAGACATTTCTTGCACTAATTTACCATACCCGGAAATGACTGAGCTCAGACATACTCCTGAAATCTGGAGCTTCCTTCATTGTTCTCACTTTGCCTTCAACTGGGGACAAACCCCACACTGTGACCCAAATATTCCACACTGCCTGGAAGATGCATTTGCTACAATTCAGGCACAGCCCTACCCAACACTTAATCCAAGTTACAGATATGCTCTTCAAGTTTTCCATGTGACCAGAATGTTGTTCCAAGTGCTACATTTCTAAATGACCTCCTGTGTCTCCAGCATGCACTTACTCCCACCCCAGCTCAAATGGAATTTTACTCAGCCAACCATGCTTTAATAAACTAGGCCCATTCCCTTTCCTATGTTATTTCTTGGCTGTTGTATGCAATGCTCATCTAACACCCCAAGCAATGATATAGCCTCTACAGTGTACATCAGAAGTTGTATCCCTGCCCAAGTAAAAGCTGGCGCCTGCTGAGAGTCCGAAGTCTTCCTGTAGGTTTCCTCATTGCTCACAGATGCAAAGGCACCGATGTCCACCATCTGAATTTGTTTCCCATTGACATTCAATGTGGTACAGATGGGCTATGCAAGCCCGTCACTAACATTACAATGAGAGCTCCTCTGCATGCTGAGCTTTCCAGGTGATGCATAGTTGACTGAGACTTTTTTTGAATGTGAATTTCCCTGCACAACCTTTCACTTGCTCTGAGCACCCCTCCATTGTGTAGCTGAAAGACTCTTTGTTGCAATGGTGATAAACAGCATCCATAAATTTACAATTGGTATATTGTGTCCCCCCACATCTAAAACACTCCAATGCTTTCACCATTTTGTTTGCAGCCTTTTTGTTTATTTGATGCGATGCAATGCATCTGCCTGTGCACCACCACTGCTGAATCTCTTCTTCTATGCCAAGAAATTCCAAGAACCTTCTTGCAAGTGAGTGTGGCTTCTCCCAACAAATGATACTGAATTGCTGTCCTCATTAATGCCACAGATGAGTCTGTCCTGAGCATGTTCTCCAACATTTTCCAAACTCAATATTGAGAGTTGCCTTAAGTCTAACTTTGTTGTTGAATTTCCTGCCTTTCAAAAAAAATGCTGGGAAAAAAAAAATCAAAGGCTCAGATTGTGGCAATTCTGAACAAGTGCAACTAAATCCATAAATGGAATGTCTTGGGGTCTCTATGGTGTTGCTAAATTCCTCATTAACTTTTAAAGGAGAAAAGAGCGCTTTTCTGCTCACGGTCTCTATTGCTTTTAGACACCCTGTCAAAATTTGACCTTATTTTTACATGGCAGATGTCATTTAATGGTCTTACTGTACTGTTGCCTCAGAGTTCTTCTGATGTTTGGCCCTGTTGTGCTCACAACAATGTAATTAAGGAAAACAAAATTAGCCTTCACTTAATTCCAGTATGCAACCAACACAAATCACCAATTCTTGTCACAGCATATCATACCTAATTTGCACACAATTAATGTATATCACTATAAATTTCACTGTACAATGGCAGCATCCAAAACACAACCACAAAAAGCTAGAAACAACTGGAATTTGAACTGATTTTTTTTTTTTAAGAGCACGCAAGGAGATGGATCATGGGCTGACCCTGACCGCTTTGTAACTTGAAAAGGAATAAAATTTTATTAAGCTAGAAATACACAAGCCAGTCAGTATCAACGGACAGACAGGGTGCAGAGGACGGATCTTTCATCATGACAGACTCCAATAAGGGGTCCACAGGTCACATACTTGGTCTGCTCACTCCACTCCAGGAGGTGCTGACAATCTGCTGAGCTTTTCCAGCACGTGTTTTTGTTCTTGATATAAAAAATACTGAATGTACAAATTGCATTAAACTGCTATCTAACCTCTAACCTAAACAATTGTTCAGGAAATAATTCTCACAAAGTTGACGAAGTTTTTTTTAAAAGTGTAGACATCACAAAAATGTCTACTATTTACAGTTATACTCATGTACTTGATTTCACATTTTACACAAGTCATTGAGTCATATGGCACAGAAAAGGCCCTTCAGCCCAGAGTTTGCATCAATAACTACTACTAAAATCATACTAATCCCATATCCTCAAATGTTATGATATTTCAAGTGCTCAAATAATTTCCAATTTTCATTACCTTCTCAGTGATCAATAAAATTAACTATTTTATATAATTTGCAAATACCCAATAAAAGCATCTACTAATTAACCATGAAAGCAACCCCCACATTTGAAAAGCAAAGAGTCTTATGACAAAAATGCCAAAACAAAATTGAAACAGCCTTATTAATGGATTCAGGCTCCAATTCACTACACCACTATTGCAAGCTGTTCATTAGAAAGCATTAACAAGCATATTTTCCCCAAACTATTTCCAACTATTACCACGAGAAATAAGAAAAATGAGTAACTCTTTCAACCTCTAACAGAGATTTATGAGCTTTGAAAATCCTTTCATCATTCCTTTTCTCTAATTAATACAAATATAATTTTGAAGGTCCATTAAAAAACACAAGGCCCAGAGCTTCACAAAACCCTCCTTTAAGCTAATTTTGAGTTTGGGAGGAAGTTATTTTGTATGCAACACAAAGGGACACCACTGATGAAGCTCAAAAACAGCAAGAGTTTACTTCAACTATCAACGTCCCTTATTCTTTTGAAAAGATTTGCTATTTTACATAATTATCTGCATAACTTTTTTAAAAGGTATTTGATAGAACACAGCTTGATTTCTTTGAAATATGAAGTGTATGAAGCAAAGGGAATACAACTTTGATTCCCATTTTTAGAATTCATGATACTATACAAGTAAATACATGTCCCATCAATAAAGTCGCTAAATTCCTTCTATCAGAACATAAAATGTTGCATTTTATGAATCTTTACACAAGTACTGAATGCTGTAAAGTGTTTTATAGTCCAAGCAGTTAGGTTTGAAGTGCAATCATTTATCACGGAAATTCAAGCCTTTTTCTTAAATCATGGCAAGTATATGCTCCATTTCTTAAGATTCTGGCTTTCCTAATGATCAGGCTGCTGCTTTCAATTATATTGGCAAATTTCTCCTTCATTAGAAAGTTTGCAAATGATATGTGGATCATTGTGAAAAATCAGAAACTCTATAGACATGTGGAATGATCTAATGTGAAGACTGAAAAGAAATACATTGAATTTTATGTAATCTGGCAAATATTAAAAAGGAACATAGCTAGAAGCAGGAGTAGGCCATCTGGCCCCTCGAGCCTGTTCTGCCATTCAATAAGATCATGGTTGATCTTTTTGTGGACTTAGCTCCATTCACTCACATACTCACTATAATCCTTAATTTCTTTACTGTTCAAAAATATATCTATCCTTTCCTTAAAAACACTCATTGATATAGCCTCATCTGCTTCACTGGGCAAGGAATTCCACAAATTCACAATCCTTTGCGTGAAGAAGTTGCTCTTCAACTCAGTCCCAAATCTGCTTCCCTATATTTTGAGGCCACGTTCCTGAGTTTCAGTTTGAAACTTCCTTGTTTCTATTTTATCTATTCCCTTCATAATCTTATATATGTTTCTATAAGATCTCCTCGCATTCTTCTGAATTTCAATGAGTATAGCCTCAGTGTACTCAGTCTCTCCTCATAAGCCAATCCTCTCAACTCTGAAATCAACTTAGTCAATCTTCTCTGCACCCCCTTCAGTGCCAGTAGATCCTTTCTCAAGTAAGGAGACCAAAACTCAACACAGTACTCCAGGTGTGGCCCCATCACACCTTATACAGCTGCAACATAATCTCCTTGTTTTTAAACTCCATCCCTCTAGCAATGAAGGACAACATTCTATTTGTCTTAATTACCTGCTGCACATGCAAACCAACTGTGATTCTTGCACAAGGACACATAGCTCTCTCTGCACAGCAGCATGCTACAATTTCTTACCATTTAAATACTAGTCCATTTTCCTGCTATTCCGACAAAATGGATGATGTCACATTTACCAACATTGTACTCCATCTGCCAGACTTCTGCCTGCTCACTTACATAATCAATATCCCTTTGCAGACGTTATCATCTTCTGCACACTCATCTTAGCAACATCTGCAAATTTTAACACACTACATCTGGTCCCCAACTCATCTATGCAAATCATAAACAACTGCAGTCCCAATACTGATCCCTGAGGCACACCACTACTCATTGCCAACCAGAAAAACAATCACTCATTTATCACTCTTGGCTTTCTGTTAGTTAACCAGAATCACAAATCAGAAACATAACTGAGAAACAGGAATTCACCCAAATAGCTGTCAAACTTGCTTCACAATTCAATATGATCATGGCTTCAACTCCACTTCTCAGCTTTCAATATGTTAAATGATGGCACATCCATAATCTTCTGGGGTAGAAAATTCCACAGAGTTCTAGAGTGAAGACATTTCTCATCTCCATCCTGAACACACAGTCCTTCATCCTGAAACTGCATCCCTTGTTCTAAATTTCACAACTTATTCCACCTCCTCAAGCTATTTCACAGTCTTCAAATGTTTCAATAAGATCACCTCTCTTTCTTCTAAACTTTAGAAAATATGGATCCAATTTACTCAGTCAGTTAAAGGAAATCCATGATTGCAGGGACCAATCCAGTGAAACTTCCCTGTGCTGCCTCTAATTGAGTACATCTTTCCTTGAAAGATGAAGACCAGAAACGTGCACAGTATTTGAGATGTGGTCTTACCAAAAAGCCCCTTACAACGGCAGTAAGTTACCACAGAAAGTAACCTTTCTGGGTTTTAGACAACTTGGTATGGCTCCTGCTCTGACCAAGGCTGCAAGAAAGATTGTGAATGAAGCTCAGTCCATCACTTAAACCAACCTCTGATCCACTCTGTCTACACTACCCGCTACCTCAGAAAAGCAGCCAACCTAACCAAGGACCCCACACGCCTTGGACATACTTTCTTCTGCCTTCTGAGGGGAAAAGACACAGATGTCTGAGGTCACAAACCAACTGACTCTGGAACAGCTTCTTCCATGCTGCCATCAGACTTTTAATGTTGGTAAGGCCACATTTGGAATACTGTGCGCAATTCTGGTCACTCTATTATAGAAAGGATATTATGAAACTAGAAAGAGTGCAGAAAAGATTTACTAGGATGGTACCAGGACTTGATGGATTGACTTATAAAGGAGACACTGGATTGACTGGGACTTTTTTCTCTGGAGCATAGGAGGCTGAGGGATGAACTTATAGACATCTATAAGATAACGAGGGGCATAGACAAGTAGATATTCAATACATTTTCCCGAAGGTAGGGGAGTTTAAAACGAGAGGGCATAGGTTTAAGGGGAGAGGGGAGAGATATAAAAGTATCCAGAGGGACAATTTTTTTCACACAGAGAGTAGTAGGTACCTGGAACAAGCTGCCAGTGAAACAAAGAACAAAGAAAATTTCAGCACAGGAACAGGCCTTTTCGGCCCTCCAAGCGTGCACCGACCATGCTGCCTGACTTAACTAAAACTGATAAATCTCCAGGGCCTGAAGACATTTCTCCCAGGCTGCGTAGGGAGGTGCGAGGTGAAATTGCTGGGCCTCTGACGCAAATCTTTCTCTTCTTTGGACATAGGTGAGGTCCCAGAGGACTGGAGAATAGCGAATGTTGTACCGTTGTTTAAAAAAGGATGGTAGGGATAACCCTGGAAATTATAGGCCGGTGAGTTTGACGTCAGTGGTAGGGAAGATGTTGGGGGGGATTCTTAGAGATAGGATGTATAGGTACTTAGAGCGTTGCAATCCGATTAAGAATACGCAGCATGGCTTTGTTAAGGGAAGGTCGTGCCTTACGAATCTGGTAGAATTTTTTGAGGAGGTGACAAAAACAGACGACGAAGGGCGAGCCGTTGATGTCGTCTATGTGGATTTCAGTAAGGCGTTTGACAAAGTCCCTCATGGGAGGTTAGTTGAAAAGGTCAAGGCTCATGGGATACAAGGACAGGTAGCTGGATGGATAAATAACTGGCTTAGTAATAGGAGACAGAGAGTAATAGTGGAAGGGTGTTTTTCTAGCTGGAGGTCTGTCACTAGTAGTGTGTCGCAGGGCTCGGTACTAGGACCTCTTCTATTTGTATATATATATAAATGACTTCGAAGAGGGAGTAAGTGGAGTGATTAGCAAGTTTGCAGACAATACAAAGATGGCTGGACTTGCGGATAGGAAGGTGCATTGTCAGGCAATGCAGCAGGACATAGACAGGCTGGTAGCTTGCGCAGATAAATGGCAGATGGAATTCAATCCTGATAAATGCGAGGTGATGCATTTTGGGAGAAAGAATGTAGCGGGGAGGTATACGATAAAGGATAGACCTATTAAGAACATAGAAACGCAGAGGGACCTGGGGGTGCAGGTGCACAAGTCTCTGAAGGTGGCACAGCAGGTGGAGAAGGTTGTGAAGAAAGCATATGGTATGCTAGCCTTTATAGGAAGGGGTATAGAGTACAGGAGCTGGCCTTTAATGTTGCAGTTGTATAAAACATTGGTTAGACCTCATTTGGAATACTGCGTCCAGTTCTGGTCACCGTATTACCGGAAGGACGTGGAGACTCTGGAGAGCGCGCAGAGGAGGTTTACCAGGATGCTGCCTGATATGGAAGGTTTGAGTTACGAGGAGAGGTTAGGCAAATTGGGGCTGTTTTCCTTAGAAAGACGTAGACTTAGAGAAGATCTGATAGAGGTGTACAAGATTATGAGGGGTATAGATAGAGTTAACAGGGTTAAGCTTTTTCCTAGGATGGACTCGAATAGCACCAAGGGTCATGGGGGTAAAATATAATTTGGATGCTAGAAGGAGGTTTTTCACACAGAGGGTGGTGGGGGTATGGAATGCGCTGCCAAGTAAAGTGGTGGAGGCAGGTACTCTGGAGTTATTTAAGAAATACTTAGATGGGCACATGAACAGAATGGGAATGGAGGGGTATCGAAAACTGATTTAAAATAGGGATCATGAGCCTTGGGAGTCCCTGGGAAGTGTGTAAATAGATGATGATATTGATGTATTTGTTTTTATCCTAAAGGTGCTTTGGTCCACCTTGTTGTCTAACGAGGGGCATACACGCGATGGGTCGTGAGAGGGCTGCTCTTGGATTTTTTTTTTGAGAGTATCCTAGTGCTTCACGTCGTTAGTGTACGCTTGACCTGGACCATTTGTTGGGCAACACGACAGCTCAGTGACTATCGCTGTGCTGTGCAGATACATGGATTTGGGCCTGTGTCTGTGGGAGTTTGCGCATTCTCCCCGTGCTTGCGTGGGTTTTCTCCGGGTGCTCTGGTTTCCTCCCACATCCCAAAGATGTGCTCTTAGGCTAATTGGCAAAACAAATTCTCCATAAATTGTCTCAAATTTGGTTTTTAATCCATAGATCTATAAACATAGACAGGGATCACGGGTAGAGGTGGGAACATCAGGGTGACAGCGTGCGCTCATTGGGCCGAAGGGCCTGTTTCACATGCTGTTTTGTTCTTTGTTCTAAACCCCCCTATGCTCTCAGGAACCATATTTTTCTATTCCTATCTCATTCATGTACGTGTCAAGATGCCCCTTAGAAGTCACTATCGCAGCTGCTTCCACTACCTCCCCCGGCAACAAGTTCCAGGCACCCACCACTCTTAAAAAAAAATCTGCCTTGTATATCTCTTTTAAAGTAGTCGAGGCAGGTACAATTTTGTCTTTTAAAAACATTTAAAATAGTTACATGGGTAAGATGGGTACAGAAAGATATGGGCCAAATACAGGCAATTGGGATTAGCTTACAGATTTTTAAGAAAGGGCAGCTTGGACATGTTAGGCTGAAGGCCTGTTTCCATGCTGTTAACCTCCAATACTCTATATTAACTTGATCTTTCTCTACATCCTACCTATGATTGTAATACAATATTCTACTTTTTCTGCACTATTGACAGTTTGCTTTGTCTGCATAGCACACAAGGCACAATACATTTCATTGTTTACCAATACATGCAACAACAACAAATCAAAGTCATCTTTAAGTGCGATTCCCTTGAAATAAAAAGGCCAACATAGGTTTTTTTCTTAATTACTTGCCCTACCTGCATATTAAAACTTGTGTTCCATATACAAATGTACAAAGGTGTCTCTGAATATAAACACATACAAATTTTATGCCTTCTGAAAGATATCGCGTTTCTATTCTTACAACCAATGCAAGTATTCTGACACTTGCCCACATTATGCTTTGGTACCCATTCATCAGCAAGACTTTTCCACTTCCTCTACCTCAGTCACCCATAAAAATAATTTATTCAGCAAATATAAAAAGGGGGAAGAAAGCCACTGGAAAATAATTAAGATGTTTCTTAGGTTTGATTATTACTGTTTCTGAAGTAGTCTGCAAATTTGGAAGTCAGACCCAAGGTGAGCCTTTTTTGAGACAGAAAAGGACATTTAAAAAGAGTTAGCAAACTCATACATCCTCTCTCCATTACATAAAACTCATATGCTCTCTTTCTATTACAAACATGCCTGGATCTTGCTCTTTTAAATGGAAATAGAAGAGTTGTTGCAACTGAAGGGTGATGGAGAAAATTGTTCACTTACAAATCACGCAGTACTTATGAATGTATATCTGCACCAGTTCTCTGAAATGATCATTATGAATTAGTGCTATTCCCCTGCCTTTTCCCCAATAATCTTGCATATTGTTTCTATTCAAGTAATCTATTGTCTTCTTGAATGCCTTGATTGAACCTGTCTGCACCACTTTTCTAGGCACTGCGTTCAAGGTCCAAACGATACGAAAAGATCATTTATTATATCTCATTTGTTGCTTTTGCAAATCACTTCAAATCTATGACCTCTCATTAACAATTTTTTTTATGAGTGGGAACAGTTTATCCCTATCTACTCTGTCCAGTCCCTTCACTAATCTTCTCTCCAAAGACCTCTGCAACCAATCCTCATACCTGAAGTTTCTCATCCACGAAACTACTCTTGTAAATCGCTTGTACACACTGTCTAATGTATTCACATCTTTCTTAAATGTGGCACACAAAACTGTATACATTATTCCAGGTAAGGTCCAACTAGTTCAGAACAACTTCTTTGTTCCTGTATTCTATGTCCCTATAAACAAAGCATAGAATACTATATGTTTCATGAACCGCTCTCTTTATCTGTCCTGACATTTCCAAGCAACATGCACTCAGGTCCACTGCTCCTGCACACCTAGTTGTGCCCATAATTTTACACGGTCTCACCATGTTCTTCCTGCCAAAATAATTTACCTCACACTTCTCTGCATTGAATTTCAACTTCATCTGCCCGTTCTATGTCCTTCGTAAACATCGTAAGCATGAGGATAGTTATCTCCTGCACACCAAAGTCTAGATCATTAATAACCATTGGAAAAAGCAAGTCTTCCAGGACTGATCCCTGGGGATCTCCACTACACATCCTTCTCCAGCCTGAAAAATGTTAACCATTATTGGCTGTTTTCTATTGCTTAGCCAATTTTGTATCCGTGTTGCTATTGTCTATCCTATTCCATGAACTTTCACTTTGCTCTCAAGTCTGTAATAATTAAAGGAAATCAAAAGACCCACCTCACCTCAATGCATCCTCCCCAGTGGAAACTACAACCATTCCTCTATTCACAAAAAGTTTAAGTTCTGAGGTTCTGCTCTTTCTGAAGAGAATTGTTTATTTGCTGCTCCTCCTCCAATTAAAAATTCAGTATTTGAAGGAGCTGCAAGAGTGGCAGGGAGGGAATCTCGGATTAGAATAACAGCCTCCATGGCTACCATCTCTTGCACACTTTTCAAAGAACAAACAAAGAACAAAACAGCACGGGAAACAGGTCCTTCGGCCAACAAGCCCACGCGGCCACCTCAATGTTCCCACTTCCACCCATGATCCCTGTCCATGTTTATAGATCTATGGACTGAAACCAAATTTGAGACAATTTAGGGAGAATTTGTTCTGCCAAACAGCCTAAGAGCACATTTTTGGGATGTGGGAGGAAATCAGAGCACCTGGAGAAAACCCACGCAAGCACGGGGAGAATGCGCAAACTCCTACAGACACAAGTCCAAATCCATCTATCTGCACAGCACAGCAATAGTCACTGAGCCGTCGTGTTGCCCATCAAATGGTCCAGGTCAAGCGTACACTAACGACGTGAAACACTAGGATACTCGGGGGGGAAAAAAAAAGTTCAACAGCAGCCATCTCACGACCCATCACGTGTATGCCCCTTGTTAGACAACAAGGCCAACCAAGGTACTTGTAGGATAAAAACAAATACATCAACATCAGACTATTTACACAATTCCCAGGGACTCCCAAGACTCATGATCCCTCCATTCCCATTCTGTGCATGTGCCCATCTAAGTATCTCTTAAATAACTCCAGAGTGCCTGCCTCCACCACTTTACTTGGCAGCGCGTTCCATACCCCCACCACCCTCTGTGTCAAAGAAGTCCCTCTAGCATCCAAATTATACCTTACCCCCTCATCCTAAGCCCGTGACCCCTCATGCAGTTTGAGTCCATCCTAGGAAAAAGCTTAACCCTGTTTACTCTATCTATACCCCTCATAATCTTGTACACCTCTAATAGATCTCCTCTAAGTCTACGTCTTTCTAAGGAAAACAGTCCCAATTTGCCTAACCTCTCCTCGTAACTCAGACCTTCCATACCAGGCAGCATCCTGGTAAACCTCCTCTGCGCTCTCTCCAGAGTCTCCACGTCCTTCCGGTAGTAAGGCGACCAGAACTGGACACAGTATTCCAAATGAGGTCTAACCAACGTTTTATACAACTGAAACATTAAAGGCCAGCTCTTGTACTCTATACCCCTTCCTATAAAGGCTAACATACCATATGCTTTCTTCACAACATTCTCCACCTGCTCTGCCACCTTCAGAGACTTGTGCACCTGCACCCCCAGGTCCCTCTGCATTTCTATACTCTTAATAGGTCTACCCTTTATCAAATACCTCCCCGCTACATTCTTTCTCCCAAAATGCGAGGTGATGCATTTATCAGGATTGAATTCGATCTGCCATCTATCTGCCCAAGCTACCAGCCTATGTCCTGCTGCATTGCCTGACAATGCACCTTCCTATCCGCAAGTCCAGTCATCTTTATATCGTCTGCAAACTTGCTGATCACTTCACTTACTCCCTCTTCCAAGTCATTTATATATATTAAAAAATAGAAGAGGTCCTAGTACCGTGCCCTGCGGCACACCACTAGTGACCGACCTCCAGCTAGAAAAACACCCTTCCACTATTACTCTCTGTCTCCTATTACTAAGCCAGTTACTTATCCATCCAGCTATCTGTCCTTATATCCCATGTGCCTTGACCTTTTCAACTAACCTCCCATGATGGACTTAGTCAAATACCTTACTGAAATCCATACAGACGACATCAACAGCTCGCTCTTCGTTGACCGTTTTTGTCACAGCCTCAAAAAATTCTACCAGATTCATAAGGCACGTCCTCCCCTTAACAAAGCCATGCTGCATTTCCCTAATCAGATCGCAACGCTCTAAGTGCCTATACATCCCAAGAATCCCCTCCAACAGCTTCCCTACCACTGACGTCAAACTCACCAGCCTATGATTTCCAGGGTTATACCTATTACCCTTTCTAAACAACGGTACAACATTAGCTATTCTCCAGTCCTCTGGGACCTCACCTGTGTCCAAAGAAGAGACAAAGATTTGCGTCAGAGGCCCAGCAATTTCACCTCGCACCTCCCTAAGCAGCCTGGGATAATCAGGCTGTCAGGCCCCGGAGATTTATCAGTTTTAATGCTACCTAGAAGCTCTAACACTTCTTCCCTCAGTATGGATATTTCCCTCAACTGGTCCACAGCTCCCTCAGAGACAGGACTGGTCAACAAACCCCTCTCCTTCATGAATACCGACGCAAAGTATTCATGCAGGATCTCCCCCATTCTCTCGCGCTCTAAGCACAGTTCCTCTCCTCTGTCCCTAAGAGGTCCGATTTTTCCTCTAACCACCCTTTTATTCCTAACATAGGATTAAGTGAAATCCAAAGGCTTTTTACTTCTATCTGCCAAAACCATTTCATGTCCCTTTTTGCCCTTCTAACTCTCCGTTTGAGCTCCCTCCGACTCCCTCGATATTCCTCCGACACTCTCTCCGTTCCCAGCTGCTTTGACCCATCATACGCCTCTCTTTTCTTCCTAACCAAGTCCTCAATATCCCTAGTAATACACAGCTCTCTAATCCTACCTTTCCCATCTTTCCTCTTAGCTGGCACATATCTTTCTTGCAACATTTTCAGTATTCCCTTGAAAGACTCCCACATGCCTAGCGTGGACTTACCCTCGAACAACCGTTCCCAATCAGTTTCCATAAGTTCCTGTCTAATCCAACTGTCGTTAGCCTTCCCCCAATTCAGCACCCTGCTCCTAAGACAACAAGCATCCTTTTCCATCTGTATTCTAAAGTAGACAAAATTGTGGTCACTGTTAGCCACATGTTCCCCTACTACAACATCAACCACCTGCCCTGGCTTATTACTCAGAACTAAATCCAATATAGCCCCCTCTCTAGTCGGGCTAGCCACATACTGCTCCAACGATCCTTCCATTTTACAAATTCCTCCCCGTCCAAACCCCCAGCTCCAGTTATCTTCAATTCACCCCAGGGAGATTAAAATCTCCCACTATAACGACTCTGTTCTTTCTGCACCTATCCAAAATGTCTTTACACATGCCTTCTTCCACTACCCGCAGGCTGTTCGGTGGCCTATAATACATCCCTAGTATAGTAATCGCCCCCTTCCTATTCCTCAACTCCACCCACAGCGACGCCACTCTTAACTCCTCTGTATTGTCCTCCCTCTGCACTGCTGTGATGCTTTCCCTAACTAACAATGCCATTCCCCCACCTCTTCTGGACCCCCCTTTGTCACGTCTGAAACACTTATACACAGGAATATTCAGCTGCCACTGCTCCCCTTCCTTTAACCACATCTCCGTCACCGCAACCATATCCAAATTCCTCGCAAACATTAAGGCCCTAAGTTCATACGTTTTTCCTGTTACACTCCTCGCACTGAAACAGACGCACTCCAGACCTCCAAGCCCACTTGGAATCTCCTTCTCCCTGGTGTATATCTTCTCATCCAAACTTACTCTATCTCCCATCTCGCTCTCTACCGCGCTATCGGTCTCAGCACCCCCCCCTCCATATTAGTTTAAACCCTGCCGAAACATTCCAGCTAACCTCCCAGCTAAGATATTCACGCCCTTCCCGTTTAAGTATTCCCCGTCCTTTCTATACAGGTGCCCTTCTTTCACAAATACTTCCCAGTTATCCACAAATATGGAATCCTCTGCCCTACACCAATCCTTCAGCCACGCATCCAGCTGTAGGATCTTATTTCTCCTGGCCCCGCTGTTACCTGGCCCTGGTAGCAGCTCTGAGATCGCCACCGTGAGGCCCTGCTCTTCCTTCCTACATCCTTCTCTCCTACGTGAATAATCACATCCACCTGGGTCCCCTCACCCTTTAAATGCCCTCTACCCTGTCAAAGGCATCTTGCACCCCTGCTCCAGGGAGACAAACTACCATCCTGGAGTCCCGCTTTTGACCACTTAACAACCTATCTATTCCTTTAACCCTCCCGTCCCCTACCACTATCTCTCTTCTAGCCCCCTTCCTCCCCTCTGAAGTACTCTGGTCCTCCTGCCTTAGCTTTTCGATCCCTCTGCCCTTTTTATTTTGGGGGACTGCCACTGGGGGTCTTTGGACTGTCCCCCCTCTCCTTTTTCCCCTTCCTTACAGTAATACATCTGTAAGGGTCAGGTGCCCCAACCTTAGGCTCTGGGTCCACCACATTACTATGCCTCCCTTCCATTACAGCCTTGTTCTTCCTGACTAAAAATGCATCTTCTAATCGCCACTCTAGTTGCTTGACCCGAGCCCTCAGACGCTGCAGCTCCAAACACTTGATGCATATGTGGACCTCCAAATCAAACTCTGTGCGTTGTTCCTGTAAATGTTCAGTCCCAGACCATGGAAGGGCCATAATACAATATTATACCTTGAATTTTTCATTCCCACCTCTTTTTCACAAGCTATTTGTGACATTGGAAAATAAGTCAGATCACCACCCCTTGTATTTTGAACTCTGCTTCAAATGCAGAAAAATATACAGCAGAAAACATGTTTCGACTACATGGATACAAAAAAAGTTTTAAAAGGCAGAAGAATTCAGGAGATGATAGGATTCAAAAAAGGTATAAATACTAGCTTCAGCATAATTTATCTAAATGCTCAGAGCTTTCGAAACAAGGTAAATGAGTGAGCAGCACAAGTCTCGTGAATGAGTATTATTTAGTGGCCACTACAGAGACACGGTTGCAGGGTGGTCACAACTGGGAGTTAATATTCAGGGGATCAAACTATTCAGAAAGACAGGGAGATGGTGTAGCTCTAATATTTAAGGATGACATCAAGGCAGTAGTGAGAAATGCCATAGGCTCTATGGAGAAAAGCATTAATCCATTGGTGGGAATTAGAAATAGGAAGGAAAAAAAAATTGTGATAACCATAATCTATAGTCTGCCAAATAGTATCTCATGGGTCGAGCAATAAACAAGGAAATAATGGATGCTTGTAAAAAAGTACATCAATTGAGAGACTTTAATCTGTGTGTCAATTGATTAAACCAGGTCAGTCAACGTAGCCTCAAGAAGGAGTTCATAGAATGTATCCACCATAGTTTCCTCGAACAGGGTGTAATGGAACCTACAAGGGAGCAAGCTATCTTAGATATGACCCTGTATCATGAGATAGGAAATAATTCATGATCTCAGTTCGGAATCCACTCGGAAGAAGTGAGCACAGAATGGCTGAATTTAAAATACACTTGGAGGGCGAGACGGTAAAATCCAACACCAGTGTTTTTTGCTTAAATAAAGGAGACTCCAATGGCAGGAGGGAGGAATTGGCTAAGATAGACTGGGAGCAAAAAAACTTTATGGTGGGAGAATTGAGGAATGGTGGAGGACTTTCAAAGCAATTTTTCAGAGCTCGGCAAAAGTATACACTGTAGAATAAGGGATAATCAATTATATCTAAGGAAATGGAGGATATCAAATTGAAAGAAAATGTATACAAAGTAGCAAAGATTAGTGAGAAACGAGACAATTGGGAAATCTTTAAAGGTCAACATAAAGCCATGAAACCAACTATAAGGAAATAAGATGGATTAAGAGTAAATTAGCTCTGAACATAAAACAAATAGCAAATGTCTCTCCAAATGTATCAAACAAAAGAGTGGATAAAGGTAAACATTGGTCCTTTACAAGATAAGAAAGGAAATTTAATAAACAGGAAACGAGGAAATGAATGAGGCCCTGAACAAGAATGTTCTGTCGGTCTTCATAATGAAAGATACAAATAACTTGCCAATAATTCATGACAAGGCGGTTGTGGCCGGTGAGAACCTAAAAACGATCACTCAAGAAATAGTGTTACGTAAGCTAATGGGGCTGAAGGTAGACAACTCTCCTGGCCCTGATGGAATGTATACTAGGATACTAAGAAGTTTTAAAGTTTATTTATTAGTCACAAATCAATCTTACGTTAACACTGCAATGAAGTTACTGTGAAATTCTCCTAGTTGCTACAATCTAAGGCCTGTTCACGTAATTGCACGTAACCAGTATGTCTTTCCTACTGTGGGAGGAAACTTGAGCACCCAGAGAAAATCCATGCAGACATAGAGAGAACCATGCAAACTCCACACGACATGGAGATGCCAGCGTTGGACTGGGATAAACACAATAAGAAGTCTCACAAGACCAAGGTAAAGTCCAACAAGTTTATTTGATAGTAAACCCACAAGCTTTCGGAACGCTGTTCCTTCATCAGCTGAATGGAAAGTTCTGATCAGAGAAGGGCATATAAAGGCACACAGTGTACAGAATACTGCTTAGAATGTGAGTCTTCACAGCTATTCAAGCCTTAAAGATGCAGACAATGTGAGTGGAGAGAGCATTTAGCATAGGTTAAAGAGATGTGTATTGTCTCTAGACAGGACAATAAGTGAGATGTTGCAAGTTCAAGCAAGTCATGGGGGTTACAGACATAGTGATGAATCCAAGATCCCGGGTGAGGCCGTCCTCATGTGTGCAGAACTTGGCTATCAAGTTCCAGATTGATAGCTTCAACTGGGATCTTGGGTTCATGCCACATTATCTCTCACCCCCACGACTTGCCTGAACTTGCAACATCTCACGTACTGTCCTGTCTCGATTCAATACACAGCATTAAGCATAGGTTAAAGAGATATCTCTACTCACATTGTCTGCACCTTGAAGACTTGAATAGCAGATTAGCTGAAAAGACTCGCATTGCGATTAGTATTCTGCAAACCATGTGTGCCTTTGTATGCCCTTCTCTGATTAGAACTTTCCACTCACCTGACAAAGAAACAGCATTCCAAAAGCTTGTGGGTTTACTATCAGATAAACTTGTTGGATTTAAACCTTGTTGTGAGACTTCTTACTGTGCAAGCTACACACAGTGACTCAAGCTGGGAATCAAATCCAGGTTCCTGGCATTGTGAAGCTGTCGTGCTAACCACTGTGCTATCAAGCCAAGAGAGATAGCAGGGGGAATAACAATTGCACTTAGTATTTGCTGGACTTGGGTATTTCCAGCAGATTGGAAAACAGCAAATCTGATGCCATTGTTTAAAAAGAGGTAGACAAAAGACAGATAATTACAGGCCAATTAGTTTCACTTTTGTAGTGGGGAAAATGCTTGAAACTATCAAGCAAAAAATTGCGAGACATCTGGATAGAAATTGTCCCATTGGAAAGATGCAGCATGGATTCATGAAAGGCAGATCATGTTTAACTAATTTAGTGGAATTCTGTGAAGACACTGCAAGTGTGGTGGACAACAGGGGATGTGGCGTATCCTGGATTCCAGGAAGTATTCAATAAAGTGCCACACAAAAGGCATTACGAGTGATATGGTAGCATGGATAGAGGCTCGGTTAACTAAGAGAGCAAAAAAAAGTGGGAACAAATGAGTTTTTTTCTGGTTGGCGGTGAGTAGTGGTGTGCCTCAGGGATCAATGTTGGGACTGCAACTATTTACAATTTACATAGATAATTTGGAATTGGGGACCAAGTGTAGCGTGAAAAAATTTGCAGGTACACACGCACTGAAGAGGGTGCAGAGGAGATTCCAGGGTTAAGAGGGCTGGCTTAAGAAACACTGAGTAGACTGGAATTATACTCATTGGAATTCAGAAAATCTTATGGAAACATAAGATTATCAAGGGAATAGATAAGTAAGAAGCAAGGAGTTTATTTCCACTGGCAGATGAATCTAGAACTAGGCATATGACCTCAAAATAAGGGGGAAGCAGATTTAGGGCTGAGTTGAATAGGAATTCCCTGAGTGGTAGAGCAAAGCATGCAGAGGACACTCAACATGACAAAGGGATATAGATAGTTTGAGGAGTAAAGGGCCTGACAGATGGAGTACAATGTTGGTAAATGTGAGGTCATCCATTTTTGGTAGGAACAACAGTAAAATGGATTATGTAAATAGTAAAAAAATGCAACATGCTTCTGTGCAGAGAGACCCAGGTATCCTTGTGCACGAATAACAAAAAGTTGGGTTGCAGGTGCAGCAGATAATTAAAACACTTTGTCCTTCATTGCTGGAGGAAGAAAGTTTAAAAACAAGGATATTATATTGCAGTTGTGTACATTGCTGGTAAGGCCAATCTGGAATATCGTGTACAGTTTTGGTCTCCTTACTTGAGAAAAGATACACTGGCACTGAAGGGGGTGCAGAGGAGATTCACTAGGTCGATTCCGGAGTTGAGAGAATTGGCTTATGAGGAGAGACTGAGTAGATTGGAACCATACTCACTGAAATTCAGAAGAATGAGGGATCATCTTACAGAAACATAAGAGATTATAAAAGGGAATAGATAAGATAGAAGCAGGGAGTTTATTTCCACTAGCAGGTGAATCTAGAACTAGGGGGCACAGCCTCAAAATAAGGGAGAGCAGATTTAGGGCTAAGTTGAACAGGAATTTCTTCACCCGAAGAGTGGTGAATCTGTGGAATTCCCTGCTCAGTGAAGAGTTGAGACTACATCATTGAATGTTTTTAAGGCAAAGGTAGATACATTTCTGAACAGTAAATGTTATGATGAGAAGATAGGTAAGTGGAGCTGAGTCCACAGAAAGATCAGCAGTGATCTTGTTGAATGGTGGAGTAGACTCGAGTGGTCAAATGGCCTCCTGTTCCTAGTTCTTATATGTGTACAGCATGCTTCCACAAACAGCAATGTGATAATTAGTTTTTGTCATGTTGTTTGAGGGATAAAGATTTAGTCAGGTAGCGCTGTGGGATCTTTTGCATCTACCTCAGCACCCATTACATTGCAACACCCCCTCAGTACTGTATTGGAGTGGCAGTCTAGTGGTACTTAACCCCATAACCTCTGACAGTCACAGCTCCTTTTCCAAACCTACAACCGTCAATGTCTTAAGGTCAGAGAAGGTGCTTTCTAAATAAGATCCAAGTGACATGGTACATAAAGTGAGAATGCTTAATTCTTAATCCAGATGAAAAGCTAGTAAAATTATAAACTCTGGGTTAGTCAAAAGGATCATCCTCTCCAAATTCCTAATTAAATATAGTGAACTACATCAAGTGCATCTGATGTTAAAAACTCAAAGCTGAAGAGTTGCTGTCTAAGGGTATTGCTGTGCTACTAGCCTACTAATTACTTCGCTGAAAATCTTCAGCATCCTTCTCGAACAACAAAATTTGGCATTGGTCAATACTTTTGGATGCCAATGAATCCCCAGAGCTGTCAAACAGCCAATAAAGTTGCTTTCATCAACTGAAATCATCAAGTTTCCAGCACCAAGGAAGTGAAAGTAAGTGTTCAATGTGTCCTACAAAGCCTGTAATTAATAGGTTTGCTGTCTGGTCAATTTTTTCCACTGAATAACACCACGTACATAGCACAGCCAGGAAGAGAGGCAAATTATAATATCATGATCAACATGCTTTTAATTTCTTTTAAGTATCAGTAAGTCAGAATGAGTAGTTGTATTGTAAAAGGACAATGGTATGTGACTTGGCGTGAAGTGCAAAATAAAGTGGCCCTTGAAATAGTAGAAACATTGGTGGTTAATATTAAAAATATTCTTTGGACTCTGGAATAGTTCAACAGATTGAAGGGTAGCTAATTTAAGCCCACTATTCAAAAAGGAAAGTAAATAGAAAACTGAACTATACATCAGTGATTCTAATGTTGGTCTGTGCAAGATGCTAGAGTCTATTATTATCAAGGATTTCATAACTCAGCGTTTGGAAGGCAGTAGTATAATCAGACAAAGTCAGCATGGATTTACAAAAAGGGAAGTAATGCCTGACTAATCTATTGGAATTTGAGGATGTAACTAGTAGAGCTGACCGAAGGGAACCAGTAGATGTGATTTATTTAGATTTCAGAAGGCTTTCACAAAAATCTCACATAATGGACAACCAAATTAAAACATATGTGATTGCAAGTAATGTCTTGAAATGGATAAAAAGCAAAGAGTTAGCATAAATGGATCTTTTTCTGATTGCAGTCAGTGGCGAGTGGGGTTCCACAGGGTTCAGTACTAGGACCCCAGCTGTTCAAATTATACATTGCTTTGGAAGGAGGAACTCAACATATCATCTGTAAATTTGGAAATAATACAAAGTTTGGTAGGGGGGTGAGCTGTGAGGGGGATGTAGTGATGCTTCAGTGTGATATAGACAGGCTGATTATGTGGACATCTGCATGACAGCTGCAGCATAATATGGATATAGATGAAGTTATCAACTTTGGAGCAATAATAGGAAGACAGATTATTAATGGGTGTAAATTAAAAGAGGTGAATACTCAATGAGACCTTAGAGTCCCCGTGCATCAGTCACTGGAAACGTGCATAAGTACAGCAGGCAGTAGAGATGGCAAATGATGTGCTAGCCTTCATAGTGAGGACTTGAGCATAGGCATATTTTGCTGTAATTGTACAGGGCATTGGTGAGGCCATACCTCAAGTATCATGTTCAGTTTTGGTGCACTTATCTCTAAGGAAGGATACCCTAGCTGTACAGAGAGTATAGTGAAGGTTTACCAGGCTGATTCCTAGGATGGCAGGTCTGTCATATGAGGACAGACTAAGAAGGCTATCATAATGGAGGAGGAATCCAGAACTATGGATCATACTTTGAGGATAAGAGGTAAATGTTTTACAGCTGAGGTGAGGAGAAATTTCTTCACCGAGAGAGTGATGAACACAAATGTAGTTGAGGTCAAAATGTTATGAGATTTCAAGAATTAATGAGATACAGCTTTTCAGGCTAAAGGTATCAGGATGTTGAATTCAGTGATCAGCATGATCAAGACAATTGGTGGAGCAGGCTCGAAAGGGTGAATGGCCTACTCCTGCCTCCAGTTTCTATGTTAGTCATTGTGATACACATTTGTCCCTGTTTGTACCAATAATTACGGCAGCACCAAAAAACACAAATAGCATTTTTTCAGTGAAGTTGAGGCTGGTGCTCGAGGATTGAGAGACAATCACACCCACAGATGCTGTTGTGGGCAGGCATCAGTGACAGATAGTTGGCATGGTAAGCCAACATGATGCTTTCTTAACAACTGTTAGATTGAATCTCTATCACATTATGTTCTTCAGGACTCATCCAGCTATTAGTAGTGATACATTCAAACCAGTCTTGGGAATGACAGAAGCCTTGAACAGACAGAGTGCATTTTGTACCCTTGCATCGCTCAAGTGCTTCCTCTGGCATCGTTAAACATGGATTAGGCGTATCATTCAACATGGATGAATAGTGATCAAAAGTGTGTAATGGTGGTGCATGAAGCTGAAGATTCATGATCAATAACCTGAGAAAATTTACTATGTAAAATGTATTTTAATGAACCACAATTCAGTTCATCACGTCAGGAGTCTTCGATATTCTTCAAAACACTTCTTTTATTTACACAAATTCTAAACATAGTACTATATCACACGTTTCAAAAACAAATTACATGCCCCAAATCTGTGTACAATTATAATTAGTTCAAGGTATGCAAATTTTACGCAATTAGCCTACAAACATGCAAACTTTAAAGCCAAAACAGAAGGCCATGTTACGAGGAAGGGGTTAGCATCATTTACCCGGTAATGAGAATACAGAGGTATAGAATCATTAGAATCACTAGAATCACTACAGTACAGGAGACAAAGAACAAAACAGCACGGGAAACAGGCCCTTCGGCCCAATAAGCCCACGCCGCCACCCCAATGTTCCCACCTCTACCCACGATCCCTGTCAATGTTTATAGATCTATGGATTAAAAACTAAATTTCACACAATTTAGGGAGAATTTGTTTTGCCAAAGAGCACATCTTTGGGATGCGGAAGGAAACCAGAGCACCTGGAGAAAACCCATGCAAGCACGGGGAGAATGCGCAAATTCCCACAGACACAGGCCCAAGCCCATGTATCTGCACAGTACAGCGATAGTCACTGAGCTGTCGTGGTGCCCATCAAATGGTCGAGGTCAAGTGTACACTAACGACATGAAGCATTAGGCTACTCTCAAAAAAATCCAAGAGCAGCCCTCTCACGACCCATCGTGTGTATGCCCTTCGTTTAGACAACAAGGTGGACCAAAGCACCTGTAGGATAAAAACAAGTACATCAATATCATCCTCTATTTACACACTTCCCAGGGACGCCCAAGGCTCATGATCCCTATTTTAAATTAGTTTTCTATACCCCTCCATTCCCATTCTGTTCATGTGCCCATCTAAGTATTTCTTAAATAACTCGAGTGCATGCCCCCACCACTTTACTTGGCAGCGCATTCCATATCCCCACCACCCTGTGTGAAAAAACTTCCTCCAGCATCCAAATTATACCTTACACTCCCCCCCCAACCTAAGCCCGTGACTCCTCGTGCTATTCGAGTCCATCCTAGGAAAAAGCTTAACCCTGTTTACTCTATCTATACCCCTCATAATCTTGTACACCTCTATTAGATCTTCTCTAAGTCTATGTCTTTCTAAGGAAAACAGCCCCAATTTGCCCAACCTCTCCTCGTAACTCAGACCTTCCTTACCAGGCAGCATCCTGGTAAACCTCCTCTGCGCTCTCTCCAGTGTCTCCACATCCTTCCGGTAGTAAAGGCGACCAGAACCGGACGCAGTATTCCAAATGAGGTCTAACCAATGTTTTATACAACTGCAACATTAAAGCCCAGCTCTTGTACTCTATACCCCTTCCTATAAAGGCTAGCATACCATATGCTTTCTTCACAACATTCTCCTCCTGCTCTGCCACCTTCAGAGACTTGTGCACCTGCACCCCCAGGTCCCTCTGCGTTTCTATACTCTTAATAGGTCTACCCTTTATCATATACCTCCCCCCTACATTCTTTCTCCCAAAATGCATCACCTCGCATTTATCAGGATTGAATTCCATCTGCCACCTATCTGCCCAAGCTACCAGCCTACGTCCTGCTGCATCACCTGACAATGCTCCTCATTATCTGCAAGTCACCGTTCAGCCCATTGTGGTTGGTGCAGACTCAATCTCACAATCAGCAGGGTTAACAGCCTTAAAAAGTCTCAGATGTAAAAAGGTTTCAAAACGTTTCTGTAAAAAAATTTGACTCATGTTTTTCTATTCTCAGAAACAGAAATTTCACAAAACAATAATGTTGCAATAATTTTTTTGAATCTGCAGTAGCAGATATTTTCAGCCAGTAATAGAATATTTCAAAGAACACAAGTCTTTTACAGTTAGGCATTTTGATCTGATAAAATTAAAACAATGCAAACACGTCATCACAGCAAGCATCCACTAACTGTAATATTTTGATTAGTTACAATCTCAGCTGATGTTACAATTGTACAAGCCAGATTTCAGATTGAAATCCATCTCATCTGATTGTAATTTTTTTGTATTATAGAAAATGAGGGAAAGCTACTGAAAACAGAGGCGGAGGACGCCAGTGATGACTTTTACAACTTGAATTGCAATACTTACTTTAAAAAAGTTAAACTATAACTCAAGATAAAGCATATACTTCATTGCAAGCCTACTTGAGACACTAAAATATTTATAGGATCAAAAGAAACCAGAGTGTACTGTAGTTAGAAACAAAATCTTCAAGTAAAACAAAAATGATAATCAAATTTGTCCCACGAAAATATCATTTTGGCAACAATCCTTCGGCAAACTCAAATCCCATAGGGAGATTCAAAAATCACAGGACAAATATTAATTGCTCCTAAAGCAAAGTTGCTTCTCTTTAATTAAAGGACCTGAACCACTTTCCAACACACTCTAAAATATAGAGCTGATTTTCAATTGAATTTACCCCGTGCCTCCCCCCAGCAACCAACTACAGTTGAAAACCCGTTTTCATAAATATGTTTCCATTCCTTTCATCTTGGCTTTCCATATTCTTGACATGTGCCTTTGAGAATTTAGGTCTCCAACTATTGAAACCTATCATATTCCTAATGTGTTCTTTTAGGTCATTTTTTTTTTAAAATCACCTATCCCTATTTACTCATGAATCACCTTTGAATCTCTTGAAATGCAACAGCTACACAACTGAAATGTGGATGAAAAGAGACATTTTAATTTTTTTCCCCTCACATAAGGGCTGATGGGCAAGTTTTATAGAGCTCTGGTATAACATGAAATTCAAAAAAAACGCTGAAGAATAGAAGCAAACAACTTGCTGAGCAAAAAAGATCAAGCAATAAATTGATCATTTTAAAAAATTAATAAAATGTAATCATGGGAGGGTGTGTGTATGTATCTGGTCGGGTTCTTTCCAAGTCTCAGAGTGCTCAATCACTCATCCACTCAGTGAGTTTGTGCTAGTTGTGTGGGATGAATAAGAATCTGGAGACTAGAGGGAGCCACGCACACGCCCGATCACACGCTTGAGATGTTTACTCACTACAGACTGTTGCCCCAGGCTGTGGAAGTCACCTTGAAAGTTAACTTTCCCATTATTTGCTGCTCATCTAATCACAAGTTGGTTTCGCTCTGCATACGCTCACTACAGCAACCAAGTCAGCAGAAAATGCAGGGAGAACCTTGTTGTGATTAGATGAGCAGCAAAATACAAATCAGGTGAATGCTGGATTGGCAAGCCAAGTCCAGAGAACTTGGGAAGCACCAAATTGGACAAACCTGGTTTAGCTCCTCAAACAACGGAAGGGATTTCCGACTACTATCATACCTTTCATGACAGAAAAGTAAATGAGCAGCAGTGGGAGGATTACAGAGAAACTTCTGTAACATCAAAACTCTCAAACCAAAAGAGAAAAAAATGCTGGAAAATCTCAGCAGGTCTGGCAGCATCCGTAAGGAGAGAAAGGAGTTGACATTGAGTCTAGATAATCCTTTATCAAAGCTTTGATAAAAGGATCATCTGGATTTGAAACGTCAGCTCTTTTCTCTTACAGACGCTGCCAGACCTGCTGAGATTTTCCACAGTTCTCTCTTTTGGTTTCAGGTTCAAGCATCCACAATAATTTGCTTATATCATCAAAATTCTTAATATTCAAATTAAAAAGCAATTAGAAAAACTGAACAAGTTACACATGCCAAATTACAGCTGTGCTCATCGCTACACAAGGATTAAAAATTAAAATAGCCACACAAATATACCACCTTTAAAGCATAAAATGGCTGGCTTGCATTACTAAATACAAATGATTAAAATGGTTTCAGAAGATTTGTCATCAATATGAAGCTAATATAACCATCCAGGGACAAGTTGTCAATCTAGTTTGAACTTAGTCACCACAGTCTGGCACCTATTCAGGTACACTGAGGGAGAATTTAGCATGGGCAATGTACCTGACCAGCATGTCTTTTAAATCTCATTTATTAACTCTGCATCCTTCTGATATTTCTGTAAATTACCATGAAACAAAGTGCTACATCAATGCAAGTTCATGTTACACTCACAACCCAGTGGCGTGAAAGACTATCCACCAGCTAATCTGGTGACTATAGACAAGTAACAGTTATGATCAAACTAGACCGGCAGACCTAAACAGTTTTCTTCCAATGAAATATGCTGGAAATTCAAAAGATTGTGCACTTGATACAAACAATATTTCAAGTTAAATCAACACAAATGATGCATCTGAAGGAAATATTCTACTTGCTGCAACTGTGAAGGGCTGTTTAATACCAAAGTATCATGGATCTTGAAACAATATTGTTAAAAATAAAGAAAGTTGCAAGCCAAAATTTGTTCCAAATAGTGGACTGAAATGGCCCATTGCAAAATACTTCATAACATCCAAAGCTAGTGTGTTAAGTATTGCTCTTTTAGGTTTGGTTTCCAAAGGTCAGATTGCAAATGCATTTGCAATCAGTTGCTAACAATTTGTTAATTTATGGCCCGTGCTCTAAAGTTAATTTTTCAAAGTCAGTGGAGTAAGAATTCAGTTTTAAAAGCCAGTCATTTAGCATCTCAGTAAACCCTCTCCCCTCCCCTGACCTCAAAGATAGCTCATCAGGACATAGTTCCAGTGACACCACACAACAGACATAAATGACTCTCGCAAGATACCTTTATGTATGTGCAGGAGGCTAACAAGTATTTCAAATTAGCACATAATAATGCTCACTTTGTCCTTATATATAAACTCTGATTTAGTGTTGGTATCTATTACAGATGGGTAAGTGGCACACGAAAAGTAAGGGGATTTCATCCCGAGTGAGAGGCAGTCTGAAAAGAAATGGTTTTGCCTTGTTGCAGTAGAAGAGGCTAATTTTTTGGTGAATATTTCAGCTGTTGCCAGTTTCTTGTGACATCAGTTATAAGTTGTTTGGCTGGTAAATACTGTGTGTAGAAAAACTAACATCTAGATGTTAGGATCAATATCTGGCATGATGGTATTAGTCAGACAGAGCATTGCAGTACTGGATCAAGATGTTTTAGTTTCAATTCTTAAACCTCTATTTGGCTAGGATTAAAGAACAAAGAAGGTACAATTACATAATCGTAAGAAGGATGTAGATGAAGAAAACCAGCAGGGAAAATAAAGATGCAAACATTATAGTGTAGTTGTAAGAGGGACTTCCCAAATTTCTATAAAAACAGCAGCGGAGCAAAAGTTCCTAGATGGTTTTCAGGAAAATTCTCCTCCAGCAGGGGTGTCCAGTTCAGCACTGTTAGCCTAGATTATGCTGTTGTTGTGGTGTACACACATCTTCAGAAAGCATTCAATACAGTGCCATAGATCCATCAGAAAGAAGTTAAAGCTCATGAAGCCTTTGACAAGGTACCACATGGTAGGTTGTTGCATAAAGTTAAATCTCACAAGATCCTGGGTGAGGTATCTAAATGGATACAAATTGGCTTTTTGACAGAAGCCAGAAAGTGGTTGTAGAGTTGTTTTTCAAACTGGAGGCCTGTGATCAGCAGTCTGTCTCAAGGACCAGCGTTGGGTCCACTGTTATTTTTCATTTATATTAAGGATTTGGATGAGAACATAGGGGGTATGGTTACTAAGTTTCCAGATGACCACCAAGATTAGTGGCATGATGGACATTAAGGGAGGTTACCTCCCATCACAAAGGGATATTGATCAATTGGGCCAGTAGGCTGACGAATGGCAGATAGAGTTTAATTGAGACAAATGCGAGGTGATGTATTTGGATAAATTGAACCAGGGCAGGACTTACTCAGCTAATGGTAAGGAGTTGGGGAGAGTTAAAGAACAAAGATATCTAGGAGGTACATGTTCATAGCTCCTTGCAAGTGGAATCACAGATAGACACAGTGGTGAAGGCGGCATTTGGCATGCTTAGTTTCACTGGTCAGAATACTGGATACAGGAGTTGGGATGTCTTGTTGAAGTTGTACAAGACATTTGATATGGCCACACTTGGAATAGTGTGCACAATTCTTCACCCTAATGTAAAAAAAAGGATATTATTAAACTACGAAGAATGCAGAAGAGATTTACTGGAATGCTTCCAGGACTTGATGGATTCAGTTTTAAAGACTGGATAAACTGGGACTTTTTTCTCTGGAGGCTGAGGAGTGACATTACTAGAGGTCTTTAAAATAATGAGGGGCATAGACAAGGTAGATAGTCAATGTCTTTTCCCAAAAGTAGGGAAATCTAAAACTAGAAGGCATAGGTTTAAAGGTGAGAGGAGACAAATACAAAAGTATCCAGAGAGGCAATTTCTTCACAAAGGATGGTAAATGTCTGGAATAAGCTGCCAGAGATAGTAGTAGAGGCAGGTAAGATTTTATCTTTTAAAAAACATTTAAATAGTTACTGGGTATAGAGGGATATGGGCCAACTGGGATTAGTTTAGGGGTTTTTAAAAAAAAGCATGGCATGGACAAGTTGGGCAGAAGGGCCTATTTCCATGCTGTAAACCTTTATGACTCAGTGTTGCATTAAGTTTTATTGCTCTAGGACAATTAGATTTTTTCAGGCAGACTGTTACATTCTTCAATGTATCAAGATCTAGTTCTGAATCCTGCACACAATCCCTTCCCACCAGCAAAATAAAAAAAACTTAATAAAATGGGGCTTTCCTCAGTCTTTGAACTGTCACATTTATTGCAGTGAAAAGTATTGAATCTTGTATGCTATACAGACAAAGCATATCATGCATAAAGGAAAGGAGAGAGTGCAGAACGTGTTACAGTCAAAGCTAGGGTGCAGAAAAGGTCAACTTAGTGCAAGGTAGGTCCATTCAAAAAAAGTTTGATGGCAGCAGGGAAGAAGCTATTTTTGGAATTGGTTAGTACATGATCTCAGGCTTTTGTATCTTTTCTACCTACCCTACAAAGAGAGAAGAAAATGGAAGAGAAAACGTCTGGGATGCGTGGGGTCCCTGATTATGCTTTTCTGAGCCAGTGGGAAGCACAGACAGAGTCAACTGATGGTAAACTGATTGGCACAATGGACTGGACTTCATTCACAACCCTTTGTAGTTCCTTGCAGTTTTGGGCAGAGCAAGAACCATACCAAGCTGTAATACAACCAGAAAGAATGCTTTCTATGATGTTGGAGAGAGTCATAGCTCTAGTGCCAAATTTCTTTAGTCTTCTGCTAAAGGAGAGGCTTGAGACTTGATGGATGGGTTTTCTTAACTATAGTGTCAGCAGGGGGAAACCAGGACAGGTTGTTGGTGATCGGGACACTTAAAAACTTGAAGCTCTTGACCCTTTCTACTTTGTCCCTATTGATGTAAACTGGGCATGTTCTCCACTACATTTCCTAAAGTCAATGACTATCTCCTCTGTTTTATTACATTTGAGGGAGAGATTATTGTCATCACACCAGCTCACCAGATTCTCTTCCTTTTATTATGTCTTGGCATTGTTTGAGATCTGACTCACTAGGTTGGTGTCATCAGCAAACTTGAAAATTGAGTTGGAGGGGAATTTAGCCACATGGTCATAGATGTATACAAAGTATAATAAAGGGGCTGAAGACACAGCCTCCTGGGCACCAGTGTTGAGAACGATCGTGGAGAAGGTAAGCTATACTTTGTGATTGCAGTCTGTGGGTTAGGAAGTTCAGGATATAGTCGCAGAGGCCATGGAGTTTGGAGATGAGTTTCATAGGAATAACGGTGTTGAAGGCTGAGCTGTAGTCAATAAGTAGGAGTCTGACATATGTGTCTTTGTTATCTAGGTGCTCCAGAGTTGAGTGCAGGGCTAAGGGATGGCATCTGCTGTGGTCCTGTTGCGACAGTAGACGAACTGTAGTGTATCCAGGCAGCAGCTGGAATTGATTTGTGTCATGACTAATCTTTCACTAGTTCATCATGATTGATGTTAGAGCCACTGGATAATCAATTAAAGCACGCTGCTTGGCTTTTCTTTGGTACCAGGATGGTTGTCTGCTTGAGGCAAAATAGGGAAATCAGATTGTTGTAAAGAAAAGTTGGAGATGTCTGCAAATACCTCTGCCAGCTGGTCTGTGCAGGATCTGAGTGGTCCTCCAGGTACCCCATCTGGGCCAGTTGCTTTCCACGGATTGACCTTTGAGAAGGTTGCTTGGACATCGACAATGGTGACCTCAGATATAGGTTCATCCAAGGTTTCCTGGGTGGAGGACATAGTCTCACTGACCTCTTGCTCAAAATGGCCATAGAATGCTTTGAGCTACCCAGAGAGGGGTGTGTTGGTTTTGGTGATTTTACATGCCTTCATCTGGTGCTGGAGCAAGACGATTCCTTGCAAGCTGTGTCCACCACACCTTCTATTTCTATCCTTTACTCTCATTCTATGCTTCTAGAACTCCATTCTAACTCTCTTAAATTCTCTAATTAAATCTCTTGTAGTCAGCAGTATACAAAAGCAACATGCTCATCACCTCTCAACAAGAGATCGACCCAACTTGAAGATAGCACTCTCTTCACAGAGCTACAGGAGAAAATACAAAAATTCCAATTGACCCCAAGCAATGGAATATTCAGACAAATTTTATATCAAAACAGGTTAGTTATGTTAGTCAATAACAAGGCACAGAGAGATAGCTCAGACATTTAATTGCATCGTCAGATACATCAAAATTACCAGTAACCATGACAATAACTTATCAATGTTGTGCTTGTACCAAAAGTGAACTTCTGCTCTTATCTTTATTCCTTTATTGTTGTGATGAATCATTTCAATAAAGTTCACTCACTTCTCTTTGCAGTGCCGTAAAGCTATTAGCAACAAGAGAACAGTTTTCAGCGAGTGAAAATCAAGTCACGTAGCTCTAGCATTTAATTTGAAAAAGTGTGTACTGGAGGAAGTAATCAAATTATAGGTTGAAAAATGTCAGTTTTAAAGGCAGAACTCAAAATGGCAAGGAATATCAAGACTAATATCAGACCTAAATGAATGAATACCCAGTCTCAACATTAAGGCAAATGCAGGAGATTTGCAAGAGGCTGGAGAATGTAAAAGGGCTGCAGGGCTGAAATATTGGAAAAACGGAAATAGGGTAGGTTCAGGCTATAAAATATTTACACAAGCTTGGATTGTAAATAGGTTGGAAAAAGAAGCCAATATAGATCAGCAAGGAAGTCTACAACTTAGGTAACAGATGAACTGTCTTTACAATAGGTCTACAATAAGAAGATGGTTAAAAGAGAATTGGAAATTTTAAAACAGCAAAGGAACAACTTAATGCAACAAGGTATTGGGCTGGCAAAGTTATATAGACAGCCATAATAGAATGTTGGATTGGAGACCAAGTTAAAAGGTTGAATAAGATAGCGAAGCTATAAGTGGTCTGGTTTCTTCTTTAATAGACCAAAGTTGCCAGGAACTAGAATGTATTTGTTGCCCAAGGTTGCAATGAGGGCCAACGACATTAGCTTACCACCAAAGGAATAAAAGTTCAAACCCCTTGGAGAATAATCAACAGCCACGTTTAAAATTAAATTATAGCATTTCAAAACTCTCCACCGGCAATGAAGCTGAATGGCTGTTGCATGTGTACAGTAGAAATCCACAAACAAATGGATGAAACATCTATTAACCTATACAAAATCCTGACAGTACAGAAGGAGGCCATTCTGCCCATTTTGATCGGCACCCAATCTCTAAAAAAAATCTTACCCAGCCATCCCTGCCTTTATCCCCATAATGCCATACATCTATCATGACTAATCCACTGAACCTGTATATCTTTGGATTGTGGGAAGAAACTGGGAGAACCCAAAGGAAAACTACGCAGACACAGCAAGAATACTAGGGAGGCCCCTGGCATTGTGAAGCAGTAATGCTAACTAGATAAAGAATACTTCCAGAAAGTGGTACAGAACTTTATCCATCCATTTAACCACAGAAACTGCAAAGGACAGCTCAGCTTTAGCATTTCATATCAGTCCAGTTCTCTTTGTATATTTGAGTCTTGGAGAGTGGGATTTGAGCCTGCAACTTTCTGACTCGAGGCAAAGGTGCTATAAACAAAAACAATAATAAACCTTTGCCAGCTTGCTTTAATGTGAAGGATATAGAAGACTCAATTATCTTCATCCAATTCTTTTGAAAGAAACTTGATGTGAAAGTAAATGTTGTATTATTGCTGTAGCACAAGGGCAACCTTGCATGCCTGATCTCAGATCGGTTAACAAGTCAATTTTGAAGTGATTTAGGCAAAAAAAGACAGGAAACAACATGATTTGACTTCATTTTCAGAAAAAAACTTTAATGCTATCTGCCCAAAGTTATGTTTTATTATTCTTACAATCAGGTGAAGAAGGGTCAAGTGGTTCCGCTCTTTACACCATCAAAGGTTTTTGTTTTAAGTACTTAGTAGCAAGATATTTTTTAAACTGTTATGCACTGTGATCATAAAGTAACCACTAGGACTGGAGTTAAACAAAGGAGTTTCTTAACCAATCCAAAGATTATACCGCCAAGTGCACAGCCTGAACAATGATGTACAGAAAAACCAGAAGGGTCTTTGTAACTCAATACTGAACATTACCTATCTTTTATTATCAGGACTTGATCAATGTCTGGAGCGTAATGGCCTCGCACTTCAGTTCTCCATCAGGACTATTTGCTGTCAAAGGCGCTGCTCAAGAATCCAACCTCCACTGCTATAACTTGAGGTGGCCAGAATCAGGGACATGCTAGGTAGTGGAAGGGTAGGCTGGATGGCCCCTTCTGAATTGTCATAGAGCATCCAGCTCATGGCCAATGCCATCAAACATCTTAATATAGTGGTATTCAGTCCCAGTGGAATGGGATCTCAAGGATAATCAGGTATGTGGGGACTCCCGAGAGTGTATGCCTCCTCAGATGGAATTTCACATTGGCATCTGAGGGAGGGTTTGGGCCCAGTGCCCTAGAATCTGAGTTGCCTCAGAGAAAGGCTAGCCATGTCTTTTCACATGACATAGATGGGTTTTTTTTCTGTACAGGTGCTGCTGCACATCTTTCATCTTCTTACTTTCATCCTCTGTCCAGACACACCCTGGCATGTTTTGTTGCAGTCTGCCAGCAGAAGTCCCTAGTGAAGGGCTCTACGCGGGAGCCATCTCCTTTATCATGGGTGGTTTCGCACAGCAGAGCCATACAACAATAAGTTGCATTAGTTCACTGGTTCCTAAGGTGCAGATGGCTTTTGCAGCCACGTGGAGTTTGTAAATCTCATGAGAATTGTGCTCGTCTATATCCCATTTTTAGTTTTTTGAAACATCCGTTACTTTTATACTTCAATCCCATGCACCTAAACTTCAGTCATCCAGAGGGAATCAGGGAGAGATGAGGACCTCCTCATGAGCCTGCTCCTGGACCTAGGCAAGCTGGCCATTAATTGTTCAAGACAACAGGTGGTTGAGGGGCCACCTGTCCCCACAAGTTGCTCCTCTTCCTTGGCTATGTTCACTGCTAGACAGCCATGGAAAGGGAGCTCATAACAATTCCACTGAACAGCATTTTAGTTCAGTTTGTTAATTTAACTTACTTGGTTAATGAGACAAAGTTACAGTTTCTGGAAGGATTGTGAAATCAGCCCAATTAGAATCGAGAAAAAAGATAGTCAGCTCCTTGATAACTCAGATGGAAATCAGTGGCCTTGATGCTTCCTGGTTAAAGATATAGACGACCAGGTAGGTTGTTCTTTGGGAACAGTTGTGCTGGATTGGAGTCTTAAGAAATCTGCCTGCAGGTTGGTAGGGAAGAGAGAAAAAAAAACAGAAAACTCCAATTGCATCTTCTTTCCAAGCAGCTTGTCCTCAGTTGAGGAGAAAATGTCTGCTTAAAAAATATAAGGGGTTGGCTTGCCCAACTGCCTGGGGAATTTTTAAGACGTTGTCCATGTATTCCAAAGGCAACTTGAATAGTTCATGTCTGGAATCAAACTTAGGATCCCACTGGCTAAGCAATTAATCTAATGTTCCTTCTCCAACAGTTAAGTACCTCAGGTTGTTGTCACAGATGCCTTGCTAATAAGACAGGCAGTGCAAGCCCTTCACACTCATCTGACATCATTTACCTTAGATGAACTTTGCAGAGTGACAGACTCTAATGAATTGGAATGTGATACTGTCAGTTCACTTAGCATATATGGGAAAATATTGCATAGACATCTTTAAAATGTCATGAACAGATGCAGAAAATAATCAAGAAAGCTAACTGAATGATGGTCATTATATCTAGAGTATAAGAATACATTAGTTAGATGCCATTTGGACCACATTGAGCAGATCTGGGCACCATACCTTAGGAAGGATATACTGGCTTTGGACAGAGGAAGTACAACCTAGTATTACAAGAATAATATTTGAACTTCATCAGTTATGAGAAGAGATTTAACAATTTAGGCCTGAGTGCTGCTACCTCCCACTGACCCAAATAGTTCAAGAAAGAAACATAAACTCAATCAAGCTCTTCATGAAAAGAAGTTAAAAAAAGTGATGGATTACATCAATTATTTCCACTGAATCAGTGTCAAAAGAACTCAATTGTCAAGGCAAGATGGCTTGATATGGTTTTGTGGCAGTTGGTACATTATCCTTTCTATCTGAATCCACTCCAAACACAATCAAATTCCTCAACCCAACTCATGAAGTAACAGTGCATCAACAATCAAATTTAACAATATTGCACTTAGCGTTCCTAAACATAACTGTCAGTTTCATGGGCTTTAAACTTAAAGTAACATGAGAAATGTGCTCACAAAACTATACATACATGTAATTTTATAGTATCCTCAAAAGAATTTCAGTGCATAAGACTGGAGCTATCTACATTCATATTAACATTTCCTTTCATCTAAGCACAGACAGCATTCTGTAAAATATTCATCCAATTTATGAGCCATGCCAAAAAAAAAAAATCAGGGCTCCTGCAAGACCCACTATAGTTCCTGAGTTCCAATTCCTCAAAACTGCTGACAACTTCCCATCCTCTTGCTATGTTAAAAGTGTTCTCACTTCAGGTACCATCCCTCTGTCTTGAGCAACTGCCACCACCTCTAAAGACCCACCTCCTGACCACACCATCCTGTCGCTAATCTACCTTTCCTGTCCAAGTTCTAAAGCACAACACTTCCGAAAGTTTGCTTTGAATCCCTGCAAAGTACCAAAATTACTTTCCAAAGTCACAAAATGAACTATGCTTCAACATTTCTGTCAGTGCTGATGACACCAACTTTCTCAAAATATTTATCCACTATTATCCAGCTGGGTAGGACTGTAGTTGCCTTATTCCAATATGATCTATGCAATCAGAATCAAACTATCACCAGCAATAACGTCTCTTTCTACTTCCAAACCTATCACTTATATTGTTTGCCAAGGTTCTATCCTTAGCTCTCTGCTTTCCCACTGCACATTGAATGCTGTGGTTTTTGGGCGATGTCATCAGTTTCTCACATACAAGTGATAACATCCAGCTCAACCCCATCTTCACTCGTCCAACATCATTATCAAGCTACTTGATCAGAAAATTCCAACAATTAAAACATTGGAACAACCAAATCTATTGACCAGAATTTTATCAGCCCACCCACCACAGGAAGCAGAGCAGATGAGGGGCCGAACATGACAGTCCATTTACCTCGGGAAGGATTTTGCAGTTTTGGGACAAGTGATGCCACAAAATCTCACCCATCATCTTCAGACCGTGCCAAAAACTCTATTCAACCTACTGACTCCAACTCTCATTTTAACTTTGAGGGTATTGTTTTGCACCTGTTTGTGGCATTTTAAAGATCTCTCCTCAATAATGCTAAGCGAACTGGCACAGTATCAATTCCAATTCTTTAGAGTCCTTCACTCTGCAAAGTTCAAAGGTAAATGATGTCAGAAGAGCTTGCACCTCCTGTCTTATTAGTGACCTGAATTATTTAACTGTTGGAGAAGGGCGATTGGATTAATTGCTTGGCCAGTGGGATCCTAAATTAGCTTGCAGACATGAACTAATCAAATTGCTTTGAGGCTGTCCAGAACTATGCTGTCATATTTGACCCCAAGGTCAACTACCCATACTATCACCAACACCATCGACTTACAGATTTCCATAGCATTGTTCAACTCGCTCACCTTTTGGTGGAACTGTCATCCATGCACTCCTAGGCAGTCTCCCACATTCTAGCATGCTTAAACTTGAGCTTATTAAAAAAAAACCTCTTGCATTCCAAGGTGCAGCAAGTCCTCTACAAGCAGTACTTCAGTGCTTGCTGGCCCATATTGGTTTCAGCAAGCAAAACTTCAAATATTTTAAAATTCTCAATCTTGTTTTCAAATTCCTCAATAGCATTACCCCTTTTTACTAATCTCTCCAACTCTTGTTTTCTGTTTTGAGCATCCTGATTTTAATGCTCCAGCTTTAATGACTGTACCTTCATCTGTCTAGGCCACCAACTCTGGAATTCCCTCCCTTTCCTCCTTTATAATACTGCTCAAAATCTTTTTTACAAAGTTTATGATCATTTACACTAATATCACCTTGTGTGGTTAGGAATCAAATAATAACAACACTTGGGACCTCTTATTATACAAGTACTTGCACACAAGATTCTGCTGCCAAAAAGACACTATAGAATTTGGCCCATTTTCAACAACGTTTGGTTACCTCACCAGTCGATATCAGAAATTCATTATACCAAGCAATAGGGCATAAAGCCCTGCAAAGCCATCATCCATACACATCTCTGAAACAAAACCAGCCTTTCCATTACAAAATGCAATTACAAAAGTAGCATACAGGTTCAAAAGATACGGAAGACAGATGAAGAAACCACTGGTTGGAGATCATACCCAGCATAAAAGAATATGGTTGTGGTTGTTAGAAGTCAATTGTCTCAGTCATATGATATCATTGCAGAAACTCTGCAGGGTAGTGTTCTAGACCTTATCTCAATCCTAAGTGTGGATTTTTGCACAAAGTTCAGTACTATCTGAATTCCTCATATGAAACAATCCATGTCCATATGCAGCAAGACCTAGACCACATTTAAGTTTGAGCTGATAAATGGCAAGTTACTGTCAAGCCAAATGACAATCACAACCAAGAGCAAATCAAACCATCTTCTCCCGACATTCAAATCAACAGACTGCCCACAAACAATATCCTGGCATTAACATTGACCAGCACCAAATCTGAACCAACCATATAAATACCGCACCAGCAGAGATCAGAATCTGGGAATTCTCAGGAGATTAACTTATCTCCCGATTCCCCAAAGCCTGTCCACCATCTATAAGACATAAGTCAGGAGTGTGATAGAGTTCCACTTGGGAGTATTCCAATGACATTAAAAAGCTCAGTACCATCGAGGACATGCAGTCCACAAGTTTCATACCTCATCCACCATCTTAAATATTCACTTACTCCACAGAGGCAGAAATGTATACCATCTACAAAGTGAACTGCACCAACTCCCAAAACTCTATCGACAGCACTTTGCAAACCTATGACCTCTAGAAGGACAATAAAAGATGCATGAGAACATCATCACCTGCAAGGTCCTTGCTACATGCCATCCTGGATCAAAATCCTCACATTCCCTGAACTGCTGCAGCCCATATGGTATAGGAATGCCTACATTGTTGTAGGGATGGAGTTCATCACTAGCCAACTGCAATTATGGAAACGTAACAAGTGACGCTCACGTCCATGAAAGAACAGTGTGAGCAGTAACATTCACTGAAAGGACTAGTCCTTCAATTCAGTCCCTAGATAGATTAAATGTTTTTTCCTTCTCTCCAAACTTTAAAAGGCCCCGAAAAGCAATGAGCTTGGGAAGTTCATTAGAAAAAAATCCAACCACTAATTGGGAAATCTGACTGGGAATTTTAGCTAATATTAGGATAATGTAGGAGAATTATCTATATGGCTTATGCTGACAATTGATCTAGAAGTGGTTGAACTAAGTGGAAACATTTCATTCCCTAGCACTCAGTCACTGACCTTGAGTGTAAACCAGACAAAAACATTCCACGCCAACATTAGGTATCTTCTTCCCATTAAAATAACAGCACTTAAAAACACACTGCAGAATAGAAAATCTCTTTTGAAAGTAGGAAAATTCTATTCTCTCTATACCCATTTTGAAGGGACCACTGCCATTTTAACTTGGATCACAGACAAGCTCTATATTCCCAACATCCTCAAACTTAGATAGCCAATCTCAGTTATACTTACTCTAATCATAAAAGAAAAGTCTAACTTTGCTGCATTCAATTTAGTGATCACAATGTGCACTTTTATTGCATTTGTTTCTGGAAGGGACATGTGGGAGTAATTTCAACCACAGGCCACAGTTGACAGTTATCTGCAAGCCAAGTGGTTAAATGACAGGACTAAATAAACATAAGTACAATTCTCAGCAACTTTGATGTAATTATTTTTTCTATATACTTGACAAGTTTTTAAAATGCACATAAGAATCAACCTTTTTTCCTGATATTACTATATCCATTTTGCTGCCCAAATCAATCAATACACAATTGAAAAAGCAACTTGCCTAAACATTTTTTTGATTATCAAACATGTGATGTTTTATTCATTATATAGAATAATTTGCTTAATACAAATTCACTTCCCTACAACTATGAAGCAAGACACATCATATTTTAAACTGCAAAGTCCTTGACAGCATGGATTTGTGCACATTGGATGTAAGACAGCCTGCAAATAAGATGGATCATTTCAACCAAATACTCAATTAATTGGTTCCCTTGCAGCTAATATGGAAAAAAAACTGCCAGGTTTCAAAATATCATTGTATTAAATGGATACACTGGTACAATATTACTCAAAAAAGTAAACAAGTTAATCAATCCTTGCAGTGCGAAATAAACTCGGAACAATCTGCAACTTGGTAAAAGGTCAACTTACATCAACATTCTGCCAAGTGTTCTCATACACAACTATTAATAGATATACCTGTAAATAGGAATATCCAGTTGAGAGAGAGAGAGAGAGAGAGAGAAAGTGCGAGAGAGAGAGACACTATTGACTTAATATGCCATAACGTCTGTTCTCTTGCAGACCTCTTTTCCCTGAAGTAGTGACGAGTTCTCGCTACAGCTTTATTTAAAGAAAGTTAATAATGACTAACTCCAAATATGAAAAAATTGAAAAAATACATTTAAAATAGAAAAGGAGTTGTTTGGCATAAAAACACCAAAGATCCATTTAATTCTGGTCAATTTTTATTCCTCTGCCAATATCACTAAAACAGATTGATCGTCAGATTGTGGGGCCTTCCCAATGTTCAAACGGTTTCTACATTAAAACACTAACTATATTTTGAAAGTAATTCACTAGCTATCAATCACACGTTCCCCAGCAAGCCGCAAGTCTGTGCAGCGTTCAGAAATCTGCTATGAAGCAGGCGAAAAAACAGGCTACACATATCGGTGGCCTCTTTAAGATGTGTATACGTGCAATCTTAAGAGACTGTGCACTACTAAGAAACAAGCACACACAGCAAAGGGAAATTGATTTGGGACATCCACAAGTCGTCAAACTATACAAATGCAGGTTTTCCAGTTACCAACCACTTACTAATAACATGATTAATCATATCAATCATTCTCTATCAATTAATCCAAAACACATCAGGAGGAAGAAAATCTTGGCAGCTACATATCACAACTTACTCAAATGATCTCAAAATATCTCCAAAATATATCTAATTTTCAAATCTACTGTAAGCTTGAGCTTCTACAAAACTTGTGGCCAGGATCCTCACCCACACCAAGCCCCTTCAAGTTTGCTGACTGACATTAGCACTCATTCCAACAATGCTGAAACTCAAAAATTCTCATTCTTACTTTCAAATTACTTCATGGCTTCCCTATCCTTTAAATCCTTCAAAATATCCTTTGCATTCTCCAATTCTAATCCACTGTACATCTCCAATTCTAATTGTTCCACTGCTGTCAAGTTAAGCAGCTCTGGAATTTCATCCCAGAAACATGCCACCTCATTTCTCCACCTCTCCCCACTTTAAGGCACTCATTAACTGTACCTCTTGCATATTCTGCTTTCTTCTTATGTGGTTCAGTATAGGTTTTCAAATAAAATCTTTCTTCTGAAGCATCTTGGATGTTTTATAACATTAAATATATGCTGCTGAAATGTTCATATTGCTGAATAACTTACAAATTAAATGTCAACAATAATTGCATATGCTCAATTCTAATCCACTTTTAAACATGCTAGTTACTCTAATGGCACATTAAAATGACAGAACAATTTACAAACGCAGCAAACACAAAGCACTAATGCCCCCTTGAGGAGCATTTACATTTTCTTCTTATTGATGCTGCCTGAGCATTTCCACTTTTATTTCAACTTTTCAGCATCTGCAGTATTTTATAAACTCCAAGAATTTCAGACTTAAACAGGTGGAATTTAAAATAGATTTGGGTAAATCTATCTGTAGTACAAAAATAAAAATTTTAAAAGGCAGTTTGCAGGTTTCCATACAACTGCTAAAAACCAAAACTTTATCATGTAAAGCTACAAGTGATTGAACCCTACTTACGAAAGAGTCTAAAACTCGCAACAGTTGAACTATAATCACCAAGGTCAACAAGTCATTGAATTCAAAAGGACCACTATCCAAAGTCCTGTGCAAATGTCGAGATAAAAAACGTCACAATCAGCAACAGAGCAGGGTCCACACATTGTAACTCGATATCCAAACATCTATTTTCAGCACAAACTAGTTGTGAGTTAAGCTTTAAAATAAAAGCAACTCAAAAATAATGTCTTGACTGCAAGAATTTACATTTGAATTTAGCCCTTGTCTAAATTAAATGGACAAAACACTCCCTAGGGAGAAAGAATCCAAATGAGCTTGACCAGTTTTAGTCCAGTTAACTGTCACCTCATCTTTCATGGACTGTAACTTGTTATATGGAATTTTTCACATCCTCATTGTGTCACAAAGTACTTCACAGCCAATGAGTTACTTTTGAATTATTGTTACTGTTGCTACCTAGGCAACACAGCAACTAATCTGGACACTGCAATTCTGCCTTAATTGTATCAATATTAAACTGTCAACTGAGATTACACACTAAAGTCTGGCATTGGGCTTGAACCCACGAACCTTAGAAGAAAAGCAGCACAGTGGTTAGCACTGTTGCCTCACAATACCAGGAACCCAAGGTTCAAATCCCAGCTTGGGTCACTATCTATGTGGAGTCTGTACATTTTCCCCATATCTGCGTAGATTTCCTCCCACAGTCTGAAAGACGCGCCAGCTAAGTGCAATGATCCGAACAGGCATCAGAGTGTGGCAACTGAGGGGATGTCATAGTAACTTCATTGCAGTGTTAGTGCAAATCTCACATGACTAATAAATAAACTTGACTTTAAATGTGATTGTGCTTCTCTTCAACCACAATTCGACTATGTATCTTAAAAGATATTGCACTAATTATTTTGGAGTGAATACAGTTGGCCAGTGGCAGCACCTATACCTCGAGGTGGAATTAAGTCATGTTTTGTGCAGGTAAAGTAAAGAAAGTTTCATCTGCATCTGTTACCTGTTCATTCATGCTAAGAAGCAAAAAATTTGGAAAGTGCTCCAATTACTGTACGCTGACATTCCTCACCCTAACAAAAACAAAATTACACAATTTCTAAATGCTGCTTCACCAGTAGTGAATTTCCACTGTGCATTTTTATTTTCAAAATAGTTGAAGTTAATACGCAGTCACATTATTCTGCATTGACTCCAATGATGGCTTTATTAAAGGGAGGTCATGCCTTACGAATGGTAGAATTTTTTGAGGAGGTGACGAAAATGGTCGACGAAGAGCGAGCTGTTGATGTCATCTATATGGATTTCAGTAAGGCATTTGACAAAGTCCCTCATGGGAGGTTAGATGAAAAGGTCATGGGATACAAGGACAGGTAGCTAGATGGATAAGTAACTGGCTTAGTAATAGGAGACAGAGAGTAATAGTGGGTGTTTTTCTAGCTGGAGGTCAGTCATTAGTGGTGTGCCGCAGGGCTCGGTACTGGAACTTCTTCTATTTGTAATACGTACAAATAACTTGGAAGAGGGAGTAAGTGGAGTGATTAGCAAGTTTGCAGACGATACAAAGATGGCTGGACTTGCAGATAGTGAGGAGCATTGTCAGGCGATGCAGCACGACATAGATAGGCTGGTAGCTTCGGCAGATAGATGGCAGATGGAATTCAATCCTGATAAATGTGAGGTGATGCATTTTGGGAGAAAGAATGTAGGGGGGAGGTATATGATAAAGGGTAGACCTATTAAGAGTATAGAAATGCAGAGGGACCTAGGGGTGCAGGTGAACAAATTTCTGAAGGTGGCAGAGCAGATGAAGAAGGTTGTGAAGAAAGCATATGGAATGCTAGCCTTTATAGGAAGGGGTACAGAGTACAAGAGCTGGCCTTTAATGTTGCAGTTGTATAAAACATTGGTTAGACCTCATTTGGAATACTGCATCCAGTTCTGGTCTCCTTACTACCAGAAGGACAGTGAGACTCTGGAGAGAGTGCAGAGGAGGTTTACCAGGATGCTGCCTGGTAAGGAAGGTCTGAGATACTAGGAGAGATTCGGCAAATTGGGGCTGTTTTCCTTAGAAAGACATAGACTTAGAGATCTAACAGAGGTGTACAAGATTATGAGGGGTATAGATAGAGTAAACAGGGTTAAGCTTTTTTCTAGGATGGACTCAAATAGCACAAGGGGTCACGGGCTTAGGGTGAGGGGGGTAAAGTATAATTTGGATGTTAGAGGGAGTTGGGATGCCAGAGGGTAGTGGGAGTATGGAATGCACTGTCAAGTAAAGTGGTGGAGGCAGGCACTCTGGAGTTATTTAAGAAATAGTTGGATGGGCACATGAACAGAATGGGAATGGAAAGATATAGAAAACTGATTTAAAATAGAGATCATGAGCCTTGGGAGTTCCCTGGGAAGTGTGTAAATAGTCGATGATACTGATTTATTTGTTTTATCCTACAAGTACTTCAGTCCGCCTTGTTGCCTAACAAGGGGCATACACGCGATGGGTCATGAGAGGGTGCTCTTGGATTTTTTTTGAGAATATCCTCGTGCTTCACGTTGTTAGTGTAGGCTTGACCTGGACTATTTGATGGGCAACTCAACAGCTCAGTGACTATCACTGTGCTGTGCAGATACATGGATTTGGGCCTGTGTCTGTGGGAGTTTGCACGTTCTCCCCGTGCTTGCGTAGGCTTTTCTCCAGGTGCTCTGGTTTCCTCCCGCATCCCAAGGACGTGCTCTTAGGCTGACTGACAGAACAAATTCTCCCTAAATTGTCACAAATTTGGTTTCAATACATATTTCTATAAACATAGACAGGGATCTGGGATAGAAGTGGGAACAATGAGCGTGGGCTCATTGGGCCGTAGGGCCCGTTTCCTGTGCTGTTTTGTTCTTTGAAGTTCTTGTTCTGTTGAACTGAATGAAACGGCTGTAAAAATCCTTTCCTCCCACCCAGATTTGCCAATTTTGGGCTGGGCTCGGCTCCTGATTAGAAGATCATGTGGTGCATCAGAGTGAAAGGATAGATAAATTCAAAACTAACATACATTCCCTTAAAAATATTAAAAACTAGTCCAACCATTGCGGCTAACAAGAGAAATTAAAGATGGTATAGAATGAAAGAACAGTCAAGAACAATGCTAAAAAGAACTTGAGCACTGGAAGTTTCATAATTCAAAGAATGATCAAGAAATGGGGCGAGAAAACAAATCAGCAAAAGATATAAAAAGATTATAAACATTCCTGCAGCATGTAAGAGATTGCAGTCCCTTCCAACCAGCGACAATAGAAATTATGATCATGGCAAGTAAGAAAATGGCAATGACATGAAAACAAATACTTTGTATCTGTATTTAAAGACAAATAACACGAAACATTCTGGAAATAGTGGAGAACAAGGAGCTCAAATACAAGTACACGTATAGGACCAGAGAAAATAATAGAACCAAAACCTATACCAACACATCCCCTGGATTGATGAACTGCATCCTAGGTACTAAAAAAAAAAATCAATTAGAGATAGTGGACGTACTGCTTGTGATCTTTTTGGGTTCCTTACGTCCTGGAACAACACTTATGGAGTGGAAGATTGAAAACAACATTATTCAAGGAGGAAGAGAAAAATGAAACAAGGAACTGAAGATTAATTAACCTTATATCAATGGTAGAAAAAAAACTACAATCTATTATTGGTAATAGGACACTTCAAATTATATTATTAGGCAGAATCAGAGATTTATGAAACGCCATTACTTTTTGTAAAATTTGCTGGTATCCTGAGAATGTGACATCATGATAGATAAGGGTGTGTATTTTGATTTTTTAGAAATCATCCAATAAAGGCTCTCCCACAAAAATCAGAATTCGTGGGATTGGGGCTATGCATTAGCATGGATTAAAGATCAGTTAGTGGACAGAAGACAAGAGATCAGGAATAAACAGGATCTTTTTTCAGTTGACAGACTGTAACAAATGCAAAATCCCAAGGATCTTTACTCGGACTTCAACTATTTACCATCAATTTCAGTGATTGAGGTGGGGACTGAAGGTAATAAATTTGCTGATGATACAAAGTTAGATGGATAAATAAACAAGAGGCTGCAAAGGCATATAGACCTATTAAATGAGTGGGCATGAACATGGCATATGGAATACAATGTGCAGCATGATGTTATCCATTTTGGGAGAAAAATAATAAAGCCAAATTTTTTTTTTAAATGTTGAAAGGCTGGGAAATATTGATATTGAAAAGGGACCAGGTTGTCTTTGTACACGGATCAAAGTTAACATTCAGATAGAACAAGACATTAGGAACAAACAAAAAAATTTACCCTTTATTAGAAAATAATTGCAACACGTGTTATTACAATTATATTCAGTTCTGGCAAGACTACACCTGGAATACGGCACAATACGTGTTCTCCTTGTTTAAAAGGAGAACACATTTGTTTCAGAGTGCAAAAGATTCACTAAACTGGTTTCTAAGATCGGATGAGGAGTGGGGGGGGGTTGAATTATTCTGAAATGATACTGAGTAGTTTACAGTATCTAGACTTTAGGAGGAGAGGTGTGACGTCATAGAAACAACAGTTTGTGAAGTACAGGGTCAAAGTATTTCATGCCTGGCAGTTGTGTTGATTTTTTTTAATGGAAAAGCTCTTTCCCCTGGTTGAGGAGTCCAGAGCTGGAAATATGGAGTGGGGGGGGGGGTCCAGCAAATTTACAATTGAGATAAGGAGAAACATCTCTCAAATCAAAGCATTGCAAACCTTTGGAATTCACTAGCCCAGAGACAAATAGATCTTTGGATACAAAGGAAATCAATGGACTTGGGAATGAGAAAGAGTTGAGCCTACTGAAACAGCAGAACAAGTTTAAAAGGCTCAAGTAGCCTAGTCATACACCTAGTTCTCATGACTCTATAAAATGAACTCTTGACAGGTATCTTGCTGCTTTGTGACAATGTGGAGGCACAGCCTGCAACACCATCACAAAAGCCCAGCAAAACTGAAGTTAATGGCTGTGATTATTTACACTACTTCTTGCTCTAATCTAAAAATATTCATATTCCTCCAGGTTAGAACAATTATTTAAAATATTAGACATTAAACTGGAGATTAAAATACAGTTAACTTAGGTTTTAAAAATTAAGACCATTTAGTTTTTAATATGTTTTGTTTCTCTCAAATTACACATATGCATTATGTCACAAAAGATCAGTTGTCAGAAGAGCATCTTTAAAAGTCAACCAGTCACACAACTTTGTTTCATAAAACCCGACATATAGCCTTTTTAACAAGTGCAAAAACACATCAAAACCTGTTACCATTCTTGATCCTTAACGGCTGCTAGCTTATCACAGGTACTGAAATGACAGGAATGTCACACACGACTATCCCACTCTCTTGCTGCACAATATTTTATCCCCGAATAACGATAGCCAGTCATAGTTAATACAGTACCTGTAGCAACTGGGTCGGAATCAATTTTTGATTCAATTGGTCATTTAAACAATGCACCATGCCATCCCCCACAAATTGTTCAAACAACACTGTACTACACCCCCACCAAATATTGGTTACTGAAAGCAAAAAGGGAGGTGTGGAGGGAATAAAAATATGTGAACGAGCTCAAATACGTCAAGTTCTAGGCCAAAGCAAAATAGGAGCGAAACCAGGCCCTGTAACCCTGCAAACACTCGACCCTTTCGGGGTGGGTGGATGGTACGGGGCGGAGGAGGAGAGAAAAAGGACCATCAAATCAGACTTTTCAAAATAAATCTGAATTTTTAGTCTTCATACTCCCTTCCCCAGCAAACACTCAGGAAAATAATCATAATCTGGCACCAGGACTTGCAGCAGCAGCAGCAGCAGCCAGGGGAGCTTTTTTTCTCTCTCTCACACACACTCTCCCTCCCTCTAGCTAGACTGTATCCAGGAACACTCTTACCGATCACTGAAAACAAAAACCCACTAGCAGCGAAAAAGCATCACCGAGTTTGTGGGGAGAGAGAGAGAAAACACACACATATATATCGGGAAAGGCGGACACGCCGAGCCAGCCACCCAGCACCACACGGCGAGAAGGGGCGGCCGACACACACCAAATACAAACACACACACACACAAATGGGAAGAGGAAAGGCGGGGGGGAGAGAATAGAAATAATCGTCCCCCCACCCCAACCCCTTGGGAAATGTTGTTGCTCCTCACCCGTGTGGAAGCCCCCCAACAGTCCCAGTTTCAGCTCCAGCTCCAGTCCAATCCTCACCGCGCCGCTGCCGCCTGCCCCCGGAACGCTTCAAAATGGCGCCAATTTGTCCCCGGCTGCACCAATGAACGGAGAGCGGGGGAGGGAGGCAAGAGAGTCACTGTCAACACATCAGTCAAACACCAGCCTCCCCCCACCCCCAAAAAATAACCCCTTCTCAAAAAAAAACCCCCCAGGACGAGGAGAGTCCCCCCCCCCCACAACACACACACACAAAAAAAATTCCTTACCAGCACTGACACCCTTTGAAATGTATTGGAAAAGAGTGAAGGAGGGGAAATGAGATGGACAACAAACTGTGCTCCCTCTCTCTCTCTGATGTGAAATACAGCCAAAAAAAAAACCCCAAACCAAACTCCCAGGCAAGGAGAGCCCAAAAAAATGCCTACCACTACACACAGCACTGACACCATTTGAAATGTATTGGAAAAGAGTGGGGGGGTGGAACGTATAAAATGGACAACAGACTGCGTCCTCTCTCTATGGGTGTGTGAAGTGAAATATAGCACCCCCCCCCCTCAAAAAAAAACCCAAAGCAAATTCCCAGGGCAAGGAGAACACAAAAAAACCCTACCACCACACACAGCATTGACACTATTGACCTATATGCAGAGAGGGGGAAATGGGAGAGACAACAAGAGTGTGCACTCTCTCTCTCTCTGTGGACTGAAATACAGCCAAATGCTTCCCAGTTACTAGACAATCCCAGCATCACTTCTTGGGGGATATCAATCACAATCCAGCTCCCCCTGTGGGATTTTTTTTCAAATAAAACACCGCCTTACCCCCGGTCGTTTGTGCATTCATTTTTTTTGTGTGGTGCAGCATTAATAAAAGTTTAGCCGAAGGAACTTCACGACTCGTACTAGCTTTTGCTGCAAAATTGAAGCAAGAGCATCTCCAAACGTCAAGAAAAGGGATTACAAGCCTTTAAAGAAAACCTTCAAGTACAGTGCTCCATTTGATACAAAAGTATTCTTCTTGAGATTGAGTTTTGACTTGGTTAAATGGGATTATTCGCACTTTGGAGTTGACCTAAAATCTTCCCATTTATTGTGAAATAAGTTCAGCAACGCTGATTTTATACCAGAGAATCTTTGCTCATGTTTTTTTCAGAATGTTAATTTAGAGACATGCTTTGTATAATTTTATCATTTTATCATTAAAACATTTTTCATTCTTTCTGCTTTCATTCACTCTGTTCACCTGTGACTCCACTTTCAAGGAGCTATGAACATGTACCCTTAGATCTCTTTGTTCTGTAATTCTCCCCAATGCCCTACCATTAACTGAGTAAGTCCTGGTGTGAATTCAGATATGAGTCAATCTAGAGATAACACACGCAGGGATGGAACTTTCGCCAGCAGATGAGCTGAGGTTGGGGCATAGTAGATGGTGTTGTTAGGAAAACAAAGGTAGTTTTAAGGGATTTATTGGTAAATATTAGAAATAATGTACAGTTTTAAGTGGGTTTAATTTAGTGGCCTGAATTTTAGCGCCCCGCTGGCCACAGGAGTCGGAGTGGGCAAGGAGTGGACAATGGAAAGGACCATTGACCTCGAGTGGGATTTTGTGGTTTCGGGATGAGTGAGATTGTAAAACTCCTCCCAGCGTTTCTGCGTAACGAAGGGCAAACCTATAGTTAGATTATGCACCTATCAACTCAAGGACTCACTCTCCTCATATGGATTACGAGTTCCTTCAGAGTTGCGGAAGGGTTTCTTCACCCAGAGGATGGTGAATCTTTGGAATTCTCTGCCTGATGAGGTGGTGGAGGCTTCCTCACTGAATATGTTCAAGTCAAGAATGGGTACGTTTTTAATTGACAAGGGAATTAAGGGTTATGGGGAGACCATAACCCTTAACCATATAGTGGTTATGGGGAACCACTACAGATTGGCCATGATCTTATTGAATGGCAGGACAGGCTGGAGGGGCTGTATGGTCTACTCCTGCTCCTATTTCTTATGTTCTTATGTTAGTTAAATTCCTGCTGTTTTTATGTGTGGGGATTTTGGTTTCAATTCGAACAGTACTGTTATTGTGTTTAGAGAAGTTACGGTCTGAGGAGTAAATAAAAGCTAGCAGAAGCAAGAGATCATTGCTTAGCAACTGGGAACCCTTTTAAAGTAGGAAGACTTTTGAATTTAGCTTTTCTGCTTTGATTTGATTTTAATTTGAGTTATTATTGTCACATGTATTAATATACAGTGAAAAGTATTGTTTCTTGTGCGTTATACAGACAAAACCTACTGTTCATAGAGAAGAAAATGAGAGAGTGCAAAATATAGTGTTACAATCATAGCTAGGGTATAGAGAAAGATCAAATTAATGCAAGGGAAGTCCATTCAAAAGTCTGACAACAGCAGGGAAGAAACTGTCCTTGAGTTGGTAGGTGCATGACCTTAAACTTTTGTATTTTTTTCCTGATGGAAGAGGGTGGAAGAGAGAATGTCTGGTGTACGTCGGGTCCTTAATTATGCAGACTGCTTTGCTGAGGCAGCAGCAAGTGTAGACAAAGCCAATGGATGGGAGGCTGGTTTGCATGATGGATTGGACTACATTCACGACCTTTTGTAGTTCCTTGTGGTCTTGAACAGAGGAAGGATCATGCCAAGCTATGATACAACCAGAAAAAATGATTTTTATGGTGCATCTGTTAGAGTGTGAGAGTTGCAACTGACATGCCAAATTTCCTTAGTCTTCTGAAAAAGTAGAGGTGTTGTTGGGCTTTCTTAACTATAGTTTTGGTGACCAGGACAGATTTTTGGTGATCTGGCCGCCTAAAAACTTGAAGCTCTAAACCCTTTCTACTTTGTTGATATATTAATATAAAGTGAAAAGTATTATTTCTTGCGCATTATATAAATAAAGTGTACCATTCATAGAGAAGGAAATCAGAGAGTGCAGAATGTAGTGTTACAGTCATAGCTAGGGTGTAGAGAAAGATCAATTTAATGCGAGGCAGGTCCATTCATAGATTGGGCTACGTACACAATCTTTTATAGTTTCTTGCAGTTTTGGGCAGAGCAGGAGCTATACCAAGTTGTGATAGAACCAGAATGAGTGCTTTCTATGGTGCATCTGTAAAGGTTGATGAGAGTCATAGCTGACATACCATTTTAACTGAACTCATTTGGGTCAGAAATAGGACACCAGGGAGTGAACACCTCTCAATTCTGCCAGAAGAAAGCTAGACTGGCTTCTCAACCTCATCCCTCTTCTGAGGTGTACTGATCCTCAGGTTAAATTTCCACCAGTCAGTTCCCCCCGCAAAGGGTGAGCAGCCTATAATCATCTGGGACTTTGGCAACTTTCCCTAACCTTTCTTTATTCCAATCCTTTTGAAACTAAAATAAATGATTATTTACAACCAACTGGATAAGAATACTAGTAGACAAGGGTGGTTCCAACCAGATTCATGACAGTAGAGAGCTATCAGTGAAGAATGCTCACCCTGTGTCAAAGATTTTAGAATAGTTGGGAAAGATGAAAGCTGATACCATGTTCTTAGACATATAAGATTTAATTTGTGACTTTGATATAGGCTGTTTCAGTCCTGTGACTTGGGTGGAAATCTGATTTGGATGTAGGTTGTGAGCAGGAGGGGGTGGGGACAAAATCAAACATAAAGTTACAAGAAAAATAGGCATAGATTGGGAAGCAACAACTTGTTCACCTCACAACAATCGGGCCATTTTAGAAATAATTGACTGTGAAATACTTTGGAATGTATAAAGTTCATAAAGATACTATACAAGTACGATCTTTCATTTCAGCAGTCTTTCATTTAATTTTGTATTTTTGTAATAGATAACACTTGCTATTAAGTCCTCCTGCTACTGACGGTGATGTGATACAAGGCACCCAACCCTTCTGGCCATTTTGGTATATTAAACCATGCCTTCTTATTTTCTCCAGTGATATTGTCATTGTCTTTTAAAAATGACAAGAATGCCTCTTAAAGTTAGAAGTCTCACAACACCAGGTTAAAGTCCAACAGGTTTATTTGTAGCAAATGCCACCGAACTCTCCACCCATCTAATGAAGGAACAGCCAGTTCCAAAACCTAGTGGCATTTGCTGCAAATAAACCTGTTGGACTTTAACCTGGTGTTGTGAGACTTCTAGCCTTAAGCGGAAACAGAAATCAAGGCATTCTTGTCATTTTTAAAAGACAATGACAATATCACTGTAGAAAATAAGAAGGCATGGTTTAACACCGTCATCGCCACATCATGACTACTCTTAAGGTGGCATTGTAATCTCTTTCAGCCAATTACACCAAACACAGCTAAACAACATGTCATTTTTGTGAGCCTAGCCAGAGTAGATTCACTGGCAATGTTCATTGTCTTGCAACTGTATGCACTCCATTTTACTTATTTTCAGGATCACGTTTAAGTCTGGCATTTATTGCTAGTAGCTCTGCAAAGAAGATGGTGGGCTACTTTCTTGAACTGCTGCAGAATCATCTGTAAGCAATTAAATACAAATGGATGACTTGCTAGCCCATTTCAAAGAGCAATGTGTCATTCACATTGGCACTTACATGTCAGCCTGATTGTATATTGATGGCAGTTTCCTTACCAAAATAATGTTAGTAAAGAATTTTGGCTTTTACATCAATCTAATAGCTTTACAGTCACTTTTTCACCAACACAGTTTTTTAGTTCTAGATTTGTTTCATTGAAATTCAGGACTTCAATGGTGGAATATATAGTCACATTCTGACAATTAGATCAGACTAATTACTTTCCCCTTTCTTGCTTGTTTCCTGTTGTTGGACTCATTGTGTTACAATTTCATCACAACTTGATAATGCCTAATCATATTTTAACTAAGTTGTAAAGAGCTGATCATATTCTCATTCCGATTACCTGCCATAACATTCCAATCATAGAAGTTGACAAGCTGGAAACAGGTCCTTTGGTCCAACTTATCAATGCCACCCTTTATTTTTAAAACCCGTAAGCTAATCTCAATTGCTTACATTTGGCCCATATGCTTTTGTACCCATCGTACCCATGTAACTAAATACTTTTTAAATGATAAAATTGTATCCACCTCTACTACTACCTCTGGCAGTTTGTTCCAGACACTCACCACCTTCTGTATGAAAAAAATTGCCCCCTTGGACATTTTTGTATCTCTCCCTTCTCACCTTAAACCTATGCCCTCTAGTTCTGACTCCCATACCTTTGGGAAAAGATATTGACTATCTACCTTGTCTATGCCCCTCATTATTTTATAGACCTCTATAAGGTCACCGTGCAGCTTCTTACACTCCAGAGAAAAATGTCCCAGTCTATTCAGCCTTTCCTTATTGCTCAATCTATCAAGTCCAGGTAGCATCCGAAAAAATCTTTCCTGCACTTTATCAAGTATAATCCTTTCTGTAATAGAATGACCAGAATTGCACACAGTATTCCAAGTGTGACCTTATCAATGTCTTGTACAACATCATCAATACATCCCAACTCCTGTATTCACTGTTCTGACCAATGAAACCAAGCATGTTGAATGGCTTCTTCACCACTCTGTCCAACTGTGACTCCACTTCAAGGAGCTATGAACATGTACCCATTGATCTCTTTGTTCTGTAACTTTCCCCAGCGCCCTACCATTAACTGAGTAAGTCCTGCCCTACCAAAATGCATGACCTCGCATTTGTCTAAATTAAACTCCATCTGTCATTCATCAGTCCACTGGCCCAATTGATCAAGATCCCATTGCAATTGGAGATAACTTTCTTACTGTCCACCTTGCCAACAATCCTGGTGTCATGTGCAAACTTTCTAACCATGCCCCCTATATTCTCATTCAAATCATTAATATAAATGACAAATGACAGTGAGCCCAGCACTGATCCCTGAGGCACACCGCTGGTCACAGGTCTCCAGTTTAAAAAACAACTCTCTATAACCAGAGAGAGTGAGGGGCAAGGAATTAATGTTGCAAATCTCAAATTAATGGCAATGACCAAGGATGATGGTTTTAATATTTTCAATGTCTTCCTGGAGACACCTCATCAAAGCTTACAGCATTGAGGTGGTAAAGTAGTTGACACAGGTCACGCAAAGGTAGATTTGCCCCTGTTACTCTGCAGATTTTGACTGAACGTATTCATCCCAAATCCTAGTATGGTTTCAAAACTGTAAGATCCTCAATCAACATGAACTTTTCAGCCTGGCAGCTTGAGTAGAAATGGTGTAAATAAAGGAGGCCACTCTACATTGCTTACATCAACCATGCCAAGGTATTAAATCATGTGAGCAGAAGCATCCTGTTTAAGCTGCTGAGGAACATTGGTTGTGCCATAGCTGCTCATAGTGGTCTCTTCCTTCAATGACAATATGAAGGCTATAGTCAGCTGTGACATGGCAACATCAGAATCTACAGTGGGGTCAAACAAATTTGCATTCTGGTACTTATACTCTTGAGGATATGCCACTCTTCAGCATATGCTTCTCTGCTGTGATCAGGTACCTTCAGTTCATCTACAAAGAGTGTCTACTTACATATGAGAAGAGCAGAAAGCTAGTCAGCCTTCCCTGCTTGATCTCCAAGAAAAAGATACACCAGGTTCTCACCAGAGACTTGCTCCATGCAGCATCATTTGCTCTAGAATTCCCAACCAAGGAATACTTTCAATAATAAATGGACAGATTCTCTCATGCTTATAAATAATTTGTTTGATCATCACCATCAGAAGGAAGATTGTCACAATTCAACATGTTGCCAGACCATCATCAATCAACATTGATAATGCGATGCTGAAGGTTGTTGATAGCTTCATATACGTAAGTTTCAAAATCACCCACAATCCGTAACCTGATGCTGAAAGTAACACACATATTACAAAAGGTGCAACTGTTACATATAGCTGAATAAGTAGTTATGACAACAGTACCCTGACTGAGAATACCAGATTGAATGTCAGTCAAGTTCATGTCTCAATGCATTCCACTACAATAATAAGACCTTGGCAAAATATGCTAGGCAGGAGAAAAAGCTATAAATAGATTTATAAATAATCTCAGACATATCCTTGGTGGGATATGGTCACAAACTCAGATGTTAAATCTGAATAATACCTCTGTTACTGTGTTAATATCATCTGATATTTCACACTGCTCCTCCCTGATTACAATGTGTGTATTATTCCTCTCTGGTGAAAACAGATACAAAGTATTCATTTAGAACATTACCCATATCTTTTATTTTTACACGATAGCAGCACAGCACAGTAGCATAATGGTTTGCACTGCTGCTTCACACCTCCATGGACCTGGGTTCGATTCTCAGCTTGGGTCACTGCCTGGGTGGAGTTTGCACATTCTTCTCATGTCTGTATAGGTTTTCTCCGGATGCTTCAGTTTCCTCCCACAGTCCAAAGACGTGTGGGTTAGGTTGATTGGCTATGCTGAAAAATAAAATTGCGCTATAACGTCCTGAGATGCATATGTTAGAGGGATTAGGGGATAAATGTGTTGGGATATGGGAGTAGGGCCTGGATGGGATTGTGGCTGGTGCAAACATGATGGGCCAGATGGCCTCTTTCTGCACTGTAGGGATTCTATGACTTCCTATTCTATGACATACAGGTTACCCTTATGATTTTTAACTTTTTCTTTAGTTGTCCACTTGCATTTGTTACAGTCAGGAGAGCAACAGGCAAATTGTGTTTCTTTCTTCTCGCCAACTGTCCATAAGTAGAAGGTGTCTCAAATGTTTTTTAAGGCATGCTGTGGCATGTTTGGTTGGTGTGATCCAATCTACTATTAACTCTCTACAAACTCACATTATGACTAACTCAGAAAGTTAGTTTATTTCACGTTCAATACCTGGTGGAAGAGTGTTCACAACTTCCTACTCCATTACATACATGACACAGTAAAGGGGTAAATATCAAAAGCAGTTTTACAATAATGGATAATGATAGTACAGGAACCACAGATTTTCTGCGTCCAGAAAATCTTGATGTTGATGTCCAAAGGAGCTATTCTTTGTGGTGTTCAGTTCAGATGAGTTTCTGGTTGGAGACAACAAAACAAAGGTTCTTCAGATAAATAATTCTGCATCATAATGGGCCTTTTATGCTCTGATTACTTGCCTGGCATTGATTAGGTACATTTTAAATATGAAGCAGGCTTCATGGAGTTGAGTGATGGTAACCAATGTTTGCTGAGCTGATTGGCTGGTGTCCTTTCTGGTTGAAGTTAAAATAGCAGTTTGCCGAACTATATGTGGATGTAGGAATCATAATAGGCGAATGTACTATGCAAAGTTCCATTGACCTCGAGTGGGATTTTCCAGCATTGGGGCAAGCACGACTGGAAAATTCTGCCCATAACGTTAAATCTATCCAAAATGTGACATGGCCCATTAATGGTTAATTGCAGCTTAACAATCAGTTTCTGTGCTTAAGGCCAGAATTCTATTGTCCCCTCAATAATCCCCTTTTGAAATTTACCTGGACAGTCAAAGTGTGAGATGAGTTCTCAATGCATTTTAAGAATTTCTCTTCCTCTGTACCTCCATACTAATTTAGTCCCAGATAATAATAGGATAATTAAAATCTCCTAGTTTTGCTGTTCTAGAGTTTTGCACTTCTCAGATATTTGCCTACAAACTTGGTCTTCTATCTCCCTCAGACTGGGAATCAATAATACATACCCAGTGTATTATCCCATTTTTGTCTTGAGTTTGTGTTAACCTGTATGACCTTTTTTGGTGATCCTTCAACCATATCATTCCCCTTCACTTCTATAACTGTTTCTTTAATCAGTACTGTGAACCCCTCTATTTTTTATTCCCATTTCATCTTGTCTGAAAATCCTGCAACCAGGAATATTGAGCTACCATTCCTGTCCTTTTTTCAGCCATGCCTCAATAATAGCTATATCATATTCCCACAGGTCAATCTCTGCTCAAGTTTACATGTCTTATTCCTGAGATTTCTTGCAATCAACTATTTACCATTCAGCACTGCCAAATTCCCTTGTTGTTTATTTTATAGCCATTGTTTTCTCTGCCTTAATACACTGACTGATTTTCTGACTTCCACTTCCAAATTTTCTTTTTTCCTGCCTAAATTTGCTCTCAAATTTGCTACCAAATTATTTTAAACCCTCGCCATTAGCAAAACCTAACAAAAAGTATGGAATAACAAATTGCCTGTATATTTTTCTTCTTTCCTTTGTAGGAAAGTATTAACATTTTCTCAGCTTTACTCACTCATGCCTGAACTGAAAATGGATCTCATTATGAGAACAATCTCAATTGTGAATCCAGATTACAGGATAGTTCCAAACTTTTGATTCATTCAATTTTGTTCTTCCAACATACTGGTAATGTTAATGTCCAATTGAACAGACAGACAAGATCTCATCTGACAATAAAACACTTCTTTAGTACTGAGGTGTCAGCTTGGATCACCAGCTCATTCGGGTGATTTCTTGGTTGATGAGCTATGATGACAAGTTTGAAAATTGGAAATGTCAATCCATTATTGAAGAAGGGTGGAAGAGAAAAGATAGTAAACTTACAGACATAATGTCAGTTGTGAGCAAGTTACTGGAAAGTATCATCAAGGATTCAGTAATTGACTAAGCAGCTGAACACACGTGAGCTGATCAAAAAAAGTCAGCATTATTTTGTGAAGGGGAGGCAACATCTGACTGATTTTATTGAATATTTTTGAGGAAGTAATTAACATGATCAATAAATCTTGGAATGTTGCCCATATGAATTTTAAAAAGGTGAACGATAAGATTCAGCCTGAAATTCTTAAAAATTATTTCAAGGGATGTGAGCATCACTGGCAAAGCCTGCCTTGAACCCATCCCTGTTTGTCCTTGAGAAAGTGAATTGGCTTTTTGAACAATTGCATCCCATCTTGTGTAGACACAACCATTCTGATGTTCGGAAGGGAATTTGATCCAATCAAAGTAAAGGAATGACAATATAATTCCAAGTTAGCATGGTACATGATTTTGGGGGACTTGCATGTAATGTTCACATGTACTTTTGCCTTTGTCCTTTGAGATGGTAGATGCTGTGGGTTTAGAAGTGCTGTTGAAGGAAACTTGGCAAGTTGTTGCAGTGTATCTTGTATATGCCATTTTTTGCCAATGGTGGAGAGAGTGAAAGTTTCAGTGGGTGTATGGGGCATCAATCAAGAGGAATGCTTTATCCTGGATGGTGTCAATCTTTAATGGTTTTGGACCTGCACTCATCCAGGCTGGTGGAGATTATTTCATCACGCTGCTAACTTCTGCCATATCTATGGTGAACAGGGTTTCGGGAGCCTGCAGGTGAATTAATTGCTGCAGAATTCTTAACCTCTGACCTGCTCTTATAGCCACAGTACTTAAATAAAAGAGTGAATTGAATTGTTAAAATTATTTTACTATCTGTGTTGTAAGCCTAATATATGGTCATCATATTCGTTTCTTACTTCTTAATGTCCTTAAGAAGCATTGAAGCAGTAGAGTAATTGACACAAGTCAGGCAAAGGTATGTCCTTAATATCTTTCCTGTTTACCTCCAATTGTTTCTATTTTTTTACAAAATTAAAATTTGAAACTTTTAATAAGGAATAGATTTTTTAAGGTCTATTTTTTTCTAATTTACTGACGTAAGTTCAAAGACTGTCTCCTGAATAGATAAAAGGAGACAATACCAGCATAAACACTTTTTAAGTTCCTTTGAAAATGACTTTACAGCCTTTTCTTGTCTTTGCTTCAATCCTTAGTGTGAAGAGAACTTGAAGGGCTCTGGTATTGCTTTGTGTTTGGCACAGACAACATCTGTTTAACACATGTTTAAACCAATGCTGTCAGCCAGTGCTGCCCATGTACACGCTTTAAGGCTCCTGGATAAAAAATGGCTGGAATTGAATGTGTCCACTTTCTCAATTCTATGGTACAATATCCTAAATACAGATAAATTCTACCTATTTATTCATAAATCTCCTTCACAGCCTCATGCTTGAAGTGATAAAAATGGTGGGGATGATCTTTTGAACATGGAAGTTGGTAGATGGAAACCAAGGACAAAGTGTGGTTCTGGGAGGGAAGGGCAAAGGGCAGAAGTGCCTGAAATGGGTCCAAAATGGTAGAGGCCTCATAAACCACAGTGGGAGAGTGAGTGGGATGGTGGTGGTGAGAGAACAGATGGTGTGATGGAGTGCAGCAAATGGGAATGGTAATCCTTGTTTCAGGAAAAAGGAAGACACGTCAGAACTACTGTGTTGGAAATTACCATTATCGAACAAATGCTCCGGAGATGGAAAAACTAGGAGAATGGAAAAATGTCCTTACCATAAGAGGCAAAGATGTACCTTTCTAAACAATCATCACCAAGTTGAAAGGATATTTCAGTCATAGAGGTTTACAGCATGGAAACAGGCTCTTTGGCCCAAATTGACCATGCCACCCCTTTTTTTAACCACTAAGTTAGTCCCAATTGCTCATGTTTGGCCCATATCCCTTTAAACCCATCTTACCCATGTTACTGATTTTTGAAAGACAAAATTATACCACTCATACTATTACCTCTGGCAGCTTGTTCCAACACTCACCACTCTCTGTGTGAAAAATTGCCCCTCTGGACATTTTTGTATCTCTCCCTTCACCTTAAACCTATGTTCTAATTTTAGACTTCCCTACCTTCGGGAAAGGATATTGACTAGCTAGCTGATCTATGCCACTCATTATTTTATAGATCTCTATAAGATCACCCCTACACCCTAGTGAAAAAAGTCCTAGTCTATCTATAACTCATCAAGTCCCAGTAGCATCCTAATAAATCTTTTCTGAGGTCCTTCCCATTTAGTAATGTTCTTTCTACAATAGGGTGACCAGAGCTGTTCACAGTATTCAAGTATGGCCTTATCAATGTCTTGTACAACTTAAACAAAATGTCCCGACTCCTGTATTCAATGTTCTAACCAATAAAACCAAGCATACTAAATGTGTTCTTCACAACTCTATCCACCTGGACTCTACTTTCAAGGAACCATGAATCCATACCCTTAGATCTCTTTGTTTTATAACTTCACCCAACACTCTACCATTAACTGAGCAATCCTAACTTGGTTCGATCTACCAAAATGCATCACCTCACATTTTTCTAAATAAATTCCACCTACTATTTACCAGCCTACTGGTCCAACTGATCAAGATCCTGTTGCAATCTGAGATAACCTCCTTCACTGTCCACTATGAGACTAATCTTGGTGTCATCTGCAAACTTATTAACCATATCTCCAAAATTCTCATCCAAATTATTGATATATATGACAAATAATAGTGGACCAGCACTGATCCCTGAGGCATACCTCTGGTCACAGGCCTCCAGTTTAAAAAACAATCCTCTACAACCACCTCTGTCTTCTGCCATCAAGCTAATTGTGTATCTATTTGGCTAACTCATCGTGGATCCCATGAGATATAAGTTTATGCAACAATTTACCATATGGTACCTTGTCAAACATTTTGCTAAAGTCCATGTAGACAACATCAACTGCACTGCCTTCATCTACCTTATTGGTTACCCCTTCAAAAAACTCAATCAAATTTGTGAGACAAGATTTTCCACTCACAAAGCCATGCTGACTGTTCCTAATCAATCCTTACATCTCTAAATGCCTGTACATCCTGTCCCTAATGATTAAAACATTCTTAACTCTTAACAACTCACACACTACAAATATGAGGCTCACTGGCTTGTAGTTCTGAGTCTTTTCCCTGGAGCCCTTTTTCAACAAAGCACAATATTTGCCACCTCCAATCTTCAGACAACTCATCTGTTGTTGTTGATGATTCAAATATCTCTGCCAGGAGACCCGCAATTTCCTCCTTAGCCTCCCACAATGTCCTGGGATATATTTCATCAGGTGAGATCACAGAATACTTGGAAGTGCATGATAAAAGGGGATTGAGTCAGCACAGTTTCATCAAGGGGAGGTAATGTCTGACAAATCTGTTACAATTCTTTGAGGAGGTAACAAAGAAGTAATATAAAGGAGAATCAGTGGACGTGATTTATTTCAATTTCCAAAACTCCTTTGACAAGATGCCACATAGGAGACTGTTAAATGGTGTTAAGGGTAAGAACCTGGAATGGATAGAGGACTGGCTGACCGGCAGAGGCAGAGAGTGGGGATAAATGGGTTTTTTAAGGATGGCAGCTGGTGACTAGTGGTATGCCTCAGAGGTGGGTGCTGGGACCACAACTTTTCTCAATATACATTAACAATTTGGAAGAAGGAACTATAGGCATTATTGCTACATTTGCAGATGATACAAAGCTAGAGGGACAGATAGTATTGAGGAATCAGAAGGACTTGGACAGGTTAGGAGAATGGGCAAAGAAGTGACAGATGGAATACAATGTAGAAAAGTGAGATTATGCATCATGGAAGGAGACTATTTTCTAATTGAGGAAATACTTAGGAAATCAGAAGCACAAAGGCACTTGGGGAGTTTTTGTTCAAGATTCTCTCAAAATTAATATGCAGGTTCAGTCAGCAGTTAGGAAGGTAAATGCAATGTTAGTGTTCATGTTGAGAGGGCTAGAATACAAGAACAGGAACGTATTTCTGAGATTTCATAAGGTGCTTGTCAGACCCCATTTGGAATATTGTGAGCAGTTTTGGGCCCAGTATCTAAGGAAGGATGTGCTGGCCTTGAAAAGGGTCCAGAGGAGTTTCACAAGAATGATCCCTAGAATGAAGTGCTTGTTGTTTGAGGCACAGTTGAGAACGCTGGATCTGTACTCTTTGGAGTTTAGAGCGATGAGGGGGATCTTATTGAAACTCACAGGGTACTGCAAGGCCTGTCTGTGAAGATTGCATAATCCCTGTCTGGGATGAATTAAAATTTAAGCCTAATCCAATTTGATTATAAGCTCATATCTAAGTATGAACCAGTTTAGACATCTATGCCTGAAGAACCAATTTCTGAGGAAGAAACAAGGGACACATTTCTCCAAAAACAATGTGCAGGATTCTGCGGCCTTGCCTGAGGTCAATGGAGATTTCCATTGTTGGATCCTTGCCTGGTCTGATTCTGTGACGAATAACTATAGGAAGAATTTGTCCATTCTGCGTACCACAGGAATCGTAGCAGTAGGACGTAAACTATACAAAGGTCCATTGACCTTGGATGGCATTTTCTGATCTTGGGGCCAGCATGATTGAAAATCACGCCTATTTCATGTCTGGCAGGAAATGTGGGGTGAATCCTGCCCAATTGGTCAATGTGATCCCAATTTCAATCCTTCCCATTTAGTCATTTTTTATTGGGGAAGAGATTTGCACTTTTTTAATGGTCATCTTCGTCTCAGATTAATTTTTAAGGTTTTCCACCACATTTCCAGCATCAAAGGTCACCCCCTCTCCCCACCCATCACCAATACCATCAAGACTCCCACCTTCCCCTGTTGTCATGTTCTTTTCACATGCTTTGCATCTACTTTTCTTCATTATAAATTTGGGTGTTCACATTTGTAATAGAAAATACCTAACATCACCACTCTGAGTGCTCTAAGTACTGCACCGAGGATTAAACTGGGGATATAAATGGACACCCTCAAAGATTGCTGTTTAGCATCTACACATAAATAACTACCATTTAGAAACAGAAAGTAGATTGATTCAATTGGCTGACAACACTAAATCAGGATATTTTGCCAAGTCAGCTGAAGTCGCCAAGGAACATTGGAAGGATCTGGATAAAAATTGCAAATGAAAAAGCTGCTGTTAGATTAAATTTAGTACAGGCAAATGCAATATTTTACACATTGAAGTAACTTACCAGGAGAAAAGTTGAAAGAGATCTGGAAAAGATAATAGATTCAACACTTTACCATGTTTGATGGAATATTAATCAACAAAGCAAACAGAAGGTTAAAGGTTAAATTGCTAAATCAGTAAAGTGCAGGACTGAGGCAGACAGTATATTGAAGCTGCATCAAGCTTTGGTTAGGTTGTATTCTGAGTGCAGTTCTGGCACAGAAACTTATGGAAAACATTCAAGTGCTGGAAGCAATGCAGGGAACCAATAAGCAGATCTGAACTGTTAAAACAGAGTCATGAAGAAAGAATAAAAAAAGTGAATTTTGAGCCTTGAAAGGAGGCATTGTAAGGGAACTTTGAACACATACATAATACTAAGTAGAACAGAACTGTTTCAATTAAACTATTGATTAAGGTCGGACAAGAGGATTATTGCAAAAAAATGAAAATAATTTTATTTTGTTTGATTTAGTGACGATTTTAACTCAAGTATCATGTACATAATTTCAAACTGCTAGCTGTTAAAATTTTCAAACCTATTTTGATATGGTATTGCAAGTTTCATAAACTGGAGAGACTTAAAAATCAATCGATGGCAAGTTATTCATGTAGCTTGATTTTTATAGATCATTCCTTTTTTCTGACATAAATGTTACTTTCAATCAACATACAGAAAGTCCCAGAAATTCTATTCTAGGTCACCGCACATTTTGGAATGCAACTAGATGTGGGCAATGAATGTTGTCCTAGCCAGCAAAGCCTACATCCTGTAAATGATTTTTTACAATTTTTATAAATACTATGACTACAAGAGTAGATCAGTGGTGAGGAATCCTGCAGCAAGTAGCTCCCCCTCTGATTCCCCAAAGTCTGTTCAACATCTACATGGCATAAGTCAGGAGTGTGGTTGAATACTGTCTGTTTGCTTGGATGGGTGCAACACCAATAACACTCAGGAAGTTTGACAGCATCTAGGACAAAGTAGCCCGCTGATTGGCACTCCATCACAAGCAGTCACTCCCTTCACCACCAACAAATAGTGGAAGTTGTGGATGCCATTTACCAGATACACTCCAGGAACTCAACAGGGCTCCTTAGATAGCACCTTGCAAACCATGACCATTACAATCCAAAAGGAAAAGGCCAGCAGGTATCTGGAAACACTACTACTTGGATATTCTCCTCAAGTCACTCATCATCCTGATTTGGAAATATATTGTCATTCCTGGGTCAAAATCTCTGTCCTTAACAGCACTGTGGGCATACCTACAACACTGGGACTGCAGTGGTTCAAGAAGGCAGCTCACTATCATCTTCTCAGGGGCAATTGGGAATGGACAATAAAGGCTGGCCTAGCCAGTGTTAGTGATATCCCATAAACAAATCAACAAAAAATTCCAGCCTCTAAGAATCGCTGCAGTCCCAGATGTGGAGATACATCCACAATGCTGTTAGGGAGGGAATTCCATGACTTTAGCCCAGTGACAGTGAAGGAACAACACTTTACTTCCAAGTCAGGATGATGGCTTGGAGGGGAACCACTGGATGGTGACATTCCCAGTATCTCCTGTTCTTGTCCTTCTCGTTGGTTTGGAAGGTGCTGCCTAAGGAAGCTTTGTGAGTTCCTGCAGTGCATCTTGTAGATGGTACACATGGTTGCCACTGTTCTTCAGAGGTGGACAGAATGTGAATGTTTGTAGCAATCAAGTGACCTACCTTATCCTGGGTGGTGTTGAGCTTCTTGAGTGTGTAGGAGCTGAACTCATCCAAGCAATTGGGAACATAGAACATAGAACATAGAACATTACAGCACAGAACAGGCCCTTCGGCCCTCGATGCTGTGCCGACCAAAATAAAAAGCAATGCCCCTCCAAACTAAACCATTCACTTCTCTTCCATATACTTATCAATTAACCTCTTAAACGCCACCAAACTTGGCGCATCTACAACAGCTGCAGGCAGGGCATTCCACTCCCTAATCACTCTTTGAGTAAAGAACCTACCTCGGATATCTGTCCTATAACTCATACCCCTTAATTTAAAGCTGTGTCCCCTCGTGCTAGCTTTCTCCATCCTAGGAAAAAGGCTATCACTGTCCACCCTATCTAAACCTCTAATCATCTTATGTGCTTCAATAAGATCCCCTCTTAGCCGCCTCCTTTCTAACGAAAACAACCTCAAATCCTTCAACCTCTCTTCATAGACCTGCCCTCCATACCAGGCAACATCCTGGTAAACCTCCTCTGTACCCTCTCCAATGCCTCCACATCTTTCTTATAATGTGTGGACCAGAACTGCACACAATACTCCAAGTGCGGCCGCACTAGAGTTTTGTACAGCTGCAACATGATGCTGCGGCTCCTAAATTCAATCCCCCTACCAATAAAAGCTAAGACTCCATAAGCCTTCTTAACAACTTTGTCCACTTGACTGCCTACTTTCAGGGATCTATTGACACATACACCAAGATCCTTCTGTTCCTCACCACTATTAAGAGCCCTACCATTAGCCCTATACTCTACACATTTATTGTTCCTGCCAAAGTGCCTTACCTCACACTTTTCCACATTAAACTCCATTTGCCACCTCTCGGCCCAGCTCTGCAACTTGTCCAAGTCCCTCTGCAAACTATAACACCCTCTTCACTATCTACCACTCCACCGACTTTAGTGTCATCTGCAAATTTACTGATCCATCCCTCAATACCCTCATCCAGATCATTTATAAAAATTACAAACAGCAGGGGCCCCAAAACAGACCCTGAGGCACACCACTCGTCACCGAACTCCACGATGAATATCTCCCATCAACCACCACCCTCTGTCTTCTATCTGCCAGCCAATTCCTAATCCCATTAGCTAAATCACCCTCTATTCCACACATCTGCATTTTCTGTAGAAGTCTTCCATGGACCACCTTATCAAACGCCTTACTAAAGTCCATATATACTACATCAACCGCCTTACCCCCATCCACCTCTTTGGTCACTTTCTCAAAAAACTCAATGAGGTTAGTAAGGCCTGACCTACCCTTCACGAAACCATGCTGACTATCCCCAATCAATTCATTTCTCTCTAAATAACTATAAATCCTATCCCTAATAATTCTCTCCAATACCTTGCCACAACAGAAGTAAGACTCACTGGCCTATAATTCCCTGGAAGGTCTCTCTTCCCCTTCTTAAACAATGGGACCACATTCGCTATCCTCCAGTCCTCCTGAACCACACCCGTAACCAACGAGGACCTGAAGATCAGAGCCAGAGGCTCTGCAATCTCCTCTCTAGCCTCCCAGAGAATTCTAGGGTAAATCCCGTCCGGCCCAGGGGACTTATCCAACTTCAAACCCTCGAGAATTTCTAACACATCCTCCCTATCTACTACAATACTCCCCCATTTGCAACCCTGTACCTCAGTGCTCTCCACAGCTACATTTCCAGCACTCTGCGTGAATACCGAAGAGAAATATTTATTCAGTGCCTCACCAATCTCTTCAGGCTCCACGCACAACTTCCCACTGCTGTCTATGACTGGCCCTAATCTTGCCCTAACCAATCTTCTATTCTTAACATATCGAAAGAAAGCTTTAGGATTCTTCTTAATCCTATCAGCCAACATCTTCTCGTGTCCCCTCTTAGCTCTCCTCAATTCACTTTTTACCTCCTTCCTGGCTAATCTATAGCTATCCATTGCACTAACTGAGCCTTCAAGCCTCAGCCTGACATAAGCCTCCTTTTTCTTCTTAACCAGCAAATCAACTTTTTTCGTACACCAAGGCTCTCTTACTCGACCATTTCCTCCCTGCCTGACAGGGACATACTTATCAAGGACTCGCAGCAGCTGCTCCTTGAATAAGCACCACATTCCAGATGTTCCCAGTCCCTGTAGCTTCCTAGTCCAATCTATGCACCCTAATTCTCTCCTGATGGCCTCATAATTACCCTTCCCCCAGCTCTAACTACTGCCCCCAGCTTCATGCCTATCCCTGTCCATCACTAAGGTGAACGTAACCGAATTGTGGTCACTATCACCAAAATGTTCACTAACTTCCAAGCCTAACACCTGGTCTGGCTCATTGCCCAGCACCACATCCAATGTAGCCTCACCTCTAGTTGGCCTATCTACATACTGAGTCAAAAAACCTTCCTGCACACTCTGTACGAAAACTGACCCCTCTAACGAGCTAGAGCTATAGCTATTCCAATCAATATTAGCAAAATTAAAGTCCCCCATCACAATTACCCTACTACTTTCACTCCTAATCAGAATTGACTTTGCAATCCTTTCCTCAACTTCTCTAGAACTATTAGGAGGTCTGTAAAAGACTCCCAACAGGGTGACCTCTCCTCTCCTGTGATGGAAGTATTCCATCACACACTTGACTTGTGCCTTATAGATGGTGGACACACTTTGGTGAGTCAGGAGGTGAGTTATTCATCACAGCATTCATAGCCTTTGACCTGATCTTGCAGCCACAGTATTTATATTGCTATTCCATTTCCGATCTGAGTCAGTGATAATCCCCAAGATGCTGATAGTGGGGAATCCAGTGATGGTGATGTTATTGAGTCTCAAGAGGCGATGGTTAGATCCTCTCATATTAGAGATGGTGATTGCTTGGCACTTTGTTGTGCAAATGTTACTTGCCACTTGTCAGCCTAAGCCTAGATATTATCCAGCTCTTGCTGCATTTAGATATGGATTACATCAGTATCTGAGGAGTTGCGAACGGTGCTGAACATTGCGCAGTAATCTGTGAATGCACCCACTTCTGACTTTATAAGTTCCAAAGATAAAGAAGCAGAATTAGTCCATTTGGCCCACCGAGTCTGCTCCATCATTCGATCATGGCTGACATACTCCTCGTCCTCATTTTTCTTCCTTCTCCCCCTTCATTTTGCTGATGATCAGGAATAGACTAGTAGGCTGTAAATAGTGGGTTGGATTTGTCCTGTATCTTCTGTACAGGACATATGTGGGCAACTTTTCAGTTGCTGGATAGATGCCAGTGTTGTTGCTGTGCTTGTACAGCTTGTCGAGAGATGTGGCAAGTTCTGGAGCACAAGTCTTCACTTCTACTGCTGGAATATTGTCAGGGTCCATACCTTTACAGCTAGGGAAGGTAGTCAAGTAACTCAGAGATCCAGGGTAATGCTCTGGAGACCCAGGTTTAAATATTGCCATGGCAGACGGTGAAACTTGAATTCCATAAAATTCTGGTATTAAAAGTCTAATGATGACCACGAAATCATTGTTGTTTGTTGCAAAAATCTATCTGGTTCATTAATGTCCTTTAGAGAAGGAAAACAGCCATCCTTATGTGACTCCCAATCCACAGCTATTTGGTTGACTCTTAACTGTCCTTTTAAGGGCAATTAGGTTTGGGCAATAAATGCTAGGCCAACCGGCAATGCCCATGAATGAATAAAAAAGAAATGCAGAGCCTTCAGCTGTTTCTTGACATCATATAGAGTGAATCAAAATGGTTAATGACTGACATCTAGGGTGCTAGGGACTTCCGAAGGAGATGGATCATCCACATGGCAATTCCAGCTGAAGGTTGTTGCAAATGCTTTAACTTTCACACAAGTGTGCTGCACTCCTCCAGTATTGAGGATAGGAATATTGAATATTAATTGTCCACAACCATTCACAGCTGGACGTGACAGGGCTGCAAAGCTTAGACCTGATGCATTGGTTGTGGATTTGTTTAGATAGAGTATTACATCCTGCTTATGCCATTTGGCAAGTTTTGTGTTGCAGCTTTATCAGGTTGACATCTTGGGGCCATCTTCCCAAAATAATTTGTGTCACAAAAGTCTGAAAACCGAAGTGCTTCCTTCCTGGGTGCAAGGCTGATTACGCTGGCAAAAATGGCCAACGAGTATTGCAAGTGGCACAACAGTGGTCGCGATTTGCATTTTTCAGCTCCGCTCATATTTCCCATCCTGCTACACTACTCAACCAACACAGCAGGGTGGAGAAATCCCACCCAACATTTTTAGGTACACCTGATGTTGCTTCTGGCATATCCTCCTTCCCTCTTCATTGAATCAGATCTCCTGGCTTAATGGCAATGGCAGAGTGAGGAATATACCAGGCTATGAGGTTACAAGTTGTGGTTGAGTACAATTCTGCTACTGCGAATGGTGCATAGCGCTTCATGGATGCCCAATCTTGAAATCTGTTCAAAGTTTATCTCATTTGGCAAGTGGTAATGCCACACAGTACAACGTACATCTGAATCAGAGGCAAGAGCACTACCAACTGAACTTTGAAAGGAAATTGCATGAGGTTTACTTCAAGGATTAGGGGTGGGGCTTTTCTAGTGTTTAATCATGTTTAAAATTTTGGAACACAAAATTTGGAGAACAAAATTCTCCTGTGGGCAGCTGCTCCAAAGTAGACTGAGTCAGGAACCAGGATGATCAGATACAGAAAGTTTAAGAAAGCTCAACTGAAGGATAACAAGCATCACTGAATGCAGACAGACACAAACTCATGGGATTAAAAAAGGCTAATAATTATTGACAGATTTAGTTAAATTGAATCATTTTACAGCATATGACACAAGAGAGTGATTTTGGATGTAATAGATATTATAATTAAGCCATCATTACAGTATGTAGCAGTGGTAAAGAACAATAAGATATGAGATATATAGCATCAGAAAAGAACTTTGAGTATGGACAGTATACCTGTCTGTCCCAGCTTAATTATGTATCATAAACCATTGCTGTGCAGCGTGTCACATGATTACATAGTGACATTGTCAGAGGCATGTGGGTGATTTTCCCTCTCTTCTATCTGGGACTGTAAGTAAGCAACAGCTATATAATAAAGCTCCACCAACTGGTTAAGTAACCCAGTGTGACAACCTTTTCTCATTCTTTAATTTTAACTGATTACTTCAGTATACAACAGGAAGAGACAAAGCTGACAACAGAACAAAGCTTTTCAGTAAATATAGTCAGACAAAAAATGTTCAGATTTTGATTTTCAGGAGACCATTCCACCATCAATTGAAGTGCAGTAATTCTGGTAATTGGAAATGGGTTTTTAGCCTTTGCAAAGGACATACATTAATTTTCAAAAAATTGATACATGCACTCCAGGCCATTCTTAATTGCTGTTATTCAGCTGCGACTTGGGCATACTCAGAGAGTCAGAGGTGGGAAAAGGAAACAAACTTTTCAGCCAGCACATTGATTATAATTAATACCAGTCAACTGACACAATTGATTGGCTCAAAATCTCCTAAAAAATGAAGAGAATGAGATGATAAGGCAGCAGGCAGTGTAAGAACAACTTATCAGAGCCAAGGAGTCTTTGCCAGCTACATGTCTTCACATGAAATCAAAAGATAAAAACTGAGCCATGAGAGAAGGATATTAATATGGATAAAACAAATTGAGATGGATAGGAAAAAACAGAAAGTTTAATAGTAATAGAGCACCAGAGAGTAGGTTCCATGCAGAGAATAGGACTAAAAAAAGTAAAATTGAAATCGCTTTATCTGAGTGTGTGGTGCTTCCACAATAAGACAGATGAACTGGTACAAAACTAGAGATCATTATGACTGAAATATATGCCATGATTTTGCATCCACATTTACCACAAGCACAAATGGCAATGTGGGCACGAAATATTGAAAGATACAGAAAATAAGAATCTTGCTGGTGAAATCTCATTTTTCATTTCTCCCCACTGCCATCCCCACCTGTGGTGTAATGAAGTTCCCCACAGGAAGGTCAGAAATCTCATTTGAATTTACTTACATATAACGTATGATGTGGCGAGTTCTTTTTGCCCAGTTCTGATTTTTAAAAATCTGTTGCAAACTTTGCCAATGTGATGTCTGCTTTACAGTCATATCTCCCTAAGGAATTCCTCAAATGCTGAGGAGACATCAACAGATTTTTAAAAACCAGAACCAGGTAAAGAGAACCCACCAAATCCACACATAGATAAGAACAGAAGAACTAGAGCACAGATAGACAATTCAACCCCTCGAGCCTGCTCCACTATTCAATATGCTCAAGGCTGATCTCATCTTGGCCTCATCTACTCCTTCCTGCCTGCTCCATAATCCTTCATCTCACTTCCAATTAAAAATCAATCCATCTCCTCCTTAAATTTATTTACTGTTTTGGCATCAAGTAAACTCTGGGGAAGAGAATTCCACAGATTCATGACCCTTTGAGTGAAGTAATTCCTCCTAATTCCTGTTTTAAATCCCTCAGTCTAAAACTATCTCTCTTATTAAGCTCAATCTCTCTTATTAAGACAAGTCCTCCATCTCTGGACTCAATCTAATGGGCCTTCCCTGAACTACCATTAATGTATTTACATCCTTCTTCAAGTAAGGGGACCAAAACTGTATACAATACTCCAGATGCAATCTCATCAAGTTGTAGCAGCACTTCCTTGCTTTTATATTCGACTCCATTAGTAATGAATGTCACAATACCATTTATCTTCCTTATTACCTGCTCCACCTGTACACTTTCTTTTTGAAATTGATGCACAAGAACACCCAGATCCCTCCACACCAATGTGTTTTGAGATTTCTTTTATTTAAGATACTAAGTTGCCTTTTTATTCCACTGACCAAAATGGATAACCAAAGTGAATAAGTGAATTTGCATTGTTAAGTGTAGCCCCTGGGGAGGAGAAAGAAAGAGACATGTCTGAGCAGTACCCTGGCATTATCCCCTGGAACTCTGGCACTGCCTGAGAACCAGACTGAATATACAAAATTCAAAGGGGAGGTGGAAAAGCAAATAGGAGAGATAAAGAGGGAACATGAAAAGAGATTCAGCCATGAAAAAGAGGGAACACAAATTCTAAGTCTGGTAAAAGGAGGAGAAGACTTGATTAGGAACCAAAAAGGGCTAAGGCACTACGGCTGGCTGGGTCGCATCCAAAAACACTGATAGAAGTGAGCATGGAATATGTAGAGGCATTTGCCATAATCTTTCTGTCTTCATGAGACTCAAAATCCAGAAGCCTGAAGAATTCCAAAATTTATATGCTTTTCCGAAAAGATGCGTAAAGATAAGCATGGCAACTACAAGCCAATCAGTTTAACTCCAGTGGTGGGGAAACTTCTAACAGTAATAATTTAGTCCAAAATTAATAGTCATGGAGACAAATACAGATTAATTAAGGAGAATCCACATAGATTTCTTAAGGGAAAATCATGTTTAACTAATTTGCTAATGTTTTTTGATGAGAGACGAGAGGGAATTAATGAGGGCAATGCTGTTTGTGGTGTGCGTAGACTTCCGAAAATACTTGATGCAATGCTAGACAACAGACTTGTGAGAAAAGTTATAGCTTATGGAATCAAAGAGAAAGTAGCAACATGGTTATGAGATTGGCTAAGTGACAGGAAACAGTGGATTTCAAAGATGTTTTCCAGACTGGAGGAAGATTTGTCATAGATTTCGCCAGGGGTCAGTGTTGGAACCTTTGCTTTTCTTGATATCTATTAACAACCTAGTCATTGATATAGATGGCAAAATTGCAAAATTTACAGATGATATGAAACTGGGAAGCATTGTGAACTGTAAGGAAGATAGTGTAAAAGCTCGAAAGGATGCAGACAAATTAGTGGAAACAATAGACAAGTAGCGGTTGAAGTTCAATGGAGTGAAATGTGAATTGCTTCATTTTGACATGAAGAATATGAAAAGACAATATCAAATAAAAGAATACAACTCTAAGGAGGTGCAGGAAAAGAGAAGCCTGGGTGTATATATGTATGAGTCATTGAAGGTGGCAGGTGTTTTATTTACACTATTGTACATTCTAAGCTTCTAGGTCAGTACATTTCTCTCTTAACATATTTTCTTCTCAGTCCCATGCACATGACTTACTGATGTTATTGTTACATCATGAAAAACATCACCATCTCATTACCATAACTATACCCATTAAGTATAATCTTAACCTTTTTTTAATAAGAATCTTAAACTATTTGCATCTAGTTCTGATTTCTCCCAATGTGTGCTTTGCTGATAGCAAATTATTATTATTTAGTGTCACCACTGCTGGTGTTGTGGTATGTGGTTTGGTTTCCACTTTAAGTACTATTTGGATGTCTCTGTGGGTAACTTGTGTCTGTTGTGCACCGGAAAGGTTTCCCACTACCAATGAGTAATTTAGGTCTAACTCTGAATGACCTTTATTTATATTATAATTCATTCGAAGTTCCAAAGTAAGTACATCTGTTTCTTTTACAAGTCATTCATCTTCTCTTCTCAGGAACGTAAGGACTCATAGGTCGCTGTTATGTCATGATATGCATCATTATCTCATTATCATAGCTGTGAACCCATTATTCTGTAGCTGTTCAGATTGGAAGCATGCATTTTCTGAGGCTTTGAATGTAGGGTTTCTGAGTACAAGAACAAGGAAGTTATGTTAAAGATGTATAGGACACTGATTCAGCCTTAGCTGGAGCAGTGTGTTCAGGTCTGGATGTCAGACTTGTGGAAGGATGTGAAGGTGTTGGAGACAGTGTGGAACATATTCACAACAATGGTTCCAGGGTTGTGGAACCATTAAGGTTCGAAGGTTGGATTACCAGAGAAAGTCGAGTGAAATTTGCTAGAGATATTCAAAACCATGAGGCATCTGGATTGAGTAGGAAAAAATGTTCCCACTTGCGAAAGGATCAAGATTAAGAAGCACAGATTTAAAGTAATTTGCAATAGAAACAAAAGTGACACGAGGACAAGTTTTTTTCATGCAGAGAATGGTTCAGATCTGGAGTGCACTGCCTGAGAGTGGGATGGAGGCAGGTTCAATTGAGGCATTCAAAAGTGAAATGAAAGCAAAATAGTGCAGATGCTGGAATCTGAAACAAAAGCAGAAAATGTTGGAAAATATCAGCAAGTCTGATAACATCAATGGAAAGTGAATAGAGCCAATGTTTTTAGTCTGGATGGCCCTTAGTCAGACCCTTCACCAGCTCTGACAAAAAGTCATTCAGACTTGAAATGCTGGCCCTATTCTAAAGAGAAAGTGCAGAGGAGATTTACAAGAATGTTGCCAGGACTTAAGGCACTGAATAATAACAAGATTGGATGGGTTAGGACTTTTCTGTTTGGGCCATAAGAGACTGAGGAGTGATATTATTGAGGCATATAAGATCATGAGAGGCATGGATAGCATGAATGCACTCAATCTTTTTCCCAAATTTGGGGAATTGAGAACGAGAGGGCACATGTTTAAGTTAAGAGGGGAGAGAATTAATGAGAACCTGAGGATCAACTTTTTTACACAAGGCGGTATGTACGTGGAATGAGCTGTTGGAGGAAGTGGTTGAGGCAGGGACATTGACAACATTTAAAAGGCTTTTGGACAAATTCATGGATAAGAAAGCTTTGAAGGGATATGGACCAAATGCAAACCAATAGGGTTAGCTCAGATGGGCATTTTGGTTGGCATGGACCAGTTTGGGTTGAAGGGCCTGTCTCTGTGTCGCAGATTTTATGATTCAATAAGTAGCATGTCTTTTGAACTGTGGGAAAAAAAATCCACACAGACATGGGAAGACACCCAAGCCAAGAATCGAATTCAGTGCTAACCACTATGCCACTGCCCAATCTCTCCTCAGATGCTGTCAGAGAGTGCCATGGACCCGGGTTTGATTTCTGGCTTAGGTCATTGTCTGCGTAGAGCCTGCATGTTCTCCCCGTGTGTGTGTGTTTTCTCTAGGTGCTCTGGTTTCCTCCCACAGTCAGAAAGGGGTGTTGGTTAGGTGCATTGGCCATGCTAAATTCTCCCTCAGTACACCCTAACAGGCGCCGGAGTGCGGCGACTAGGAGATTTTCACAGTAACTTCATTGCAGTGTTAACGTAAGCCTACTTCTAACACTAATAAATAAACTTTAGAGATTTTACAGCATTTTTTTGATTCAAAAGTGAATTAGATCGTTTTATTCTGAAGCGAAAGGATAACTAGAACTAGTAGGGGAGAGATGGAGGGATTGCAGTAAGTGAATTGCTCATTCGGAGAACCAGAGCAGACACAATGGGCCGAATGGTCTCATGCAGTGTAACAATGTGTGTACTAGCCTCGCTCAGGTGATTGTAGGACTGCAGCACCCAGCAGGCTGTGCGGGGTAGTGACGTCAGAGGACTGGGTGTTCTTGTTGTTGTTGTCGTTGGTGGTGGTGTGTCCACTGGTCCGGAGTGAGAGTGTGATATGGTCCTGAGGGAGTGGTGCGTTAACGTTTTGTGATCAACAAGGTGCTGTGCCGACTGTGCTGCTGTTCCTCGGCCGGTGTTATAAATTATCTGCCCGCGGAAATGTTGTGGAAGGAAGGTTTGACGCCGAGGCCTAGTCACGGTGCCGGTTTCGGCAGGGTCGGCCGCGAGGGTAGAACTTCATCGCCGATCTGCCCTTCAGTCTGCGATGTGGGAAGTGAAACTGGCGGAAGGAATCTGTGTGTGTGTGAGGACATAAGGGGTGAGGAGATGGTTGAGGAGGGCAGTGTGCGTGGAAGGAGGTGAGAGGGCAGTGTGCGTGAAGGAGGGTGAAGAGGGCAGTGAGTGAAGTGTGGAAGGAGGGTGAGGAGGGCAGTGTGCGTGGAAGGAGGGTGAGGAGGGCAGTGTGCGTGGAAGGAGGGTGAAGAGGGCAGTGTGCGTGGAAGGAGGGTGAGGAGGGCAGGTGGAAAGGGGTGAGGAGGGCAGTGCGTGTGAAGGGGTGAGGAGGGGTGCGCGTGGAAGTGCGCGTGGAAGGGGGTGAGGAGGGCAGTGCGAAGGGGGGTGAGGAGGGCAGTCCGTGGAAGGGGGGTGAGGAGGCAGTGCGCGTGGAAGGGGGGTGAGGGGGCAGTGCGCGTGGAAGGGGGTGAGGAGGGCAGTGCGCCGTGGAAGGGGGGTGAGGAGGGCATGCGCGTGGAAGGGGGGTGAGGAGGGCATGCGCGTGGAAGGGGGGTGAGGAGGGCTATATGCGCGTGGAGGGGGGTGAGAGGCGCGTGAGGGGGGTGAGGAGGGCTATATGCGCGGGAGGGGGGGTGAGGAGGGCTATATGCGCGTGGAGGGGGGGTGAGGAGGGCATATGCGCGTGAGTGGGGGTGAGGAGGGCGCGTGAGGGGTGTGAGGGGGCTATATGCCGTGGTAGGGGGGGTGGAGGGCTATTGCGCGTGGAGGGGCGTGGAGGGGGGTGAGAGGGCTATATGCGCGTGGAGGGGGGGTGAGGAGGGCTATATGCGCGTGGAGGGGGGGTGAGGAGGGCTATATGCGCGTGGAGGGGGCTTATGCGCGTGGAGGGGGGTGAGGAGGGCTATATGCGCGTGGAGGGGGGGTGAGAGGGCTATATGCGCGTGGAGGGGGGGTGAGGAGGGCTATATGCGCGTGGAGGGGGGTGAGGAGGGCTATATGCGCGTGGAGGGGGGTGAGGAGGGCTATATGCGCGTGGAGGGGGGGTGAGGAGGGCTATATGCGCGTGGAGGGGGGGTGAGGAGGGCTATATGCGCGTGGAGGGGGGGTGAGGAGGGCTATATGCGCGGGAGGGGGGGTGAGGAGGGCTATATGCGCTGGAGGGGGGGTGAGGAGGGCTATATGCGCGCGTGGAGGGGGGTGAGGAGGGCGTGGAGGGGGGTGAGGGGGATGAGAGAGGCTATATGCGCGTGGAGGGGGGGTGAGGAGGGCTATATGCGCGTGGAGGGGGGGAGGAGGGCTATATGCGCGTGGAGGGGGGTGAGGAGGGCTATATGGCGAGGGGGGGTGAGGAGGGTATATGCGCGTGGAGGGGGTGAGGAGGGCTACACGAGGAGGGTGAGTAGGAGGGCTATATGAGGGGAGGGGGGTGAGGAGGGCTATATGCGCGTGGAGGGGGGTGAGGAGATATGCGCGTGGAGGGGGGGTGGGAGCGTGGGGGGGTGAGGAGGGCTATATGCCGTGTGGAGGGGGGTGAGGAGGCTATATGCTGTATGGGGGTGAGGAGGGCTATATGCGCGTGGAGGGGGGTGAGGAGGGCTATATGCTGTGGAGGGAGGAGATGAGGGTGAAGAGGGCAATGTGAGAGGGTGAGGAAGGTGTGTGTGTGTGTGGATTGATGAGTGAAGGATGTGCTTCTTGAGGCATTGACTCTGCTCAGAGCAGAGCTGGAACTTTGGTTTATAATATGTTCCAAATTCCAGTGCAGTTATTTTAACTTTTTATCAAAGTATGTGGCAGCAGGACTTATTACTTTTCTAAGCATGGTGAAATCCATTTTTCCTATTCCATTTTTTTCCAACTTTGATGTCTGAACGCACATGTGCTGTTATATGTTGTCATGTGGAAAAGGCTTTGATTTATACAGTGCATTTCAGAACCTCTGACGTTCCAGGGTGTTACAATCCATGCAATAAATGCTGTTGCAATTTTGGGAAACGCAATAGGGGAATTTATGTACAACCAAGTCCCACAAAAAACAGCATAATAATGAACAAATAATCGTATTAATATATGATGTTGACTGGGGGCTGAAGTTTATTTATTAATGTCGCAAGTATATTAACACTGCAATGAAGTTACTGTCAAAATCCCCTCGTTGCCACATTCTGGCGTCTGTTTGCATATACAGAAGAAGAATTTAGCACTGCCAGTGTACCTAACCAGCATGTTTTTTCTGGACTGTGGGAGGGAACCGGAGTACTCGGAGAAAACCCATGTGGACTTAGAGAGAACCTGCAGATTTGTACAGATAGTGATCCAAGCTGGGACTTGAACCTAGGTCCTTGGCGCTGTGAGGCAGCAATGCCAACCACTGTGCTGCTAACTATTTATTACTCATCTCGCCAGAGATAACGCTCCTTTGATAATAAAAACAAATGATTGTGAATGCTGGCATCTGAAACGAAGAGAAAATGCTGGAAAATTGCAGGTCTATCTGTCATGAGAGAATAGATTTAACATTTTGAATCAGGATGACCCTTCGTCAAAGCTGAAGACACTTAAAAAAAAAGGACAAGATTTCTAGGAAAAATACTGTGGATGCTGGGATCTCAGATTTGTGCTGTTAGGGTGAAGGGAGGGGGAGGGAATTGACAAAGGTGCCATAGACAAAGGGAGTATAAGTGGTGGCAAATGACACTTGCCACCCAACATTCTATTCTACTCTCAAAAGAACAAAGAAAATTACAGCGAAGGAAGAAGTCCTTGGCCCTCCAAGTCTGCACTGACCATGCTGCCTGCCTGAACTAAAACTCCCTATTCTTCTGGGGACCATATTCTTTTATTCCCATCCTATTCACGTATTTGTCAAGTCGTTCCTCCAAATTCACTATCGTATCTCCTTCCATGACCTCCACCAGCAGCGTATTCCAAGCACCCAATCACCCTCTGTATAAAAAAAAACTTGCCTCATATATCTCCTTTAAACCTTGCCCTTCACACCTTAAATCTATGGCCTGTAGTAGTTGACTCTTCCACCCAGGGAAAAAGCTTCTGACTGTCCACTTTGTCCATGCCCCTCGTAACCTTGTAGACTTCTATTGGGGTTGTATCTCAACGGGTCTTCCTTTGACACTCCATTTACTGTTTTGTTTTGCCATTTACACATTCTGATTTCTTAATGGCTATTATCAGCACTCTTCTTGGCAGTGATCACCATTTGTATTCCTTTTGTATTTTTATCTTCGTCAGTTTGTACCCTGCTCCCCCAAAGCTGACAGTATAAATCTCATCCTATTTGCTCTTGTCTTCTAGTCTCAAAATGCTAGCTGTATTCCCCACAAATGCTATCAGACATGCTGAGATTTTCCAGCATTTTCTGTCTTTGTATTGCAGAACTCTCCTGTTTTTTGAAATAGCGTTGAGTTAGCATTCCAGTGGAATGTCAGCCTAGATTTTGTAGTCATTTCCTGGAACTTGAACTCAAGACCTCATGACTCAAAGAAAATATTACCAACTGAATTATGGTTGTATATTTGGGAATCCAGAGATTTAAAGCAGATTTTAAGCACCGATGATGTAGCATAACTAGACAACTTGATACTGCATTCAAACTTGATTGCGATAATATATTTACATTCAAAAAAAGTAGTCCTATTGACATTTTGATGCCAATTGGTTCTCTCTATAACATGAGCGCTGCACTAACTGCAAAGAGAAAATGTTGGAAATCAAGGGGACCTGAATTTCCTTGGAGACAAATTCCTGAAAGTTAGCATCCTAGTACAGCAAGCTATTGGAAGGCAAATGATAACCCTCAGCCTGATTAGCATACCCAGATGAGCACTCAGATCCTGTGCAGAGCAGTTGGGAGGTGGGGTATTTACAGTCATCTTTCACCTCTCCTGACTCTGAACTGACATCCCTACCTGCTTCAAGAAGATGACCATCAAACCTGTACTGAAGAAGAACTACCAGCCACGTGTCTTAATTACTTACACCCAGTTGCTCTGATATCCATCATTATGAAGTGTTTTGCAAGGTCAGTCATGGCATGCATCAACTCAAGTCTACCAGACTGCTTAGATCAACTATAGTTTGCTGATTATTGCAACATGCCATCTCCTTGGCGCTACATTCAACCCTGTAAAACCTGGATAACAAGGATACTTACATCAGACTCTTATTTATTGACTACAGCTCAGCCTTCAACACCATTATCCCAATGAATCTCAGCTCCAAACTCCATGGCCTGGGGCTCAGCTTCGCCTTCTGTGACTGGATCCTAGACTTCCTAACCCACATACCACAATCGGTAAGGATAGGTAACAATACTTCTTCCATGATTATCCTCAACACTGGTGTCCCACAAGGCTGTGTCCTCAGCCCCTTACTATATTCCTTATATACTTATGATTGTATGACCCAATTCTACTCCAATTCCTTTTTCAAGTTTGCTGATGACACCACCATAGTGGATCAGATCTCAAACAATGACAAGCCAAATACAGGAAAGAGATAAAGAATCTCGTGACATAGTACAATGACCATAATCTCTCCCTCAATGTCAGTAAAATGAAGGAGATAGATGTTAGCTTTGAGAAACATACTGGAGGACGCACCCCTGTTTACATTAATGATGGTGAATGGAAATGGTCAAGAGCTTGAAGTTTCTAAATGTTCAGGTCACCAACAGTTCTTGTTCCTCCATACAAGTGTTATCGTGAAGAAAGCCCACCAATGCCACAGAAGGCCAAGAAAATTCAGCAAATCTGCTACAAGTCTGGTGCAGACTCAATGGGCCAAATGGCCTCCTTCTGCTCTAAAGGGATTCTGTGATCTTTTTCTGTGAAAAGAGTTAAGTCATTACAGCCCATGATGTAGGAGGCAGTATATTGGCATGGATAGAGAATTGAGTAAGGGACAGGAAACAGTGATTGATGATAAGAGGTTCTTTTTCAAGTTGGTGATCTGTAACCACTGGGGTCAGTGCTGGGACTGCAACTGTGATCCTATTGAATGGCAGACCAGGCTTGAGGGGCCAAATAACCTACTCCTGCCTATATGGACCCCAAAGAACAGGGAAGGTTGCAGCACGGGGGCAAGCCCTCTGGCCCTGCAAGCCTGCACCAACCATGCTGCCTGACTGAATTTCTTTACTCAGAGGGTAGTAAGGGCATGGAAAGCCCTGCCTGCAGCAGTTGTGGACTCGTCAACTTTAAGGGCATTCAGATGGTCATTGGATAGGCATTTGGATAATAATTGGAATAGTTTAGTTTAGAGGGCCATTAGATTGATTCCACTGGTCAGCCCAACATCAAGGGCAACAACAATGTTCCTATTATTTAGATTCTGATGTCCTGTTCAACCACCAGCCTTCCTCAAACCTGTCTCATCAGCATTGGTTTTTTTTTCTTAGTTTTGAAGAGTGACAATTTTAGAATAATAAAATGTTTGGTTAACTTTTTGCTTTTCTTAGTATTTCATTAGGTAGATTGCAAGGGCATGAGAAACTTATAGCACAATTATTTTTGAAAGCTCGAGCAAAGTAGGAATTTAGTTGCAGAGGATGTGAGATAGTTAGTCAAAAGAAATGAGAGAATGGAAAGTTTGTGATGGTAAACTTCTCCAAAACTAGATTTTAATTTCCTGATGACTTGAGAAATGGACCAGGAAAATGAATTCTAAGTGAAAAATAAATATACTTTTCCTGCTCATTCAATAAAAGAAATGAAGGGCATGAGAACAACTTAATATTGGAACAGCTTTAGCCATGCTAAATCCTCCTTCAGTGCATTGGCCATGCTAAATTCTCTCTGTGCACCCAAATAGGCGTCAGAGTATGGCAACTAAAGAATTTTCACAATAACTTCATTGCAGTGTTAATGTGTCACAAGTAGGTTTACAAGTAAATAAATGTTAAAAAATTTAATTTCAGAATCTTTCAGTGGGCATGCATCTCATTTTAAAGAGTGGTTTTGCATCCTAACAACTAAATAAAACTCTTTGGTAACAAGAAAATTACACCAAACTTGTTGGGATTTTAGCTGCATTTTGAAAAGATAATTTTAAACTGCATAGTCACAATGCTTCAAAAAAATCTTCACGTGTCGAGAGAAAAAATTTTAATATTTAACCAATGTTTGTTTTACAGATGTCTAGTTTAGAAGATAATGCTGAGTCTTTGGAACCCAGTGATGGTGGAACGAGTATTCCATGTTCGAAAAGACAAAAAACAGAGAGCACTGCTGTACAAGATGAATATGACTCTACTGAACAGCCTGAGAAAGATAAAACTGATGGTGCTGAACAGCAAAGTGGAACTGAATACCTCGCCCCACACGGCAGTCAGTGCTCAGAGTTGAAAGAAGGCATGGAGAATAATTCGCCATCAGTTTCAAAATTTGAGGAGGACAACACGCAGCGTAATGAGAAGAATGGTATTACTGAACCTGAAAATGTTGCTCAATTTGAAAATGAATTAATGTTATTTTATAAAGAATTGGAAAAAATTGAAAGTGAGACTGATTTACAAGTTAATGAATGTGTGGATGCTTCACAGAGTTCAGCAGAATACGTTGGAAGCACTACAGTGAGTAAGCATAAAGAAAAGAAAACTGGTAAGCGATGCAAAAAGACTACAAATGATAACACTCAAATGGCAGGTGACCCATGTACTGGTAGATCACAAATTCCTACATGTGACACACAGCAAAATAGTATTATGTGCCCATCAAGGCCTCAGTGGAACCAGCCGCAAGCTTTTATTGGACCACAAGGACCCCCTCTGTCGAGGTTCAGTACCCCATTTGCTTATCAGAGATACATTGGCCCATCACAGGATCGAGTCCCTTTTCCTCATGACCACCTGTTTTCAAGTAATGGCCACGTCAGTGACTGCAACAGTGCACCAATTCAAGCAACAAATGAGATTTGTGATGTTCAGACATGCCTCACTAATGACTATATAGTAGAACCTGGGCATAAATATTTTTACAACTCTGGCCCACATCAAAATAATGAAGGTTGGCCTAATATGCTGAGGGCTGGGGTAACTAACTTGTGTCAGCAGAAAACGGAGGATCATTCAAGACCAGGTATTGGAAATAAAGAACTCGTGTTTATGCGTGGTCCACCAGGTTCTGGAAAATCTACCCTTTCACGGTAGGCTTTATTCGAATTATTTGTCATTCTTCAGTTAATTCTTGAGAATGGTAATTTTATGCTTTATTGGCATTATTTTTGACTTGATAGTCAGTGTGCTTTATTTTGAGTGGTAATGCTCTTCTATCAATCAAAAATCCTTTATATCATTCAGATTGTGGATAATAAGAGATTATTTGAACTAGGGACAGATTCTTTATTTTTATCTGCTTAAGAGACCTGCAAACCTTAATGTCAAAGATAGAAGCTTTGAAGCATTCAGTTACTGAATTCCAGAAAAATGTTTGAGACAGTTGGCAGTTGAAGAAGAACATATTTTTCAAATGTTGACAATTGCATGGAAACTATAGCATTTTGCAGCTTCAGTCTCCAGCTTATATATCAAGAAGAAATTACTCTCAGAATTAGTGATAAACTCGAGAGATTTATTATTGTAATATCCCTTCCTACTGATGTTCATTTTAAAAAGTTTAGTGCCATTACATACTCTATCATTTCTTGCTTATTTATATTTTAACTTCTGTTATCTCATTTCTAAGTAACAAAATCGTTCAGGGACTTGTATTCATTCATGAAATGTGGGCATTGTTGGCAAAGCCAAGATATATTGACTATTCCTCTTTGCCCTTGGTGGTGTGAACGACTCACTTGAACTACTGCAGTCCATGTGCTTTTAGGGAGGGCATACCAGGATCTTAGTCCAATAATGGTGAAGGAATAACAATACAGTTTCAAGTTAGAATGGCGTGTGGCTTTTCAGTGCTGATGTTGAGCACTTCCCATACCTTGGCAGCTACTTCTCTCAAAAGAGCACCATTGGCAAGGAGATCCAACAATGTGTCGGCTATATCAGTTCAGTGTTCGACAACAAAGACCTCTGCAAAATCATCAATATGCTCCTGTATTGAAGTGAGACCTGGACTGTCTATCAATGACACATAGGAGGCTTAAGAAATTCCATCAGAAATGGCTCCACTGCATTCTCAGGATGCAATGAGGGAACCATAAAAAAAGCTAGTGTCTTTCTTGAAGGCAGCTCCATAGGCATTCAGGCAAAAGTCCTGCAAAATCAATTCTCAACCCATAAGAGAGTCAAAGAAAATGCTTTAGACGCTCCTTGAAGCATAGCAGCATCAACATTAATGATTGCAAGGTGCTTGCTGACAGTCATTCAAAATGATAACAGCATCTTAATGATGAAGCATAGTGAAAGAAAAGGAAGCAAATCTTGCATTCAGATTCCACTACCTTCTGGGACATTTTGTTCTTTCATGAGATGTGGGCATCACTGCCAATGCCAGCATTTTCTGCCTGTCCCTAATTGCCCTTGAATTCAATGGCTTGCTAGCCCATTTCAGAGAGTCCACACATTGCTGTCGGCTTGGAGTCATATCTGCCCAGACCAGGTAAACATGGCAGGTTATCTTCCCTAAACAGCATTCGACTGGTTAAGGCACATGAGTACACTATGGTTGAAACCTTGATCCTGAGTGGGTATTATCTTCTAATGGTAGTGGTTCTTACTGTCCTTGTTTTGGATGGTAGCAGTAACAGGTTTGGAAGTGACTTTCAAAGGAGTATGCGTATTGTGTACACTGCTTCCACTGCACAGGTACTGAAGGGAATGGATGTTTAAAGTGGTGGATGGTTGCTTTGCTCTAGATGGTGTTGAGCTACAGTTATCCAGACAAGTTGGCAGTATGTTGTCCCCAACCTTAAGTCCCTTGCATAATAAATTATATTTGGTTGAAAACTAATCTTTTCCAAAGCTGCCTCTTCTCAGTTGGGTGTAGTTCAAAAGAAATTTTTTTTAATGCAGTTTTATCAATTAAACTAGACACCAATTTTCTATTTTGACATTATTGTGAAGGTAAGATATTTCACTTCGGGCATGATGCTACTGACACACTGGGAAGTTTTTATCAAAACAAACTTTATTTAATAACACAGTTTAATTATAACAAATTAAGTAGCTTAATCTTTAACAACTGTACAGTACATAAACATGACCAGATACAGTTGTTAACTGCTAACTTATCACTGAAGTCCAATCAAGAAATGTTTCCCTTACAGATTCAAACACATTATAATTAGCAAAACACAGGCAAGCTTGCTTGTCATTTAGGTTAAGTCCTGGAGCTTCCAGAAAACCCCTGAAGAGAGTCAGAGGGACACTTGTTTTTTTCAACAAGTCCAGACAGCAACTGCTTATATTTTAAAATGAAAATGAAACTTATTTTCCTGCAGACTTAGCTCCTCCCATTCATCTTTATCCTTGTCAATCAACTTAATCAAAATCTTACATGAATCTGCATTCATGTAATTCAAGAATGCAGGTTAATAACTGATTTGTTAGGAATATGTTACTTTGAAAAATTAATGAATCTTTTATTTATTTAGGTTCTCCTGGGATTTTAGATTATCTAAAATCCCAGGAGAGCCTAAATAAATAAAAGATTCATTAATTTTTCAAAGTAACATATTCCTAACAAATCAGTTATTAACCTGCATTCTTAGCATGTACTGCATATTTCTCAGACCAATTGACTCCTGCAACAAAACACTGCCTCTTAAAGCAGCTCCACTTTATACATAAAATGTGTCAAAATAGCACAGTACCATCTCAATACTATTTTTTCAATCTGCTATTTCACTTGAAGCTATTGAGAATTTTGGCCAGAGCAAGGAACGTGTAAAAAGCTGTCATTGATGTTGGGAGAATATCAATTTTTTTAATAACCTGCCTGGGGAATCCATCAATAAATATACAAGATAAACTAAATCAGATTAGTTTTAAATCTTTGCCATCATGGGATGGAAAGTATCAATCAATATAGGTCCCTAATCTGGTAAAATCTTCATGTCTTATTTTACTGACAACAATTTGATTTTACTAATGAAATTGTTTTTGATTGAATCACTTCATTAATATTTTTATGTGAATCTAAAATCTGTAGTGGCTATGGTATTAGAAGATATTCTGAAAGACAAGATGTACAGGCGTTTAGAATGGCAAAGACTGATTAGGGACAGTCAACATGGCTTTGTAGAAAATCATGTCTTACAAATTTGAGTTTTTTGAAGGGATAACCAAGAATATAGACGAAGGCAGTGCAGTTGTTGTTGTCTGTATGGACTTTACTAAGACCCTTGACAAGATATCAAAAGATAGGTTGTATAAGGTTATATTTCATGGGATCCAGAGTGGATACAAAATTAGCTTAATGACAGGAGACAGAAGGTTGTTGTAGAGGGTTGTTTTTCAAACTGGAAGCCTGTGACTAGCGGTGTACCTCAGGGATCGGTGCAGGGTCCACTGTTACTTGTCATTTATGTTAATGATTTGAATGAGAATTTAGGGGGCCCTGTTAGTAAATTTGCAGTTGACACCAAGATTGGTGGCATAGTGACAATGAAGAAGATTATCTCGGATTGCAATGGAATCTTGATCATTTAGGCCAGTGGGCTGATGAATAGCAGATGGAGTTTAATTTAAGTAAATGTGAGATGATGCATTTTGGTAGATTAACTGAGTAAGTGCTGCCCAGGTTCAATGTTAGGGCATTGGGGAAAGTTATAGCACAAAGAGATCTAGGGGTACAGGTTCACAGCTCCTTGAAAGTGGAGTCATGATGGACAGAGTGGTGAAGAAGGTATTCAGCATGCTTGGTTTCATTGGTCAGAACATAGAATACAGGAGTTGGAATGTATTGTTGAAGTTGTACAAGACATGGGTGGCATGGTACCACAGTGGTTAGCACTGCTGCTTCACAGCTCCAGGAACCTGGATTCGATTCCTGGCTTGGGTTGCTGTCTGTGTGAAGCGTGCATGTTCCCGTTCTCCTTGTGCCTGTATGGGTTTCCTCCCACAGTCCAAAAATGTGCGGGTTAGGTTGATTGGCAAAGCTAAAAAAAAAATGCCTTTAGTGCCCTGAAATGTGTATGTTAGAGGGATTATAGGTAAATATGTAGGGATATGCGGGTAGGGCCTGGGTGAGATTGTGGTTGATGCAGGCTCAATGGACCAAATGGTCTCTTTCTGTATTGTAGGGTTTGTATGATTCTATTCCATGATTTCTATATTGATTCAACTGCATTTGGAATATTGCATATAGTTCTGGTCACCCTAATATAGAAAGGATATTGTTAAACTAGTCAGAGTGTTGAGAAGATTTACTTGGATGCTACTGGGACATGATGGATTGAGTTATAAGGAGAGGCTGGATAGACTGGGATTTTTTTTCATTGGAGCTTAGGAGGCTTGGGGATGGTCTTATTGAGGTCCATAAAGTAATGAGGGACATAGATCAGCTAGATTGTCAATATCTTATCCCAAAGGTAGGAGTAAATAAAACTAGAGGGCATAGATTTCAGGTGAGAGGGGAAAATTACAAAAAGGTCCAGAGCAGCATTTTTTTTCAATCATAGGGTGGTGAGTGTCTGGAACAAGCTGCCAAAGATAGTAGAAGATGTGTGTACAATTTTGTTTTTTAAAAACCAAGGACATGGACCAGATGTGGGCAATTGGGAGTAGCTTCGAGTAGCTTAAAACAAAGAGCAGCATAGACAAGTTGGGCTGAAGGATCTATTCCATGCTGTAAACCTCCATGACTCTATTTCAGCTTTGTTCAAAATCTTGGGTTTGACATTAACATTTGACCAACATCTATCATACTGTTATTGGCTTCAAAATGGTGACATAGCCTGAAAGTTTATGATTTCCCATCATGTATAAATTGAAGGTTAGCACGTGGTAAACTGACATAACTGCAATGTTCCTGTGGTTTTTGAGCATTTGAATTTTCAAATTGGTTGAACGCATGCTGTAGAATGATCGGTTTATTTTGTGCATTATTCATTTAATTGTTAACCTTTTTAGCTGGAGAAATAAACTTAATGCAGCAACCATTAATCTGACAGATTGAAATGGGAGTCTATTTCTGCTAACTTTAATCTTTTTCCATGAATTTATCTCAAAAATTGTTTAAGTAATTGAGTCGTACGGTATCACAGTAGTTAGCACTGCTGCCTCACAGAGCCAGGGACCTTGGTTCAATTCCTGGCTTGGCTCACTGTCTGTGTGGAATCTGCATGTTCTTCCTACATGTGTGTGGTTTTCCTCCAGGTGTTCTGGTTTCTTTCCACAGTCTAAAGATGTGTGGGTTAGGTAGATTGGCAATATTAAATTATCCCTCAATGTTAGGAGGAACTAGCTAAGGTAAATATATGGGATGAGGGCCTGGATGTGATTGTAGACTCGATGAGTTGATGGCCTCCTTCTGCACTGTTGGACTCAATGAATTAATTGAACTTTGATTACCATTTTGGGAGTTGAACTCTGTAATTTGGTGTATGTATTTGCAAATGTTGTTCATCCCTTGCACGTTTTTCTGCTTTACAACTTAACATCCCTATCTCACAATATGTGTGGTACGCTCCTGATACTATATTATGTATGACAATTTTCGCTGCTTCTGAACTAAGGTTGCAACCTCTGGTCTGGAATTGAATAGCACCTTCCAATATGCAAAGTTTTTCAACCAAGTGTAAGTGGCTGGTATCTCTGTTCTTTTAAAGGGCAGTTGCTTCACCTTGGCAGTAGGTTAATATATGCTATGGTACGCCTGCCCTCAAACAGTCTAACTCCTGGCTTGTGAGAAAAACTAGAGAATATGTGCTTGTCTGTTTCTGAGCAAAGCTGATTTTATTTTTGTTAATGCTATTTGTTGTTATGCTGGATTGTCTCTGTATCTTGGATTGTGAGATCCTTGCTTCTCATTTTTAAGAAGATTGGACTTGGAAGGAATACACTAAAATTATCCCTGTACTAATTTACAAGTGGACCAATTGCTGTTGTTTCAATCAGAATGGAACTTGGTGTTGGCATTACAATTGTCAACAAAATCATGAAGAAAATATAGATTCTGGGTTGGTTACTTTATGTTAGGTTTTTTTTATTACCATCTGTGGAAACCTGTAAGTAACTGAAAATATGATTGGTAATGAGCAATGATGCTTGAGACTGATGAAGTAGGTGGCATTCATGTTTTGTAATATATTCGTCTAGATTTAATTTGTATACTTGAAAAATACAGTCACCTTGCTAGGTAACTTTTAGGAATCAAGAAACAGCTTCTATATTCTTAGATAATGTTGGTAATTGCATGCATTGCTCTGAATTATATTAAACCATAATTTTTATTAAGATGTTTTGACATGATGAGATACATTCATAATGGGTCTATCACATCACTATACTTCAAAAGATGAAGCTTAAAATCTTTTTTGGTGGGTTAATGTTACTGATTAAAAGTGCTATATGTTTTTTTCAGAAATAATTCAATTGGCAATGTAATCATTCTTGAGTATTTCTATTTGCAGATTGCTGTTAGGTCAAAATCCTAATGGTGTGGTATTAAGCACAGATGATTATTTCTGTCAGAATGGAGTTTACTGGTTTGACCCCAGTTTCCTTGGAGAAGCGCATGAGTGGAATCAGAACAGAGGTATGAATTGTGTTTTGTTCATTGTCACTCTGGATACCTCTATCTGTTTGAATTTTGTTTTTGTTTTGGTACATCTGATTGGAAAATCGCCAAAAGGAAGCTGAACAGCCAGTTTCATGGATAATGAAAGATGAACTTTCATGCTCTATGGAATAGTTCTGAATGGGGAAAACATAACTTGAGACAAATGAGTCATAAATAGCTCTAATCTGAGTCCTTTAAAACTTGACAAGATGAAAATGCATGGCCGTAAAATAAAAAAAGTAAGCATTTAAAAGTTCCCATAATTTATCAGTAGATTGAGAAGTAATGTTTAAACCAGTGAGGTTTACAGTTACAGAAAATTTCAGTGTTCATGGAATAAATGTACTTTTTTCTGATAGGTTTAGGGCGGCACTGTGGCACAATGGTTCGCACTGCTGCCTCACAGCTCCAGGGACTAGGGTTCAATTCCCAGCTTGGGTCACTGTCTGTGTGGAGTTTGCATGTTGTCTGTGTATCTGTGTAGGTTTCCTCCAAGTGCTCTAGTTTTCTCCCATAGTTCAAAGATCGGCGGGTTAGGTTGATTGGCCTTGTAAAGTGCCCCTTAATGTCCCGGGATATATATGTTAGCAGGATTGACAGGATAAGTAGGCCTGGATGGAATTGTCGCCGAAGTCCTCTAGACAGCATCCTCCCAATCTATGAAAAACCATTTTTCAGAGTACCTACACCATATGGAAATGGTTCAAGAAGATGGTATACGTTCTTCTGTTTCTCGAGGGCAATTAAAGCTGGCCTAGCTTGTGACACCCATGTTCGATTAAAAACATTTTTTAAAAACGTGCACCTCGTGGCTTACATGTCATGAAATATTGTGCATTTTTGCCACTGTCATAGTGGATATCAAGCATAAATGTCAAAAAGAAATTTTTTAAAAAAAAATTGAGATAAATTATTGTTGTAGAAATTCAGGAATTTCTGAGTAAATCTCTCTGCACAATGTGACATTTAAAGATTCGGCTGATGTGATTTGAGGGATGAAATGGAGGCCATAGAAAGATTTATGGTTGAGGATTTTGAAGCCTGAGGACTGATGGTTAGTGTAAAGTGGCAAAGCCTGGTGTGATAACTATGTTTGAGACTTTGCATTGTCTCAGAGTTAAAGGCAAATTACTGCGGGTGCTGGAATCTGAAACCAGGAGAGAAAATGCTGGAAAATGTCAGCACGTCTGGCAGCATCTATAAGAAGAGAAAAGAGCTGATGTTTCAAGTCCAGATGACCTTTGTCAAAGCTAAAAGGCCAGATGGCAGAAACGCTGGAATCGAAGGGTAAGGTGTGACAGATGTGTGTGTGTATGTGTGCGCAGAGGTGGGGAGGTAGTGGGGGGAGATGGGTGGCAGAGAAGTAAAATTGAGAATAAGGGGGAAAAGGGAAGCAAAGAGAGAGAAAAGTAAAAGGGGTAAGAGCGTAAGGAAAAGGAAAATAAAGAAAGACAATAAAGAGATAAAAGGTAGAGAATAGTTAACTAAATAAAATCAGAACAAAGGAGTTGAGGTGACATTTAACGAATCATCCTTCTTGCCTTCCGATCTCAACAATGAATAGAATTTCAGATGATTAGCTCTATTGATGTCTTTTTTATATGTATTAACTTCTTTTTCACTGATCTCCTTCCATAATCCGATGATGATTACTCACTCTTGTCATTGACTGCTCAGCAAGAGGAAATTAACTCTTCTTTTGATTTTTTAAGTTTGATTTAATATTGTCATATGTATTAGTATACAGTGAAAAGTATTGTTTCTTGCATGCTAGACAGACAAAATAAATCATATACAGAGAAGAAAAGGACAGAGTGCAGAATGTAGTGTTATTATATAGTGTTTAGAGGACATAATGCAAGGTAGGTGCATTCGAAAGTCTGATGACAGCAGGGAAGAAGCTGTTCTTGAGTCAGTTGGTACTTGTCCTCAGATTTTTGTATTTTTTTTCCAACAGAAGAAGGTGGAAAAGAGAATGTCCAGGGTGCATGGGATCCTGAATTATGGTTGCTGCTTTTTCTAGGCAGCAGGAAGAAATAAACAGGGTCAATGTGGGGAGGCTGCTTTGAGTGATGGACTGGGATTTGTTCACAACCCTTCGTAGTTTCTTGTAGTCTTGGATAGAGCAGGAGCCATACCAAGCTGTGATACAACTAGAAGCAATGCTTTCTATGGTGCATCTGTAAAAGTTGGTGAGCATTATAGTGGATGATACAAATTTTCTTCGTTTTCTGAGAAAATTGAGGCATTGTAAAAATAAAGTTAAGTTTATTTATTAGTTACAAGAAAGGCTTACATTAACACCACAATGAAGTTACTGTGAAATTCCCCTAGTTGCCACCTTCGGCGGCTGTTCGGGTCAGTGCACCTAATCAGCACGTCTTTAGAATGTGGGAGGAAACCGGAGCATCCAGAGGAAACCTGTGCAGACACGTGGACAATGTCTCTGTTTCTGTGGAGTTTGCAGGCCAGGAATTGAACCCGGGTTCTGGTGCTGTGAAACAGCAGTGCTAACCAGTGTGCCGCCCCATTTGTGGGCTTTTTTAACTGTAGTGTTGGCATTTGGGGGCCAGGATATGTTGTTGGTGATCTGAACATCTAAAAACTTCATGTCTTCCACCATTTCTGCTTCATTCCCATTAATATAGATGGGCATGTCCTCCACTACGCTTCCTGAAGTCGATGACTAGCTCCATCGTTTTGTTACCACTGAGACAGAGCGATTGTCATTGCACCAGCTCACCGGATTCCCTATCTCTTCTCTGTGCTCAGTTTCGTCATTGTTTGTTTGAGATCTGACCCATACGGTGGTGTCATCAGCAAACTTAAAAATCGAGTTGAAGGAAATTTAGCCATGTCATAGATGTATAAGGAGTGTAGTAAGAGGCTGAGAACGCAGCCTTATGATGCACTGGTGTTGAGGATGATTGTGGAGGAGGTGTTGTTGCTTATTGATTGCGATCTGTGGGTTAGAACATTGAGGATTCAGTTGCAGAAAGAGGAGCTGAGCCCCAGGCCACGAAGTCTGGAGATGGGTTTCATAGGAATAATGGTGTTGAAGGCTGAACTGTCGTCGATTAAGTAGAAATCTGACATAGCTATCTAGGTGTTCCAGGGTTGAGTGCAGGGCCAGAGAGGTGGTGTCTGCTGTGGACCTATTGCAGCGATAGGTGAATTGTAGTGGATCCAGGCAATCTGAGAGGCCGGAATTGATTCATCCATGACTAGCTTTTTGAAGCACTTCATAATGATGGCTGTCAGAGCAGTTGAGGATAATCATTAAGACATGCTGCTTCGCTTTTCTTTGGTACTGGGGTGATGGTCATCTTTTTGAAACAGATAGGAATCTCAGATTGTTGTAGAGACAAGTTGAAGATATCTACGAATACCTATGCCAGCTGATCAGTGCAGGATCTGAGTTCTCATCCAGGGTCATGGGCATTCGGCCTCTTATTTTCAATAAATGCATCATTCATGGCACAAGACAGCACAGAGTCGCTGAGCAGAGACTGATAGCCAAGGCCTGCACACATGATGACGGCCTCAACCAGGATTTTGGATTCCTGTCACACTATTTGTAACCCCCATGACTTGCTTGGGTTTTCAACAGTCCACTTACTGAGCTGTCTGGAGACAATATACATCTCTTTAACCCATGCTTAATGCTATCTCCACTCACATTGTCTGCTCCTTTAAGATTGACTAGCTGTAAAGACTCACATTCTAATCAGTATTCTGTAAACTGAGTGTGTGCCTTTTTATGCACTGTTTGTGATCAAAACTCCCCACTTAGCTGATGAAGGAGCAGCGCTCTGAAAGCTAGTGGCATTTGCTACCAAATAAACCTGTTGGACTTTAACCTGGTGTTGTGAGACGACTTCCTGTGTTTACCCTAATCCAATGAAGGCATCTCTACATCATATACACCATTCAAGCCAGTTGTTTTCCATGGATTGATCTTTGAGAGGGCTGCTCTCACAACTGTAATGATGACCTTGGATACAGATTGAACCGAGGCTTCTGGGGTGGGAGATGTGCTCTCGCTGATCTCATGCTAAAAACAGACATAGAATGCATTGAGCACGTCAAGGAGCTCAAGGAGGAGTATCTTCTTGATCACTACCAAACCTTTTAATCTTAAAAACCCAAGTTTTAAACCCCAGCCCTATTTTTTTTCTAGTTTCATTTCTCTCTGACCTCACCTTGACCATATGATCTGTCCCCCAGCTTCTTTGACCCTATTTCCACAAACTGAGGTCCATTCAATTTTGCTACCCTTTCCCTCTTGCTAACTGATATGATGTTAGTAAAGGGAGCAGTTGAAATATCATGCAGTATCATCAACTTTGAGGGAAATATTTCTGGAACATAAGGTGCACTGGATTAATGCACTAAGGCTTTAATAAGGCACAATTTTTAAAATTTGTTCACTCGTGGGATGTGGGTGATGCCAGCAAGTCCAATATTTATTACCCTTGAAGGTTATGGTGGCAAGCAAACTTCTTAAACTGCTGCAGTACATCATAACTGTTCTTAATGCAACTGATAGTTTGCATAGTCATTTCTGTTGCTGTCAATTGCACTCCTGCGGGTCTGGCCTAAAGTATCGACCAGATCAGATAAGGACAACAATTTCCATTGCTGAGTCAACCAATAATCTGGTAGTTTCAAGTTCAATTTGTTGATAACTGGCTTTTTATGCCAGATTTATTTAATTAACTGAATTTAAATTCCCAAACTGCCATGGGGGATTTGAACTCTGATTTCCAGATTATTCATCAAGTCCTTTGGATTACTTATTCATTAAAATAAATGCTACCCTATTTGCCACGATGAAACATTGCTGCTATTCTTCATATCCGGGTCATTTTTAGCCTCTTGGAGGCAAAGAATAATAAAGAATTGTTAGATGTATGGAATGAATGCCCTCAATTCCATCTTGAGATATCTGAATTACTGAGGTACAACCTGGATTGAATTTTGAACAGTTAATAATGAAAGATAAGGTATTTATCTTTTATTTTCTCCTTCTAGGTATAACCTAACAGCTTCTTCCATCTATGTAGGTCTGCATGTGAACAGGCCGTGGACGTGAAGTTTCTTTTATGGTGGTCAGAGAATTCCCAAATTAGGTGGTGCGTGAGGTGGTTGTGGGAAGACCGCAGTGTGTTTTAAGCACCCAGTTAGGGGCAATCACTTATAATTTATTATTGCAGAGCTACCAGGGAAGTATGGAGATCCCCAAGCAGATAATTTAGCATGGCAAAGGTAGAGTGTAGGATGAAACTTGACAAAGATCTGAATTAAGTTGACAGCAAATCTGAAGTATGGACAATGCTTTTAACTTGATTCATTCGCTTCCTAACTAAATTTTAAGTTCAAGATTTGCACTGAAGAAACAATCCTGGTTTTTTGGATGAAAAATGTATAGTAGATGATAAAATATTATTGTATGGAAATATTGGTAAATACCACAAATGTGAGAAATTAGTGTCAATAGGGAGAAACAAATGTTTTAGTGCGTTAGAGATTGTGTTTTACGTAAATAGAAATCTACAACAGAGTTGTAAGTTGTATTTTGGATACAACACTGAACCTGATCATATCCTCCTTTAACAGCTAAACAGTCGATGGATGAAGGCAGGTCACCTATAATAATAGATAATACAAATATCCAGGCTTGGGAAATGAAACCATATGTACAAATGGTAAGTTATATGTGTACTTTTGAAATGTGTTAGAAAGAGGTGACTATTGTCTCCTCATTGAAATCAAATGAGCACTTTTAAAGAAAGGAAGCATCTTCTAAATAGTTAAAGTTTTTAAATGTTTGCATGTTAAGGTTGACTTACACTACGTATACCTTGTAACTGATTCATAGATGGAAGTAGTGTGAAGTATCTGCACCAGCTTCAGCTTTTGTCGGTTGGAATTTGTCAGTTCAAATGATTTGTAGTCATTTAATTAAAGCGATTTTCTTTTTTTATATATATATGTGGTAAATAAAACTCCACAATCTTTCAATTCTAGCTTCAATGCAGTTGCCATTCAGTTGATAAAATATGTTTGAATCTGGAATTGCTGTGCCCAAACAATTATTCATCTATGAAATGCTAAATTGTGGTGCTAATGACTGTTACTCTGTACAGGCTGTGGAACGATGTTACAAAGTGAGTTTTCGAGAGCCAGAAACCTGGTGGAAATTTAATGTTCTGGAACTGGAAAAGTAAGTTTCAATTTTCTTTTTAACCTGGAATTATTTCCTTGTTATTAAATATTTCTGACGTGACTTGAAAAGAAACTTTCATTTGCCGCAAGTGATAACTGAAGAAACACTTGCAATAAGGTATTGAAAAAATTGGATCTGTTTCTAAGATTCCTGTGCATAGCACACATGGTTTTTTAAAGCAAACATATATGTCAGACATACTGCAATGCACAGTAGGCGGAAAGATAAACCAGAAATGGAAAGCTTCTAAATTGTAGCAGTTCGGTTGAAGATATATTCCATATGATCTTTTTTTGTTAAAACTTGTGCCTTCTAATGCATTGGGCAGAATTTTCTATTATGTTGGTTATGTGTCATTTCGAGTGAGGGAAAAGTGGAGATATACCTCGCTTATTTATTGATACTTGGTGGGGGGTGTCTCCGTCTGTCTCCGATTCATCCTGGTATCACTTGAGCTCTTCATTCAGGGAACACTGCAAATAAATGCCTTTCCAGCACTGCCCAACATCTGCTTCAGGTTCTATCAGGAGAAAGGCTGTGAGGAAGACGACAACAACATTCTCCAAGGGAGCAGTGATCAGAATACTGGATGAGGTGGAGCAGATGTGGGACTTCCTTTACTCTCAACTGCACAGAAGACGAATGAGCAAGGTCCACAATGTGGCATGGCAGGCATTGGCAGCACTGGTAATTGCAAGCTCAATGTATATAGGTGGACAGGAATCCAGTGCAGAAAGGTGATGAAGTGGCTTCATGCAGCCACTCTTCCCATTTTTCGAAGATTGAAGCACTTCACGAGCGGCGCACTTCACTTCGCTTCACGAGCGGCACACTTCACTTCGCTTCACGAGCGGCGCACTTCACTTCGCTTCACGAGCGGCGCACTTCACGAGCGGCGCACTTCACTTCGCTTCACGAGCGGCGCACTTCACGAGCGGCGCACTTCACCGCTTCACGAGCGGCGCACTTCCATCAGAAATGCAAAGTAGTTGATACCTCTGAACAGAGACTAACCACAAAGACAAAGCCAGATTCTGTTTCTGAGGAATCATCAACACAATGGAAAGTGACACTGAAATAGTTTCACAAGAAGAATTACAAAGAGAAAGTGGGGACACTTCAAAGATCTCAAGTAGCCAAATTCCAGAGCATTGAGTACAGCCCAAAAAATGCGGTTGTCTTATTAATTACACATGGGAAACCATGATCCAAAATAATACACTCACAGTTTATTGGGTCTGTTATTGAAACATTAAGAAAGGTTGTCATTTGGGGATTAAAGAAGAAAAAAGGGTGGGTGTTATATATTTAAAGTGATTGCATCTCTTCTGCTGTAACGTCTTTAGTAATGTCAGCAGGGGAATTTTCAGGCTTTTGAGGTTGTTCGATCTTGGACTTGGAACAAGCAACATCTCCTTAATGACCCTGCATTGTGTTAAAACGTATAAGTGTGGCGTCTCATTACTTTTTTGCTTTAATTCCCAGTCAATATGTAATAAGTGGGAATAATTAGTAGATAGGCTTCTGGCCACTCAGTAGTCAATACCTCACTTCTGATAATCCACAGCAGGAAGGGGCAAGGATGTCCCAGGATTTTGCATTCCAAGAACTGCTGGAGGCCAGGAATTTGCCGAGTCCCAGTCAGATTACGTATCCCTGGACTTGTCATTCCTCAGCTGCTGGAGTTAGAAAGGCAATGTCATGAACATCAGAAGGGATGTCAGCTACATGCCTTGGATTGCAAGGCCAATTGGAGAATGCCCAGTGCCTTATGTCCAAGCCTTATACTGGCACTGTGAGGCAACCAGGCCAACACCAAGAGTAGCATTGGCAGTGGAGACCTTGGTGCATGACGGTTCACGCCATAGCAGGGGATGTCAATGCCACAGGCATGAATGTCATGTTTCAGGGCATGAACTATATGGTGAGGCACTTGTAGGCATCCCTGAGTGCCAATGTCAGAAGGTGGTGAGGCTTATGGATCTCACTTCATAGAATCATAGAACATTCTAGCACAGAAACAAGTCTTTTCACCCTTCTTAGCTGTGCCGAACCATTTTCCTGCCCAGTCCCACTGACCTGCACTGGACCATATCCCTCGACACTCTCTCATCCATCTATTTGTCCAAGCTTTTCTTGTGTTAAAAGTGAGCCTGCATTTACCGCTTCATCTGGCAGCTCGTTCCACACTCCCACCACTCTCTGTGTGAAGAAGCCGCCTCTCCCCATATTTCCTTTAAACTTTTAAACTCTTTAAACTCCTTGAACTCTTAACCCATGTTCTCTAGTTTTTTTTCTCCCCTAGCCTTAGTGGAAAAAGCCTGCTTGCATTCACTCTATCTATACCCATTGTAATTTTATACACCTCTTTCAAATCTCCCCTCGTTCTTCTACACTCCAGGGAATGAAGTCCTAACCTATTCAACCTTTCTCTGTAACTCAGTTTCTCAAGTCCCAGCAACATCCTTGTAAACCTTCTCTGCACTCTTTCAACCGCATTAATATCCTTCCTGTAATTAGGGGACCAAAATTGCACATAATACTCTAAATTCAGCCTCACCAATGTCTTACACAACCTCACCATAACATTCCAACTCATTCCAATTCAATGCTTTAATTTATAAAGGCCAATGTACCAAAAGCACTCTTACGACCCTATCTACCTGTGATGCACCTTAAAGGAATTTTGTGTCTCTATTCCCACATCCCTCTGTTCTACTACACTCTTCAATGTCCTACCATTTTACCTTATGTTTTACCTTGGTTTGTCCTTTCAAAGTGCAATACCTCACTCTTGTCTGCATTAAACTCCATCTGTCATTTTTCAGCCCATTTTTCTGGCTGGTCCAAATCCTTCTGCAAGCTTTGAAAACCTTCCTTACTGTCCACTACATCTCCAATCTTTGTATCATCAGAAAATTTGCTGATCCAATTTACCACATTATCATTCAGATCATTGATGTAGATGACAAACAACAGCCGACCCAACACTGATCCCTGTGGCACACCACTAGTCACAGGCCTCCATGCAGAAGCAATCCTCCACTACCACTCTTTGGCTTCTTCCATTGAGCCAGTGTCTAATCCAATTTACTACCTCTCCATGTATACTTAGCGACTGAACCTTCCTAACTAACCTCCCATGCAGGACCTTGTGAAAGACCTTACTGAAATCCATGTAGACAACATCCACTGCTTTTCCTTCATCCACTTTCCTGGTAACCTCCTTGAAAAGCTTGGTCAAACATGGCCTACCGTACATAAAGCCATGTTGACTCTCCCTAATAAGTCTGTCTATCCAAGTATTTGTAGATCCTATCTGTTAGTACTCCTTCCAATAATTTACCTACTACTGACATCAAACTTGTTGGCCTATAATTTCCCAGATTACTTTTTGAGCCTTTCTTAAACAATGGGACAACATGAGGTATCCTCCAATCAACTGGCACCTCACCCATGAATACCGACATTTTAAATATATCTGCCAGGACCCCTACAATTTCAACACTAGTCTCCTTCAAGGTCCAAGGAAATATCCTGTCCAATCCTGAAGATTTATCTACTCTGATTTGCCTCAAGATAGCAAGCACCTCCTCCCCTTTAACCTGTATAGGTTCCATGACTTCCCTACTTGTTTGCCTTATTTCTATAAATTCCGTGCCAGTTTCCTTAGTAAATACGGATGCAAAAAACCCATTTAATATCTCCCCCATTTCTTTTGGTTCCATTCATAGCTGACCACTCTGATCGTGAAGAGGACCAATTTTATCCCTTAGTATCCTTTTGCTCTTAATATATCTGTAAAAGCCCTTAGGATTATCCTTCACCTTGACTGGCCTTCAGCTGAACCTCTAGCCCATGAAGGAACCCAGGGGCCCTTGAGCACCTATAGAGAATAAGATCAGCTGATGCATAGTTCTTAGCCTTTCATTCAAGCGATCTGGGGGTATTCAGCCCATCTGACTCCCCTCTTCCTTCTCCCTAGCTACAGCTCTATACACCAATGTTGCCTGAAGGCAGGTTGAAATACCAAGACATAGAGCAGGATTAGGAAGGTAGAGAGATCATGCCATCACATCATGGACATGGATGGTGTTGGGCACTTTTACATCTTGAGCACTTATGACAGTATGTGTGCACCGATGGTATGTATTAAAAGTCACCTGTTTCACTCTTTTCTTGCCTCCCCTCTGTCATTTACTTTCTACATGCCCTGATGTCCTTTAATGCCACCACCTCCATCTCCTCTGTGCAAATATGTCAGCTGATTAGTTGGCCTCCTTTCAAATTGATGGGACAAAGTAAAGTGAGTGATTCTTGCTAACGAGGACCCCACCCTTTTGGGAGTTCATGAGCTGTCTTAGCCAGGCAGGAGTCAGACACTTGCAGTTGATATTTGAGGAGCAATGCTCTGTTCTCCTGCATCATATGGACCATGGGCAACTGCACCTTTTCCAGGCAGAAGCAATATATTGTGCTGCCATCCCCCATGATGTGACCTCAGTGCATACTTATGCCTGGTCATTATTGAAGTGAGAAGCTGTCAAGGTATGCTGAGCTCTCTTCCCCATTTGGGCCTTTGCCATCGCTGAACAACCTTCTTCTGCTTCTGTCTGGCGTTCCCCCTCAATGCCCTCCACACCAACCTCGCCAGAGGAGATATGCCTTTTGGTTCATCTCCTTGGCCCATTGCTGTGCCAGGATGTGGAGGGTGCACCACACCACTATGTTGAGTGAAGTCTTCTGGCGGCTAAACTGAAGGGCTTCACCTGACCAGTCCAGACACTGGAATCAAATGTTTAGAATGCTGATCATCTCCTGTGCCAGAGTACAGGTAACAGCATGAAGCTCATTGTAACAGGTCTTTGCTGCATTCTGGTTTTTGCAAAGGCATCATCAGCCTGAGGGAGTACATTTTGTCCTTGTCCCCATCCCTGTAGCTGCTGAGCTCCTTCAAATATCTCTGGTATTTTCGAGCAGCCAAGGAAGTAGCGGTCGTGGATGCTTCCTGGGAATGTAGCACACATTGCAGGATGTATTTGGCATGTTCACATATGACTGGACGTTCAGGGAGTGGAAGCCGTTGTGGTTTATGATGGCAAATCTTGATATCTTAAGGAATGGAGGGCCACGTGCATGCAGTCCATGGCTCCCTGGACTTGTGGAAAGCCTGCTATGCAGGCAAACTTCATGTCTGTGGCATCCTGGCAAGTATTGCCCCAGTCAAAATTAATGTAGTTAAGTGCCCTTGTGAAAACCACATTAGTGACATTCCCAAATGCACTTGTGTGCTGAGGCCTGGTAGATGCCACAAAGGTAACCAGCGGAGTGCTGAAAGGACCTATTTGCATAAAACATATGACAGCTCTGCTACTGGATCCTGAACTTCCTAACCCTCAGACCACAGTCAGTAAGGATAGGCAACAACACCTCCTCCATGATCATCCTCAGCACCAGTGCCCCACAAGGATGTGCTCTCAGCCCCCTATTATGCTCCTTGTACATCTATGATTGGCCAAATTCCTCTCCAGCTCAATTTTCAAGTTTGCTGACAACACCATCGTGTGGATCGGATCGCAAACAATGACAAGACAGAGTACTGGAATGAGGTAGAGAATCTGATGAACAAGTACGGCGACAATAATCTCTCTCTCTTTCTCTCTGTCTCTCTCTCTCTCAATGTCAACAAAATGAAGAAGATTGTTATCAATTTGAAGAAGCATAGTAGAGAACATGTCCCTGTCTACGTCAACAGGAACAAAGTAGAAATGGTCAAGAACCTCAAGTATCCAGATTGTTCTGGTTCTCCCATGTTGACATTACTGTTAAGAGAGCCACCAACACTTTTACTCTTTTTTAAAAAAAAAAATGAGGAAATTTGGCATGTCAACTACAATTCTCTTTAACTTTTACAGATGCACTATAGAAAGCATTCTTTCTGGTTGTATCACAGCTTGGTAAGACTCCTGCTGTGCCCAATATGGCAAGGAACTACAGAAGGTTGTGAATGTAGCTCAATCCATCACGCAAACCAGTCTCCCATCTATGGACTCTGACTACACTTCCCACTGCTTCGGCAAAGCAACCAGCATAATTAAGGACGCCACACGCCTTGGATGTTCTCTCTCCCACCTTCTTACATCAGAAAAAAGATACAAAAGTCTGAAGTCACGTACCAACTAACTCGAAGAGCTTCTTCCCTGCTGCCGTCAGACTTTTGAATGAATCTATCTTGCATTAAGTTAATCTTTCTCTACACCTAGCTATGACTAATAGTGCATTCTCTCATCTCCTCTATGAATGGTATGCTTTGTTTAGCATGCAAGAAACAATACTATTATACTAATAAATGTGACAATAATAAATCAAATCAGGGCAACAGGTGTTGGGTAGCTTCTGAGGGTAGATGGTGCCAACTCGTGCAGAACTTGGCAAAGGTGAGTGATAATGTGCCTGGACACCTGCAGTATCCTCCTGCATTTGTTCTTACCTTGTGGTATGTTATCTGCAGTTAGTAGATTCTGGCCTAGTGATGTCACCTCTAAGTGACCTCTCCCTGTGCTGCAGTCTCTGGTAGCTGAGTAGGTCTTACAACCCCCGCTCCTACTTGTGAGGCTGCACATTGACATGGTGTCATCTCTCCTGCCTCGCAGCTCGTCAGATAAGCACAAACTTCACAGACTTCTTAATCATACCTGTTCAGTAACTGAAAAGGTATGAGTGACAATTGAGCATTTCTGTCGTGCACTTACCCCTTGCCCATCTAACCCCTGAAACACCTTCCCAATGGTCAGTTGCTGCTGTGCTGCTTAATGAGCTCCACGCTTTTACCATCTCCTATACTGGCAAAGACCTGACACAGTTCCCATCCCATTATGCATGATAAATGACCATTTACCTCCGAGCCCCTTTTTAGCCCTTGGATTTCTCAAAGGCCAAACTCATGAAGCTGTGGATTAACTACAGGACACTGTGTGCTGGCCTTCCCACCCCACCTAGAAACATAACCTTTGCTGTACTTGTTGGGGGTTCCAACAATCCTCTAGGATCAGGACTTCCTCTCAGACCTCCACTCAAAAAGAGCAACCTCCCCTGATCTGGGGAGGCAGGCCAGCCTGCTAATGAGAAGCTAATACTTTGAATTGAGGTTTCTGATCTTCTGGGATGTGAGCCTCATTACGTCATTGGCAGGGAAAATGTGAAATCAAGATCTTGCCAGTGAAAATCTCATTTCTTATTTGAACCTCATGATACTTTGGGCCCATGTCACCATTTGTGCTCATGGCAAATGTGTGTGTAAATCCTAACCAAGGAAGAGTGGCCATTTGGTATTTGATTTATCTTCCATTCTTTCCATTTATTTATTGGAGTTGAAATTGTGATATCTAAAGGATCTATACTGCTAAATAAACTGCACACTAAAGGTACCAATGGGGTATCAAACTGGCAGAATCCTACGGTGTTTTGGATCAAATGGATTTGAGGAAAATATGCAGTTACTACTTGATTATTTTTACTGAAAACATAAATGTTTTTTTCTGGAACAGAATTCTTCTCGTAATTAATTAATCCTGTTCAGTGGCTGCAGAGGTGAATTTAGAATTTGCTTTCTCAGGTAATCAAAACATTGTTTTTAAAGTTGTGGTTTAATTTTATGGATACCATTGGTCATTTTAAAGGATTAGTGATCCAAGTAAGTTGAATTCAGATCCCAGTTTATGCAGTTGAAAAATCCAGAGGTAATGAAGTAAAAAATAAAAGTGAAGTTTATTTGTGTCATAATTAAGGTTTGCATTAACACCATAGTGAAGTTACTGTGAAAATGTTTTAATCCCATTGCTAAGATGTTCCAATTCAGCCAGAGTACAAGTGTAGAAAACTAGGGGTACATCCTGTTTACAAAATTCAGGACAAATGTAGCCACGCCAATCACTGTTTAATCGGCTAATTCTTAATCACTAACAAAATGAAGGCAACAGTCATCAATTGTACTATCAAATGCCAATTGATCACTGATAATCGATGCTCAGTTTGAGTTCCAAACCTCATTTCAACCTTGATCAAAACATGAAATAGAGATTAGTTGAAAGTGATTTCCCTTGACAGCATTAGATCGAACATAGCATCAAGGAACCCTAGGAAAAATATTGGGATTTGGGAGGAGATGCAGGTGTGGCACTTTCCAGTGGCTGGCATTGGCAAATGGAAATCAATCTAGAAAAATGTGAGAGGTAATACACTTGAGGAGGGGTAGCAAGGCAAAGGATTACACCGTGAAACGTAGGATCCTGGGAAGTATTGAAGGAGAGAGGGACCTTGGAGTGCATATCCACAGATCCCTGAAGGTGACAGAGTAGGGAGATAAGATGGGATATGTGTCTTTATTAACTAGGGCACAGGATACAAGAGTAGGGAGGTCACACTAGCACTGTATAAAATGTTGGTTAAGCCACAACTCGTGCACTGCATGCAGTCCTGATCACCATATTTTAGATAGGATGTGATTGCACTGAAAAGGGTGAAGAGGAGATTTACCAGGATGCTGCCTGAACTGCAGGGTCTGGGAATGAGGCAAGATTGAATTGGCTGTTAAGGGGTCGAGGAGGGACTTGCGTTGTGTAAGACTGAGGGAATAGGGTCAATAGGAAAGCACTTCTTCTTCCATTAGTTGGAGGTTTAATAACCCATGGGCATAGATTTAAGTAAGATTTAAAAAGCTAAGTAGGGAGTTGAGGAGAAACTCTTTCACTCAGACGGTGGTGGGAGTCTAGAACTCATTGCCTGAAAAGGGTGATTAAATCAGAAACGCTCATAACATTTTTTAAAAAATTTAGATATTCACTTGTGTTGTTTACCCAGAGCTATGGGACAAGCACTGACTGGAAATTGGGATTACTGCAATCACATCTTTGCTGACTGGCATGCACACAATAGGTAATAGGCTTCTGAGCTATTACCTTATCAAATGAATAAAGTTAACTACATCTATACCTCCAATTCGCAGCAAGTGTGTTGTGGAGTACTTTACTGTGAATGTCAGTGCAACTTGAAGCAAGGCATTCCTTGAGCTGCAGCAGGAATGACCTTTCAATTTTAGGTTTTCAACTGAAAAAACAATTTGTATCTTTTGGAAGTTAAGGAGAGAGACTTTTGAGTGGAAAAATTGAAGGGATCACCACAGAGAAGTTATTGTAGTTTTATTTTGTTTATCCTGAAAACTCAATAGCAATGACTGTGTTAGCTTTGTGGTTTTTATTCCAGCACCATCTTGTGTGTTTATGTTGGTAATTATCACTGTTTTTCCAAACGATTTGAAGTGATCTGAATCCTGACCTGTAATTTTTTGGCTCTGCAGCATCAAATTTGGGGGTTACCTCACAAAGTTGCTGGGAATCCCTCTGGGAAATTCCCAGGTAAATGTTTATGCAGCAGTTGGCCAGAGGCGCTTCCACTGTTATTGCTGAACAGCTTGAAATCTTTTCTTAGTTCATATAATCTCCCATTGACTCTGGTCTTTTTTTCCTTAATCTTTTCTGAAATCTGGGCTTGGAATTGGTTTTTCTTGCTAAATTAAGGGATTTGCATATGATATTACACTTGGCATGTTTGCATGGGATATTCCCCTGGCATGGTCAAGATTCTGTCAGTGCAGTTAGCTGCAGGTGTTATTTTTTGGATTATAATAGTTTTTTAGTTTAATATTTCCCCAAACCATTGCAGAAGGAGCTGGAATCTGAATTTAAAAATATTTGAATTGAGATTTCACAGGAAAATCTATTTTCAATTACTTCGGAGAAAGGTTGCTAGAAGGGTGGAACATGTTTCGTTAATTTACGTTGGAATCTTAAAGAAAACAATGACTTTTTGCAAATCATATTCATCTGAACTTTCAAACTTCAACAGTATTTGAGTTTCTCTTTTTAAAAATGATTTCAAGACCAGTTGGGGAGAAGTTTTTGTAGATAACACTTTTTAATTGATTATGGCAAAAATTAAAATACACCATAAACAAAAGTTTTATTTCCCTGTTGTTTAATTCATACAGGCTGTTAAAACCACTGCTGTATGCAGAAATACCTGAGTTTATCTTGTGCAGTGCCCGAGGAAAGGATGAATGCATGATGTGAAATGTACTTTTAAGTCAGACCCAAGAGTGTATGTTCAAATTGTACTGAGTGTTGTGTTGTCTCGCTCACCCCCCCAGGTCTTCATAGCTGCTTTGTTCTGTTTTCCAACTCCTTTCTTTCCTGCTCTTGCAACGCTTAAATGGGTTGAGAACTGACGAAAAGTAATAAATTAGGAAAGTCAATTTTGTTTCTCCCTCCCCAGATGCTGTCATCCTCCATTATATATTTTGGAGTCTCCATAATATATTGCTTTTGTCTAGCCCTTAGATCCTATTGCTGGCAATCCTTCAGAATGTTTTATAAATGTAGCATTGCTATCACTCTTCAGTCAAGCAGTCTTGTAACTGCTTGTGTGGTCTAATTGCAAATGTTGTTACATTTGGCCTTGCTGCTGCTTCTAGAGATCCATCAAAGATGCCAAAAGACAATACTAGACCAAGCTAGACTCCCAAGCTAACCACGCTGACCCCCCCCGCGCGACTGTTTCAAGGTCTGCAAGACATAACAGACTACAAGATGAAAGTCTATAAAATCGTTGGTTCCAACGCACCCCTCTCTGCTGAGCTCAGTGCATTCTACACTCGTTTTGAGCTAGAGATCAGCAAGATCATGCCCTCCATCTTGGAAATCCTGGATGAACCTGTATCTGGGGCTGTCATTGCAAATGTCAGAGCAGCTTTCTTGAAGGTCAACCCACGGAAAGCAACTGGCCAGGATCGGGTATCCAGATGAGCACTCAGATTCTGCGCAGATCAGCTAACGGAGGTATTCACAAACATCTTCAATCTCTCTTTACCAGCAATCTAAGGTCCCTATCCACCTCAAGAAGATGACCATTATCCCGGTACCTAAGAAAAACCAAGCACCATCCTCGATGACTATTGGCTAGTGGCTTTGACAGCCATCATTAACTGCGTCGAAAGGTTAGTCATGGCACAAATCAATCCCAGCCTTCTGGACTACTTTGATCCACTACAGTTTGCCTAGTGCCACAAGAGGTCCACGGTGGAAGCCATTTCCCTGGCCCTGCACTCAACCCTGGAACACCTAGGTATCTATGTCAGACTTGTATTTATTGACTACAGCTCAGCCTTTGACACTATTATTCCCACGAAATACTTCTCCAAGCTCTGGGGCCTAGGTCTCGGCTCCTTCCTGTGTGACTGGATCCTAACTTCCTAACTCTCGAACCATAATCAGAAAGTATAAGCAACAACACCTCTTCCACGATCATCCTGAACACCGGTGTCCCATGAGGCTGTGTTCTCAGCCCCCTACTTTACTCCTTGTAATTGTGTGGCCAAATTCCTCTCTCATTTGATTTTCAAGTTTGCTGACGACACTCAAACAATAATGAGACAAGAGTACAGGAATGCGATAGAGAATCTGGTGAACTGGTGAGGCAACAATGATCACTCCCTCAATGTCAACAAAATGAAAAAGATTGTCATCAACTTCAGGAAGCATAAAGGAGACTATGCTCCTGTTTATATCAATGGGGGCGAAGTGAAAAGATTGAAAGCTTCAATTTTTTAGGTGTCTAGATCACCAGCAACCTGTCCAGGTCCCCCATGCCAACCCTTTGTTTAAGAAAGCCCACCAACACCTCTACTTTCTCAGAAAACTAAGGAAATTTGGCATGTCAGCTACAGCACACCAACTTTTACAGATATATTGTAGAAAGCATTCTTTCTGGTTTTATCACAGGTTATTAGGCTCCTGCTCTGCCCAAGACCATAAGGAACTACAAAAAGTCATGAATGTAGCCCAGTCCATCACACAAACCAGCCTCCCATCCATTGATTCTGTCTACACTTCCCACAGCCTTGGTAAAGCAGCCAATATAATTAAAGACCCCACCCAGCCCAGACATTCTGTTTTCCATTTTCTTCCTTTGGGGAAAAAGATACAAAAGTCTGAGGTCACGTGTCAACTGACTCTTCCCTGCTGCTGTCAGACTTTTGAATGGACTTTGCACTAAGTTGATATTTCCCTACTCTTAACTATGACTGTAATACTACATTCTGCACTCTCTTTTTCCTTCTCAAGATGGTATGTTTTGCCTGTACAGTGTGCAAGAAACAACACTTTTCACTGTATGTTAATACATGTGACAATAATAAATCAAATCAAAAAGATGTATAATATAGTCCAATCATTCAAATCAAAAAAGCATGTAAAATGGTCATTCTCCAGCAGTTTTCTTCCTGAAATGGTTTGTTTATTTTTAAAATGGAAGAATAGTTTTGCTGCTCCAAACCTTTTTAAGAGTAAAATTTATAATTATACTTCCATTGTTTTGGCTTTGCCTGTTGTTGATTTTTTGGCTACATTGCAAGTATGAGTAACTGGCTGTTACCAATATGTTGTGTTGACGTGCTTACTTGGGCAAGTCCCCTGGCGATATTAGGATTCTATTATTTCAGTTTAATATTTTTCCACACATCATCTTGGAAGAAGCTGGAAACTAAATTTTCAAGTCTTTTGGATTAGGATTTCTCAGAAGAACTTATTTTGAATTACTTCACAGAGAGAGGTTGCTGAAACCAAACAATATGGGGAGGAACAGAAAAACAAAATACCGCAGATAGAGATATCTAAAAGAAAAGCAGGAAATGCTGGAAATACTCAGATCTAGTTGTATTTGTCAGGGAGAGAAACAGAGTTAACATTCCTGGCTGATCCAAAGCAGTAGGGAGAGACAAGAGAAAGTTGAGGACAACACAGAAGTTAAAGAGAGCACATTAAATAATAAAGGCAACGTCCTAATACTAGACCGATCAGAGCAGAGGGCAAGGAAAGTCCAGATTAAACCGCATTTATTTCAATGCAAGGTGCCTGACGGGCAAGGCAGATGAGCTCAGGATGTGGATGGGTATATGGAACTAAGATATTTTAGCTATTACTAACACCTGGCTAAGGGAGGGATGGGATTGGCAGCTCAGCATTCAAGGATACGGATGCTGTAGGAAGGGAAAAACAGGAGTCCAGAAAGGAGGAGGAGTTGCATTTTTAGTTAGGGAGAACATCACCTGAGGGGCAATTTCTGAGGGCTCGTCCACTGAATCTATACAGGCAGAAGTGAGAAATAGAAAGGGGAGATTACTGTAATAGGATTGAACTATAGGCCTCCAAATACTCAGTGGGAAATTGAAAAGCAAATATGTAAAGAAGTTACAGATAGGAGAAAAATAGGGTGGTAATAGTAGGGGGCTTTAACTTTCCCAACATTGGGACACTGGTAGTGTTAGGGGCTTGGATGGAAAGAAATTTGCTGTGTGTTTTCAGGAGGAATTTCTCATTCAATATGTGGATGGCCTGACTAGAGAGAGGGCAAAACTTGACCTCCCCTTAGAAAATAAGGAAGGTTATTTTCTAAGCGACTGAAATGTTAGTAAGGGATCACTTTGGGACCAGTGAGCCATTAGTTTTAAGATAGCTATGGATAATGATAGTCTGGCCCAAAAGTTAAAATTTATAGAAGCAGAGAGGTTGCTTCCATTGGAAGGTGAAACTAGAACGAGGGGGCATAGCCTCAAAATAAGGGGGAGCAGATTTAGCACTGAGTTAAGGAGAAAGCCCTTCACCCAAAGGGCTGTAAATCTGGAATTCCTTGTCCAGTGAAACAGTTGACGCTACCTTGTTGAATGTTGTTCAGGCAAAGATAGATTTTTAAACAGTAAGAAGTCTCTCAACCTCAGGTCAAAGTCCAGTAGGTTTATTTGATATTGTGAGCTTTCGGACCATTGCTATGGAAATAGGAGGCACAGCTTCCAAATATTATTCCTCTTCAAAGTTTAACTTGTTCAGTGCCCTTTTTGTCAATTGAGGCATAATTTGTTTAATAGTCTCCTTGATAGACTCCAAAGTTTGTCCTTGCACAAATTTCAACATCTCAGAAAGATGCTGTTCTTACCCTTTATGTAAAGGTTATTTATTAGTCACAAATAAGGTTTATATTAACACTGCAATGAAGTTACTGTGAAATTCCCCTAGTCATCACAGTCCGGTATTGGTTCGGGTCAATGCACCTCACCAGCGTATCTTTCAGAATGTGGGAGGAAACCCACACAGACACAGGGAGAATGTGCAAGCTCCACACAGACAGTATAGGAAATATGTGATAGCACTAGAGAAGGTGCAGAGGAGGTTCACCAAGATGTTGTCCGGAATGGAGCATTGAGCTATAAGGAGGGACAAGATAGGTTTGAATTGTTTTCTTTAGAACAGAGAAGGCTGCTGGGAGACATGCTTGAGGTGTATAAGATTAAAAGGGATATGGACTGGGTGAGTAGGGAACAGCTGTTCCCCTTAGTTGAGGAGTCAATCATGAGGGAACATAATTTTACGATAAGGGGCAGGAGATTGAGAGGATTTGGAAAAAAAAAATCATGGGGGAAGGCGAAAATCTGGAAAGCACTGCCTGGAAAGAAAGTGGAAATCGGAAACCTTCATAACCTTTTAAAAATATTTCGATGAGCACTTGAAAGATCATAACGTTCAAGAATATGGGGACAAGTGCAGGAAAATGGGATTAACATGCTTTTAGTGGTAGTTATTATCTGTGCAGACTCAATGGGGCGAAGGGCCTTTTCTGCGCTGCATTGACTCTGCACTATTCCAAGTCTTGTGTACCCACCACTCTGTCTTCACTCTGAAGCCTCCATTGCTTGTCCTCAGCATGTCTAACTTGAATATCCTCATGCTCATTTTACTGGATTGCATTGTTTTCCTGCACTTGTGTCAACTTCTTGAGCTCAATGCTCCATATTCTAAAACACACTTTGAAAGCCTGTACATTTTGCTACTTCTCTCCATGCTTTCAAAAGCCTTGAAGCACATATCTTGACTATTACCTTCAATTATCTGTAATTTCTTGCTGCTGTCTTATAGTCTTCTGAAAGCACTTTGTCTCTGAATCTCGATTGATCTCTAACTGCAACCAAAGTACAACTGGAAAACTAGTTATCAAGATCTCTTGTATCTCTAGGAATGTGACATGTTACTTGCCCATTCTTTCAGTATTGAATCCTGCATAATACAGGTGTTGTAAATTAAGAACGTGAAGAAGAAAATGTCCAAGAACATCAAATCACATTTAAATGATCATCTTTTATATTTGCTAAAGGTTTATTGTTAAACTGTGCTCTCTTTTAGGAGGAATAAGCATAAAGTTTCACGAGAGAAGATCATTCAAATGATGGAGCGTTTTGAATATCCCATTTCTTCAGATATAGTGTTAAATGCAGTGGAGCCGCCACGCAATAATAAAGTTTTATTTTATCTGCATCCACGTTCTAACCAAAGGTGGGAAGGACCTGTTGATTCTAGTTCGTCTATTAGTGTTATGAATTACAGATAACATGAGTGATTCCTCATGAACTGTTGTCATTTCATTCTGTACATTTTAATCAAAATTGTTGTTTCTTCCCTTTACAGATTTGTGGGAAAGCAAATTTTATAGTTTATAACGACAGTCCTTTTTATACCCTTAGAATATGCAGATTACATTGAAAAATAGAAATCTGTTTTTGGAAGATTTTTATTTTTTTAAACCTTTACACTTATTTCAGTGGGTTAGTACCATGCTAAAGGAAAAATAATGCAGTTAGGAAATACAGTAATTTTTACTCAGTCACCTTTTTATTTGAAATATGAAGTATTTGTAGTTTTAACATGAATTTGTGACAAAATATGAACAGAAAGTTAGAATATATTGTAAAGCAGAGCCCAGTAATAAAACCATCTCCTTGATTTCCCACCAGCTTGTTGCTTCTCGTTTCAGTCACACTGAAAAAAAGTCAAATTACTGTATTGAGATTGATTTATTAAAATTATACAAGAACACACTCTTTGCTGAAGGATCTAACAGAAACTTTTATTACCGATAGAGTGTTCATTTAATTTGCTTACTGTTATCCAGAAGTTAAGTGCAGTCCTTGCTTTCATGATGGAAATATTCACATTTGAGATTGTTTGCATGTATGTTTTTGTTTAATGGTGAAACGTCTAGATGTCCTAGATTTACGTGAAACAATTGTGAAATTCATCATAGTAAATTGAAAAGTCTTCAAGATAAGAGAAATTCAGGAGTTTTGTTCTTAGTTATGATAGTGAGTGTTTGATTTAAATGGTCAATTTACAGGTTTATTTATATTTTGCTGCATGTGGCGTTTATAAGCATCATATGATCCAATCTTGTAGTAACAGATTTGAAGTACCCTGTTATATCAGTGCAGTTTGTCACATTGCACCAGAGGTCATTCCCAAGCCTGATAAATTGTTGAATTGCTTAGTGTAATTGAAGATGAGTTGAACTCCCTGCTGTTCCTCTCCATAATTAGCTAATGAAGATAAAACATTTCTAAAGATTGATCCAAAGCTTTGGTGAGGTGGTGATAGATGAAGTTCCATGGGCTTTCCCCAACATATACTTGCTAAGTTTTTTTTCAGTTAAACATTCATAGAACCTATACATTCTCATAAAATTTGAAGATATTAGATGTAAACATAAAACAAACAGTTCTAAAGTACTGTGAATTTATCGCTGAAGTACTTTTAATGATGTCCATAGTACACGCAATCACTTTAATCAATGATGTTTAGTTTTCTTAAACAAGTACGTTCAAAGCTGCGAGCCATGACTCATTAGGTAGCACTCTCACCTTGAGTCGGAAGATTGTGGATTCGAGCAAAACTACCAAGACTTGAGCACCTACTCTAGGCTGATGCTTCAAGAGTTCTGAACTGTTGGTTGAGGTGTTAAAGTGAGATCTCACCTTTTAAATGGATGGTAAAGATCCAGTAGCACTAGTCGAAAAAAAAGGATTCTCCTCATATCCCGTGCAACATTTATCCTTTCACTCGTATTAGTTGAGAAAAGCCTGTTTATCTGGTCATTGTATTACTATTTGTGACTTTTGGTTATATGTAAATTAGCTGGTACTTTACAACAATGACTGCACTTTAAAAAGTGTTTAAGTTGAGAAAGATGCGAAATAAGCTTACATTTTTTCATATAAATAATTTCATCTGCATTTACTTTGTGCCAGCAAAAAAATGAAGAACTTTCTCACACCAATGATGGAAATCAACTCAGCTATTAATCACCTGGTATTTTAGTAGTAACTCCTATTCAGGCAGTTATGGTTAGAATTGCAACCATGTTTTGAGTTATTGTTTTAGGGCAATATTTGAGAATACTATCTATACAGTTAGCCCATTTAAAAGAATTATAACGTGCATAATTATATTTTTGGGGGGGTTAGTGAAATCTTTGTCAACAGTGCTTACACAACATTTCTAAATGATCAAAATAAATAGGTAATCATTTTAACCAAATTAGTTTTGGAATCTATTATATAGTTAAGCAATTCTTTCTGGTAAGTTAAGTTCTATTGATGCTCAGTCACTGACAAATGTCAAGCTTCTAGAGTATTGGTAAAACTTTGTTTTAAAGGACATTCTCATAGTAAGTATGTTATAGTCATGCATTTTATTAATGTTTGTCATTACCATATGATTAATATAAATGTATTTTTCAAGCTTTCAAATTTAGATATAATTGTGAAGAATTTTTGCATATTGTCATTCATATGTGTATATATGTATGTGGTAAATTTCCTGAAATACATTTTCCCCTTTGTACAGACTTGTTGTAAAAGTTTTGCATAATATCTTTAATGAATTGTCTTAAAATGTCTCAAGTTAGGCATAAAATTCAATATTGTGCTGTTATCATTATCAATGTACAGTTTGTATTTTTAAAATTGTGGGCAACTTGCTAAATAGTGGTTCAGCTCACTGTTTGAAGAGTATACATTTTGTATCAATACATTTTAAATTGTGTCCTGTTTGTGAATTTATGCTGGAGAAAACAGTATTAAACTGCAGGGTTGAAAGTGATCAGACGTAGGTGTATTGGTATATAAAAAGCATGAATTAATAATTTTTGACAAGTCATTCAGGATGTGAAAAAGTTAAACCATATTTTATTCAAAGGTATCTTATTAATCAATAGTCTTCCTGATACATTTCTTGATCATTCATGATATTTGGGCCTCAGATTTTAAGTTGATCATTCCAGCCCAGGGTAGGCAAGAAAAAAATTAGCTGATATCTGCCTCCAAGCTAGGTCACCGTAACATTTCTAGGGGTGATTCAGGCCTTGGAAAAGGTTCCCAAGCAGATGCCGACTTCACATTCAAAACTCTCAGCCCAATGGTATAATTGGCATCACAATATAACTTTAAGGCTCACATGGGGAATATCAATTGATGGCAGAAGACAAATAGTGGAAGTAACCTGCAGACCAAAATTTTATAACTTTACTTTCCTTCCCTCAAACCCCTTTTGGCTAGGGAGAGTGGGAATACTTAATATAAGAAAAAAAAACTTCTGCGCCATGCCCGCCTTTTGATTTCTGGGGAATTTCCAGAAGTGCCTTCCACATTGCTAAAATGAAGGAACGTCTGGGCTCCTACTGTAGAAGATTCCAGTTCAGTTAACCCTCGCAAGGGGAAGGAACAATCAAGTGGGGAAATCCCATTGACGTGGAAGTCGTTTCGGGGTTCCATTTTCCTGCCTGCCGAAAATAGGGTTAGAAATCAAACACCCATTGTGTTTTCCCCTTTGGATTTGGGAGAAACTATCAGGAGTAACCCTTGATAATTATCTCTACAAAGACCTAGTGTGCAGTAGTTAATCTGAATGTGGAACAGTATGATTCAACCTGATGAATGTCTTGTCTTTTTTGAGAAAATGACATCCAGTGGACTTTGGAAAGTCCCTAACATTCTGAGAATTCCACTCAGCAAGACTAAAACTGAGATTTTAGTGTAGCTTTGTAGTAAACACAAAATTGGCTGAAGCTGAAAAGCAGCAATTCTTGGGGTAAGTGGAAATATTGGGTTTGATGTCCTGAGGAGTTGGAGTAATAGCAAATAAGACTTGGAACTCATGGACTCAAACACCATTGGAAGTATACCTAAGAGTCATAATGGAAGAATGCTGGAGCGGTCTGCACGAATCCATCAGGCATGCTTTGCAGTGCAATTAGCCCAGACTTAGCCATTTTTTGGGAAGGTGGTGAGTTGTGTGCTGGTACTGGGGAGGGGGTGCTTGGGATCCTAAACACGATGATGAGCCTGGCTGCATAGGGCTCAGGTGCTGGTTCACAAGGGCATCTATCTCTCAGTGCGCAGGGAAATCCCCTATCTCTATCCGCAGACATTGGCACTCTACTCATCTCATAGGCATACATTTTTCCCATTCTCTCCCTGATGTGTATTGACAGCCTCCCAATGGATGCACATACCTGTCCCACAACATGGCCTCCATCATGCTGCATGCCTACATAACCTCTATTCTTGTAGTCCTCTTTACCCCCCCGACCTTGGCACTACCCAGCACACTGGCTGTGCCCAACTGTCCATGTGCAACTGGTATTGCTGGGGCCCATAATGGCCACTGCCCAGCCATGCCCCGACCACTCAGGAGCTTCAATGGCATAGCCATTGCACCGTCTCTGTTGGTAGAGACCAATAATGATTCTTGCCATTCCCGCACTGTGCTTGAACACTGTAAGATCTCAGGAGTTGGGAAAATGTGATGTCAGATGGGCTTAGGTTCTTTTTCTGGGTGCGATACAGTTTGTCCCATTAGAGAGGGACCAGAGTGATTGCAAACAGTTTGCCATCAAGCATGAAACTGATTTTTATTCACATTTTCCAGGATCTGCATGACATGTACCAGCCACAGTGAGCTCAGAAAATTGTCTCCATTATCTTATACTTAAGCTCCCTCCTAAAATTTAGCTTTTGGTCACACACAGTTACACAGAGTGGTTCCTCCTCTGGCTCATCGTTCACATTTGTATTTGGTTACACTTTATGAATTACTTTTATGATGATTTAGTTATCAAAGGTGCTACATTATGGAAATTTTTACGTCTGTCGCTGAAGGTGGACGGGTGTAGTGTTTTTGCCCGACTTGTTAGTCTATCTGTGAATAGTATTTCTCAAAAATTAATGCATTTCAACAAAAGTCAGTACACAAAAAAGATGTGTCCCTAGGAAAAACTGACCAGTTTTTAGCAAAGATCAGGTTTAGATCTTGGAATTTTTTGAAGGATCTGTGGAAATTGGGCAAACTGACTCTTAGAAAGCTGTGGGCTGTTTTAGTGGATTGTCACTGCTGTCAGTATGTGAGCAGAGTGTGGATTGGTTTGAAGTCTTCTCAGTGAGATGGAAGACCTTAATAAAAATATTTTTTTTCAGCTTAGTATATATAGAGCACCAAACAGGCAGGGAAAAGCCTCAAGAAAGGGCTGAATATTTGTAATAATTTTGAGTTAACACAAGCGTGGAGGAGCTATATGGTGATTGTCACTTTTTTTAAAATAGGCAACAAAAATCATGTTGTGGGGTATTGCTCAAACTAAATATTGGTCAAACTATACTTGATTTGTGTTCAGTCCTATGCTATTCCCTGGAGAGGGTGTGAGGAAATTTTTGAGTAATTTACACTTTTCATGTTCGAAAGGAAGTATTCTTGATATCTACAAATTGTAAATCGTGTCCAGATTTGGAAAAAAAACCATATTAATGTATGTTGATGAAATAGGAGCACAAGATCAAACTTGTTTGTAACAAATTGACATTTACATAAAATGTTTGCATGCCACAATGAGGGGAGAGAACTCTTGAGTTTTTCCTGGATGGATGGTACAAATAGACCTTTATTTCCATTTTTCTTATAAAGTTTCAGGTTTTTTTCTAGTTGCATAAAAATAGAAGTTTTATCAAACGAAGTTATAGAATTTGTGTTAAATGAAAGTAGAACACTTTGTTGAATTTTCACTAAAGCTCATTGGGTTCTCATCTTCAATTATTTTTGAAAATGGTTAATATTAGAACTATCACGACAGAAACATATTTATTTTGAAGTTAGCAGTTCTTTGAAAATATAATCTATTAAAAACACATTGTGCCACCAAATGTCCATATATACTCCATTAATTTTTTTCTCTCAATTGAGCTCTGCTAGTTACTGAATGATGAAAAATGTTTATTGTTGCTAGCTCTATTATTCAGTATGTTTTTAGTGTATATTTCTTGCAAATCAAATAATTTACCCCATCTTTTGGAATAATGCAGGTATGTAATCAAGCTATGATTATTTGCATGCTAGTTTGTTAATAGTTTATGAATGCTGCAGAAAATTAATCAGGGCAAGGCGTTTACATTCTTACTGCAAAAAATGTTACATTTTAAGCTGTCAACCAGTGTAGAGAACCCTCATTTTCTTGGTGAAAGTGATTTTATTGTTACTCATTACCTGTGACAAAAATAATTTTTTTCTATTAATAATAGCGAGTCTAACCTTTATTAAGGAATCACATGGTCAGCAATGTCTGGTGTTTGCACATGCGCATTTAAACACGGACTCAGATAAACCCACAGTGTGTTGTTCAAATTTTCACCAATAGACTTGGAATTAAAAGACATGCAATGTCATGAACTTGGGGCACATTTCTACTAGTTCCCTACTTAGCATGTCTTAAAAGGTTAGGTCTGGTGAATTCTGCCTTTCTCTTTCACATAATCCCATTTATCTTTTCCAAATATTCAGTTTGCCTTCTGCATATGATTTCAATCTTATTTATAATTCCTTCTTTATTATCTCCTGGTTTAGATTCTACATGTGATAGTGAGAATGCTTCAATCTGATTTAACTAAAGAACCTCACTGTTTATTATACTCCTCGTAGATGCCCAGGAGAGTTATCCATGTTGGATAAAATGCTAAATTAGAGGAAGTCTCTGCTCAGAAGTAAACACTGAGCATTCCTTCGCTGCTGACCCCAAAATCCAGGCTAATGTTACAATGAAATAATATTGCTACAACATAAGTAGTTTTGATTAATTGAATATTAATCCCAAACTATTTGGCATTTCCTTAATATATGAAAGAATTCAGACTAAATATGTAAAACAAAGTCTGTTGATTATTTTGCTTAAACTTTTTTTCCCTAGCTGCAAAACTGACTTAATGTTGATCCTTCACTATTGAAAATCCTTTTTTTTCCTTCTGTAGGCAAAATGGGCAATAGGAGCAGAGAACAGAAAGGTGTGTAATTAAGAAAGCCAAAAAAAAGTTTGTGTAGGTAGAAAGTATGACATTAAAGTGTTAAGTTAAAAAACTGGAGAAAAATGGATGCTCACAGGTTTAAGTTTATTTTAATCTAAATGTTTTAAACGTTTAGGATTAATAATGAATTTGAAATTCTGTAACATTACTGCATGATGTAAATTGTCACGGTGAAATATTAGGTTAATCATCTCAATATTGGGGTTTATTTCTGAAAGCAAATCTGAGCAAATCACATTCCTTATGATCCTTATAGTGGCTGGTTAGTACAGTAAAGAAAGTACTGTTTGGCTAGTAGTTGCACGGCTAGGCTGTTTAAATTTCTATTATTAAAACAAATTGGTGCTGTTTTAAACAAGATGAGCTTACGAACACCAGAAATAGGAGCAGGGGTGGACTGCATAGCCCATTGAGCTTGCTTTATTGTTCAATACGATCACAGCTGATTTTTGGCTACAACTCCATTTTTCTACCTGCTCCCCATATCCCTTACATCCCTGGGAGACTCTGACCATCTCAGCATTAAGTGTATTAAACGATGAAGCATCCACAGTCCTCTAGAGGGTAGAGAATGCCAAAGATTCAGAATGCTTTTAAGTAAAAGCATTAGTTCAATCCTAAATGATTGTTATCTAATCTTGAATCTGTGCTGTTATGTTTTAGACTCTCCACTGGTGGAAGCAATCTCTCAACATCTATCCTGTCAAATGCCTCAGTTTTGTAGGTTTCAATGAGTATTCTTCTAAACTCCAGAGAATATAATCCCCTCATTCTAGGGACCAATCTAGTGATCCTTTGCTGTACTTCCTCCAATGCAAAATATCCTTTTTGAATGTTAAGACTAAAACTGTACTCAGTATTCCAAATGAAATCTCACCAAAACCCTATACACCATTGGCAAAACTTGTTCATTCTTATATTCTAAACCCTTGCAGCAAAAGCCAATATGCCATTAGTCTTCCTAATCGTTGGCTGAACTTGCATACTAACTTTCTGAGATCCGTGTACAAGCACACCCGAGTCTTTTTGAACATCGAGACTTTAAAACTCTGTTAAATAATTGTTTCTAAAATGTAGCTTTTGTTAAATTATTGACAATCTCTGGTAGTTGTTTATATTTGAATACCATTACTAATCTTCCAGAGAGGTGAAAGCTACTTCATAAAGCTTGTGAGCGAAATTCATGGGCACTCATTTCTTCTGTTTGAGATCATGTCAGATACTAAATAAAAATTATTTTCTTCAGAGAAGGTTGATGTGTTTCAAGACTCACTGTGACTGTTAAATGTGATTCAAACTGGTATCTGTTCTTCTTAGATTGAAACTTTGTTGGGTTATAATTCTCCCTCCATAATCTCCTAACAATCAACATGGGGTAATGTATAGAAATTGCAACATCAGTAAAATTTAGAACTTTAAAATTTACTTCTCTTCCTTGTTCTGTCAGTTTGCACATATTCATTTTAGGAGCTCTGCGCCTATTATCAAAATGTAGCTTTCTGATCATGTCACTTTTGTAACGTCTCATAAATTTAAAATGCAATGTCTGCATTTAATAGAGGACTGGAAGGATAGCTTGTTAAAATAAATTTGAGCTGGGAGACTATTAAAGATGCATTTTTAATCAAATGCCTTATTGTCCTTGATGCTTGCAAATAAACTGGAATAATGTGGCTCTTAAATTTGCAGCATTAGTATCAAATATGGTGGCATCAGTGATGAATCCATGACAACCTTATGGATATTTAAGTCACTGGACATTCCACAATTAATTGTAGAAGATTGATGGATTATGAAAAATAGGAGCATGGAAATTGGAAAAATGGTTCAAGGCCATGTGTGAAAATGAGCTAGACTGACTGAGTCGGTACTAATTTTGTGAAGTTAAATATTGACTATTCAATGACAATGGTTTCCTTAAAAGTTTTGTGTTGCCATTGAAATGTTTTCTTTAACAGATATCCCCAGAATCTAACAGTTTTCTCAGAGTATCTACTGTTCCACAAGTAAAACCCAGTGAGGCAGTAAGACCGATGAGAGGCAGCACATCAGCACAGTGATCAGCACTGCTGCTCCACAGCGCTAGAGACTCGGTTTGATTCTCGTCACTGTCACAGTGTGGACTTTGCGCATTTTCCCCATTCTGCATGGGTTTCCTCCAGGTGCTGCGGTTGTCTCCCACATGAAAGACGTGCTGGTTAGGTGCATTGACCCAAATAGGCACTGGACTGTGGCGACTAGGAGAATTTCACAGTAACTTCATTGCAGCTTTAATGTGAGCCTTGCTTGTGACTAACAAAATAAAATTTAATTTTAAATATGTAAATCATCCAGTTGAAATGAAAGTTAATTTTAATAATCAAGGATATAACATTCAGAACAATAATAGGACACCACTTCAGTGTTTTCATTTGTTTCATTTTAGACTTTTTTTTAATTTTTAGCGCTTTCTACTTTATCACCTTTCTCTTATTTGGGCAAACACCTGGAAGTGGATTTTACACTTTCCCACAATGCAAAGTGGGGAATTTGAAGTAGTAGGCAAATCTTGCAGTATTAGTAAAAACTTTCAGAAAGAACTCTACAATCTAATCAATAATGTTCAAGTGAATGAAGGAAGGTCGAATTGGATAGATGGTGGAGTGTTACATGACATGTTCAAGTCCAAGCATTGGCTGCCTCTTGAATCTGGGAAGATTTGAAGTGCTTTTTGCCTGCTAGAAAAAGGAATAGATTTCACAATGGCATTGTACCATAACCTAGTAATTCAGCTGTGAAGTTCAGAATTTCTACTATTTAGTCCCTCTACTTGAAAATAAGCAGGTAACTCATCCCAGTGAAAAAAACATGCAGAAATTTATAGTAACATTTTAGAAGGTAACACACTTTCTTTAAAAACATAGCGCAACGGCATAGGAACTCAAGTTATCAGAATATTTTACACCTGTCGTTTTGTCCTGAATAACCTCCAGATGACTTAGTGATTGTGTTGCTCCTCAGTTTTAGTGTTTATTCTGTTGACTTGAAATGTATGTTTGTGATTAAACCCATTTAAATGCAGATGATGTGTTGACAGTCCCCAGTTAAATAGAATGTAGAAGGAGACCATTCAGCCCATCAATGTGAGATGATGCATTTTGAATCAGGGCGGGACTTAGTTAATAGTAGAACATTGGGGAAAGTTACAGAACAAAGAGATCAAGGCGTACATATTCATAGCTCCTTGAAAGTGGAGTCACGGGTGGACAGAGTGTTGAAGGCATTCGGCATGTTTGGTTTCATTGGTCAAAACATTGAAAAGAGGAGTTGAGATGTCTTGTTAAAATTGTATAAGACATTGTTCAGACCACACTTGGAATACTGTGTGCAATTCTGATCACCCTGTTGTAAAAAGGATATTATTAAACTAGAAGGAGTGCAGAAAAGATGTAATAGGATGCTACCAGGGCTTGATGGTTTGAGTTATAAGGAAAGGCTGAATAGACTGGGATTTTTCTCTCTGAAGAAGCTGAGGGGTGACTTTATAGTCAACATCTTTTCCCAAAGGTAGGGAAGTCTAAAATTAGAGGGTAAAGGTTTTAAGCTGAGAGGGGAGAGATACAAATGTCCAGAGGGGCATTTTTTTCAGAGGGTACTGAGTGTCTGGAACAAGCTGCCAGAGGTAATATTAGAGACTGGTACAATTTTATCTTTTAAAAAGCATTTAGATAGTTACATGGGTACGATGGGTATAGAGGAATATGGGCCAAATGCGGGCAATTGGGATTAGCTTAGGGGTTTTAAAAAAAAGGGTAGCATGGACAAGTTGGGTCAAAAGGGCCTGTTTCAATGCTGTAAACCTCTCTTACTCTAAGTTTCTGACAGAGTATCTTAACCCAGCCTAATCCCCGCACCGCACCCCCCACCCCCACTATTTACCCTGCTAATTTCCCTAATTTACACATCATTTCGACACTAAGGGACAATTTAACACAGCCAATCACCAATCTTACACATCTTTGGACTGTGGTGAAACCGGAGCACCCAGAGGAAACACACACAGGGATGTGTCTCAGAACTAATATTTGCTATTGGATTTTAATTTCTTGCTTATGTAGAAGTTTAATTTTTGATACTTAAATGAGGCTCAATCAAAACTATCCTTCATTTTTCAATGTTTTTAATATATTTTCTTCCTTCAGGAATGAGTAGTGTGGCTAGGCAACTAACTTCCTTGTCTCTGCCAGTGCTAATCCTGTGCTGATAGTTTGGAGATATGGAGAAGCAGGCACATGTGATTCTTCCATCTTGTTTGTTTATTTTTCTCCTAATATAGAAATGTTTCTCCTAATATAGAATAGTTTATCTTCTGCTTGTACATCACTTATCCTCCCACTCCCAGGGATGTCAATTCTGCAGCTCACCAGAAATGCAGCATGTGAAAGTTTTTTTTAAAAAAAATCATTAAAACAATGATTTTTCATAGCAATAGCTTCATTGGAATTATTTTGCTAACAAATTCTGTGTCTTAATCTACTTGCAGTTGAATTTCAAATGCCAACTTATTTTACTTGCATTTTCTTGTATTTTTGTTTACCTAGATTGTTAAAATCCAATTAACGTATAACAGCATCAGTGTTTCACATCTATTTGATGTGTAGCTTGTACACTTTATTAATCTATCAAAAATATGTTAGGAATTGACTATAATCTTTTCATTGAGTGAAAAGCTGCTTCCCTGATCTGTTTATCCATTTCATAATGAGGAATTGAATGTGAATATGTTCCTTGATTCTTGCGTTTATGTATTTTGCATATTTTCCATTTTTTTCCTTTCTCTAGCACTGCAAATTCCTTGTTTCTAACTTTCTGATTTTTACTAGCCAGATAAATTTAAATTTTAGTCAACAAATGAATGATGATGATTAGGGACAAAATTTTCCTATTCCGCCCACCACAGGAATTATAGTGGGTGGGACACGGCCATGCAAAGGTCCGTTGACTTCAGGTGGGATCTCTGATCTTGGGACAATTGCAGACAAGTAAATTCCACCCAAGGTTACAATGAGATTATAAGTAGAAGGAATTGGTCATTCAGAATATTCAGCGGTAAGTGATGTCCTAGTGGTAGTATTGTTAGACTATTAATCCAGAAACTCAGCTAATGTTCTGAGGATCTGGGTTCAAATCCTGTCATGGCAGATTCAATAAAATCTGAAATTAAGAATGTACTGATGACCATGAAATCATTATTGATAGTCTAGTTCAGTATTGTCCTTTAGAGAATGAAATCTGCCATCCTTACCTGGCCTGGCCTACATGTGATTCTACAGCCACAGCAATGTGGTTGACTCTCAATTGCCCTCAGGCAACTAGCAATGGGCAATAAATGCTGACTGGGCAATGAAGCCCAGATCAAAGAATGAATTCAAAAATTCCATTTGCTTCCATAATTACTTGCAGTATATGCTATTATTTTCTGATGCATGTACAAAGGCATCTGGACCCCTCTATTGCAGTATTTTGCAGACACTCCCTGTTTTTCTACTTTTGCTAAAGTGGATAACCACATGTTTTTCCACATTATACTCCAGCTGGCAATTTTTTGTCCACTCGCTTATTTTCTAGATCCTTTTGTAAACTCTTGCCTTCACGGTTTGTTTTCCTTTCTACGATCAACAATTTGGCTACAATATAGTTTGCCCCTTTGTAAATAACTTGGATGTACTTCGTAAGTATTTGGTGCTTCAATAGCTCTAGTTACAATTTGCCAACCTGAAAATGAGCCTTTTATCCCAACTCTGTTCTCTGTTATTCGGCGAAACTCTTGTTTCCTGTTAATTAGGCAGTATGGAGTATAGTGATTAGCATTTCTGCCTCACAGCACCAAGGACCTGCGTTTGATTCCCTGCTTGGGTTACTGTCAGTGTCGGAGTCGGCATGTTCTTCCTGTGTTTGCGTGGGTTTCTTCCAGGTGCACCGGTTTCCTGCCACAGTCTGAAATTTATTAATCGCAAATAATAAACTATTCCAATGGTGAAGAAGGACTGTAGTAGAAGGGAAAATCAGCTGTGGTTCTCCAAGGAATTTAAGGAGAGTATTAAATCAAAAGCTGAGGCATTCAGAATGGCCAAAAATAGTGGGCGATTGGAGGATTGGGAAAGTTTCAAACAACAGCAAAGAGTGACTAAAAAGATGATTTAAAAAGGAAAGATAGAATATGAGGCTAAACTAGCTCAAAATATCAAAAAGGACAGTAAAGGTTTTTATAAATGTATAAAGAATAGGAAGGTGGCCAGAGTTAATGTAGGACCCTTGGAGGATGAGAGGGGTGGTTTAATGGTGGATGATAGGGATATGGCAGAGACCTTGAATAAGTTTTTTTGTGTTGATCTTTACAGAGGAGGACGTAAATAACTTGCCCGAAATTAAGAATAGAAGGTTGTTAGGAGATGAGGTCCTTAATGAGATTACAGTCACTAGAGAGATGGTGCTTGATAGCCTATCAGGACCTGATGGAATGCATCCCAGGATCCTCAAGGAAATAGCAGAGGTGATAGCAGATGCCCTGGTAATTATCTTTCAGAATTTGCAGGAAAGTGCCAGAAGATTGGAAAATGGCTGATGTTACGCCGCTGTTTAAAAAAGGTAGCAGACAGAAGGCAGGGAATTATAGGTCAGTTAGTTTAACGTCCGTAGTAGGAAAACTGCTTGAATCTGTCGTCAAAGCAGAAATAACAAGGCACCTGGATACAAACTATTTGATCAAGCAGACACAGCATGGATTCATTAAGGGGAAGTTATGCTTGGCGAATTTATTGGAGTTCTATGAGGAAGTGACTCGTGCGGTAGATAGATGGGAACCGATGGATGTGTTTTTGGATTTCCAAAAGGCATTTGATAAGGTGCCTCACAAAAGATTGCTGCAGAAGGTTAAGATGCAGGGAGTCAGGAGTAGGGTGTTAGACTGGATAGAGGATTGGTCCTCTATTAGGAAGCAGAGGGTAGGTATTAATGGGTGCTATTCTGATTGGCAGCTGGTGACTAGTGGAGTGCCCGAGGGGTTCAGTGCTGGGACCTCAATTATTTACCATTTACGTGGACAACCTGGAGGAAGGAGCTGAGTGCAGGGTGACGAAATTTGCTGATGACACGAAGATGAGTGGAAAAGCAAATTGCGTGGAAGGTGTGGAAAGCCTGCAGAGGGATTTGGATAGATTGAGTGAGTGGGCGAGGATCTGGCAGATGGAGTATAATGTTAGCAAGTGTGAGGTTATCCACTTTGGTAGGAAGGATTACTATTTAAATGGTGAAAAACTGCAGTATGTGACAGTGCAGAGAGATTGGGGGTCCTTGTTCACGAATCACAAAAACACAGTATGCAGGTGCAGCAGGGGATTAAGAAGGCAAATACAATGTTGGCCTTTTATAGCTGGGGGGATAGAATATAAAAGTAGGGAGGTTCTGTTGCAGCTGTATAGAGTGCTGGTGAGGCCGCAGCTGGAGTACTGTGTGCAGTTTTGCTTGCTGCATTCGAGGAAGGATATATTGGCCTTGTAGGGGGTGCAGAGAAGGTTTACTAGGCTGATAGCAGAGATGAGGGCGTTGGATTATGAGAGACTGAATAGGTGAGGTTTGTATTCTTTGAAGTTTAGAAGGCTGAGAGGGGATCTTATAGAGACATATAAGATAATGAAGGGGATGGATAGGGTAGAGATTGAGAGACTCTTCCCACTTAGCAAAGATAGCAGGACTAGAGGGCACAGTCTCAAGATTAGATGGGGGGGGGTGCGGTGGTGTGCGGTTCAGACAGAGTTGCAGAGGAGTTTCTTCACATAAAGGGTGGTGAATCTTTGGAATTCTCTGCCTGATGAGGTGGTGGAGGCTTCCTCACTGAATATGCTCAAGTCAAGAGTGGATAGGTTTTTGATTGACAAATCAAAACTGTTCAGTGTACCTGAATAGGTGCTGGAGTGTGGCGACTAGGGGATTTTTACACTATTTTCATTGCAGTGTTAATGTAAGCTTACTTGTGAACTAATAAATAAACTTTAAACCTCTCTTCATGCTAATATATCACCCTTGCACCTTTTATTTGGCACCTTATTGAATGCCTTTTGGAAATAACATGTTAAATGGAACATTTGTACAAAGTAATTTTAAACTTAGAAGTTCAAAATGGAAATATCTTGGAATCTAGTCTAAACTTGGTAGTTACACCCATACTAACTATAGCAAAAATAGAGAAGTTACACAAAGCTAAAGTGAGCAATGCTAATTTGTAAAAAAATTATCACTGTGATTTTTATCTCATGAGAGACTGACCTAATAAATCATGTGGATGATGTTGTCAACACCACAATGAGGCATTAAAACATATGCTGTATGTAGTTAATTGTTTAAAAATTAGCTACATGAATTAGAAAAAGACCAAAACATTGACTTCAGTATGTTGGAACCAAAGCAAGGAATAATTCAATGTAACTGTGAATTAAATTATTTTAAAGCTGTGTGTAAATTGAAATTGTTATGCTCTACTCAGTTGAATTTTGAAGAGCAAATAACTCAATAATGCAAATTACTTTGTGAATAAATAATATTTTTTACTTGTATTATGGTGAATATAAAAATTATATAAATTTTCTTCCTGATATTCAAATACTTAATGGAATTACTAAGTGCCAATGTTTATTTTATCCCTGACAGCTCCATGAATAAATATCCTCATTTGGCATCTCCTGTAAAGCTAGTGTCTCTAATGATTTGATTTGTTAATGACCAGCACTTTATTTGCCTAAGGTGAAACTGATAGCCTCCAATTTACAGAGTCTGAGCAGGAAGGGAAAAGAAGAACAATAACAGCATTTAAGATTTGTAAAAATTCAAGTAGGTATGATGGGTATGTGAAAATTTTAAAAAATAAGAAAGAAAAAGTGAATCGGAATAAGATGGGTGGCCAATCACAAGTCTGAAGGGTTTTTCTTTAATTAAACTATTATGTTTTAAACTAAATTTTTAAAAAATCTTGCCAGTGTTTCCCAGAACGTTTCATAATTTTTTCAATTTGTACATGAGCTTCAGGTTGCTGAAATTGGTTTGATAGTGACGTGCGTTAAATGAAAGTAGCCATATGGATGCTTCTATTTATAAGATGCTGTCAAGGTCTTAAGTGGTTAAGACCATGTTTTGTGGATCAATATTGCAATGCTTAAACTAGGAAAGAATATATGTGTGCATCAACTTTTGTGTTATTGACAATATTTCTATATCGTGTTCTTCAGCACCATGTATTATCTTTGAGATGCAGTGACCATCTTTCTGCAGGCAATCCATGACTGATTTTAAAATAAAAACAGCAAGTTTCTTAATTCACACATCCTGCCAGATCTTTTGAGCTTTGCCAACACTGTTTTTATTTCAGATTTCCAGCAACTGCAGTATTTTCTTTTACTTCAATGGCTGTTTTTAACTCTGCTTTGCTAGAAACCCCTTGTATCTGATGTGACGAAAGGACAGTTCATTCATCCTTTGCTATGGATTGAGAATCATGCTGTTATTAATCTCAATTGTTGTGATGCAGAGTGAGGTGATTTGGCCCATTTTGTCTATACTGGCTCTCCAAACAAGCATTGTCTCTTCATGCCAGTCCCCTGCACTAAGTCAAATGCTTGTTGGGCCCAGATATGTTCAAATTAAAACAAGGAATAATGCAATGTTCTGATCTTTTTTCTAATTTGTGTTTCTAATTTTTATAAGCTACATAGAGGATATTGTTTAATACCATATAGTGGTGTTGACTATAATGTTATGATTCATTAGACACAAAGGACCAAATGGCTTCCTTCTGCATCATAATGATTTAATCAACAGCACGGTTCTCAATCCATAGCAAATAATAGATTAACTGCCCTTTCATTGTTTGTAGGGAATTTCTAGCATAGCTGATTTCATGACATAGTATCTTCTAAATCCACCTACAGTAGAACAGAAAGGACCTCCATTTAAAGACTAGTCCAAAGAGTGGCACAATACAGCATCTTCTCCTGACCACACTAACAGATTAGGACTCAAAACGCTGGTACAGGGCTTGTGCCCATAATCTTTGTGACACAAATACAACAATGCCACCAAACTAACAGTATCTAGAATAATGCTATTTCTAATTCTCGTGCCCTAGAGATGTTTTTCTAAAGTAGTGTATTTGTTCATACTTATTTCCTGACTGTTGATGGGAATAGACGGCAGTGTTTCAAGATGGCAGCTCGCAACCACCTTCACAAGGGCAAATAGGATTGGGCAACAATGCTGGCCTAGCCAGTGACACCTACATCTCATGAATGAATTTTTTTAAATGGTCAGGATGCCCACTACTATTTGTACTGGGGGGGTTCAGCAGGAGTGAAAAGTATTGTGAGAATTGCAAAGTAATATTTTCTCCGCAATGAAAGCATGACATGATCGTCTGCCTTCTCCCACATATGGGACTGGGTGCACTTCCCAACCTTCATCTTCAGGAACATCATCATAAATTAACATTTTATTAGGCCCATATGCAGGAATCATTCCTCTACAAATAACCCATTCATGGCAGCGTGATGGCAGAATGGTGTGAAGCATGATTGGTCTCTGAAGGCATGCATCTGGCAAGCAGTATTCCTAAGTGAGTTCAGGTAAGCACAACACTCGGGTGAGGATGGAGTTGGTGGGGGGGGGGGGAATCAGCCATGCCTATGTAGTGCCCTGGCATCAAGCTGGCACCCCTGGCACTACCAAGGCACCAACACTGTCTTGGTAGTGCCAAAATCTGGGTAGTATACCTGGGTGAACTGGTTTGTTCACTGTGCATTCTTTAAAATTGGTGTTTGGTCAAGTGTCTGAAGTTGATGATGGAGCGAATGAATAAAAGGCTGCCCTGCTGGGGTTATATCATTGGGACCCCTTTTAACTTTTTCTCCCAAGTGTCGTTGTGGTGACAGAGAAAGCTAACATTACAGTCAGTGGCTTCAGTGCCACTTTCTCGCCTGACATCAGCCTTTATGAATATTGGAGAAAATCCCAGCCAATATTTCTTGGTTGCTAAATATCTTAATTTGAACAAGTGAATAAGAATTAGAAAGATTGCATAGTTGAAAATGAACCATGTGTATATATTTCATTTATAATCATGAAAATCTCGAATGTTGCTTGTCAATGGGGATTTATTTTTGTTGACCTCAGAGTGGGCATATTAATTGGTTAATATGTACATTGTTGGCTGGGCTGGTATTTATTGATCATTCCTAAATGCCCTTGAGAAATTGGTGGCGAACTGCTTCTTGAACTGCTCCAGTCCATGTGGTGCAGGTACACCCACAGTGTTGTTCGGGAGGGAATTCCAGAATTCTAACCCAGCGACAATAAAAGAGCAGCAATATATTTCCAAGTCGAGATGGTGAATGGCTTTGGAGGGGAACTTCCAAATGGTGGCATTCTCATGTGTCTTCTGCCCTTGCCCTTCCAGATGGTAGCAGCCATAAGTTTGGAAGGTGCTGTCGAAGAAGAGATGGTGAATTGCTGCAATGCATCTTGTACTTGTTCTCACTACTGCCCCTGTTTGTCAGTGATGAAGCAAGCGAATGTTTGTGAACGGGTACCAATCAAGCATGCTGTTTTGTTCTGGATGAGCTGCACTCATCCAAGTTAGTGGAAAGTATTGCATCACACTCCTGACATACTTCATAGGCTTTGGGGAATCAGGAAGTGAGTTACATAGCCTCTGACCTGATCTTGTAGCCACAGTATTTATCTGGCTTGTTCAATTTCTGGTCAATGGTAACCCCCCAGGATGTTGATAATGGAGGATTTGGCAATGGTAATACTATTGAAGTGAAAAAGAATGATGGGTAAATTCTTACTTTTTGGATTGATGAGTGCATCATAGTTTTCTTAGGCATGCTGGTTTTTCTTCAGAATCATTCTCCTCTTAAGATGAGGGCCACACTGCAGCTTCTCTTGGCACTAATTTATTCAGGAGGCACTTACTACATTGTGGCCCTGATGGTAATAAGGCTCCAGATATACCCTGTTTTTGTCTGGCACTTGTGTGGCACAAATGTCTGTAATGAAGTCAAGAACTGAATCACTGCCAGTATCCAAACAGAGTATGGACAGTCTATTGCTAAGCAAGTGTCACTTGATAGAACTATCAATGACCCCACCTAACTATACACTGATAATTGAAAATAGACTGATGGGATGGTAATTGGTCAGGTAGGATTTGTCCTGCATATTAGTTTGCAGAGAATACTGAGCGGTTTGCCACATTGAGGATAGGTGCCAGTGTCATAGCTGTACAGAGCAACTTGACTTAGAGGTGTGGTAAGATCTGGAACATAAGCCTGCAATACTATTGCTAGAATATTGTTAGGGCCCATAGCCTTTGGAGTTCTTTTAGCCATTTCTTTACATTATTTGAGATGAATAGACTATTATTTCAGTGAAGTATTATTTGTATTGTCATGGCATCTACTTTATTGGGTAACAATTGACTTGAGGTCAGTGAATTGCTGCTAAATGGGCTGAGCTGCATTTATGAGAATGTAAGGCTGTGAATCTAGAAGGAGGAGGGTTGTGGGTTAAGTGACCATGTTTGGTTGGTTTGCACAGGAAGCATTGTAGGTTGGTTTCAATGTAGCAAGCACAGCTCTCAAATGAAGCATGCTAGATTGATGAGTGCGTCATAGTTTTCTTAGGCATGCTGGTTTTTCTTCAGAATCATCCTCCTCTTAAGATGAGGGCCACACTGCAGCTTCTCTTGGCACTAATTTATTCAGGAGGCACTTACTACATTGTGGCTCTGATGGTAATAAGGCTCCAGATTTACCCTGTTTTTGGCTAGGTCTTGAATAGGTATCCTTGATCCCTCACAAGCTTACCAGTGAGGCTGCCTAATGGAGAAAACTGATGCAACACTTGACAATTGCATCTTGATTGCTTCCTAAATACTTGGTTTACATTTGTATTATCTCTTGTGGACACATAACAACTGTATGTTGGAGTGGAATCCCTTCTGCTTGACAAAAATACCTAGCTGTTCTGATATTTCCTTGATTGTCAAATGTGTGTAGCCTAAGACCCCTGAACTTATGGAAATCCTGGGGAGGATGCAGATGAGAGAAAATTGAGGACTGTGGGTATCTTGACAACTACAGCCCTGCTGTTCTTGGACAGCAATAGTTTTCCAAGATACTGCAAAGGTCTGTGACCAACTGCTGTGAGAACTTCATCCTTCAGAGGCATTGCTGTTCCTTCCTAGAGTTGGAAAAGCTCATTGGTCTTTAGACAGTCTGGTGATGAGGGTGATGCCCATTGTCCATTCCCTCTTCTGTCCGGCTGCATGTGGCTGTGGAGAAGTGGGTGCATAGATTGGACTAGGAAACTACAGGGACTGGGAACATCTGGAATGTGGAGCTTATTCAAGGAGCAGCTGCTGTGAGTCCTTGATAAGTATGTCCCTGTCAGGCAAGGAGGAAATAGTCGAGTAAGAGAACCTTGGTGTACGAAAAAAGTTGATTTGCTGGTTAAAAGGAAAAAGGAGACTTATGTCAGGATGAGGCTTGAAGGCTCAGTTAGTGCAATGGATAGCTATAGATTAGCCAGGAGGGAGCTAAAGAGTGAATTGAGGAGAGCTAAGAGGGGACACGAGAAGACTTTGGCTGATAGGATTAAGGAGAATCCTAAAGCTTTCTTTAGATATGTTAAGAATAGAAGATTGGTTAGGACAAGATTAGGGCCAGTCATAGACAGCAGTGGGAAGTTGTGCGTGGAGCCTGAAGAGATTGGAGGGGCACTGAATAAATATTTCTCTTCGGTATTCACGCAGGGTGATGTAAATGTAGTTATGGAGAACACTGAGGTACAGGGTTGCAAACTGGAAAGTATTGAAGTAGATAGGGAGGATGTGCTAGATATTCTCGAGGGTTTGAAGTTGGATAAGTCCCCTGGGCCGGACGGGATTTACCCTAGGATTCTCTGGGAGGCAAGAGAGGAGATTGCAGAGCCTCTGGCTCTGATCTTCAGGTCGTCGTTGGTTACGGGTGTGGTTCCGGAGGACTGGAGGATAGCGAATGTGGTCCCGTTGTTCAAGAAGGGGAAGAGACCTTCCAGGGAATTATAGGCCAGTGAGTCTTACTTCTGTTGTGGGCAAAGTATTGGAGAGAATTATTAGGGATAGGATTTATAGTTATTTAGAGAGAAATGAATTGATTGGGGATAGTCAGCATGGTTTTGTGAAGGGTAGGTCGTGTCTTACTAACCTCATTGAGATTTTTGAAAAAGTGACCAAAGAGGTGGATGGGGGTAAGGCGGTTGATGTGGTATATATGGACTTTAGTAAGGCGTTCGATAAGGTGGCCCATGGAAGGCTTCTGCAGAAAATGCAGATGTATGGGATAGAGGGTGATTTAGCTAATTGGATTAGGAATTGGCTAGCAGATAGAAGACAGAGGGTGGTGGTTGATGGGAGATATTCATCGTGGAGTTCGGTGACAAGTGGTGTACCTCAGGGGTCTGTTTTGGGGCCCCTGCTGTTTGTAATTTTTATAAATGATCTGGATGAGGGTATTGAAGGATGGATTAGTAAATTTGCAGATGACACTAAAGTCGGTGGAGTGGTAGATAGTGAAGAGGGGTGTTATAGTTTGCAGAGGGACTTGGACAAGTTGCAGAGCTGGGCCGAGAGGTGGCAAATGGAGTTTAATGTGGAAAAGTGTGAGGTAATGCACTATGGCAGAAATAATAAATGTGTAGAGTATAGGGCTAATGGTAGGATTCTTAGTAGTCTTGATGAACAGAGGGATCTTGGTGTGTATGTGCATAGATCCCTGAAAGTAGGCAGTCAAGTCAGAAGGTTGTTAAGAAGGCATATGGAGTCTTAGCTTTTATTGGTAGGGGGATTGAATTTCGGAGCCGCAACGTCATGTTGCAACTGTACAAAACTCTAGTGCGGCCGCACTTGGAGTATTGTGTGCAGTTCTGGTCCCCACATTATAAGAAAGATGTGGAGGCATTGGAGAGGGTACAGAGGAGGTTTACCAGGATGTTGCCTGGTATGGAGGGCATGTCTTATGAGGAGAGGCTGAGGGATTTGAGGTTGTTTTCGTTAGAAAGGAGGAGGCTAAGAGGGGACCTGATCGAAACATATAAGATGATTAGAGGTTTAGATAGGGTGGACAGTGATAGCCTTTTTCCTAGGATGGAAAAAGCTAGCACGAGGGGACACAGCTTTAAGTTAAGGGGTGATAGTTATAGGACGGATATCAGAGGTAGGTTCTTTACCCAAAGGGTGGTTAGGGAGTGGAATGCCCTGCCTGCAGCAGTTGTAGATGCGCCAAGTTTGGTGGCGTTTAAGAGGTTAGTTGATAAGTATATGGAAGAGAAGGGAATGGTTTAGTTTGGAGGGGCATTGCTTTTTATATTGGTTGGCGCAACATCGAAGGCCGAAGGGCCTGTTCTGTGCTGTAATGTTCTATGTTCTAAGTTTGCTGCTCTTTCTGGTTGGTGTCTGTGATTGAACCACCTTCTCTAATCCTAAAGGTTAAACCAACTTAGAATATCTGGACTCCATGCCAGAGTGAAGTCTCAGAGAAAACTTCAAGGTTTTGAAGGCACTGGAAGTTGCACAGATTTGCTATTCCCAACAATTGATGTTCTAGAATGATGCCTGTTAACTGGAAGGTAGTAATCCCACGAGCTTTCGGAAATGGTGTTCCTTCGTCAGGTGTGTGAAACCTTCCACACACCTGACGAAGGAACACCATTTCTGAAAGCTTGTGGGATTACTATCAAATAAACTGGTTGGACTTTAACCTGGTGTTGTGAGACTTCTTACTGTGTTTACCCCAGTCCAATGCCAGCATCTCTACATCATGACTAGAAGGTAGCACATGTCACCCTGCTATTCAAGAAAGGAAGGTGAAAGTAATGGAACAAGAGGCCAGGCCAATGAAGCTGACAACGATTGTTGGGAAAATACTGGAACCTGTTATTCCAAATAGGACACTTGTGATTAGTCAGAGACAAATTACTTTTAACAATGGAAAATTGTTTGACTAGTCTATTAGAATTGTTTGAAGGTATAATTATATGAATAAAGGGGAAATCATTAGACGTTGTATGCTGTATTTGGATTTTCAAAAGACTTTTAATACAATGACACAAGAAAGGTTACATAAAATGAGGGCTTATGGGATTAGGAGTAATACAAAGGAGTGAACAAAAGAAAAAGATAGTGGCAGAGGAGAGAGATGGTGATAAAAGCGAGAGATGCTCAATGACAAAGGAGAAAGAGAGTGTGGCAAAGGAGAGATGAAAGGGAGAGAATGAGTGGCAAAAGAGAGATGGGGGAGAGAGAGAAAGATTGGCAAAGAAGAGATGGAAGGAAGAGAATGAGTGGGAAGGAGAAAGAGAGCGGCAACGGAGAGTTGGGAAGGAGAAAGAGAGCGGCAACGGAGAGTTGGGAAGGAGAGAGAGCGGCAACGGAGAGTTGGGAAGGAGAGAGAGCGGCAACGGAAGTTGGGAAGGAGAGAGAGCGGCAACGGAGAGTTGGGGAGGAGAGAGAGCGAGGCAACGGAGAGTTGGGGGGAGAGAGCGAGGCAACGGAGAGTCGGGGAGGAGAGAGAGCGAGGCAACGGAGAGTCGGGGAGGAGAGAGAGCGAGGCAACGGAGAGTCGGGAAGGAGAGAGAGCGAGGCAACGGAGAGTCGGGAAGGAGAGAGAGCGAGGCAACGGAGAGTCGGGAAGGAGAGAGAGCGAGGCAACGGAGAGTCGGGAAGGAGAGAGAGCGAGGCAACGGAGAGTCGGGAAGGAGAGAGAGCGAGGCAACGGAGAGTCGGGAAGGAGAGAGAGCGAGGCAACGGAGAGTCGGGAAGGAGAGAGAGAGAGCGAGGCAACGGAGAGTCGGGAAGGAGAGAGAGAGAGCGAGGCAACGGAGAGTCGGGAAGGAGAGAGAGAGAGCGAGGCAACGGAGAGTCGGGAAGGAGAGAGAGAGAGCGAGGGAACGGAGAGTCGGGAAGGAGAGAGAGAGAGCGAGGCAACGGAGAGTCGGGAAGGAGAGAGAGAGAGCGAGGCAACGGAGAGTCGGGAAGGAGAGAGAGAGAGCGAGGCAACGGAGAGTCGGGAAGGAGAGAGAGAGAGCGAGGCAACGGAGAGTCGGGAAGGAGAGAGAGAGAGCGAGGCAACGGAGAGTCGGGAAGGAGAGAGAGAGAGCGAGGCAACGGAGAGTCGGGAAGGAGAGAGAGAGAGCGAGGCAACGGAGAGTCGGGAAGGAGAGAGAGAGAGCGAGGCAACGGAGAGTCGGGAAGGAGAGAGAGAGAGCGAGGCAACGGAGAGTCGGGAAGGAGAGAGAGAGAGCGAGGCAACGGAGAGTCGGGAAGGAGAGAGAGAGAGCGAGGCAACGGAGAGTCGGGAAGGAGAGAGAGAGAGCGAGGCAACGGAGAGTCGGGAAGGAGAGAGAGAGGGCAGCAAAGGGGAGACGGGGGCAGGAGAGAGAGAGCGGCAAAGGGGAGACGGGGGCAAGAGAGAGAGAGAGCGGCAAAGGGGAGACGGGGGCAAGAGAGAGAGAGAGCGGCAAAGGAGAGATGGGAGCAGGAGAGAATGCCTACAAAGCAAAGGAGGTGATTCTGCTCATCGAGTTTGCACCAACTCTCCAATAGAACATCTTGCTCAGGCCCACCCATCCTCTCTGCCCTATCCTCATAACCCCACATTTTACTTCACTAATCCACCTAACCTACACATTCTTGGATACTAGGAAGCAATTTAGCATGGCCAATCCACCTATCCTGCATATCTTTGGGACGGAACTGGAGCACCCAGACAAAACCCACGCAAACATGAGGAGAACATGCAAACTCCACACAGTCATGTAAGGCCTGAATCAAATCCCGGTCCCTGTCACTGTGAGATAGCATTGTTAACCACTGTGCTAATGTACTGCCCAGAGAGGGGGTGAAAGAGAAGACAAAGAAGGAAAAGCAAGAGAGGTGCTGGCAAAGGCAAGAGAACAGGAGAAGTGCTGGCAAGGGAGAATGTGACACGGACCTATGCTACTCAGAACCTATTTGAATGATAGTGTTATTTATTTTCTATTTATGTAGTATTTTTGTTCAAATGATTTTTTTTGCAAGTTATTAAAGTTAGACATGCACAGTGATGCATATGTATTGTCCAGTTTCAACTTGTATATTTTTTTTCTGAGCAAGGCATGTCTGAAGGAACCCAATTCTGGCCTTAATATTGATTCCTGTGGGAACCCATGGTTTACATAAGTTGCTTCACTTAAGTAGTGATTTTCAGGAATGCAGCCACAAGTTCCAGTGAGGACTTACTGTATTCATTTTCATGAGGTCCTTGGTTTTCCAGTGTTTCTGGAACATGTTTTATGTTTTCTGCTGTGAAGAAAGATAAAAGGTTGGAATTTTTCAGCCATTCCTGTTGCCATTACACTTCAGCAGTGCATTTCCTGGTGTTATGGGATGGATTAGTGAAGAGGATTGCCAGACGATACAGCAGCAAATGAGCTGGAGACTTGAGCAGAGAAATGGCAGATGGAATTTAATCCAGACAAATGCAAGGTGATGTATTTTGGAAGGTCTAATGCAGGAGGGAAGTATACAGTAAATAGCAGCACTCTTAGAAACATTAACATACAGAAGGATCTCGGCATATAGATCCACAATTCCCTGAAAGTGGCAACACAAGTCGATAAGACGTATGGCCTGCGTGCCTTTATCATTTAAGACATGAGTATTAAAATTGATGAGGCATGTTGCAGCTGCATAGAACTTTAGTTAGGTCACATTTGGAATACTGCATACAGTTCTGGTTACCACACTATCAGAAGAAAGTGGAAGCTTTGGAGAGGGTACAGAAAAGGTTTACATGATATTGCCTGGTTTGGAGGATATTAACTATGAGAAGAGATTGGACAAACTTGGATTATTTTCACTTGAATGTCAGAGGCTGAGGGGCACCCTGATAGAAATTTATAAAAGCCAGGGATAGAATGGAAAGCTGGTCTTTTTCCCAGGGTAGAAATGTCAGTTACTAGGGGATGTAGTCTTAAGATAAAAGAAGAAAAGTTTAAAGGAGATATAAAGGGAGATATTTTACACAAAGGGTAATAAGTGCCTAGAATGCGTTGCCAGAGGTGATGGTAGAAGCAGATACAATATCAATGTTTAAGAGGCATCTTGACAGATACTTGAATGGGTGGGAAATAGAGGGATATAGGACTGCATAGAAGCAAAATGTTTTTTTTTTACTTAGAAAGGCATCGTGTGTCAATGCATGGTTGGTGGGCCAAAGAGCCTATTTCTGTGCAGTTCTGCTCTTTGTTATTGTGCATAGCCTTCTTGAGGGGACTTCTTGCAATGGACAGAAAATCTTATATTTTTGAACGTTTCAGTATTAAAAAGTGTTACAATCAAAAAGAACTCTGAGCCAAAGGAAAATCTATCATGAGAGATGTCTAAAAAGCTTGTTGTTAGGAAGATCTTAACATTGAAACATAGAAAATAGAAGCAAGAGTAGGCCATTCGGCTCTAGAGCCTGCTTTCCCATTCATTTTGAATATTGCTGATCATTGAATTCAATATCTTGATCCACCTTTTCCCATAAACCTTGATCCCTTGACAGAGGACAACAAGCCGGAGTGATTTATCAAAATAATCCCTGAGCTTGGGGCCTAGCTGTGACAGAAGGTGTAGTTACTATTGATGGGAAAAGTTAGCTGAGGTTAAATATTGGTGAAAGGAGAGTGTTTGTGTATTAGATGAATTTCTGACCTGAAATTAGGTCTTCCAGATTAATCATAAGAACATAAGAAATAAGATCAGGAGTAGGCCATCTAGCCCTCCAAGCCTGCTCCACTATTCAATGAGATCTTGGCTGATCTGCAGTGGATCAGTTCCACCTTCCTGCTTTCTCCCCCTAACCGTTAATTCCCTTTTCTATCAGAAATCTACTTACCTGTGACTTAAATATATTAACAAGTTAGCCTCCAACACTTCAATGGGCAGAGAGTTCCAGAGATTCACCACCCTCTGAGTGAAGAAGTTCCTCCTCAACTCCATTCTAAACTTCCCCCCCACCCTTATTTTGAGGCTATGCCCTCTGGTTCTGTTTTCCTTTCTAAGCAGAAAGAATATCTACCTCTACCCTATCTAGCCTCTTCATTATCCTGTAAGTCTCTACAAGATCCCCCCCCGCCACCTCAGCCTTCTACACTCCAACGAGTACAGGCCCAGTCTATTTAATCTCTCCTCATAAGCTAATCAAAGTCTTTAAATGTTTGAAAAACAAATAAAGGTGGAAGTTTACAAGATAAATGCAACACATGTTCATAAGCTTCCCAATTATTTAAAGCCTCACTTCCAAAATGCAAATGTTGTTAAAGTTATGAATAATTGCATTAATAATTTTAGAAAGTTATATTTACTGTTTGCACTTCTCTGATTATATTTCAGGGAAGGCAAAGTTCGGAAGAAACCAAAGGTGGCATTTCCTCTAACTAAACGTACACGAGGAAATACGCAAAAGAAGAAACACAGGCACCGTAGAAAAGTGAAACCTTGCCAAAACGAGGTATTTGATATAAAAGCTGAGACCCATTTGCTTGCAGGATGTCAGGACCAGCATACAACTGAATGTGAAGATGACTTCCCAAATGAAGGGCACAGTGAAGAAGAAAACATCCATGGTATTGATCTGGTGACTGCACTGAGAGATTCTCAAGAAAGTATTGGAGGACAAACTAAGAAAATTCTTAATAGGAAACTGCTTGAAGATGGAGAAGGTTTTAAAATAGCAGATTTGTTGCCTGTATCGTGTGACATCCAAATGTATCTGTTGGAAAGCTACGAGGATTCTTTCCATTTTGAAAACAGTTTGCTTATTTCTGACATTTTCTGGGAATTACATCAGAGGTGTAGTCCTCTGGTGAAGAATTATATTTCTGTAGTAGACATTGCAACAGATGAAGTAAATCTTTCAATTTTGATTCAAAAATATTGCATTTGTGTAAATAAAGAAGTCAATGCTGGTTTTGTCCAGTTTCCATCTGAGATCAAAAACGTATTTAAGAAAACAACATTAGCATGTATTCAAAGGCAAGTAACAACCCCAGTTTTAGAAGATGATGTTGTTCACTGGATAAGTAAGAAGGTTGCCAATCTAATATTGTGCAGAAATGTTTTACCTAACTTATTAGGGAGGAAAAGAACTATCTGTTGGGAATGTTCTGATTGGTCTATAGATAGCACGTATGGACTTTGTGAACAGAAGCAAAGTATAGGTTATAGTTTCAGACATGGAGATGGTTCTGTTAAAAATCAGGCTGAAAAATGGTTGAATGAGGAAGCTTCACAGCAAAATCTATTGGCTGGTAGTACATGTTCTTGTGACCTATCTTCAACTAGAAACATTTCTCAAAAAAACACTGGTGTCCTGCAGCTGTGTCTCCAAGATGACTATTCCACAATGCAATGTAAGCCAAAACGATTTGCAACCACTAATATCCTTTCTGAGATAGCTGAATGCGTGGAAGAAAAGCAGAATTTTTGCATTAATAAAACTGATAAAGGAACATTTATAGTGCAAGATTCTTATTCTAATTCACCATCAATCAAGATAACTTCCAGAAGAAAAAGCAAGAGGGTCTATAGATTAGCACCTACTTTTCAGCTTTCTAGAGACATCCCAATGGATTCAAAAGAAAACAGAAGTCACAAATCATTAAATGAGATAAAGTCAATGAACTATATGTCAGCAACTAATATATTCCAGAGTGAAATGGCAAGTGTAAAACTCAGTGTGCAGGAAACTGTAGGAACATGCCACAGAAACCTAAATAAAACTGCTGATTGGGGTTGTCAATTCTGTGAAACCATTCCATTGAACAAAATACTCAATATTAAAGTAAAGAGGGAAGGTAGAGAGAAGGACAGTTTGCTAATGCAGGAATTTGATTCTGGTACTGATACCCTCAAATATGAAACAATGCATAGTGAGCTGCTTCCAGATCCTTCAAATGAAAAAGATGTTTATTCCATTTCTCCTTCTGTGCCCATATTGAAGAAAAGCAAAACCGCTTTCACGGTCAAACCTGTTTCAACATGCTTGCCTTGTGCAAATCTCTCCAGATCTTCAGAAACTTTACTTTCCAATGTAGACAGCATGAAGCAAGATAATAATTTGTCTCAGTTTGAGCAACATAATGCAGCCTCCCATGATCCATGTGTTGGATGTGAACTAGCAGAACAATCAAAGCAAGATGACCAAGAACTTCTATTGTCCCAGGAAAAATGCCCCTTTCTCGAACTGCAGTTATCATTTGATTTTGCATTGCAGCTTGTAGAGCTATTTGGATCCCCTGGAATTGACCCTGGTAAGTTGCAACACAATCAATTAATAAAATATTTTTCTTCTTCTCTTGCCTCTATCTTTTTTTTCAATCGATAATTATTCTGACTTGAGTAAATGTAGAGTAAATATATTGCAGTATATTTATTAACTCAAATGATAATTATTTTGATTTAAATAATATTAAGTAGAAATATTGCAGTATGTGTATTTACTAACGCAATCAGAATTAAATACGTTTATTTAATTTTAGCATCATGTGACGTTTGTACGCTTGTTTCCAATGTTCTTAAATTTTAATTATTTCTACAAGTACCAGTAATAAGTGCGGCAACATGCATTGAAGAAAAAAGGTTTTGTCACCTTAACATTAATAGATAAATGACTGTCAAATTGCCTAGATTAATCCATCTGATAGTTCCTTTGCCAGCACAATTTTTTATAAGATGCAAACCACTATGAAAATATGACTAGATTTTCTTAATGATGGTCACAAATATCATTGTGAAAGTGACCTATTTATTGCTGTCCTGAATGCTTCATATTATTGTCTTGTAAGTCATTCCAAGTTAATGAATGTTAACTTTTTATGATGTCTTCGTTTTCAGTTCCAGCAGGACAAGAATTATAATTTGATTGCATTTGCATTCTAAAACAAAACCTATCTTGAGGAGAAGGTCAAAGAGTTCATAGAATCATAGAAACTTGCAGCAAAGTGAGAGACCATTTGGCTCATCGTAGTTGTGCCAACCTTTTAAGAAAATAGTCATTTTGTCGGGGGAGGAATTTCTATTAGTCACTTTTTTGAGCTTTTTATTCTTGAAGCTCTCTTTAACATTTTTCTCAAACAAAATTATTCTTCACTAAAAGATTTTTAAAATAAGTTTGCTCACTCATTTGCACGTGATGTAGTGAACAGAAGTCCTCTGAGCTCCCTATAGAGTCCTATTTTGTGGGTTGTATTATGGCTGTTTGAAACCTTGGGGATGTTTGCATCTAGAACCATTATAAATTGTCACATTTATGTTCAATTGTTTCAAGTGTACATGTCCAATTGTCTAAAAATAAGCATTAACTCTCAAATATCATCACAAGTCCAAACAGGAAGTTGGGCAAACACAACCTTTTAGTTTGGGGGTCTTGAATGCTTTATCATCAGTGACTAATGAAACATGGATTATAACGTCCTTTAAAATGGATTTGCTACAGATAAATATTTGGGGCAATGGTGAATTGGGATTGGAATAAATAGCCCCATTTGGAAAGCTAGCATCAGAACAGTCATCTACCTTTTCCAGATTGGACAACTTGCTTATCTTTACTCTTATTAGAAGGCTGGAAATTCATTTTTGTATTTGTAATTTAAGCAGACTTCAATTGAGAATGTGCCCAAACTGAGATTTAAATCTTGGGAGCTTCCAAACCAAATAAATGTTCATGATTAAAGGAAGTATTTGTTGTACAAACATAAATTGTTACTCATTTCTTGAGAATCTCATTCTGTCAGTGGAGACAGTGATGATCTATGTGTGGTGCATGGGTGGAAGATCCAACTCTGGTTTGGAAGGACCCTATTTCATGGTTTAGGATTTCTAACTGTCCCTGGGAGATATTGATGCAGTTATATTTTAAAAACTCACAAAAGGTTAAATGTATAGAGCTGCATTGGTAGAAAATATAAAATAGGGTTCAGATGAAATTTCTGAATGAGACTGCTTTAAGAATTGGAAGTTGAGGGCTCCAGTGATCAATCACAGCCATTGAGATGGGGGTGTTACTGTTCGTATTATACCGATATGAATTGATTAATAAATCGAATGGCAAATTCCGTATGAGAGAAAAACTGCAAGCTTCCAACTTGTATCTCTTGCAAGATACCAGGAGAAATGATGCATGGGCAGTCAGATTTTAAACTGTTGTCCAGGGCCTGAAGTTGATGGCTAACATGCTGTTCAATTTTTTTGTAGTTTAGAGTTGTTTAGAAAGCAAGGTAATTCCCAAAGCAAGTCATTCAACCCATGGAAGAATCAGTGTATGTATACGATTGATTTTATTTCTCATTTTTTAAGAAGAGGTTTCTGATTATGTACAGTGAGTATCATTTGTTTACTTGCTGTCTGTAAGGCAGTGAATGATTCACTTGAGACCTCATCTCAGAAATGTGTCTGAAGGCATGTGCAAATGAAGAAATATCTCATTTTAAGCATGTGTGTATAACTGTTAGACTCCTTGATTGCACAATTGTATAATTCTGTCTTGGCAAGATGATCAGACCTTGATTAGGAGTCCCTGTCACCATTGTCTTGAGAGAATATCTAAAGCAGGCCCAAAATTTGTCTCTCCGTGTTTTAAATATGGTGCAGTGTTTGTGGTTTGTAAAATGATTGTAACCTCGTCACCTCAATGTCATTAATTTTTTTTGGCCCTTAAACTTTGGCAGTCTGCCAAACTGACACAATATGCATTACTCTCCCAAATTAGCCAGTGCATTTTTTGTGAATGGTGTTGCATTTATTCAATAAGCTGATTCTATCCTATATAAATCTATATTAACTTTTTGATATATGCCTTTATGTATCAAATACAAGTTTCCAAGTTTTATCTAATCTTTTGAGTGATACTGTGGTATTCCATAGATAGAAATTTTAGTTCAAAGAATGGCATGGATTATTATTTGATGTGTTACTTTAAAATCTATTAAAACTGTAATCTAAGTAAATTTTATAGTTTAGAAAATGCAGATGTGTGTTAGATTCTTTTTCTACTTGTTTTAGATTTTCTGTGTACTGAAGACTGTAAAGTTCGTTTAGACAAGCAAGTAGCAAAAATGATCCATTCACAGTGGAAGAAATCAGCAGAGGCAAGTTCTTATAGATTTTCTATTTTTAAAAAGTGCCAAATTAAGAAGTTACAGATGTTTAGATACTATTTCGTACAAGACGGGAAATATGATTTTTTGACAGATTTGTCGCTACTTAAAAATTTTAGATGTCAATTTTTGTACCGTTAGGGTACGGATCAGAAATCACAAGGTATATTATGAAGTTAGACTAGACCCTAACTATTTGCTATTTTGGCATTGAGGATATGATGGGGAGAGTATTCACCAGCCTCCCAGCAGTGTGTTTCTGTGGTGAGATGTGACAAAATGTTCACTGGCGCAGAATTCTCTGGTCCTGCAGCTGCCAATGGGATTTCTTATTCATGTCGCCCCATGCTGCCATAAAACTATCAGCAGCAGAACTGGGGAATCCTGTCAGCATGATTCTATTGACAAACTGGAAAGCTTTTATCAAAACTAACTTTATTTAATAACACAATTTAAATATAACAAATGAATTAGTTTAACATTTACCAATTGAACAATAGTTAGACATAATGAGATACAATTTTGAACCAGTAACTTATTCTAATTCAAGTAATATTCCCCTTATATACTTAAAACCCCTCTTCAAACTCAGTTAGCAAAACACAGGCTTGGAGATCTGCACTTAGGTTGGCAATTCTAGAATTCTCAAAGCACTTCTGGACAGAGAGAGAGAGAGACACACAGAGAGGCACATCTTGCTACTTCTAGAGCCAGGTGGCATATTGCTTTTTTAAAAAATGAAAGAGAACCTCGGCATTGTCCCTGCAAGCTTAGCTCCTCCCATTAGCACATGACTCTGTTTCTATCAATCAATCTAATCAAAACCCTACTGTGAAACTCCTAGGGGGAAGAAAACGAGTAATCATTCTTTCTTCCATCTTTTTCTGTTGGGACAAAATACAAAAGTCTGAGATCACATACCAATTGACTCAAGAACAGCTTGTTCCTATTGCCCTCAGACCTTTGAATGTACCTTATATTAAGCTGATCTTTCTCTAACCTTGCTATGATTGTTAACACTATATTCTGCAACCTCTACTTTCCTCCTTCCCTAAGTACTCTATGAATGGTGTGCTTTGACTGTTTTAATGTAAGAAACAATACTTCTCACTGTATTCAAATACATGTGACGACAAATCAAATCAAAAAATATTTAATTAATTCAAAATTTTGTTCTTCTTAGGAAAGACTAAAAAAAAAGTCATCAACTGATCCCAACACTATCAAAGGTGAGTTTGCTCATTCTTGGAATGGATATGTTTAGATTTTCCTTCTCAAATATTGAAAATGCGATTTTTCTTCTAAATATTGTTTACAGTACGTGTAATGGATTCTTGTTCATTCATTAAAATGAAGAGGTGTTTATGTAGCATAGTTTTTTGCAATTCATGTCATCATTATGCCCTGTCATTGATTGTGGAGAATATCATTTTGCATTGTCTTAACTTGGTGCTTTTACCCCAAACCCATGAGAATATTTTCACTAAATTAGCATTCTTTGTTTTTGTTTTTGAGTTGTGAATGTGAAATTTCCATCCAATGTGAAGCGTGAGACTAATTTCAGTTAGTACTCTTGCAGTTATCAGAGAAGATAGTTGAACTCCCGTCAACCTAAAGTTATATCTGAACCCTGGTGTTAGTAGTCAATGTGCACTTGCTGATGATTTTAATAGAGATCTGGCAAGTGATTAAACTATACTCTTTTTGCAATACTGTAACTTTCATGACCATCTATTTATAAATAGTGACATCAGCTTGGCATTTTTGCCCATCATTTACGTACATGTTACAGGAATAATATGTCTTTACCATTATATTTTAAAGCCTAAATAATAAAATTACCAATGTGTGTGCATCACATTATAAAATATTTACAGGGCATGTCCGTTGCTTTTGGTCTACACAGGCCTCTTCTCACCCTTCATCTAACCCCATCAATGTATTCTTTTCTCTCTCATGTCTAGATGCATTTGCTTCAACTACTTTGGTGATGACATTGATGTAGCCTTTTGAATATTCAGTTGGGGTATAGTGGTGAGCAGCCTTCAATGGACCACTGCAGCTGGCGTGGTGTAGACACCAGGGTTTGGCAGCGAGGAATGGTGATATGTTTCAAAGTTAAGATGGTGTGAGACTTTAAGGGCAGCATATAGGTGATGGTGGTGTCCAGGTGTGCCTGCTGCTGTTGTTCTCCAAAATGGTAGAAGTTGCTGGCTTGGGAGCTGCTGTCAACGTAGGCTTGACAAGTTGCTACAGTGCTTTTTTGTCTTTGGTACACACTACTACCACTGTGCACAGATGCTGGAGGAAGTGAATGCAAAGTACTTTGTCTATCCCAAGGTACTTAGCAAGAGTGTTGCAAATAAAATAAGGATCAATTTTGACATTGAGCTATAGAAGGAACTATTGGGAGAGATCAATAAAAGCTTGGTCAAAGAGGTAGGTTGTAAACAGCAGCTTAAATAGGAAGGGAAAAGTGGAAAGACTAGGTTAGGGAGAGAATTCCAGATCTAGGTTTCAAGACAGACAGAAGTACAGCTGCCAATGGCGATGTGATTAAAATTGGAGATGTTCAAGAGACCAGAATTGGAGGAGCACTGAGATTCTAAAGACTTGTAGGGTTGGAAGCGTTTAGAGAGATTGAAACAGGATGAGGATTTGAAAATTGAGACACTGGGAATCAGTGCAAGCAACAAAGGTGAGCAGGACTTGGTACAAGTTAAGATAAGGGCAACAGAATTTTGGATAAGCTTAAGTTTCCTTACAGTTCAAGTTGGGAGAACAGCTATTGAAACAGTTCATTGGAATAATGGTTTAATCATTATAGGGCTAAGTTGAGGAGAAATAACTTCATTCCAAATGATAATTTTGGAATACTGCACCCTAGAGAGTTGTGAATACTCCATCATTGAATAATTTTAAGGATGATACAGATGAAATTTTGGTGTCACAGGGCTTCGAGGGATATAGGGAACAGTCAGGAAGGTAAAGTTGAAGCCCTCAATCAGCTATGATTGTATTGAATGGCAGAGTAGGCTTGATGGGCTATATGGTCTACAATTTCTTATCATCTTAGAATAGTTAAATCTTGAATAACACATGCATGGATAGGTAGTGAACAAGATACGTGGGCTGGAATTATCCAAAAGAAATTCTAAGTGTTGAATTTGCATAAAAATTAGAGTAATTTGTACTGTTTTTTCCAGTGGGAGTTCAGACTGGAATCTCCCACACCCTGTGTATTGCAGGGGCCACCAGCATGAAAATCATTATAAATCAGTGGGCTAGGCCCATCCCTGCCCAGCAGGCTGAAACCAGCGGGCCTGTGTGCTTGCGCAATGGCCCTGTGCTGCCAGCCTCCCGATTGCTGGCCAGCCCCGTGACCCTCACAATACTACCCTGATCCCCAATGTCCCAGATAGCCCTGATCTCCAGCCATAACCCCCCCCACACCTACCACTTCCAACAGTTACCCCACTCCCAGCAATGCTGATTTTCTCTCCCATTCACCCTGATCACTGGCCTCACTCCTTGGTGAACTGATCCCAATGGCAAAGTGGCAGCGGGACCTCTCACCCCCACAGATTGTCCCTTAGGCCCTTCCCCTTCAGGCACTGCCCTATGCCTGATAGGTAATACCAGGGTGTCCTTGTGCATGGGCATTTTGCCATTTGAGCAGTGCCAGGGAGGGGAGACGGGCAGTGCCAGGATGCCTATGTCCAGGGGCCCCAACCCCACCCCCACCTCCCCTCCCCGCTACTGCCCGATTCTCTGAGGAGCCCCAATTACCTTCCCCTTTCACTCCAGCAGAGTCAGGCCGCTCACTTCCTGAAAGTGGGGAGCTATTGTAATCCCTGCTGGAGTGAAGCATTTTGGCGGGAGAGGCTAGCGGGCCTAGAGAATTCACTCCTGGACTTGCTAATAGTACATAAATGATATTTAAAATCTCATTTAAATGTTAGACCCACTTCCCCACCAATTTCTGCCACAGACACTGCCGGAAATCAGGTGCTGGGGGATACCAGCAGGGTGCAACCCTGTGCATCGCTTCCCACGCAATTTTTCTGGATGGGAGAATCCTGGCCACGGTTTGAAGCTCACCTTGAGGTCAAATGCAACATCAAAGTTGCAAATAATCTAGTCCAGTTTCAGACAGCTGCCAAGGAATAGAAATGATAATCAGGAAACCGGGATGAGACCAAAGACAAGTCTTTTCAACATTGAGCTGCATCAAATGTTTGCTGATTGATATTGTATGTCAAACAACAAGAGTACAAATCAGAGACGGTTTGTTTTTATTTGTTTATGGGATGTGGACGCTGCTGGCTGGTCCAGTATGTAATGCTCATCTCTAATTGCCCATGAGGGGACATTTCAAGAGTCAACCAAATTTCTGTGTATCTGGAGTCACATGTAAACCAGACCTGGTAAGGATGACAGTTTTCCTTCCTTAAGGACATTAGTGAATCAGACAATCAACATTGGTGTACGAAAAAAGTTGATTTGCTGGTTATGAAGAAAAAGGAGGCTTATGTCAGGATGAGGCTTGAAGGCTCAGTTAGTGCAATGGATAGCTATAGATTAGCCAGGAAGGAGCTAAAAAGTGAATTGAGGAGAGCTAAGAGGGGACACGAGAAGATTTTGGCTGATAGGATTAAGGAGAATCCTAAAGCTTTCTTTCGATATGTTAAGAATAGAAGATTGGTTAGGGCAAGATTAGGGCCAGTCATAGACAGCAGTGGGAAGTTGTATGTGGAGCCTGAAGAGATTGGTGAGGCACTGAATAAATATTTCTCTTCGGTATTCACGCAGAGTGCTGGAAATGTAGCAATGGAGATCACTGAGGTACAGGGTTGCAAATTAGGAAGTATTGTAGTAGATAGGGAGGATGTGTTAGAAATTCTCGAGGGTTTGAAGTTGGATAAGTCCCCTGGGCCGGACGGGATTTACCCTAGGATTCTCTGGGAGGCAAGAGAGGGGATTGCAGAGCCTCTGGCTCTGATCTTCAGGTCCTCGTTGGTTACGGGTGTGGTTCCGGAGGACTGGAGGATAGCGAATGTGGTCCCCTTGTTTAAGAAGGGGAAGAGAGACCTTCCTGGGAATTATAGGCCAGTGAGTCTTACTTCTGTTGTGGGCAAGGTATTGGCGAGAATTATTAGGGATAGGATTTATAGTTATTTAGAGAGAAATGAATTGATTGGGGATAGTCAGCATGGTTTCGTGAAGGGTAGGTCATTCCTTACTAACCTCATTGAGTTTTTTGAGAAAGTGACCAAAGAGGTGGATGGGGGTAAGGCGGTTGATGTAGTATATATGGACTTTAGTAAGGCGTTTGATAAGGTGGCCCATGGAAGACTTCTACAGAAAATGCAGATGTGTGGAATATAGGGTGATTTAGCTAATTGGATTAGGAATTGGCTGGCAGATAGAAGACAGAGGGTGGTGGTTGATGGGACATATTCATCGTGGAGTTCGGTTACAAGTGGTGTACCTCAGGGGTCTGTTTTTGGGGCCCCTGCTGTTTGTAATTTTTATAAATGATCTGGATGAGGGTATTGAGGGGTGGATCAGTAAATTTGCAGATGATACTAAAGTTGGTGGTGTGGTAGATAGTGAAGAGGGGTGTTTTAGTTTACAGAGTGACTTGGACTAGTTGCAGAGCTGGGCCGAGAGGTGGCAAATGGAGTTTAATGTGGAAAAGTGTGAGGTAATGCACTTTGGCAGGAACAATAAATGTGTAGAGTATAGGGCTAATGGTAGGGCTCTTAATAGTGTTGAGGAACAGAGGATCTTGGTGTATGTGTCAATAGATCCCTGAAAGTAGGCAGTCAAGTGGATAAAGTTGTTAAGAAGGCATATGGATTCTTAGCTTTTATTGGTAGGGGGATTGAATTTAGGAGCCGCAGCATCATGTTGCAGCTGTACAAAACTCTAGTGCGGCCGCACGTGGAGTATTGTGTGCAGTTCTGGTCGCCACATTATAAGAAAGATGTGGAGTCATTGGAGAGGGTACAGAGGAGGTTTACTAGGATGTTGCCTGGTATGGAGGGCAGGTCCTATGAAGAGAGGTTGAAGGATTTGAGGTTGTTTTCGTTAGAAAGGAGGCGGCTAAGAGGGGATCTTATTGAAGCATATAAGATGATTAGAGTTTAGATAGGGTGGACAGTGATAGCCTTTTTCCTAGGATGGAGAAAGCTAGCACGACGGGACACAGCTTTAAATTAAGGGGTATGAGTTATAGGACGGATATCAGAGGTAGGTTCTTTACTCAAAGAGTGATTAGGGAGTGGAATGCCCTGCCTGCAGCTGTTGTAGATGCCCAAGTTTGGTGGCGTTTAAGAGGTTAATTGATAAGTATATGGAAGAGAAGGGAATGGTTTAGTTTGGAGGGGCATTGCTTTTTATTTTGGTCGACACAACATCGAAGGCCGAAGGGCCTGTTCTGTGCTGTAATGTTCTATGTTCTATGTTCTAATGGTTTCATGGTCATTGTTGGATTTTTAATTTTTTTCAAATTTCACCAGTGAAGAATTGAGAAGGTTGTAGTAAGATTGAGATGAGTTTTGTCAGTGTACATTTGGAATCTGATTTTTTTGGATGATATTATTGTGGGGCAACATGTAATTAAGAAAGAGAATTTGTCATTGGAAGACTCCAGAGGTAACTAAGTGGGGGTGATAAGAGAAACCATTGCAGATAATTCTCTGGCAAAGATTCAATCAGTAAGCATAGAACCAGAGATCCAAATGATGAGAGTGGTGGTAACGTGCCCCCTTTAAGGGGGTGATCAGTGAGGGGCATGTGATCGGGCCAGCCTCTGGTGACCCAGCACGGGAAGCCATGCCAACTAGGAGAAAGAGCAAGTGTCCGGGACTGGGAGGATCCTCAGTTGGAGCTGGGGAGCAGAGAGTGCCGTTGTGTCCTTAGTTCTGTCTGACCATTGCTTGTGTATACGTATTTATGTAATTGATAATAAATCCTTCTGAACTTGATGCTCAAGTTATTACAAAAGAAGTTGGGTGAAATATTGTGGTCAACTGTGTCAGAGGCTACAAATAAGATGGGGGGATTGCTTACCAATGGTCACTGTCACAGAATGCAAGTAATCTGTGACTTCAATAAGAGTTTCTTTGTACTGTGTGGGTGTGGGATGGTGGCAGAAATCTGATTGAAAGAATTTCTATGTAGAGTTGCAGGAAAGGTGGATGCAGATTTAGGAGATGACACCATATTCATCGGCCATTGGAAGGAAAGGGAGGTTGAAGATGGTGTGGACACAGATCAAAGATATCTTTCTTCCTCTGGAGAGCTATGAAAATGGCAGATTTGTAGTGGTAATAGGTGGTGACAGTGACCAAGAAGAATGACCCATTAACAATATCAGCTGACATGGATCCAAGAAGGAAAGTTGGATGGTCAAACCTAGTGTTACTCTGCATTAAACATTCAGAGCTTTAGTCAAGCTTGACTTCACGAATATCTCATTAAGACCATAAGATATATGCGCTGAATTAGGCCATTCAGCCCATCGAATCTGCTCTGCCATTCAATCGTGGCTGATATGATTCTCATCTCTATTCTTCTGCCTTCTCCCCATGACCCTTGATCCCTTTATTGATCAAGGACCTATCTATCTCTGTCTTAAAGACACTCAATGACTTGGTCTTCACAGCTCTCTGTGACAATGATTCACCACCCTTTGGTTGAAGAAATTTCTCAAGGCCTCATAAGATATACAACAGTGCCACTAATTGAGGTGTGCTGATACTGGTATATCCACATACATGTTAAAGAAAATGCTAGGAAAGATTATTTCCATACTCTGTATCAGATCTTACAAAAACCTGGCACAGGCACTATGTTTTGCTGTAAATGTCTATGGAATTGGCAGTGTTAATGCAAATTGTTGCTGTTTCCTTGTGTTTGAAAATAGATTCCATTTATTGACTGTTTCTAATACATATTTATCGGACATTTATTAGTTGTTCTAAATTTGGGAAGATTTTTATTAATTCAGTAATCTGATTACTGTGTACAAAGTCAATGACAGTTAACATTTAATTTTCCCATTTGCAGATGACATGATACACCTTAATACCAAAGATTTAACTGGAGAGATTCGTCAGATACCTGATCATAAAACTAAAGAAGAATCTTCTTCTGCATTGGATTTAGATCGGAATAGAAATCGGAGTGGTGAAGATCTGACACAAACAGACAATGATCAATTAATTACACTTTCATCTGATGCACAGTTTCTCATTACTTGAAAAAATGCATGACCTAATGTGACCATCCAAGGAATAAAAAGGTAAGCCGGCCATTTTTAAAACTGATTATTTGAACCAGTAAACATGAGAAAAACTGATTAATCTTTTATGATAGAGGGACAACATTATATCAGTTTACAATACCAATCATGTTAATATCAACGAAGGACTGCCGTCATGGATTATTTTAAATTACCGATGTCAGCACTGTGATGAAAATTTATTATCACCTGATGTTGAACCTATTATAATCTTTGCAAATTCTATAATATAGGGCCGCTCTCTAATTCATTAACATTCCTTGTCACAGCTAACTAATCTATTATTAAATTTTGGTAGCAGATGTAGTGGGGGAATACCCTGATTTATAAAAACTATGACCTCGAATTCCTCCATTGTATTTAATATGTTAATAACAGGTCATATTAAATGTATAAATTTAGTGTTTGGGGATGTTAGGTTTCATCTTAAAACTATAACTGTAATAGGCCTCCTATCAGCAAAAAGACTAAATGAGTTGTGTGTTTTGTTGCACCCACTTAGTTTGCCACATGGGAAAGGCGGTTCCAGCCTTCCTGTAAATTGCATCCAATTTTCAGATAATTCAAAGAACCAATAATTTTTATCAAAAAACAAATTTGCATTTACATGGGTTAGCACTGCTGCCTCAGAGCGCCAAGGACTGGTTTTGATTCCTGGCTTGGGCCACTGTCTGTTTGGAATTTGCATGTTCTCCCTGTGTCTGTGTGGGTTTCCTCCAGGTGCTCAGTTTCCTTCCACAGTCTAAAGATGAGTCGGTTAGGTGCATTGGCCAAACTAAATTCTCCCTTAGTGTACCCAAATGGGTGCCAAAGTGTGGACAATAGGGGAGTTTCACAATAACTTCATTGCAGTGTTAATGTAAGCCTACTTGTGATATAAATAAATAAATAAACTTGAACTTATTGAATCTCAAGACTTGAAGTATTTAAAGTTGTATCACAATGTATTAATTCATGATTTGCACTCTTGGTTTGTTTCACAGAATTGTTGCAGTGCAGAAAGGAGGCCATTTGGCTCATTGTGTCTGCACCGTCTCTCCGAATGAGCAATTCAGAGTGCCATTCCTCCACCTTCTCCCCATAATCTGATATATTCTTCCTTGTAAGAAGTCTCACAACACTAGGTTAAAGTCCAACAGGTTTATTTAGTAGCACAAGCCACTAGCTTTTGGAGTGCTGCCCCTTCATCAGGTGAGTGGGACCCACTCACCTAATGAAGGAGCAGTGCTCTGAAAGTTAGTGGCTTTGTGCTACCAAATATACCTGTTGGACTTTAACTTGGCATTATGAGGCTTCTTATTGTGCTTACCCACTCCAACGCCGGCATTGACACATCATGACACACATTCTTCCTTTTCAGATCCTTTTGAATGCTATTTGAAGTTGCCTCCACCACACCATCACACTCTCACGCTTTGCATTTCAGACCTTAGCCAGTTGCTACGTGAAAAAGATTTTTTCTGTTTTGCTCTTCTTTCTTTTGCCAACAGTTTTAAATCTGTGTGTCTCATTCTTGATCCTTACGTGAATGGCAACAGTTCTTTCTTTCTTATTCAGTCCACATCCTTCATGATTTTCAATATTCCTATCATATCTCCTCTTGGCTTTCTTTCCTCCAAAGAAAAGTGCAGCATGTAGAAATAGGCGCAGTATTCCAGTTGATGATGAACTAGGTCTTATACAGGGTTAACATAAACTCAATGCTCTTATGCTCTCTGCCCCTATTAATAAAGCCAACGATACAGACTGCTTTATTAGCTGCTGTCTCAGCCAGTCGGTTCTCAGTGATTTATGCATACATATGCCCTGGTTCCTTTGCTCTTGCACTTATAACTGTAATGGTGGAGTTAGCTGGGACACAGCTAGTTCTGTAGCAAGAAGTATTCAGTATTATTTCTCTTCCTTTGCACAAAGCTCCAGTAGCAACTGTTAAGCTCTTGTGTGCATTGATCATGTTGATGTCTGAAGTTTTACTGTTTATTTATTAGTGTCACAAGTAAGCTTACTCTAACACTGCAGTGAAAGGTACTGTGAAAATCCCCCATGCCTTTGAGTCTTTTACTAGAGATATCTAGCAGTTTGTATGCTTTCTTCATGAGCTTATACCTTTTGGTCAGATAACTTGGTACGTAAGCATTTCAGTGTTGCAGTACTTCTCAGGTAGCCTTAAGATGTAACTATGTACAGTTCTCAGTGTTCTACTGGATACTATAATTCTATTTGAACCTGGAAACTGAACAAATAGCACAGCATGTTACAGCTGGCCATCCACATGTAAACCTCCTGCTCTTCTTCGAAAATAAGTTTTGTTTCCTTTTCTGATTTAGTGTTCCATATATTCTTTTGTGTTACTTCACCTTGACCTTATTTTTTAAAAAGTATTTTAATGTTGTATTTAGTTTGATAGTGAAAGACAAGTGAGAGGTGGAGGTACATAGGTGGGAGGTCATCTGGTGAAGTGGCAATGAGACAGTCTTCTGAGTTAATCACCAAAGTAATTTATCCATCACAGAAACAGATTATCTGGTCATTACCATATTGTTTGTGGGATTTCATTGTGTGCACATTGGCTGCTGTATTTCCTGTAATTAGAACAATGACTACATTTCAGAAGTAGTTGATAGGCTCTGAAGCATTTGGACCACCTGTAGTCATGAACAGCACTAAATAAATGCACATTTTCTTTTTGCCACGAAAATACAAACATCATCATTTGCATATAGAGATTTAGCTTGTTTCTAAGAACGAAAAAGACCTCAGCTAGACATGTAAAACAAAAAGAGAGCTGGACAGGGGAGCAGGAGAGCCGGGTAAGGCAGAGGAAGAGTATGAAACTCCAACAGTAGAGCAGTGCGAGGGAAAGTCGGGCAAGTGAGCAGTTAGAGAGTAGAAAGCATTAGGAATTTTGGAAAAAAGTCAATGTTGATTTTTTCCAGGATATCAACTATTACTCAAGTACAAAAAACAAGGAAAGATACAGCACAGGAACAGGCCCTTTAGTGCTCCGAGCCTGTGCTGATCATGATGCCCTAACTAAACTTAAAAAAACCTTCGGCTTTTACTCATTTCATATCCCTCTATTTTTTCCCTATTCATGTACCCATCCAGATGCCTCTTAAATGTTGCTAGTATGTGTGCTTCCATTACCTCCTCTGGCAGCATGTTCCAGACACCACCACTCTCTGCGTATAAACTTCCCCAGCATATCTCCCTTAAACTTTCCTTCTCTCATCCTGAACCTGTGCCCCCTTACAATTGACACTTCTACCCTGGGAAAAAGCATCTGACTATCCACTCTGTCTACACCGCTCATAATTTTGTAGACCTCTATTAGCTCTCTCCTCAGCCTCTCTCTTTCCAATGAAAACAGTCCTAGTTTATTCAAACACTTCTCATAGTCAACATCTGCAAGACCAGACAACATCCTAGTAAACCTTCTTAGCATTCTCTTCAAAGCTTCCATGACCTTCTGGTAGTAAGGTGACCAAAACTGCACGCAATACTCCAAATACATACTAACCAAGGTTTTATATGATTGCAACATGACTTCCCAATTCTTGTACCAATACATATGGAAATAAATTTGTGGACTGAAAGCCTTCCTTCCATAGCTATATATTATACACATTTTAAACATTTGATAGTGCTACTGCCCAATATGTCATAGCAGATAGAAACAGTAAAATCTCCTTGTCACACAGTGATATGTCAGCGACATCACTTCAGCCTTTACAGATTATCCATTAACCCAGGATCACTGATTTCACACAAACTTTATCTTCTCATATCTGAACATCCATAATGTTCTTCATATCATAAACTGACAAGATAGTAGTGCGCCATGTAGATTTAAACTATTAAAATATTTGTACTGTCACCTGTATTACTCAGTTGGATTCTCGCTATGATCTACATAAGAAATAGGAGCAGGAGTAGGCCATCTAGCCCTTCAAGCCTGCCCTGTCATTCAATAAAATCATGGCTGATCTGAAGTGGATCAGTTCCATTTTTCCACCTGCTCCCCATAACCCTTAATTCCCTTATCTATCAGAAATCTATCTACCTGTGACTTAAACATATTCAACGAGGTAGCCTCCACTACTTCAATGGGTAGAGAATTCCAGAGATTCACCACTCTCTGAGAGAAGTTTCTCCTCAATTCCGTTCTAAACTAACACCCCGCCCCCGCCCCGCCACTGCTTATTTTGAGGCTGTGCCCTCTAGTTCTGGTTTCCTTTCTAAGTGGAAAGAATCTCTCTACCTCTACCCTATCTAGCCCCTTCATTATCTTGTAAGTCTCTATAAGATCCCCCCTCAGCCTTCTAAACTCTCATGAGTACAGGCCCAGTATATTCAATCTCTCCTCATAAGCTAACGCCCTCATCTCTGCTATCAGCCTGGTGAACTTTCTCTGTACTCCCTCCAAGGCCAATATATCCTTTCGTAAATAAGAGGGACCAAAACTGCACACAGTACTCCAGTCGTGGCCTCACCAGTGCCTTGTACAGTTGCAGCAAAACCTCCTTGCTTTTATATTCTATCCCCCTCACTATAAAGGCCAACATTCTTCTTGATCACCTGCTGCACATTAGACTGAGTTTTTGCGATTTATGCACAAGGACTCCCAAGTCCCTCTGTACAGTAGCACCCTGCAACTTTTCACCATTTAAATAATATTCCATCCTACTATTATTTCTTCCAAAGTGGATAACCTAACATTTGTTAATGTTATACTCCATCTGCCAGGTCCTCGGCCACTCACTCAGCCAATCCAGATCTCTCTGCAGACTTCCGCGTCCTCCACGCAATTCACTTTTCCATGCATCTTCATATCTATTTGGAATTGTTCATTATTTTCTTTAAATTGCTAACTCTCATCCACAAGCAAGGTTGTTTATTTTTCAAATTAATTAGTATGTTATCTACTTTAATTGGAAGCAAATACTAAACTCCCTGGTTGTTTTTACAGCATTTGGAGCCAATTGAGAATGTTTACATCTTGATCAATTATGATACAACCTGCAAGGCAATAAAGTAGCTTGATTTCATATTATCTCTGGGCTGAAAATAGTTTGTTTTTTAATGTATTTTATTTAAGAGAAATGTCTGGAATTATTGCTGCTGATATATTATGATAAATTATTCTTGATTGTTGAAAATTATGACCTCTTTCTTTGCCTAGAATGTTTTTACTCCTAGGATAAGATTATCTATAAATTCAGCTGCAGGTTTTGGACTCCTCAAAGTCGATCTTAGAATTATAAATTGAGAGAAAAATTTTGGAGGAGGAAGATTTAAATTTCAAGATATTTTGAATAGTGAGAATTGATAATTGTATATCTGTATTTTTTGCTCTGATTTATACGCAATATTTTAGTGACAAACTGGCTCTAATCATGCATGTATTCTTGATCGTACAGAATTTGTCCTAATTTGGAGTTGTAAACCTAATATTTTGCAACTGCTAATCTTAATTAGAAGACCCGTGGAGGAAAAATGCAGAATGAAAAAACATTTGATGAAATTGTTCAAAATAGTAATCAAAATAGCTAACCCCCTATTTTAATATTTATCTGCCTCTGTAATCACAATTCAGTATACAATTTGAAGTTAGCAAATGTGCAGTTTAGAAATTGCATGCATCAAATTCATAATATATTGTCAATAGATTTTGGGATGCAATTTGTCATTTTATTTCTGATAGTATATAATTTTTGTTTTGCCTTGCTTGATCCATTACATATGCCATCTAATAGCAGTTAGGCTGTGATAACTCAGGTGTCACTTTCCTAATATTGGAGTTGAATCTTGTCTTTTATTTTGCAGGTCAATTTACACCTGTGCTTCATCTCTTACTAAGCTTCTGATATTTGACATACCATAAAGGGAAGAAACTGAGGGAAGGCCAGGTAATTTCCCTATGGAAATTGAGGGGAGCTGTTAATTTAGGATTTGTGTTTCCCTGTGGGCTAATCAAGAACAGCATTGGTGGAAACCTGGTAATAGTCTGTCATGGCTTTCTTGTTCAATGCTCAGAGAAGATGCATGGAGAGGGGAGATCAGAATGTTGAGCAGACTTTTTAGCCTGAGTTTCAGCTATAGAACGGTATGATTGCATTTCATTTGCATATTTCTTTAAAACAACAAATGGAATTCCTGGGTAATGAATCAGTTGTTTTGAAAACAATACCGCACAAGATATGTTTAACATTCTAATTTTACTGTTGTGTGATTTAAGAAAACACTCAAAGTAAAAAATGAGTTTGTTGTACAAAGTAAAACAGAAAAGGAGGAAGTAAAGGTATTTGGAATTGTATTTCCCATGCTCACTCTCATTGAATGGGATGGTGTGGATGTTTTTTTGTGCTTCATCTATCAAATCTTAATCAGTACATGATGCAAGACCCTAAACTCATGGCAGATTTAGAAAGTATTATCTTCAAAATGCACTATTGTGAATTTAAAATTGTTTTGATGATTAGTTTGGTTTTCTTGATGTCATTAGAAGAGCTGCATTGAGTTATTGTCTAGTGTAAATTGAATACCTGCCCAATTGATCAATTGTTGCATGTTATTTCATTATGAAATAAAGTTTCACTGAAAACCATAGTTGTCCTGTCTTTATATTGGGTCTGTATGCAGATACAGATGGGGTGGCATGGTGGCACAGTGATTAGCATTGCTGCCTCTCAGTGCCATGGACCCATGTTCAATTCTAGCCTTGGGTCACTATCTGGTGTGGACTTTTGCATGTTTTCTCCATGTCTGCTTGGGTTTCTTCCAGATATTCTGGTTTCCTCTCACTGTCCAAAGATGTGCAGGTGAGGTAGATTGGCCATGCTAAATTGACCCTCAGGGTCAAGGGATTAAAAGGGTAAATATGTGAGGTTACAAGAGTAGAGCCTGGGTGGGATTGTAGTTGGTGCATTACTTGATGGGCCAAATGGCCTCCTTCATCTCTGTAGAGATTCTATGATTCTATAAGTGCATTTTCTGAACACTGGGCAGTATATGTGACAGTTTCTACATTTCTCCACAAATTAGCTTATTTGTGCATTAGTTTTAATGTCTTAATAAAGGCTCACGTAATATTCAAGCAAGTTTCCTTTAATTGGTAATGTGGAAATTTCAAGTGAACTGAAATACTTGAATTTGAGCAGCTGTCATTTTTGGCTGGCTGTCCAATTCCAACCTTGGTTCAAAACTGCATTTTGAGTAACATTACAGAAATTTCTGACTTTGTTGATGGGCTGAGAACTGACTTATAATTTCAGCAAAGCTACAAGGGAACACTTGTAAGTGTTGCATATTATTTTGCTCATTACGTATCTAGATGTGAACACTGACCTCCTAACTCCTCTCCTAAGGTTACGCGAGAAATGGTAATTGGGGTAAGATACTGAGGATATTTGGCATCCCTAATAATTTGTACATTCAATGTTAAGCATTGAGTTTTTTTAGACATTTTTGCCCTTAGCCTTTCTTTTATAGCTATATTTTGCTACCAATGAAAGTTGGTGGCTGTTTGATGTATAAGGATAGCAATCTTCTTCAGTGTTTGTCTCAGTGAGAGGTGTTACTGAACTAAATAGAAATTGCAGACTTACAGTGCTTGTTTCATGGCAGGATCACAAGACTATGACAAGATGGGTACCATAACTGTTACTGGAGATGAGGAGGGTAGCTTATGAAGAGATTGAATAGATTGGGCCTACCTATACTCATTGGAGCTTAAAAGACTGACGGGGGATCTTATAGAGATATAAAAGATAATGAAGAGCTACATAGGGTAGAGGCAGAGAGATTCTTTTCACTTAGATAGGAAACCAGAACTAGAGGGCACAGCCTCAAAATAAAGGTGGGGGGGCAGTTTAGAATAGAGTTGAGGAGGAACTTCTTCTCAGAGGGTGATGAATCTCTGGAATTCTCTGCCCATTGAAATAGTGGAGGCTACCTCATTGAATATGTTTAAGTATTGCGTAGATAGATTTCTGATCGATAAGGGAATTAAGGGTTATGGGGAACAGGCGGGTAAGTGAACTGATCCACTTCAGATCAGCCATGATCTTATTGAATGGCGGGGCAGGCTCGAAGGGCTAGATGGCCTACTCTTGCTCCTATTTCTTATGTTCTTATAGTGACTAAGATTGCATTTTCAAAACCCCAACAGTGGTGTTGGGTAGAACATTGCACACAGCAAGGCTTCAGATTTAATGAATGAGGAAGAACTTTCCCACCATCAGCGTTGCCTAGAAATTTATAAATCTATAATCAAAAATCTTGACTGGGGTTTCAAGTCCAGACCAAAAAAAAGTGACGCAACCTCCCAGTCTCCCGACTTCACAGTTGACAACTGATTTTAGCTGCTTGGCTCCAACTCTCTGGAGTCAGTGTTAAATCCATCTGGTTCCCCATCTCTCCCATAGCTACCCATCACTTTTTCAGCATTTCTTCTGGCTCTGTGAAGCACCGTGTGAATATATTTAACATTAAAGATGGTGTATTAATTAATCAGTCAAAATCTTGCATCCATTTTAATTTGCAGTAAATTTGCCAGCATGCAAGAAATTAAAGATTGGCCAGGCAAGTCTTGTGGAACATAAAAGCAGAATATACTTGGCGAAAGGTAAATATTGACTGGAAGGGGTGCCAGGAATACATCTTTGGCGGGTTTGAATTTAAAATTGTGAGCCAGACCACCCTTGTTGTAGCTATATAGTAACTGTTTAAAATGATGTAAGAATGCTGCTGGTGTTTATTTTTGCAGTTCCCTGATCACGGAAGGGGAATGTTCCGCTCAGTTTCGGGGTTTCGAAAATGCAATCTTAGTCACTATGGTTACCCATCTTGTCATAGTCTTGTGATCCTGCCATGAGGGAAGCACTGTACTGCTGCAATTTCTATTCAGTTCAGTAACACCTCCCACCGAGATAAACACTGAAGAAGATTGTTATCCTTATAAAACAGCCATCAACTTTCACTGGTAGCGAATTACAGCTATAAAAGAAAGGCTAAAGGCAAAAATGTCTTAAAAACTCAATGCTTAACATTGAATGTATAAATTATTAGGGATGCCAAGTACCCTCTAACCCCAATTACCATTTATGTGATCCAAATCGCTTTATCGTGTCGTACCTAAAACTGTCTGCCTGCCCCGCCTCCACACACGAGTATTTATTCCAATTCCCTTTTGTTGACTATATTTCCACCTCCCTGAAATTGTTACGAAAGGGGGGGGGGAGAATCCGATATGGTTAACAAGATAGCAAAGCTGGCTTCTGATGCTGAAATGGGTTAGCACATACACACCATTTTCCTCTACTTTGAGAGATTGCTGCTCTCCATACAGACAGGAGGAAGCAGGAAGCAAGCTCCCAATCAATACAGAGCCAAAAAACCCCCTGCTTTTCTCCCGTGCCAACAATCCTGCGTCACTTCCTAAATAAATAGGGTATTAAAAAAAAGTCGCTTTTTCAATTTGCCCCGGAATCCCGGTGAACTGAGCGGAATGTCGGCGGAGTTTCTGGCGCAGTCTTTCCAGAACCTGAGTCTGCAGCAGTGCGGCCGCAGAGCCCGCAAGGGGGGTCCCCACAAGAGAAAATACCTTTATTTATTGAGAGGACTGCCGGGATCGGGGAAATCCACTTTAGCCAGGTTTGTTTTCTTTTAAACTCCAAAACCTTCCTCGCGATGCCGAAACTGCAACTTTCCTCCACCATCATTTAGGAAATAAACAACAAAGATCTGTAAATTTGCCCAAATTGAACTCACCCCTTCACCTTCCTGCAACAGTTAAACTGGTTCAGGAGGCAGCCAGTTTGTTTCACTGTGCAGAAGTTAGAGCTCACGGGGGCTGTGATCTAAAGATTTGTGAACCTTCAAAGAGCATTTGATTTTTTTAAAAAATGAAAAATGTTGTAATATTTAAACTGAAGTGTTGCGGGAGCCTCATTTGTAATCGGACAGAAGCATACACACTGTTGTGTACGGCAAAGATGTTTACTTCTCCGTCAGCCACTTGTTGGTTACGACTTACTTCCGTAATCGTGACTTCGGGAGTTTGAAATCACTGATCAAATGTGAATTTCAAAACCCCAAATTCTAGATCTGTTCTGGACTCATTTAGAATGAGTCTATTTAGAATTTAGGACAACACTGAAATGCGAGGAGTTGTAGACAGTGAGGATGGATGTTACAGTTTGCAGAGGGATGTAGATAAGGTGCAGAGCTGGGCTGAGAGGTGGCAAATGGAGTTTATTGCAGAAAAGTGTGACGTCTTTCACTTAATAGGATTACAGAGTATAGGGCTAATGGAAGAATTCTTGGTAATGTCGACAAGCAGAGAGATTTCTGTGTACATGTGCAGAGATGCTAAGCATCGTTACTGTATGCTTAAACTGACGGGCAACATGACAGTGCAGTGACTATCACTATTTGCTGCGCAGATACGTGGATTTGGGCTGGTGTCTGCAGGAGTTTGCACGTTGTCCCCATGATTGCATAGGTTTTCTCTGGGTGCTCCAGTTTCCCCCCACATCTCAAAAACATGCTTTTAGGCTGATAGGTGTAACAAATTGTCCCTAAATTAGACTTCCCTCAGTCTTTCCCAATTGGTGTAGACAAAGGTCATAAGTAGAGGAGGGTACTCAATGTTAAAATGGCAGTGTGGGCTCGTTAGGCCGAAGGCCAGTTTCCCGTGATGTATTGTTCTTTATCAACCTGGGTGCCAACTTTCAGGGATAAGGTTGTTAAGAAGGTGAACGGTGTGTTGGCTTTTATTGGTAGAGGGATTGAATTTCAGAACCGTGAGATCATGTTGCAACTGTACAAAACCCTGGTGCAGGCGCACTTGGAGTGTTGTGTACAGTTCTGGTTGCCGCATTCTAAGAAAGATGTGGAAGCATTGGAAAGGGTGCACAGGAGGTTTACCAGGATGTTGCCTGGTTTGGTGGGAAGGTCTTATGAGGAAAGACTGAGGGACTCGAGGTTGTTTTCATTAGAGAGAAGAAAGTTAAGAGGTGACCTAATTGAAGCATACAAGATGATCAGAGGGTTAGATAGGGTGGACAATGAGATCCTTTTTCCACAGATGGTGAAGGCTAACACGAGGGGACATAGCTTTAAATTGAGGGTGGTAATTATAGGATAGATGGCAGAGGTAGGTTCTTTACTCACAGGGTAGTAAGAGCATGGAATGCCCTGCCTGCAGCAGTTGTGGACTTGCCAACTTTAAGGGCGTTCAAACAGTCAGTGAATAGGCATATGGATAACATTGGAATAGTTTAGGCTAGCAGGTCATTAGATTCATTCCACTCGTTGGAACAACATCGAAGACCGAAGGGCCTGTACTGTGCTGTAATGTTCTATAAATCACCCCCTCTAACACTAAGGAGCAATTCAAAATGGCCAGTTCACCTAATCAGCATATCTTTGAACTGTGGGAGGAAATCAGAGCATCAGAGAAAACCCACAGAAGCACAGGGAGAACATACAAACTTTGCACAGATAGTGATTCAGGCCAGAAATTGAATCTGGTCTGTGAGGAAGCAGTGCTAACCATGGTGCCACTGTGGCACCTGAATATTTTAATAAAATGACCCCTATGATTCATAGGAGTATTATCAGGCAAATCGTGGCCAGGACAGACCCCAGATATTAGGATATGAATCAGAAGCTCAGAAAAAGGAGATTTTAAAGAGTATATTATGTACTGCTTAAACATCATTAAGCAGTCTTGGAGAAGTACAAACAGTTCACAGCCAATAAGGTACTTTAAATATAGTCGGTATTCTAATGTAGGAAACACAAACAACATGATAGAATCTCATGATCTAATGATTAACCAGCTTAACAGAATCTGACTAGTTTCTATCAAAGCAAAGTGGCAACATATTAAGAGTGGAAGAACAAGATGCATTTTTGTCATGAGGCCATATGTGATTCAACCGTAATCAGCAAGAAACCAATGCAATCTGTTTGAGATTAGAGTGAAGTTAGTGAATGTCCTATTGCAATGCCGAATACTGCAAAGCTCATCTTCTTACAAATATTATGGAGCAGTAGAGCAGCATATATATATATATAGTCATAAAATTCTGGATAGTCACAAGGATAATATAGCATCATAAAAGTCTCATCCATGCTACTGTTGTGTTCAAATCCAACCATTGCAAAACAGTCATGACACATTTTGAGCCAACAACCTTCTGATTCAGAAGAAAGTGTGTTACCGACTAAATCACAAGTGATAATATGGTCAGTTAACAGAATCCAGAAGCAGGAGTAGGCCATTTGGCCTTTTGAGCCTGCTCCACCATTCAATTCAATACTTGACCCTCCCCCTCACCCCCATATCCCTCTAATCCCAAGAGCATCTTCTTGAAATCATACTTTGGTCTCAACTACATTTTGTAGCAATAAATTCCACACAATCACCACTTGGTTTTGCATCTCATCTAAGAGATGGCACCTCCTTTAGTACTGCACAGGATATCAGTCTAGATATCACCAATGAAAAGATTTACTAGGATGCTTTCAGGACAAAAGAACAAAGAAAATTACAGCATAGGAACTGGCCCTTTGGCCCTCCAAGCCTGCACTGAGCACGCTGCCTGACTGAACGAAAACCCCCTACTTTCCGGGGACTATATCCCTCTATTTCTATCCTATTCATGTATTTGTCAAGACACTCCTTAAATTCACTACCATCTCTGCTTCCACTAGCACCCCCAGCAACAAATTCCAGGCACCCACTATTGTGTTTAAAAAAAAAATCTACCTCACAGATCATCTTTAAACCTTGCTCCTCGCACCTTAAACCGGCACCTCCTAGTAACTGACTCTTCCACCCTGGGAAAAAGCTTCTGATCATCCACTCTGTCCATGCCTCTCAATCTTGTCGACTTCTATGGTCACCCCTCAACCTCTGTCATTCCTATGAGAACAAACCAAGTTTCTCCAACCTCTCCTCATAGCTTCCAGACCAGAAACATCCTGGTAAATCTTTTCTGTACCCGCTCCAAAGCCGCTACATCCTTCTAATAATATGGCAACCAGAATGCAGCCTAAGTGTCTATAAACCTGCAATGTGACTTGCCATTTGTTGAGTTGATGCCCCGACTGATGTAGGCAAGCATGCTATATGCTTTCTTGACTACCTTCTCCAACTGCATTGCCACTTTCAGTGACCTGTGTACCCAGATCCCTTTGCCTACCAATACTCTTAAGTGTTCTGCTATTTACCATCTGTATTATCAGCTTCCACCCTAAACACGTTAAAGAAGCCATCCTATAGACAAGCCTGCCGTACAGGATCTGCTCAGATGAGGAGGATCACAACAGACACCACTAGATGCTGAACCATGCCCTCGTAAAAACAGGATATGGTGCTCAACTCATCGATCAACAGTTCCAATCCACCACAGCGAAAAACCGCACCGACCTCCTCAGAAAACAAACACGGGACACAACAGAGTACCCTTCGTTTTCCAATACTTCCCCAGAGCGGAGAAGCCTCAACATCTTCTCTGGAGCCTTCAACATGTCATTGATGAAGACTAACATCTTATCAAGGCCATTCCTCCATCCCTACTTCTTGCCTTCAAACAGACCTCAAACAAACCATTGTCCACAGCAAACTACCCACCCTTATGAGAAGTGACCATGATACCGTACAACCCTGCCAAGCAACCTTTGCAAGATGTGCCAGATCATTGACACGGATGCCATAATCTCACGTGAGAACACCATCCACCAGATACACGGTACATATTCTTGCAACTCAGCCAATGTTGTCTACCTGATATGCTGCAGGAAAGGATGCCCTGAGGCATGGTATATTGGGGGAACCACGCAGACTCTATGACAATGGATGAATGAACACTGCTCGACAATCACCGAGCAAAATTGTTTTCTCCCTGTTGAGGAACACTTCAGCAGTCACAGGCATTCGGTCTCTGATCTTTGGGTAAGCGTTCTCCAAGCTATGCTTTGTGACACACAACACAGAGTCGCTGAGCAGAGACTGACAGACAAGTTTTGCACACAAGGACGTCCTCAACTGGGATCATGTTATACTATCTGTAACCCTCATAACGTGCTCGGGCTTGCAAAATCTCTCTAACTGTCCTGGCTATAGACATCTCTTTAAGCTGTGCTTAACCCTCTCTCTACTCACATTGTCTGTACCTTTATGACTAGATTATCTGTAAAGACTTGCATTCCAACTATTATCTTATAAATTGAGTTTGTGTCTTTTATATGTTCTGTTTGTAAATAGAACTCCCACTCACCTGATGAAGGGGCAAGCTTCAAAAGCTTGTGGCTTGTGCTATCAAATAAAGCTGTTGGATTTTAACCTGTGTTGTGAGACTTCTTATTGTATCTCCCATGTGGCCAGTAAGGATGGAAAGTTTTCTTTCAAGGCCCCAGCAATTTGCTTCCTTGCCTCACTCAGTAATCTAGCGTATATCCATCAGGCCCTTAATGTTTCTTAAGAACCCCAATACCATCTCCTTTTTGATCTCAACATGACTCAAACTATCTGCACATCCTTTCCCAGATTCATCATCCATCAAGTCCTTTAGTGAATACTGACGCAAATATTTAATATCTCACCCATTTCTTCTGGCTCCACATATAGATTTCTTCCCTTAACCTTGAGTGGGCCAATCCTCCCCCTGGCTATCCTTTTGCTCTTTACATATGTAAAAAGCCTTGGGATTTTCCTTAATCCTGCTGACCAATGCTTTTTCATGATCTCTTTTAGCCCTCCTTACTCCTTGCTTAAGTTTCTTCTGCTTTCATTATTTCCACACTTGCTTTGTGTGTTCCCAGACTCCAAGCTTTGATAAATACTTCCTTTTTCTCTATGACTAGACCCTCTTGTTATCCAAGATTCCCAAAACTTGCCAACTTATCCTTCATCCTTACAGGAATGTGTCAGTCCTGAATCCTTATCAACTTAGACTTGAAAGTCTCCCACATACCAGATGTTGATTTGCCCTCAAACATCTGTCCCCAATCTATATTCTTCAGTTCCTGCCTAATATTGTTGTAATTAGCCTTCCCCAATTTAGCACCTTAACTTATCTTTATCCATCAGTACCTTAAAGCTTACTGAATGGGACTTGGTTTCAGTTATGAGAGGCTGGATAGACTGGGACTTTTTCCTCTGGAGCGTAGAAGGCTGAGGGATGATCTTATAGAGGTCTGTAAAATAATGAGGGGGACAGATCAGCTAGATAGTCAATGTTTTCCCAAAAGTAGGGGAGTCTAAAACTAGAGGGCATAGATTTAAGGTGAGAGAGAAGAGATACAAAAGTGTCCAGAGGGGCAATTTTTTCACACAGAGTGGTGAGTGTCTGGAACAAGCTGCCAGAGGTAAGTAGTAGAGGACAGGTACAATTTGCTTGCTGTATCAGAACACTTACTTTCGGCAACTGATGCACGAAGACACCAAGGTCTTGCTAAGTATCCACCTTTCTCAACTTGTACTCATTCAAGTAATAATCTGTCTTCCTATTATTGTTACCAAAGTGGATAACCTCACATTTATCCACATTGTACTGCAGCTGCTAAGCATATACCTACACGCTTAGTTTGTCCAAATCATATGGAAGCATCTCAGCATCCTCCTCACAGTTTTCTCTCTCACCCAAGGTGTATCATCTTGTATCATCTGCAAATTTGGAGATAATAAATTTAGTTCTCCCAAATCATTAATGTACAATGTGAACATTTGGGGTTCTAGCACAGATCCCTGTGGAACGTCACTAGTCACTGACTGTTAAGTTGATAAAGTGGTCCAGAAAGAGTATTTGGCTTTGTATAGAAAATTGGAATAAGGATATTGAATATAAAAATCAAAAAAGCTATGCTAATTCATGGCCTTCAGCTGAAGAATTGGATGCAATCCTGGGCAGAATATTTTAAGAAAGTCAAAGCCTTAGAGAAGTTACAGAATGGGGTTTAACCAGAATGTTACTGGGATGAAGGACTTCAGTTATGTGGAGAAATTGGAGAAGCTGGATTAGAACAGTGAAGGTTAAGTGGAGATCTCAACCAGACAGTATGAGAGATTTGGAAGAAAGAAACAACAACTGTAATTCATAGATTTAATATAATTGGCAAAAAATTAAAGAGGAAAACTAGATTTTTTTGGCACACGGCATTGTTAAAATTTAGAATACAATCTAAAGGGACACTTTAGGGACTGTCAAAAAGTAACTGAACATGAAACAAAAACAGAAAATGCTGGAAAACCTCAGCGAGTTTGACAGCATCCGTGGAGTGAGAATACAGCCAGCATCAAGTCTGGATGATTGTTCATGAGGGCAAATTGAGGAGTGGAGATATTGTACTATATGGCTCAAAGGACCAGCAACTTCTATTGCCAAACTTGATTTATCCAAAGGTTACTGGCAGATACATTTTATCCAAAAATTTTGACTTTTGTTTGAAGGGTCATCCATATTCGAAACATTGGCTCTATTCTCTCGCCACAGGTGCTGTTAAACCTGCTGAGATTTTCTTGTTTCAGATGCCTGCATCTGCAGTATTTTGCTTTTAGCAACTGAACACTTATTTGAAAAGGACTAATCTATAGTTACGTTGAAAATATCAGAGTGTGGGCCAAAATTGGATTATTAGCTTCAGTTTAAATGATTTTTTGTACTGTAATATTCTGTCATTCTAAATAGCTCACTTTTCATTTCATGCTGGAACCATAAAGGTATAAATATCTTTTGCAATATTCATGGCCACAATTATAGAAACTAATAGTTGAAATGAAATATGTTTGCAACCTGTAATTAAGAGGAAGGAAAGAAAAAAAACAACTTTGTTAATTACATGAATTAACAATGGATCTTTCTTCTGAAAGTTGGAGATAATTTATGGGTATGATTGCTATATCAGCTAACTCAAATCCTAAACTGGCAGACTGAGCATTTTCTAGAGCTTTGGTTACTGAACAGCAAGCAAAATTTCTCTCACTGGGTGGGACAGCAAAGCAGATAACTCTGTTATATGAACCAGACATTTCACAGCCACTTGGATCACATAGTGGTGATTTATAATGTACTATAATGAAAAGAAGAAAAGGAACAAAGTGTTTTGGATCAGAAGAGAGTGGATTCAACTGGTGAGACTGGGACCTGCACTGGAATACCTATTTTGCACTGTTCCTTATTAATCTTTTTTGAATCATCATCTTTACTGATTAGTATTGTACCTATGTATCTAAGTTTAAATCATCAGAGCAAAGAAGTCTCAAATTTTGGGACAATGCTATCTTTTGCCAGAATAATGGTACCAAGGTAGCACAGTGGTTAGCACTGCTGCCTCACTGTGCCAGGGACCTGGTTTCATTTCCCAGCTTGGGTCACTGTCTGTGTGGAGTTTGCACATTCTCCCTGTATCAGCGTGGGTTCCCTCCAGGTGTTCCAATTTCCTCCCATAGTCTGTAAGACATGCTGGTTAGGTGCATTAATCTGAATAGGCATCAGACTATGGCGACTAGGGGAATTTCACAGTAACTTCGTTGTAGTGTTTATGTAAGTCTTATTTGTGACTAATTAAACAAACTTTATAAACTAGTCTTGTTCGCCTAATGATAGAATCCTCCATCACTGTAACTCCTAATTTAGTGAACCTTCACCAAACTGCCTCCAGGGCAAGCAGATATTTTCATCAATATGGAGACATACTTACTTACCCTTTCCACAAATGTGGAGAATAATGTTCAGATTGGCTCTTGAACCAAAATTAGTTGTTTTGTTTCCCATCATGTAATTGCACAATTTCCTGAAACATCACCTTGCGACCCATGTGGTTGTACAACTTCCTGTTTTATTTATGAGATGTTATCTGCTCATCAGTTTGGTAAGCCAGCCATTATCTAACCAGCGTGAACAATGTGGCTCACCATTTGTTGATTGGAACCTTGAGATCACTGTACAGGGCAGGCACCTCTCCAGACTGAGCCAGATGAGAGGAAAGACAGACCACATAAGACGGGAAAGAAAGACCATTCTCAAATCTGAAGGATGCAGGCTCATTTTCATTCTCGGGGTGTAGGAAAATGATTTTTCAAGTGATTTATTTATGTTGGTGTTTGGTTTGTCTAATATTGTAAATTGATGTAAGGAGTGGATTTGCTAAGTAATTTTAATTTCTCATTCCATCCCTCCCCATTATTCAATCAGGAATCTAAAAAGCCAGTTTCCTGGAGCAGTGATATTGAGTACTGATGATTACTTCATCCGACAAGATGGCTCCTATTTATTTAAGGAGTACTTACTTGATGTAGCTCATGAATGGAATCATAGAAGAGGTGAATATTGAAATTCTGTGTTATGGTATTCTGATTTTTAAATAATTATAATTTGAAAAATTTTGCATTTACTACACTTCATCTAATGCATGTATATAATGGATCTCCTTCCAGCCCGAACAGCCATGAGACAAGGGAAGTCTCCAATTATTATAGACAATACCAACATTGAAGCCTGGGAAATGAAACCATATGCGAATATGGTATGATCTAGATTTTGAACTAATTTCTTCAGTATTTAATATTGTTGGATATGACAAACAAGGTTATTTGAAAAAATGCTTTTAAAAATGTTTGCTGTTCTTGATTTGCAGAATTCTGTGATTTTTTATTGTTTCCATTTATGTTTGTATTTAAAATCATTTTTATATTATTTATGGAAGCTTGATTTTTTCTTTATACTAGCTGTAAGTTTATCAAAATGGCAGAGCAGGTTCAAGCAGCCAAGTGGCCTCCTCTTGCTCCTAAATCTTATAATCTGCAGTTGAGTTCAATCACTTTATTGTTACACAAAGCTGCAGATTATTATACTCTTAATTGGTGTTTATGTTTAAAAATTATGAATTGAGCATGAAGAATTAGGAAATACTTAAAATGGTTTAAGTTGAAAAAACCTGTAAATCACTTTAAAAAGAAAATTTGAGAAAATAGAAGTACATAACTGCAGAGAGGCAAAACAACAGAGGTAGCACAGCAGTTAGCACTGCTGCCTCACGGCGCCAGGGACCCGGATTCAATTCTCGGCTTGGGTCACTGTCTATGTGGAGTTTGCGTGTTCTGTCCGTGTCTGCATGGGTTTTCTCCAGGTGTTCAAAAAACGTGCTAGTTAGGCACATTGACCCAAACAGGGGCCAAGGTGTGGTGACTCGGGGCATTTTACAGTAACTTCATTGCAATATTAATGTAAGCTCACGTGATTAATAAATTAACTTTAAAGTATATTCCTGTTGTTGTTCCTTGATTCAGTTCCCCTGAATCAAGTTAGGGGAAACTTTGTCAGTGAACAAAACTTAACTCTCAAGACAACCCATAACTTCTTGTAGATTGCATTCAGACCATGAAAGCAGTAGTCCAAGAATATTTAATAAATCTCTATGTTTGCTTTAGCAGTTATTTCCTGGTGATATTTCATTCTCAGCTGACAGATAGGTATATTGCACTATAGTGTTAGAAATATATTGTTAGAAAAGACAAAAAAGCCTAGTTCTATTAACTTACATAGTTTGTTCAAATTGATTTTTATGAAGTTTCTAAGGATGACAAGGCAAAGATTTTAAATGGAAATAATGCTAAAATATTAGGTTAGCTCTCCAGATTTTAAACTGTCGATTACTATTTTGTCATCAACAGGCACGAGAGAATGGTTATGAAGTGAAGTTCAGAGAACCAGATACACCCTGGAAATTTGACATTAGAAAGTTAACCAGGTGAGAATGGCATTTGTGTTGTGAAAATAGTGTGACCTTGGGTAGCTCATATAATGGCTAGGAGGAAAGGTAACTAATTACAGCTAAAGGTGTCATCTATTGAACATCTCAACTTATTTTTGATATATAGAAATGCATACATGTTTAAAAAGTGGTAAACAGATCATTTGACCCAATCTTCAATATAAGCAAGTAGTGCCTAATCCCATTTATTTGTTGTTCCCAAACACTTTTAACCTATTATCTTTCATTCACCTATCCAATTAATCTTGAATATTGTCATCTTTTCTGCTGCAACCACTGACTGTGAATTTCAATGCCTCAGTCTCTCATAAACAAGTTTTCAAAGAGAACAAAGAACAAAACAGCATGGGAAACAGGCCCTTCAGTCCAACGAGCCCACGCCGCCACCACCCCGATGTTCCCACCTCTACCTGTGATCCCTGTCCATGTCTATAGATCTATGGATTAAAACCAAATTTGAGACAATTTAGGGAGAATTTGTTTTGCCAATTAGCCTAAGAGCACATCTTTGGGATGTGGGAGGAAACCGGAGCACCCGGAGAAAACCCACGCAAGCACGGGGAGAATGCACAAACTCCCACAGACACAGGCCCAAATCCATGTATCTGCACAGCACAGCGATAGTCACTGAGCTGGCGTGTTGCCTGTCAAATTTTCCTTGCTTTTTCTAAATCTCTACAAATATTTTAAATCTATGGCCTCTTATTTTAGACTCCTAAACTACTGAAGCCAGTTTGTTTTAGATGCCATATCCATTTCTTTATTTTAAGCATGTCTATGAAACTCCTATCTGTTCAAACAAAGTTCCAGTTTTTAAAGTCTGTTTATTATATTTTTCTCATGGAGGGAGCTTTGGAATGAATCTATGTACTTACTGTTCTTATAGTCTTTAATTAGTTTTACAAGTTGACTTACATTAACACTGCAATGAAGTTACTGTGAAAATCTCCAGTGCCTGTTTGGGTACACTGAGGGAGAATTTAATATGGCAAATGCACCTAACCAGCACATCCTTCAGATGTGGGAGGAAACCAGAGCCCCTGGAGGAAACCCACGCAGACACAGGGAGAACGTGCAGACTCCGCACTTTGACCCAAGCTGGGAATTGAATGTGGGTTCCCAATACCAAGGTAGCAGTGCTAACCATGTTACTGTGAATAAATTTACTTTGTACTGCTGCAATTTAAAAAATCCCAATGTTGTTTTACAGCCCTGGACGTTAATTTGTTCTTCCACTGCAACTCAGTTGACTCATCCTTCGCTTTTCTAAAATCTGCACTAATCCAATCTGCTGTTCTAGTACTTGATATTGAATTTTTCCCTTTTTAATTGGTGGTTTGGTCACTCCTGCAAAGCTGCTGGTTCATACTTAGCTTAGCTACCTTGGCTACTTTACTACACGTAACCAGAGCTCGCACAATCTGTGCTCGATTAAAATTCTGATTTTATAATTCCAATATGTCTCAAATCTAATAAAAATGAAGGGAGTGTGCTGAGTCACTGGAGGTAGAAAGAGATAATCTTGAAGAACAAAATGGTGAGGTAGAGCCCCATAGATTTGACTGAACAGGTGACTAAGATAATTAATGGAATCAGGACCTTCACCAATGCTGGACACAACTTTAGCAAAACATCTTTACTTTTATATTTAATTCCCCTTGTAATAGACAATAACGCATTTCATGTTTGTCATTAACTGTTGTTGCCCATCCCTAACTGCTTTAAAAGTCAACTCAGGTAGGTTGAAGATGGAGTTAAAGAGCCACAGATAGGAGGCTTTCCCAATAGGCGTAGACAAAGGTCATAGGTAGAAGAGGGCACTCACAATGTTAAAATGGGGCATGGGCTCATTGGGCCAAAGGCTTGTTTACCTTGCTGTGTTGTTCTTTGTTCTTTTGAGATGTCAGGCTCTCATCCCTACAGCACAATCAATATTGAACTCATTGGATTTCTATGATAATTTGACAATCTTTGTCATTGTTACCATTTTTATTGAAATCAGTTTCACCACTTGCTGTGGTGGGACTTTAGTTGTCAAATATTGGGTTGCTTGTTCAATATCATGACCAATGGGATAGTAACACCCTATCTGAAATGTGGCACCTGTGGTAGAACAATGCTTTCTTGGTACTGTGTAAACATGAGAGACTACATTATCTCAATCCTGGACAGAGGTTCAAAGGCAGAGCTGAATGTACTTCTAAGTTGACACTTGTGGATTTTGATATATTATGAATGTTAAGATAATCTTGTTATAACAAGTTATATAAAAGCTATCTTACAATCCCAGTTAGTGTTATGACTAGATGGGAAGATCACAGTAAAGACTAACTTTTATTTTGTTATGAAACATGGAATAGAACAGATTTATTATACATGAAATAATGTACAATAGTCCTTTCTGATAAAATACATTTTAAGCCATAATTGTCTCAGTAACACAAAGTCCCTTTAAGCACACAGATTGGCTGTGGTCATTTTACCACTTTGGTAAAATTGCCCTTCTCCCCCAAAGAAATTGTAAGACAAGAAAGGGTGTGAAAATGGGATAGTTTCCCATCTGTTGGTTCTGAAAGTCTACAAGTCAAATCTTATCCACTCTGTTCAATAAAAAAAAACCTTTATCTGATTCCTGTCTGTAGGCCCTGTCTCCTTAGCAGTGCCTGGTGCCCACTGGATACTGCCAAACTGGCACTGCCCAATGAGCAGCCCCCTTACCACCAGTCTCTAGGGGAGGATGTGCCTCAATAGCCTCTGGTTCTACTGGTGAGGCCATCTCATTTGGTTCCTATTGATGAGGGACCATACATGATCTTCACTGGAAAGCACTATCCTCAGTGAGGCCGCAGAGGCAAGTGAGCCTGGATGATTTTGTCCCAGGCTTGCTAATTCCATTCAAATTTGCATAATAAATTTAAATAATAGGTAAAAGGCTAAATGTTATTTAAATTTATTATAATATGAGGCTGATCACACTGGTTATCCGGTACTGGTAAGATCATGAGATGAGAAATCAGGTGCAAACGAAAGTATTAAAATAGTACCATACTTTTGTCTTACTTCTGAAATCTGCTTTCCCACCTTTAAATCTGGTTATTGCAATTGTACGTTCAATTCAGAACACTGTTTATTCTTCCTTGAATTCTTCTGAATAATGCCTTGGGTTCTGTTCTCAACTTCAGTCTTTCTTTCTGTCCCAATTCCCTGGTTATCTAGACAGTAATTGGTTCTATAGGAAATTTGCCACTTTGCAGCTCCCATCCTGTCCAGTCGTTCTTCAACTGCAATATAGCTAGCTAAAACTAAAATGTGAACTTTTTGTTTACTTTGCCGCAGTTGATAAAGCAACCACTGCTAATTTACATTCATGCCATAACCCTTCCCTAAGCACAGTAGAATCACAGATGGAACTTAACCAACTCCCACATATACAGTTTGTCCAGCATGAATATAAATGTTTTACCCTTACAACCACACAATCATTAACTTACACCCACTTAAACCTATATTTTATTCATCATGTTTACCAATATTAAACACTTTAAAAGTACTTTTATTTTAACTATGTTATAGCAGACTGCATAATTTTATACATATTTTGTGAATGTATGCAGAATAAATACTCATCGTGTCCCAAGAGAAACAATTGAACGAATGAAGGAACGATATGAAAGGAATATCACTCTTGACAAAGTACTGCATGCTTAAAGAGAAGCTTGAAATAATAAAGTTGTCAACAAGTTTGCTTGTTGGAAGAGGATCAGAAGAAATACCAGGGAACAAACTCAGAACAAGAATTTAATATTTGTTCAAATTCTCAACTACCTGCCAAGATTGATGATCCAACATACTCACTTTTTAAACAAATTCAAACAAACTGTTTTTAAAGTTTTTTTTCCCAAATTGTTGCAAGGACATTTCAAAAGCTGAACATTGATCTCTTCAGGATTTTACTCATGCAAAGATGACAAGTGAGATGAACAGAATTTATTTCTTAGTAATTTTTTACTGAGTACAATTTGATTTAACGTTTTAAGATGCCCACAAACAATGGACCAGAAGCTATTGTAGCAAATCTTTGTGATTCAAAATTTCCTGTAGGTATTTTCCAGCATTTATATATTGGTTGTTACATTACAAAGATTTATAATGGTAAAATGCATTTTTTCCAATTGTTTTGTCTTTTAATTGTGTATTAGAACAGGTTTAAATTATAGAATCTGTGCAACAATTTCTACTCCTAATTACAGATGTGATTGGGTAGTAACTTCTGAGCACCAAGTTTGGAGGCGGGGGGGGGTGCAGGGAGATACCCCAAAAATGTGCTGGTGAATCTGTCCACCTCCTCTAGAGAGTCACAGGTAAGATTTGCAGAACCTTTGCCAGGAGTGCTAACTTCCCCTGAGTAGATGCTCTATACTAGAACTATCTGAAAATTGTGAATTAAATTGCAAACTTTGAATTGTTCTGACTTGGTTATATCAATAGTTATCCAGGAAAAAAGTTAGAATTAATGCCCCAGAGGCATTAACCCTCCTGAACCCTCCAGGGTTCTCCCACTGCCCTCCCCATGAAACTGCTCCACCTGAAAGGAACTACACACTCAGATAGGAACTCCTACTCTCACAGGGACTCTTCTTCAACTTCCCCACCCCCAACTCCTAGCTGAGGCCCAATTCATTGCACTGCCCGGATCTTGCCTGGTTTGAGACAGAAAGTTGGAATTTTGGGTAAGAAGCTAGGAATGGGATTACAACTCCAAAGTGATTCAGGCCTAATACCTATTGTCTCCATTGATTTTGCATTCATTCTCAGGATTTAGGCAATGCTAACTTTTATTGCCCATATAACTAGTGCTAAGTTATCCTAAACTGCTGCAGTTGTAGAAGTTTAATAGAGCCAAATAGATTACCATTAAAAGTTAATCACGTTAGTATTTCACTAGAATTCACATCCCAACCAGATGGATTAAAGATGGCAGGTTTCCAACCTAAAAGACATTAATTAGTGAATTTTTTTTTTAAATATGATAAACTGCTGGTTACTTTTATTGACACCAGCTTTTCATTTCCAAATTTGAATCATTGTTTTTGTATTTGTATTTTTTAACCACAAAATATAGATAAGTTTCATATTGTGAATAGATTGGGACCAAATATGTTAATAAAATATTTTGTTGCTTTTTATTTGTTTTGTTGGATACTTAAAACATTTTCATACTACCCAATTCTCTTTAAAATGATAGAGTCCACGTTTTTCTGTAGAGTTTCAGTCTCATTCAAATTTGAAGATGCACACTTCTGGATTGAAAACTAACTAGACTGGCAATAGTATGAGAGTCTTCCCTTTCTCCATCATGGAGTTGGTATGTGACAGCTACGTGTGATAAACAATTTGTTTCATGCACTCCCAGACCATCTTTATTTTCTCTGGCATTGAGTCCTGTTTTATGTCTATGTATAATGAGTTTGCAGCCTTTTTTCCAACAGCTGAGAGGGCCTTAATATTTGACTGCACTTCAGGCCCACAAACTTTATCTTTGGTCACCTGGTGTAGAGGAAGAGGGTGGATCAGAGAACCTCCTCACTGGTCTGTGCTAGAGCCTGACCATGAACTTCATTCAACTATGGTGATTTATTCACTTTCACGGATACTAATCCTTTTAATATTTCCTGTTTCTGTTACGTTTATCACATCCATTAGTTTACATTCCTCAACTACAATGTTTGCATTATTCCCCCTTTTTTGTAAAGACTGATGCAATAGAACCTCCACCTTGCTGTTCTACCACACCATCATTTTGTTACAACATTTGAAATATGAACATGAGTAAATCATTTGGCCCTTCCACTGCTCTAGCGTTGAAAAATATGATTGATCTCCTGCATTATCTACATATTCCTTAATACTCCTAGTAACCAAATATCTATCTTGAATATACTGAATGGCTAAGCACCCACAAGTCTTTCCAGTAGAGAATGCCAAAGATTCACAATCCTGAATAGCTAACCTCTTATTCTAAGGCTGTTATTCCAAGTGCAGGACTCCCCAGTGAGAGGAAATGACTTCAAAATGAACATCTCCATCACGTCTTTTGGAAATTTTATACATTTTTATGAGATCACCACTCATCTAAATTCTATAAGAAATCTCACAATTTCTTGCTATTCCTACCCCAGTCCAATGCCAGCATCTTTACTTCATCTAAATTGGAGGGAATAAAGGCAATATCTAGTCAACCGCTTGGTAAGACAACCCTCCCAACCCATGAATCAATCCAGTAAACTTTTATTGCACTATGTATACCCTTCCTTACATAAGGTCTGAATGGTGTAGTCTGAACAAAACCCTGTATAATTACTTCAATCCCTTTGTAATAATTTACTATTTGTCTTCCCCATTACTTACTATATTTGCACTTTGTCATTTATGCACAAGATTCTCACATCTGTTAGAATACAATCATTTCCCAGTCACATTTTTTTTCCTCATGAAGATATCACCACATTTCACCACATTATGTTCCAGCTTTCATGCTCTTGACCACTCAACTAGTTTATATCCCTTTGCAGTCCTTGGCATCCTCCCCACATCTTATTTTTCCTCGTAAAGTTGCATTAGCAAACCTGGTCACATTATACTGATGTTACACAGGTTGTTCATGATTAAAGAACAAACAGTACCTCATTACTGTAGTCTGCTAAATCAAAAATTACCTTTATTTCAGTTGTTTTCTGTCCATTAACCAATCCTCAATCCACATTCATGTAGAACATCCAATTCTATAAGCCCTAATTTTGAGCAGTAACTATCAAAAGTGTTTTGAAAATCCAATATACTATATTTCAGTGGTTCCTCCTCATTTAGCGAGTAACTCACCTCCTGACTGCCCAAAACATGTCCATCTACAAGACATAAGTCAAGAGTGTGATGGAGTACTCCCCACTTGCCTGGATGGATACAGTTTCAACACTGCAAGAAGTTCAACACCATTCAGGACAAAGCAGCCTGCTTGTTTGACACCACATCTGAACATCCATTCCCTCCACCACCAACTCTTCGTAGCAACAGTGCCCACTATTTACAAGATGCACTGCAGCAATTCATCAAAGATCCTTAGATAGCACATTCCAAACACACAACCACTTGCATTTAGAAGGACAATGCAGGAAATACACGAGGACACCATCACATGCAAATTCCTCTCCAAGCCACTCACCATCCTGACTTGTAAATATATCACTGTTCCTTCACAGTCACTGAGTCAAAATCCTGGAATTTCTTAACAGCACTGTGGGTGCAGCGATTCAAGGTGACAGCTGACTGCCACCTTCTCAAGGGCAACTAGAAATGGGTAATAAATGCTGGCCAGCCAGCAACATATGATCCATGCGATTTTGGAGAAAAATCCATAGCCTATGTTAAGGTTCCAGCCCAGCCATGGAACTGTTTGATCTCCTAAGTGTAATGAAGGAATCCCTGAGAAACATTTTTTATATTGAATTAAACCACAAAGAAGTATTACTGCATAAGACGTACAAACATATGAAAACAAATTTATATATATATTTGAAACAAAAACCTCCAAATCTTACCTTCTTGCTATTTTTGATGGGAGCACCAACTCTCACTCCTTTGCCCGACCATCTCTTAGGCACTTGGCCTTGGCTCTTCTCAGGATTCCTCCCCCCCATCCCCCGCCACCTTTGTATGTTTTTTGGAACCTGAGCTTGAACTAAGACTCCAGAGTTAAAAAAAATTAGAACTAGGAGAGTTCTGATCCAAGTGGCAATGCTTAAGATGCCTGTGTTGAAAGTCTACAACCATAGAAGAGTTAGAGATTTGAAACAGCAAATGTATCAGAAATGCATGGAAATCCTTACACAAATCTTTGAAACAGTACTCAGACAAAGTGGATAATCTTCCAACTTCTGATAAGTAGCTGATTTGAGCTATCTGGGACCACGTGCCAAATGGACATGCAAGGACATTTGAATTAAGAATTTTGGTTTTGAGTACAAGTAGCAATGTTCATTCTACTTTTCATATTCTTAACATAACTAACTAGTTAAGTGTAGTTATTGGTATTTACTTCTTTGGTTTTTGTACAGTAAAATTTTTTTGTTTTAAAAACTAACCATGAGGTTTCATTCTTTCAATAAATACCTGGATTTTTGGATTTCCAAAAAAAGGCTGTTTGGTTTCTACTGCAATCACAAAATTATCCCATTATAACCATTCGTCAAATACAAGTTCCATAAATCCATATTGTGTAATCATATTTTGATGTTTCAAGAGCCTGTTACCACATCACTAATAATATTCTAGAGTTGTGCCTGCTGGCCTAGGTTTTCCCTCTAAGAGTGGGATTAGATTTGCTAGGTTTGTTACCTGATCCACCCTTTCAAAAGGATGCCCTATAAACATCCTCTTTTCCCTCAGCATTTTACTTTAGCTCCCAAACATACAATTGTTATCCCTATTGCAGTACTGATATTTTTCATTCTTGTAGACAGCCAATTAGTATCTACCCACTAGTATCATTTTGTGATGCTGAAAAGGTCAATTTCATTTCATGGAGCAAAGTGATAATCAACAGGAAGAAATAATGTTCTTGCAATCATTTTTTTAGCACTCAGCTAAAACAATGTGTCACTCAGTGTCAAATGTCAAAGTATGAAATTGCAGCATGTTCTGAAACACAGGACATATAAAGAAAATAGTTTATTCAAAGTTGGTACAATTCCATTTTTAAAATTTTTAAATGTACTATTTGGGATCACCAACAATGCACAAATCTAGTTTACGTTCAAATAAAATTTAAAAAGAGCAATAACCTCATTTTCTCCCATTCTGTAAGTTTATGAAACGAAACCTACTTGTTATCTAATTTATTCTCAATCTTTACATCAGCTTTGTCACCATCATTGTTTTGTGCAGTGACTATTCTTCTTTCAAACTTACAAGAGTCTTCACTTAAATTTACCATACAATTTTCATCTTTACGTCTTCTTTTGGACTGTGACACAATAATTGGGCTTTTATCTGGCGAAGTAATGACTGTTTCATGTTCACAGTCAAGATGTATTTTAACATTTTGTGGCAATGAGGTCGTGTTATTAGAACCGACAACTTGTGCCTTACCAGCCCTATAATTCTCACTGTTCCCATTTACCCAACTTTCACAAAGCATCTGAGTGTTTATCATTGCAAGCTCTTCATCTGCAACCCAATCATCTTCAACAATTTTGGAAACTTTGCTCCCAAGTTCACAGTCAAAATCACTAACATTCTGTGGCAGTAAAACAATGTCCGTAGCACTGACAATTTGTGACTTTTGAACTTTTCCGCTGTCTTTCTCAATGATCCCAGTAGCACAGCCTTCAAAAAGTGCTTGTGTATTTATCATTGCAAGTTCCTCATCTGTGACCCAGTTGTCTTCACCTATTCTGGAAATCTGAGAGCCAAGATCAACTTCAGGACAATTTTTAACATTTTCAGATAATAAGGTAATTTTCTTAGAACTGATAATTTGTCCTTTTGTAACCTTTACTTTCCCACTTTCACTGTGCTTATTTGCCCAACTTTCACGAAGTGCCTGAGTGTTTATCATTGCAAGCTCCTCATCTGTAACCCAGTTATCTTCAGCTATTTTGGAAATTTCAGTCCTCTTCAAAGACATTTGGGAAAATTTATTACTTCCACTTTGAATGGCTTCTTCACATCTTTGTGGTGTCACACATCTCCTGGGTGGTCTAAATCCTTTCTGTAGAGCTGGTGAAACAGAATTGCAAAGAGGAGGCAATGGAACAGGTGAAGGAATCCGAGACAAAAAGCTATGCTTTCTCTTCTTCAGGTTTGTGAGGGAATCATCAGATGTCATTTGTGCACTACACAAAGAAGGTGTGGATCCAGCTGCTGAAAGTGTCTGTGGCTTACTCTCAACAGTTGATGAAATAAGCTGTTAAGAAGTACAAAGAGAAAAATTACATTAGGAATTATTAAATCCATGAAACACTGTCTCGCTAACTTTTAAAGAACTGATCCAGCAAAACCTCTTACTCTGTCCAATTAACATCAGGGTAGTTGAGATCCCCCTGATTATTATTCTATTGTTTTAACTCAATCCTCTAATTTGTCTGTATATTTCTTCCTTCACCTTCCTTGTACAAATAGATGCTCTGTTGATTACACCTATTAGTGTGATTGACCTTTTATTCTCTTATATCTTTATCAATATGGATTCTATTTATGTCTTGCTGATGGTTGCATCTTTTACTCACATTGTTATCTGAATTAAGTACAACTAATCCATTCCCTATTTTCCCAAATACATTATATTTTGCAATATATACTTTCCAGTCCTGACATTCTATAGCCATGTCATGGTAAACGCTATTATGCCTGGTTCCTTCCAGTGTATTATTACCTCTGGCTTCCATGTTTTATTACAAAACCGTGTGCATGGCTGTACAAATAATTGAACTCACTTTTAATAGGATTTCAACCATTTAACTGACTTTTTAAGACTGCTGCTCTATGACTGTTTACCTTGCCATCAATGTCCTCCCTCGCTTCATTATTTCCTATGTTCTCCTGCTCTGTTTTTATACATTTAGATTGCTCATGTTTCTCTTGTTCAGTCCCCACCCCATTAACTTAAATTCTTTGCTGCCCCTCTGTTCAGGTGGAGCTATACCATCCATACAACCCCTTCCTGTCCCAGAAATGATGTCAGTGTTCCATGAAAATGAATCTCTCTTCGAACATCAGCCCTTCAGCCCACATTGATTCACTTGATCCTTCTGTTCTCTTGCCAATTTCTATGTGGGTTGTGCAATAATCCAGATGATTACTCTCAAGTCCTGCTTTCTACTTTAAACCTAATCTCAATACCCTTTCAACAATACTGCCTTTTCTTATCCGTGCTGTTTGTTCTAACATGGAACATAACAGCTATTCAAACAATCAACTTTCCCTGCTGTGAATTTATCACCTTTCAAATACTTGTTGGAAATGCTGAAATGGATTTTGTTTGTAAAACAAATTATTTATCAATGTAAAATCTATTCATGATAATGGAAAATTTTAGAAGAATGCACATACCATAGTGCTGTTAACTGGAACGAAGTTGGACTTCCTTTGGTTAGAAGCAAATGGGTCAGCAGTGAAATCTTTGGATGAACTTGAAGCATTTATTGTTTCAAGAATTGTCATCACCTTTTCCTTAGTGTCCTTCATAAAACTCTGTAGATACTTCAAGATGTTAAAAATGCATGTTAACAAACTGAAAAACTTTATCTATAATTGGACTACTAGATTTTTGAAGGTGGTGATACATATTCAAATTATAGCATTAGTATTATAGAACAAATTATTTTAATATTTAGTTATGCAACTCAAAGTGCTAACAATATTTTTACATTTAATAAGTATATCAACCTATTGTTAATATGAGGTAATCTCTTTAATGACAATGATATTTATACATTTAATAACTATTTCAACTTACGTTAATACATTTGAGACAATCTATAATGACGTGATAAGTGTATTTGACCAAAATATTAAAAATAAATCACATCACTATTTTAATATGGAACTAGCAACAATGCCAGGGGATGTAGTCTCTTTCCACAGTCACTTTGCGGTTCACTGATGCGAAATAAAATCTCTTTAATAAAGCATTATTAGAAGTAACTTGCATTTAATTTATACTTTTCAGATCCTCAAACAGTCCAACATATTTCATAACCAAGATTATTGCTGTATAAGCAAAAGTGGCCACCAACTTCTACATAAAAGGTCCCACAAATAACAAATAAAAGAATGGTTGAATGGTAAACTTTGCCAGTGATACCATTTGATAAATCCTTCATACTCTTATCTAAAGCCTTATTTAAGCAGAATGTTATCAGTTTAAAATTCAGAAGCTAACATTCAAGGCTATGGGCCAAGTTCTGGCAAATGGGATTAGGTGAACAGGACAGGCATTTCATCCATCGGTGCAGACTCAATGGCCTCTTCTGCACTATAGTAATCTGTGATTCTATGTATACCATCATTACTGTGTAATAGCATGGAGAGCATTCAGGCTCACTGATCCCATATCACCAGTGCTCCCTTGTACAAGTGCACATATTTCTATCTTTGTACACCTAAATATGAAAATCTTAGACATTCGGAAGAATTTTACAACTTCACCTGGATAGAATACTACTAATGAAGTAGAGTTTTGTTGAAAAATTGTAAAAGTGTTCAAGAGGGCATGCTGAGGAAACTCAACATTATATCTATCAGGAAGGCTACAAATAAGCAAATTGTGAAAGACATTGTGAAACCATCATAAACACCAGGTGCTATGTGGTAGCACCAGTCTGTGGAACCACTGGCAAGTGAGAATGGAAAATTACTGAGAGGAGTCTAAGAATGGTATAAGCTATCCGCGAAGCCAAATAGCCAAACTCAGTGCATGAGTTAGAGCTGAAGAAAGTGACGCAGAGTAACTTCATAGCACTGGGGACATTGACAAAGAATAACTTTTCAGTAAAAGCACAAGTATCCAAGTTTGAATTGTATACTGACTTAAAGGTTTTATTTATGTCCATCTGTAAACCTGTTAATAAAGCCATTAGGTTGGAATGTTTAAAGTCTTGGATAATCTCACCTCAGTTCCTCTAAAGATTTACAAAAAGCAAACATCCAATACTTCTGCAAAATGAACTTTGATTTGGAAAAGTTTCCCATGGTTTAAATATAATTTTTGATTATCAACTGATAAGAGAATCTTTTGGAAGAAAGTACATCAAGTCTTGTGTCACATGAAGTAGTACAGTCAGGGTGAAATATTAGCATCGAGCTTGTTGACCCTTATAAATCTCAACACTAATATGTCAGAAATTTATACTGATGAATATTTCAGTTTAAGTCAGTTTGAAACTATATGTAACTTACTATACAAAAGATCATCTTCTATTGCCAGGTTACCATATTGAATATAGTACTCTACCTGCACAGAATTTTTCAGTTCCATGTACTTTTCCCGTAAGTGTCTCTCTTTTGGATTAGCTGAGAAGCTGGAAAGATCTCCAGTAAACAGTAGAGGAATATCCATCCAGCTATCTGATTTCCACTGTAAATTGCTTGCAACAATTAAGGCACCTGGCTTGATAATATCTTCCAATGCCAACTGATTTAAACCTGCCCAAACTTTGACAGCAATCAGATTCTGATTTTCATCAGCAAGGTATAAAGTTGTAGGCGCATCTGCAATATGGTAAAAAAGATGGACAAATTAGCACAATAATGCTTCCTAATGGCAGAACCCTTAAGAGCAATGATAGGCAGAAGGATCTGGGTCACAGGTCACTGAAAGTGGCATTGAGGTGGAGGAGGTAGTCAAGAAGGCATATAGCCTGCTTGACTTCATAGGCCAGAGCACTGAGTTCAAAAACTGGCAAGTCATGTTATAGCTTTATAGAATCTTAGGTTTGGAATATAGTGCCCAAAAGAGAAAATTTCAGTGAGAACAAACCAAGTTTCTCCAACCTCTCCTCACTGCTGACACTTTCCATACCAGGTAACATCCTGGTAAATCTTTTCTGTACCCTCTCCAAAGCCTCCACATCTTTCTGTAGTGTGGCGACTAAACACTGTATTCCGTGATAAAAGCAAATTATCGCAGATGCTGGAATCTGAAACCAAAAAAGAAAATGCTGGAAAATCTCAGCAGGTCTGGCAGCATCTGTAAGAAGAGAAAAGAGCTGACGTTTCAAGTCTAGATGACCCTTGTAACATCAGCCCTTTTCTCTCCTTACACAAGCTGCCCGACCTGTTGTGATTTTCCAGCATTTTCTTTTTTGGTTTCAGATTCCAGCATCTGCGATAATTTGCTTTTATCACGGAATACAGTGTTTAGTCGCCACACTACAGAAAGATGTGGAGGCTTTGGAGAGGGTACAGAAAAGATTTACCAGGATGTTACCTGGTATGGAAAGCGTCAGCAGTGAGGAGAGGTTGGAGAAACTTGGTTTGTTCTCACTGAAATGAAAGAGGTTGAAGGATGACCTGATAGAAGTTTACAAGATTATGAGCATGGACAGAGTGAATTGTTAGCTTTTTTCTAGGGTGGAAAAGTGAATTACTAGCAGACACAGGTTTAAGGTGCAAGGTTTAAAGGAGATGTACGAGACAAGTTTTTTTTGTTATACAGAGGGTGGTGGGTGCCTGGAACTCGCTGCTGGGAGAGGCAGTGGAAGCAGAGACGATAGTGAGTTATACGGGATATCTAGATAAATACATGAACAGACTGGGAATAGAGGAATATGGTCTCCAGGAAGAGTCAGAGATTTTCGTTCAGTCAAATAGCATGGTTGGTGCAGGCTTGGAGAGCCTAAGGGCCTGTTCCTGTACTGTAATTTTCTTTGTTCTTAATTCACCTCTTGGAATCACACATTTGGTGACTTCTGTGCTCTAATGGGAAAGCAGCACCAGTCATTTAATAAATTCCCTTTATAACCAGCTTAACCAAACCCACAACTCTACACCACTGTGATAGTTCTATTACGTACACTGAACTTCCTCATAGCCTAAATGTTACAATCCACTTAATGTCAAATTACAGGTTCCTTTTGAGATAGAGGGAGCAAACTTTGAAGGTGTCATATTTTGTATGAGTATCCTCTGAGGTCCAAAACAGTATCCAGTGTTCACACATTCCTGGTAAAGTTCTGTCAGATTTTAAAATTTTCATCCTGATCTTCAAATTCCTCCTTGGTCTCTGCAGTCCATCATCTTTGTAACTTCCACTTGCCCCAGAAGCCTCTATACCCACTTCCAAAACTGACATCTTGTGCATCACAATTTTAATTGCTCTCCCAGTGGCAAATGTGCTTTCAGCTATTCAGATCCCAAATCTGGAATTCCCTACTTAAATTTTCAAAGGTGCATCTTTGATTAAGTTTTTTTGATCAATCCTATGTCCTTCTGTTGTTCAAATTTTGTTTGATAACATTCCTGTGAAGGGCTATGGGATATTTTACAATGTCGAAGGTGGTATATAATTATAAATTGTTATTGTTTACACAAACCACAATTTTTTATCTTGAAGCCCCACAGCAGTGATAATAATAATAATAAATTCACATTGTAGTTAGTGGCATAACACTGGTCTAAACGGATTACATTCTTATAATTCTTTGATCTGTTCCCCTTCTGACCTCTCCCCCCTCAGTTTTCTGCAGTGTTTTGATGAAGTTCAAGGAAAGCAGAGCACCAGCATCTCATGTTTTAGTTAAGACACTTTAGAGCTTTCTACACAATTTTTCTTAGAATAGAGAAGGCTAATGAATGACCTAAGTAAGGTGTACAAAATTATGAGGGGCTTAGATAGGAACTTGTTTCCCCTAGCTGACGGATTAATTACAAGGGGACGTAAATTTAAGGTGATTGGTAGATGGATTACAGGGAATGTGAGAAAAAAAGCTTCCACTGTCTTAGAATCTGGATGAGGCTAAAATGCTCAACTTGTTTAATGTGTACCTGAATCTGCATCTGAAGTACTGGAAAAAGGAACTGAAGTAAGTAACTAGTTTCCTTTTTGGTCAGCGCAGTCACAATGGGCTGAATAGTTTCTTTTTGCACCATAACCTATGGTACTAACAATTTCATATCATAACTACTGTTCTATTTTTCAGGCAGCAAATGTTTCTGCTATTGCCATTCACATCTCCGCCAGACCACTGGTTTCAAGGACCCCTTTGCAAATGCATTAGTAATCACAGACATCCCCCCAGCTAAATTATAATACCTATAATATGAATGTGCTGCATGTTAAGAATGATTCAACAATGTTTTTTAAATAAGTTATTTGCTTACAGACAGTGAGATGATGTGCTTGCTTTTTATAGCATGTCTATCATTGTGCACTCCCTTTCTAGGTAAGGCAACTAACCAATTCTATCTTGAACATATGGCAGCCACACCCATCTACAACTTCCTCTTTCACATTTTGTGGATCTCTGAAGTCTTTACATAATCCTAGGTTTCTGTGACCCCAGTTTCAGAATCTTTATGTCACATCCATCTTGTTTCCTGTCCCAATACCACATCATTTAGCCAGTACCATTATCCCTTTTATCATTCAGTTTCTCCAATCTTACACAAATTTTTTTATTGTTTATTCTACTCCCTCTTTTCCTTGCCTCTTACCTGCATAAAACTGGTAACGTCTTTAATCTTTTCCTGTCTGCTGGAAGGTCATCAATATGAAAAGTTAACTCTATCTCTCTCCGCACAAATGCTGACCTGCTGAATATTGCCAGTTTTCTCTTTCTAATTCACATTACTGAAGTTAATTATTGCTAATGCTGGCAAAGAGATTATTTGTTGGTTATTCAGTATCCAAGGACACTGACACAAAGTTAGCTCACATTAGCAAAATATTAACATTGGACTATCTTGAGAAAAGAGCATGAAACTGACAAAAAATCTGACCAAAGACATACAAGTAACAAAAACCATTAAAAATTAAATTCGTAATTTGTTATGAAATCATGGCACAAGAGATTGTTGCATCAGAATGTCTATAGGAAAAATCTCCATGAAATGAAGTCTGAATTATATTCCAAGTAAAGATAATTTAAAAAAAATCCCCAAATGATAGGAGAATCAGCATTCAAATTTACAGACCTGCTCAAGGTAAATGACTGAAATAGCTGTACTAGCCTTTTATATTAGTCTGCAGTGTAGATCAGAGCAACTGCTTTTTAAAATTTAGGAGATAACAGTTAGCAAACACAAATTATACTAGAAAATTATTGCAATGGAATTTGCACATCATACACCAGATGGGTTCGCAATTCAATCCTATTGTTACTTTAATACATTTCAAAACTCATCACCAGTGAATTTCTTCATCTGCCAAGAAAGGGATGGAAAAAATACAAATTCCAACAGGTTAGTTAAAACAATTTGTGAAATAGGCAGAACAACTATTTCAATTTTCTTAAGTTGTGTTTGCAGCCTTTTGCTAATTATGAGTTGTTTTTTGGGCACTTTGCCACATACAGTGGTCTTGTAAATTGTATTACAAAAACATCAGTTAATAAAGGAAAGCCATAATCTACTTCACAATTGATATAATTGAAATTAACCTGTAATATTGTCTTACTAAGAATTTTAAAAGAATCCAGGATTCTTATTTTATAAACAAGAACATAATGGGGTAGCACAGTGATTAGCAGCTGACTCTCAGCACCAGAGACCTGGGTTCGATTTCTGGCTTGGGTCACTATCTGTGCAGAGTTTGCACGTTCTCCCCATGTCTGCCTGGTTTTCTTCCAGGTGCTCTAGTTTCCTCCCACTGTCTGAAAGACATACTGGTTAGGTACATTGACCCGAACAGGTGCTGGAGTGTGGCGACTAGGGGAATTTTGCAGTAACTTCATTGCAGTATTAATGTAAGCCTTATTTATGACTAATAAATAAAAACTTTATAATGGTGGCCTCGATTTTCTCTCGACTTACCAAAGCCTGAAAACAAAAACTCTCATTCTGATAGAACTTTGGAAAATCCTGAAACAGCTTCAATTTTTATTTAGCCACAATCAAAAGCATTGTAAATGAAAGTCAATGAGCTGAGAGCACAGACAGACATATGGCAGCATGATATCATTGCTATAATGGAAATCTGGCTTAGGAGTCAAAAATGGCAGTGCACCATCTCTGGATATACAATTTTCCAGCAAGGTAGTGAGGGGGTAGAAAAGGGTGGAGCATACCATTACTGGTTACAGAATCAATTACAGCTGTGAGAAAGGATGATATGCTAAATAAAGCGTCAGATGAGGCCATACATGTAGGGCTATACAATAGACCCAAAATAGTGGAAGGGAGTTAGAAGACAAATACGTAGATAGATTTGTGAGTGTAAAAACAAAAGGCTGTAATCATTGTGCACTACAACTAGCATAGAACACAGAACACTACAGCACAAACAGGCCCTTTGGCCCACAAGTTGCACCGATCATATCCATACCTACCAAGCCTATGTATAACTCTCAATCCCATTAAATCCCATGTACTCACCCAGAAGTCTCTTAAAAGATCCCAGTAAGTTTGCCTCTACTACCACCGACGGCAGCCAATTCCACTCACTCACCACGCTTTCAGTGAAAAACTTACCCCTGACATCTCCTCTGTACGTACTCCCCAGCACCTTAAACTTGTGTCCTCTAATAGTGACCATTTCAGTCCTGGGAAATAGCCTCCGAGAATCCACCCAATCTATACCTCTCAACATTTTATAAACCTCTATCAGGTTGCCTCTCAATCTTCGTCTCTCCAGGGAGAGGAGACCCAGCTCCCTCAAGCTAAGGCATGTCTCCCAATCCAAGCAACATCCTTGTAAATCTCCTCTGCATGTTCTCAATAGCTTCCACATCCTTCTTGCAGTGAGGCAACCAGAATTGCGCACAGTACTCCAACTGGGGTCTGACAAGGGTCTTATAATATTGCAGCATTACCTCCTGACTCCTAAACGCAATCCCTTGATTAACGAAGGCTAGTACACCAAACGTCTTCTTGACTCCATCCTCCACCTGCGAGGCCAATTTAAGAGTCCTATGGATTGGGACCCCAATATCCTTCTGCTCTGCAATACTGCTAAGAGTCCTACCCTTGATATTGTACTCCTTCATCCCATTGGACCTGCCAAAGCGGACCACTGCACATTTATCTGCGTTGAAGTCCATCTGCCACTTCTCCGTCCAGTCTTGCATCCTATCTATGTCTCGCTGCAACTTCTGACATCCCTCCAGGCTATCCACAATCCCACCAATCTTCGTGTCATCAGCAAACTTACTAACCCATTCCTCCACTTCCTCATCCAGGTAGTTTATCAAAATGACAAACAGCAAGGGTCCTAGAACAGATCCCTGGGGCACTCCACTGGTAACCGACCTCCATGCAGAAAAAGACCCATCCACAATCACTCTCTGCCTTCTGCAGGCAAGCCAGTTCTGGATCCACAAGGCAACAGCCCCTTGGATCCATGCCCTCTCACTTTCTCAAGAAGTCTTGCAGGGGGTAACCTTATCAAACGCCTTACTGAAGTAAGTAACCTGAATAGTGTTAAAGGTACAGAGGGTGCATAATTTTTGAAGTGCTTGCAAGAGTTTTTTTAACCAGCATTAATAAGTCCAATGAGAATTGGACAATTCTAGCTTTAGTAACAGGTAATGACGCTGGGCAAGCCAATGAAGTAACAGTTAGGGGCCATTTTGGAGATCGTGATCACAATATAGTTAGGAAAAGAACAAAGATAGAATTCTAAATCGGGAGAAGACAAATTTTAAGAAACTGAGAATGAGCCGGCAAGAGTGGATGGGATACGACTAGAAGGAAAAAAACTGTCCAATCAGTGGGAGGTATTAAAGGTGAAATTCTACTGGCATAGTGCAGACGCGTCCCCACAAAGAAAAAGGGTGGCACTGACAAATCTAGAGTCCTCTGGTTGTCCAAAAGTACAAAAAGGAAGCTTCTGACAGTCATAAGAGTTAATACTGCAGAAAGCCTAGATGGGTATAGAAAGGTGTGAAATAAAAAATGAAACTAGGAAAGAAAGAGAAGATACAAAAAGAATTGGTCGATAAAATGAAAAATAGATGAAAATAAGCAGTTAATTTCTTTTCTCTAGTTTTTGGCCAATATAGACATGATGGGCTGACTGACTTCTTTCTGCACCATAATCTTTCTATGGCTCTAATCAATCTTGAAAGCTGCTGACCCTGTAACGCATCACTTGGTTACATAAAGATCATAACAGGGAGTATATAAATGCTGTGTAAAATTAACCAAATGGTCTTTGCCAGTTCCACACATTGAACCTGTTCATTCAACGGTACCTGATTTTCCCAAGATGTGGATTACATATCCTGCCAGGTCCACCTCTTTGTAGATGGCTCTAAAGGATGGATCAAGGAGCATGCTATAAGTCACTGCCTGCCTGGGTTGGTAGAGGTGTTCCAAAACTTGGAGAGATGGCTAAAAAGAACAAAATGCATTAAATATCAAGATATTTACAGATAAGAAAGCCTTTGTCATATTTAATTTCTGCAATCCAAAATGGCCATAAGTTTCCCATTGGAACATCCATTGGCTCTTAAACGAATTGAGGATTTCAACTCTTCTATTCTACTTGGGAATCTATTCCATGCATTGATTGTTCTGTGTCAAAGAAAATTTCCTGACTTTGCTTTAAATGTAGCTTCTTTTATATTGAACTAGTAAAGATTGGTGCAGCAAGCAATTAGGAAAATATACATTCTGTTGGCCTTCATGCATACAGGAGTAAAAATGTCATTCTACAATTGTATAGAACCTTATTGCAATTGCAACTGAAGTACTGTGTACAGTTTTGGTCTTATGAAGTTCATTAATCTCTAGTGAGATTGTTTTATGGGGATCAAGGGAATTGGGTGAACATTCTGTCAAATTTCAAAGCATAGAAATGATCTCATTGCAACTTGCAATATTCTTACAGGATGTAACAAAGTGCACATGGATAGAATGTTTCCCCTGGCTGGCGAGTCTAGACGTGATCTGGAGATGCCAGCGTTGGCCTGGGGTAAACGTAATAAGAAGTCTCAGAACACTATGTTAAAGTCCAACAGGTTTATTTGGTAGCAAACGCCACTAGCTTTTGGAGCGCAGCTCCTTCGTCAGATGAGTGGGCATTAGAAATCATAGAAACCCCACAGTGCAGAAAGAGGTCATTTGGCCCATTGAATCTGCATCAATCACAATCCCACCCATTCCCTACTCCCACATCCCTACAAATTTACCCACTAATCCCTCTAATCTACACATCTCAGAATACTAAGGGGCAATTTTGGCATGGCCAATCAACCTAATCTGCACATCTTTGAACTGTGGGAGGAAACTGGAGCACCCAGAGGAAATCCATGCAGACATGAGAAGAATGTGCAAACTCCACACAGACAGTGACCCAAGCCAGAAATCAAACCCAGGTCCCTGGAGCTGTGGAGCAGCACTGCAAACCACTACTACTGTGCTGCCCCAAATTCTGATCACAAACAGGGCATATAAAGACACAAACTTAATTTATATGAATAATAATTGGAATGAGAGTCTTTATTACCCAGCCTTCACGAGGACAACGATCAAGACACCACACAACTTTGCCACAGCAACCTCTGCAAGACATGCGAGATCATCGACATGGATGCCATCATCTCACGTAAGCACATCATCCACCAGGTACACAGTGCATACCCTTGCAACTTGGCCAATGTTGTCTACTTGATATACTGCAGGAAAGGATGTTCTGAGGCAAGGTACATTGGGGAGACCATGCAGACAACAGATGAATGAATACCACTCGATAATCATCAGGCAAGGCTGTTCTCTTGCTGTTGGGAAACACTTCAGCAGTCATGGGCATTTGGCTTCTGATCTTCGGTTAAGCACTCTCTAAGGTGGCCTTCAGGACACACAACAGTGCAGAATCGCTGAGCAGATTCTGATAGTCAAGTTTTGCACTTGAGGATGGCCTCAACCGAGATCCTGGGTTCGTGTCACACTATCTGTAACCCCCACGACTTGCAAAATCTCACTAACTGTCCTGTCTGGAGACAATACACATCTCTTTAACCTGTGTTTAAAGCTCTCTCCACTCACACTGTCTGTAACTTTAAGACTTGATTAGCTGTGAAGACTCGCATTCTAATCATTATTCATGTAAAGTGAGTTTGTGTCTTTATATGCCCTGTTTATGATCAGAATTCCCACTCATCTGACAAAGGAGCAGCGCTCCAAAAACTAGTGGCGTATGCTACCAAATAAACCTGCTGGACTTTAACTTGGTGTTGTGAGACTTCTTATTGTGTTGAGTCTAGAACGAGAGGTCAGATTTTTAAAGAAAACAGGCAAACCATTTAAGACTAAGATGAAGAGAATATTTTCATTCAGTGGTGAATCCTTGGAATTCTCCACCTAAGTCTCCACTGAAGATCAATCACTGAGTATATTAAAGACAGAAATCGATGTATTTCTGTATATTAACAACATCAAGGAATGTAAAGATAGTGTGGAAAATTGGCATTAAGGTAGATGATCCACCATGATCAAGCTGAATGGCAGAGGTGGCTCACTAGGTCAAAGGACTGACTCCTCTTCCTGTGAATCTGTGGCTCTTTCCCTATTCTTGAACTTTTACTCAATGAAGAGTAACAAAGATAGCTGGAGAAGTTAGTGAGCTTATAGCAAATAGTGGTTGCTAGCTTAGACAAAAGTAGAGACAATAAAACAAGGGAAAGGAAGAATAAGAGACGGATATGTGAAGGTGAGGGAGAGATGCAGATTAGAAGCAAAATTATTACATTTTCTAGTTTGGATGTCATTACTTTACTGAAGAAATAGATGATAGAGGGCGCCTACGTAGGGTTGGAATATGAATATTCCATATATCCCAGGGAAAGCTGATGTAATTATTAGGTTGCCAATTTTGGTAGAAGGTCACATCCTGATTAATTAAAAAGTTAAAATTCTTCTGTCCATAGATGTCGTCAGTATTTACTGTTTTTATTTTGGATTTCTAGCATCCCCAGTATTTTGCCTTCAGGTTATAATCAAGGCCAATGTGGGTTTTCAAAGGAGCACTCTTTTTTCAGAGTAAAGATGAAAAGCTGAACACACGAATAGCTTTTGTCTGAATGCTTTTCTTCTTTGATTATTAAATGCTGGCACATGCTCAAAGCAAAGTACATTTCTCTGTATTTTGGGAGTGTAGTTAAGACATTTTCTACGAAAATGTGCATGTATCTCAAAAATGGTGTGAAACTTCCATTGGACAACACTGCTCAATCGTCTCTCAAATGCCTCCTTTCAAGGCTGTAAAGACCAGGTGCTGAGTAATACAGATGCCATTATACACTGCAAGGGGGCTAAACAAGGGCCGAAAAGGACTTCTTGACTCCATTGGGAGAAAGGCTCGTCATCTGGAGCTGCCATCCAATCTGATTAGTTGGCTACTTGGTCAATCACAGCAGCACCAAGAGCACATTAGTGATCACTATTGGGACTTCAAGAGGAGGAGCAGGAAGAGACAGGCTGCTAATTTTAGTACCTAGGCATCCTCTCTGAAACCAGGCATCATCATTTAGAAAATAGAACATAAAAGAACTACAGTACAAACAGGCCCTTCAGCCTACAAGTTGCGCCGATGATATCTAAACCTATTAGGCTTACCTATTACCCTCAATTCTACTAAGTTCCATGTACTCACCCAGCAGTCTTTTGAAAGACCCTATCGAATTTGCCTCCACCACCACCAATGGCAAACAATTCCACTCACCCATGACCCTCTGCGTGAAAAACTTACTTCTGGTATCTCCTCTGTACCTCCTCCCCAGCACCTTAAACCTGTGTCCTCTCGTAGCAACCATTCTAGCCCTTGGAAAAAAACCTGAGAATCTACCCGACCTATATCTCTCAACATCTTATACACTTCTATCAAGTCACCTCTCATCCTTCATCTTTCTAAGGAGAGAAGACCGAGCTCCCTCAACCTATCCTCATAAGGCATGCCACCCAATCCAGGTAAGATCCTTGTACATCTCTCCTGCACCCTTTCAATAGCTTCTGCATCCTTCCTGTAATGAGGCGACCAGAACTGCGCACAGTATTCCAAGAGAAGTCTGGCTAGGGTCTTATAAAGCTGCAACATTATCTTCCGACTCCTAAACTCAATCCCTCGATTGTTGAAGGCCAGTACACCATACACCTTCCTTACCACATCCTCTACCTGCAAGGCCGATTTAAGAGTCCTAATGACCCGGACCCCAAGGTCCTTCTGATCCTCTGCACTGCTAAGAGTCTTACCCTTAATATTATACTCCTTCATCCCATTAGACCTGCCAAAATGGACCACTACACATTTATCCAGGTTAAAGTCCACCTGTCACTTCTCCGCCTAGCCTTGCATCCTTTCTATGTCACGCTGCAACCTCTGACATCCCTTCAAACTATTTACACCACCAACCTTCGTGTCGTCAGCAAACTTACCAACTTCCTCATCCAGGTCATTTATGAAAATTACAAACAGGAAGGGTTCCAGAATAGATCACTGGGGCACTTCACTGGTGACCAACCTCCATGCAGAAAAAGACCCATCTACAACCACTCTGTCTTCTGCGGGCAAGCCAGTTCTAGATCCACAAGGCAACAGTCCTTTGGATCCCATACCCTCTCACTTTCTCAAGAAGTCTTGCATAGGGGATCTTATCGAACGCTTTGCTGAAATCTACATAAATCACATCTACTGCTCTTCCTTCATCAATGTATTTAGTCATATTTTCAAAGAACTCAACCAGGCTCGCAAGGCATGATCTGCCTTTGATAAAGCAGTGCTAACTGCTACTGAGCATACTAAAGTTCTCTAAATGTTCATAAATCCTGTCCCTCAGAATCTTCTCCATCAACTTACCAACCACTGAGATTACACTCACTAGTCAGTCATTTCCTAGGCTATCCCTATTCCCTTCCTTGAATATAGGAACCACATTTGCAATCCTCTGGGACCTCTCCCGTCTCCATCGACGACGCAAAATCATCGCCAGAGGTTCTGCAATCTCTTCACTGGCCTCCCACAGTAACCTGGGGTACATCCCATCTGGTCCCAGCGATTTATCTATCTTGATGCCATTCAAAATTTCCAAAACATCCTCTTTCTTAATGTCTACATACTTTTCAGTCCGCTGCAAGCCTGCAGTACAACCACCCAGATCTTTTTCAACCGTGAAAACCGAGGTAAAGTATTCATTAAGCACCTCTGCTATTTCTACCGGTTCTGTACAAACTTTCCAACTTCACATTTTATAATTCCTATTCCTTTACATTGCATCCTTCTACTCTTCACGTATTTGTAGAACGCCTCAGGGTTCTCCTTAATCTTACCTGCCAAGGCCTTCTCATGACCCCTTCTGGCTCTCCTAATTTCCTTCTTAAGTTCCTTCCTATAAGCCTCTAGATCCCTAACATCTCCTAGCTCTCTGAACCTTTTGTACGCTTTACTTTTCATTTTGACTAGACTCATTACAACGTCCGTGCACAACGGCTCCCATAACTACCAAAACTTCCCGTTTCATCGGAACGTTGTCATGCAGAACTCTAGACAAACATTCCTTGAAAATCTGCCACCTTACTTCAGTACTTATTTATTGGCCAAAGCAGAATTTAGCACTCAGTATATGGTATAAACAGATAATAAATATTTTCACCACAATATGAAGAAGAGAGACTACTTAATTACTATCAAAATAGGAGCTTCACAACATTGAGTAGATTTGGGTCTGCCAATAGTGTGCATCAAGCCTTCGTGTTTGTGATGTATTGAATTACGTATTTTATCATTTCACATTAACCAAAATCTAATTGGTGTAACTAATGAAGAGGTTTTGTAATGTAATAAAATGTAAATGTATGAACCAAGAAATCTCCAATTACTCTAATAGCAATATTACAAAAGGTTTGTCATTTTTACTGCAATCTTGGAGGAGATTTTCATTGTTCCTTTTGGCTTTGGGACTTTGACGAGGATTCCACGTATGGACTCTTCACATGAAGCTTTCTTTGCAAGTTAGTCTGGGGGTAGGCTCATTAACTTCCCAGGCAAGCCTGAGTATTGGTGGCGGGTGTGACTTGAACACTGATCCATTGATCCCAAATTGCTTGTGGGAGACAGCAAACTATACACCACACAATAAAAGAATTTCCAATCCACAGACTCAGCTATGGCCAATCCGCACTCAACACAGCTCGATCAGAAGAAAGTGCTTGGCTTAGACACTTTACATTCGCTAAATAAACATTTTTATTGGATGCTTTCATTAGTATTCAATTTACATGAAATTAACTCCTTGAAAACATGAAATATATTTTCAATTTAACTTTTTTCTAGTATTACCTGCAGCTGCTGGTATCTGGTTTTCTTTGTAACAGTCAACTGTAGATTAACACGACTTTGTCGACTCTTAAATGATGATGTCGTCAAATAATAGATCCAATATCTTCCACCCTCCTTCAGCAAGGAGTGTAGTTCAGTAATTGGGCGCCAGATATTTAGCATATACACTATTTTGGAAGAAAAACAAGCATGAGAAAAGTCCACAAAAATGAAAATGTTTTATCAAAGATATAGGACAAGTTACATGAACCTATCTTTTCTTACAAGGTCAATGTAAACAGTACTATATTTCTCAAGTTTCAGGGGATCAAGTACATGGGGAGAGGCAATTCAGACCATCCACTCCATGTAGATTTTATAGAACAATCCAGTAAGTGCAAATTCTCCATTCTATCCCTACAAGCTTGTTTTCCTCAAGTACACATCCACTTTTTTTAAAATCATCGATCAACTAAGAGGGGATCTTATTGAAGCATATAAGATGATTAGAGGTTTAGATAGGATGGACAGTGATAGCCTTTTTCCTAGGATGGAGAAAGCTAGCACGAGGGGACACAGCTTTAAATTAAGGGGTATGAGTTATAGGACGGATATCAGAGGTAGGTTCTTTACTCAAAGAGTGATTAGGGAGTGGAATGCCCTGCCTGCAGCTGTTGTAGATGCGCCAAGTTTGGTGGCGTTTAAGAGGTTAGTTGATAAGTATATGGAAGAGAAGGGAATGGTTTAGTTAGGAGGGGCATTGCTTTTTATTTTGGTCGGCACAACATCGAAGGCCGAAGGGCCTGTTCTGTGCTGTATTGTTCTATGTTCTAACTAATTATCTCTGTTTCCACTGCTCTTGCAGGCAAAGAGTTTCAGACTATTACCAGTTAGTGCATAAAAAGGTGCTCACATATTTCCTTCCCTGCTTCTCTTTTCCAAAACTTTAAATTGGGGTCCCCGGTCCTTATACCATCAGTTTACGGGAACAGAGTTTCTTTGCCTACTGTATTCAATTCTACCATAATTTTGTAATAATTTATCAGATCTCTTCTCAAATGATCTAGTAAATCTCTCTGCATCTTCTTAAGGACCTTCAAATCCTTTCTAAACTGTGGTCACCACAGTTTGATGCAATACTCTATTTGTGGCTTAGCCAAGAATTTATAAAGGAGCATTCCTGTTTTCGCAGTCTATATGTTTATTTATGTAGCCCACAAGCCTGTATGTTTTGCTAACCTGTCTCTCAAGTAGTTGAAGACCACCTCCACCTTCCAGTCATTGGCAATAACGTCTTTTCCCTGCTCTGAGGCTGTAAGTCAGCCTGCAACAGGTGACAGATTTCAATGAGGACCACCTTAATGCAGACATCACACACATCAAGGGCTATTCTTCCAAAAAATTTCTAAGTGCTGAAAATGGAGTAAATCCTGCCAGTTTTTTAAGTGTTATTTTCAGAATCTCCGACACCCGCATCATAGAGTGATCAAGCATGATTCACTGAGAATCAGGGGTTGGAGCCTAATCCTGCTTGAGAGACCGGCAGCATAGGGTTGACTGGATCACTATGCATAAGCCAATACGTCAGAACGGAGATTGGTACACGCACAGCGGCCCCACACTGTGGGCCTTCTGATCACTGCCCCTTCAACAATCCCAACTCTCCATCACTGGCCTCCCAGATGTCCCCCCAGGTGACCTCCTTCCCTTCCTCTCCCAGCAATCTTCTGACGGAGTGGCAGCAGGACTGCCCACTCCCACAATCAGCCATCACCCCCTTGACAGTACCCTCTGCCAGGTGGTCAATGCCAAAGTGCCCCTGGCCATTGTCTTTTGCCCCTTGGACAGTGGCAGGGACCAGGCTGGCACAATCAAGAGGACACACCCCCCAACCCAAACTTTGAAGGATGGGAGGAGGCTCAACGGCCTCTGTTCCCTCCAACGGAGTTGGCCATCTGTTACCCATTAGTGGGGAACAGTAGAAAACCCACAGGAGTGCAACACTCCTGGGCAGAGGCGGGGGTGGGGGAACAGAGGTGCAAGAGAGATGCTAACTGCCTCGGGCCCACTATTAGGATGGTAATTTAAATTTCAGTATCTAAATAAGCTCCACACTGATTTCCTGCACCGAGTTGATTACTCCAAAAATCCTGATGCCAGAGACGCACATCCTCAACCACTAAATAGCCTCTGCTGATGTCTCCTGGTCCATTGCGTTGCTAGAGTGGTGCAGTGAGCTGGAAAAATCACACCCGCTGTTCCTCAAAGGGATATCGTAGAAAAGTTATAGTGCTATTCAGCCCCTTACATCTATACTGGCCAAAAATGAGAAAATGAGAATGAGCTGCTCAGTTTATTCTCAGTTTCCAGCACCTTGTCAATGGCCTTACAGGTTACCGTGCTTTAGACGTAATTCAAGTACCTTTTAAATGAGTTGGTTATTTCGGCCTCAAGAAGTCGGAGGCAGTGGCCTAGTGATATTATCACTAACTCAGCTAGTGTTCTGGTAATTCTGTTATAGTAGATGGAATTGAGAAGCTACTGATAACCATGAAATCATTGTTGATTGTTGGAAAAATCCACCTGGTTCACTAATATCCTCTAAGGAAGGAAATCTGTCACCCTTACCAGGTCTGGCCTACATGTGACCCCAGAGCCACAGCGATGTGGTTGACTTTCAACTGTCTTTGAGCAACCAGAGATGGGTAATAAATGCTGGCCAGCCAGCAACGCCTATGTGCCACGAATGAATAAAAACCCACCAACTTAGTGAATTTCAGACTCCCACCATAAGCAAGGAAAGGTTAGACAAGCAAGGAAAAACTTCTCTTTGAAACAAAACATCCAGGAACTTCAATAGCCTGATTTCCTTCACCAGTAGATCATAGAACTCTACAGTGCAGAAACAGGCCGTTCGGCCCATCAAGTCTGCACGGAACACAATCCCACACAAGCCTTACCCCCATATTCTTGCATGTTATACCCACTAATTCCTCTAACGTCTGCTACCCTGGACACTAAGGGGCAATTTCTTTGCATGGCTAATCAACCTAACCCACATATCTTTAGACTGTGGGAAGAAACCGGAGCACCCGAACGAAATTGCTGCTTCACAGTTCCAAGATCCTGGGTTCAATTCTCAACTCAAGTCACTGACTGTGTGGAGTTTGCACATTCTCCTAGTGTCTGTGTGGATTTCCTCTGGGTACTCCAGTTTCCTTCCACAGTCCAAAGATGTGCTGGTTAGCTTGACTGGCCATCTAAGAAATTGCCCCTTAGTGTCCAGAGATGCATAGGTTAGAGGGATTAGTGGAGATAATATATAGGGATACGGGGTATAGGGTGTGGGTGGGATTGTATTCGGTGCAGATTCAATGGGCCGAAGGACCTCTTTCTGCACTTAGGATTCTATGATTCTACATATTGGTGTCAGTACTGGCAAGTCCCTTTACCTGGTACCTTCTCCCAGATGGGCACAGGAGATGGTATTCCGTGACTGGTCGAGAAGCAAATAGCGGGGGCGATGCACGCAGGGTTCACGACCGCTACCGCAGGACTGCCATCCTAGTGTGGTGAAGTTGGTGTGGATTTGGCGTGTGTCGCGTAGCTGTGGTATTTTTGGTTGTTCTAGACCACAGTGAGTCAACCCTTACCGATGGTCCCGCAGGGAAATCAGGCATACAAGCTGGCAGGCGAGTTGCCTGTCGGAATTTGACTGGCCGAGGACAACCAACACGCTGCTATGCCTATAAACCCGGTAATCGTTCAAAAAAAAATAGGTTCTCGACAAGTTCCGGCTTGTCCCGGGGGCACTGGTGATCCGCTGGCGGATGCGGTTCAACCCTGCCTAGGCAGTAGAGGCTACCGCGACCCAAACCCATACGATACGGTACTAATAGGGTGAGACGAACAGAGACGTGCCTGGAGTGACGCTGAGATGGGACGTGTGCCCCGTTCTGTCTTGGATGTTCGCTACCAGATGATGACTTGGTACGAGTGGGCAACACGCCAGCCCAGTGGTTAGCACTGTTTGGTTTGGCCGGCTACTCGGTCTCAGGGTTGGTGTCCTACCTGGGCCTTGCGGCTGGGGGAGTTTGCACTTCTCCCCGTGTTCGCGTGGGTTTTCTCCGGTTTCCTCCCACATGGCCAAAAATGTGCATATTAGGTTAATTGGTTAAGCACAATTGTCACCATATTTAATCTGATCTCCCTGAATTCGGATTAAATTTTTCCTTCAAATTCTAAATTTTTTACCTCACGCAAGAGAGCCGAGCATTAAAGTACCGACAAAAGGTTCTCTAAACGCCCAATTAGATCAGGGGGCGACGGTTCTAACACACACCCTGCCCTAAAGCACACAGGGTGTCCAACCGAGCCACAATGTGACATCATGCAGAACCCCGGCTGGGGTTCTGTGAGCCACGGATCATTATAAGGCTGACCCCGGCTGGGGCCTATAAGCCAAAGTTGGTAACATTATGTGGACCCCGGCTGGGGTGCCACTCGTGGTACTTTAAGATGAAGAGCCCCCGGCGTGGTATCTGCTAGTGGTAGACAAATTCGTCGACGAGCGACATAAAGACTCGGAAAAGGCACTCATGCGAGTGTATTCAAGTATACAGATGGGCTGTGATTAAATACAGTTTCTGCTCTGGGCCTCAGTTAGTGTCAATGGATTTCTCCTCAAATTTCCCTAGATGATTGCTATGAGAGTTTCAAACTTCACTCCCAAAAACACATTTAAAAATCTTTTCACAATAATGCTTTTCTTTAGTGAGTGCATTCCAAAATTCAGTCCAAGTTTCCAAGTGACACATTTAAACAAAGCTTTTGTTCTGCTTTTAACAGAGGATTCAGTACCCAGGTTTTACATCACCTCCTTTAGGATTTGTTTTTCTTTACTGCATACAAATTATTCACAACTGCTTTAACTTTTGACTCCCAGACTTATTAAAATAGCATCAAACATTTACTTTACCTCTGAAGCCCTTCCATTTAAATCTATCCCACTTTAAATCTAATTATTGCATCTGTCTCTTTAACTCATCACTTTGTTTACCTTTTAGTTCCCCCTTATCCACAGCACAAGTGGTTCTTTCAAAGGACTCCAATAAATTGGTTACACCTGGTTTCCATTTCACAAAATGACGTTGACTCTCTCTGTCAAAGCACTAAAATTTTGTGTGGTCTTAAAATTGTTATAGGATTGCTTTAATGTAGAATAATATGCTACATGTTACTTGATTTAAAACTCCTGTTCTGACAAAAATATCAGACTTCCTGTGATCCATGCTGCGGGAAATTTGCAGGAATAACATTATTTGCAAGAATTAATTTTTAAGAAATTAAAAATAACAATTCCAGACATTGTTGAACAACAAACTTTTGTTTGGAAAAGTAAAACAGGTTTAAAATGGCTCCTATGTTCTACCTTCTATAAAGTTGCGCTGATGAAAAAAGTTGCTGCCTGTGTCCAGCTCATACACCATCTATACTGTTCTGATTAAACAATGCTTTGATTTTAAAACTTTAAAATGATCATGCCTGCTTTAAATGCGTCCATGGTCTCATCCTTGCTCTGCATTGACCTCCAGTTCCATAACACCCATGATATTCATGCTCCTCTAATGCAGTAGTTCCCAACCAGTTTGATGTGCTGTGAAGACCTCCTTACCACATTCCTGCCCCCCCATCACCTCCCCCCCCCCCCCCAAGTGTGCCATGACAAAAGATTGAAGTGATTCAAAATTCATGTAATTAAACTAAAACTAACATTCATTTTAACCTCTGTGGTTGGCATCTCAAACCCGACAAACATCGGATCTTCTATGCGTGTGTTTGCCAAGAAAGCCACACACATGCAGTTTAGATGTTTTACATTGGTTAAGTCCAAGTGCATGACCCATTGGACTTGGAACTGAAGACAAAGGCTCCATGGCCTCTACAAAAAGTGAAAACTCAACAACGGCATTAGAGGTGAGGAAAATGCATATACCAATGCAGGGATTATTGGAGTGTAGGCACTTGTCAAATTCCCAATCAAGTGTTATGTAATCAAGTTTCACTTTAACAGCTCAATAGTTGATTCAGTAATATCCTTACTGTCAGTTAGATAGGCATTGATTAACAACTGTTTCTAATACTTGCCTGCATCACAGTCCTGACTTTTGTAATCCACAACACACAGTTTCCACACAGGGGTAACATCCCTTTTTGTATAGCAATTTTCACTCTGATCACCTTCTAATGCTTTTCGAAACTCGGCTTCAATCTGGAGTTGTTTTTGTTCCTTCAACATTTGTCTGTAGTTATTCAGGGTTCTCAACTGTTGTTCGTTCAAATAGGCCTGTAAGGTAACATAACTTACGTTACATGTTCATCCTTCTACAGATGAATGGTATACCCACAGAACTCCAGAAGAACTCAGATAATGAATCTGTGTGCCCAGACAAAAACTGGTTATGGTGATAAATGCCTTCAATAAAGTGGACCTGGAAACCTCTGAACTTGATGCAAACTTAAAATGAAGCACTTTAGGGAGTAATAGATGTAGATTTCATGTAGAGCAGAGAAACATCAATCCAATCAAACCTTACCCCTAATAATAGAACAGAGTTGGTTACAAAAGCAGATGACTAAAAACAGGTTATCACAACAATTTTTGGCATTTCCACCTTAAGAGAAACTGATGGGAGGAAACGCAAGCTTATCCCTGACTTCTAGAGTTCTTACAGTCCCATGCTGGGCCTTATCATGACAGCCCTCAGAACACTTGGTACTCACATGATTAGACTTAAAGCATTACATGGGGTATTGAAGCATGTCCAACAATCTATGTAACAAATAAATAATCTAAGCACAAACTGATAAGTAATATAGAACTAGTTCTCTATACAAAGTTGATAAGGTACCAGAACTGGAACAAATTCATTCAAGGGTAATGAAGGAAGTACAAACTGAAAATTGAAATGCTACTATTCATATCTTTGCAATCATCTTCCACTCGGTATGGTATGGGGTAGCACGGTGCTGCTTCACAGCTCCAAGGACTTGGGTTCGATTCCCCGTTTGGGTTACTGTCTGTGTGGAGTTTGCACATTCTTCTCGTCTGAGTGGGTTTCCTCCAGCCGCTCTGGTTTCCTCCCACACTCCAAAGATGTCAGGTTAGGTTGATTGGCCATGTTAGAAATTCTTAGAGTCCTGAGAAGCGTTGGTTAGAGGGATTAGTGGGTAAAAATGTAGGGATATGTGGTCATTACAGACTCATTGAGCCAAATGGCTTCTTTCTGCACTGCAGAGAGTCTATGACTCAATGATTGCGTCAAATCATTGGGAATTGCAAATTTAACATCCTTGTTCAAAAAAGGATGCAAGAATAAGCCCAGTAACCATAAGCCAATCCTCTGAACTTTGATGGTGACTAAGCTCTTAGAAACACCAAGTCAGGACAAAAATTACTTAAAGGCAAATGTGAAATACTTAAGGAAAGCTGGCATGGATTTGTTAAGAGAAAATTATGCTTAACAAACTTGCTTGAGTTTTTTGATGTGGTAACAGAAGACTGATGAACATAGTTTTTCATTCATGGGATACGAGCACTGCTGGTTGCGCTGGCATTTCTTACCCATCCTTAACATCCCCCCTATTTCAGAATCACATGTAGGCCAAACCAAGTAATAATACATATGGACTTTTATGGCAATGTTTCATGATCAATGTTAAACCATTCCAGATTTTTACTGAATTAAAATTTCACCATCTGTCATAGTGGGTTTCTAGATTAGTATACCACTGTGTCCCCCAATGCTGTTAATGTGATGTATGTGGACTTCCAAAATGAATTTGATAAAATGCCACATAACATACTTATGATCAAAGTCAGAGCTCAAGGAATAATAAGATTAATAGCAATATGGATACAGAATTGGTTGAGTGAATGGAAACAGAAGTAGTGGTGAACAGTTGCTTTCCAGACTAAGTAAGATTATTACAAGTTCCCTAGGAATTGTCATCCCTAATTGCCCTCGAGAAGGTGGCGATGAGTTGTCTTCTTGAACCACTGCAGTTTTGGGTTTCAGATACACTACACCCATAGGCATATTAGAGATCAGTTCCATAATTTTGACCCAGTGATAGTGAAGCAATGGCAATATATTTCCAAGTTAGAACAGCAGGTGGTTTGGAGGAGAACTTCCAAATGAGGGTATTCTCATGTGCCTACCGCCATTGTCCTTCTGTGAGTAGTAGTTGTGGGTTAAGGAGATTGACTAAGGAGCTTTAATAGGTTTCTACAATGCACCTTGTTGATGCTCTGCACAGTTGCCACTTTGCGATGGATGAAGCAGTGTTTATGGATGGGTTGACAATCAAGTGGTCTGCTTTGTCCTGGATGGTGTCGAACTTCTTGAGTGTTGTTGGAGTTGCACTCCTCTAGGCAAGTGGTGAGTATTTCATCACACTCCTGGCTTGTGCCTTGTAGATGGTGGACAGGCTTTGGGGAGTCAGATGGTGAACAACATTTGTAGAATTCCTAGCCACTGCTCTTGTAGCCATAGCATTCATATGACATTCCAGTTCAGTTTCGGGTCAATCATAACCCCCAAGAAGTTGATAGTGGAGAGATTCAATGATAGCAATGTCATTGCATGTCAGGGAGCAAACCAGGTTATCTGGCTATTGCTTGGCATCTGTGTGGCAAGAATGCTACTTCACATTTGTTAGCCCAAGACTGATATTATCTTGCTGCATTTGGACTTAGACTTTTCAGTATCTGAGGAATTCAAAATGGTGCTGAACACTGCGCAGTGACATCCCCACTTCTGATATTTTGATGGAAGATTATTGATGAAAAAGCTGAAGATGGTGGTGCCTACAGCATCACCTGAGGATCTCCTGCAGTGGTGATGATTGATCTTGAACAACCATAACCACCTTCCCTTGTGCTTGGTACAACTCCCAACAAGTAGACAGTACCTCCCACCCAATTCCCATTGACTCCACTTGTGCTTGGGCTCCGTAATGTCACATTCAGTCAACTTGATGTCACGGGCAGTCACTCTTATCTCATCTCTTGAGTCTATGTTTGAATGAAAGCTGTAATGGCAGGAGATAATTTGCCTGGTGGAAACCATACTCAGTGTCATTAGCAGGTCATTGCTAAGTAATTGTCGCTTGACAACATTGCTGATGATCCCTTGCATAATCTTACTGACAATGGACAGTAGACTGATGTGGCACTAAGTGGTCAGCTAGGATTTGTCTTGTTTTTTGTGTACAAGATACATTTAGGAAATTTTCCACTGGGATAAATGCCAGTGTTGTAGCTGGACTGGAATGGTTTAGCTGCGAAAGTGGTAAATTCTGGAGCAGAGGTCTTCAGTATTATTGCGGGATTATCATCATGGCCTTTGAGTATCCAATGTTTTGAGTCATTTCTTGATGTCATATGAAGTCAAATGAATTGGCTGAATGACAGCTGTGAAACTGGGAATCATTGGAGGATTTTGCTATCAAATAAACCTGTTGGACTTTAACCTGGTGTTGTGAAACTTCTTATTGTGTTTACCTCAGTCCAATGCCAGCATCACTACATCATTGCAGGAGGCAGTAATGGATCATCCACATGATACTTCTGGCTGAAGACTGTTCCAAATAATTCAGCTTTATTTTTGCACTGATATGAGATTGGGGATATTTGTATAGCGGATTGCTTAACTATCTATAACCATTCATGATTGGATGCGACAGGACTGCAGAGCTTAGAACTCATCTGTTGTGGATTCGCTTATCTCCATTTATTACTCATTGCTAAAGCTATTTGGCGATTCAGAAAATTTCCACCTGTCTATCACCTTCACATAGTTCACCTCTGACACTTCCTTAGCTGTGTCTCCACTTCTGGTGATAAAATTTCCACCAATACCCATTACAAAACCACCGATTCCCACAGCTATCTTGACAACAGCTCTTCATTCCCCACATTCTGCAAGGGTTCCATTCCATTCTCAGTTCCTTTGCCTCCGCTGTGTCTGTTCTGATGATGCCATTTTTCAACATGGCTTTCTTCTCAATCATGGCTTATCACCCACTGTGGTTAAGAGGGCTCTCAACCATGTCCAACCTATTCCCCGAGGCCACTGCTCTCAGCTCCCTTCCCTTCCAGAACCAGGAGAGGGAGCCTCTTGTCCTTACTTTTCCCATCACCATCAGCCTCCGCATTTAAAGGATCACCCTCCACCAACTCCAGCATTATGCAACAACTCAACTTCCCCTCACTTCCCTCCTGTCAACATTCCACAGGGACTGTTCTCTCTAGAATACCGTGATCCACTCCTCCATCGTACCCAACACCTCACCTCTCCCCCCACTTTTCACAGTACCTTCCATGCAATCGTAGACGGTGCAACACCTGCCCCTTTACTTCCACTCTGCTCACCATCCCAGGGCCTAAACACTCTTTTCAGGTGAAGTAGCACCTCACTGAATCTTTCACTGATCCCAGTGCAACCTACTTTACAGTGGAGAAATCAAACTCAGACTGATTGCTTTGCAGAAAATTTTTGGTCCAACCACAAACAGGACCCAGGCTTTCCTGTCACTTGCCACTTGAACACACCACTCTGCTCTGCTGTCCACGTGTCTGTCCTTAGACTTTTGTAACGTTCTTGTGAACCCTACGCAAACTGGAAGACTTCATCTTCTGATTGGGCACTTACAGCTTTTTGGACTGAACAGTAAGTTCAACAACCTCAAAGCATGAACTCTCTCCTCCACCCTATTTCCATTTATTTTATTTAATTTCTTCCTTTTATCTCATTGATCCACTTATCACCCTTTATTCTCGCTTCTATTTTTCTACTTCTCACGCTCCCCCCCGTCCCCCACTTCTCCTTTCAGGGCAACTGCCACATTCTTCAGGCAGTCCCTTAACAATCTGTACCTTGATTCTGCCAGGCACACATTCCGATCACTTAATGGACACTTTTAGTATCTTTCTCAGCCTCCTTCATTTATGTTTTCTTTGTTCAATTACATCCACCTCACCATCCTCATAGTATGAATCGCAACTGATTTTTTTTTTACTCTTAGCTCTGACAAAGGGTCCTCCGGACTTGAAATGTTGGTTCTATTTTCCCTCCACAGATGCTGTCAGATCTGCTAAGATTTTCCAGTATTTTCTGTTTTTGTTACAGATCCCAGCATCTGCAATATTTTTCTTTTATCTTCATGTAAATCAGCCGTGATAGGCTCGAAAGCTATTCCTAAAAAACAGCTATTTCTTAAAAATACAAAATAATGAGGAAAGGATAAGGAGTTACTTGCTTCTATTTCTTTCTGACTTTAAAGTAAAGAGGTCTGTCCCCAGGGAGCTAAGTCACATAACTAACCATCTAGATGAACTTCCAATAAAAAGAAGGTTTGAATTGATCCAAGGTTGCAGCTATTGCTTCCATTTTTCCATAGAAGTTGCTGAGCAGTGCTGCTAAAGGAAAGGCAACATCAGATTCTAAACATCAAAACAATGTTATTCCAGAATGCTGATTACAGGAAAGAAGTTTGTACACATCCAAACAAATAGACATTTAGGATAAAGTACACATTTAGTTACCTCAACAGATAACGGATCTGAAGAATTCTGGATTGCTTCATACAAATCTGCACCTTCCTGAAGCATCATGATCTGCTGATCACTTAATTTCTGTATTTTGTGTTCTCTCTCTTTCTTTCTATCAACTTTAAAACAAGACATTTTACTCATTTAATACAATTAATTTTAAATTATTTATTTTTATTCTTTAATATCAAGGTATCAATCACTTTTTAGCAGCTCCACAGCAGCAACAAAACAATTGAATAGAAATTGCTGGAAATGCTTTGCAAGTCAAATAGCATTTCTGGAGAGACAGTTAATATTTCATGTTGATCTTAAAAGATCTGTGCATTTAAATTCAGTTCTCTGCTCCTCTAGTTCAAGCAGCTACCATTACCTCAATTTCCATTTAGCATCTACATATTTCCCCTTGACCTTCATTAGCATGACCATTAAAGTGCTGACCATAAACATTTTGAAGTTACTACTGACCAGAAGCTTCAGTATCAGCTATATAAATATTGTTGTTATGAGAGATCAGATCAGAGGTTGGGTATTAACATATGAAGTAGAACAGTAATAAGTCACTCAATCTTTTGAGCCTGCTCTGCCATCCAATGAGATCATAGGTGATCTCGTTATAATCTCAACTCCACATTCCAGTTCACCCCAATAACCTTTCATCACCTTGCTTATGAAGAAACTAGTTAGCTTTGCATTAAAAATATTCATAGAGTCTATTATTTTTTGAAAAAGGGAGTTCCAAAGGTTCTCTTCAACCCGCTGAAAAAAGTCTCATCTATCCTTAAATGGATCACCGTTTATTTTTAAACAGTGGTCCCTTGTATGAAATTCTCCCATAAGGGGCAACATTTTTTGCAAATCCATCCTATCAAGACCCCTCAGAATTTTATACATTTTAATCAAGTCACTTCTTACTCTTTCACATCTCAATGGGTGCAAGTCTAGCTTGACCAATAATTCTTCATTCAACAATGAGTGCCATCCAGGTATTGATTTAATAAACGTTCTCTGAACTACTTCCAGTGCATTTACATCTTTCCTTAAATAGGGAGACCAATACTATGCACAGTTCTCCAGATATGGTTTCACCAATGACCTGTATAATCGAAGCACATCTTTTCTACTTGTGTTCAACTCCCCTACAATAAATGACAACATTCAATTTGCTTGCCTAATTATTTGTTGTACCTACTATCCTTTTGTAATTCATATATTAGGACACCTAGATCCCTTTGCATTTCAGAGCTCTACAATTTCTCTCATTTAGATAATATGTTTCATTTTTCCTGCCAAAATGGATAATTTCACTTTTTCCAACATAATCCATTTGCCTCATCTTTACCCACTCACTTAACCTATTCATACTTTTTTTCAACATCCTTGTGTCCTTGTCTCATCTTACTAATCTATTTGTGTCAACACCAAGCTTAGCAACCATATCAATGGTGCCTTCATCCAAGTCACTTACATACATTGTAAAAAGTTGGCCTCAGTACTGATCCTTGTTCCACCTTGCCAACCAAAAAAGGCCCATTTCTCCCTACCTTCTGTTTCCTGTTGGCTAGCCAATCCTCTGTCCATGTCAATTCATTAGCTCTGCACAATGAGCTTTTACTTTCCAGCAATAACCTTTGATAGGCTGCCTGGTAATCTAAGTACCCTTTATCTACAGCATGCTACTTCTCCAAAAAACTCCTGTACAATGGTTAATCATGATTTCTCCTGCACAAAACCATGTTGACACTGCCAAATTACTTTGAATTTTTCCAAGTGCCCTGTTATAATGTTTATGTTTTTCATAATAACTTACAATATTTTTCTGATGACAAATGTTAAGCTAAATGCCTTGTAATTTCCTGTTTTCTGCCTTCCATCTTTTAAAATAAAAGCATTTCATTTGTTTAGTTCCAATCTAATGGAATCTTCCTCCAATCTAGGGAATACTAGAAAATTAAAACCAATGCACAAGTTTAACACTATCTTTCACATTTTTAGTTAAACGTGAATGATGGGTCTTCCCCTTAGAATTCTTCTTTCTCACTGTTCTAAGAATCTACCCCAAAACTGTTCTCCGAGTTCCTTATCTAGGCTTTTCATTCTCTTGATTTTTCCAGTCTACATGAAGATTAAAATCATCCATGATTAATGGATGCCTTTCTGACAATCTCTCATTATTACTTGTTTTATACCCCATCCTACTGATTGGTTATTGTTGGGAAGCCCTATACACCATTTTCACAAGTGACTTCTTCCTTTAACCAAAACTGTATGTTTTTACTGAGGTCAAGGAATATGGAGGGAAGATGGGAATCAGGATATTGAACCTGTTGATCAGCCATGATCAAAATGAATGGCGGGGTAGACGCGAAGGACCAGTGGTCTACTTCTGCCTTTATTTTCTATGTTCCTCATTATTATCCAAACCATTTCTACATCCTGGTTCCATAAACTTAAGTCATCCCTCATGTGCTAACATTGTCATTAACTAACAGAATTCCACGTTTCCCTACCTCCCTGTCCTTTCTAAATGTCATGCACCCCACAATACTCTGTCATCCTGCAACCATGTATTTGCAATGGCCATCCAATTGTACTCATTGTGCTATCAATTCACCTGTTTTGTTTTGAATGCTACATGCATTCAAATGCAGAATCTTTAGTTTTGTCCTTTTGTATTTCTTCTAACTTCTGGCCTTATCTGCTGATTTACTCCTAAGGTTTGTACTCCATGTAGTCTCTTCTCTCCCTATCACTGCCTATTATTTTTCACATTAATAGTTTTTACACTCTTCTCTTTTCCATAATCTAGTTCACTATATCTTCCCAAATTTGATCCCTTGCTCGCAACTACTTAGTTTAAAATCTTCTCCACTTCCCTATTTATTGGCCTCACTGGAATACTGGTCCCAGCATGGTTTAGATATACACCATCCAAATGGTACAGCTCACATTTTCTGTTGTACTGGTGCCAGTGCTTCACCAACTGGAATCCACTTCTCTCAGTCCAGTCTTTGCATCATAATATTCATCTTAATTTTATGTATCCTATGCCAATTTGCAGGTGGATGAAGTAATCATCTAGAGATAAATATCTTTGAGGTTTTGCTTTTTAACTTGGTGCTTGGCTCCTCACTCTCTATGAAGAACCTCGTTCCTAGTTATACCTACATTGTTGTTACCTGGACAAGTGGATATCCCACCCCTACCCACCCAATATTCCTTTCCAATCTTGAACAAATATCCTAAACCCAGCACTGAGCTGGCAACACAGCATCAGGACTCTCACTCTTTGCTGCAGAGGGCAGACTCAAGTCTCCTCACTTTACTTTCCCATACTATCACTACATTCTTTTTGATCGTCTTACTTTCTTGGCTTCCTCTACCATGCAAAGTTTGTTCATCCACCCTGCAGCCCCCACTATCATCAAAACAAACTCAATCTCAAACCTATTGGACAATGGCGGAAGGCCCTTATCAGCCTCACTCGCAGTCACATTGTCTTGTCCCTGACCAAATTAGAAGTCACTACTACCCTAAGTGGTCAGATTGTCTAAGTGGTTTTCTGCAGCAGGTGATTCACTTCCTGACTTCCCAAAGCCTTGCCCATAATACCATTTGCTTGATGAGTAAAGCTGTAAAAATCCTCAAACGCTTGTGATGATACTGGCCAAAGCAGACCACCCGATAGCACTCCATCCACCACCTTGAACATTCATTCTCTATACCACTGAGGTACCAGAGCTGCAACGAACTGTCAACTTGCTTCTTTAGAAGCACCTTCCAAACTATCTGTATAGCAGCAATCACGTACACAAAATTTTCTCCAAGCCTCTTTCTAAGTTAGCCAGCATCCTAACATGGAAGCTGTATCTTTGCTCCATCACTGCCATTAAAATTCTGGAACTCCGTTGAAGAACCTTCATGTAACTGCAGCAGTTTAAGAACATAGCTCACTATCACTTTTCTCAGTGCTGGATCCTCCAGCAACACACGTCACTTGAATGAAAAACACAAACAATTTAAGAATATCTTCTCTAAGGGACTAGTTGCGCAGGCCTTTAAAGTGATTGATACAGCTTGAGCCAAAGATCACAATGGTTCTCCAGGCTCCAGATTAACTCGGACTACTGCTAGTCTTAAACAGTAACAGTGTAAACCACTAATTGTCCATTATTTCAACATAATAGGGATGACAAGTTCAAAAATGTAATAATTCAGAAAAGTTGCTTTTGAAATAAAAACAATTTCAAATTTTTTTAACCAATTGCTTTGATATTTTAAATTATTTAAATTGATATTTTAAATGCAACGACCATGGTATTCATGAAAACATGCATTATTATCTTCAAGAATATTCATTTTGAAATGTAGTTTGTAATTACCTCTGAATTCTTCCTGTAATTGAGTTTCAATTTTGGCATATAATGTTTCGAGTTTCCTCTGTTGATTTTCATGGTGTATCTGAGCATCTCGCTCTTCAGCCCGCTCATTCCGGAATACATACGTTCCATTGGGTTTCTTTTCCATCCACTGAAGAAAAATAGCATCTCCTATCAGAAATGGACAATGCGCTGCATATTGCGCTGATAAAATCTCACTATGTTGATTCACAGCAGGAAGCCTTTATCAAAATAACTTTATTTATACCTCCCCAACAGAGGTTTCCTTCCCCAAAGGGCAGGAAACAAAAATGCTCAGCTCTTACAAAAAAAATTACACTTCCACCCCACTTTATATAAATTCCCAGAATTCAATGTTGGGAAACCATGCTGCAGCTATATAAAACTTTGGTTAGATCACAGTTGGAGCATCGTGTGCAGTTCTGGTCACCACATTACGAGAAGGACGTAGAAGCTTTGGAGCAAGTGCAAAGGTTCACCAGGATGTTACTTGGTTTCAAGGGTTGGTTAAGTGGAGAGTTTGAATAAACCAGGATTGTTTTCACTGAAAAGACAGAGGCTGAGGGGAAACCTGACAGAGGTCTACAAAATTATGACAGGCAGAAACAGGATGAATAGTCAAGGACTTCCAAGGGTGGAAGTGTCAATTACAAGAGGACACAGGTTCAAGGTGAGAATGGGAAAGTTTAAGGGAGATGTGCAGGGGAGTTTTTTTATGCACAGAGTAACGGGTGCCGAGAACAGGCTGCCAGAGGTGGTGGTGGAGGCAGGCAACTACAACATTTAAACAGCATCTGGATGGGTACATGAATAGGGAAGGAATAGAGAAAAACAGATACATTAAGGGCAGAAGGTTTTTTCTTCTTTAGTTAGCGCATTATAATCAGCATAGGAGTGAAGGGCTGAAGAGCCTGTTCCTGTGCTGTAACTTTCTTTATACAACAGGACTAAATCAACATTAACATTACCTGAAAAGTTACCAGTTTGGGTTGCATATCTATTACTGCAATTACAACCAAAACATAACTGACCAATATTTGACTAATTTACATGTTAAAAAAGTATTTTCTTAGCACCAGGATATGTTTGACTAGAAATACTGAAAGGTACTTTTTTCTTCCCCTTTCCCACATGCTTTCAATTCAACCTATCTGCATATCTCTTACAATTTCTATTAGCTTGATTTTGCTCTCTGAGCTTTTGATTACCAAATCCACTTAATGGCACCATGACATTCATTGATGTAATGCAAGACCTTAACTCACTTTAATCTACTGGTGAATTTGGAGATACTGGCAAACTTTGCTTCTTTATGACTTTAACTTGGACTGTAGGATTGTTGGAGGTTTCTCCTAACCTTTTTCAAACAAATGAACTGCATGAATGGCAGTGATGGGAGTCTTTTACTCCATATGTGAATGCACCTAGTCTCTACAACAGCAAGCACATATGCTTCTTGCTGCTTTCCATCCTGACTCTCTGATCAATACTATACTCTTAAGTTTCATGCCTCATATACCATGACTCATTGTTACTTTGCCCTGCCATTACAATACATTAAAGTGCCTGGCTCAAGCAAAAATAAGCTTATTATTTATTCATTACATATCTTAATTGAAGATACATCAATTTCCAATGGCAAATAAATTACATACCAATATAAAAGCAATTCAAGAGTGTGTTCCAGATGATAGCAGAATACAATATTTTAATTTAATGACAATGGACAATTAAACAACTAATGGAACAGACTCCATGAACATCTTTATCCTCAACAAAGACAGTACAGTGAGTGCAAAACTAAAGGTTTGCAATTACTTTCAGCCAAAAGTACTGAACAAATGATCCATCTCAGTCTTCTCATAAGGTCATTACCAATGCCAGTCTTCTGTCAATTTGGTTCACTCCAAGAGCATGAATATTCACATCCCAAGTGAATAGAAAATAAATAAATGGCTCAGTACACTGGATGTAGCAAGAATGCTACGGACCCTGACATTATCCTGCCTGTAATGCTGAAGCTTGTGCTCCAGGAATAGCAATCCCTCTAAACAATCCAGCCAATTACCGTCCTTTCAGCTTACTCTCAATGCTAGCAAACTGATGGAAGTTGACTTTGATAGCACTATCAAATGACATTTGAACATCAAACTGCTAACTAATGCTCAGCTTAGATTCCGCCAGGATTACTCAGGTCCAGACTTCATTACAGCATTAGTGCAAAAATGGCCAGAAAAGGTAAAAACAGGCGAGTTGAAAGACATAACCGTTGACAAAAGGATTTGAATGAATTTAGTACAGATTTGACTAAATCAAGGGATCTTAGTAACATTTAAATCAAATCAGTTGGAATTAGAGAGTAAAATCAGAATCACAGCTAACTTAGGAAGATGGTTCTTGTTGCTGAGATTAATCATCTCATCCTCAGAATAGCAGCGAAGGAACTTCTTAGGGCAGTCTACACTGTCAGCTGGCAGGGTTGAAGACCCATGTGCCATATTCAAATGCAAGTTCAACACATGGATCTATCTCCAGCCCACCTGTCCTCAAGAGAGTGTAACAGGTGTCTGGCAATCAGAAGGACAAGACTTCAAGGCCTTGATTAGAGGGCTCTGTGTGCACAGGTATGTCCTGTATCTCTAGTAAGCAGACCTACTTCATGTTGGATGCAATTAGAAGCAGGGAAACAGCTGCTGGAATCCAGCCACTTGCTCAATCCAAAGTGGATGAACCACTTCTGGAAGCAGCTGTCAATTCAATAGTGGAGATGCAATAATAGATGGCGGAGATTCAACTTATCAAATTAGAGTGAACGATGGAGGAGTCTGTCCACATTCTGTCTGATGTTTTGGTTCTGACATGCCAATGCCTTGAGATCACTATGGAAAAGGTGGCGACCATGGAACCTTGGTCCAGCAGGTCTTGTTGGATTTTTGCTCGATCCTCCATGCCATGGCTGCATGGTTTGTGGGCACCATCAAGATGTAGGCAACATGGCAATGAAGCAGCTACTCGATATGCATTGCAGCGGCTCAAGAAGGCTTCTGAAGAGCAATTAGAAATGGGTAATAAATCTAACCTAGCCAGCAATGCCTTGCATAAATTGCATAAATGAATTTTTAAAAATTCTCCACCATCATCCCCAAGTCTAAGAGCAACTGAAAAATTATGATTAAAGTTTTCACTATTTAATTACCCTCGCTACTGCAAAAATACTTACAAATACTAACACACATTACCATTATGTACAAACTCTACTAATATGGATAAATCCTACCAATACTTCACAGTTTACTAGTTGTAATAAATCTTACGTTAAAGTGAAGGATTCACCAGCTACTCAATTATTCCTTATTACTAAACATATATATTACAACAAAGTATTTATCAATTTTAATCCCTAAGCAACAGCAATACTCAACCAATCAACTTATACTCTTCCTGTTTCTTTTCCAGATCTCCAGCAGTAGTACTGGTATTGTCAGTATGCAACCAGAAAACTCTCTGGAATTCTCTCTCTTACTCGGGTCTTTTTTCCTCCCTAAGTCTGGACTCTGCTTGAAATTCTTGCTCTGTTCGAGCAATAGTTTCTTTCCAAGTGCCAATTCTCCCTGGAAATCTTGCTCTATCTTATGTTAATTGTTTCCCATCATAGCCTTGACTCTCTTTAGAACTCTTGCACCAGTTTTTTTCTTAAAGCTCCAACTAACCCTAAATATAGGATCTAAAAAAATGCAAAGTTTAGGGCTCATTCTTAAAGGTACATTCAACATAAACAAACAAAACAATCCATTAAATGACGCATCACACCATGCGTCCCATTCCTAAACTCCAGCAATAGAAGGCAAACAATTTGCCGAGCTCCATGATCTGCACTGCTTCCAAGTGTTCTATTCCAGTCAGCAAAGGAGAGTACATTAGCTAAATCATCACACATAAGCAATCTTTTACTTACACAGACACAAACAATCCAGCATACATGGATCGGGTAGCACTGCTGCTTCAGAGATCCAGGGTCCTGGGTTTGATTCCCGGCTCGGGTCACTGTCTGTGTGGAGTTTGTACATTCTCCTCGTGTCTGCGTGGGTTTGCTCCCGATACTCCAGTTTCCTCCCACAGTCCAAAGATGTGCGGGTTAGGTTGATTGGCTATGCTAAGAAATTGCCCCTTAGTGTCCAGGGATGTGTGGATTAGTGGGGAAAATACGTAGGGATATGGGGATAGGGCCTGGGTGGGATTGTGTTCAGTGCAGAATTGATGGGCCGAATGGCCTCTTTCTGCACTGTAGGGTTCTATGATTCTACGATATACTTGAGTAATACAATTAAATGAATTAATATCAAATTAATCACAGTATATACAGAAGGGCTAATAAATCCGCTGCCAATGCCTGTCGCCTGGACACAATTAAACATTCAATTACTATGCAATTAATACCACTAACCTAGCACAACCATGCCAAAAAAGTGCAATCAAATGTACAACAGTGACATGCAATACATACAGATAAATCTTAAAAAAACTAGATGCGCGATTTAAATAATTTTACTGCATTTTTTTTTCCATACCTGCATTGGGTAAATTCGAACAACAATTACATCAACACGTCCAACCATTCCACCATCACTAAACAACGTAGATATTGGCAATGGGAAAGGCCGAGGGTCACGGTGAAATCCTAGTTTTGCATACCATCGAGCAGACCTGGTACTGTTGGCTGAAATCTTAATTGGAAAGCATGGATTATTATGAAATATTACATAATAGTTCTAATTCATTTTACTTTCAATTTAAAAAAATGTGTCATTTAGAAGAATGCTGCATTATTCACCATATATTTGTCTTCCCAATTTCTTTTATGAAGTAATGTATCCTGCTCTCACCTGTTAACATAATTTGAATTCCTTGCATCATATTTTACTACTATCTCTAACCTAATTCTGAAGCTTTCATTTATTTGGTACTACAATCATTGAATACACATTTCTGATGTGTATATTGGCTAGTTGTTACCAGCAGATTTTTTTAAAATCAAAAATAATTAAGTATTGTAATAGGAAAATAAGTCAGGAATCAACTACATAGACCAAGAGCTAGAAAGTGGAATTAGATGGAGCAGCTCTTTTTTGGGCTAGGCAAAAACAATAAATCAAAGCCTCACTGATGCAGACTTCAACAGTAAAATGAAAGAGCTCTAAGAGCTGCAAATTGTCATAAGATTGGCAATTTTAGAGTAAAATCACAGAAGTTTTCACATAAATGGCTATGGAAATCTAGAATTCTCTGAAAAAGACATGAATGCTGGCACAAATAAAAATATCAAGGCCAAGATTAACAGACTTTGTTAGGTAAAGATATTGAGAAAAATTTAAAACATAGATGAGTAAAAGTAGTGGAGGTGTGGATCTAATCAAACTGTGATACATTAGGATATCCTGCTGTAGAATCTGAGATACTGAAGTGAAGTACTCCTATTTGTACAAATTGCATATAAATAACACCACAGAGACCATTCTTTCCAACTGACCCATACTGCGTTTTATGCTTCACATGAATCTCCTGCCATGAAACAAAATCTAACCCCATCACTCCTTTCTCTCTTGCGTTTATTCAACTTTCTCTTACATGTAGTGGTCCTATTTTCTTGACTGAAAATATACATGCTTTCATCAAAAAAATTTATTCAGTTATAAATGGCAATTCTACCACAATATTTCAATAAAATATTGAACTTTGTTCAATTCAAAATTGAATTGAACAAATTCAAAATTTGTTCAGTTGTCACTGTTTATTCATTCCATTTTTCTTACCTTTAACATGAGTGATTCTGGAGCTTCTAGAGGTGCACAAGCATCCTGTGACCCAATAAGTTCTGCCCCATGAATAATAATCTTTTGTCCAATTACAAGTCTTCTTTTCCGCAACAGCGATGTGAGTGGAAGATCCAAAAGTGCTTTAATTCCATACCATCCATCAGTGACTTCAATAATCCCAAAGGGCATATCCTTTTTTGCTTCTGGGACACCATTTTCAGCAACGGTTTTGGATATTGTTCCCATTGATATTATTTGAGAAACACAAACCACAAGTGTTTTTGCCGCTACATCATCCCTCTCCATAATTTTTTTAAAAGCAGATCGACGACACTGATCAATCTCTATATCATATCTGCAATGCCAAAATGAGGAAGTTACAGTTAGTCACTAGGTAATACAGAACTTGAATGAAGCTGAAACATACTAAGCTTTTGCTTTTGTGCTCTCAGCCACAGATTCACAAGAATATCAAATCTCAAAGAGAACAACAATTTATACAGTATGAAAAGGGTGTTCTGATTGGTAGCGGTGTTCCCATGGAGTACACAGCTAGAAACAGTGAACTGCCAAACATTTATTTAAATTCAAACCAGGTAGGTCAAGTCCAATTGGTCAAAGTATTGTCATGGGGAATAGCAGCCATCCTACCTTTTGGTTAGCTGAAAAAGGCACAGTGAGTGGGCATGCTCTTTTTGTTTGCAAAGTTCAATGAATATTGATTCACACAATGACCATGACAATAGTAACAGGGTGCAAAATTTTATGGCTCCCTTCAGCAATATGTTAGTGAATAAGCTCCCTACGTAAATGAACACATGAACACAACACGTGCAAGTCCTATATGGTCTTTGCACAAATAAAAGTCGTCCTTCATTTATGAGGAAAACTTGCTCAGAGCTTGTTGCAGCATTTATTCAAACCATTTGTTCATGTTGTGCGGAACCAGCCGTGGAAAAGATAAGGTATAAGGGATATCACTTACAATGAATCTACTTGCCAACCAACCACACACAACTGGCATTTAATCAAAGTTCATCCTTCAAAACAAAAACTTATCTCTTTGAATTAAACCTTTGAATTTCAATTTCAAAGATAATTTTGTAAGGAAGAAAACAACCAAAGAGCAAATGTGCATTTTAATATTTAGGAAGTTAAAGGAAATGTTTTCAAGTGAAGAACTACTAAATATATAAAATTCATGAATACAAGTGGCCATTGAAGCTAAATCAATCACATGCAGAAGTGTCATATGGATGGGAATAAAAGTTAGAGAGACTCTGACAGCATCCGGATCTGTAGAAGTGGAATCATAAGAATATAAGAAATAGGAGCAGGAGTAGGCCATACAGCCCCTCGAGCATGCGCCGCCATTCAATAAAGATCATGGCTGATCTGTACTGGTTCAGTACCATTTTCCTGCTTTCTCCCCGTAATCCTTAATTCCCTTGTCAATCAAAAACCTATTCTTGACTTGAACATATTCAGCAAGGAAGCCTCCACCACCTCATCAGGCAGAGAATTCCAAAGACTCACCACCCTTTGGATGAAGAAACCCCTCTGCAACTCCAATCTGAACCGCCCCCTCTAATCTTGAGGCTGTGCCCTCTAGTCCTGCTACCTTTGCTAAGCGGGAAGAGTCTCTCAACCCCTACCCTATCCATCCCCTTCATTATCTTATACATCTCTATAAGATCCCCTCTCAGCCTTCTAAACTCCAAATACAAACCTAGCCTATTCAGTCTCTCCTTGTAATCCAACGCCCTCATTTTCGGTATCAGTCTACTAAACCTTCTCTGCACCCCCTCCAAGGCCAATATATCCTTCCTCGAATGCAGCAACCAAAACTGCACACTCCAGCTGCAGCCTCACCAGCACCCTATACAGCTGCAACAGAACCTCCCTACTTTACTGTGTTTTTCCAATTCGTGCACAAGGATCCCCAGGTCCCTCTGCATTGTCGCGTGCTGCAGCTTTTCTCCATTTAAATAGTAGTCCTTCCTACCGTTATTCTTACCAAAGTGGATAACCTCACACTTGCTAACATTATACTCCTTCTGCCAGGTCCTCGCCCACTCTCAACCTATCCAGGTCACTCTGCAGGCTTTCCACACATTGCATGCAATTTGCTTTTTCACTCATCTTCGTGTCATCAGCAAATCTTGTCACCCTGTACTCTACCCCTTCCTCCAGATCATCTATGTAAATGGTAAATAGATGAGGCCCCAGCACTGAACCTTGCGGCACTCCACTAGTCACCAGCTACCAATTAGAATAGCACCCATTAATACCTACCCTCTGCTTCCTATTAGACAACCAATCTTCTATCCAGTCTAACACCCTACCCCCGACTCTGCACCTTAACCTTCTGCAGCAATCTTTTGTGAGGCACCTTATCAAACACTTTTTGGAAATCCAAAAACACCACATCCACTGGTTCGCCTCTATCTATCGCACTAGTCACTTCCTCATAGAACTCCAATAAATTCGTCAAGCACGACTTCCCCTTAACAAATCCGTGCTGCGTCTGCCTGATCAAACTGTTCGTATCCAGGTGCCTCGTTATTTCTGCTTTGACTACAGATTCAAGCATTTTTCCCACTACAGACGTTAAACTAACCGGCCTATAATTCCCTGCCTTCTATCTGGTACCCTTTTTATCATGCAAGGACAATGCCATGAAGTTGGGTAATGAAGAAAAGGTAATGGAGGAGGGTATTATGGATAAACTGAAGAAGTGGGATAAAACATTATGGCCACAGTGATGGGAGAATAGTACTTACATTAGCTTATGCTTTGCTTGTGTAAACTTTCCATAGTATGTCTGATTGCTACCCCCATTAAAAATGGTGGTTGTGGAAGTTATATTCATATTGATTTTTGATCATTACTTTCAGCCCTATTAAAGTTCCCCCACGAGTGAAGTTCAGATTAATACGAATTCTAAAGAACCATGTAAATAAAGTTTCCTAAAGCAATAAAATAGATTAAATTGACTAATACCATCCATCAATACATTGCAATACAAGTAGCGGATTATGGCCTGCTTTAAACTACTTAAACTTGCACTCAGGGATGGTGATTTAATTACAGAAAATACTGGAAAGACGCAGTAGTCTGCCAGCAGCCATGGAGGGAGAAACAGAGTTAATGTTTCAAGTCCAATGTGACTGTTCTTTGGAATTGGAGAGAGAGGTAGCAATGTGATGGGTTTTATGCTAATGAAAAAGTGGGAGCAGTGGATGAGGCAAAGTTGAAGGTCAGGGCAGGAGAGCTGAAACGACAAATATTGAATAGAACATGAAACAAAGAGTGGTAACAATGGGATTAACAACTAAAGCCCTGGTCCATGGTAGCTGTTGACTCCTGTAATAGGCTGTAAAATGCCTATTGGAAAGATGAGGTGCTGCTTCTCCAATTTGCCAATCCATGTTTTGTTCTCATGATTTTCTTTTCCCCTTTTCAGTAATTAACACATTCTGCTATTTTGTTTTCAGAAAGTGTGATTTTTTATGTTGTTATTAACACTTATCCTATGGTAAAGCCTTAGTATTAAAGACTATCATTACCACTCCCTTTCACTATCTTGTTTTTATTTCAAATTTCCATCATCTACAGTATTTTATCATCTTTGGTTATCTAATTATGTCATAATTTTTAACATTGTTTAGAAGTCCATGCCTTTAAATGATAGTGAATGCCTATTTAAACACTGACTTCTCTTCAAAAGCAATTAATTGGATATGAAGTATTTTGGGACATAGCAAGGGGACAAAGGATGCTATATAAATGCAAACTCTGCCTTTTAAATCTATAATGAATTATTCATCTTTTGGATATACATATAGGAGAAATACAGCTTATTACAAAAATCTGATATAATATGGAATGTCATGATAGATTCAGCTTGCAACAACTTGCATTTACAGCCCATTTAACATAATAAAACAACCCAAGACATTTTATCTGAGCCTCAAACAAAATTTGAGTTTTGAGGTGATATTAATATCAAGGATGTGCAAGAAAACAAATGTGGAAGAACAAATTGATTGCCAAGTGTTGTCAGGTTTAAGGAGGCTACAAAGACATGACAGAAAAGATAGCAGAAAGAAGTGAAATACTAGAATTAATATTGAGATATTGCAAACCAGGAGCAGAGTTAGGACACTATGGACAGGACTTGCTGCCAGTTAGGAGACTGGCAGTAGAGATTCAAAGAATCAGCTTGAGGGGGAAAGAAGATAAACCATTTAAAAATAAAGAAAATTACATGTTTAGAAACATGATATAACTTAAGCAAAGTAGACCACACCTGTATTTAAGATGCAGAAGTATGTTTTCTGGTGTTAAACATCTGCTGCCAAATTCTTTGGGGAAAGCTGTCTCCATTGCTGCAAATTTCCACACTAACCACTTGTAATGGTTGTAGGCCCAAGCTTCGCTGATTAACTTGGGATCCACACCGGGCGAATCTAGAAGAGCTCTACAACAGAGGGAGGAAATAATTCTGATCACATTATAACACATCTATTGTGGAGTAACCATGTTGTTTTTCAGGGACAGACCTCAAGTGTGGCACTGTGTCCCTGGTAAACAACATCTCTGGAAAAGTCCCTGGTTCACAAAATTCATCCCAATATTCTAGCTATTAATTTCTCTAATGCAGATGTGAGGTACAGCACAGAGCATATAGTAGAAATCACCTGGGATAGACACATCTGTTAACTGTTTAAATAATAATAATTATGGAGAAATATTCAAAATGTTGTAATTATTACTCAGCTATACAGATGGCATAGCATTACTGCACTTGTTATTGTTACAATGCTGACTGAATGGCATGACTTAGAATATACCCACTGTCTGGGTTACTGTGAATGAAAATGGTATTCAAAAAATTATAACTTCTGATTTAACAACCAGTTTCAAAGAGATTTTCCACATTTACGGCCAGTGTTTTCCAATTTGAATGCAGGCACAGATAAAATAGAAAGACATAATTAAACATGAAGCTGTTCTTACAATGAATCTGAATTTCCAAAACGCAGTTGATGAAATGCCACATTAAAAAGTTACTGCAGAAGGCAAGAGTTCACAGTGCTGGGAATGACATATTAACATGGATAGAGGATTGGCTAATTAACAGGGAACAGAGTCAAAATAAATGGGTCATTTGCAGGTTCAGAAATGGTAACTAGTGGAATAATGCTGGGGCCTCAAACATTTACCATTTATATTAATGCCCTGGGTAAAGGGAAAACTTCACTGTAGTCAAATTTACAGATGATACAACAAAGTTAGGTAAGAAATCAAGTTGTGAGGAGGATCCAAACAGTGTGCAAAGCAATATAAATAGGTCCAGTAAGTGGACAAAAATTTGGCAGACGGTGTACAACGTCAGAAAAAAAAGGTTGTCAACACTGGTAATAAGAATAGGGAGTGTTTCTAAATAGCTGTAAATTAGAAAAATGTATTTTTTTAAGCAGCAACAACATGGATTTGAACAAGGAATAAAGTCAGGGCCAGTAAAGCAGCATAAGTAAACCAAAAATAAAATACAGTTAGCATAAAGAGAAGTAAAGTTATGACATGGCAGCTCAGTGGTGTGGAATGTGTGCCCTGTAATATGTGGGAGTTTGTGGACACTAGGTTACCTAGATGACTATATGTGCAGTAAATGCTACCAGCTGCAGGAAATTGAGCTTCAGGTTTCAGAGTTTGAGTAGCAGTTGGAGTCACCTTGGTGCATCTGCAAGGCTGAGAACTACGTGGACAGGAAGTTCAGAGAGATGGTCACAATGCAAATCAGAAGCATGGAGGCAGAAAGCTTGCAGGTTACTGCCAGGCAGTACCATGGAACTAGGCAGGGAGTGTAGGTAGAACCTCTGGAGACTCACTCACTCAGTTCTCTGTTGTGGACACTTAAGGATATCCGTTCCACATAGGAATGCAGTCAAAGCTTAGTTCATGACAGCACAAGCAACTCAAGTGTACAGCAGGGGAAGAAGTAGAAAGGAAGAGAATAGTGATTGGGATTTCTTATTTAGAAAAACAGAAACAGTGGACAGTGGTTATCACTACTGCCTCAAAGCACCAGGGATCTGGATTCAATTCCTTCCTTGGGTAACTGTGTGGAATTTACACATTCTCCTTATGTCTGCATGGATTTCCTCCAGATGTTCCAGTTTCCTCCCATGGTTCAGAAATGTACAGATTAGGTTAACTGGCCATGGTAAATTATCACTTAGTATCAGGGGATTAGTAGGTTAAATATGTAGTGTTGCAGGAATAGAGTCTGAGTGGGATTGTGGACAGTGCAGGCTCAATGGTCTTGTGGCCTCTTTTTGCCCAGTAGGGATTCTGTGATTCTATAACAGGTGTTTCTACAATTATTGACTTGACTCCAGGGTGGTACATTGCTTCCCTGGTGCCAGAATCAAGGATATCATAGTGACACAGAGCGGCTGAGGACATTCTTCTGGGGGAGGGTGAAAAGCCAGAGGTTGTAGGCCACAGTGGTAGTAAGTAACATGGATATGAAAGGATACAAGTTCCTGCAATCAGAATTTAGGGAGCTAGGTAGAAAATTAACAAGCAGGGCCTCAAAAGTAGTAATCTCTGGATTATTCCCAGTGCCACATGCAACTGAGTATAGTAATAGAAACAAAGCAAATGAGAGTTTGCCTGGAAAGATGATGCAGGAGAGAGATTTAGATTCCTGGGATACTCAGACTGACTCCAGGCGAGATGGCACGTGTAAGCCGGACACAGCCAAGACTGCAGGACATTTTGTTAATATTCTTGGAAAGGCTTTAAACTAACTCAACAGATTTGTGGGAAAAAGGAGAAACAGTAATGCCGAGATACACAGTAATGCCGAGATACACAAAACACAGAGACAGATAGCACTAGAATAGAAAATAGTAAATTAACAGGCAGTATTCGGAAAAGGTAATTAAGTTTAAATCAGGGTTATACTGCATGTATGTGAATATGCAGAGTATAGAAAATAAGATCAATGAATTACAGGCAGAGATTACAATACCGAATTACAAAGTTGTGGTGATAACAGAGGCTTGATTCAGGACGAGCACGACTATGTGTCAAATATTTTTGGGTACAAGATGTTCAGATATAGGAGAGTACAAAAAGAAGAAGAGGGTGACAAATATTAATTGAGAGCATTGCAATGGGGGAGGGGTGTTCACTAGGCTGATTTCAGAGACTAAGAAGTTGTTTTATGAGGAAAGTTTGAGCAGGTTGTGCCTGTGTTCAGTAAAGATGAGATGAATGAATGACCTTGAAAAAAAAAATGTAATATTCTGATCGGATTTGACAGGATAGATGCTGAGAGAATTGTTTACTCGTGGGGACCTGGAATGGCCGCACAGATTCAAAATAAGGGGTCTTTCATTTTACACGGAAATGAGGAGGAATTTCTTCTTTTAGAAGGTCATTAGTCTTTGGTATTTTCTTCCCTGGCAAGCAGTAGAGGCTGGCCATTAAATATATTCATCACTGCATTAGATAAATTTTTGACTTACAAGGAAGTATTATGGCCGATAAGAAGGAAAGTGATGTAAAGGCCACAATCAGTTCAGCCGTGATCTTGTTCAATGATGGAGCAGATTCAATGAGCCAGATGGAACTGAGGGAGCTGAGGAAATGAGACGTGACTTAATAGAGGTTTATATGATAATTAGGGGGATAGATAGAATGGATGTGCCGAGACTATTTCCTCAGATAGATGGAGCTGTTACTAGGGAGCGTAACTATAAAGTTCATGGTGAGAGATATAGGAGGGACGTCCGAGGTAGATTCTTCACTCAGTGATTGGTATGTGGAATACATTGCCTGCTATGATAGTGGAGTCGGATACTTTAGGAACTTTCAAGTGATTATTGGATAGGCACATGGAGCACACCAGAATTATAAGGAGTGGGATAGCTCGACCTTGGGTTTGGACGTATCTTGGTACAACATTGAGGGCCGAAGGGCCTGTACTGTTCAATGTTCTATACCTACTCCTCCTAATTCTGATGATTATTGTTCACATTTTGCTTTTTCGCCAAATGTTTTCTTTAACCAATGTCAATTATACTTTTCATCGATTTAAATGGTGACAGGAGTTTGAAGTAGAAAAGGGTAGAGAAATTAAGGGAAAAGGGAGCACATGCTGGAGATTAATGAATACAACACTGGAGGTTTTTCTGGTAACCTGTACAGAAATGGTCTTCAAAAATTTGCCCTAGAAACAGGAGTTACCCAGATTTTGGACAGACTTGGCCGTTGTGAAGCAGCATAACTAAAAAACCAAGTGCTGGTAGTGGTTTCATTCATGAAGGAAACGTGCAAGTTCCATGTGACATTGCAGGAGATAAAGTACTGAAAATGTGGAGCATATTACCATAACCAGTAGTAGTGCACTTAAAAGTGAGGTTTAATGCATGCATGTGGAAATGGGATAATTTCAGAGTGGGAGGAGGTCCATGAGGATTATGAAAACAACAGATCAGTGGGACTGAATGCAATTTCAAGTAAAACCAAGAGTGCAAATAGATGAAAGTGGATTAATGCTGTCAATGCTAAGTCACAATATCAAGTTGTATCTTTGAAGAACTGAAAGAAACAAGATTTTCATTATATCAAAAAGGTGAATGAAATGAATTTCGCTTTGCACTGAAGCAGGAATATTAACATACTGACAACATGCAAGTGTGCACCTGCAACAAGAAAGGAACAAGTGCAAAAGATTCATGCATGCTGAGAGAAAGAACATGGATCAGAATATCACATGAAATACTACATCAGTGGAGAAAGATACACATCTGACGTTGTTCTGCAAGCATTGTTCCATCATTTCTTACAAAACCATATTTATACAATGAATTTGTACAAGTAGATTTGTGTTTTCTTTCAGTTTTTTCTTTCATTATTTGCTGAAGAATGAACAGGCAACCTACATATATCATATATAACCTATACTGGCAAGCTTTTGTCAATAGATGTCAGGGCAATCCAAGTTAATTTGCGATCGGTTTTCTCTAGGAATATTTTGTTTGAGACACTCCCACAGCACACTGAAGAGTACAAACTTCCAGAGCAGTTAACCGCAGGGTGGTTTTAAATTCCATCAAAGCACATTTAAACTAAAATTTTAATTTCAAATATTTAAGAAAATGAATAAACTTATCTCAACCTGTAAAATTCAGATTTTCCTGCCATTCCATTGTTGTCAGGTATAAGCCAACCACCATCTGCAAGCTGCATTCCACTGCCAGCTTTAAATAGTTCATCACTCAAAAATTCTCGACAGTTGAACTGAAAGGATTCGGCATTTTCTGCTCGTACCCCCAAAGTACTTCTGCTAACTCCATAAACATATAACTAGGGAAAACAAAGACATTTAAATTACAAAACCATTTGATATATTCTCAAATTTTTAAACTGTCTGATAAGATTTGAACCAAGCACTTCCTCTCATTTATTAAGATACTATTCATTGGTTTAGGTCCCTCTGATCCAAGTGTAACATTGGCTTTTTTATAAATTATACAGTGTACTTCATCACTCTACCATTCATTTTATAATTTCACATCAAATGTTTTTATCCAGATATTCTCCAAGTACACTCACTGGCAATCTGGCCCATGAAGTACAGAACAATTGAGCTATTTTTCTACTGAGAATAGCACTGGATACTTGTTATTAGTCATGAAGTCAAATGTGGAATGAAATAAATAACTGAAAAAAATTGTTCAAAACAATCTATCCAAATTTAATGTTAAATAGTTTTTCCTTTAAACTTTTGAAATATTCTACTAAACACGTAAGGCTCCAGATCAGAAACTTGCAGACTAGACCAACAATTTTTCTTTTTTGGCATAAACCTGAGGAAAGGACGCTTCATGTGTGAAGCGACACCACTGACAAAATTAGGGATCTTTTATCAAAACAGGCCTTATTCTGAATGCAGTTTAAATATACCTCTAACAAAATGAAACAGTTTAATATTTAACTGCTGAGTAATGTTTAAACATGCAAAGAAAACTCTTAACTTCTACCTCATTACAATCTAGTTCCAATTAAGGAAAATTTCTCTTATCGATTTAAACTCCTCTTTAAAAATAGTTAGCAAATCCAGGCATACTTGCTTTGACTTAGTTAACAGTTCTAGAGCTTTCAGAAAGATTCTGGAGAGATGAGAGTAACAGCCTCTACTGTTTACCAGTTCCAGGCACAAATATTTTAAAATGAAAATATTTTCCTATAAACCTAACTACTCCAATTTCTAGTTTTACATGAGTCTATCCCTTTATACTTAACTGACCTTATTACTTTAATAAAAAAATTAAGCCTTCTGCTAAATAAACACTTGTATGTCTAATATGAGTAATTATCTTGCTTTTGTCACATCTGCTGCATTCCTGTCAGGCAAACTGATAGCATATAATAAAATATTTAAAGAAATTGCCCTGAACATAAAACATAGCAATAGCTCAGCATTGTCACAAACAAGATATTAGATAGTCAACTAATCAAAGTTCAACTGAATGTCGCTTGATTCAATCAGCTAAATCAGAAAGACAACTTTCAATTAAATAAGTATTCCATGACCAAATCAAATGTGATGAAAAATATTGATTTGGCATTGTGCATTCTGTATGCTATTGACTAAAGTACATGAAATAATATTTGAAATTAGAAAATATCAATAATGGTAAAAAAAACTGGATGAAATCAAATTACTGTGGATGCTGGAATCTGAAACCAAGAGAGAAAATACTGGAACATCTCAACAGGTCTGGCAGCATCTGTAAGGAGAGAAAAGACCTGACGTTTCAAGAAGCAGATAACAAAGGGTCATCCAGACTCAAAGTGTCAGCTCTAATCTGTCCTTAGAGATACTACCAGACTTGCTGAGATTTTCCAGCATTTTTTCTTTTGACTTCAATAATTCTAACACAGGTCATACCTGCTCTTCCGTAAAATAAGTTGGTACTTTGTCTTCAACTGCTGCATGCAGAGATAGTCTTGGTGCACCAGAGGTTTTAGTTTTATACAAACACCCTGGCAGTGGATGAATAGTTTGCCTTCGCTTCTTTATTAATCTCATTTCCTGTAGATCCCTTGCACAACTCCAATTTTGAACAATTTGAACAGAGAAACCTATAAAACACAAAAATAATTACTTACAGGGAGGCCAGAAGACTCAACACTAAGTCTTACATTCCAAGTACTGACAGGTCTGAGGACGTTTTCTTTTTTAAAGCTCACTGAAATAAAATGATTTGTAATAAAACTGCTTAATTACTTATTTGATTCTAATTAAATTTAAATACCTAAAATTCTAAATGGCCCATCATCTTTCCTTTGATATTCTCAACCCTACATTCATATACTTTAATCTTGAGATGGAGAATGTTCAGAAAACCTGTCATTTCAATTAGCATTACAGATTGTCTTGAGTTCAAACACCAAGAGGCTTTGATTTAATTATACAAAACAGAGAAAATGCAACAAAAGCAGTTTGAGAGTGAGATGGGGTGGCTGATACTTACATCTGACGTATGTTTGTATATCATACTTCCAAATCTACTTGTTCCAATCTGTTCCTTAAAAATTTTGTTAATAAGATTTTTTCACATTGTTTCAACCAAAGGACTGGTATCACATGCATCCTTTAAAGTTATTTATTTTACATCAATACTAAAGTGGAAAAATATAATTTTGAAAATTTTAGGTCTGCTACATTTGAAAGTGAACTTAGTCAAAATCTGAAAGAATTGCACACATAACAATCAGTCTGAAATCAAACACAAGAATTGTCAATAGACTGTATGAATACAGATAGTCAAATTAAGGAATAGCACTTGAAATTGAAAGATCAGTGTCATGTTCTGAAATGACAAAGAAAATTCTCAAATTCAGCGCCACTGTCTACTTCTGCACGTAGGCACTTTTTCTGTCTAATATCTAAGTAAACAATAACAAAATCCAGGCACTGCAACAGAGGATACTTTCTTCATGCACTGACTCCTTGATTCTCCTCATTGAGGAAATCTACTGTAGCTCAGGCTTAGAACAACAAATGGTTTTACTGATTTAAACAAAGCGAATGACAGGAATGCATTTTCCTATCCTTCTTACACTACATAGACAATTCTCACCTTCTCTCAAGAGTTGATGATCTGGAGTTGAACTTCAGATAGTGTGAGGTATCGGGCAAGAGTACTGTTATCTGGATACTTGGTTCCAGGATGCAGTTGCACCCCTTGGGCTGAGATTTGGTTTGTGATCAGGGACAGGAGGGTGTGACTCCGAGAAAGACATGTATAGGCATCCAGAAAGTGGTACTGGAGCATTTTCAGACCTTACAATTATCAAACAAGTTTGAAACTCTTGCAGTTTGTATGGATAACAGCAGGAACTGAAGGGAGGATGAGCAAACCAATCATAGCACCATGATGCAAGGGCCACAAATGTGACTCTACTTGAGTGATCCTCTTTTGTAGTAGGGGACTGTACAGTAAAGAGGGATAGTCATTTCTTTCTAAAGCCAGTAGTGGGAGTCATGGCAGCCATGTTGCCTGCCTGGTGGCAGGGTTAACAACATCTTCTCAGCACTGTAGAGGAATTTGGAATGAGAAGGATCAAGTTTTGATGGACGTGTGAGTACTAACAGGTAGGATTAAGTTGTATGCTGAAGCTGTATAGGCAGCTAGGGACTAAATTAAAAAGAACTACAAAAGGTAATGATCTTTGGATTACTACCCAAGCCACAAACTGGCAGAAAGAAGATTATAGGGTTGAATATGTGACTGAAAGATGGATGTGGGAGAAATGGGTATCAATTTATTGGGCACTGGCACTACTATTGGGGAAAGGGGGAGCTTGACTGTTGAGATAGCTTTCACCTGAAGCAAAATGGGATCAGTATATTGGTTTTTGTAGAAGACTTTAAACTAAAATAATAGGGTACAGGATTCATGTGAAATGCAATTTGAAAAGTTAAAAACAAGAACAAGGCATTAGTGCAGGGTAGCAACATGGATAATGATAACCAGAATGTATCAGAAAGGGACGAGCGTACAAACATAAGACTGCACCAGCTAGTGTCAGCATTGGGAAAAACAGTAACAGAACAGAATTAAAAGTGGTTTATCTGAATGCATGCAACATTCATACAAAAACTGAATAAACTGATAGCACAAATAGAAGAAAATCAGAACGATGTAATAACCATTACAGAGACATGGTTGCAAAGTGACCAAAACTAGGATCTGAATATTCAAAGATATGAGGTTTCATAAGGAAAGGAAGAAAGGAGGAGGAGCTGTGGTAGCTCTGTTAATAAAAGGAGATTAATATAGTTCTGAGTTATGAACTTAGTTTGGAGGATCAAATAATAAGTAAGTTTTGGTAAAGTAGTAACAAAGGAAATAAGCTATGGTTTAATGAGCCCTTGATTGTAGCTATAATGTAGGATGGCGTATAATCAAGATACAAATCAGGGCTTGTAAGAAAGGTACTATAATAATCATATAAGATTATGATCGTATAAGATTGTAATCTTCACACAGATTGGATGAATTAAACTGAAAAGGTCACAGAGGATGAGTGCATTGAGTGTTTTCAGGACAATTTCTTAGGATAATAGGATAAATGCCAGAGAATATGCTATTTTAAATCTAATGAGACATACTTGTAGTTACAGTATTTCTGTGGTTGATCTAGTTAAATTTCTGGCCATTGGTAAACCTCAAAATATTGATGATGGGGGTTTCAACAATGATAATGCCATTGAATGTCATGGAGTGATGATTAGATTCTCTGTTCTTGGAGAAGGTTATTGCCTGAAGACTGATGTGTGATGCTGGGGACTGCCGCAGTACTTGGTTCTGGTCTGTTGGCTGAGAGATTGTTTAGTTATACCTGAGGTTTGGAGCTGAGCAACATCCTAGTTCTTTGCAATGCAACTGTGAGGCTGAGAACTTCATGGATAACACATTCCATGAGATAATCACCCTGTAGCTAAAGAATGCGCAGAGACAAATTGGTGACTACCGAAGAGAAACAGACAACTTTGCACATAGTGCTCAAGTCCCAAAGTGTATCTCATTTTCTAAATAATATTCAGTTTTGAATATTGATGAGGTTAATGGTTACTATTGAGAGTATAACCAAACCCAAGATCACAGTACCAAAGGTGGTTCAGCAATACCGTGGACAAAGAGTGTGAGGAAAGCAGTAATGATTGGGAATTCAACGGACAGGAATTTTGTGGCTGCAAATATTACTTCAGGATGATATGTTGCATCCCTGGTGCTAGGTTAACAATGTTATGGAGTAACTGCAAAACACTGATGTTGAGAGTCACGCGATCAGAGCTCATGGTTCACAGAGCTAATAATTAAATGGGTAACGAGAAGAAGGAGGTCTTGAAAAAAAAATTAAGAAAGAATTTTGAATGCAATACTTAAGAAGTTTAATTCCTAGGTGTAATGTTTTGGTGAGTCCAGAAATAGGAGGATAGTACATATACTCTTATGGTGTGTATTATCACTGAAGATGACAGAAAGCAGTGAAAACAACATATGTATCCAGGGCTCTATAAACAGAAGCATATGGTACAAAAGCAAGAAGGTTATGATAATCATTTATCCAGCAGTCGTTCAGCCTGAACTGGACGAATGTGATTAGTTCTGGGCACTATACTAGAAAGGATGTTAAGATCTTGCAGAGAATGCAATAAAGATTTGCACAAATAACTTTAGGAATAAGAAATTTTCTTCCTCTCTATCATCTATGTTTTTAAAGTTCAAGTTTGGTATCATGTAATCATTTACGAGACCTTATCCATTTGTAAATTTATAATCATAGAATCCCTATGGTGCAGGAAGCCATTCAGCCTACTGGATCTGTATCAATCAATTCCACCCAGGCCCTATTCCGGTAACCCCACACAACTACCCTGCTAATTCCTTGACACTGGGGTCAATTTACCACGACGTAGAGATGCCGGCGTTGGACTGGGGTAGTAAGAACTCAGTAAGAATTCAGCAACACCAATTCTAAATCCAAACAATTTATTTGATAGTAAATTTGCAAGCTTTCGACTTTCTGTCTTCGTCAGGCAAATGCAGTGTTCTGGTCTGCAACAGCACACATATCAACACAGACAATCACAGATTGCTGATTAGAATGCGAATCCTTACATCTAACCTGCTATTCAAGTGTTAAAGTGGCTAACAATGTGTGTGAAGGGAATCCTGAGCATTAGTTAGAGAATTGTGTATTTTCTCCAGATAGCACAGTAAGTGAGGTTTTTTGCAAACCCAAGCAAGTTCCGGAGGTTACAGATAGTGTGACATGAAGCCAAGATCCCTATTAAGACCGTCCTCACGTGTGCTCCACTTCTCCAGCTTCCACCCTAGACACGTTAAAGAAGCCATTCCCTATGGACAAGCCCTCCGTATACACAGAATTTGCTCAGACGAGGAGGATCATGACGGACACCTCCAGGCGCTGAAGGATGCCCTCGTGAGAACAGGATATGGCACTCGACTTATCGATCGACAGTTCCGACGTGCCACAGCGATAAACCGCACTAACCTCCTCAGAAGACGAACACGGAACACGGAGGACAGAGTACCCTTTGTTGTCCAGTACTTCCTCGGAGTGGAGAAGCTACGACATCTTCTCCGGAGTCTTCAACATATCATTGATGACGATGAACATCTCGCTAGGGCCATCCCCACCCCCCCACTTCTTGCTTTCAGACAACCGCACAACCTCAAACAGATCATTGTTCGCAGCAACTACCCAACGTACAAGCAACGTAGCAACGTAGGATAGCAAACGTAGTACCGTTGTTTAAAAAAGGTCAGAGGGATCACCCAGGGAACTATAGGCCGGTGAGCTTGACTTCAGTTATAGGTAAGCTAATGGAGAGGATCCTTAGGGACAGGATGTATGAGCATCTGGAGCGCTGCGATCTGATCAGGGATACGCAGCATGGCTTCGTCAAGGGGAAGTCTTGTCTTACGAATCTAGTGGAATTTTTTGAAGAAGTGACAAAAACAGTTGATGAAGGACAGGCTGTTGATGTCGTCTACATGGATTTCAGTAAGGCGTTTGACAAGGTTCCTCATGGTAGACTGATAGAGAAGGTGAAGGCGCATGGGATACAGGGTCGGGTATGTAGATGGGTCGAGAACTGGCTCGGGAGGAGGAGACAGAGGGTAGTAGTGGAAGGCTCTTTTTCCGGCTGGAAGCCTGTCACTAGTGGAGTGCCACAAGGCTCAGTACTAGGTCCTCTTCTATTTGTGGTCTACATAAACGACTTGGAAGTAGGGGTAGGTGGTGAGATCAGCAAATTTGCTGATGACACCAAGATGCTTGGATTGGCGGGTACAGAAGAGCAGTGTCAGGCAATACAACAGGACATAGACAGGTTGGTAGACTGGGCAGATAGATGGCAAATGGAATTTAATCCGGAAAAATGCGAGGTGATGCATTTTGGCCGGAAAAATGTAGAAGAGAGTTATAGGATAAAAGGTAAAACTATACGGAGCATAGAGACGCAGAGAGACTTGGGGGTGCAGGTTCACAAGTCTCTGAAGGTGTCCTCACAGGTGGAGAAGGTGATAAAGAAGGCGTATAGTATGTTAGCTTTCATAGAAAAGGGTATAGAATACAAGAGTAGGAGTTTGATGTTGCAGTTGTATACAACTTTGGTTAGGCCTCACTTGGAATACTGCGCCCAGTTCTGGTCTCCGTACTATCGGAAGGATGTGGAGTCCTTGGAGAGAGTGCAGAGGAGGTTTACCAGGATGCTGCCTGGTATGGAAGGACTGTCTTATGAGGAACGATTAGATAGACTGGGGTTGTTTTCCCTTGAAAGACGTCGGCTTAGAGGGGATCTCATAGAGGTGTATAAGATTATAAGGGGTATAGATAGAGTAAATGGAGGTAAACTTTTTCCACCTTTAGAAATGGATAGGACGAGAGGTCATGGCCATAGGGTGAGGGGGGCTATGTATAGGACGAATATTAGAGGGCAGTTTTTCACACAAAGGGTAGTGGGGGTGTGGAATGCACTGCCGAGTAAGGTGGTGGGAGCAGGCACGCTGGGGCTGTTTAAGGGTCTCTTGGACAGCCACATGAGCGGTATGCAGATAGAGGGATATATTAGGACTGTTTAACTACGGCTTTTTTCCACAGGTAATTCGGTCCATAATTTGAGCACGCATTCGGCAGGTGGTGCGGGTACAGCTCTTGGATGTTGATTCATGGGTTGCCTGGTACCTCATGTCGTAAATGAGTGCTTTATGTGGACCATCTGAAGGGCACCATGACAGCTCAGAGACTATCGATGTGGCTGTGCAGACACTTGGAATTGGGCCGGTGTCTGCGGGAGTTTGCGCGTTCTCCCCGTGGTTGCGTGGGTTTTCTCCGGGCACTCCGGTTTCCTCCCACAACCCAAAAATTCGCTCTTAGGCTGATTGGGAAACAAATTGTCCCTATGGTGAAAATTTTCCATATTAGGAATAATATATATATTATTATATAGGAATATTAAAATAGGATAATGTATTTGCTACTATTTGGTATGACGGCGGCGCGGGCTCGTTGGGCCGAAGGGCCTGTTTCCCGTGCTGTGTTGCTTAATAATAAAAAAAAACCTTCAGGAGAACAGTGACCACAATACCACACAACCCTGCCACAGCAACCTCTGCAAGACATGCCAGATCATAGACATGGACGACATCAAACGTGAGGATACCATTCACCAGGTACACGGTACGTACTCTTGCAACTCGGCCAACGTTGTCTACCTAATACGTTGCAAGAAAGGATGTCCCGAAGCATGGTACATTGGGGAGACCATGCAGACACTACGACAGCGGATGAATGAGCATCGCTCAACAATCACCAGGCAAAACAGTTCCCTTCCTGTGGGCGAACACTTCAGCAGTCATGGGCATTCGGCCTCCGACCTGTGGGTAAATGTTCTTCAAGGGGGCCTTCGTGACACACGACAGCGCAGAGTCGCTGAGCAGAGACTGATAGCCAAGTTCCGCACACATGAGGACGGTCTTAATAGGGATCTTGGCTTCATGTCACACTATCTGTAACCCCCGTAACTTGCCTGGGTTAGCAAAAAACCTCACTTACTGTGCTGTCTGGAGAAAATACACAATTCTCTAACCAATGCTTCACACACATTGTTAGCCACTTTAACACTTGAATAGCAGGTTAGATGTAAGGATTTGCATTCTAATCAGCAATCTGTGACTGTCTGTGTTGATATGCGTGCTATTGCAGACCAGAACATTGCATTTGCCTGATGAAGACAGAAAGTCGAAAGCTCGCAAATTTACTATCAAATAAATTGGTTGGATTTAAAATTGGTATTGCTAGATTCTTACTGACAATTTATCACAACGCATCAACATAACCCAGAACATCTTTAGATCTGTAGATTGTATCCATCCATTTTGAGTTTCTCAATTTAATGGAAAACAAGTGACAAAAATAATTAACAGTGCAATATTACCTTCAGAATTGGCTTGAAGTTCTTCTGAAGTATCAGACACTGATTGGAATTTATCTTCAACACATCCAACTGTCACTGAATCATCATTTAACATGCCATTATCTTGCAAATGTTTATTGCTGTTACTGGCCTTCATAATATTTCCAATTTCAGATTGTATTGGAGAACTAACAATTTTCACATTCTCTTCAGTTTCCATTTGAGTGGAGTTTCTAACAGTTTTGAATGGTGGGATAAAAACTTTTGCTGGCTTCGATGTAGTCTGTCTGCTGCTGTTCTGTTGAATACAACCACTTGAGTGCTTTTGGAATGGAGGTTTGAATACTGCAGCTTGTCCTTTCAATGATTTGGCTTCCTGTTGAAGGCATACATTATGCTGAATTGAGTTTTCTTGCACAGGGAATGTGATATTAGGAGAAATTGACTGCTGATGAATTCTATTTGAAATGCTGTTGAAACATAAGAAAAAGAACAAATTCAATACAAGGCTTCCTTTTGAACATAATTGTGCTTCAGCCAAGACTACTTCTACTATAAATATTTTATTTAAACATCTAATTGCACTCGCATTGTAAGGTTAAGAACCCAAATTGGATCCCAAGTTTAAATTTCAGGTTCAACTAGGATTTTCACTTACAATTGTCAAAGAAGATTAATTTTGCTACTATTCGTTAGGGATGAATAAGATTACTTCCTGAATCCTTTGTTCAAATATGCTTACTAGATAGAAAATCAACTTAGTAGCAGCAAAGGGTTGTGTGGGGGAAAAAACTGCAGGCTAATTGATCCCAGGTTCCCCAAAAAGGATAGCTCAAATTCTGAAGGGGAAAAGTTAACATGAAAACATAACTGCTGACAAAGAAAGCTTGAGAGAACGTGAACATACATACTTTGTACATTTCAATATAGATACCACCAACAAAACTATATGGCACGGCCCTTGGCAGATACTACTTTAAGGGCTAGAACTGGTGACGAGTTCTCAGAAGGACATTCGTATGAAATTCATAAATTCAGAATCATCTTTGTTATATGCATGAAAAATAAATTTTAAATTTAGCAGATTTTAACATGCAGTTTTAAGGTTTCAGACCCACTGAGAAGTTATTTTGACTTCTTTGATGCTACTACAACCGTCAAGTAAAATAAAATTGGAAACGGAAGACAAAAAAGCCTAAAATGCAAAACACAAGATTATATATTTTCGTATGGAAATGATGATGGCAAACAAAGTAAACTTTACAACCGGAAAGAGAAGCAAAATCAAACACTGGAATTTTCTGGCTGTGGATAGGAAAGCTAACAGCTAGGATATGACTAGTAAGTAAATCAAGCCACTTATGTGGGCATTTTACCCACATAGGAATGTGTATGTTGCTGGATAGGTGAGACTGCTAGGTGAAACCTGGCTACCTCCTAAAGGGTTCTTTAGGGTGCGGCTTTTGATTATACCCACTCCATGGAAAAGTCTCCGGTGGTACTGCTGCTGTCATTATGCAGTGGAAGTCTCCCAACCCCCAACTATCAGGCCCTGATTATATGGCATTGGCAATGGCACCCCCAAATCCCACACTGAGGGCACCCAACTACCGAGCCATCCTCTCCCTGCAATCCAATGCCATGCAGTACCTATGCAGGTGCTGCTGAGGCTGGTGAACTGCGAGCCCTCCGAATAGAACAGTGCTGTTCAGGGTGGACAACCGTTCAATAATGGTTTCAATGGCCGTCATGGCAAAATGCAACCCAGGTCTAGTCACCTGCTAAAGAGGTGTTATCTTCAACCCTAACAGTGGGACTTCTGACCCCTCAACAACAATAAAAGTTAATCATCAACTGTCCTGCACATTTCCCAGCGGAGATATACAAATTGGAACTGGCAAACGCCTGGCAGGAGCTTTTGTTTAAAACCATTCTCTTAAATGGAGAAAGAAAATTGGGTTATTTTACCAGATGCTTGGGCTAATAATCTAGAATGCAGAATGGTAGTGAGAGTTCAAATGCAGTTTAAAATAGGTTTGGAACTAAAAAGTTGATGTACTAAATTGATGTAAAAAAAAAACACATCTAGTTCACTAATACTCTTCAAGGAAAGAAACCTGTCATTCTCACCGAATTTGATAAGTGACTCCAGACCCATAAACAGCAGATGATTATTGACGGTTCTCTAAAGTGGTTTAGCAAGCCACATCAAGCTTTTAGCAATGGTTTCTTAAGGTTTATCATTACCTTCTCAGGGCAAGAGGGGCTTGGCAATACATGTTAATCATTCCAGAAACAGCCATATTATGAGAACAAACTTAAAAAAAAGTAATGTTAAACCTGTACAAATCTTTAAGTCACAGTTACTGAGTAAAAGTTTTTGTGGGCATTAAATATTATGTGAAAACAGAATGTATAAATTATGTAACAAAATAGTAAATGAAAATTCTACTTTTATTTTGATTCAGAGTTAAATTTCATTTCTGAAACAAGCTGCTGCATGTACCTTTTGTCTTTAGATGGACCACAGGTGACAGGCTTCAATGGAACACTGTACATGAATTTCCTTCGATCACAAAGTACTCCTGAAATAAATACAAATTCAATATTTTCATCCCTAAATAAAACCAAATAAAGCTTATCAAATACCCTAAATTTGAGCATCTGCATCAGATCTCCAACTTTTCTATACTACTGTAAAGAGCTTTGATTTCTCCACTTGTTGGATAATGGAACTGCCATTTATGGTTAACGGAATATTAATATAGTTTAAAACAATATAAAATTAGTGCATTCATGATGTGGAAAATTTGAGAGTAAATCTATTTGTTTAAAAATAACTGCAAATTAATTATGTAACTCCATTAGGCAAGGCTTAAAGATGATTCATTTTTTCTTACAAGGACCATTATCAGCTGAATCATTAAAATGTACTTTTTTTAACAATGGAAAATCTGTGTTACCACATTGTAGGCACCACACTTCAATTCATCTTAGTAATCAATAAATCTGCACAACTATTGAGAACTCCAGGTGAAAGAATGACATCATATCCACACACGAACTCCCATCTGTTACTCCTGCTCCTCAAAAAAATTACTAGCAAAACTAACATCATTCTAGCACTGCTGGATTTAATTCAGTGACAGAACAGCAATGGGAACTACCTCCTTTCCAACACAGAAAAATATTGATGGGTAGTAAAATAGGACAAGTGTTACACGTATGCTTGATACATATCAACTACAGAACACAGGCTGCAATCTTTAATTGCTTGGCTTTTCAACCTTCCATTTGGAAAGACTCCAGTCAGTGGGGGTGACTTTACCATATTTTATCGAAACGCTGGGTGGACTTGAAACTGGAAGAATTTCAGATGTCTTCAGGGCACGCTTTTAGGTCTCCCCATACACACACTGCTTGCAAAATTCTGAGCAAGCCTGTCACTCGCTGCAGAAGCCTGTAAGCAGGGCTTAATAAGCCTGAAAGCTTGTAGAGGGAGGTAATGTGTAAGTGCAGGCTTCTGATGCTGCATACGTGCATTAGCAGTAGCAGGAATCTGACAAAGAGAATGCTGTAGACATAATGTAGAGATATCGGCATTGGACTGGGGTAAACACAGTAGGAAGTCTGATAACACCAGGTTTAAGTCCAACTGATTTATTTGATAGTAAACTCACAAACTTTTGAGGTGTTTCGACCTGGAGAGGCCTGAGATACAGTCTTCGGCAACCTTACCCACCACCTAGACCAATTGCTGACCCCCTCCCTCCCCCACCAATTGCTGAAGAGTGGCAGTGGATCTCTTCTCCTCATTGATCATTCTGAAAAATTTGGGAGTAAATCTATTTGTTTACAAATAACTGCAAAGTAATTGTGTATGCTTTCAAGAGAATCCTGAATCAACTTTGGCTGTTCACCTAAAACTGCTCTTCAGGGAAGAAGGCATCTTTATCTACGACATGCGCTTTCCAGAACAATCATTTGAATTATGAACTATTACTTTTGCTCAGACTCTGTAAAGCTGCACAATTCGCTTCAGCTATATGTCCCTTGAGTGTCTGTATCTGAATGTGAAGGTCAGTTGACTGAAACTGGATGTAGATACACTTTTTTCTGGAGCAGTCGCAGCAGCAACGAGCGTCATGATGCAGGAGTTGGCTTCACCTGACGGTGAAGTACCATTGTTTGGAAACTTGATAGTCTACCCAAGGGTGTGAACAGCCAGCTTGTGACATTACAGCTTCCTCTACAGAGCACAAGTCATGCCATCATGATCAGCGCATATTCCCCCCACAATGAACAACCCAGACAAGATGAAAGACAAGTTCTACTAAGAACTAAACAGCCTACTATTGGCAGTGAGCAGTACCAACAAGCTGATCTTGCTTGGCGATTTCAATGCAGGAGTAGAGTGTGACTCTGCAACCTGGCAGGGAATCATTGGGTGGCATGGAGTGGGCAAATGTAACAGTAACGGCTTACTCTTAACAATGACCTGTGCCGCACAGACCTCATCACCAACACAACCTTCCGTCTGCCTATCCATAACAACACCTCTTGGATACACCCCTACTCTAAGCATTGGCATCTTGTCAATTATGTCATTGTCAGAAGACAGGCAGGATGTCAGAGTCACCAAGGCCAGTGTGGTGCTGAAGCTGGACAGATCACAGGCTCACTGTCTCCAAAATGAGGCTCCACATCAGACTCAAAAGGCGACCACAAGGTAGCAAAGTTATAAAAAGAATCAATGTGGTCAAGCTAAAGAATCCCAGCATAGTTTCAGCGCTGGCTGAAGACTTAGAAATCAATCTTGCTGACATACACTTTGCAGGCAGCGCTGAGGACAACTGGGAACGCTTCAGGGATGCTACCCATGCATCTGCATTGAAGATGCTCAGGATCTCTAACAGCAAGCACTATAACTAGTTTGACAAGAATGAGGTGGTGGTACAGGGTCTACTTGTTGAAAAGCACCGTCTTCATCAGGCCTGTCAGAATGACCCATCATCAGCTGCCAAGAAAAATGCTTTTATCACTGCTTGCAGGACAGTCCAGAATAAACTGTGTAAAATGCAGATATCTGGCTGAGTGCCAAAGCAGATAAAATACAGGAACATGCTGATAGAAACCACTTGAAATAGTTCTATGAAACCCTCAATACTCTCAAGAGTTCCCTCCTCCTGAGTACAGATGGTATAACTCATTACAGAGAGTGCTCAGATTCTGCAGAGATGAGCTGACCACTTTGAAACCATCCTCAACCGACCATGATCTGTTAATGATGAGGCAACAGACAGAATTCCCCAGGTTGATATCAACAGCACCATGGATGATCCACCGGTAGTACCTGAAGTCACAAAAGCTGTCAGCCAGCCATCTAGTGGCAAAGCCCCATGGGCAGGTGCCATATGTGCAGAGATTACAAAGCTGCTGATCTTGTACTTATCGAGAAGCTCACCGAATTGTTCCAGTCCTTTTGGAAGCAAGGATCCATTCATCAGGAACTTAAAGATGCTTCCACCGTACACCTTTAAGAGCAATTGGCAAGTATGTGACAATCACCAAGGAATCTCGCTGCTCTCCATCAGGAAAACCCTCGCAACAGTACCGCTAAATCAAATGATCTTTTATCTGGAGCTGGGCCTGCTTCTAGAGTCACAGTATGGCTTCCGCAAAAGTGACAGAACTATTGACGTGATTTTTGCTGCGTATCAACTTCAGGAGAAGTGTCAGGAGCAGAATCACGAGACCTACACAATCTTTGTTGACCTCACAAAAGCCTTCGACACTAAGCCAACAAGACTTGTGGAGGATCATGTCAAGTTTTGACTGCCCCTCCCAAATTCATTCAGACGGTAAACCAGTTCCATGATGGCCAGAGTACTGGATGGCACAGAATCCTCTGAGACATTTCCAGGCACAAATGGCGTTAAACAGGGCTGTGTGCTCACACCCATACTGCCTTCCAGGACAGTGTTGTTGGAATCAGTCTCAAGTACAGAATGGATGGGATGCTTTCAACCTGAGGAGACTTCAAGTTATTATCAAAGTGAAGGAGACTGTTCTGAGAGACTTCCTGTTTGCCTATGACTGCGCCCTATATGCTAGCTCACAACCAGAGATGCAAGTCAGTATGGTCAAATTTTCCACGGTTGTGACAACTTTGGATTCACCATCAACATTAAAAAGACCAAAGTTATGCATCAGTCTGCTCCTCATGCACCGTACACAGAACCCATAATCGCAATCATAGGGCAGAAACTACAGGCAGTGGATCAGTTCACTTATCTTGGCAGACCCTCTCTCAAGCAGTGACTATTGATACATAAGTTAACTACAGAATAGCAAAGGTAAGTTCTGCTTTCAGGAGACTGCACTCCGCTATATGGGAACATCAGGGAATCAGCCCACCAACAAACCTGAAGATCTACAGCACTGTGGTACTCACTACCCTCCTGTATACCTGTGAAACGTGGACAATGCATCAAAGGTATGCAAGTCAATGATTTCCACAAGACTTACCTTCACAGACTATTACGTATCAGATGGCAAGACAAAGTAACAGACACTAAAGTTCTCTCTACAACGAGTCTACCATCAGTCCACACACTGCTGGTGAGAGCACAGACCCAGTGGGCAGGTCATTTCATCTGTATGCCAGATGAGTGCATACCCAAGCAGCTCCTTTTTGGGGAACTCTCTACTGGAAGACGCTCGCATGGAGGGCAAAAGGAACATTTCAAAGACACACTCAAGGCTTCCCTGAAGTCGCTGGACATAGACACAACCACCTGGGAAACACTGGCACAAAACCTCCCCTCCTGACGTTGCCTCATTCACAGGAGCTGTCAAGTTTACGAAGCAAGGTGTGTTGCTGACACACAACTTAAGTGCGAGCTCCGCAAGTCCAGAAGCATCAGCGCAACAACTACAATGCCTACACAAATCTGTCCAACATGTGCCAGGACATTCCGTGCCTGAATTGGCCTGATCAGTCATCTTCGGACACACTGCAACCAACCTCAAAATGACTAATGATGTCAAGATCCTCATCGATGACAATGGACAAACATTATTTTTGCTTAGACCCTATAAAGCTATACAATTCGCCCCGAGTGTCTGTGTCTGAATGTGAGGGTCATAGCATTAGATTTGGTGATTGCATAAATAAACAATCCATTCTTTCTTATGAAAAGCTCGCTGCTGATTATTCAAACTGTTCACACACTTGGGTTAAAAAAAAACACATCTGCCTCTCAAAAGTGGACTGCAGACAGTTGGGAAAGAATAGAAATTTCAGCTGTACGCTCTCAACTTGTCTAAAACAATACAAAAAAGTACATTTGCCTACCGTGTGTGCACGGTCTCTTTATTGATAGATAGCCACATCTTGCAATATAGCAACTGCAATTCAACAGTATTCAAGCTGCTATTTCGATGGAATCTTTCCATTAGAAAGCCATTAATCAATATAGTCATATTCGCGCTTATAGCTATCAATTCTGCAATTCAGTGGAACCACAAACACTCTCAATTCCAATATCTACATACAAAGAATAGTACAGTACAGGAAACAGGCCCTTCGGCCCTCCAAGCATGTGCTGCTCATTGGTCCAACTAGATCATTCGTTTGTATCCCTCCATTCCCAGTCTGCTTATGTGATTATCCAGGCAAGTCTTAAACGATCCCAGCATGTCCACTTCCACCACCCTACTTGGCAGTGCATTCCAGTGCCCCACCACCCTCTATTTAAAAAAAAAAGTCCTCTGATATCTCACCCCTCTCACCTTGAGCCTATGACCCCTCATGATCATCACCTCCGACCTTGGAAGAAGCTTCCCACTGTTCACCCTATCTATACCCTTCATAATTTTGTACACCTCTATTAGGTCATCTTTCCAGGGAGAATAACCCCAGTTTATCCAATCTCTCCTCAGAGAGAAGACCCTCCATGCCAGGCAACATCCTGGTAAACCTCCTTTGCACTCTCTCCAAAGCCTTCTCCATATCCTTCTAATAGTGTGGCGACCAGAACTGGACGCAGTATCCCAAATATGCCCTAACCAACGTCCTTTACAGTTGCAACATCAGACTCCAATTTTTATATTCTATACCCCATTCTATAAAGGCAAGCATGCCATATGCCTTCTTCAACACCTTCTCCACCTGTGATGCCACCTTCAAGGATTTGTGGAATTGCACACCTAGGTCCCTCTGTGTTTCTATACTCTTGATGAATCTGCCATTTATTGTACAACTCCCTCCTCCACTAGTTCTATCAAAATGCATCACTTGGCATTTATCTGGATTAAATTCCATCTGCTATTTCTCCACCCAATTTTCCAGTCTCTCTCTATGCTGCTGTATCTTCTGACAATGTTCATCAAGTCTAGCCATCTTTGTGTCATCCACGAACTTAATGATCACACACCAGTTACACCTGCTTCCAAATAAATCACAAATAGCAGAGGTCCTAGTACAGAGCTCTGCGGAACACCACCAGTCACAGGCCTCCAGCCAGAAAAAGGCTCTGTGACTGATACCTTCTGTCTCCTGCAGCCAAGCCAGTTCTCTACCCATCTAGCCACCTCCCCTTGTATCCCTTGAGCCTTAACCTTTTTCACCAACATGCCACGAGGGATTTTATCAAACGCCTTACTGAAATCCATATAGGCAACATCCATGGCCCTTCCTTCGTCAACCTCCTCGAAAAACTCCACCAAATTTGTAAGGCACGACCTCCCTCTTGCAAAACCATGCTGTCTGTCACTAATGAGATCATTCCGTTCTAAATGTGCATACATCCTATCTCTAAGGATCCTCTCCAACAGCTTCCCTACCACGGATGTCAAGCTCACTGGCCTATAATTACCCTGCTACCCTTCGTAAATAACGGTACCACATTCGCTATCCTTCAATCCTCTGGGACCTCACCTGTGTCCAATGAAGAGACAAATATTTCCAACAGAGGCCCAAGCAATTTCTTCTCTTGTCTTCCTGAGCAGTCTAGGATACACTTATGCACGTTTGAAGGAAGTTTACTTGTATTGATTTTAAGAGTAACATCATAGGAGATAAATAATATTTACCAAGGATACTAACTGCCTTAGGCTACAGTTATTCATGCAAGACTTTATTGAAAGAATCTATACAGATACGTATCATTTTCTAAAACTTTAGTTAGAGGACCACCCCTTATGAAACCAGGCTGACTTTATTAGGTTCCTTTCATATCGATGATCTGCAAGTTTGTTCCTAATAATCAGAATCATATTTTTCCCAGTACAATCACAATACCGAAGTCTGTAATTGCCTGGGTTTATTTGTCAGTTTTCTCAAAGATAAGAAGCACTACAGTTCAGTGGAATCTGCCCTGTATTCACTAAGTGACTCATGATGACTGCTAGCTTCTCTCACTACATATGTTGGTTACTAACAGTCTGGAAGGCTAGAACACAGGATGACAGCTTTAATTTGCCATTATTGTTCAGAAATCAATAACTGTGCCCACACAGTAGAAAAATGATCTAAGAGCAGCATTGCATAATTCCTCATGTTCAAACGAGTGTTAGAAATAATATATAGTAGACAAGGAAGATAATCTGAAAGTGACAAACAATAGATCTAAGTGAAATCAAACACAACCATGTGAAAATATCAGAATATAAATTTTAGAATCCATCATACAGAATTAGCAGCTTACCTTCAGGATTACATATCAAAGGTTTGAATGCAACTTTATGATCACTGTGGATGGTTCTGTTAAATTCTGATAAGAGCTGTCTTTTTGGTAGCGGTTCCTCTGAAACAAAAATCATCCAGTTGTATTAATAGCAGCTAAGCATTATTTAAAAAGGTGAATACCATGTTCATTTTTTTCGTGCTTATACAAAGGGAAACCCTAGTGTAAAAGATTGGAGGGCTGGAGGGAGTTCAGTATGTTTCTGGCCCAACAAGGATCTGGCTGTGGGGAACGAGTTGATCAAGTGAAAGAAAGCAGTGTTCATAGCATCATAAGGTTTAATTTAGCTACAGAAAAGAACAAGGAAAAAATAATAAAAATTATTGATTGAGCAAGAGCAGATTTTAGTGGGGTGTGAACAGATCTGTTCCAAGTAAATCAGCAGCCAAAGATTTGTAAGCAAAACTGTAAGAGAACAATGGGACACCTTTAAGGAGTCTGTCTGGTCACAATAGAAGTCTATTCTCCTTGTAGAAATGGTAAAACAGTATCAGACTTTCCTGAATACTACCGTGTGTTGTTCTGGAATCCTTATTCTAGGAATGTAGTAGCATTGGATAAGGTGCAGAGATTTACCACAATGTTGCCTGGACTGGAGAATTTTAGTTCTGAGAGAGATTGGAAAGGCTGGGGTTGTTTTCCTTGGAGCAGAGACTTGGGGGAGGAGGATATGATTGAGATGTATAAAATTATAAGGGCCAAAGATAGATTAAATAGAAAGAAATTTTTCCCCTTGGTGGAAGGATCAAATGACTCGGAGGCATAGATTTAAGGTAAAGAACAGGAGTTTTAAAGGGGATGTGAGGTAAAGCTTTTTCACCCAAAGAGTGCTGGAAATCTGGAATTCACTATCTGAAAGAGTGGTGGAGGCAGAGACCCTCAAATGTTTAAGTAATATCTGGAATGTGCACGTGCGATGCCAAGGCACAGAAAGTTATGGGTTAAGTGCTTGAAAATGAGATTAAAATAGTTAGGTAGTTGGCTTTTGACTGGCGCACGTGAAGGACCCAAGGGCCTGTTTCTGTGCTGTATACCTATAACTACGACTCTATGGACTATAAAAGAAACAGGGAGTAAGATGAAGTAGCAAAAAGGTGCATATAACAAATGTGAAAATGGTTGTACAAATGAGAAGCAGGATGAATATAGAAAATTCAGAGGGGAAGTGAAAAAGGAAATAAGATGCAAACAGAATATGAGAAGAGACTGGCAGCTAACAAAAGGAAAATCCAAAGTCTTCTATATGTGTGTAAATGACAAAAGGTCAAAGAGAGTTAAACTGATTAGGGATCAAAAGTGGAATTTATGCACGGTGGTATGAGTGATGGACTAAATAAGTACATTGCATCTGTCTTCGTGAAGGAAAACAAGGCTGCCAAGTGGAAGTAAATGAGACACTGTAAGAGCTCAAAATTGATAAAGCAGAGGTATTAGAAAAGCTATTAGAAAGGCTGGATGTACTTGAAGTCATGATGTAGAGATGCCGGCGTTGGGCTGGGGTAAACTCAGTAAGAGGTCTAACCACACCAATTTTAAATCCAACTGATTTATTTGATAGTAAACTTGCTAGCTTTCGGCCTTTGTGCCTTCTTCAGGTGAATGAGGTGTTCTGGTCTGCAATAGCACACATGTCAGCACAGACAGTTTACAGATTGCTGATTAGAATGCGAATCCTTACACCTAACCTGCTATTCAGCAATCTGTAAACTGTCTGTGCTGACGTGTGCTACTGCAGACCAGAACACCTCATTCGCCTGATGAAGGCGCAAAGGCCAAAAGCTAGCAAAGTTTACTATCAAATAAATCGGTTGGATTTAAAATTGGTGTTGTCAGACCTCTTACTGTATTTGAAGTTGATCAGATATATCCAATGATACAGAGGGAGGAAGGATGGAAATTGTAGAGATACTTGGCATAATCATTTAATCCTCCTAAGATGCAGGGCAGTGGAGGACTGGGGAATTGCAAATGTTATTCCGTTGTTCAAAACAGTACGTGAGGATAAGCCCAGCAACCACAGGTCACTTAGTTCAATCTCAGTGATGAGAAAACCTTTAGAAACGATAATTCAGGAATGCAGTTAACAACTACTTGAGCATATGTGTTGCAATTAAGATAGATGTAAAGATGCCGGCGTTGGATTGGAGTGGTAAGAACTCAGTAAGAATTTAGCAACACCAATTATTAATCCAACCGATTTATTTGATAGTAAAATAGCGAGCTTTCAACTGTTGAAAGCTCGCTATTTTACTATCAAATAAATCGGTTGGATTAATAATTGGTGTTGCTAAATTCTTACTGAGCAATTAAGAAAGCCAACATAAATCTGTTGAAGGCGAATCACATTTACCTCACTTGATTGAGTTTTGCAATGATAACAGCATTGATAAGAAATGCAGATGATGTGGGGTACGTAGACATGACAAGACATTTAATAAAGTGTCACACAACAGATTTATCAACCAAGTTGAAGCCCATGGAATAGAAAGGAAGGTGGCAGCATAGATACTAAACAGGCTGAGCAACATAAAGGTAGTGGTGAACAGTTGTTTATCAGATCACTGGTGATCCTTGTTGCTAAATAGGGGAATTCCACAGTGACTTTACTGCAGTGTTAACGTAAGCCTATTCTTTAAGGACTTTAAAAAAAACACAACACTAAGTCTGTCCACTGGCTATGCAGATTCACATGCCACTGACGTCACTGTTATGCACATTCCATTCCACCCAGTATATAATCTCCCGGCAATTTTCTGCTTTTCACTCCCTTTCCCTTCTGCTTGAGCAGCAAAGGAAGCAGGAAGCAGATAATGTGGACAGGAGGGAACAAGAACAGTGTTGTCTCTTTACTGTCTTGGTTTGATCTAGTCATCTTTGAAGGGCATGTCTTCCTGGGATTTATTACTAACTTAACAGCAACTACACATGCACAAGAGTGCAGCTTCTGCAAACACAGTCTTTTTAGACAAGATAGAGATATTGTGGATTTAGAAGAGGTAGGTTTTTGGATCACTACTTTCCTAACCTATATTAAATACTTTGACTTAAATGTATAAGACAATATGTTCTGTATTAACTTTCTCAACAACAACTAGAGGTGTGCAATAAATGCTGGCCCCAACCAACGACACCCACATCCTACAACTGGGTAAAAAACAGTATTTGAAAGAAGCAAAAGGTGAGTCAAGAGCCACACTGCATCACTATAAACTAACAGCGTATAATTATTCCAGTATTTAGTGAGTCAATGGGTTATTTGAAGTAGAACGAACAGCTTGCTCTATCTTAGAGATATAGCCATGAAGAAATTGCAGAAGTGAACACTGCAGAACAACATGCTGATTGCTGATCCACCAGTGGGATGAGAGAACATGAGAGATGATGAATATATAGAGAGAGGATGACAGAAGTTAACCCCAAGAATGAGCTGACAGGATGACCAACGGCAATGTATATCACAGTTCAGACTACTTTTTAAAAAGCATGCAATGGGATTGATGCACAATACTAAGGAGCAGAATGAGAGTATGAGCTAGTTCGAAGCAGACGTGAGCGTGGGATGGCAACGGGGAAAAAGCAGATGGAAGTTGATTAGACAGAGTGAAACCCAAAAGGTAAAGAAAGTGAAGTAAGCAAGATGGAAATTAGAATTAGACAAAGAGAAAATACGCATATATAGATTAAACTGAAATATTATCTCAATGCATAGATTACTTAGCTGATGATAAACTAGGTTTAAGGAGTGATATGGAGGTGGAAAAGCCAATTGCAGTAGTTGAAAGGAGCAAAAGGTTAGCCAAGAGCCACCCTGCATCCACAATAAACTAACAGCATATAATTATGCCAATATTTTAGTGAGTCAATGGGTGATTTGAGGTGGAATGAACAACTTGCTCTATCTCCCAAAAATACACATTGCAGTTGTCTAAATTGGTGTGTCGAGGGCTCAACTGACTTATACATCTGGATTCTACCTTTATAGAAATCAAACAGCTTGCCTAAATAATTTAAACAAATTTAATAATTTACCTTTTGCAGTATTTCCCTCTGGTCTCAGTCTTTTTCCTGTTCTTAAGTCTGGTATAATGGTTTGATGGGTCCCATCATATGTTGGTCTATGTGCCTTGCCTGCTGTAATATCAAAAGATCCATCATCTTCCGTCAGTGCTTTCGAATCCTCCAAAGCCTCTTTTTCCATGTTATTTTCTAGCATTTTGGGATGTATGCCATGATTACTCTTCAATACATCTATTACAGATGTAGATACACTGTTTGTATTGAAAGTTGGTTTAATTCTACTTTCAGTTTTCATATCAAAACTTTCAGTGGTGTGATCCAATTTATCATTATTTTCAACTGAAGCCAGATGCATTCTTGCTGCAGTTAAACTACTTTCCTTTATCATTACTTCTTTTCCTTTAGAAGTTTGAAATCCAGACATGAAAACACATTTACTCGATGGAGTTACCAAATTTCTTGTATGTCTATTCATCTCCCTTTCATTCGCACCTAGTCGAGCAGGATTTTGAACAAACGAAATAGTGTCTGTGCAGACATTCAATACTTTAGGAAGCGACTCTGAATTTTCTTCTTCATGTGCTTGGTCACTGTTCATTGTCAACAGTAACTGCTGAGATTTTTCACAAAATGTACGTTTTGAGCATTTTGGACTACTTAACAATCCATCATTCATGTCAAATTCTTTTAACATATGCTTAACTTTCTGAAGTGCACCATCAGAAATGAGAACTGCTTTTCCACTTGCTGTGCTGAATCCAAGAGGTGCCCTTGCGCTAAACCTATCAGAGTGCCATGTTTCTTCAGAAAGCCCATTTTCCTTAGATTTCAGATCTTTGTCCATGATCTCAAATTTTTCATTAACTTCTATTTCATTGAAGAAATGTCTGCATTTCTTTAATGAATCTTCTGAAACACGTACAGGCTTTCCATTTGCTGTGCTGAAGGCAATAGATCCACTTTTAAGTAAGTGTTGAGAAAGCTCAGATACATGACCAGCAAATTCACCTTGATTAACATTTACAGTATTTGAAATTTTGTCTTCACCAAGCTCATCAGCCAAACATTTTTCTTTTCCACCTTTCAAGTGTGTGTCACTTACTGAAATAGTGTTACCATTTTCAGTACAAAACCCCAAAGGCTGCTTTACTGAAAAACTGGTCATCTGGCTTCTCACAGCTATGTTCTGTGGAAGGCTAGCATCTCCATCATTTAAAACACTGCCCTCAGAAAGTGCATTTTTAACTTTTGCAGTTGATATTAAATTATCTTGAATTCTGAACTTATTATCCTCTTCAACAAACAAAGCCCTTCCTTTATCTAAAGCTTTCTTTGACACATTAACTCTTTTACCACTAGCAGTCTGAAAACCTTTCATTTCTGCACCATTGCCCAGGTCCAAATGTTCAGGTGTATGATCACTTTGAACAGAAAAGTCATGCAACTTGCTGTAACTTTTAGGATTTAAAGAATGAAGTTTTTCAGGATCGTGGTCATTCTCCAACTGCCTCTTCATTACATTTTTTATCTCACCCTGAATTAATGGTGAGCCAGTTTGTTGACAGGTTGAAAGTTTTTCAGAATTTTTTATAGTTTTATGCAACAAGTTTTCCTCAGCAAATAAATCTTTGGCTTTATCAAGAGATGACTTGCACACAGGCACCAGCTTACCACTAGCAGTTTGGAATCCTTTCATTACAACATCTGGAGCAGCAAACAGTGAATTATATTGAATCGAATTAGTCTCCTGAGAGATACTTTTTTCACTGTGAATAGATTCGGGATGAACCAAAACATTTAATACCGCGTCACTACTCTCTGCTTGATCGCAGAGTTGCATATTTGTATTAGTTTTTTCCACATGACTTTGAAACATATCTATGTTCTTATCAAGTTGTTGAGGGGCATTTTTTGCAATTCGGATCGGTAGCTTGGAGTTTTGCCAATTTTCACTCCAGCAATCCTCAGAGTCAAGAAAACATTTTGCTTTATCTAGATTTTCTTTGGAGACCATGGCTCTTTTACCACTGGCAGTCTGGAAACATTTTATTTCATCATTATTCTCACTAGCTGCAGTTTCAAAAGGCTTGAAATGACCAAGAGAAGTTGTGTGTAATAAATCATCTGCAGGTTCCATTTTACCATCAGCTAATTTGTTGCTCCTATTGTCCTTTATGCCATTGTAGCTAGATCGCCAGACATTCTTTTCCCAAACTGTATCTCTAATTAGACTCGGTTTCTGTTTGTTCTTGCTGTCAGATTTTTGCAACACATTCTGTTCAGTTGTCAAATATACTGTTCTACCCAGAGTTGCTTCTTCAGATACAGTTATCCTCCTGCTCTCTACTGACTGAAAATCACCTATTTTATTACCGTCCTCAACTTTACTCTCACTTTTCAATTTATTATCCTCAATTTTAGTATTCAAAGTGACATCATTGTCAAGAGTTGCATATAGCTGGCATGGCTCATTAGTTTTAACTGCTTTTTGAACACCATTTAATTTTTCCTCAGTTGTTTTTTCAGACTCAGTGACAGAACTTTCTCGTAAATAACCTAAATCTTTAATGTTATGCATTTGAAAAGTCTGATCGTAGTCAATGTCCCTGAAAATGGTTGCTCCTTTTTTCAGGCTCTCAACAGAGAGTTTTATTTTATTCCCATTGGCTGCACAAAAACCATATTCACCTTTAAAACTCACTTTATCTTTCAGGGGTGGAAATGCTTGATCAAGTACTGTAATCGGTTTCACTTTATAAGTGTCCAAGACAGGTTCTGTAGAATCTGTATGGAGGTTTAGCACCGTAGATACGATCTCTTTTTCTTTACTGCTCAGATCATCACTGGAATTAGCAAGTTTATCGGCTGTTTTTTGCTCTGCTTCTTCTGTATTCTCTTGAAAGATTTCAGATCTAATCTCTGTGTTTGAAGACTCTGCTTGCTGATATAAGTTACAAGGCTTATTGCTCAAGAGCTTTGAAGACTCAATATTCAAACTTTTACCAAAATCAGTATTCTCCCATCTATCCAGAATTGGAGATCGGTGAGTGTGATCTAAATGTTTCATAATATGCAGGCTGGTATCCTCATTTGTTACATCAACTGCAGATTGATTTCTAAACTGCATACGTTCAAACTGGCTGTCCGTGTTCTCTAAAATGCTGAATAATTCTGTTAGTTCTGTTTGACTAACAGTCAAGCAAGTACATTTCTCAAGTAATTTTGGCTGGGATATCCCTGCAGAGGAATCAAAATTTTGCAAGGCAAGTGGGAGCTGTTTAACATTTTCTGAGACAACTTTGATTTCAGGAGATTCAGTTTTAATCACTGCTTCATTTGAAGAGATTGTTGGATTACTTTTGAGACTGCCAGATCTATTTTTTGAACTGATACATTCAATGATAACTTCCTGTGCAGAGTTTACTTTTAAGCTCTCATTTTCAAATGTTTTGAACAATTTTCCATCAGAAATGCTTACAGATATATCTGTAGGCTGCTCAGTCGTTTTAAAGTAATTGAAATTGGGCCCAAGATTACATGATTCAGCATTTCCAGATACAAATGGTCTTGTGTTTTCTGAAACAGCACACATTTCTTCCATTGCTATCTCTGAACTGATATCAAATTCTGCACTTTGAGGTTTCAATTCTAATCGATTTGTGTTCTTTTCTTGTATCGGTAAAATGCAGTGTGAAAAGTGATTAATTTCAGCAAACTCACGTAATTTTGTTTCACTGACAGATGCAGAAAGAGCTGTTCTTGTTTCCTTATTTGAATTAATACTTTCCTCTGTTAATTTGGAGGATTTGTTTATAGTCATTTCAAGACCAGATGTGATGGAACATGGTACATCACATGGTATTTCCTTGGTTCTTACAAAAGTATTTGTCATATACTTTGTTTCACATTCTGTAGAAGACTGCACCAATGCATCATTGTCAACTTCAGCAATCAATTTTCTGTGCATCAAAGTGGATGTCAACACTGCAATTTTTTTACTACCAACATGAAAATCTGTGTTCACAGAACATTCTTTCTTTTCAGCTTCTAGAAGTGTATACAAGTCTAGTCTCTGATCTTCATTTGACAATTCCTGGTCAACAGCAAGAGTTCCCTCAAAATGTTGCTCTTTATCCAAAAAAGTTGATATCTCGTTATTTTCATTTAATTGCTGAGGTTTACACAGACCTGCCTCTCTTTTTAAAGTTCTCTTGGAATTTTTAAGGTCATATAAAAGTTTCTTTGTTTTGTGCAAAATATTAGCAATAGAGGAATGAGATGATGCTTTTTGATCTTTAATTGAAGGGCAAGATAGTTGCTTAGTTGATAATTGTGCAGAAATTGGTATAAGTGTATTATTAGTGTCAAAATCATTGTGTGCAATCATGTTTTCTTTAAGGTTTGTTTTACTGCAGTCCTCAAGTGGAGGATTTTGATTTGCATCAGGTAACAGTGATGATCTGAACTCAAAATAAGATCTTCCCTTATTTGGCACAACAGTATTTTCAATTACACACATCTTCTCTGGTTGCACAGAGTTAACAACTGAAAGTACGCAACTGTCCTCTGCATCTTCAACCTGGACCCCAAACCTATTGGTCAACATTGTTTTAGATTCCATAGTGAGTCTTTTAGCTACTGTATGATGAGCTGTGGCGAAAATTCTACGCTTTCTTCTGTTACAAGAAATGGATCGACTCTTAAGTGGTGTCACAAAATTATCCCAATTCTTGCCGATACAGGAAGCATTTGATAAATTATCAATTTTATCTTTAAGCGGCTGAGGCACTACTCCATTTTCTACATATTCAAAGTTCTTATGAAAACCTGCAATACAATCAGTTTCATTTGCTTCAGCGCCAGGTGCCTCACTGGTTTTATCAGGGAAATCGATGCCAGAATTAAATTCACTACTGGTAGCTTCCCTGTTTTCTTTGCAAGTAGCTAAAAAACAGAAAAGTATGTTGCAAGTTATTAAAAACTCTAAAATATCACAAAATAACACTATCCATATGAAATCAATGTCAAATACACAAATCACATTTATTTAACCCCTAAATAGATACATTGCCGAAATTATGAAGTCCTTCAAGTGAAATTAATTTAAGTTCTATGATTTAAAATGAAACATTTTTTGTTTAAAAAAAGCAAAGAAAAATCTACTGTTAAAGACAATCACATGGGAGATGCTGAGGAGGCTGCATTTATTTTTCTTTTAATGTTGACTTGAGATGTGAGGATGAAAAATTCAGTGCTGAGTAAACAGCAATTTGCAATGACTAAATAATGATGCATTCCTATAATTGATTACCTCATGCATTATGTTTTATATTTTACTACCATATCCCCAACTTGCTAAATAGTTGATGGTTTACACTATATATTTGCATCATTTTTTGCTTCAATCTATTCAGTTGCTACAATAAGCCAATATTTAATGCTCATACCATTGTTTAAACAGTTAATAAAAATTGAATTCGGCAAGTTTCTGTAATTTCCAATGGTTTCCAAATTCAAGAACAGCGCAAGTCTAAGCTTGTTTATTGTATGAAAAATTAAATTAACAGCAAGGGGGATGATTATTGTCAGTCAATGTAACAATCAGTACAAAGCCACTTCGATTATGTATGAAGGGCATCAAAAATTGAAAACATTTTGTATGTACCAAAGTAAGTAAAAAAAATTAGAATGAGTTATACCTGACACAGACTTAAGCTGCATTCCAGATTTCTGGGCAGGAGATTTGCAGGAAGGTTTCAGTGTCAAAGGAGGAAAGAAAGAATTTTGTAATTCAGTTGCATCCAAAGATATGTCCTGCACCTGATTTGAAGAGTCTCGCACTAAGTAAAGGAATTTTCTTGTACGTCCCTTCAGACTGGAAAGCAATAAAGTACGGTCTTCCTCATCCACTTGACATTTTGCTGAATCCAGAACCATTGAGGTACTTTTGGTGGTTTCTGGATCTGTCACACAGTAAACACCATTACCAGGCATTCTAGAAGCTACAACAGGTTGAATGGGTATATTGTCATTACAGGCAGAGTCGGTAAAAATGACTTTCGGATCTTCCAAAATAGTCACTGACTTTATCAGGTTTGTTTTGTGTTTAAGGTCAGGTCTCTCCTTCATCTGTACCCTTTCATCCTTGCAAAAGGGAAAAATTCTTGCTGCAATTTCTGAATCCAGCCATCTCTCAACAGTTGGGTGAATTTGTGTTGAATTACCAATTTTAAAATGATCTGGGTGGGGAATTTCAGGAGCAGGTAGTTTTGACAATTGTGATTTACTACAAGCATGATTTGGAGTACTAGCATTCACTGCTCCAGGATTCTTCGTGCTTTCGTTGACTGAACTAAAATCATCAGCAATTGCACAATGATTATAATGAATCATTGTTACTTCACCTGTTAAAGAATAAGAGGTTGATCTCTGTGCTATTGGGCTCATCTCTTTCCAGGGCACACAACTAGATCCTTTATTGTCTTCTGAAACATTATCAAATTGCTGATTATTAGTGCGTTCACTTGAACTGAGTGCTTGATCACCCACATTTTTCAAATCCAATGCATCTGTAGAAGGATCCACAATGCCAGAGTATTTATTAAACACCTGGTTCTCATCAAGTTCTGATAGATTTAGCTGTGACCAGTCAGAGGAAGAATTTGTATTATGATCTGATAATTCCTTCTCTGAACTTTTGTCACACAAGTGAGCATCAAGACTCTGGTTTTGACTGACGCAATTATTTTTATTCAAAAAAATCTGTTTGGTATTGCAGTCTTCAACTGGACTGAGTGTCAAGTTACTAAAAACCACTTTGTAGCTTGATTCAGCTATAATGCTTTCCAGGGAGCCCTTTTCATCAGCTGAGGGAGATGAAGAAGTTTTAATACCGTTTGACTGAAAATTGCAAGTTCTAGAATTGTTCTTTTGTTTTCTAGTATAGGATTTCATTTTTCTCAGTCTCAAATGTGTAGACTTAGAGGAAGGCAATATTTCATCAGACACAGTGTTAGAAATACAGAGCTTTCCATCTTCAGAGTTTTTGCTGATGTTATGCAAACTGTCTAGGCCCTCTTCAAGTACTGAAAAACATAACAGATACACTTAATGATCAGAAAGACTTCAAAGATTTGCAGGTATGTCATTTCTGAAGATTCTTCATTACAATTTTCATTTAAAAAAAGATGAGAAATAAGAATCAATGTATTGCATCAATTCATAAAAATATCAATTGAATTCCCAGTCCTGTTTTCAGTTTGCAGGAGTTCCTGTTTATAATTGCTGCCCAATGTAAATGATTGGAGATACATATTCATGGACAGATAAGGCTACAATCAGACTCAACTGTAATGGCTGCCCACTACACAGCAGTGAATAGCTGATTGACATGTAGAATTCAGACTCACTCATGAAGGAGAGCCATATATGCTTATGTAATCACATCTTGCAGAAATGGGGTGAGGTAAAAATAAAGAGGCAAATATAAATATATCTACTTTCACTGAGGTTGTCAAAGTGCAGACTTATTAAATTCATTGATGCATGACCAAACTAGATTTTTGAAAGGGCACCAAATAACTCATTACGGCTCCTTCTTTAGATGCCTTAAACTATCAAAGCAAATACGACTCAACTTCAACAACGTATATTTACATAGCATCATTAATATAATAAAATGTCCTCTGACTCCTCACAGGAGCATTACCAAACAAAATTTGATAATGAGTCACTTATGGATGTACTAACATAAAAGCACAATAACAGCAGTCATTTGGCTTCTCAGCCTACTCCGCCAATCGATAAGATTAAAACTGATCTGATTGTGCTCTTTAGTCTACTCTCCTACCTGTCCCTCAAGGCCGTCCACTCAGATCAAAAATGTGCCCATCTCAGCCTTGAACATATTCAATGACCCAGCATCCACTGCTTCCTGGGGTCCAGATTTGCAACCCTCTCTGGTTTTAAACAGAAGATGCATTCTTTTAAACTGTGCCCCTAACTTCTAGATTCCTCCATGAAGGAAAACATCCTCTCAGCATCTACTCTGTCAAGTCCACTCTACCTAATGTGCTTCAATATTCTTAGAAACTCTTTGGTAATAGGCCCAACCCGTTCATCCTTTCTTCAGACAACCCTTAGTTCAGTGGGTTGATACCTGAATAATCTCCAATGCAACTATATCCCTCCTTAAATAAGGAGGTCAAAAGAAGATGGGGGTTATCTGTGCTTTTCGGAATGATCCGAGATAAAGAGCCCTTTTAACTGATACAAGTAGGATCCAATAGTACTTAATGCAGAAGGTTTTACACATCCAGTTAAGGATTTAGCTACAGCCAAAAGCTCACATGGTGTGACGCTAGTCTCTTACACTGAATACATCTACTCGGAATATTATACTTATTGATTAATACACTTTGTTTCCATGATTATACACAAATGTAAACTAATTTTTGAAATGGCTTTTTCGACAAGTGCAGATGTGAAAGGCAAAAAGGAAAACATCTCTAGGCAAAACATTTGCAATGGGTAAGTGGTAGAGGATGAAAATTTTAAAGGAGCAAGATCAGATGCTGAAAACTGGAGCAGACTGCTACAGCTATTTGGATGGGGCCAATGGTGGAAGTGATAAAGCGATGGCCCTTCAAATTTTAAATTATCTCATTGCGCCTTGTTATCATATAGAAAAGGTACAAACTTGATACAATAACAGGGAAAATGGTAATGAGAAGAATGTTCCCACAAGTGACTGATTGCTTAAGGAACCAGTCAGGAAGTGACATCAATAAACTGACCACCTCCCTTAAGTGATCAATTGGACACCAATCACGCACCACCTAACCAATCAAGGATTAATCTTGCATCACTTAGATCAGAGCTCAGGAATATTACTGACTATGCACAGAGTTAATGATGAGAAGAAGTATTAAGAAGCAACTTTTAATCAGGTATGCAGCATGAAGAAGAGAGAGAGATTGACTTCAGTCAACAGAACGAGATACAGCACTGCAGTCAACCGGAAGTCACAAGCTCATGATTTGGAGTGAACTAACTGCTTCCACTGCCTTTACTAAGTATTGCAATTTTATACTTATTGCAACTAACTCAATAAATTCTGTAAAACTTGTGACAGCACACATGCGCCCAGAGTGGTCTGTAGCGAATCAAACTGGAAGTCTCTTTCCCACCCATTTTCACAGTCAGTGATTGGTTCATGCTATTTCACGGGACCTCTCTGCTCTTCACTTAATAATCACAGGCATGGCTCTGTTCAATGACTCAGATATTAACTTAATTTGAGTGATGCAAGCTAATTTTAAAGAAAAAATAATTATACTTACCACAAGTCTGATTAACAGCTTCCAATTCTTCACTTTCCTCTTCTCCAATTACAGGCATTGCACAGGCATTGTTTAAACCAACAGCAAATGCATTGCATTGTGTATTGAAATTGCTGTGTAAAAGCTGCAAGCAAAATGAATAATTGATTAGAATGTCAATAGTTCAGATAATTAAAGGATTTTTAAAACTTTTTTTCATATCTGCACAACTTCCAGTTAAGTCAAGTAGCTCATCAGTCAGCCTGTGCAGTTGCACGCATACTCTATAATACAATTAAGAATCCATTTATCTAGCTTTCTGGTCAAAGCAGTTTGCTTTCCCCCACCCTTTCCCCGATTTCCCCACTCAGAAATTTGGCAGATCAGTATCTTAATACATTGACCCACAAGCCAACGCAAGAAAATTCTGGATAAAAGCAAATTACTATGGATGCTAGAATCTGAAACAAAAGCAAAATGCTGAAAAATCTCATCAGGTCTAACAGCATCTGTGGAGAGAGAATACAGCTGACATCCAGTCTGGATGACTTTTGAAGCATCATCCAGACTAGAAATATTAGCGCTGTCTTCGCTCCACAGATGTCGTCACATTTCTGGGATGGAAATGATATGCTGCTGTTGATTTTTGCATATCATCTTTGTGCTACATTTCAATTAAACAAAAAGTAGGGATGTAACAAAAAGTCTGAATGGTCATAACGTAACCAAGTTTTAAATTCTGTATACAGGGGACAGAAACTACCTTCTTAGCTCATGTCATTTTAAAATTGCAATTTAAAAATGATATTGTCTGTTTTTAATTCTGGACATACTTAATTTGGTTCCATCCAACAAACAAGTACTATTTTACAGTGGAATATTTGAGGAATATAGACAACAATCAGCAAACTCGTTCAAAATAGGCAGAAACATCAACAGATATTGCAGTAGTTTTACATAAGCTAAATCTGAATCACTTCCGCCTCAAAAGTTGATTAGCTTGATTGTTTAAAGTCAATTAATTAAGTTTCTGTATTTCAAACTAATTCCATCGCATTCATCTTAATGAAAATCTTCAGCCCTTCTGCCTAATAACTCTGATAGGTGTATAGGAAAATGGCCAGAAAATAGGTCAGGACATCGATATATCTGAAATTCCAACCTGAAACTTAGAAGAAACAAAAGCCCTGTCTGCACCTTACAAGTGTCAGTTATTCAGGCGGGAGAAAAAAATGTGACCTTTATCTCCAAGAAAGTCAACATATCTTCAGAGGCCAACACATGGTCTCAATATGAATTGAGACATTCGCTTTGGGGGTGACGTTCTAACCGGGACAATGAAGCAAGAACAGCGCACACGTTCCGTGTGTGGACGAGGATTCAGCCATTTATCTGGCCTGTCAAAACATAAATGCTAACAATGGAGGGGCTGTCTCACTGTTTCAAAGTGGTGGTGGAACAGAGTGGAGAGAACACACATGGGGTGACTCCCAGACATGACTACCAGATTCAATTCCAGCATGAAAATTGTTAGCAGCCACACCAGACAACTCCAAGGTATTTTATTAAGTTAGCTTGGACCCAATGTTTTTGATTTTTGCATTAGGATGAGCATGACATGTTTCATTCCAGTTATGATTCAATTGACCAACTAGGAAACTTATTAAAACAAAAGCAAACTTTATTTAACAACACAGTTAAAGTACAAAAAGAATTTAGCATAACTTTTACCGTTTGAAATTACTTAAATTTATAATTCTTAACAGCTAACTATCTATATTATTCCAATGTAAGCAATAACTGCACAGACATAAATGTCACGAAGTTAAAACAAAAAGGCTCATGTATTTGCTAGATTTCCAGCCTTTTAGTTGCTGTGGGTAGATATAGGATGTCACGTCTTCTGACTCCCATACAGCAGCCTCAAAAGCAAGAGACTTATTTCATGGCAGATCCCAGTCTCCAAATCCAGACAGAGAAAGAAAGACACAGAAAAAACCACTTCTATAAAGCAGCAACTGACTTGACTTCTCTGTGCAAGATAAATCCCACCAAGTCAAATGAGTTTTCCTGTAAATCAACTTAATCAAGTTGAATGTGAAGAAACAAAGAACAAGAAGAACAAAACAGCACGGGAAACAGGCCCTTTGGCTCAATGAGCCCGCACAGCCACCTCGGTGTTCCCACTTCTGCCCATGATCCTTGTCTATGTTATAGATCTATGCAATGGAACCAAATTTGAGACAATTTAGGGAGAATTTGTTCTGCCAATCAGCCTAAGAGCACATCTTTGGGATGTGGGAGGAAACCGGAGCACTAGGAGAAAACCACACAAGCACAGGGAGAATGCGCAAACTCCCACAGACACAGGCCCCAAATCCATGTATCTGCACAGCACAGCGATAGTCACTGAGCCCATCAAATGGTCCAGGTCAAGCGTACACTAACGACATGAAGCACTAGGATACTCTCGAAAAATCCAAGAGCAACCCTCTCACAACTCATTGCGTGTATGCATTGTTAGACAATAAGGTGGACCAAAATATCTGTAGGATAAAACAAATACATCAATATCATCGACAGTTTACACACTTCCCAGGGACTCCCAAGGCTCATGATCCCTATTTTAAATCAGTTTTCTATATCCCTCCATTCCTATTCTGTTCATGTGCCCATCTAAGTATCTCCTAAATAACTCCAGAGTGCCTGCCTCCACCACTTTACTTGGCAGCGCATTCCATACCCCCATCACCCTCTGTGTGAAAAAACTCCCTCTAGCATCCAAATTATATCTTACCCCTCACCCCCCCAACCTAAGTCTTTGACCCCTCGTGCTATTTGAGTCCATCCTAGGGAAAAGCTTAACCGTGTTCATGACAGAAAAACATTTTTTAAAGGCACAGTATCTTCACAGTATGCAAATCTGTGCTGAGAAATTGTCATTCCTTATTGCTAAACATGCACAACTACTTGTCATCTTAGCCACTTATGCCAAAAAAGTTCCTGCCATCATTAAAGGATTTTGATGCATTCAGACTGAAATTAGATTTACAGAAGTTTCATATTCATACCAACTAGACTGAAACAGATACACAAGCTTACCAAAGGCACTTGTACTTCCTTAGGTTTGTCTTGGTGCAAATCATTTTCTTTGGCTGAAAAACACAATAAATCATGTATGAAGAAACATGTGAATCTATTATTTTTTAGCTTTTCCTGTCACCAATTCCTAAAATCAAGGTTCAAACATTCCCATCTCAATATCAAGGTACCTATTTCTGGGCACCATTAGGTCAGGATCTAGGCAACAGTTGTGATTTAAGAACATAAGCTGTGCAGCAGGAAGACCTGCAAAAGACAGAACAATCTAAACAAAGGAGGAGAACCAGTAGAACTGAAATAGCCAAAGCAAAGACTGCTTAATAAAAAGCACAACATGAAATTTCCCCTGCATGAAGGGAATTTTTTTGAAGAAGTATTTGTTCACAGAATGAGGGCATTGCTGGCTAAGCTAGCATTTACTGCCCTTGAGAAGATGGTGGCAAGCAATCACCCTGAACCGCTGCAGTCATATGGCATTGGTACATCTATAATGCTATTAGAGAGGGAGTTCCAAGATTTTGGTCCAACGACAGTCAAAGGACAGTGATACAGTTCCAAGTCAGGATGGTGTGTGGTTTGGAGGGCATTTCACAGGTGGTGGTGCTCAGATGCATCTTCTGCGCTTGTCCTTCCAGACTGTAGAAATCACAGGTTTGGAAGGTACTGTCGAAGGAACATTAGTGAGTTGCTGCAGTGTATGTTGTAAATAGTACACACTGCTGCCACTGTGCTTCAGAGGTGGGAGGAGTGAATGTTCAAGATGGTGGATGAGGTGCCAGACAGACTGCTTCATTCTGGATGGTAGCAGGTGGAGTGTGTTCCTACACACTTCTGACTTGCGCTTGTAGATACTGCAGAGATTTTGGGGATTCAGAATTCTCAGCCTCTGACTTGATCTTATTTCTATAATATTTATATGGCTGGTCCAGTTCAATTTCTGGTCAATGGTAACCCTCAGGTTGTCGATAGTGGGGAATTCAGCGATGATAATACCACTGAATATTAGCGGAAGATCTTCTCTTGGTGGAGATGGTTGTTGCCTGGCATTTGCATGGCATAAATGTTATTTGCCATACATCAGCAAAATCTAAATATTGTTTAGGTCTTGCTGCATAGGATACTGAAACATTTTGTATAAATAAGTCATCATGAATGTTGCTTAACAAGATCCGTGAACATCTCCACTATCATATGATAGAAACAGCATCATTAATGAAGTAGCTGATAATGGTTAGGCCCAGGATACCAAAGAGTTACAACCCTAACAGTGAAAACAATTACTCAATTGAGACCTAAGTGCCCATGCTCTAGATTCCCTCGGCAGGAAAACTGACATTTCAGTGTCTACATGTCAAGACTCTTCAGAACGTTATTCGATTAAATGAGGTCATCGCATCCTTCTAAACTCCAGAGAATACAGATCTAGTTTAGTTTACTCTGCTCATCATAGATTAACATTCTTCCCCCAGAGTCAAATCAAATGTAAACTACCTGTTCACAACTTAGAGGAAACTGCATAGGAAATAGATAATGTAATTGACCAAACTGAAGGAAGTGCAAGTGGAAAATTCCTTTATCCAAAAAGAACGTTTAGCAACTTGAATGGTGAGAGTAGGTAAAGACTAAGTCTCGCATCTGCAATTGCAAAAGAAGATGCAGTGGGAAGGAGATAGGAGTTAGGCATGAGAGAGAGGAGTGGATCAGTGTATCACAGAGGGAGCAGACCCTACTGAATGCACACAGAAAAGGTGAGGGATAGATACGTTTCATGGTGGCATCCTGCTGGATCCCACAAAAACATATTGCCTGGCAGATGTCAATGTCCCTTTGGAACATCCTACTTGAGTCTGCATCTTTGGTCATCTGAAACAGAGTTCCACATTTTCAAAATTATGTGTATTTTTTTCTGAATTTGCATTTGATTAGCTGAGCTGTAATTCTAAAATTAACAGTCTTGTTCTAGGTTATCCTACTTATTAGAAGAGTTGTCCCTCATCTTTCTGTAAAATTGAAATCTTTCAATCAATTCACTCAAACATAGGGGAGGTTATGGTGTAGTGATATTATCATTAGACTAGTGATCCAGAGACTCAGGATAATGCTCTGGGGACCTGGGTTCAAATTCCACCATGGCAAACGATGAAATTTAAATTCAATAAAAATCTGGAATTAAAAATCTACTGATTACCATGAATCATTGTCAATTGTCAGAAAAACCCATGTCTCACTAATGTGATTTAGGAAAGGAAGGAAATCTGCTATCCTTACCTGGTCTGGCCTACACTTAATTCTAGATTCTTAACTGCCCTTCAAGGACAACTAGGGATGGGCAGTAACATCCACGTCCCATGAACGAATTAAAAAAAAAGAGAATTGCAAAATATTTGTTCCAAAATAGAAAATGGGCCTAATCCAAAGTTACTTTCAAATGTCAACTTTCAAAGTTGTTTTTGGAATGCTTATCATGTACATAATCCACAAATACTTGATTTACTATAATGCCCAACAACTTCACTGGTTGATTTAGAGGTGTTCAATATATAGTACTGAAGCTTAAGGAAATAAAAATTAAACTTAAAAAAAACCCACAGTAACATCTGTCTTTTTGTAATTGATAATCAATCTAGGCACTTAAAAACTGACAGCAATAAAAAGCATTTGAGGCTGAAACTGTTTTCACAACTCACCTTTACATATAATAACTGTTGGATTCAACGATGGAGGAGTTGCTAACGAACTCGTCCAAGACATATCAGGGTCCAGTTCAGCTCCAAGGCTCTCTGAAATCTTTGACATGACCTAGTTAAGAAATAAGATTTGCAATATTTTCCTTTAAAAGCAAAAATAAAGCTGAAATAAGTGAATCCTTACCTCAGATGGTACTGGAGGACTAAAAAATGAACACCCATCATCTGGAAGAAAATATGTTTTTAAATGTTGAAAATTTGTACACCTTATAAGTCTAATTAACATTTTGCTGAATACTGCATCAAAGTGTTTTTCAGATTATGAGTTGCTAAATTCCCTGTATGAATAGTTCATGTTTTATTCCACTTGTCAGACTTAATCTTTTTATTTCTCTTGATACCCACCTTGGAAAGAATAAGGACGCTGTGGAGTCCTGCAAGTATTCTGCATGAGGGCAGGGCTAGAATGATGCAAAACAAAAAAGTGAATCAGTGTTTTTTTTTGCTGAATTTGCATGTCATATCCTTAAGCTTTACTATGAGGACGATTTATGGGGCATTTTTCTCTTCAATGTAGATATGATTAGATTCACAGGGGGCAATTCTTCCAACAAAATTTGAAGTGTTGAATTCACATAAAAACCAGAATAAATCATACTGTTTTATCAGCAGGATCAAAGAGCATCTTCCACATACTGAGCACACTACTCAGAATCTGGTTTAAAATCAGGGGCCAGTGGTGATTCCGCCCAGGAGGCCAGCAGCATAGCGTAGAGTGAGATTGGTGTATACACAGTGACCTTCCACTGCCAGCGTCCCAATTGCTGGGCAACCCTCTCTCTGCCTCCCCACCCACACACACAAACCGATCATAGTTTCCCAGACATACGTGGGCACCACCTCGATACCCCTGTGCCCCTCTTCCCCCAAAGCTGAATAGCCAGCCCCGATTGCTAGCCTCCCTCTCCCACCAATGCCAACTGAACAGTGACTGCAGGACCCCTAACCCTCAATGATCTTCATCCCAGATGGCCTGCCCCATCAGGCCCTGCCCCCATACCTAGTGGGCTGTATCAAGGTGTCACCTGGGCATTGCCACTTCCCCCCTCGGTACTGCCAGGGGCCCAGGCTGGCATTACCAAAGCCCAGAGGCACCCCTGGCATCTCAGCCTCAGGGGAGGGAGGGGTGTTCAGTTGCACCGCCCACCCCAACTCACTCCAGCGGGGTCAGACTGCCAGCTCCCTGCAAGTGGGGAACTATAGTATACTCCGCTTGGGTGGGGGGGGGGGGGGGGGGGGGGGGAGGAAGGGAAAAGAGAGAGAGAGAGAGAGACTAAGGGCCTGGAGACTTCAGTCCTGGGCCCCTTAATTATACTGAAAGATGAAGCGGATGAGTTGTAAAATTGCATCCGGAAACTGGCAGTTGTTGGCATTGAGTACTGAGGCAGTTGCAGCAATCCATCGTCGTGGGGGATCTGGGTATATCGAGGGCATCCTGAAACCCATTGTACAAAGAACCCCAGCTTTTGTCTTGACACTACGGACTTCCTACAGAAACTCAGCACACATGGAGCAGTTGAACCAGGGACATCCTTGTCACAATGGATGTCTCGGCGCTCTACACCAACATCCCCCACGACGATGGTATTGCTGCAACTGCCTCAGTACTCAATGCCAACAACTGCCAGTTTCCGGATGCAATTTTACAACTCATCCGCTTCATCTTGGACCACAATGTCTTCACCTTCAACAATCAGCTTTTCATCCAGACACACGGAACAGCCATGGGGACCAAATTCGCACCTCAGTATGCCAACATCTTCATGCACAGGTTCGAACAAGACTTCTTCACCACACAAGATCTCCAACCAAGGTTATATACTAGATACATTGATGACATCTTTTTCCTTTGGACTCATGGTGAACAATCATTGAAACAACTGTATGATGATATCAACAAGTTCCATCCCACCATCAGACTCACCATGGACTATTCTCCAGAATCAGTTGCATTCTTGGACACACGCATCTCCATCAAGGACGGTCACCTCAGCACCTCACTGTACCGCAAACCGACAGACAACCTCACAATGCTCCACTTCTCCAGCTTCCACCCTAGACACGTTAAAGAAGCCATTCCCTATGGACAAGCCCTCCGTATACACAGAATTTGCTCAGATGAGGAGGATCGTGACAGACACCTCCAGACGCTGAAGGATGCCCTCGTGAGAACAGGATATGGCGCTCGACTCATCGATCGACAGTTCCGATGTGCCACAACGATAAACCGCACTGACCTCCTCAGAAGACGAACACGGGACACGGTGGACAGAGTACCCTTTGTTGTCCAGTACTTCCCCGGAGCGGAGAAGCTACGACATCTTCTCCGGAGTCTTCAACATATCATTGATGACGATGAACATCTCGCTAGGGCCATCCCCACCCCCCCACTTCTTGCTTTCAGACAACCGCACAACCTCAAACAGATCATTGTTCGCAGCAAACTACCCAACCTTCAGGAGAACAGTGACCACAATACCACACAACCCTGCCACAGCAACCTCTGCAAGACATGCCAGATCATAGACATGGACGACATCATCAAACGTGAGGATACCATTCACCAGGTACACGGTACATACTCTTGCAACTCGGCCAACGTTGTCTACCTAATACGTTGCAAGAAAGGATGTCCCGAAGCATGGTATATTGGGGAGACCATGCAGACACTACGACAGCGGATGAATGAGCATCGCTCAGCAATCACCAGGCAAAACAGTTCCCTTCCTGTGGGCGAACACTTCAGCAGTCATGGGCATTCGGCCTCCGACCTGCGGGTAAATGTTCTTCAAGGGGGCTTTCGTGATACACGACAGCGCAGAGTCGCTGAGCAGAGACTGATAGCCAAGCTCCGCACACATGAGGACGGTCTTAACAGGGATCTTGGCTTCATGACACACTATCTGTAACCCCCGTAACTTGCCTGGGTTAGCAAAAAACCTCACTTACTGTGCTGTCTGGAGAAAATACACAATTCTCCAACAATGCTCAAGATTCCCTTCACACACATTGTTCGCCACTTTAACACTTGAATAGCAGGTTAGATGTAAGGATTCGCATTCTAATCAGCAATCTCTGACTGTCTGTGCTGATGTGTGCTATTGCAGACCAGAACACTGCATTTGCCTGAGGAAGACACAGTGTTGAAAGCTCGCGTTTTTACTATCAAATAAATCGGTTGGATTATAAATTGGTGTTGCTAAATTCTTACTGAGTTCTTACCACCCCAATCCAACGCCGGCATCTGTATATCATGACTTAAATTTTTATTGCCATTATAAATCTAAAACATTTTTTGTTAATGCAAAAATGGAGAGTATCGTTTCACTGATGATCATTTCGAGGTACATGATACACATATGACAGCCTCTTGAAAAAGAGAATCTGTAAGATATATAACATTCTCCACTTGCATTCTCCTTTTCCTGAAAACTCTAATTCGGTGGTTTCCAGCAAATAATGTAACTTGCAGCAACAGAAAAAAGTAACGTGCTAGAAACAATAAGTGCTAAGGCATGGGTTTGCATCCACTGCACCTTCATTATCTTGGTGGTATTTGCAACCCTGTTGTGTGCAAACTGGTTGCCATATTTTCATACATCACAACAGCAACTATACTTCAGAAATACTTTGTTCAAAAGACAATATAAGCGTAAGCTCTTTCCTTAAAATTTTCACCTTTATTTTCAAATCCTTCTTTGGACTGTTTTCTTAATATCTTTATAAGCTCTGCAATCCTCAATTCAGGCCTCTTGCACATCCCATTTTTTAAAAAATTATTACATCAATGACAGCAATGTCTTCAGTTGCAAAGCTCTGGAATTCCTTACCCAAATCTCTCCTCTTCTCTCGTGTCCAAGAAGATATCTCAAACCTCTGACCAAACGTGTGGTCTCCTATTCTACTAATTTTTTGTTGCTTAGTGTCAAATTGTTTAATAATGCTCCTCTGATTTGTCAATGTTCAACTATATTAAGGTACAATATAAATACAAGTTTTTGAAAACATGAACAAAGGAATGTGTAAATATTTCCACATAAAAACAAATGGCTCAGCTTCTGTCTGGCTTCTCCTAACTTGCCTATTCTCATGAGGTCACAGAATATCTTTGAGTAGTGAACAGGGCATTGGGGTTACTGAAGGGGCCACTAACAGTCAAGGTCACCTCCTTCCATTGGACCTGTACATACATATTGTGGATTTCCTTCTTAGTCCAAGAGGGCTAGTTTCTCCTTGGCTGCACTTCAACTGGCAAATCAGCAACAAATATTTACATAGCACCTTCAACATAATAAAGTTTGCCAAGGTACTTCACAGGAGCATCATAAAACAAATGCAACATGAAGCCACATCGGAGATATTATGTCAAACAACCAAAAACTTAGTCAAAGAGGTGAGTTTTAAGGGTTTCTGAAAGGATGAAAGTGAGGTAGAGAGGCAGATGTGTACAATAAGATATTCAAGAGCATGGAGCGTGGTAACTGAAGACACTGTCATCGATATTAAAGCAATTAAAATTACAGATGCACAACAGGCTTTAGAGAAATAAAACTATTTCTGCAGTGTGGGGTTGGAGGGCATTCCAGAACTAAGAAGGTGCGAGGCCATGAAGGGACTTGAAATGAGGATGAGCATTTAAAAATCAAGACATTGCTTGATTAATAAGCGAGCACAGAAGTGATTGGGAAGTGGGACTCACAGAGAGCTAAGGCATGGACAGCCTAGTTTTGATAAGCTCAAGTTTACAGAGAGTTGAACGCGGGACACCAGGTGTAAATCTGAAAACTATTGTGCCTTTGGACATTACCATCAAGGGGCAGCACAGAGATGAGAAACAGATTGAAAAAAAATCAACTTGTTTTAATTCATTCATGGAATGTGGGTATCACTGTCTGGACTACCATTTAATGCCCATCCTTTATTACTCACAGTAAAAAGTGTTGATTTGGAGTCATATATAGACCAGATTGTGTAAAGACAGCAAGTGCCTTCGTTGTGAAGGATTTTACAACAATTGTCAATGGTTTTATGGTCATCATTAGAGACAAAAACAATAATTCTTATTGAATGCAATTTCAGCTTCTGCCATGGTGGAATTCAAATCAGTATCCCTACAACATTATCTCCAGATTACTAATCCACTATGCCACTGCTTCCCCATGAGAGCATTAAAAATTCAGGAGCTGGATTTTCCACTGATTTCCATCCTCAGAAACAACATCCCAACAGATGGGGAAAATGGGATTTGGTCTCCTCATAACCACATTAATATAAAACTGACACTTGAAAACGCGATGGGTCGCACCACCAGAAAGTGCTTCTGGCAATACCTCTACAGGAAGAAAAACTTTCCTGGAGTAAGCTGTACTAAAATGAGAGACAGCAAGAGAAGAATCGAACATACCTTTTCATTAAAGAAACATCAGAAGTTGGATTTGAGGTTTCATTCTCTCTCATTTTATATGGAAGTATAATTCCTTGTGTCACAGTCGAATAATTGTTTCCTGCTGAGGAAATTCATAGCAACCATATTGTTATATTGATCCCAATTTTAATATGATTATGAATGTTATTGTTATTACCAGACTTGTCATAAGGCGAAGAGAAATAAAACATGAACAGTGTACAAAACATGATAGGGCAAATGATCTGAGAAAGCAGCACAGACAGCAAGGAAAGTCCAGATTAAACTGCATTTATTTCAATGCAAGAGGTCTGACAGGCAAGGCAGATGAATTCAGGGCATAGATGGATACATGGGACTAGGATATTATAGCCATTACTGAAACATGATTATTGGTGGCATAGTGGACAGTGAAGAAGGTTATCTAGGATTGCAAGAAGATCTTGATCAGTTGGGCCAGTGGGTTGATGGAGTTTAATTTAGATAAATACGAGGTGATGCACTTTGATAGATCGAATCAGGGCTGGGCTTACTCAGTTAACAGTAGGGCATTAGGGAGAGTTATAGAATCTAGGGTTCAGGTTCATAGCTCTTTGAAAGTAGAGTCACAGGTGGACAGTGTAGTGAAGGTGGTACACTTGCTTTCATTGGTCAGAACAATGAATACAGGAGTTGGGACATTTGTTGAAATGTGCTATATAAGGCCACACTTGGAATACTAGAGCAAAGAACAAAACAGCACAGGAAACAGGCCCTTCGGCCCAACAAGTCCACGCCACCACCTCGATGTTCCTACTTCTACCAGTGATCCCTGTCTGTGTTTATAGATCTATGGATTGAAACCAAATTTGAGACAATTTAGAGAGAATTTGTTCTGCCAATTAGCCTAAGAGCTGGGACGTGGAGGAAACCAGAGCACCCGGAGAAAACCCATGCAAGCACGAGGAGAATGCGCAAACTCCCACAGACACAGGCCCAAATCCATGTATCTGCACAGTACAGTGATAATCATTGAGCTGTCGTGTTGCCCATCAAATAGTCCAGGTCAAGCCTACACTAACGACGTAAAGCACTAGGATACTCTCAAAAAATCTAAGACCAGCCCTCTCACGACCCATCGCGTGCATACCCCTTGTTAGATAACAAGGTGGACCAAAGCACCTGCAGGATAAAAACAAATACATCAAATATCATCGTCTATTTACACAATTCCCAGGGGTTCCGAAGGCCCATGATCCCTATTTTAAATCAGTTTTCTATACCCCTCCATTCCCATTCTGTTCATGTGCCCATCTAAGTATTTCTTAAATAACTCCAGAGTACCTGCCTCCACCACTTTACTTGGCAGCGCATTCCATACCCCCACCACCCTCTGTGTGAAAAAACTCCCTCTAGCATCCAAATTATACCTTACCCCCCTCACCCTAAGCCCGTGACCCCTCGTGCTATTTGAGTCCATCCTAGGAAAAAGCTTAACCCTGTTTACTCTATCTATACCCCTCAATCTTGTACACCTCTATTAGATCTCCTCTAAGTCTACGTCTTTCTAAGGAAAACAGCCCCAATTTGCCTAACCTCTCCTCGTAACTCAGACCTTCCATACCAGGTAGCATCCTGGTAAACCTCCTCTGCACTCTGGAGAGAGTCTCCATATCCTTCCAGTAGTAAGGCAACCAGAACTGGATGCAGTATTCCAAATGAGGTCTAACTAAAGTTTTATACAACTGCAACATTAAAGGCCAGCTCTTGTACTCTATACCCCTTCCTAGAAAAGCTAGCATACCATATGCTTTCTTCACAACCTTCTCCACCTGCTCTGCCACCTTTAGAGACTTGTGCACCTGCAGCCCCAGGTCCCTCTGTGTTTCTATACTCTTAATAGATCTACCCTGGACCGGTGAGCCTGACTTCTGTTGTGGGCAAAGTCTTGCAAAGAATTATAAGGGATAGGATTTACAAGCATCTAGAGAGAAATAAATTGATTAGGGATAGTCAGCACGGTTTTGTGAAGGGGAGGTCGTGCCTCACAAACCTTTGAGTTTTTTGAGGAGGTGACCAAAGAGGTAGATAAGGGTAAGGCAGTTGATGTAGTGTATATGGATTTTAGCAAAGCATTTGATAAGGTTCCCCATGGTAGGCTACTGCAGAAAGTGCAGATGTATGGGATTGAAGGTGATTTAGCAGTTTGGATTAGGAATTGGCTAGCTGATAGAAGACAGAGGGTGGTGGTTGATGGGAAATATTCAACCTGGAGTGCAGTTACAAGTGATGTACCTCAAGGATCTGTTTTGGGGCCACTGCTGTTTGTCATTTTTATAAATGACCTAGATGAGGGTGTAGAGGGTTGGATTAGTAAATTTGCTGACGATACCAAAGTGGGGGGAGTTGTAGACAGCGAGGATGGATGTTACAGTTTGCAGAGGGACATAGATAGGTTGCAGAGCTGGGCCGTGAGGTGGCAAATGGAATTCAATACGGATAAGTGTGAGGTGATTCACTTTGGTAGGAATAACAGGCATATGAAATATAGGGCTAATGGAAGGACCCTTAATAGTGTTGTCGAGCAGAGGGATCTTGGGGTACAAGTACATAGCTCTTTGAAAGTTGGCACCCAGGTTGATAAAGTTGTTAAGAAGGCGTACGGTGTGTTAGCTTTTATTGGTAGAGGGATTGAATTTAGGAGCCGTGAGGTTATGTTACAACTGTACAAAACTCTGGTGCGGCCGCACTTGGAGTATTGCGTACAGTTCTGGTCGCCGCATTATAAGAAAGATGTGGAAGCATTGGAAAGGGTGCAGAGGAGGTTTACCAGGATGTTGCCTGGTATGGTGGGAAGGCCTTATGAGGAAAGGCTGAGGGACCTGAGGTTATTTTCATTAGAGAGAAGAAGGTTACGCGGTGACCTAATTGAGGCGTATAAGATGATCAAGGGATTGGATAGGGTGGATAGTGAGAGCCTTTTTCCTCGGATGGTGATGACCAACACGAGGTGACATAACTTTAAATTAAGAGGTGGTAGTTATAGGACGGATGTCAGAGGCAGGTTCTTTACACAGAGGGTGGTGAGGGCGTGGAATTCCTGCCTGCAGCAGTTGTGGACTCACCTACTTTGGGGGCATTCAAATGGTCGGTGGATAGGCATATGGACGATATTGGAATAGTTTAGGTTAGAGGGTCCACTGGCCAGAGCAACATTGAGGGCCGAAGGGCCTGTACAGCCCTGTAATGTTCTATATCATATACCTTCCCCCTACATTCTTTCTCTCGAAATGCATCACCTCACATTTATCAGGATTGATTTCCATCTGCCATCTATCTGCCCAAGCTACCAGCCTATGTCCTGCTGCATCACCTGACAATGCTCCTCACTATCCACAAGTCCAGCCATCTTTGTATCGATGCAAACTTGCTGATCACTCCACTTACTCCCTCTTCCAAGTCATTTATATATATTACAAATTGAAGAGGTCCCAGTACCGAGCCCTGCGGCACACCACTACTGACCGGCCTTCAGCTAGAAAAACACCCTTCCACTATTACTCTCTGTCTCCTATTACCAAGCCAGTTACTTATCCATCTAGCTACCTGTCCTTGTATCCCATTAGCCTTGACCTTTTCAACTAATCTCCCATGAGGGACTTCGTCAAACGCCTTACTGAAATCCATATAAACGACATCAACGGCTCGTCCTTCGTCGACTGTTTTCGTCACCTCCTCAAAAAAGTCTACCAGATTCTTAAGGCACGACCTCCCTTTAGCAAAGCATGCTGTGTATCCCTAATCAGATCGCAAAGCTCTAAGTGCCTATATATCCTATCTCTAAGAATCCCCTCTAACAGCTTCCCTACCACTGACGGCAAACTCACTGGCCTATAATTTCCAGGGTTATCCCTACTACTCTTTTTAAACAACAGTACAACATTAGCTATTCTCCAGTCCTCTGGGACCTCACCTGTGTCCAAGGAAGAGACAAAGATTTGCGTTAGAGGCCCAGCAATTTCACCTTGCACCTTCCTAAACAGCCTGGGATAAATGCCATCAGGCCCTGGAGATTTATCTGTTTTAATGCTACCTAGATGCTCTAACACTTCCTCCCTCGGTATGGATATTTCCCTCAACTGGTCCACAGCTCCCTCAGAGACAGGACTGGTCAACAAACCCCTTTCCTTTGTGAATACTGACGCAAAGTATTCATTCAGGATCTCCCCCATTCCCTCAGGCTCTAAGCCTCTATCCCTAAGAGGTCTGATTTTTCCTCTAACCACCCTTTTGTGTACAGTTCTGGTCATCCTATTGAGGAAAAGATATTAAACTTGAAAGAGTGCAGAAGAGATTTACTAGGATGCTACTGGGGCTTAATGGTTTGAGTTATAAAGAAAGGCTAGATAGACCAGGACATTTTTGCCTGGAGTAGGAGACTAAGGGGTGATCTCATAGAGGTCTATAAAATAAGGGGAATACATAAGGTCCCCTATCTCAAAGATAGGGGAGCCTAAAACAAGACGGCATAGGTTTAAACTGAGGGGTGAGATACAAAGGAGTCCAGAGGGGCAATTTTTTCCACATAGAGGGTGGTAAGTGTCTGGAACAAGCTGCCAGAGGCAGTCATAAAGCAGGTGTACTTTTGTCTTTTAAAAAGCATTTAAACAATTACATAGGTAAGATGGGTGTGGGGGGATATGGCCAAGTGCAGACAAGTGGAACTAGCTTAGTGGTAAAAACTAAGCGACATGGACAAGTTGGGCCCGTCTCCACACTATAAACCCCTATGAAGTAAGCATTAAGTTAACATTACAATTATACGATTGCTGTATATAGATGGACCAAAGTGATTGAATTCACACTAACATCTATACAAGTTCCAACAGTCCAGTTATTAGGTACCGGTGCCAAACAGAAGGTTGCATCTCCCTACAGCGAGGGACAGGAAACTTGACAGTAAATTCTAAGATAGCTCTCATATTTCTTACAAAATAATTACAGTGCCATACTAACAAATTTCTGACCCTTGAGAGGTTAAATGTCTGCAAGCTTGGCTCAGGAGCAGACTGTGTAATTAGATGGTCCATAATACTATTTATTTCAAATAAAGGAGAAGGCAACATTAATTGATTAAAAGTTATATTTTCAATGAAAAAAGTAGTATCAAATTTAATAACAGATTTGTTGGAACTTTCAATTTTAAAAAGTTTCTTTGCACCATGGAATGGTGGGACACAGGATTTTCAATGGGAAGAGCTGGTAAGTGAATAAAAATGATCAGATGTAATCTACTGGATGTATTTCAAATAGATAAATGGATCTGACGATATCCATCTCACCATCCTCAAGATGTGCACACTTCATGAGCAGCACAATAGCATTGGTTAGCATAATTGTCTCACAGCTCCAGGAACTCTGTTTAATTCTGGTCTTGGATGACTGCGAATTTGCACATTTTCCCTGTGTTAGCTTGGGTTTGCTCTGAGTGCTCCAGTTTCCATCGAAAAGATGTGTAAGTTAGGTGGATTGGCTATGAGATGTGTGCGGAAACTTAACGGGGCAGGGCCTGGGTAAGATGCTCTGTCAGAGTTAATGCAGACTCAATGGGCCAATTTTGAGAACTGTGGGATTTGTAGGATTCACTTTATACAATCTCTTGATAAATGTTCAAAGGAAATCCACTTTATTAAAACTACTTATTATTAGTTTATTCTAATATAATGGAATCTGCCATTTGCTTTCAATTATCTGCCTAATGGGATTATTAATATGACCCACATTTCTGTGGGCATTACTTCCCAACAGAATTAATCCTTTGCATTTCCTTCGACTAATTCAGGAATCTCAAGTTCTCTCTTTCTCGCCCTCCATTCCTTACTCAGAATACTACCCAAGTAGTCTGTCACTATTGCTATCTATTTAGACACTAGGCTTTCTACTCTACATTCATAAAATTATGGAGCTACAAAATAAACTAGGTTAATGAACGTTCATTTCAAAAATAACAACTGTAAGACAAGGATAACATAGGTATAAGTTGCTAAAATGCAAACTCAGGATGGATATAGAAAGCATTTTTCATGCAGTGTGACCTCTGCATTGGGAAGAGGAGGTTAAAAACTCTGGAATCATTCAATGGACAGTTATAAACTGTGACAGGACAGGAAATAGACTCAAAAGTTCCTGTGGATGTATAAACTTCATGATGGAATGGTTTCTCTCAAACCTTTGAGTTTCTTTCAGATTCCACATTCTTAACGCTATCAACTTCAAATTTCCACATACTTCTACAGGAAATTAAAATTTGGTGAAAACTCAAAAAGACAATAGTTTCTTATGGATTCAACCAAGAACCACCTCTCATCTTTGACTGCTTAATCTTTAGCCCTTCTTTAGCATATGGCTTTATATTGCTTGATTCCCTTTTTCATGCCTAACATGCCTTTGCCTCTTCAATATCCCTGAATTCATTACAAAATCAAAGACTGCACAAGACTTTACCTTTCATTTCTTGTTCCTTTGAATTTTAAGTATTCTATGTGGTCTTTCTCCTCCTTTAAATGTGTCTATATTTCAACCATTTCCTGTTCTACCTTATTCTTGTCTAGAATTTTAAAACTGATGGAACTCAGTCTTTCCACCAAACACGTAATCGTTACTTCTTGACTGACCTCAGTTTTTCGTTTCTCTTAACCACTTATATCATGCACTATGGTTTTTAGCCCTTCAGTTTAAGTTTGTCAAGGAAAAATGGCAACGTTGCATTCAGCTATTTTGTCTTTTGCACCAGACAATAATATGCTGCAAAATAAGGTAATTTGGCACAACATCCCAATTTATGCTACATCACAAAATGTCACATTTAATGTGTGCGCTTTGAAACCCTAAAGTCATGAATCCTTGAGGTATAAAGCATGGTAACTATTTTGGATTTTTTCCATAGATTTGATGACTTACCTCTTTTCATCCATGCTTGGTCATTCCCTTTTCCTGGGGTGGATACCAAGGGGCTTATTAAAGTCAGGTCACTGAAGATTGATGGAGTACAATCAATCTGACTATACAAAGGTTTCTGCCATGGAGTTTTGAAATAATTTGATGTAAAGCAACGAACATCGTCTCTAGGTTGATTAAACTGGTTAGAAGATGCTGACAAACTGAGTTCTTCAAACCAATTTGGACATAATGGTCCCAAATCTGTAATGAGGGACAATTTTTTTTAAAAATAAAAGACGCAAAAGCAAACATGATAATCAAAATGTTATGGCCGAGAGAACAGTAATCTTGAAAAATGCATGTCACAGGTTTTACCCATGTAATGTAACTGTGTAAAACAGCAATATCACAAAAACAACAAAGGTATCAGTAAAGTTTTGTGTTCCCTACCTTCTTGACAGAGGACTGTAAAATCAAACATGGTCCTCCCCGAATTCTGTTCCGTCATCTAATTCAACAATATAAACTTAACAGAACACTACTGCTGGCAGATCAGACCCTTAAAACTGGAACCCATTTTCATTCAGCCATTCCTGTGAAAACATAAGATATTTAAATTTCAAACCAATTTTTATGTCATAGAAGCAAAAATGAAGCTCAGAATAATGGGAAATTAGTTTTGTAGGTACTTGCTAATAACAGTAAGTTTGATCATTTTCTCCAGGTTACACTTTACGAAAAAGATCTTCAACAATGCTTAAGTGATCACTTAGATAAATTTTACTACACTGTCAAAAAAATCCACAGTATTGAATAAATCCACAGGCCAGTGACTGGCCATAAAGAAAACTGGGCAGGGAAAGACTATAGCAAAGAACTAGGAACAGTCATGGGCACACAGAGCATCTGGTGACTGATCCAGCAACCGTGGCAATATTGATTGACATGAAAGTGGAACTGGAGGGACAAATGAAGCATGGTGGGAGAGCCAAGGACATACTTGGGTTGCAAGACATCCAAAAACTCAAGAGAAAGCATAAATTAAGGATGAGGGAGTTGTTAGAAAACAAAGGAGTGTTCAATGCAGATTTTGTAAAGACAATATATTTTAAAGGTTGATGCCAAAATTGGTAAGAAAATGGTATAATGAGTAGTTAATATGAGGATATTGAGGAGACAGAGTGTGGATTTCATAGAAATTAGTTTGGTGTAGGTTGCTGGAGCAGACATTAAATAACAAGTTTTTACTGACCGGAATTAGGAACTGAGCTAGGAACAGAGGCAGAAAGCATTTGCATGATTATTAATCAGTAAAGGGTGACATGTTTCTGGAGCTCAGGGAGAAGAATGAGAAAATCAAAGCAGTGGTGAGTTCAAGATGAAGAACTACTTAGTCTAAATGCTACAAAACAGAAGGGAAGATATTGCTGCAAATCTGACAAAGAATACAGTGACAAGGGCAATTCAGAAGTTACGTTTTTATGTGGTGACACGCCAAGCTACCTCCTAAACATATAAATCAGGACTGTGATGGAATTTTCTCCACTTGCCTGGAAGAACATGTACCATTTACAAGATGCAACGTGATATCTTGCTGAAGCTTTGATAGCACCTCCCAAATTTATCCTACTACATAGAAACATAGAAAAACTACAGCACAATACAGGCTCTTCAGCCCCCAAAGTTGTGCCAAACATGTCCTTATCTTCAATATTACTAGGCTCACATATAACCCTCTAAGTTCCACGTACTTATCTAAAAGTTTCTTAAAAGACCCTATCAAATCCACCTCCACCACCATTCCTGGCAGCCCATTCCATGCACCCGCCACTCTCAGTGAAAAACTTATCCCTGACATCTACTCTGTACCTACTCCCCAGCACCTTAAACCTGTGTCCTCTTGTGGCAACCATTTCAGCCCTGGGAATCTAGAAGGACAATGGCAGAAAGGTGCAGGATAACACTACCACTTCCAAATTCCCCAAGTTATACACCACTCTGATTTGGAAATTTAGTGATGAAAAAATCACTGGTAAAAATTCTTGAACTCCTTATCCAACAGGAATGTGAGGGCACCATTACCAAACAAACTGCAGCAATTCAGAAAGCCACGTTCTCAAGGGAAATTGATGATGGACAATGAATGTCAGACTTCCCAGTAATACCCAAATCCTATGAATTAATAATTGAACTGACTTTGAAAAAAAGAAAGTTTTAACTTTAAGGGACTAAGTTGTTAAATCTGCTGATAACAAAGACAGATACAAAAGTAAGTTGTGAAGTGGACATAAGGAATCTGTAACAGGGATAGAGATAGATTAAATGAGTGGGCAAACGTTTGGCACATGGAGTATAATACAGAGAAATATGAACCTATTCAACTGCTAGGAAGAATAAAAAAAGCAGCATATTATTTAAATGGCGAGAGATTACAGAGCACTGAGGTGGAGGGATCTGTGCTTCTTGGTAAATGAATCTACAATAGCATAGATATACCAAATGCATTGAAAAGGAATTTAAATGTTGCCATTTATTGCAAGAGGAGTGGAATGTAACAATAGGAATGTTTTGCTACACTCCACAGGGCGTTGGTAAGACAACATCTAGAGCTCTCTTTAGTTCTGGCCTCCTTCTCAAGAAAGGGTATGTGTTAGAAGCAGTTCCAAAATGTTCGCTTGACTGATACCTGGGATGGGATATAATCTTATTAGGAAAGCCACTGGTGTTGAGAAGATTGACACATTATCTTTTTTTATAGGACTTGACAGAGTGGACGCTGAAAAAACATTTCCCTTTGGGGAAGAGATAAGAGTTAAGGGACACAGTTTAAAAATAAGTTTTTTTCTCATTTAAGGCAGAGATGGGAAGAGTTTCTTTCTGAGTGTTACGAATTTTTTCCAGAGATCAGTGAAGGCAGTCAATGAATATTTATAAGGCAGAGGTAGATAAATATTTGATTAACAAGGGAATCAAAGGTTCAGGAATAGGCAGAATGTGGAATTGAGGCTGCAACCAGATCAGCCATAATCCTACTGAATGGCAGAGCAGATTTGAGGAACCAAATGGCCTACTCTTTGTCCTAATTTGAATGTCTGTATGGAAGATAGGATAATACAAGTAAATGAGCCAGGCAATATCAGATTATGATTGGCATACTGAAGCTTGGGAAGGAAATGGGAAAGAAATGGAATATATAATTGAGCAGGGTCTGTTTCAGTGAAAATAAAGCAGTCAAAATATGATTAAACATAAGATGTCAATTATCTGAATCCGCTGTTATTGTAAATGAGAATAGCCTTATTTGTAAAATAACTTGAAGGCAACAAGAAACTAATGTGCGGATAGCAAATTCATGCACAGGAAGAGAAATGAGAGATAGTATGGAAAAGTTAAATGAACTGACCTTCACAAAACGTAATGGACAGAATTGGCTCAAAGAGCAGAAAAATAATGGAGAATACTAAAGGTAAACCAAAATGTGCTGATTTGCCTTCCCTGGCATGATAACATCTTGGTGATACAACAGGATAGCAAGCAGATATAGTACAACAGAAAGAGGCTGTTTGGTCCACTGGCTATGCCAGAATTACCTCTCCACATCTCCTCCTCTTTCTTTGACCCTATCAACATATTCTTCTATTCTTTTCCCTTGAAAAACATAGAATATTATAGCATTAGTACAGGCCCTTCGGCCCTCAATGTTGCACCAACCAGTGGAATGAATCTTATGACCATCTAACCTAAACTATTCCAATGTTATCCATATGCCTATCCACTGACTATTTGAATGTCCTTGAAGTTGGCGAGTCCACAACTGCTGCAAGCAGGGCATGCCACGCTGTAACTACCCTCTGAGTAAAGAGCCTACCTCTGACATCCATCCTATAAGTATCACCCTTCAATTTAAACTATGTCCCCTCGTGTTAGCCATCACCATCTGAGAAAAAAGGCTCTCACTGTCCACCCTATGTATCTCTCTGATCATTCTGTATGCCTCAATTAGGTCACCTCTTAACAACTTCTCACTAATGAAAATAACTTCAAGTCCCTCAGCCTTTCCTCATAAGACATTCCCACCATACCAGGCACCATCCTGATAAACCTCCTCTGCACTCTTTCCAGTGCTTCCGCTTATAATATGGCGACCAGATCTGTACGCAATACTCCAAGTACGGCCACACCAGAGTTTTGTACAGTTGCAACATGATCTCACGGCTCCAAAATTCAATCCCTCTACCAATAAAAGCTAACACACCATAGGCCTTCTTAACAACCATATCAATCTGAGTGCCAACTTTCAGGGATTTATTAACATATATACTGAGATGTCTCTACTTGTCGACACTACTAAGAGTCCTTCCAGTAACCCTATATTCTGCACTCCTGTTACTCTTTCCAAAGTGAATCACCTCACACTTTTCCACAATAAACTCCATTTGCTAGCTCTGCAGCTTATCTATGCCCCTCTGCAAACTGTAACATCCATCCTCACTGTCTACAACTCCTCTGACTTTAGTGTCGTCAGCAAATTTACTAACCCATCCTTCTACACCCTCATCTAAGTCATTTATAAAAATGACAAACAGCAGTGGCCCCAAAACAGATCCCTGTGGTACACCACTAGTAACTAAACTCCACGTTGAATATTTTCCATCAACCACCACCCTCTTCTATTAGCTAGCCAATTCCTGACCCAAACTGCTAAATCACCCTCAATCCCATGCATCTGTATTTTCTGCAGTAAATCTAGCTTATCTAGATTTGTTCTAAATGCATCAGTGCAGTGACCCAAGAGAAAGGGAACAGGATAAAAATTAGAGCTTTCCATTTAGGTGCTCACCAGCAAGTGACTGGAAACATTATCTATAGTTTGGGTACAGGATTCTGGGCCCAGAGCAGCAGCAGCAGACTGCAAATGCATCGAATGGGATAAAATCAGCTGCAAGGTACAGTGGTCCCAATTTCATGGCGCTATTTGTTAATTTCTGTAGACATTTTTACTGGAAGTTGCTTTGGCTAGAAAGCTATTTTAGTTTAGTGGCCTCTACGTGTATATCAGGATCTGTGTGAACCAACTTCAAGATTCATTCCTTCGCAATGAATACTCCAACTCATACAATCTGAGAAAATCAAAAAGTGAAAGAGACAGAAAAAAGTAAACAAGACAAAGTTAAAAATGCTCTTTATTTTTTAAAAAGTCTTCAATAACTAAAAGCTAAAGGAATTCAACTCCACAATTGTAAAAGCCACGTTGCAACGCCAGCAAGGTTGTTCGGCAGTAATTAAAGATGGTCACATTGTTAAAAAAACCAGAAAAATCCCACCTTGACCTGACAAATTTAGTGGGCATCTATCGTGTATATTTTCATTAAAGTCTTGCAGCACAGGAAAAGATTTGACATTTCAAACCACTCTTGCCAATCCCCCAGCCTGTTTAAGATTATCCTCAACACTGGTGACCCACCAAGGCTGTGTCCTGAGCTCCTTATTATATTTCTTATACACCTATGACTGTGGGGCCAAATTCCCTTCCAATTCGTATTTTTAAATTTGCTGATGATACCACCATAGTGGGTCAGATCTCAAACATGATGAGATGGAGAAGGAAACAGATAAAGAATCTGATGAACTGGTGCTACAACAATTATCTCTCCATCAATGTCAACAAAACAAAGGAAATAGTCATCAACTTCAGAAGATGTAGCACATACCCCTATCGACATCAATGGGGATAAGATAGAAATGGTTGAGAATTTCCAGTTTCTAGGTATCCAGATCATCAACAACTTGTTCTGGTCCTTCCATCCCAAAGAATGCTCAACAACACCTCTACTTTCTCAGGAAGCCAAGGAAATTCAGTATGTCCTCTACAAATCAAACCAACATTTATAGATTCACCACAGAAAGCATCTTTTCTTGTTGTATCACAGCTTGGTACAGCTCCAAGATTACAAAAAACTACAAAAAGGTCACAAACAAAGCTCAGTCCACCATGCAAATCAGCCTCCCACTCATTGACACTATCCACATTTCCTGCTGTCTCAGAAAAACGGCCAAATTAAGGACCCTACGCAACCCAGACATTCTCTCTTCCACCTTCTTCTGTTGAGAAAAACATACAAAAGTGTCACATAACAACCGACTTAAGGTCAGTTTTTTCTCTGTTATCATCAGACTTTTTGAATGGAGTTATCTCACATTAAGTTGCTCTTTCTCTATACCTTAGCTAGGACTGTAACACTACATTCTGCACTGTTCTTTCCTTCTCTACGGTTTACTGTGTCTATACAGCAGGCAAGAAACACTAGTTCTTACCGCACGTGTGACAATAATAAATCAAGTCAACTCTGCTGCCCACATCCTGACTCACACCAAGTACTACTTGCCCACCACCCTGGTGTTCACCCAACCTACAATGATTGCCAATTAAACAGCTCCCCCCCCCCACCCCGGGGACTGTAATCCCCGGGGATTTCCGACTAGTTGGACAGCCCCGGAATTTAACCAACAGCACGAGCAGCCGGCCCTGAACCGGGGCCTGGGCTCGGGCAATCCCTTCTCGCCGTTCTCGAAAGCGGCCGCAACGTTATGTTTGGCTCATAATCTGGGGGAGACACTTGAATACCGAGAAAGGGATAGGCACTTATGGAGACGAGGGGGAGGGGGAGGGGGGAGGGGGGAGGGGCGGGCGGGGGGGGGGGAGGGGCGGGCGGGGGGGGGGAGGGGGGGAGGGGGCGGGGCGGGGGGGGGAGGGGGCGGGCGGGGGGGGGAGGGGCGGGGGGGGGGGGGGGGGAGGGCGGGCGGGGGGGGGAGGGGCGGGAGGGGGGGGAGGGGGGGGGGGGGGGGGAGGGGGCGGGCGGGGCGGGGGGGGGGGGGAGGGGGCGGGCGGGGGGGGGGGGGAGGGGGCGGGCGGCGGGGGGGGGAGGGGGGGGGCGGGCGGGGGGGGCGGAGGGAGGGAGGGGGGGGTTGGGGTGAACACACACAAGCCGAGACATGTGCTGCTTGCTAAGAGCGCCCGCCTTGCGGAATCCTACCCACTTCCAACATCCAGACAGCGGGTGAATGGCCGCTCCAAGCCGGATATCTTCCTCCTACACCAAGGACCCTCAGTCTCTGCAGCGTCCGCCTGCCCCTTCCAGAACCTTCAGCCCCTTCGCGCGCTCACCCAACGCCAAAGACCATTGGTCCTCTACCCGCTCCTCGCCGCCAACCAGAGCAGACGCTTTCCCCGTCTACGCCAATCCCATCGGCGCTATTGTGACGTCATCATCACCGCTCTCCGCATGTCTAAAGATCCTGCAGCCAGGGCGTGGGGAGGTATCTTAAGGCTTAGTGGGAAGCGAGTAGAAGAATTTCTCGCCCTTTTGGCTAAGCGCAAGTTGTAGTGCCGACATGCTGTACTTGGTTGAAGTCATTGGGTTATATTTGAAGCAATTTTTAAAAACAGCATCTCAGCCTTTTGGCTGAGGTCCCGAATGAGATCAAACCTTGGAGGAGATGAAATGCCTACATCAATTAGCTTAGCCTAACTGGGTACTGCAGGAGCTGGGGTGCATTATCATCATTAATAATCACATTTTAATTTGATGTTTTCAAGTTTCCTTTGTACTTTGATTTTGTTTGGGCTGTTTCCCTTGGTTTTCTCTCCCTCTCCCCACCCTTTTGGGGAGCTGTCCCTTCTACTTTGTCCTGATTTTATTTGAGTTTGTTTATTTGGTTTGACCTCAAAAGAGGCCAATCAGCTTGGGATCATGTAAATCAAGCCCAAGAAGACAGGAGGTGAGAGCCCTGTCTTGTCAGCTTGGATTGGGAATGTCTCAACTTGTTGGGACTTTGAATTGGATTTAAAAAAAAGCTAGAACAATCTCAGCAGGTCTCCAGCATCTGTGTGGAGTGAAAAGATCGAACACTTAAGAGTCCAGATGATTCTTTATCAAGCTTTCTGATGCCAACACCTGCAGTAATTTTTTTTTGTCACTGCAGGAGGTGGGTTTCACTTCTTGGTCTTTTGGCTAAGGTTGTATGGTATTGACAACCTGCAGTTGGTTGAAGTCATGAGATTACACCAAGGCTTCACTTGAAGTAATTTTTTTAAAGCAGCATCAAGGCATTTTTTGCTAAGATGCAAATGAGATCAAGCCTTGGAAGAGATGCAATGCCTGCTCCAATCAGCTTGGATTGTGTAGGTCAAGTCCAACACAAGAAGTGGCCAGCCTGCCTTGTTAGCTTGGGTCTGGGATCCACAGTTGCTGAGACTTTGAATTGGATATAAACAAAAAACACGGGCTAGTAACCAACTACCCTTAGAGGGTCAGCTTCAGAAAGTGTACTCCTGACAGCAGAAGCCCAGAGGTGAAATCCTTGCAAGGGAAAAAAATTGAGGTCAAATCCCTAAAAAGTTGTAGATAACTTACAATGAACCCTTTCTTACTGTAAGGAAGTTATTTGTTAAAGGATGGTGTTAGCTGTTTACATTATCAATTGCTGATTTATCGTAATTGAGTTGTTTGCAACCTTGGCAGGCTGGTTGTGGATAACTCGCACACTGTTACTGTGCTATCGTTTGGCTATTGTACTAAAAATGGCATATTTGTTGTTGGAACTGTTATATCTGGTATTATTGTGAGATTGTATTTATAAACTAATAAATAAAAACTGGGGCTATTCAACAACTATAGATAGCAATGGGATTTAATTGCTACGAGTCTGTTAGGGGTGATTTTCATAGTTTTTGTGGCTTCAGATGTACATGTCCTGAAATAAAGTGAATTCATTTTCTACAGACATCTGACAGACCACCTGCTCCTCCCACAAACTTTGCCCAAAATGTAGGAAACCAAAATGGAATTGTTTCCAAATCTTTATTTAATTTGATTTATTATTGTCAGATATTTTAACAGAGTGAAAAGTATTGTTTCTTGTCTGCTACACTTCATAGAAGGAAAGGAGAGAGTGCAAAATGTAGTATTACAGTCATAGAGAAAGAGCAACTTAATGCAAGGTAAATCCACTCAAAAGTGACAGCTGCTGGGAAGAAGCTGTTCTTGAGTCAATTGGTGTGTAATCTCAGACTTTTGTTTCTTTTTCCTGACAGAAGAGAGAACATCCAGGCTGTATGGGGTCCTTAATAATGCTGCTTGCTTTGCTGAGGTAGCAGGAAGTGTAGATAGAGTCAATGGATGGGAGGTTAGTTTGTGATGGATTGGGCTACATTCACAATCTTTTGTAGTTCCTTGCAGTCTTGAGCAGAGCAGAGGCCATACCAAGCTGTGATATTCCTGAAATATTTGCCTTTATTCTACAATGCTGCCTGACCTTCTGATTATCTTCTGCCTTTGTTTTGATTTCCACCATCTGTAGTTTTGCTTTAGCATAAAATAATCTGACAAAGTGGTACTTCCCTTTTCATCACACAAGAATTTGTCCCTCCACCTCTGAATCTCACTCTATCATTAAAGTTTACTTACAATTGAGTCCTGGAGGTTTACAACATGGAAACAAGCCCTTCAGCCCAACTTGCCCATGATGCCCTTTTTAACCATTAAGCTAATTCCAATTACCCACGTTGGCTCATATCCCTCAATAGCCATCTTACCCATGTAACTGTCTAAATGCTTTTTAAAAGACAAAATTGTACCTGCCTCTATTACCACCTCTGGCAGCTTGTTCTAGACACCACCCTCTGAAAAAATTGTCCCTCTGGACCCTTTTGTATCTTTGCCCTCTCACCTTAAATCTAGGCCCTCTAGTTTTAAATTCCCCTACCTTTGGGAAAAGATATTGACTATCTAAATGATCTGTGTTGTTCATTATTCTATAGACTGCTATAAGATCATCCCTAAGCTTCCTACGCTCCAGAAAAAAAGTCCCAATCTATCCAACCACTCCTTATAACTCAAATCATTGAATCCAAGTAGCATTCTAGTAAATCTTTTCTGTACTGTTTCTAGTTTAATAACTTTCTATAATAGGGTGACCAGAACTGTACACGGTGTTCCATGTGTGGCCTTACCAATGTCTTGTACAACTTCAACAAGACATCCCAACTCCTGTATTCAATGTTCTGACCAATGACACCAAGCATGCCAAATGCCTTCTTCAATCTGTCCGTTTGTGACTCCACTTCCAAGGAACTATGAATCTGTACCTCTAGATCTCTTTGCTCTGTAATTCTCCCCCAACGCCCTGCCATTAACTGAATAAGTTCTGCATCTGCCGAAATGTATCACCTCACTTTTATCCAAATTAAACTCCAGTTCATCAGCCCACTGGCCCAATTGATCAAGTTCCCATTGCAATCCTAGATAACTGTCTTCATTGTCCGTTATGCCACCAAACTTGGTGTTATCTACAAACTTAGTAATCATGCCTTCTTATGTTCTCATCCAAATCATGAATATAAATGACAAATAACAGTGGGCCTAGCACTGATCCCTGAGACACACTGCTGGTCACAGCCTCCAGTTTGAAAAATAACTCTCTATAACCACCCTATGGCTTCTGTCATCAAGCAAATTTTGTATCCAGTTAGATACCTCACCCTGGATCCTGTGAGACTTAACGTTATGCAACAACCCACCCTGTGGCACTTTGTCAAAGACCTTGCTAAAGTCTATGTAGACAATACCAACTGCACTGCCCTCTTCTACCTTCTTGGTTACTCCTTAAAAACTCAATCAAATTTGTGAGACATGATTTTCCCCTCAAAGCCATGCTGATTGGGAACAATCAGTCTAGCTCTCTAAATGCCTGCAGATCCTGTCTGTCAGAATATCTTCTAACAACTCACCCATTACGGATGTGAGGCTCCCTGGCCTCTGGTTCTCAGGCTTTACCCTACAGAATTTTTTAAACAAAGGCACAACATTTGTCATTCTCCAATCTTCAGGCACCTCATCTGTGACTATTGATAATTCAAATATCTCTGATAGGGGACCCACAATTTCCTCCCTAGCTTCCCACAGTATCCTGGGACACACGTCATCAGGTCCTGGAGATTTATCTATTTTGATGCGCTTTAAGATTTCCAGCATCTCCTTCTCTCTTATATGTACACTCCTCAAGACACCAATACTTATTTCTCCAAGTTCCTTAACATCCATGCTTTTCTCAACAGCGAATAATGATGAGAAATATTCATTTAGGATCTCACCCATCTCTTGTGGATCTGCACAAAAATGACCTTGTTCATCCTTAAGAGGCACTACTCTCTCCTTGGTTACTCCCTGGTTCTTTATTTGTAAAAGCTCTTTGGATTCTCTTTTACCTTATTTGCCAAAACAATCTCATGTGCCCTTTTTACCCTCCTGATTTCTCTCTTAATTCTACTCCTACACCCTCTATGCTCTTAAAGGGATCCACTTAATCCCAGCTGCCAGTGCATGTCATGTGCCTTGTTCTTCTTCTTGACCAGGGCCTCAATATCACAAATCATCAGGGTTCCCCATTTTTGCAAGCCTTGTTCTTCACTCTAAGAGGAATGTGTTTACCTTGAACCCTGGTTAACACTTTGAAAGCCTCCTACTTACCAGACATCCCCTTGCCTATCAACAGACTCCCCCAGTCAACTTTTCAAAGTTCCTGTCTGATACTATCAAAATTGGCCTTGCCCCAATTTAGAATTTTAACTTTTGGACCAGATCTATCAATCTCTACACTAGAGATGTAAACATCTCTAAACACTAATGGAATTACTAGTGCCATAAGTAGGCTTACATTAATACTGCAATGAAATTACTGTGAAAATCCCCTAGTTGCACCTGTTTGGTTACATTGAAGGAGAATTTAGCACAACAAATGCACTGAACCAGCATACCTTTCGGACCGTGGGAAGAAATGAGAACACCCTGAGGAAACCCATGCAGACATGGGAAGAACATGCAAATTCCACACAGACTGTCACCCAAGCAGAGATTCAAACCTGGGTCCCAGGTGCTTTGAGGCCATGATGTGGAGATGCCAACATTAGATTGGGATAACCACAGTAAGAAGTCTCATACCACCAGGTTAAAGTCAAACAGGTTTATTTGGTATCACAAGGTTTCAGAATACTAGAATACTGCTCCTTCATCAGGTGACATGAAGTCGTGGGACTTCATTCAATGAGTGTTCTGCCTGATTGTAGATCCCTAACTCACTGTCTGCTTTGCTTCATCCTGAGCCATTTTTCTTAGTTTTTGTTTAGTGGTTTATTAGTTTTTTTTTTAGTTTATCATAGGATTCTTCCTTAGAGTAGGAGACAAAGATCTTGTGCTCATTTATTAAGGAACAAAAAGGAAGAAATAGGCATTTCAGATATCAGAACAGACAATAGGCTTATATGTGATCCTAAAGGTTTAGGCATGGATAAAAGGCAAGGCTAACATGAAATAGAGGATAGCAATAAATGAATTGACAAGATGTACTGAGAATCAGTGCTGGGCCTTAACTCTCTCAATTTATATAAGCAGTTTGATGAAAGGACTATGACCAAAAGTCACTAACTTTGCTGATTACTCAAAGATATTGGGAAAGTAAGTTGTTAAGAGAATGTAAGGAGACAAGAGGGATATATAGATATTAGGTGAGTGGGCAAAGATCCAGCAAGAGGAGTATAATTAAGGCAGGAAGAATACAAAAAGAATTATATTATCTTGAGAGATTGCAGAACTCTGAGTTGCAATCAGAATGTCCTACTGCATGAATTTTAGAAGGTTAGAATATAGGTTCAGCAAGTATTTCGGAAGGCAAATAGAATGTTATTGTTTATTGTGAGGGAAATTGAATGCAAGAGAATGGAGGTTATATTTCAGTTCTACAGGGCATTGGTGAGACCACATCTGGAGTACTGTGTATATCATTAATCTCCTTGTTTAAAGAAGGATGTAAATATATTGGAAGCAGCTCAGAGAAGATTTACTACATGGAAAGAGTGGATCATATATACATAAAGGCTGGGAAGGCTAGGTTTATATCCACTGAAGTTTAGAAGAATAAGAGGCAACTTGATTGAAACATATAAGATTCTGAGGGGCTTGACAGGATTGGTGTGGAAAGAATGATCTAGATTTTCCTGCAGGAAGAAACAATGAATCACTGTTTAAAGATAAGAGGTTTCCCATTTAAGGAAGAGATTAGGTGAATTTCTCACAAAGGGTGTCAGTCTTTGGAACTCTCTTCCTCACAGGGCAGTGGAGGCAGAGTCTTTGATTATTTTTATGGCAGAGATAGATAAAATTCTTGATAAGCAAGAGATTAAAGATTCTCGGGAGGGATAGGACTGTGGAGCCAAGTTTAAAATCATATCAGTCATAATCTTACTGAATGGCAGAACTGCTCAAAGAGTGAAGTGATCTCCTATTCGAAACCTAATCGAAACATATAAGATGATTAGAGGTTTAGATAGGGTGGACAGTGATAGCCTTTTTCCTAGGATGGAGAAAGCTAGCACAAGGGGACACAGCTTTAAATTAAGAGGTGATAGTTATAGGACGGATATCAGAGGTAGGTTCTTTACCCAAAAGGTGGTTCGGGAGTGGAATGCCCTGCCTGCAGCAGTTGTAGATGCGCCAAGTTTGGTGGCGTTTAAGAGGTTAGTTGATAAGTATATGGAAGAGAAGGGAATGGTTTAGTTTGGAGGGGCATTGCTTTTTATATTGTTCGGCGCAACATCGAAGGCCAAAGGGCCTGTTCTGTGCTGTAATGTTCTATGTTCTATTGTTCCTAATTCATATTTTCATATGTATGTTTGTACATATGTTTGAATGTATGTAAAGCAGAAGCATTAAGTAATCAATTTTCCACTTTATTTACCAGAGAAGATTTAACACACATCAAGTATATAGTGACCACTTACCAGACATACTAGAACTCATGTAAAGAGGGTGTTTGATTTGATTTATTATTGTCACATGTATTAACAAGAAGTGAAAAGCATTGTTTCTTGCACGCTATACAGACAAAACATACTGTTCATAGAGAAGGAAACGAGAGAGTACAGAATATAGTGTTACAGTCATAGTTAGGGTGTAGAAAAAGATCAACTTAATACAAGTTAAGTCCATTCAAAAGTCTAACAGCAGCAGGGAAGAAACTGTTCTTGAGTCGGTCAGTACGTAACCTCAGACTTTTGTATCTTTTTCTTGATGGAAGAAGGTGGAAGAGAGAATGTCTGGAGTATGTGGGGTCCTTAATTATTTTGGCTACTTTGCCAAAGCAGCAGGAAGTCAAAGATGTCTTTTGAAATTATTGCAAGAAATAAATCCAAATAAAGCTCTAGGTCCAGATGAAATACCTCACTGAATCTTAAAGTTAGCAGCTGAGAAACTGGATCCAATGTTGACCTGTTTCTTTCCACAGTGACACAGTGGTTAGCACTGCTGCCTCACAGCGTCAGAGACCCAGATTCAATTCTGGTTTCAAGTTACTGTTTGTGTGGAGTTTATACTTTCTCCTTGTGTCTGTGTGGTTTCCTCCCACACTCTAAAGATGTGCAAGTTAGGTTGATTGGCCATGCTAAATTGACCCTAGTATTAGGGAGACTAGCTGAGTAGCTGTGTAGGGTTGTGGACATAGGGTTGGGTGGAATTGTGGTTAGCACAGACTCAATAGGCTGAATGGCTTCCTTCTGCACTTTAGGGATTCTATGAGTAAACCATACTGGCTACTGATAAGAACATGTGGCATATTTAAAAAAAAGAGGATAAAAGTTGCCCAAGAAACTAAGGCTGGTATCTCTCAACAGCATCATTTGCAAGTGATTTGGACATACTATTCATTCGCATGTCAAGAAGGACTTCGAAGTTCATAAGACCCTGGTACATGGTCAATGTAGTTTTTGGTTAAAATGATCTATAGAAACACCACTTTTACAGATTGCTGATGACCAGCTTCAAGTCCCAAAAGAAATGAAATCCTTCACATGGCAATATGGGATTTCTCAAAAAATGGCTTTGAAAAAGCCCCTCGTGAAACCCTCTTATTCAAACTTCACTGCAGTGAAATCAAGGACGAATTATTAAATAAGCAGAGAGAAAACAGAGAGTGCTTGCAATGGGGAACTATCATGTCCAAAAGTGCGTCAGGGAGCTGTGTTTGGATCTTTACTCTTGTTGACGTACCTCCCAGTAAGTTTAAAAAAAAGGATACATCTATTAGCAAATAACTTTATGCACTGGGGAAAGCTCAAGATTATATTAATGCACTGCAAAATGATCTTCTGGAATTGCATATTTGACAGAACCAATGAGAGATGGCATCCAATACCAAAAATACATTATTTATGGTAAACAAAATGGATCTACCAGCAGATCACTTTAAGTTTTATAATTCTCCAACCAGTAGAAAGATACATAATCACACTTGGGAGTTCATTTTAAAGAAAATCTTCAATGAGAATTCCACATTTAATAGGTAACACACAAAACAAACAAGTTTTCTGGATTTCTGAGAAGAAATTGTAACAAAAATATCAGGTTGCCAAACATGTGTTCATCCAGTTCAGAGTGTGTGAGTTGTGTGTAGTCGAATCCTTATATGACAAAAGATATAAATAAGATTGAAGCAATTCAAAGACATGTTTTATGGTTGCACTTGCTGCACTATGGAGAATACACCAATGTCACATCCTTGATCAAAGATTTCATTTCAAACTGTGCCTGCACTGTAATTAAAGGATTTACGATGTGAAAACAATCAAGGTTTAAAGAAAGATTAGGCTGTTGCTTAGCAACCAGAGACCTACACTAAAAAGCATGTGATTCAGTTATCCGAGAAGAAAGCAGCTCTCATAGACACTGCCAGCAGAGGCAGGACAATGGGGTAACGGGCAGAAAACAAGTCCCAGAAGCTAATAAACAGGTAGTTCTAGAAGCCAGGAGTTGAAAAGAGAAGCCAAAGGGACAAGGAACTGGAATATGAACAATGAAATTAAACAAACTTCACTGAAGTTAAAGAAAGGGGCAGAGAAAGGTTCTCAGTTAAATACACTGCTTAAAGGTACAGACCCGATGAAGTTGGCTAGCAAGAAGCCAGATATCCTAAATAATCTTGATACAGTCTATGAAGCAGTGATGTTCTATTGATGTGGCTGGTTATGAGAGATTGTGTGGAAGCTTGAATGCACCTGGCAATCCAGAAAGGAGAGATTGAAATACTGGAAATAAATCTTTTGTGAGGACATCTGAGAGGAAGTTTTGTTTGGGAGAAGATTCCAAGGTGTGTTTTTCCAAGAGTGGAGTTTGGAAATACTCAGGTGGAAGTCAGATTCCAGTGAGGCTAATTGGCTCACAGTGTGATATGAATCTGGGGAGATTTATGAAAAATTCATAGGCATTATCTTGGGTGGTATCAGCCACTTGGTTTCAGAGAGAGGTGTTTCTGACCACAGATGATATGTTGGTTTTGCATGGACTTTGTACTTACTGTGAACACTATAGTACAAGATTTATTTTGTAATTTACGTTGTCCTCAATAATCTGTGGAAGATATGGATGAAGTGAAAGAGTACAGTATTGTATCAATCTTTTCACATTTAAGTAAGGTTTTATCCTTTTGTTTAAAGTTAATTGCCAGTGCTGTGACTTTATCCACATCTCCAAACAAAAGATAAAAGTTACAGTCTATTGGGTCAGGATTCCATTGTGGGACCTGACTGTCTAAGTGTAACAGTGGCATAATGATTAGCACTGCTGCATCACAGCACCAGGGACCTGGGTTCGATTCCCAGCTTGGGTCACTGTCTGTGTGGAGTTCACATGATCTCGCATGTGTCTGCATGAGTTTGCTCCGGTTTCCTCCCACAGTCCAAAGATGTGTAGGTTAGATTGATTGGTCATACTGAATTGCCCCTTAGTATCTGCAGAACTAGCTAGGGTAAACTCATGATGTTATGAGGATAGGGCTGCGATGGGATTGTGGTCAGTACAGACTCGATGGGCCGAATGGCTCCTTCTGCACTGTAGGGAATCTTTGATCAGCTGGGATCATTACAAAAAAGAGAACTACAAAGTAGGGAGAAAACTGGACAGATCATGTTTTGTAAAACATGGAATAGACTGGAGAGAGTTGATAGAAACATGTACCTTATGGCCTCAGGCATAAATTATAAAATCCATTTGTTTCCAACACATATCAACAATCCTTTCTCCCTCCAAGGGCAATCCCACAATCCAACAAGCAACAAAGGAAATAATCACAGCTTCATTATTTGAGACTTTTATCTCTCGATTAGTTCCATTTGTAAATATTCATAAATGATCATGATACTATTTCAGCAGACCATATCTGGCTTAGCTAGTACTGTAAGTCTCACAATACCAGGTTAAAATCCAATAGGTTTATTTGTAGCAAAAGCCACTAGCTTTCAGAGTACTCGCTGCTCCTTCATTAGGTGAGTGGAATTTCAGTTCACAAAGAGGACATATAAAGACACAACCTCAATTCACAAAATAATGGTTGGAATGCGAGTCTTTACAAAGAACAAAGAACAACACAGCACGGGAAACAGGCCCTTCGGCCCAACGAGCCCGTGCCGCCATCCTAACGTCTTAATGACATATAGAGACCAATATAGGGACAATTTGTTACCCAATCAGCCTAAGAGCACATTTTTGGGATGTGGGAGGAAACCGGAGCACCCGGAGAAAACCCACGCAACCACGGGGAGAACGAGCAAACTCCCGCAGACACAGGCCCAAATCCATGTGTCTGCACAGCAACAGCGATAGTCTCTGAGCTGTCATGTTGCCCATCTGATGGTCCAGTTTAAGCATACCCTAACGACATGAAGCACTAGGCCACTCCTGAAGTAACATCCAGGAGCAGCCCTCGCACGACCTGCCGAATGCATGCACCTTGTTGGTCAACAAGGTGGACCGAACAGCCTGTGGAAACAATTAAAGTACTTAAACAGTCCTCCTATATCCCTCTATCTGCAGACCGCTCATGTGGCTGTCCAAGAGACCCTTAAACAACCCTAGCGTGCCTGCTCCCACCACCCCACTCAGTAGCGCATTCCACACCCCCACTACCCTTTGTGTGAAAAAATGCCCTCTAATATTCGTCTTATACATAGCCCCCCTCACCCTAAGGCCGTGACCCCTCGTTCTATCCGATTCTAATGGTGGAAAAAGCTTACCACCATTTACTCTATCTATACCCCTCATAATCTTATACACCTCTAATAGATCCCCTCTCAGCCGACGTCTTTGAAGGGAAACAACCCCAGTGCGTTCAATCTTTCCTCGTAAGACAGCCCTTCCATACCAGGCAGCATCCTGGTAAATCTCCTCTGCACTCTCTCCAGGGCCTCCACATCCTTCCGGTAGTACGGCGACCAGAACTGGATGCAGTACTCCAAGTGAGGCCTAACCAACGTTCTATACACTTGTACATCAGACTCCTACTCTTGTATTCTATACCCCTTCCTATGAAGGCTAACATACCATACGCTTTCTTTATCACATTCTCCACCTGTACTGACACCTTCAGAGACTTGTGAACCTGCACCCCCAGGTCTCTCTGCGTCTCTATACTCCGGATAGTTTTACCTTTTATCCTATAACTCCCCTCTACATTATTCCGGCCAAAATGCATCACCTCGCATTTATCCGGATTAAATTCCATTTGCCATCTATCTGCCCAATCTACCAGCCTATCTATGTCCTGTTGTATTGCCTGGCACTGCTCCTCAGTCCCCGCCAATCCAAGCATCTTAGTGTCATCAGCAAATTTGCTGATCACACCACCTACCCCCTCTTCCAAGTCATTTATATAAATCACAAATAGAAGAGGTCCTAGTACTGAGCCCTGTGGCACACCACTAGTGACTGACCTCCAGTTGGAAAAAGAGCCTTCCACTACTACCCGCTGTCTCCTCCTCCCAAGCCAGTTCTCAACCCATCTACATACCTGGCCCTGTATCCCATGCGCCTTCACCTTTTTTATCAGCCTACCATGGGGAACCTTGTCAAACGCCTTACTGAAATCCAAGTAGACGACATCAACGGCTTGTCCTTCATCAACCGTTTTTGTCACCTCTTCAAAAAATTCCACTAGATTCGTAAGGCACGACCTCCCCTTAACGAAGCCATGCTGCGTATCCCTGATCAGATCGCAGCGCTCCAGATGCTCATACATCCTGTCCCTGAGGATCCTCTCCATTAGCTTACCTATAACTGAAGTCAAGCTCACCGGCCTATAGTTCCCTGGGTTATCCCTCTGACCCTTTTTAAACAACAGTACTACATTTGCAATCCTCCAGTCCTTTACAGGTTTACAGGTAATCAAGTCTTAAAGGTACAGATAATGTGAGTGGAAAGAGGGTTAAGCACAGGTTAGAGAGGTGTGTATTGTCTCCAGATGGGACAGTGAGTGAAATTTTGCAAGCCCAAGCAAGTTGTAGGGGTTTCAGATAGTGTGACATTTTAGTTAGTGCTATCCACATTGGCAGAATATGGATGTTAGTCTCTGATGCTGACACATTCAAAAAAAGGAGAAGCAGAATTAAGGGCAGAACAAGGGAGACAGCTTCCAAGTTTACCCCCCCCAACCCTCTCCACTTCCAGTAAAAAAATGTTTATTCTAATAATAACTGTTATCTGAAAATTTTCCATTTCTTTACTAAGGGGGACAGCAGATCCAAGTTCTCTATTTTGTAATGTAATGTTGTGTCTTTCAGCGCACCCAAAAACTCTTCACAATCAATGAAATACCTTTTAAAATGTAGCCACTGTTGCAATCTGAAAAATGCGGCAGTCAATTTACACGCAACAAGATTGCACAAACAGCAAAGGTATGGCTGATTCATGTCAGTTACCTGGGGTAGCTCTTTCAAGGCACCAAACAAATAAACAAACTCAAATTTACTTAGTGACAAATAAAAAGGAGCAGCCCCCAAAAAAGAACGGGAGGATGACCCGAACAAAAGCAAAGTCAAAAGGAAACTTAAAACATTGAATCAAAATGTGATTGCAAGGATCTATAATGCACCCCAGCCCCTGCGGTGTCCAGTGGGCGCGGAAGGCATCAACTGCACTCGTGGACACCACATGCTACTTCTCCAGGGATACCTGGATACAAGTATAGTCGCGATAGCGGGGCAGACAGTCAGGATGGGCGACCCTGTCGATCGCCTGTTGCCTGGCCCTATGGATGGCTCGCTTTGCCAGGCCCAGGAGCAGGTTCACAAGGAAGTCACACTCCTAACCTGCCCTCACCTCCACACCAAGTACCCCTGGGTAGTTTATAACCCACAGACTATTTTACTTCTATCTGAGACAGCAGCTGAGACATCAGTTTAGCCTCTCAACCACCTCCTGAAACAGTCAGAATATTCAGCCTCTGAATATTCTGGTAAGCACTCTTCGAGGGGGCCTTCATGACACACGACAGAATTGCTAAGCAGAGACTGATAGTCAAGTTCCGCACACAAGGATGGCCTCAACCGGGATCTTAGGTTTGTGTCACACTATCTGTAACCCTCACAACTTGCCTGGGCTTGCAAAATCTTACTGACTGTCCTGGTTGGAGACAGCACACATCGCTTTAACCTGTGCTTAATCCTCTCTCCAAGTCACATTGTCTGTACTTTTAAGACTTGATTACCTGTAAAGACTCGCATTTGAACCATTATTTTGTAAACTGACTTTGTGTCCTTGTTTGTGAACAAAACTTTCATTTATCTGATGAAGGAGTAACGCTTGAAAACTAGTGGCTTGTGATACCAAATAAACCTGTTGGACTTTAACCTGACGTTGTGAGACCTCTTGCAGAATCAGAAGACAATGCACCTAAATCTCTGGATTAAACTCATTAACTACCACGAGATCACAGATTGATATCTGATTACCACCTCATCCTCGTTGATCTATTAATCACGGGTTTGATTGTTTTTTAACTATTTAACTGCGCGTTGAAGCAGTTCGGAGGGATCAACACCAATTGAGAGGGGGCTAAATTGTTCCTGAATAAAATACATCTTTCCAGCTATAGTTTGGCCTGTATGTGCTGATTCTTAGAGATGGAGGGGTTTGTCTACACACCCCTGAACACATATACCTATAACAACTCAAAGGCAAGGCAGCAGAATTGGAATCGGAAAAGCTACCCACATGGTACAGTAGAAGCTGTTGAATATTTGGACAACTACAAGAGAGCACAACTGAAAGCTATTCTTTCTCAAGTTAACCCCAACCTGACTCCCCGACTCAGGAAAGCAAATACCAAAGAGATCGGAATCCAGGTAAACCCCAAGGTAGATGTTTCTGTCCAGTGCTCCCTAGGGCCTAGGACCCTCCCTCGCCAGAAGCGCCGAACGACAAATGAAAGCGCAGCGCCGGGGACCCGCTCCCCTTCCCCGGGCGCTGCCGCTGATTCCGGCAGTGAGCCGGAGGCCGCTGGAGACACGGCGCCTTCTCCAGCGGTTGTGCGTTTCTCTCGCCCCATCGCCGTCTACTCCCCCGCGTTTGACCGGTGCCTGCTAGAAAAAGACAAGGAGCCCGGAAAACCCGAGGGACAGAATATCCTGGAAAACCGGGAGGACGATTCTGCCCCACAGCCCGAACCCAAAGCAGAAGCTCCTCTTCCAGCCAGAAACAGTGCGGACACAGCTGAGGAAGAAAGCCAGGGAAACGCCGAGCAGAAGGAAAAAGACAGCAAGGCAGGCGAAGTGAGCCAGAAATTCAGATTTCAGGTAAAACTCCAATGTTTAGCCTCAAGTGATTGTAATGTCGAAAAGTGACAGTTCCGAAGATGCGGAGCTTCAATTCTTGCTCAGTGGACGGAACAAACTCCTAATCATCTCCTTGTTGAGTTATGGTCCCCTGACAAGGGATCTACAGAAAAGGTCCGAACAGACATTACACCTGATCGTGCGCTTGATCTTAAGGCTAAGCTAGATTGAGGAAGTCGGGGTTTATTTTAAGGTGCGAGGAGATTCACTAATAAATGCCTCAATAGTGAGGGGTCGGGACAGACTAGTTGGGGGACAACAGCTCTTATCATTGGTGAAGAATTGATCCAGACCATAGATTTGAGGTGACTAGCGAGAAAAGCTATAGGATCTAGAATACATTGTCTGAAAAGTGTGGTAGAGTCGGGATCAATTGAAGCCCAAAGGAATTGAATCATTATTTAAAAAGCAAGGGTGGAATGAAAGCTCCATATTTGCTAAACATTTTTTTTAACTCTATGCTCAGTCACTTTAATGTGCTAACCTGAATTAGTTTACCTGCATGTGTAGTTTAGAATAAACTTGGAGTATTCAATTGAAATTTTAACTGTAGGAGAAAGATATTGGCTTAGGCCAACGAATTGCTCAAATCTGACTTGTAATTTTGTTAACGTTAACGTTTCAGTTTCTGGAACAGAAGTATGGCTATTATCACTGCAAAGACTGCAATATCAGATGGGAAAGTGCTTATGTCTGGTGTATTTCTGGAACCAACAAGGTAAATTTCAGCACTGGAAGTTATTGTGGTGGGGACATTGAGATGTACTTTAAACTCTGTCAGAGAGGAAGCAGGGACGTTAAAGCAGGAGATGCTATCATTTTTGAGGATAATTTTGTCAACCTTGGCATGTTGTTCTAATAGTGGAGCACATTGAAAATGACTTAAAGCACACCAGCATTCTTTTAAATAGTTGTAAAAACTTTAAGGATGGAATATTCCTTTTTTTGCTAATATGATCATAAATGATCTGTACTTTAAACTCTTGCCTTGGCTTCATAATCCCTTATACTAAATGCTCAATATTTCATTTGAGCCAGTATCAATGCTTTTGGGTGAGATTTAAGTGCTAGTCTGCTATTAACCTTTTTGGTGATGCATCTTGCTCAAGATATTTGGAAGAAAGTCATGTTTTAAGATGGCCTCTCCTGGAAACAATTCTTTGAGCCCTTATCACCCATTTTTAAAATCCAGAAAAGGGATAGGTTTCTGATTCTTCATTATCATTTCTGAAGCCAGGATAAGTGGAAAATTGACTGTACCAATTGCAAAAAGTAAGCTTGTAACTCATGCTAAATGTTAACAAGATATTTCATTTCAAATCAAGTAAGATTAAGAGGCTAGAACACAAATTGTGATTTTTCAGTAGGAATGAAATGGGGCACATGAGAAATCTTTGGGGAGAATTAGATCCTCCTATTTGGGGAGAATAAACAAAGATTGCAAAAGGATGGTATGCAAGTATAACAGTAATTAAGAATGCTTATAACTACTTGCAAGGGTAATTAGATACATGTTGAGGTTATACATGCAGGGTATTGGAAAATCAAATTTTATTTTAGAAGTTTTTTGTGAAGGGTAACAAATAGCTTTCATTTCCTTATGTGAGCAGAGTAAGTAGCCAAAAGCTAGACATGAAATGATCTACAATGGATGAAGTTCCCCTTTGGGAAAACTAAAATCCAAAGCAGTGATTGGCATCTTCAGGGCAGCAGAACTCATCAGATTTGAAATTGAGTAGGTTGGGCTTTTACTTCCTGGTGTTCAGGAGAGGTGACCCTTTTGAGATGTAGGACTCAAATGGCTTGACATGTGGATGCTGAGGTAGTTTGAATGTTGGACCAGATTGCATAATTGCAAAGGGGTTGCTCATTTAACTTGGGTGAGGAATTTTTTCTCTAGTGAATCTAGAATTCTCTACTGCAGAGACCAGTTGAGACTGGGTCATTAAGTATTTTCAAAGCTGAGATAAACATTTTAATTGATTATGGGGATCAGGTGGGATTATGGATTTGAGGATTATTGATCAATCATGATCTAATTGAATGGCAGTGGTCAAATAGTCTGTCTACTTCTGCTCCATATCTTGTAACAGTGGACTCTTGAATAGGTTACACATGTCCAAAGAAATCTGATCAGTAAGAAGTACTGAATAGTGTTTTGGGGCCCAATTTCATGTTGCAACCTTGTAAAAATTAATCTTAAATAGTAGTAAATATTTAAGCTGCTGTGACTTAAAGCATGTGAAACTTTGACATGCAAGAGTCATGACTAACTGCTGTAGAATTTTTGACCCAATCCTGGCACTCAGTGGGAGATGGATGAATAAACATCTCATGTTATTAAGCATTCTTAACTTTTTTCAGGTTTACTTCAAGCAATTTTGTCGCAAATGTGATAAGGGATATAATCCTTACAGGGTGGAAGCTATTCTGTGCCAGGTAAGATCATTCCATAATCTGGGCTATGGTATAGTTTGCCACTTGAAGTCTAATTTTAAGCATGGCTAAGAAGTCATCTTGACAATTGTGCTGCAATGAACTAATAACAATCAAATTTATTGAGCAGATTAGTTACCAAATTCCATAACACTTGAATAGACTGCCTGAAGTAATCATGTTGCTTTGGATGAAACTGTCACCTATATATGAGGAAAGCATCCCCCAAGTCAGTTTAGTATCACAATATTAAAGCTTCAATTGGGGTGAAATGAACTGTCCATTTTGAAACACTAAATTGATGCTGTAGGAATTTTATTTAGAACTAGATGAGGCATTGCAAATCTTCATGAAGTTGTATTTAATAGTAATCTTGTTTCTATATTTAGACTTGCTTCAAAACCCGCTGCACTTGCATTCAAAAGAAGCGACACATTGACCCAAAGAGACCACACCGCCAGGAATTGTGTGGTCGTTGCCGAGGCAAGAGATTATCCTGTGACAATACATATAGTTTCAAGTATATTGTCTAAATTATTTAACATTCTCTTGTGTGGTACTAAAGCTACTGACCTGGCATGGATAATGGATCTTTTGTATTCTGATGTAGCATAATTATGTAAGTGAAATGTGAATTAAATTATTAAAGCACTTAAACTTTGTAATGTTTGAGCAATTAAATGGAGTTGTGGAGACAGTACTGGTTTTTGTGATCCAAATAAACCAGCACTTTGTCATGGCTCTGTAACAAGTCAGTGGCAGCTTTTGCAGGAGGTATGTACAAATGGAATGAAGTTGATGTATCTAAAATAGGGATCTAATTAAGGAACACATGCCTAATCCAGGTGATCATATTCCTCCAACTCAATGTTCTTAGTATTTTGTTCAAATGAGGTCACTCCTCAATCTACCAAATGCCGGAGAATATAGCCCATCCTACTACTCCACTTGCAACAATCTCCACATTTAAGAACTTTGAACCACTAAGGAGACTGGACTCCAGATGTGGTGTTGCCAAAACACTAAGTTGAATTTGCCTTCAAATTTCTCAATGTACATATTGAACTTTTATACAAGGACCCAAAGCTCCTCTGGCACCATTTACTGACTTGTTCTGTTCTGATTTGTGCATTCTTCATACTAAGTGGGTAGTGCTTCCCACATGTCAGTCATCCTGTCCAATTACTGCACCTGCACAATCCTTTTGCATTCTCTTCTTTCTCTGCAGAGCTTACTTTCTACCACAGCAGTTTATATTTGGTCCTCATCTGATCATTGATTGTAAATAGTTGAGATTCAAACTGATCCTTGAAACACCCCATCCTGCCACTCTGTTGGAACAAGATTTTTGTTTTTGGTAATAGGAGACAGTAATAGTGGAAGGGTGTTTTTCTAGCTGGAGGTCTGTCACTAGTGGTGTGCTGCAGGGCTCAGTACTGGGACCTCTTCTATTTGTAATATATATAAATGACTTGGAAGAGGGAATAAGTGGAGTGATCAAGTTTGCAGACAATATAAAGATGGCTGGACTTGCAGATAGTGAGAAGCATTGTCAGGCGATGCAGCAGGACATAGGCTGGTAGCTTGGGCAGATAGATGGCAGATGGAATTCAATCCTGATAAATGAGGTGATGCATTTAGGGAGAAAGAATGTAGCGGGGAGGTATATGATAAAGGGTAGATCTTAGAGTATAGAAACAGAGGGACCTGGGGGTGCAGGTGCACAAGTCTCTGAAGGTGGCAGAGCAGGTGGAGAAGGTTGTGAAGAAAACATATGGTATGCTAGCCTTTATAGGAAGGGGTATAGAGTACAAGAGCTGGCCTTTAATGTTGCAGTTGTATAAAACGTTGGTTAGACCTCATTTGGAATACTGTGTCCAGTTCTGGTTGCCTTACTACTGGAAGGACGTGGAGACTCTGGAGAGAGTGCAGAGGAGGTTTACCAGGATGCTGCCTGGTATGGAAGGTCTGAGTTACGAGGAGAGATTAGGCAAATTGGGACTGTTTTCCTTAGAAAGACGTAGACTTAGAGGAGATCTAATAGAGGTGTACAAGATTATGAGGGGTATAGATAAACAGGGTTAAGCTTTTTCCTAGGATGGACTCGAATAGCACGAGGGGTCACGGGCTTAGGGTGAGGGGGGTAAGGTATAATTTGGATGCTAGAAGGAGTTTTTTCACACAGAGGGTGGTGGGGGGTATGGAATGCGCTACCAAGTAAAGTGGTGGAGGCAGGTACTCTGGAGTTATTTAAGAAATACTTAGATGGGCACATGAACAGAATGGGAATGGAGGGGTATAGAAAACTGATTTAAAATAGGGATCATGAGCCTTGAGAGTCCCTGGGAAGTGTGTAGATAGATGATATTGATGTACTTGTTTTTATCCTCCAGGTGCTTTGGTCCACCCTGTTGTCTAACAAGGGGCATACATGCAATGGGTCGTGAAAGGGCTGCTCTTGAATTTTTTTTTGAATATCCTAGTGCTTCATGTCATTAGTGTACACTTGACCTGGACCATTTGATGGGCAACATGACAGCTCAGTGACTATTGCTGTGCAGATACAGCCTGTGTCTATGGGAGTTTGTGCATTCTCCCCATGCTTGTGTGGGTTTTCTCAGGTTTCCTCTCACATCCCAAAGATGTGCTCTTAGGCTAATTGGCAAAACAAATTCTCCCTAAATTGTCTCAAATTTGGTTTTTAATCCATACATCTATAAACATGGACAGGGATCACAGGTAGATGTGGGAACATCAGGGTGGTGGTGTGGGCTCGTTGGGCTGAAGGGTCTGTTTCCTGTGCTGCTTTGTTCTAACAATCTTCAATCTATGCTAACACCATGTTCTAACCTTGAGCATTATTAACTTCTGTAGTTAGCCATAATTACAACTGTTCTAGTGGAGATTTTCATTCTTAAACTAATCCACTGCTATACCTTTTAAATCAGCTTTCCCCTCATTGTGTTTTGTTTCAATACAAGATTAGAATTTTATTTACATCACTCTTCAAACAAAATCTTTTGTACAAGACTGAACAACACATTTACAAAGTAATCTGTTCCCTTTAGATACTGGACATTCTCAAAACTGGTTGAGATTCAAACAGCCTTTGCCAATTTGGTTTACCAAGGCTCAAAGGTTAGAAGTTCCCCATGATTTTGCATTATTGTTACTTCACAATTGTTCTGAGGCCTATAAACTAATTCCACTAGTCTCCTGCCCTTTGTTTCTTGGCTCTCGTACTGATTCTACATTTATTTTTTTTCTCTCTTGGCTAGGATCCTTTCTCTACCTTTATCAGGGCAAGAAATAACCTTTTCCATTTGAGTTTTTTAAGCCAAGGATCCCAAAAATAGTTTTGACTTGATCATGCTGAACTCTCATCTCAGTTGTGCTTGCCAGATTGAACACTTTTTTTATTGTCTGTGCTATGACTTGTTGTGAATACTTCATACATTAAGTCATAACATAATTCCTTTTTGCATTTTTTGTTAATGTCCTATTATGAGTTCTTTGTCTTGATTTTTGAACACTAGACTGTTTAGTCTTGACTTGCTTTTATTCTACCTCTTTAAAGCCTCTTGCTAATGATGTCTGGGGACAAATTTCTTCCCACAAGGTGTGAGAACTCGTCATCAGCCAGTGTCCAGCTTTCAGCACCATCCTGTTATCTGGACTAAAGCAGGATTGAATTTGTCAGTTACCTGACTGTACATGGCAGGTAGTCAAGTAAGACCAGGCCCAATGCCAGAGGCAGATTTGGTAGGAATGGGGGCACCAATGCCAGGCAGCATAAGACACTTGTCAGCTCCAGTCACTGCATTGTGAAATAGCTACCCCTGATCTAGCTATTAGGCATCCCAAATTTAACAAATGGGAAATGAAGGAGCTCTCTCTTGCTTTACTGTAGTTGGCTGCTTCATTTGAGTTGCAGCTTGTGGTACATTTAACATCCCCAATTCTGAATGTCGCTTAATTCTGAGGAAGTAACATGCTGTGGATAAAGAGGAACTTATGTATAGATACTTGAATTTCCAGAAGACATTGGGTTATTATAAAATAAAAGCTCCTGGGATTGAGGATAATGTGACAATGTGGATAGAATGGCTAGATCAACAAGCAGCATAAATGAGTTCAGACTGGCAAGATGTACCAAGTGGTGTGTGACAGGAATCCATGCTGGGACCTCAACTGTTTCCAATTTATATAAATTTGGTTGCCAAACTTGCTGATGACCCAAAGATATAATGTGAAATTGTCCATTTTGGCAAGAATAGAAGCATATCTAGTGAAGGGGCAGAAGAATCTGGGTGTCTTAATGCATGAATCAGAGGTAATATACAGGAGTGAATTGTTGGAACATTACAATTTATTGTAAGGAGAATGCAGAGCAATAGTGAGACCACATCTAGTGTATACAGTTTTAGAATACTTTCATGAGACCAAGTTGGAAGCAGTTCAGAGAACATGTACCTACACTAATAATAGGATAGTTGCCTTGAGGAAAAGTTAGGCTGTTTTTTTTTGTATCTGGTGAATAAGAGGTGACTTGATTGAAACCTTTTAACTTCTTGAGAAGTCTCCATAGGATGGATGGGGAGAGGATGTTCCCTCTTATGGGAGAACTGATGTCAGTGCTTTAAAAAAAATAAGGCATAGCTATTAAAATGAAATTGAGGCAAAATGTTTTGAAGGCAGTGAATCTTTGGAACTCTTCCTGGGATGCTTACGGAAGTGGAGTTTTTGAATATGTTTAAGGTGAAGGAGAATAGATTCTTTGGAAGTAAATGGGTTATTGGGGATGGATGGGATGAGATTTGAGGTTAATAATCAACCATTATCTTGTTAAATGGTAGAGCAGGCTTGAGAGGTTAAATGAACAAAACTGGAATAGGCCATTCATATTTGTTTGCTTTCTACAGACCATTTTGATATGAGGTACTGTGAATTGTGCAAACATTCCACTTCTGACTGTGATTTAATAGCGGTAAGATTGTTGAAGCAGCTGAAAATGATTGGGCTTAGGACACCATCTTGAGGAACTTATGCAACAATGTCTTGAGACTGATATGATGTCTTATCATTGCCCATCTTATTTCTGAAACTTCAAGGATTATTTTCAAACTTTTGTGTCTGTCTACTACCTAATTTGAAATGCAATACTTAAAATGTGATTTTATGAATCATAATTTTGGAAAACAACATGTTGAAATCACAATTACTTCACAAAAAAGAACTTAATGCACAAAGTTTAATAGAGGCCAGTTTGGGAGAATTACAATCTGATTTTCTTCTGCTTACAGTTCATAGAATCCTGTACCATTCAGTTATATCCTACCCATTTTAAGAAACTGAGTTTCAATAAGGTACAATAGAGAAGCAGCCAAATTTACAACCTACCACATTTTTACTGGTAGTTTTGATACACTTGAAGTGTCGTAAGTGCAATGGAAAATATTAAAGAAAACTCACATTTCCACAAGGAATAACGTTACTAAACATGATATATTGCAGTTGTACACTGTCCATGAATATACAGAACCAAACGTTGGAAATACTTCACAGTAGCTGTAAAATTATTTACAAGGTAAATAAGTTATATAGATACATCTAGAGATGTCATTAAATGTGCAGAGATTTTTTTTACATGCAAACTTAATTAGCTCCTGAATGAGGAAGAATCTCAGCATAAGCAGACACCCGCTCCCCCATCCCCACACTACAGATTCAGAGCTATGTGGCTGAATTTAGAAAGTTGAAGCAGCGGCTGATTTTTTTAAAAAACATTTCAAAGAATTTATATTTTACATTTAAATGGGCATGCTTGACATATCAGTAGGCATTAACTAATTGGATGTGAAAATTTTAGCCTCATCCGTGAAATGATTAAAAGCAGCACTCTATAAAAAGTCCATATAGCTTTTTCATCTAGTAGAAAAAGCAGCCAACACCCAAACATTTCTCATCTGAACTGTTCACGATATTTCAAGTACAGTACAAATCCCAATGTATGGCCCAGTCAAACATCTTAGACAAGAACTAAGTGCCATTTTTCTAATAAAAATGTGCTTTTATAGCAGCTCAGTGTGAACAAGTACTGATATAGTAATGATGCTCTGTTCTAGGCATACAATAGCATTTTTTAGCATTTAAAAAAGATTGAAACACAGGCTTTCAGCTTAACAAAACTGCTTCCTTGTGCATTGCACACAGCTTCATGTTGCCTGCTATTACGTTATTTAGTAAGCCAGTAGTCACAAACCACACACTTCAGCATACAATTTGCAACCAATCTGTGGCAATGGCATTAGTTATCAATATCTTAAAAGTAAAATTACATTTTTGTCAAAATAGTTCATAAAGAATAGTTTGAATGTTTGATGACCTTTGGTATCCTCACTTAATATGTGAACCTGTATTTTGTCAGCTTATTGTAGTTACCCAAAATAAGAATAGATGCGTGCTTTGAAAATTAACTTTTTATATTCATCTGGGTATTTTTACTTTTGATATTGCTATATCTTTCCACTTAAATTTACTGAAACTGTTAAGTGTCACAAATGTGAAAACAGCCTGGCTAAGTTTTTCTAAGATTGAAAAGATACTGAAGGACATCAGACCAGCATTGCAGCATTTCCAGTCGTAAACAAAAGAGAGACAGAACACTTCTGTCAGAGACTAGTGCTCGTGTCTGGAAGATAAGTACTGATGACACGATAACTCTGAGCCTTCTGAATCATATCCTGAATCTCTCCATTCAGCTCCATCAGCTTTGAACTGATTTCTGATAAATCGTGATTGGAGCCGAGCAGTGCAAATGTGCCTGTTTGTCCCAATGTTTGGTGTCTGAAGTAAATATTTAGTAGTGTCTGGACCTCATCCTCCACGTTATTGCCAAATATATCATTGGGCCAAATGGTCCTGTAACAATATTAAAAAGAGTTAATGTATCAAATATTAAATTGTAGAGCATTTTTGCATTGATTTATTGATTATCAAAAAATGAATAAGTATGAAATGATGAAAATGGTCAGATCAATACCACCTCACTTTTACCCATTTATCATCCAATTTTCCAGTTGGTTCACGTACAGGCACTAAAGGTGTCAGTCAGTTTGTGTTTAATTGTAAGAAAATTTGGTTCCATTGGGTATGTTACCTACTCTACAGTACAAAATAGGGATCCATTATTCTTAAGTGTGCTGTTTATGGTAGTGGATTTTGAAACTACTTGATCTTCTTGCATTTCTTTTTCATTTCCCTTCATTCTACAATGAAGCTTTGCACCATATGCTACATAGCTTCATGGTATCCACTATTAAGTCATTTTATTAAGCTCATTTTATTTGTGTACAATTTACTTCACAGACTCCAAGTCAGGATACAGCCAAATGTTAAAACGGACCATCTAGCAAGACACTTGGTTAATATTTTTATTTGAAAAAAGTGTAATTTAGCCATAAAATTTATATATAATTCCAATTTGTGCCAAGCTTCCCCATCACTGAAGATGGGGATATTTGTAATGCCTCCTTCGCCAGTGAGTTATTTGATTGTCCTCCATCACTGACGACTGGAAATGGCAGGACTGCAGCGCTTAAATCTGATCTGTTTGTTGGGAAATCACTTTATTCTGTCTATTGCTGCTGCCGATGCTGTTGAGCAAGCAAGTCATCCTGTAGCTTCATTGGGTTGATAACTCATTTGTAGGTGCTACTCCTGTTTTATCCTTGTGGCTCTTCATTGAACCAGGGTTAATCCCTTGGCTTAGTGGTGATGGTGGATATGACAGACAAAGACATTACTAATTGTGTTTGAGTACAATTCTGCTGATGGGCCACAGCTCCTTGTGTTGCCCAGTCTTGAGATGCTAGATCTTTTGGAACCTATCTCTTTAGCACAGTGGTAGTGATACAAAATGCAATTGAGGGTATCCTTTGACTCACAAAGAAGGTGGTGGTCACTTCCCCAATACTTTCATGGACTGATTCATCTGCAACAGACAGGTTGGTGAGGATGAGGTTAAATGTGTTTCCCTGACCATATGCTGCAAACTGAGTCTCAGACTATGTCCTATAGGACTTGGCTACTTGTGATGTTACTGAGCCACTCTTGAAGATGAACATTTAAGTCCCCACCCAGAGCATATTTCACATCTTTGCCATGCTCAGTATTTTCTCCAAGTGGTGTTCAATATAGTGGAGTACCAATTAATTAACTATGGGGAGGGAATTTGGGATGATGTGATGGGGAGCCAGCAATCAGCCGGTTTTATTGCCTATGTTTGATGTAATTTCATGGGCACTGGAGCCAATGTTGAAGACACCCAGGGCAACTCCATTTCGATTTTATACCATTGTGCCAACAGTGGGATAGGACATATTCAGGGATGGTGATGGTACTGTCTGGGACATGATATGTAAGCTATTATTCTGTGTATGATATGTCAGACTGTTGCTTGACTAGTCTGCGGGATAGCCCTCCCAATTCTGGCCCTAGCACCTAATGTTCGTAAGGAGGAATTTTGGTGTTAGGATTGTATTTGCTGCCCTTGGTGCCTAGGTTATTGTCAGGTGGTCTGGCTGATTTAATTTCTCTTAAACAATTTAGCAGTTTGATACAACTGAGTGGCTTGCTTGGCCACTTCAGAGGGCATTTAAGAGTCAACCACATTGCTGTGGATCTGGAGCTGCATATAGGCCATATCAGGTAAAGATGGCAGGTTTTCTTTCCTAAAAGATATGAATAAATCAATTTTGCCCAGTGACTTTGACAGATTGCTCAAGGACCCACCCAATATGCGTAACCTACTCATTTGCGTAACATACTCATATAGTGTGGACCACAGCCTCAGGTACTTGTCAAAGGTGCTTTTCTGAGCAAACATTTCTATAGGGGACAGGTGGAGAGGAGGGTGACTGTGTTTCTTATCTATCTGGTGGAGCTGCAGCTACAAGATGCCTTGTGTGAGTGTTCCAATTACCCAACTGCTCTCCACTAACAACCCCACCCACAATGGTGGCCAGATGAAAAGGCCACTTTTAACTTAAAGTTTGTACTAAGTAATTGTTTGCTTTAGCTCCCATTTGAACTTAACAGCACTGAACAGAAGCCTACAAAATTCTGCCCTTGTGTTGCATACTGAGGTTATTCACACAATCTGATGCATCAGGACAAGGATGGCATTGCAAACATTTTTCTTTTCTACCTAGAGATATATCCCTGTGAATACAATTCATTTCTGTCCTTTAGGTAAGTAGGGATGGCTCAGGTAACCACTGTGAGGCAGGAGCAGGATACAGCCCAATCCTGCATCTAGCAACAACCAAGAGTACTTTGACTTGATCAGGTTTTGGAGAGGGAGTATCTTTCCTGCATACCCCATTTCTGTTTCATCTTGGCTATATGCTCCTTCCAGTTTTTGAAATTGTGCAGCCCACTCCTTGTAAGCAATGTTTCTGGCATCTGACTTGATGAAGTGGACAAAGGATCAGTCAATCCAGTTCCCAAAGAATATTGCGTTATTTCTGTTATATTTACTTTGCCTCCCAAGGTCAGTTTGAACTGGCCACAAATGCTTAATCTGTGAACTGATTGCAGATCTGAGCAAAAGAAGGCAATGTCATCCATGTACAGGAAGGCTTTGAGTTGATTGTCTCTGCTGCTGGGATTGTCACCCTGCTTCACATCATATTTTTCCTCATGGACTCTGCAAACATTCGATACAGCATGCGTATGATTATATAGAGTTCACAGAATGGAAACAGGTTTTTTGGCTCTAGCAGTCCATGTCAAGTCTTGTGTTTCACTTGTGCATTCTCCCATATTTTTTAATCTAAATCTATCAAGTTAACACTCAAGTTCCTTCTCCCTCAAATACTTGTCCAGCTTCCCCTTAAAATAATCTATGCCATTTGCTTTGTGTGATCATAAGTTCCACATTTTCATCACTCTTTTTGGTCTAGAAATTAGCAAGATAGAGGAAGGAAGACAGCCTTGACTGAATCTGGATTTTATTGGAAAGTTGCATTGATACTTTGTCATTGATGAAAACTACACTACTGGGGTTTCTGTTGATCAGCTGGATCCAACTGGTTTCCCTCCCCAAATTCTATTTTGGAGAGTTCATCCATCATTTACATATATAATAATCTGCAAAATTCAACTCTTGCTTCAAGCGATTGGACAGCAGTCTTTCCTGTTCTGTGCTTTGGTAATCGCATCCCTGAGTAGAATGAGGCTAGTTGACGTCTTTGGATACAGCACAAATCTGGCCCAGTGGATCAACAATTCTAAAGCAGAATTGACCTGATTGGAAATGACCTTGGACAGTCAACATTGACAGTGAAATGACTGTCAATTTCTGACTTGCTTCCTCTTTCCCTTCTGTTTGTAGATATGGGTGATCATGTCTTTCTCATAGATTCTGATAGATGCTGTTGGCTAGAAGCTTACTCTTGGACTGATACAGTTCCACAACTGAATAAGACGCCATCGCTAAACTGTTGCTTCTTGGATTTTACTCATCTCAAGGGATCTGATGGCTTTTATCAGTCCATCCAGAATTAGTGGTTTGTCCAGACTTTCCTGCTTCCTGCTGTTTAAGACCTTTATGACAGAGAACTGAAGCGCCTTGCTGTCTATTGCTTTCCTGCCATACATTAGCATAAAAAGATTTGCTGATCCCCAGTATATCAGGATGCAACTGAGTCATCTTCATCCTTCAAGCTGAAGTGATAAGACCTCTTTCTGTGTATCTTTTTGAAGAAGAAATGTGAGCATTTCTCATCCTGCTACATGCTTCGGACTCTGGAGCAGATGATGATCTGGGAGAATTTTGAGGAAAAGACCAATGTTGCTGGCTTTTCATCTCTTGAAGATCCTCCCTGACATTGGGACTCATTAATTGTAACAAAGGCACATTCTGCATACTTTTCTGAAGTTGAGACATTTTCCTCTGCCTCTCTTGCCTCTGAACATTTTTGAGGATGAAGATCGCTTTCCACCTGTACATCAGTGAGTTCCTCTATGTTTTCTAGGATCACCAGTTTCATGTTCAGCTTCCCTGGTCTTCCTACAGGCAACAGCTGTCTAGTGGGAAGCAGTGGTCAGGGAATGTTGGCTTGAAATTGGTGGATCTGATACGAGTGATTGGAGCTTAAACTGGAGGTCTATCTTGGAAGGGTTGGACCTGTTTGTTTTTGCCCAGGCGTACCTATGTGCCATCCTATTGCAGGGTTTCTGAAAACATTGTGCAGCTTGCTATCTTTTCTACTTCCATGAGGAATTTTTACTTGCATTCCATTTGTTGTTGGCCCTTCCAGATTGTCCAGTCTCACTGATAATGCAGTTGAGGTCACTGCCTTGAGGGACAGGCAAGAACATTGCCAGCATACAGTCAACTGCGTGTTTTTTAAAACAGGGATGTACATGTTGATTAACTCTAGCAAAGTGCTTTTATACACTACCACCTCAACTTTGTTGTTAGTGAAGTCGCCTCCAAAAGTAGAATATCTCGTAGGAATAATTTTCCTGACTAGATGAATGGCCTATCAGCATTACCACTGTCTGTAGGTGTAGTGTTTTGAGTTATATATTAGTGAGATAACCCAAGGTCAAAACTTATCATAAAGTGGCCTCAACACTGAATGTTGACGGAGACAATTTTGAATCCCATTTAAACCATGTACATTTCACCGATTTGATTATTAATGCTCACGCCATCCTTACAATTAGCATATATCAATGGGTTAATGTTAGAGTCTTTATTGGCAGTAGGATCAGTAATGAATTGGCATAAATTTGGAAAAGCAATAGTATTTATCATAGTTTGGTAGTTGTAAGTTAAAAATTGCAGAATATCATTGATAGTCTTCCGTCTATCAATATTTAGAACATAAAACAAAGTAACAGAAGAATGATGTATTTTTCATTAAAATTCCCTTAATATCAATTGAGAAATAGAGCTCGTATACAATATAAAAAAAATTACAAAATATGAATAATATATCCAAAGTCTAACCTGCAATCCCTGATTTGCCTCAAGGCAGCTATGAGATCCCTGTTCTTCAGGCACTCCAGCATAGTCTGAACAGCGGTTTCGGAGGAGGTTAGAGTAAGGCCATGTGAACTGAATTCATCTTTGAAAGGTTCAACTGCTATTAAAGCTGAAGCTTCCTTAAGGTTATCCCTCAGGTCATTCAGTTCTTTTGACATATTCAGTAACTAGTAAACAAATTTTAGTAACATGTTATAATCAGAGCAGTTTTTCACTTTAACCATTTACCTTCCAACAAACTCTTGCATTATGCTATCAGGTCTGCATCACTGAAAATAATTTATTATAAATTTAAGATTGTTTACAATAAAGTTTCATGCTAGTATTAAAATGTCGCGCTCAAATATGATATTTTATGGCGCAACAGTTGATTTAAAACATGTATTTGTGAATGCATTAATTACTGTCAGTTACAAAGGAAATTTTTACCTCTGGCACTGAACTGACAACGTGAATCTGTCCGATTAGTTTGTAGTAGGACTGGAAGAGCAGCAGCAGCTGAAAGTGGAGCTTGTAGAGTCTTTGACACAACTCAAGTTGCTATAAAAGATAAATAAAATAATTTAATAAATAAATTAAAATAAGCATTAATAATATTGGTCATTTTTTCATCTATAATTAGCCACTAATCAAAGTAACAAAATAAAGATTATGCACAAACTAAACTTGATCAACATTGCTAGACACAATTAGGTATTTATACTTAAGTTGTCCATTACTACTGTGTACTGTTTCATGGAGACAGAACTCACTGGACTGTGCCTTCCAACCAGAGGATTTCTCAATTCATCGAATGAACAATAAGGCAGTCTCAGGTAAAGCTACGGAAGATGGGGTCTGTCTTCATATCAACATGGTGCCTAGACATAATAACTGGTGGGTTTCTGCTCCCCAGGCCTAGAATATCTGATGCTAAAATACCACCCCTATCACCTTCTGCCACAGTTCACCTCTTATCCTGACAGCAGTTTACATCCTATCCCACACAGATGTGAAAACTGCACTGATACAATATATACCACCAGTAACCTTGAGATGAAACATCCCAAGGTCTTATTCATCGTGGCTGGGGATTTCAATCAGGCCAAGTTCAACAGCGTCCTACCAAGACACTACCAACATGTCCCCTATTCTTCCAGAGGTCCAAACATCCCAGACCACTGCTAAACAAATATCAAACATGCCTGCCACTCTACCATTTGCCCACACTTTCGCATATCAGATTCCAAGGCTGTGCTCCTGTTCCCAGCTTACAAGCAAAAATTGAAACGGGAGAATCCATTAAAGAAGGTTGTACAACGTTGGTCTGCGGAATTGGATGAACTCCTATAGGACTGCTTAAGAGTCAGTAGACTGGTCAATGTTTCAAAACTCTGCGACCAGCCTGAATGCCCTCAGCCCTTTTTATATTCCTTATTCATCTATGACTGTGTGACCAAATTCCCCTCTGATTCGATTTTCAAGTTTGCTCATGACACCACTATAGTGGGTTGGATCTCAAATAATGATGATATGGCATATGAAAAAGAGATAGAGAATCTGGTGAACTGGTCCAATGACGATAATCTCTCTGTCAATGTCAACAAAATGAAGGAGATTGTCATCAACTTCCAGAAGTGTAGTGGAGGACATGGAGATGAAGTAGAAATGGTCAAGAGCTTCAAGTTTTTAGGTGTTCAGATCACCAACAACCTGTCCTCGTCCCTCTGTAATGCTGTAATCAAGAAAGACCACTATTGCCTTTACTTTCTCAGAAGACTAAGGAAATTTGACATGTCCATTACAACTCTTACCAACTTTTACAGATGCACCACAGAAAGCATTCTTGCTGGTTGTATTACAGCTTAATATGGCTCCTGCTATGTCCAAAACCACAAAAAACTAAAATGGGTCGTGAACGAAGCCCAGTCCATTACTCAAGCTAGCCTCCCATCCATTGACACCATTACAAGCTATTGAGTTGGGTGATCAGCTGTGATCATTGTGAATGGTGGAGTAAGCTCAAAGGGCTGAAGGGCTTACTCCTGCTCCTGTTTTCTATGTACGTTTCTATATATGTCTACTTGCATATCGGAGGATATAACTGCATGAGAAACAGTTGAGTGAAAGTTCACTTGACTGATTCTGGGATGAATGGGTTATGTTATGAGGACAGGCTGGACTTGTATCCGATGGAATTTAGAGCAATGAGAAGTGATCTTATTGAAACACACAAGATCCTGAGGAGACTCTGCAAGGTGGATGCTGAGGGAATGTTTGCTCATGGGAGACACTAGAACAGTTTAAAAATAAGATGTTTATTATTTAAGACAAGATCTGATATCTTTTCTCTCTGAGGGTTTTTAGTCTATGGAATTATCTTCCCTAGAGAGCAAAGAAAGCAGGGTCATTGAATATTTTTAAGACTGAGTTAGATTCTTAATTAACAGGGGAGTCAAAAGTTATAGGGTCTTAACAGCAATGTGGAGCTCAGGCCACAGTCAGATCGGCCGTGTCTTAACAAATCATGCAGCAACCTCAAAAGGCCCACTGTATGCTTGTATTATATAAAACCCGAGGCTAGACAATCCATATTTTAATTACATAGGATTACATGGGATAAATGGCACAGAAACAGGCCATTCAACTGAACCAGTGCAGACTGGTTTGAATGCACCACTCATCTTTCCTCATCCAAATCTATCCTTATAACTCTTTTCCTTCATCTACTTGCTGAGCTTCTCTTTAAACACATTTATATTATTCACTTCAACCAATCCATGTGATAGCGAGTTCCAAACCCTCACTATGGTTGGGTAAAGAAGTATTTTATGAATTCACAGACTTGTTTTCTTGGTGAACAGACCTCTAAGTCTTCCCCATAAAGTGAAACATTCTCTCTGTATCCATATCACAAAAACCTTCCATAATTCTAAAGACTTCTGTTATGTTATCCCTCAGCATTCATTTTCAAGGGAAAAGCAATAATTTTTGATTTGTATACTCATGCATTTCTACTATCATCCTCTCTGCACAATCTTTGTACAAAATCAGTACTGGCGATCAGAACAGTAAACAGTACTTTAAGTGTAGATTAACTAATGTTCAATGCAGGTTTAATCTAATTGCCCTCCTTTCAACTGGATGCTCTAGAAATAAAACCTATGCCAAGATTCTCCTGCCCGTTTTGCTCCTTGGCAGAGGCAGTGTCTATTGGCCAGTGACATTCTCTTCTGGTCCTGCTGCTGTCAATGGGATTTCCCATTGATCCCAACTGGGAAAAAAGCATGGAGAGTGTGCTGTTGGCAGGACCAGAAGGTCCCATCAGCGTGATGAGTTGAAAGATTGTGTCCCTCGTGTTTGGTTTGCTTTTTTACTGACTTGCTGACTTGTGCTGTAATATTTAGTGAGAGGTATATTTGTATTTTGAAATTCGTTTGTTTCTCTGCTTCACCTAGAATTGCACCTCCCCAGTAATAACTGAACTTTATATTCTTCCTTACCAAAATATAATAACTCACATTTATCTGTGTTGAATATTATTTACCAATTCTTCAGGTTTATTAATGTCCTTCTTAATTTTGACTACCCCTGTTCTCCTTTGCAAATTTGATGTCATCTGTAAATTTAGAAACTGTTTTTGATTTGAAGGTCCAAATCATTTATGTCAATTGTGAACAGCAGTATTCTCAGCACTAATCCCTGTAGAACACTGCTTCCTACCTTCTGCCATTTTGAATAAGTTTGGTCATGCAAGATTTTTTCTTCTGAAATCACTGCCTATTCATTATTTTGTTTCTCATTTCTAGATGTCTGTCAGTTGTCTCTTTTTGTAGGGATTCCATTAATTTTCCTCCACTGATGTTAAGCTGATGAATCTCATTCTTCAATATATATCCCTTCTTTTATTGATGTGTCTGTAAAACATTTTACTATTTTGTTTCATGATCCATGATTATAGAACTTAATTGTTCCTCTTCCTTAGTTTTTTTAACTTCTCTCCTAATCTCTTCATATTCTGTTATCATATACCCTTCTACTTTTTTTACATTATTCTATGGGACATGGGAGTTGCTGACTAAGCCAACATTTTTATTGCCAAGCTGAATTGCCCTTGAGGAGGTGTGGTGAGCCACCTTCTTGAACTGCTGCAGCTCTGTGGTATAGGTACACACACTGTTGTTTGGCTGTTCCAGGATTTTGACCTAGCAATAGTGAAGTAATATTGATATAGGTCCTGGTAAGAATGGTATATGGCTGTGCGTCTGCTGCCCCTGTACTTTTGGGTGGTGTGTTTGGAAGTTGCTGTTGAAGGAGCATTGGTGAGTTGTTGCAGTTCATTTTGTAGATGGCACATTGTGCTTCAGTGTTAAGGGGAAAGGTGGATGGGGTGCCAAAGGGCTGCTTTGTCTAGGATGTTGACAAGCTTCTTGAATGTTGATGGAGCTGCACACATTCAGGCAAGAAAGAATATTTCATCACATCCCTAATTTGTAACTTGTAGATGGTAGACAGGCCTTGGGGAGATGGAGATGCATTTTTTGCCACTGACCTGCTCTTGTCACCACAGCATTTATATGGCTGGTCTAGTTCAGTTTCTGGTCTGGTTCAGTTTCCGGTCAATGATAATGCATGGATTCATGAGGGGAAAGTCATATTTGACAAATTTACTGGATTTTTATGAAGATGTAATGAGTGCGGTTGACAGAGGGGAACCGATGGATGTGGTGTGTTTAGATTTCCAGAAGGTATTCGATAAAGTGCTTTACAAAAGATTGCTGCATAAGATTAAGGTACACGGAGTTTGGGGTGAAGCATTAGCGTGGATTGAGGATTGGCTATCTAACAAGAAGCAGGGAGTTGGAATAAATGGGTGCTTTTCTGGTTGGCAGTTGGTGATTAGTGGTGTACCGCAGGGATCGGTGCTGAGACCTCAACTGTTTACCATATACATAGGCGAAATGGAGGAGGGGACTGAGTGTAGGGTAACAAAGTCTGTAGATGACACAAAGAAGAGTGGGAAAGCAAATCACATGGAGGATGCGGAAAATCTGCAGAGAGATTTGGATAGGCTAAGTGAATGGGCAAGGATCTGGCAGATGGAGTATAATAGTGGCAAGTGTGAGGTTATCCACTTTGGAAGGAATAATAGTAAAATGGACTATTATTTAAATAATGAAAAATTACAACATGCTACTGTGCAGAGGGACCTGGGGGTCCTTGTGCATGAATTCAGTTTGCAGGTGCAACAGGTGATCAAGAAGGCAAATGGAATATTAGCATTTATCATGAGGGGGATGGAGTATAAAAGCAGGGAGGTCTTACTGCAATTGTACAAAGTACTGGTGAGGCCACAACTAGAGTACTGTGTGCAATTTTGGTCCCCCTATTTGTGAAAGGATATATTGGCCTTGGAGAGAGTACAAGGAAGGTTCACCAGTTTGATTCCAGAAATGAGAGGATTAGCTTATGAGGAGAGATTGAGTAGATTGGGCCTGTACTTGTTGGAATTTAGAAGGCTGAGGGGAGATCGTAGAGAGACATATAAAATAATAAAGGGGCTAGACAGGGTAGAAGTAGAGAGATTATTTCCACTTAGAAAGGAAACGAGAACTAGAGGGAGCAGCCTCAAAATAAGGGGGAGTCAATTTAGAACAGAGTTGAGGAGGAACTTCTTCTCCCAGAAGGTATTGAATCTTTGATATTCTCTGCCCATTGAAGCAGTGGGGACTACCTTGTTAAATGTGTTTAAGTCACAGGTAGATAGATTTCTGACCAATAAGGGAATTAAAGTTTATGGGGAGCAAGCGGGTAAGTGGAGCTGAACCACTATCAGATCATCCATGATCTTACTGAATGGCAGGGCAGGCTCGAGAGGCTAGATGGCATACTCCTGCTCCTATTTCTTATGTTTTTATAACCTCACACTTTTCCACATTGTATTCTAACAGCCACTTCTCTGTGCACTCCCCTAACCTGTCCAGGTCCTTCTGCAGCTCTCTTGCTTCCTCAATACTACCTGTCCCTCTACATATCTTTGTATCAGTTGCAAACTTAGCAACAGTTCCTTCAGTTCCTTCCTCCAAATCATTAATTTTTTTGTGAGAAGTTGTGGTCCCAACACAGACCCCTGAGGTACACCACTAGTCACTGGCTGCCATCCTGAAAAAAGATCCCTTTATCCCCACTCTCTGCCTACTGCCAGTCAACTTATCCTTTATCCATGCCAGGATCTTAGCCTTAATACCATGGGCTCTTAACGTATTTAACAGACTCCTATGTGGCACCTTGTCAAAGACGTTTTGAAATCTAAATAAGTCACGTGCACAAGTTCTCCTTTATCTAACTTCCTTGTTATCTCCTTAAAGAACTCTAACAGATTTGTAAGACATGACTCTGCCTTATTGAAACCATGCTGACTGAGTCCTATTTTATCATGTACTTCCAAGTAATAATGATGACTAAAATCTTGCCAATGACTGAAGTCAGGCTAACCTGCCTATAATTTTCTGTCTGATGCCTCCCTCCCTTCTTAAACTGCAATGTTACGTGAGCTACTTTCCAGTCCTCTGGGACCCAGAAGTCAATGCCAACTGGCAAAAATGGGGCCTTCTTGGCACTCATGCCTTGTGTCCAAACCACTGAAAATTGGGCAAATTTGTAAGAGGTCTCATGAGGCTGGTAAGGCGTCTTTTGAGTGGGTGTTGGAAGCCTGGTATTCTAGACCAGATTTACCAACTTGTTTTCGACTTGCTGCCATTCTCTAACTTAGATGATCTCCCCAATATCTTTGGTGGAGTTTTAGTGTTTCATGGCGTAGCAATCACAATATTTATGTCAGAATCAAAGACCATTAGCTTTTGGGACCATTTTATTCTTAGAAAAATGTAATATTTCCTAAAGCTGACCTTGAAATATGTATTTTTCAAAAATATGCCATTGTTGCAGGATTTATTTTGTTATTTATTTATGGGATTTGGCATTTATTGCCCATTTCTAACTGCCCTTGAGAAGGTAATGATGAATCTGTTTCTTGAATTGTGCATAGTATTTGCTGAAGTCAATCTTACAGGGTTGTTAGGGAGGGAGTTACAAGATGTTGACCTATTGATCATGATGGAATGACAATACATTTCCAAGTCAGGATATTGCATGACTTGGAGGGAAATTTGATGATGGTGTTATTCCTGTTCACCTGCTATCCTTGTACTTCCAGCTAGTAAAGATCATAGGTTTTGAAAGTCCTACTGAAAAGACCTTTATAATTATTATAACGTGTCTTTTGAATGGCATACATTGCAGCGACAGTGTACAGTGAAGGGAGGTGAATGTTTAAAGTAATGTATGGGATGCCATCAAGTGGGCTGCTTTGTCCTGGACAATGCCAAGTTTCCTTAAATATTGTTGGAACAGTACTTTCCAGAAAAGTAGTAAATATTGCATGACATTCGTGATTTGGGCCTTGGACATGTTGATTAAGTTTCTGGGAAATCTGGAACTGAGTTTCTCACTGCAGAATGCCCAGCTTCTGATCCATTCTTTAGCTGAAGTATTTATATTGCTGGTCCAGTTAAGTTTCTGACCGATGGTGATCCCTAGGACCAACCTTTTCACAAGTTCACTGTGCGGCATGGTAGCACAGTGGTTGGCACTGCTGTTTCACAGCTTCAGAGACCTGGGTTCGATTCCTGGCTTGGGTCACTGTCTGTGTGGAGTTTGCACATTCTCCTGTGTCTGCATGGGTTTCCTCCGGGTCCTCTGGTATCCTTCCACAGTCCAAAGATGTGCAGGTTAGGTTGATTGGCCATGCTAAATTGACCGTAGATGCATAGTTAGAGGGTTAGTAGGTAAAATATGTACAGTTATGGGCGTAGGGCCTGGGTGGGATTGTGGTCAGTGCAGACTCAATGAGCCGAATGGTCTCTTTCTGTACTCTAGGGTTTCTATGGTTTCTTACTTCCACTTTCTTGTGTTTGTATCTTTGCAGCACTAATTATATCCCTATACATAATCATAATCAGTTTGTTTAAAAGAATAATAATAATTCTTTACAAAATTCCATCAATAATTTCCATGCGGTTTTCCTGATCAACTACTGTAACTTTGGCAAAAGATCTGCAGAAAAACTGGAAAAACAATATAAACATTTTTACAACACTTCTCTGTGGTCAGTATAGATCTTTTGTTGGAAGTATGGCAGTCAATCGGGATAACCCTTTCATAAGTTCAAGCTCTTATAGTTTGGCTATGTAACAGATAAATAGATCATGCTCTGATTTTATTTTTAATTTTAAGAATGCTAAATAATAAGAACAAATACATTGTAGATTGCAAAGTTTTCATAATTTTATGATTTTGAATATCATTTTTTCAGCAAGACAAATCATAAGCAATCAGTAATGGAATTACTTTAAAACAGAATAAACAGCTCACATTTTCTGCTCAGCAATTAGGCCGCTGAGTATGATAACCTTTTTGCAAAGCAGCTCAAGGGGCTTCCTGTCTCAGCTGCAGAATGCAGCCATTGTTGGAGACAGCCATAAGGCATACTGGCGAGGTGCCACAGCCGTGCCCTTTTTGATATCAGAGGTGGGAAAAACACTTGTTCAGATCTAGCAGACTTGTAGTGCTTTTTTAAACTGTTTCTAATTTTTCAAATATTTTTCATTACTTTTGAGTTTGTATAAGCTTTAAGAAAATTTAAATAAATGTGGAGGTCTTGAAGTGAATTTAAGACTAACTTAAAATGAAATAAATGGTTATTTTATACTATTTTAAGTGTAGACTAGTAAGTCAAGTAACAATTTCTCAATTTTTAAGCATTTTTGATTGGATTAGACTCTCCCCTGCGGGCAGGTTTCAAACTGAGATTAGGCAAAATCCAGAAGGTTGTTTTCCCACCACTTCCCTGCTCACCTCTGTCCTTACCTTCTTACCGCAATGTTCCAAGTGGCAGAGTGGTATCAGGCATCCCACCAATTTGTGGACCAGTTGAATTCCTTGGCATGCATGGGGAATGTTCCAACTTAATGGGTCCCTGGTCCCATTGGAAGGTAACTCCAAAAAGTTACTCTTTCTCCTTGATCTCTGAAATCCTGACCTCTATACTGTGGGAAACGCTTGAATCAACTACTGGGCTGTGTCCAGCACAACTTGCCTTCTCAATCCCTGGGTACTGGTGCTAGAATGTTGCTGGTCTCGTTGGTTGGCAAATCTTTGAGGCAGGACTCCCTTTCTCCGAGGAGTCTGTTACCAGTTAAGTGGCTATTTAAATATTTGCCTGAGTGGGCTTGCAAGATTTTTTAGTCGGGGTGATCAGGGTCCACAATGTCCTATAATATGCCTAAGGTCCCATATGTTTTCTGTTTAGATATCTGGTCTGAGGTCAAATTGTTTTTTGAGGGATTTGAAGGTTTTTGAAAGCATTTTAAATGTGTTCATAAGTACTGGCTTGTGCTGATATATTTTTTGGTGACAATCAAATTACTTATTTGGAGGGATTCTTGTGCTCTTGGATGCATTCCAGTTTTTATAGTAGGAACTGTGAGTTCATATATTTGTAAAGTGCATTATGTATGGGGACTTTGAGGTGATTAAGGAGGTGGGATATTAATTAGTTAGTTTATTTTTAAATACATTTTGAAAGGTGCCCAGTTCAGATTCTGCTGTTAAATCACTTCCAAACTAGATTCGCGCATGTGATTAACAGGCATGATTATCCAGAGCACATTTCTGGCCAAGTTCAAGAGCATCTATATCAGAGGCATCCACAAAGAGTTCCAGGCAGCACATTTCTGCCAATTGGACATCTGAAATTCCCAGATAAGTACTACGCATGAATGGATATTGGAAATTCCTCTGAATCTTCATGCTCAATAGTGGCAAATAACTAAACGTTTGCGAGAATAGTTTAATAATACACTGAAAATTTTATAAACCACAGGAAATGGATAAAACAGATGCAATGAGACTCAACATCTGTACCTCAAGGAAACCTGAAAATTGCATCAGTTATTTTTCAGGCATTTGCACAACTATTGGATATAGGTGATACGCCCCTTTAATCTCTTTATGAGAAACTAAATAAGACCAACTGCATCTTGAGAAGCGCAGATGTTGGCCAACTCTGCTCTCAAAAATAATGTATTAACATTTAAACAGGGAAAGAATTTTAATACTTTCTATTTTATAGCCAAAAGAGTTCCCCAATATATTTATTGCCATTCTGACTAAAACGGAGATTGTATAATTAAGTGTTGAGAAGAAATCAAGCTGCGATAGTATTAGAAACTGTAATAATTTAGATCTGTCCTAAGTACAAAGAATGCTATTACTACTTGAGATGCATACACATTAGTAAGCAAAATTTAACAATTTAATAGTTAGAAAATATTCAAGAATTGTAACTTACTGCAAGGGATTCCATTTGCTACACAGCAAGCATGTCACAGGAGCAAAAAGCCAAGAAAACAGAGTATAGAAGATCATTGTAAAACATGCATTAAAGTGCACAGTTCCATACAAGGCATAACCATAGAAGTATTTATATTTGAAAGAAATAAGATGAAAACAACTGTCAGTCTAAGGTGTTATCTTCTATTCAGAATGATTTCAAATATATCCAAGTGTATACCTTAAGTTTCCATTAGACTTCATCTAATCTGAAGTGTATATACAATATTTAATCAATTCTAGATTTTGTGATTTTTTAAATATTCTACGTAGTATACACAACAATATAAGTACAGTCCAGAACTTACTAAGTGATACTATCATATAAATGATCTCAAACATTTTACTGGAGGTCAGTCCATAGTGGAGAACTGATTTCAATTAATAGTAAATTGCAGGGAGTGCACTTATGATTTTTTTTTATGTTTGCTGGCTATGTGCAAGGCTAAGGTGATGGCCAGGGCATTGTAAAATCTATCTGATTCTACAAGGAGTTTCAATGGCATCAAGTAATTAGCTCACAATCTATCACTCAAATGCAAAATGGATGGGTAGACTATACAGCAGGATTGACAATCCTTTTAGTCAGTGTATGTAATAACGTGACCAATTTCTTGAAGTTGTAAAGAAAATTTTACAGGTTCCCACGTTTTTAAGTTACAATATGGAGATTGTGATAAGTTATAGATAACAGCATGTTCAAACATAATTTGCTTTACCTTTTCCTCCAAGTCCCCTGGCTGGTTTGTAATCACTGTATCTCCCATAGTTCCAGGAAATGATGCTTTGCAGTTTGCCAACCACTATTTTGACAAAAATGCAAATAGATTTTTATTAGCTTCAAAATAATATATTTTCCTTTGTTAAAAATACATCTTTATAAAATGCATACTAGAGCTAACTGAACAATGCATCCCTATATTCCTCAGACTGTAGATAGTAAGCATTCATTTCTGGAATGTTAAATGGTGGAAAAAAAAACAATGATCTGTGTGGTGTTAGTGTACCTTCTAAGACAGGTTTTTAAAATAAAATCATGAGCTCTAGAGCTCTGAGCTTCAGTGTTTCTCACTGCTGCTGAGCTGTTTACGAGATGCCCTTAGGTACTTTCTGAATTGGTTTCATGACCTTGCATTGTTAGGAGGAAAACTGGTTGGCAGGATGGATGAGAGGAGTTTTTTCATTTTCAGTTCTGAGCTGTAGGTTAGTTTTTAGAAGTTTTTTAGATTTTTAGATTTCTCTCTCCCTGTTTTATTTGGAAATTCTGCTGGTTACCTAAAAACAAGATCTTACCCTTCTGATGGAGAGAATCTGCTATTGGTGGCTTGACCAGAGTCTCTTCCTGGGGTTCTAGGAAGCTGTTCAGATTTTGAACTATTCTGACTCTAATTCATCCAAAGAACCCAATTCCAGTATCATGAGGGCATTAATCTTTACTGTGTCGAACCTGTTTAATGGGTTGCTTATGGGATTGGTTTTGTCTAGAACATCTTAGATATATATTTGTTGAGGGTTATGCATTGTTGTGATTATTTTGTTTGTAATTGATAAAAGTTATTGCCAATTTTCTTACTATACATGTTAACAGTATTCTTAATTAAACTTTGTTTGACAAAAGGTCCCTAATGGTCATTTGAATCATATCTGAAGTGAAACATATCATGCTTATTCTAGCCAAATTCAAGGTACAAAAAAAAAGATGTTTGGAATTTCTGACTTGAATTATAACACCTTTACATTAGCTCTTCTTCCTTTGTATTTCCTAAGGAAACCTCTGCTTTGAAACAAAAAGCACAGTAAGAAGTCTTACAACAACACAAGGGTTAAAGTCCAACAGGTTTACTTAGCATCATAAGCTTTTGGAGTGCTGCTCTTTCATCAGGTGACTCATTATTTATTATGTATCACATTATTCATGTAAATTGAGTTTGTATCTTTATATGCTCTGTTTGTGATGAGAACTCCCACCCACCTGACGAAGAAACAATCAGTTCCAAAAGCTAATGGCGTTTGCTATAAATAAACCTGTTGGATTTTAATCTGGTGTTAATCTGAGACTTCTTTCTTGAGTGTTGGCATGGAAACAGATCTGATACCATTTCATCTTAAATGAGCATTGCTTGGTAGCAGGCAGGATTTCTGCCCGCAACTGGAAGGACATTCCACCTTGGAGAGCTGCCAGCTAATCAGCTACTGTAAGATGCTCCATTTCCCTGGAATCCTACCCAGACAGCAAGATGTAAGATTCTGGCTCTGGTTTTAGTGAGCCAATAATTTCGTGGAGGCAGAAGTGAGAAAGTTTCTTTGGATACTCTTGATCTCTTGTTCATTGTTTCTGGCATTTGCTCTTCCTCACCAATGTGATAGTAAAAGAACAGACATTTTCTGCTTTTAATGTTTAAAATAAACAGTAAACACAATTGATTGAGATTCCAGTGTCCAATGTAGGAAAGAGCTTTTGCCCCATATATAAGGAGGCTATTGCCATTTTGGGTTGCCACCAAGGAATACTGCTTTTACCAATATAGCAATGCCCGTAAAGGAAGAGTGGAGGAATTTACATCCAGAAAACCTTTGCAATTCAATCAATTTCTCCCCAATTAAGTCATTATGTAGAATCCCAATGGCCACATTTGCCAAAGTTGGCCAGCTAGCCACAGCAGCAATCAAGTCTGAGCCTCTTGGTTATTATGATGTGGAAATGCTGGGGTTGGACTGGGGTAAACATAGTAAGAAGTCTCACTATATCAGGTTAAAATCCAATACGTTTATTTGGCACTAGCTTGTGGAGCGCACCCCTTCTTCAGATAAGTGAGAGTTCTGGTTCACAAACAGGGCATATAAAGACACAAACTGAATTTACAAAATAATGGTTGGAATGTGAGTCTTTACAGATAATCAAGTCTTAAAGGTACAGACAATGTGAGTGGAGAAAGCGTTAAGCACAGGCTAAAGAGATGTGTATTGCCTCCAAACAGGACAGTTAGTGAGATTTTGCAAGCCCAGGAAAGTCGTGGGGTTTACAGATAGTGTAACATGAATCCAAGATCTCGGTTGAGGCCGTCCTCATGTGTGTGGAACTTGACTATGGGTCTCTCTCAGTGACTGTGCTTTCGTATGTCATGAAGGCTACCTTGGAGAATGCTTACCTGAAGATCAGAGGCCGAATGCCCGTGACCGCTGAAGTGCTCCCCAACAGGAAGAGAACACTCTTGCTTGATGATTGTCGAATGATGTTCATTCATCCGTTGTCATAGTGTGTGTATGGTTTCCCCAATATACCATGCCTCAGGACATTTTTTCCTGCAATCCATCAGGTATTCAAAGTTGGCTGAGTTGCAAGAATATCTACCGTGTACCTGAAGGATGTTGTTCTCAAATGAGATGATAGCATCTGTGCCGATGATCTGGCATATCTTGCAGAGGTTGTTATGGCAGGGTTATGTGGTGTCAAGGTCACGGTTCTCCTGAAGACTGGATAGTTTGCTACGGACAATTTTTGAGGTTGTACAGTTGTTTGAAGGCAAGAAGTGGGGATGGCCTAGGTGAGATGTTCACTTCCATCAACAACATGTTGAAGGCTCCGGAGAAGATGTCGTAGTTTCTCTGCTCCGAAGAAGTACTAGACAACAAAGGGTACTCGGTCCGCCATGTCCCATGTTTGTCTTCTGAGGAAGTCGGTGTGGTTTTTTGCTCTGGCACATCAGAACCGTCAATCGATGAGTCAAGTGCCATATCCTGTTTTTATGAGACATCTTTCAGCGAAGGTGGTATCTGTTGCAATCCTCCTCATCTGAGCAGATCCTGTATGTACAGAGGGCTTGTCTGTAGGGGATGGCATCATTAATGTGTTTAGGATGGAAACTGGAGAAGTAGAGCTTCATAAGGTTATCCTTGGGCTTGTGGTACAATGAAGTGCTGAGGTGACCGTCCTTGCTGGAGATGTATGTGTTCAAGAATGCAACCAATTCTGGAGCCTAGTCCATGGTGAGTCTAATGATGGGATAGAACTTGTTGATGTCATCATACAGTTATTTTAGTGATTGTTCACAGTGAGTCCAAAGGAAGAAAATGTCAACGATGTATCTTGAGTATAGCATCGGTTGAAGGTCCTGTGTGGTGAAGAGGTCTTGTTTGAACCTGTGCATGAAGATGCTGGCATATTGAGGTGCAAATTTGGTCCCCATGGCTGTTCAGTGTGTTTGGATGAAGAACTGGTTACTGAAGGTGAAGAGATTATGGTCCAGGATGAAACAGATGAGTTGTAATGAGTTACAATTTAATGCTGTCTCCACTCACATTGTCTGTACCTTTAAGACTTGATTAACTATAAAGACACGCATTCTAACCATGATTTTGTAAATTCAGTTTGTGTCTTTATATGCTCTGTTTGTGAACAGAACTCCCACTTACCTGACAAACAGGCAGCGCTCCAAAAGCTAGTGGCTTTTTCTACCAAATAAATCTGTTGGTCTTTAACCTAGTGTTGTGAGACTTCTTATTCTCTCAGTTGTTGCCACAGAATGCACTAAACTACCTGAAACTAACAAGCTTATCCCTGAAATTATTAAAGTTGAGTATGTTGATACAAAAAGAGAGAACACATTCTCATTCGAGATGATAAACTTGCCTGGGTCATGTATACCACACATACAGAACAAAATTCCCTCGATTTGACAATTTGTACAGTTCTGGCATTCTCTACCAGTGAAACATTGTTGCATTAACAATACCAGCCATTCTGTGGTCCCTCTGATAATTCCAAGTTAGTATCAAATCAGGTGCATTTCTGTGCTGGATATCCACTAGGGGCCACACTGAAACAACCCAAATGCATTTCATGTGGAACTCTTGACAATAAATTGTGCTTTTTTAAAAAAGGGGAGATGATGGCCTAGTAGTATTATTGCTAGACTATTAATCCAGAAAGTCAGCTGATATCTGGGAACTCAGGTTTGAATCCCGCCACGGCAGATGGTGGAATTTGAATTCAACAAAATATTCCTGGAATTATGCATCTATTGATAACCATGAAACTATTAATAATTTTCAGAAAAATCATCTGGTTCACTAATTTTCTTTACAGAAAGAAATCTGCCACTCTTACCTGGTCTGGCCTACATGTGATTCCAGAGCCATAGCAATATGGTTGACCCTCAACCGCCCTCTGAAATGGCCTCTTGGTTTCAAGGACAACTAGGAAAAGGCAATAAATGCTGGCCAACCAGCAATGCCTATGTCCCACAAATTAATAAAAAACATAATTTATAATTCAAAAAATTATTCATAATTCAGGAATTACTGGCTCATGTGCTGGAAATAATGTGATGTTAAGCAACATTATTTGGTAAATGAGCAGAAGAGAAGAATGTAGAAAAGGAAAAACATTTATAATTACAGTTGTAGATAATGTCATAGATTTTAAACTAGAAGTGTAAATATTTAATAATGTAATATCAAAGTATTTTTTATTATGTACTGAAAGTTGACTAACCAATTGTGCAGCTTCTTTCTTGTTGTTGTATGTGTCTAAATATTCCTGCAGTTCTAAGACGTTGAACTTGAGTCTTTCAAGAAGCCCACATGAAAGCAGCTGGAGGAGAGAGAGTTGCTATAAATATATATCATTGTGAATTTGCATAAACTTAAAACTTGAGAGCACAAAGTCTGTATTTTAATGTACTAACTTTTTGCTGCAAGTATTAGAATCCTCTGAATTACTGCAGTAGAATTAGACTGACCCAGTTTTTCACACTTTTCACAGGAAAGTTTAAGTCTACATTTTTCTGAAAATTGCCCTAGAGTGCCTATAATCATGGTGATTTTTGAAAGAACTGTAAGGTGTGAGATTAGATATATCATATTTAATGTACAGTGGGGATGTTTTATATGAACCTGCAGGTATCAGGATGATACTTCATATTTACCACACTTATGGGCACTGATACCATGGTCAAAATATGGAAAACCCGATTCTCAACATATTTATTTTAAAAATGCTTTTAGAAATGTTTTTGAGCTGTGCAATTTTAAAGCTTCCATCTAATTTTTAATTAAATGATTATGGATTTTTTGCCATTTTCTTAGAGGATTCTCAATGGTAAACCTTTGAATCCAGAGATCATCTACAATCAAATAAGGGACTGAATGGCATGGGGTCAATTAATCAAGTTTGATAAACTAATAATGAGTGGGAGCCAAATTGGAAAGCCCCCAAAAATGGGAGCAAGAATCATGATGCATGATTAATCTGCATCCATTGGTAACATTCTACTGCTTGCTCATTTAAATGATTTTTATATTCAGTCAACACTAACTACATTATTCATTGGCTGAATGCATCAGCAGGGGCTAGTATCATGAGTATCCAACACCACTTAAAGGTAGCCTACATTGGTTAAAGTTTGTGCAACCTACCCAACCTTTCCTCATAAGACAACATTCTCATTCCAGAAATCAGTCAAGTTGAACCTCTCTGCACTGCTTCTAATATAATTACATCTTTTCTGAAATAAGGGAGCCAAAGCTGTACACAGTACTCCAGATGTGGTTTCACCAATGTCCTGTATGATTGTAGCAAAACTCCCAACTTTTATATTTCTTTCTTCTTACAATAAACAATAACATTCACCTTGCCTTCCCAATTGCATGATGTACATGTATATTATTACTTTATGATTCATGTACAGGATACCTAAATCCCACTATGATACAGAGTTCTGCAATCTCTCTCCATTTAAATAATACCTTGCTTTTATATTCTTCCTGCCAATGTGGACATGGTTACACTTTCCTACATTCAACTTCACACTAGCAACCACCAACTTAGACACAGTATTAATCTTTCAAGATAGAGTACGAACGGAATCTGTATTTGGTGAGAAAATGGACACAAGTGGGCTGCAGCCAATGAGTCAGAATAGCACAAGATCGTGTCACCATGGTTGTGTGCAAACTTTATTGCAGAAGACTCAGATGAAGATTTCCATTGAACAACACACAAAAGATTGCTTATGAAGAAATACTTGCTACATTAGTAAATCTGCCAAAAAGCAAATTCAGATTGCTGTCGTCAAAGATATGGATTTCAGTGTGAAAAAAGGCTTGCAGAGTGTCATAGCACTCCAGTAAGCTGTTCACCAACAGATGACTATGATCGCAGAGATGCCAAACCTCGGGTTCATTAGTAGTTCGGTATGGGGCACCTATTTGCCTCTGTTAGGAAGACAACATTCATTCTCCTACCCTTGCCATTCTGACAATGTACTTGCTATTGTCTGTTAGCCAGCCAGCTCATTAGGAAGCCTGCCAGAATGTTTGCCATCAATCACTATGAGCGTGGAGGCGTCTGGCATCAATTTGGTATAAGACATTTTCACTTGTATGATGGAAAAGATGGTTTCAATTCCACTAACTTACTTGTGGAGCTAACCATGATTCAAATATGTTGGCTGAAGTCTCAGCTATCTTTGCTGCACAAACATCAGTCATCTGTTGTGTGCAGCAATGGAAGCTCAGAGTAAAATTATATGAGTTCAACTTTGCTGCCATTCATGCTCAAGTTGCTGCCATTGAAGTTTGATATCAGTATTCAAACGGGTTTACAAACTGCCATCAAAGTTTAGCGCTTTCCTTCAACACATTACTAGGACTATTGATGCACTGACCCTTTTAGCAGTAGTGACATGATGAAGCACAAAACTGCTTTCCTCTTTCAGATGACAGCATCTGTCCTCCCACAACTGTCACTCTGCCAGTGCCATTCCTATTCAGCCGGCTGCTGCCTAATCTGAGATGGTAACATCTGTCCAAAGCTGAGCCTTCTAGAGCCACAGCTGCTCAAGGTCATCTTCTGTCTTCCCACATTGAAAGTCAAGAGTCTTCTACCAACCATGCTGTAGTTCTGGTATACCACTGTGAAGGAGCATTAGGATAGGAAAAGGAAGACAAACACCAAGAGAATGTCCAGGTGTGATTAGTTGATATAAGTATGCAGTATGACATGAGTGATATAAATCTGGTTCAGAATATTTATGTTACATTGGATTTCATTTTTGCATTATAGCCAGGAGGATGTTGTACTGGTCAGTGACCAAGGTAAGTAAAGTGTGGAAAGTGTGTGTGAATGGGATGTTGAAGTTCTATTTACTAGTATCGCTGTGGGAAGTGTCAATCATGCGTAGCCAGTCAGCCAGAAAGCTGTGCTTTTTGCCTCCTCTGTATAGTTAATGGCAAGTGCTGCACCTCACTCTGTCAAGAGAATGAAATGTGGTCAGCTTTCTTGGTCTACAAATAGTCTCAATGAGCCTCCTTATACAACAATGGATGGCAACCTGAGGTATGTTGCAAGTAATTGCCTGTTTCACCCTGGAACAAGTCAGAATTAAATGTTCTTCCAGCAACTTGTTCATCTTCCACATATGAAAACAAGTGGTTTACGCTGAATCTTTGAAATCGGGGCTAAAACATACAGCACATATCACACTGTAGACTTAGAAAGATTAAATAACTTTAGAAACCATCAAATGCTTCTACAATTGTAGCAAGAGCCAGTACAGAACAATTGCAGCAAGAGCCACTACAAATCAATCTTCAACTAACTTGAAAGTATTGATGGTCAGTTTGAATAGCATTAGAGTAAGATAATTCCTGCTGCTGAACACATGTTCAGATGTGCAAGTTTAAGGTCAAGAAGTTAACTGGAATGTTGAGCTCCAAAATGTCAGTGCTGACATCAAATCAGTGTTTCATATTTAATGACATCACAATCTGTCTACATTGCATACTTCCTGCAGGATGTTTCACTACAGGATGTTTCCTGCATGTAAGATAACTCCCTTGCGAAAATAGCATCTGGTACCAGAGGTGTTTGTGTGTGCCGTGATATTATCTTAGAGGTAAAAAGGTTCTTGTAGCACTGAGAAACCAAGTGCTACAAGTCAAATGTCATAGCGATTATTCCTACTTAACACCATTATGGGAGAACCATCACCACAGGGACTGCAGCAACTTTAGAAAACCATTATCTTTGCAGGACTATTAAGGATGTGCAATTAACATGGATTTGTCAGCACTGTCTGCACTCGGAATAATTTATAAGAAAACTTTAAATTGTATTATGACCAAAACAAAACTCATTTAGTCTCCGAGGCATATTAAGAAGGATTCTTCATGAGATTCATTGCTATTATTGCTATGTATTAAAAAAATCATTGACAGGATGTGGGTGTTGATGGCTAAACCAGCATTTATTGCCCATCTTGAATTGCCATAGTGAAGGTGATGGTGAGCTGCTTCCTTGAACAGCTGAAGTCCCTGTGATATAGGTAAACCCACAGTATTGTTAAGGAGTGAGTTCCAGGATTTTAACCCACTGACTGTGAAGGAACAATCAGATGATGAGTGAGGGGAACTTCTAGGTGGTAGTATTCCCACGTGTCTTTGTCGTTTGATAGCAGTCTTTGGTTTGGAAAGTGTTGCTTAAGGAGCATCTTAAATGGGTTTTAAAGGTTTTCTTTGAGGTTTCCAGCCAAATCATAAATAACAAATTGAAAGGGCAATTTTCTGGCCTAGCACAGTTCATTAACATTTAAAAAAGATTAGATAATATTTCAACAAGAAATATTTGTAGCAATAACTGCAACATTGTAATTGATCCATATTTGGTTCTCCCTAACCTGGTAGCTATGATTTACATTTATAGTTATTATTAATTCCATTCTAGAAAAGTTTGAGTTTTAATACTACTGGTATTTAAAAAGAAATCCTGTTGATATAAACTGATTGGAAAATTTACACAATTTACATTTATTGCCCATCAAAGTAAATTGACAAGAGCTAGAGGTTTTAAACAACCTCCAAATTAAGAATTCTTCATCTTCATTGTCATAAACTAAAGAGGAAATTCAACAGATACTTACAGTTTCAGCATCGAGGAAAACTGTGGGACAATCTGAGCATGAAGTGAGCACTGCTGAAGAACTCATAAATTTTGATCCTATTCCTCGCAGACTGTCCCCAAGGAAACTTGCAGCATCCCAGGTTAGGGAACAGAATTTCTTCCGAATACACTGGAAAGTAATTAAAATTTGCTTACTATTACAATGACTTCAATATTTAGTTCAATCAATTTATACTTATTTTCAATTGTTTTTCCATTGACAACTAGTTTTCTTTATTCATTATCACAAAATAGCAGAATATTTACAGTGCAGATTGAGGCCATTTGGCATTCGCATCAACTGTGATGATATTGCACCTTTAAGAAATGTATTTTAGTCATGTTTTTGCAGTTTTTTCCAAGCAGTTCTTAGCATTTTATTTGGCCATTGAAATGTCAGTAAGCAGTGACCTCTATCTGATATTGAAGGAATGTAATAGACAACATGCTAATTTTAATCTGGACTAATGCAGTGTCCGGATTTTTTAATGATCCCTTGGAATTGCTGACTGGGGCTTAAGTTGAAGATGATTGACAGATCAGGTGATGTCGGGATGGACAGTTTTTTCACATAATAGTCTAATTCCTTTTGAATTCCTTGATTGAATCTGTCTCCATTATACTCTCTGACAGTGCATTCCAGTTTTTCCTCACGTCACTTTGCTTCTTTCATCAGTTACTTTAAATCTATATCCTCACATTGATTCTTTTATCAGTGGAAAAATTTTGTCTCCTCTCAGCCATCTCTTTTTCAAAGAAACAGTCCCAGCTTCATTCTATTTTCATAATTGAAGTTCCTCATCCCTGGAATCACTTTCATAAATATTTTTGGCATACTCAATCTTTACCATTACTATGTTTCTGTCACTCAGCCAATTTCACACCCAATTATGCGGTAAGTTATTTAGAACTGCAATACAGGAATACAATTATGACATTGCACATAGAAGCAGGATCAAATATTCCAAGAAGGATGTTCACTCAATGTGAATTCAATATGTTCAGTTTTTTTTAGTATGACCAGGTAGTTTCTCACAGAGAGTGAAGTAAACTTCTTAAGCCACTCTTATGAAGATTCCAGAAGACTGTTTGAGGACGTTATTGGAAAAGCATGTATGCACTTTCCTGCCTTTCAATTGGGATGTGGAAAGATGTAAAAAGGTAAGATAAGGAGGAAAAAAGACCTTAAAATTGGATTAACGTGCAAAGATTTATAGAGTTGACAATATGCCAATTTTACGATCAGCAACCAGTACAACAGGACTGAGCATTCTGGTGAGGCTTGAGAAACAATACTCCATGGCACTTTATGTTAAGAGGCCTATCAGTGTTTGAAAAAAAAATCCCATGGGACATTTTGGGAGGTCAACCCAATAAACTGGCCTTAGCTCCACTGGGGAACTTGAAGCCACCCTCATGGAGGCCAATAACCATACTTCAGTGGCTAAACCAGCCTTCATAAACATGCTAATTCCATCTGGAGCTAATAGAACAGGTGTGGTAAGTCTACATTCCTGGCTTGACTTCAATAACATTTACCTCGGAAGACATGGGCATCCCTGACAAGGCAAATCAAGAGCTCAAGAGACAGTGGAAATGAATGGGAGATGTGGCAGATTTAATGTTCCATCATGTCATAATTAAATATTATGATTATGATATTATGTATCTAAAGAAGGGAAACTCCAAATTTATTTAATTTTACAAATTTAAAAACAAAGAAATATCAAAAGAAATCATACTACTAAAAAAGTTGAAAGAAAATGTTGAAAAAGTAAACAATTTACTTTTCAATGAAACAAGTGTTTTACAAAACTATTGTTAAATAATTAGTTTAGTCACCTCTTGAGCTAGAAGCAATCTCTTAGTTTTGTTATCTATTTGTAACATTTGACAAATTGGAAAGAATATCTGCGAATACATATATTGAGATAGAGTATAAAGATAGTACTTCGGAAAAATTGTACAAACCAAGATGGATTCTCACCTTAAACAGGGAAGAGAACACATGAAAAGTATGGACTGCACATGAACCATCAGAATCGGACATCAGTTGATTGATATGGGTACGCCATGCTTCTTCTGCATCATCACATGCTTTAGGCTGAAAGGCTGCAAGTATTGCAGAAAAGAAAGGCGAGGGAGCGGGTGATGTACGAAGGTCATGAAGCCCATCCCTGTCCCCTTCGGCAAAACTGCAAGGAAGTAACAAACATCAGGTAGCTAATTTTATATTTTTAAAATGGGATTAACAAAATTTAATCAATTCAGCAGCTCTCTCTTTGGACTGCAAGCGCAAATAATTCTGTTCCAGTCAGGAGCGTGCTAGATTCTCTTGGTCCTCGATTGCTTAGCTTAACATGTCCAGCCCTGCTTCAGTTCCCATACTCACTCATTTCCTGTTCCAGGCACTGGCAAGCTTAGTTTATAATCAAACCCTTCAGGTAACCAGTAATACAAAAAGCAGATTGGTAATCAGAGTTCCTATTTCATTGTAGAATAAGTAGGTTGGCTGGAGAGGGATTTTACAGTCTAGCTCCCCACCTGAATTCAACAGACGAGCAGGGCAGTAAAATTCTGGTGTTATTTAAGCAATTAATTCTAGTTACTTATAAAATACTGCTTTCAAGTCAAAGAAAAATACAATAATCCAGGTTAAGGTATGCAGAATTACCAGATATTTTTCCATTTGGTTCGGCTGCCAGAAGCCAATGTTCAGGTCTACTAGAAGCTTGAAAAAAATTGGCTTTAACTGCTTAAAGCTGAGAATGAAGATCTGACTGCTTGCTGCTCAAAGAAAATTGACAGATAATTTTATTTCCATATAATTTTATGCTTTGCTTTTTAAAAATACATTGGAATCACAGAAACTTGCAGCATAGAAGGGGGCCCTTCACGCTTGTGCAAGTTCTTTAAGAGGGGCAGTCAAGTTCAGTTCCAAACTCTGGCCTTTTGGTCTACAAAAGTTGATCAGTTCCTTATCCTCAAGAACCTGTCCAACTTGCTTGTAAAATTATTTATGGAATTAACTTCCACCAACTTTTCAGGTAGACTGTTCAGATGCTGACAACATTATAATTGAAAAAAAATCTCCTTGACTCCATTCTAGATTTTTTTTGCCAATAATTTAAAATCTATGACCTTTGGTTATTTTTACAGTTGAGGAATAAATTTGAGCCACCTAGCCTATCATCGCCTTGAACACTTCTATTAGGTTGCCTTGTCCAAGGAAACCAATCGTAACTTCTTCAACTTGACTTCAGAACTGAAGTTAAACATCCCTAATAATGTTGTGGGAAGCCATTTATATGTTTTCCAAAGCAGGATTGTCCACAAATCTCCAGATGAAGCCTCATTGCTTTTATATTCAATGTCCTGATCTTATAAACCCAAGTAACTCATATACTTTTTTAAACATCTTGCCACTTTTAAGGATTGGTGTATATGAACAATTTACACATTTGATGTATTATTCATAATACATTGTCATTCCATAATAGTCCTCTCAAGAATGCATTGCTTCACACTCTGCCATCCTTCCATCATTCTAAGTCAACCTGAAGTCTACAACTATCCTCATTACAATTTTGTATTGTAAGGTGGTCTAGATTTTAGATTACATTTTAGTAGGATTTAGTGTGTTTTTTTATTAATTCGTGGGATGTGGATGATGTTGGCTGATATTTGCTCATCTCTAGTTGCTCTTCAACAGAGCAGCTGGCTAGGCATTTAAGAGGGCAGTTTTGAGTCAACCACATTGTTGTGGATCTGGAGTCACACGTAGGCTGGATCGGGAAGGATGGCAGATTTACTTCTCTGAAGGACATTAGTGAACCATGGTTTTTAATGAATATCAACAACTGTGGTCATCTTTAGACTATTAATTCCAAATTTGTTTTGAATTCAGATTTCACCATCTGTTGTGGTAGGATTTGAACCTGAGTCTCCAGACCATTACTCTGGATCACTGGAACATGTCCAGTGATAATATCACCACGCTACTGTTTGATCATTTATTTTAAAAAGCTTTTTACAAACATGTATTCAGTAACAGACCAACTAGGAGATCAAATTGCCATGTTGCATTAATAAATGATCAGAAAAAGAATCACGTTGATGTTGCTGACCTTTTACAGTAAGCTAATTTAACTATAGTACTGTGAAGTAGTTACTGATAAGCAACAGATAATTAGAAGAAAACACTTCAATTACCTTGCAGTTGAAGGATAATGAATAAATAATCAAATACTTCATAAAATTTGGATATTTAATTCTATATTTCTTAATATTTCTATTTTAGGATTAAAAATTTGAAACAAGAAATTCTGTAACAACAGCTGTGACAGAGGAGCCTATCAGAACACACCGACCTTGACTGGCTCAGTGCTGGCCTAATTAATGGGACACGTGTGCAGCATTAAGATGAAGAAAACAGGTTCCTTATACGGATTTTTCTCCCATTCCGCACTGTGTTTCGAGGTAGCGAGAGGCAGTGTGCTGCTTGCTGCTGGCGAGATTTTATTGTCCTGCCACTGTCTATTCCTGTTGAACAGACTCATACTGCTAGGAAACTCATGGTAGGGTGTGCCATTGTCCGGACCATAAGATCCCGCCAGCATAAATGGCAACAAGATTTTGGAATCCATCTTGAAATAATCCATTGTTTTATATTCAAGACAATGTGCACAAATAGCAAGAAGCAGCATTATTGACCAATTAGCTAAGCAACAACTTTGGATCATGGTGGGGTGATGCCAGATTCAGGTATAAAAAAAGATTTTAGAAGACATTTTATTCCTTTACACTAAGGAGAGGGAAACTAGTTTTATCGACACATGCTTAGCGGCAGAAGGAGTTCCTGTCAGCACAGGGTTTGGTAATGAAGTACTGGGTTCAGGGACAGAGGCAGAATTCCTGTCAGCATGGACCCTGATTAGTGAAGTTCTAGGAACTTAGAACTTAGGAACTTAGGAACTTAGAGGAAGAGGCTGTTGGAGCAAAGTGTGGAGGTTGTTTTCTTCTTCTTCTGGAAGTGGCAAATCATTTGAAGGTATGAAGACTGTTATATTTGATTGGTAAGTATAATTCTGTTTTTTTTATTAATTGCTAAGTCTTTAGTTAATTGAGAATTATATTGTTGATTTGTTTTGCTTATGTTCGTTAAACTTTGATAATATTTTCTATTTCAGTGTACAAAATTTGATGGTTCTATCTCCATCAAACTACTTCTGGAAGAGTTAATTCGGGATCCAGTAATTATGCTGCATGCATTATTACTGGATCAAGTCTAAATTTATCAAAGCATCCTTCTCTTAAACCTACAATTAATTGTCAAATTAACTACATTAACAATAACCTTAAACGTAAATGTGTTGAAGATAATGTGAAGTTTAACTAACCTTGAAAGCCTTGATTGATCCACATCTCCATCAACCTTTTCTTCTGGTTCTGTTATCTCAAGGCTGAAGCTGTCATTGCCCTCAAGAGCTGATGGAAGTTCACTTATAGACCCAGAAAATTCATCTTCCTCAGTCATGCATTCACTGTCCTAAACATAAAATTTATAAAGTCTAAGAATTAGGAACACACAGTAAAATGCATATTGAATACATAAGAATATATGTAATGCCAGGTGAAAAGTAGAACTTAACATAAAATCAAGCATACATTGAACATTAATGTTACAATTCATTTTTTTAGAAAACTCAAATTATTGATCATTTTAAAATTGGTAAATTCTATAATATACAGTAAGTTAATACATAAATAATCTGCTTCTAGCGAAGCCTTTTCACTATTTAATTGGATTCCTGGGCTTCTTGACATCTGTTCTTGACTACATTAGCTATACTATAAGCTTCAACGTGTGTGTCTGATGTGCTGCTCTTTTGTGATATTTAAAGTTACTTTATTCAGTTAACTATCTTTCCTTCATCCATTGCTATGATTGAGAGACTTCAGTGTCCTGCTAAGGATGTGATTAACCATTCGTTATATGTAGAATCATAGATTTCCTATAGTGCAGAAAGAGGTCATTTGGTCCATTGAGTCTGCACTGACCTCAATCCCACCAGGCCGTTTTCCCCTTACCCCACATATTTACCCTGCTAATCACCCTGACAGTAGAATCAATTTAGCATGTCAATTAATCTAATCCACATATCTTTTGGAGTCTGAGAGGAAACTGGAGCACGCAGAGGAAACCCTCACAGACACGGGGAAAATATGCAAACTCCACACAGGCAGTGATCCAAGCCGGGAATCAAACTTGGAGCCTGGCGCTGTGAGGCAGCAGTACTTACCACTGTGCCACCATGCCAGTGTTTCAACTTCGATCTGTTCCCAGACAGAGACTTGGGCTGAAGATAAAGCTTCTGCTGCTTCTTGATTTTATGGTGTCTTCTAATTTTGCAACCAACTTTCTATCTTGCAACTGATTCTATATACCTCTTGCTCTTCATTCTTAAAATGCATTTTCCAGCACAGTACCACAGTGGTTAGCATTTGCTGCCTCACACCATCAGGGACCTAGATTTGATTTCCAGCTTGGGTCATTGTCTGTCTGGAGTTTGAATATTCTCCTCAGGTTTGTCTGGATTTCCTCTGGGTGCATCGGTTTCCTCCCACAGTCCAAAGATGTGTGGGATAGATGGATTGGCTATGGTAAATTGTCCTTTCATGTCAAAGGGACTAACTAGTTTAAATGCATGGTGTTATGGGGATAGGGCCTGGATGGGAATGTGGCTGGTGCAGACTTGATGGGCCTACTTCTGCATTGTAGCATTCTATGATAACTCTACCCTCAGGCAGTTTCAAGATTTCACTCACTTCACCTATCTCCAAGCTCAAACAGCTCCATTGCTGACTCCACCAAGGGATCTCTGAATTTAACCCAATGATAAATCACTGTTATCTCCAATTTATTTTCCATTTACTGCCAAGTTTTTATATATTCCAATTTTTACCCAGACTTCAGCAATTGTCACTCTCTCCAAGTCCATTTGCTTGTGCATTTTGGCTGTTGCTCTAGACCCAAGCCCAACTATTTAATTTTTCCTTTTAACTTGTTTCTTCTTTTTCTCCCTTGACCCCTCTTCTTTATTGTCATACTTCCTTTTACTTTGCTGTTTTCAGGTGCTCAGCCCTCTCAATTCCTGATCCCAACCTTTCATGATTTCCTAATGAAAACACAGCAGATGCTGGAATTTAAAAAAGACTAATGAAATATCTGGAATTAGAAGTCTAACGAGGATCATGAAACCACTGCTGATTGTCGTAAAAACCTATCTGGTTCACCAACATCCTTTAGGGAAGGAAACATGCCATTCTTATCTGGTATGGCCCACATGTGATTCCAGACCCACAGTTGTGTGGTTGACTTTTAAATGCCTTCCAAAATGGCCTACCAAGCCATTTCGTTGTATTCAACAACTACAATTATTCCAAAAAAGGAATGAAACTGGACAGACCACACAGCATCAACCTAGGCATCAGGAACAAAAACGGCAAGCCTTATCCCATCAATTCTGCAAAGATCTTCTTACTAACATCTGGGGACTTGTGCCAAAATTAGGACAGCTGTCTCACAGACTAGTCAAGTAACAGCCTGACATAGTAGTATTCATGGAATCATGCTTACACATTATGCTCCAGGCAGTACCATCACCATTTCTGAATATGCTCTTTTTCACTGGCAGGACAGACCAAACAGAAATGGTGGTATAGTGGTATACAGTTGGGAAGGAGTTGCTCTGGGATTCCTCGCCATTGTTTCTGGACCCCATGAAGTCTCATTCCACCAGGTCAAACATGGGCAGAAAACCTCCTGCTCCCCCCCATCAGCTGATGAATCAGTATGTCCAGGATCTCCCTTCTTGTGCCAGGAGGGATATCCTTTTTGAGGCTGGTCACCTAAACATTATCAATCACCTATTCTAAACTTTCTATCCAATGGATACAGGCTAAATATCCAAACTGTCAGAGTGGTTACCACTTCCCTTGTTTGTCATTCTGCTTGAGGTCAGCTTTTTAGTTTATATCATGTTTGGGTCATATCATAATCCTCTCTAAAAACTTGCAATGTTCAGGAGGTACACAGGATGCTATCTTAATAACTCAGAAATATCAACACGACAATCTATATCATTAATATATAGTGACCTAGTATTTCATCCTGTGCAAGCCAGTGGAAGAGGCCTCCATATCAAATGAATATTAATTTGCTTTCTGCACTAGATCTAATTTGATTCCTTTGGATCAATCTCATCAGCTTTTACCTTTCAGATCAGCCAGCCACGTGTAACTTTGTCAAAAGCTTTGCTAATATATGTACGACATCAAACATACTACCCTCAACAATCTTCCTTCTTACATCTTCAAAGAATTCAATCAAGTTCCATGACCTTTATGTAACAAATCCATGCTAACTGTCTTTGATCCATCTGTACCTTTTTAAAATGACACTCAATAATTTCCCTTTGTTCATTTTTTCCAATTTTTGCCTGCCAGCAAAGTTAGGAGGACCTATTACTCAGTCTTCGCTTCTCTCCCTTTTTAAACAAAGATATAACGTGAACTTCAGATTTCCAGTACCTTGTCTGACTACAGAGGGGACTAGGAAATTATATTTAGAGCCTCCATTATTTCATTGCTTATTTCTCTTAAAAGCCTAAGGTACATTTCATCCAGGTCTGATGATTCATCTACTGTCAAAAATGCTCATTGCCTTAATAACTGCTCCTGCATTATGTTTATCCTTATTAATATTTCATAATATTTTCCAATCTTCATTTACAGGCTTCAATTTCCTGGACCATGCAGGAAAGAGATTTGTAGTAGCCTTTGATTGTGTTTCCAAGTTTTTAATTTAATGCAGCATGAATGCTTATAGAGGTCAATCTTCCCCACCATCTTTGTTGCTGATAGCAGTTAAGTTTCCTAATTGAAAAGTTCTTCAATTTTAACCACATATAACTAAAAGTAGTAGAGAACCCCAATAATCCACATTTAAGAAATGTCACAAAACAGCAAAAAAAATTGCTGCTTATGTAAGATGTATGAATATGTAACAATGTAAATTAACTCTAAAATATGCAGCTTTATATACAATTTTATCTGGTTGTTTAATTCCCAATTGTGCAACTTAAAAGTAACTTAGGCTTTTAAAAATGCTTCAATCTGTTTTTATTTCGGAACTACATTTTTCTGTAAATAATTATTTTTTACTATATATCCTAATTAAGCAGTTAGAAATTAGAGTTTATTATCACCAACCTTCATGTGAGCAACAGCACAATGTTCTCATTGAACTGCTGAATGTATCCACTTGTGTATGAAATATCATGGATAATTTTTGAAGAGCTGGAGTGCAATATTTTGGCTGGATACAGCAAGTTTGGCCTTTCTCCCAAACACCACAGAATTATATTAAACATGCAGATGTCCACCACTTTGACATGAACATATTTGTTATTCTGTTAACATATGGTTAACAGAATAAGGAATAGCCTCAACCCATCCAGAAGTCTTTGTGATCACAGCAGCTTTGCAAAATCAAATTTTGTTGCAAAATAAATTAGTATAAATTAGCAGGCAGTTTTCAATAATTACATTTTTAAAGTGCAATCTCTTTAATGATCCATGTCCATTGCCAAGAAAATTGAGCAAAAGGTTGCAAAAACAAGCATATCCATTAACAAGCCACCATAATCAAAGACCACATATACCACTTACTCCCAAAATTTTTATAACCCCAGAGAATAAATCTGGAAATACTTAGTTTCATGACCATTCATTGGCAGGCCACCAAAGCTCCTTCACCTTTGATCTCCCAGGCACTTGCTGGTTTGTTTCATCAGCCAGAGAGACCTCCAAACTAGGGGTCCTTGTATTTGCTGAAAGTGGATCTGCGGAGGCTGTGTCACCTGAGGTTGAAAGTGAATCCATTTGACATGTGTCTTCAGTCGGTACAAAATTCATTATCTACAGAACACAAATTTAACAAGAGTATCAGTAATATCATTGTGATTTAAATACATGATATATCAATTAAAACTGAAGTATACATTAAATATGGTTATAACCAAGGTGTACATAAAGTTTTAAAAAGTACCATACCATATTGTACAGTATAATTTGAAGATTCTTGAGTAAATAGAAAGTAATCAAACAAAAACATTAAATTTTTCTTATTAAGTCAGTAAACATTTGATGAAATTTTTACATAAATTACTTGGATGAAGGGACCAAAGGTATGGTTTCTAAGTTTATGATGACACAAAGATAGCAGGAAATAAGTCAGAAAGAGATAAAAGAGGCTACAAGGGGACATAGTTAAGTGAGTAGGCAAAAAACTGGTGAATGTGGAAAAATATGAAAATTTTGGTTTTGGCAAGATGATAAAAAAAATTTAAATAGTAACAGATTGCAGAGCTCTGAGATGCAGAGGGATTTGGGTGTCCCAGTGTATGACTAGCAAAAGGTTAAATTGCAGGTATAACAAGTAATTAGTAAAGCCAAAAGCATGTTTTCATATACTGCAAAGGGAATTGAATACAAAGAAGGGAGATTATGCTTCAATTAGACAGAACGTTGGTGAGACAATATCTGGGATCCTGATTTCAGTATCGGTCTCCTTATTCTTGTGCAGTGTTGGTCTCCTTACCTAAAAATGGATGTAAATGCTAGATCAATACACAAAATGGGCAGGTTGTCTTACGAACAAAAGTTGGACAGGCTGGGCTTGTATTGGCTTGAGTTTAGAAGAGCAAAAGACAAGTTGATTGAAACATACAAAATCCTGAGGGGTCTTAACAGAATGGATGTGGAGAGGGTGTTTCCTTTTCTGAAGGGATCTAGACCTAGGAGTCACAATAACAGGGTTTTTTTTCTTTCCGAGAAAGGTAGTAGAAGTAGACTTTCCGATTATTTTTAAGGTAAAGATTGATAAATTCTTGATAAGCCACTGGATGAAAGATTATAAGGGGTTGGTGAGAATATTGAGTTGAGATTACAATCAGATCAACCATGATTTTCTCATGGCAGAGCAGGTTTGAGGAACTGAGTGGTCTATTCCCCTTCTAGTTTGTATGTACTTAGGAATAGGTATAGCCCATTTGAGTATGTTTCCTCCATTCAAATAAATCAAGGCTGATCTGTACTCTGACTCAATTTATCAATTTTGACTTTATTATTCGCTAGCAAAAGTCCACAAACACATTTTAAAATTATTAAATGAGTTAGAATCAACTTTTTGTGTGGGAGAGATCTCCAACTTCTATCATCATGTGAAGAAATAATTCTCAACTTTCTCCTGATGGCCTGACTGATTTTAAGATTGTGCTTCCTTGTCCTTGATTCCCTCACAAATATAAAAACATTTTTTGATACAAGTTTCAAAATCCTATAATGGAATTTTTCCATTTTATTGCAGGGTGTTGCACCAGGCAGGAAAAAGTGGCGTGAAGCCGCTTGGCAGCATTCTCTATTATAATGGTAAGAATGTTGAAAAAAAAATCCGAAGAGGTGAGTCCCATGATTGAGCCTCCCTCGTTGTTTGGAATTTTACCATTCCTTGCGTTTCACCATTTAAAAAACACTTGGGTCAATCGTTTTTTGGTTCAAATTGGATGGCCTCATATTTTCCTGCACTGAAATCTACCTGCTCATTTAATATATCAATGCATCTTTGTAATGTTGTCATTTACATTGCTTCTGATGTCAGTTACCTTTGTGTCATTGGCAAACTTGGATATGTTGCTCTCTGTACCGTGTTATCTAATTCATTTACAAATATAGTGAACAGCAAGGTCCAGACAAATCAGTGATCACTGTTAATTCTAATAATTGTATTGGTAGAGGAATGAGTCTCTTACCTCAACTAGGTTTAGTTAGGAGACAAAGTAACCAATTCTCTCAATTCTATCCTACTGTTATAGCTGTGTCCATTTATAAGTGAGTTAACGCTTATCACCAGTCCTTAACAACGCAATTGGCTCAACAATGTAACTGTTATACAATGTAACTGCTGATAATATTAATAGTCACATTGCTCTAATTTGAGCAGATATCTATTAACCTGGTGAATAACTTGCCTTTAATTCCATGAATTTTAATTTTAGTAATATATTTTGAGCTAAGCAAATATAGACAAAATTTTAACATTGTGCAACAGTAAAAACTGCTTTACTGGGTGCTAATGGGTTCTAACCTTGCTGTAACTGGATCGTCTGTCGAAATAGTTACTTTTGAATACTTTCTTAACTTGACCAAGGTATGACACTACACAGAAGCAAATAAATAAGGCAAATTTGTCCATTTATCCATTTGTCCCACCAGGAATCACAAAAATAGAACATAGGTATGTCAAAATGACTCACATTTTTAACCATAGATCTCTAGGGTACGTAAACTCACTCTTTATTTTTCTTAGACTTTTTCATACATGTTAGGGAGTTTGGAAGAAGAAAAATGGATTTTAAGTATATACTTTAAACAAGGGGTTATTGCTGTAACTTTGCTTTTATAATAATTGGTAAATATAGTGTATAATTTGTATAAAATGAACTATTACTTTGAGCATAATTTTGTAAAATTACTCTTATTAATACTGCAAAAGTAGGTAATGAGATCATAACAGTCAAAAATAGCAGTTTCACAACATATAAAACAAAAACATTACAAGCATTGCGATACTGGAAAATAAATATGGTTCAACAAAACATGTACTTGAATGTTATTAGGTTATTCATGTTATGTTGTAGTAGTTTCTTTAGGATTATGCAAGATCTTTTCTTATGAGTGTTGTAAGTGTGAAGATGTTTATGATCTTTTGTGCAAAGAAATTAAACATCATTTTCTTAATCATGAACTAATCAAAGTGAACAGGATGCATTGGGACTGAGGAATAAATATTTCCATCTCAGTTCTTCATAAAATACTTTGCTTAAAGAATGCAATAAATCAATTACGAGACATTTAATTTTTAAAATTTACAAAGGGAAATATTCTATTTGAATATTTTCTTGGCAGTGTTTATGTGTGGTTTATGAAAAGCTAGTAAGGGAACAGGAGGAAAAGGAAAAATTGTATTTCAAACTGAAATATATATTTAATTTTGGAATCCACTTTAACTGGTTTAAACACCTTTTATGTGTTTTGATGGGAAATGTTAAATAATAATTTCTGTTGTGCATTTAATTTTTTAGTTCCTTTCAAAATTTTCAGGATAAGTTATAAAGCTTTGACATACTAGTTGCGATCGTGTCAGAATTTGACTTGCTGTAAGTGCCTCTTCTTCAGAGGACTCATCCGAATCTTCATGGTTAATTTTACTTAGACTGGGTGTACTTCCTGAAAGCTGGCTCTCCTCCAGAAGTTGCATATCTCCCTTATCTAGACTGTCAAGAGAACGCCTCCGTACTCCCCAGTTGAAGGTATCCATGCTCTCGCCCTGAAAGAAAAGTGCAACATTACTCACAGAAAACATAAGTTGTCATCAAATCATAAAGTACAATATTAAATCAATAAATGTTTGTTTGAAACTGAAGATTTTAAAAATTGGATCTCTAAAACTATAATTCAGAAGCACAAATCCAGAGACCAGTAAATCTTTGCTCATGCTTTAAAAACATTTTCTTCTATAGATAATAACTAGTACGACTTTTCTTTACTTGTTGCTGGTAGCCTTTTTTGGGCAGCCCGATTACCCTCTATTGCTGGGTCTTAAGGTAGTGTGCAGGCAGGTAAATGGTTTGGTGGAAGTATTACAGATCCACAAATTGATAATGAGATTAATATTCTCTGGACATTATGTCAGGATTTTTGACATTGTGTAAATTGGGTGTACTTTGTCTGTTGACATTGGTGCAAAGCCTGAAACATTTCCATGATTGTGAACAGCCAGAATGCTGTGCTTTTGATGTTGAGATGTACATCCTATACACCTGCAATTGGCAGAGTATTCACCATATACAACCAGCCCAGGCTTTCAAAACTCAAAACATAATATCTAATGTTAGTAGTGATTCTGTGATAGGATGGAACTTGCTGAACGATCCTGAGTGCGCCATGAATTACACTAATAACCAATTTTATATTATCAGTCAGGCTTGCAATATAGCTCACTTACTTTGTGAGCTTCTGAGAAACTTGTGAGAAGTTACATATTTTCATTCACAGGAACCTGTCCTACGTTTTTTAAAAATTAAAAAAAAACAGGATCAGGAGTTCTTGGTGCATTCTTCATGAGAATGTCTCAAATTTGAGACAACTTGCTAACTAATCAGCACCTTTTTGTCTTCCATAAATTATTGCTTCCTTTGAAATTTGGCATTCTTGCCTCTGGCCTGGTGAGTGCAAGATAAAACAGCAATACTCATATTTCCATTGATTACTTTGTTCGAAATACCATTCAGTAGATATCTTTGAATGTACTTACAACATCATTACACATGTCTATCAGAAGAAGACTTATCATAGAAGGGGCAGAAAAATAAAAATAGTGAACAGAATTCTCTGATGTCATATGCTCTGCCACCACTACCAGCAGGAACAGAGAATTTGGCGCTCAGCCACACGTCTATTCACTGCAGTGGGATGCAGACATCCTGAAGTAACTTGCTCCCACTGTGTATCTTTTTCTTTCACCTGGTCCGCTCCAGACAACATATGACACTCATATGCCCTTGTGAAAATCTCAACCACCCCTAAACATAAGCTCTTAATGAGCTTTTAAACAGCTCTAATTGGTCTTAATCAGGGATGAGGCAGGATAGTGATCATGCCTTCCTCCAATCTGACAAATGTGGCTGGCGCCAGGAATGGCATCAGGAAATTAGCACACTAGCCAGCACCAATATTTTCAGATCCCATTCGTATATTTTCCTGCCCAACTGAAAATCCAGTCATAGAAACATGGAAATGTAAAAAATAGGAGGAGTTTGCATTATTAGAAAGCGACCAGGAAGATTGCAAACTATTTGGCATTAGACAGAAACCAATTTTTAGACCCGCACTCAATTTTCTGTGATTGATGCGATCTGTGCCAGGCATGGTGAGCTCCGAAAATCACCCCCACCCCCCAACTTTTGGAATGCTTGATATGAGACACTACTTGTATAATTTAAAACTTTCAACTATTGCAATGTCGTTGCAAGAAACATAGCAGCGATTCCTGTTTGCAATCATTTGTAACAATTGACAAATGTTACCACAGAAAGCAATGCATGGGAGCACAATTTGTTAAAGATGCTAATGAGGAGTTCAATCTTTTGGTAAAATAAAACGCAATGTCACTAATGGCCGAATTTAGCTCAAGTCAATACTGAAGTATCAATTCGCTCAGTTTGCTAAATGGTTGGAATGTCATGCAAAATGATGCGAATTGATTCAATTCCCATACCGACTGTAGTAGTTCATGGAGTCTTGCTCCTCTCCTTGCCCCTCAAGTTATATATAACCAATTGTCTCTCACTCTCTCTCTCCCTCTCTAATAGAGACAGATGCCCATGATCCTTTGTGGATTACCTTACCTCAATACCATATTAATGCTACTGCACATCATCCATAGGAATAGCATATTATTGTCAAATAATACCAAACGTATCAATGAAACGCCAAAGCGTATTACAAATTTTACAATTAACATTTGAAAACTTTGGAAACTCAGGCTTAATAACTTTTAGAAGTTGCTCATGCTTTTAAAACACAATCATGGCAAAATACAGCTTGCTGTTATTATTATCAGAATATCTTTGCTGAGCAGCCACAAATGAAAAGGTAATGCTATCCTTATCAATGTTATACAAATAACAAATTCTGCTTTACATGCACTTAGGAAAATTTTCCCAATCTAACAAAATCCAAGTCAATTACAGTACATAATGCAACAAGCTGCTGAATGCCAATGCGGCACAAACATTCTACTTGCAAACTGCACCACATCACAAAAGCTGCGTAATGATCATCTTACCTGAAGTTCCTAGACAGCAATAAAGAGTTAAAAAAAACATATTATAACAGTGTTTCTAATAAATGTATTTTCATTTTCAACTAAATTAATTTTTAAAAATGTTTTAGGCTTTTCACTACTGTCATGTTTTCCTTTTTAGCAGATTAGCTGACAAATCCCCACCAAAACTACACTGATATCTGGCAAGAGAGAAGCTGGTGTTTTTCCTGTTTTTATTTTCTGTAGAATTGCACTATTTTGCTGCTAGCAAATTAATAGCCTTAAATTAGTTATTCAGTCATGAATTAGTCAAACTTGTTTGAAGAGCTTATATGTCAATGGAAACTGATATCAAGATAAATGTTACACTGGCTTAATTAGATATTTTGAGCTCTATTTATTTTTGTTAAATATTTCCTTTCAATTTTATGAAATTAATCCACATATTTGAACTTCTCAGCATTTTCTTGAAATTTTATTTAAAATGATAATCTTAATCAATTAATATTTTATAATCATTGTTTTTACCACTTTGATCCTTTATTGCTAAACAGTTTTTGTATCACATCTCGAACTATGTCCAGGAGGAATGAAGCTTCACATGTTAGATGAGACAGGTGTGTAGTTTACTGTGGCATTTAAAATGGTAAAGAAAATAATGAGTTTTTGGAGCAAAATTTTTGAAAATTTGCTCATGCACTCATTTCATTCCTATTATGTATAAAGTTAAATTCAATGAATATCTTTCTAGTAAGTAATAAACAAAGATAACTTATCCATCTAAAATTCATAAGAATGGAAAGTTTGTTAATCATTCTAGCATCAAAACAATGGTGTTTCAATAACTGGTTAATAGTTAGCAGAAGAAAATACTTACCCATATCTCTGTTACAAACACTAGCCTATATCCTTTCCGCCAAACTACAGATTTTTAAAATGTAAATCTGAATAAAATTCACCTCTCCATCCTCCAGTTCCACATCCAGGAAATCAAAATCTCTAAAAACTCTGAACTGTTGTTCGCTTGTTGTGTCATCCATATTTTCTTGATCCCTTGGACCATCTTCTGATGATGACACCAGGCTTGTCTGATGCTCAATAAGGTCAAGATCCCCACTTGATGAGAAAATAACCTAAAACAGATGATTTCCTCATACCAGTTTAAAAGTATTTCCACTAGGTGCATTAAGACATTTAATAGAATGCTTACTTAGTGTAAAACAATCAATGTACCACATGGGAAACTAGAAGTAACTGTAAGAACACAAGTCAATTATTTATTTGAGAGAGTTGCTCTGCTGTGTTCCAATAATATTTGTACAAGGAATTAATGTTATCCTGGCAATATTGTTGACATTGTGAAAAGCTTTTCACCAGTCTCCCTAAACCTTATTTGATAAATAAATTCAAGTACTTTTATTAATTATTATTTACCATCCTATCGTAACTGCAATCAATTGCTTGATATATGAAAATATAATAATGACGTTCATTAATATGATTTAAAATCACATGGTAAATAAATAGCTCGATATTATTTGAAATTACATATTTCACATAATCTTTGAAAGTAAAACAGGATTTGACTGTGGTGTGAGGACTGAGTGAAAAATGTGACCCTGATTCAATATCAGGAAGTTCTGTCATTGCCTTCCTATTTGCTATGTGACATTGGAGGACTTGTTTTTAACATGCTTTTCAAAATGTTGGATCATATAATACTTCATATTATGTTTTTAATTTTTGATTTGCTGAATGTATTTGTACAATTAGCATAACAGATTTTTTTGTATAATCATACAGATACGTAACTTGATTTCATAAAACATCATATGGAGTATACTTATGATGCTTAAATACATTTTTCTTATACTAATTATTTGCAAAAAGATTACATGGCTTTATTTAAATTTAAAATGTATGTTAATTTAAAAATTTTGTTCTTCTTTTATCGGTTAATTTTCCATATAATTTAGCTCTCTCTGGGACATACACCATCTCCCACTTCAAAGGCATCAGATTATTTGTTCCCAGGGCCGTAACAAAGTTGTACTTTATTTGTTTGCTGGAAGGAGCACATGAGTAACTAGACTAATTTGCCTTTTGGAAAAGTAACTCAACCCCCGCATGGATAGGACGCATTGCACATATTTTAATTTAGTAATTTTATATTAATCGGCTTCGTGTCTTTTCTGGGTGAGAAGCCATTCTTGCCAGTAAAAAGGGGCCGGAAGATAGCTTTATGCTTTATGGGCCTGAATTTTCATCCTCGAGGCTTACAGCAGAAGTGAGGAAAATTCCCAGCTTAGCCCATCTGTCTCAAGACCACCAAACTTGGACCTTCCTTGCTGGGGTGAGAGGTGGGGAGCTAGGTGCAGGTTGGTGTCGAGCCAGCCAATCTTGAAAAGGGTTTGGAGGCATTTTGTTCCAGTTAAAATAAAGTCCTCCAGTCCTCACTCCTCACATCCTCCAAACACTTTCCATGACCATCCAAACTACCACTTGCAAATCCCCATATGGCCTTTATTGTCCCTCATGTCTCCTGTGCTGAAAGCACTGCCCTTCTACTTATTGCATGGTCCTTCATGTCTCCAATGCCAAGCTTTGGCACTTCCAGGTCCACTGACCCATCAAACACAGTAAAGAACAAATGAACCCTGTTGTGACAGTGGATTGTGTAAAAAAGAAAGCACTCTTTAAAGAAGTCATTCATTCATAACTTTCTACCTTGTTGGAAAAACTGTTATTTCACTATAAGTCAACAGAGGTGTTATTTGTTCAGACCCATTAAAACGTCAATAACAAAAAAAACACAACACAATCTCTTGTAACCACTTAATGTTAAGAAAATAAGTATTGTGAAATAGACAACAGAGATCAGAAAGCCTGAACTGTCAATCAAACAATGTTTTTTCTGGGGTGCAGGATTTTCAACAAGCTTCATGGATGTCTGATCTATAATTTTTAAAGAAATTATCTTATGTTTAAATAATTACTTGCATAAATAAAGTCATCAACTTACAGAAGGATTTTTCGTTAGACCAACATCCTGACCGCACAATTGAAGAACATTCACCAATTTTTCTCTTGTTCTTTTCTGTCGGAGAAGACATGAAAAAATTAAAACAGCATCACTTACCCATTCTTTCTCTTTATATTATGCTTTGCTTTTAAGTGACCAGTGTATATTATTCAACATTTGACTTAGATTTAATTATAAAAAAATGTAAAAATGGAGATGATAAAAAGCATAATTAATACATACCTGGGAGAATTGGGGTCTCTTCCAGCTCACAGGGACTAAAACATTTGAATTAGAGCCTGATGAGGTAGATGAAGTACTTCGAGTGACGGCTATTGCCCTAGGTTTTCCATCTCTCCCAGATGGACCATGCAGATCATCATAACTTCTTCCAATCACAGGAGTCTCCAAAAAAGAAAATTTTACAATAACTTTATCACACAAATTATTAATCAACTGACTCTAATTTTCTGTATTGATTAAAAAGTAATCAAGAAAATAAGAATTGAGTCTGAACAGAATAACTTCAGGAGATTCACGATCTCTCAGTGCTTTATAGCATCAGATAGCAGATAATGTTTAAACTGTTTACAACATAATCAATCATGAAGAACCAAAAAAAAATCATTTTTTAAAAATAATCATTTTTTTCATAATAAAGTATGAGGTGGAAATTGCATGAGTCATAAATATTTAATAAAAGCATCAGTGTTTTTTTGCAGACTTGAACTATTTTCAGAGGTAAATGCTTAATATTTTACTAGATTTGTTAATAATACAATTTTCATTTCTGATAAAAAGGGACTTGCATCATGACCTAAAGTAAATAAAATTAGGGGCTAAATTTACTCAATGCATTGGATGTAATTTGGAAGTAATGGAATCTAAGATGATGGTAATGAATAATTTCAGTTAAAAACAAAATCCATAAAACTAACATTTGAAAAGCTTCTAATAGATGTATTTTCTGAAATTATATATATATATATATACACATATGTGTGTATATTCAGTTTTGTTTTTAAAACTTCCAATTGTAGTTAGTTAGCTCATTGTATTGATTATATACAGCAATAGATACTTTCCATGTTCCATGGATCCATAGAAAGAGGCTTGACAAAAGTTTATTTTTTTTCCTCCATTCAGTTTGGTTTTTTCTTCTCAGATAAAGTATATATATTTTTTTCTTCATTCTTTTACGGTATAAGAAGATAGGAAGGCCAGATTTTGTTATCCACATCTAATTGTTCTTGAGCTGTGCAATTTGCTTGGCCATTTCAGAGGGCATTTAAGAATTAACCACATTTCTAGGTCTGAAATCACATATAGGCCAGGCTTGACAATAATGACATATTTCCTTCTCGAAGGAGTATTAGTGAACAAAATGGGTTTTTACCACAGTAGTTGTCATGGTCACCAGTGTTGAGACTAACTTTATTTTCCAGATTTATTAATCAGATGCCAAGGTGAAATTTGAACCCATAACCCTGAGAATAATACTGATTTTGGATTACTAGTTCACTGATATCAATGCTAAACCACCATTTATGATCAATATAATTTTGTCTTCTTTAATATGTAGTAAGAGTAATTAAAAACTGCAAATGATAAAATGTGTCTGGATACTCTCAATCCTGTTCCACTAACCAATGGCCCATTGTGCAAAATTATTCTTAATGAGCACTAACTGCTAATTTCTCTCAGAAAAATCTCAAGATTGCTGGGGTGGGAAATGGAAATAGTTTATACACAAGGATGAAAATTTTAAAACTGAAGATTTTAAGGAATAGTATTAATGTAGTTCAATAAGAAAACAAACTTTGAATGTGTTTAAGGATGTTTGGGGATGAATGGCCAACAGGAAAAGTATTGGAATAGTTGGATTTGCAGTTGATAAAGATATGGGTGAATTTTCAATAGCTGATAGACTGAGGCAGGGCAGAACTGCATGAGGTTACGGAGGTAAAAATAAGCAGTCTTTGCACTGAATAGGATATGGTGTGAGAAGAGTAGCTCAAGAACAAAAATACCTCAGAAATGTCAAAGTGAAACTCCAGTGTCTTCCCTGGCAACTCTTTTGAAGCATTTTTCCATATTCGATGCATATCTACTTGAGATAGGTCATTATGTTGACAAGATGGCAAAACCAGGCTTGCAGATCGATAGACTACAAGCTTCAGAATGTTTAAGGCTTCCTTCCAGTGAGCACTCTGTAAATGTAGAACTAAAATCAATTACTTCCAAATATTTATAATTAACTACAAATGAATCCTGAGGTCTGCAATCTAAACTAGTATAAAAATTGACAGGTTATCCATTTCAATTTATTGTTCACATATCAAGCTGTGGTGTAAATTCTTCCCCACATTTTCCTCTAAATGACAGCATCAGAGGGGCAAAACCTCTTTCCTTGGAGTCCAATACGCTAGGTCCACGATTTTAATGAGTTGCATCAGAGCCCGCCCATTGCAGATTCTGCTGGGGAGGCGGGTAAATGGAGGACTTTTAATTGGGCATCAAGTTCACTAATTGCATTAAAATGAGCTGTTTGGAATAATGAATGGGCTCCCTCTGGTCTGGCTGGGGAACTGATTGGGGTAGGCTTGGTGAATGGTGACAGGTTGACACATGTCGGGAATCCTGTGTTGGCTGAATGTCCCAATCAGCAGGATTCCAATAATTGGCAAATGGGGCTGATGATTTTGCCCCATGATTTATTTAGCTCCCAGGAAAAACTGTGCAGGTTTACAGTTTCAATGCATAGGATTACTTACTTACCTCCTGAATTGGTGGGCAGCCAACCTGCCACAGACATATGCAGATCAGAGCCCAATGATATCATTGGAATGCAACCATTATATTAATGCTGGCATGAATGAGGAACCTGCTAGAGCTTGCTGGCAGGCAAAGTTATAAAAAAAAGATCCAGGACTAAAAGAGAACATTTAAGGCCCGGAGGAGCATGAGTACAGTATTTTTCTGCATGCCTCCCCGCCCTCCTCCCCAGAAAGAATGCTAGACCCTCGTTTAAATTCCTATCCCACATACTGGCAGATAGCCATAGGCTACACCAATTTCCAGAAGCCAGCTGCTTAACTGCCCAAGTGTTAAAACTCACAGGAAGAAGACATCAATCAAGTGTCATTGATGCTTTTGTGTTTCCACTAATACTCTTCCTCAGGAAGCAGATGTTGTTGCCCCTTCTTATTTTCTTTTTGAATTGATACCTACCCATTATCTGTCAATTGCCTCTACTTTTTGCAATGTTCTATGATATGCAAAACATCGTTGCCATTTTGACTACTTCAAACCTGCTTGTGCATGACAAAGTTGTTTGATCAGCGACCTTAATCCCAGACATGGGATTAAATTTATATCACTCAGTGCATAGATTGCAAAATCATCATGCCCAGTTGCTAGCCATTGAGTCCCTCCTTTTAAGAGTTCAATAGCGACAAGGGTGGGGGTTGGTTAGCTCAATTAACTGGACGACTGGTTTGCAATGCAGAGTAATGAGTAAGTTCACTCCCTGCACCTGCTGATGTTATCCATCTCAACCTTGCTCCTTGCCTGAGGTGTAGTGATCCTCAGGTCAGATTGCCACCAGTTAGCTCTCCCCTTTGAGGGGGAGAGCAGACTATGGCCATCTGAGATTATGGTGATTTTACCTCTTAAGAAGTCTGACAACACAGGTTTAAGTCCAACTGATTTATTTGATAATAAACTGTGAAGCTTTCGAGGTTTGCCTCAGTACTGGCCTCAGATAGAGCATGTAACAGCACAGACAGTTTACAGGTTACTATATTATTATATGTAATCCTGTGAAACTGCTGGGCCCAAGTACATGAGACTGCTGAGCAGTGAATTTGCTTCCTCAATCTGGGGTGATCATTGTAAATGGTACAAGTATTCTATCTGAAATATGTAAATGATCCTGTTCTAGAAACCGAACCAGGTTGTGCAAATAACAGGTAGGATAGAAGTCAGAAGTCCCACCCTACTGAGGATTATGGGTGGCACAGAGGCACAGTGCCAGGGACCAAAGTTCAATTTCAGCCTCAGGTCACTGGTTGTATGGAGTTTGCATGTTCTCCCCATATCTGCATGGGTTTCCTCTGGGTTTGCCAGTTTCCTCCCACAGTCCAAAGATGTATGGGTTATGTTGATTTGCCATGTTAAATTGACTTGTTTTAGGGGATTAGCAGAATAAATCTATGGGGTTGTGCCTGGTAGAATTGTGGTCAGTGCAGATTCAATGAGCTGAATGGCCTCCTTCTGCACTGTAGGGATTCTATGATTCATTGCCATTGTGCAAGGAGGAAATTCAAATTCAATACTTTAATTCAGTTTAGTGACATTGCCTACTAACGAATAATTCATAGTAATCAATGGAAAACAGCATAAATTCCATGTTAACAGCTTTGATAAGCTCTTAATTGTGACATAGTGAAGTATTAAAGTAACACCAAGTTGCTTATGCTAGTGAATCTTTTTCACTACATGGAAAACCAACAATGCTGATTTCAGTATCTAATTCAAATAGCAATAGCAAAAACCATTTTTTGAGGCCAATATTTTACCTGAATGAATTTTTCAATGATCTTCAGGACTTCCATGTTAAGTTGTTTAACAGGTATAGATGATAAGTCTACATGGCTTAGAAGGCTGTGAATGATCTGCAGCAATGACTGTTGCATGCTGGGGAGGCCTTTATCCAACAGCTATGAGGTCAAAAGTGTATTTATTAGCTTGTTGCAAAGTTGATTTAACCTTCATGTCATTAAGCCAATGTAAATGAATGCTGAGTGCAGCCAAAACTGAATAATTAAATGCATATAGACATTACATCTACTTATATTACCTATTTTCAATTCCTGAATAAACTCAAAACATTTTTATTAAACACTGAGTAAATTTAGACCAAACATTTCGAAGCCCATAATTTCAAACATGAAACCTAGACTCTGAATTCTGGGCTGAATTTTTCAAATGGCCCCTCATGCTTCTCACCCATCCCTTATGGCCTCATGCCAAGTTTTACATCGCAAATAAACATCTTGTGTCCACATACCCTGTGCCAAGATAATCTCTACAAACAATCCCTATGGTGACTTATTCCCCTTCTTTAACTTGTATGATTATAGTGAAATTGACAGCATAGATCCGGGTGGGAGTGAAATGTTAATCTAGTGATTTCCCGAGTACTTAGGCACTCCAGCAAACTAAAGGCATTCTGTGCTCTCACCCAAGCCTCGTTATGTATTCTTGTTCGAGTGCCGATATCCATTAGAGTGTTAAAACACCTCAGCTCCAGGGAAAATGTGACTGACAGCCATGGCTCTCTGATTTATGCTGTAAGGCTTCAAATACTTGCAGTTTTTTTAATTCTTTCATAGGATATGAGCCCATCATTGTCCATGAACCTAATGGCTTGCTAGGCCATTTCAGAAGGTAGCCATGGGTATGGTGTCACATAAGACTAACAAGGATAGCAGATTTCCTTCCCATGCAAGTGTTATAATCTGGCATTAAGGGAAATGGTGAATGACTAGGTTCACACTTTTGCATGGGGAGGGCATGAACAGCCACAGGGGATGAGAAAGAGCAGGTGACATATCATGGTCGGGAGCGCTTGCACAGACATAGAGCTTGTTTGGGGGACATACCTTGTCATGGGTGGCATGAGGTGCCATGGGATAGGTGCGGGTTGGGCAGGTACTGAGTCATCTCGAAACATTAGCTGTATTCTCTTTCTATGGGTGTTATCAGAGCTGCTCAGATTTTTCAACATTTTTTGTTTTTGTTTCAGATTCCAGCGTCTGCAGTAATTTGCTTTTCTCTTTCAACTAGCAGAAGTAGGTTTAAACTTTCTGAATTTGTTTCAATATAAAAGGAGGTATTTTTGGATATTGTCCCAAAGCACCTTTGGGTTGGTCAGGTGCCCTCTTGGAATTTTAAAAGTGGTAATACCTGAACTCATTGGAACTGTGAAGCTCTTGAAACCATCAAAAGTGTAGGGGTAAACTGTCAAGCAGACATGTCAGGCTGTCAAGTCATTTAAAACTTTCTGAAAAAAAAACTATCTGGAGTTTAAAAGAACAATTGCTTGCTATTTCCCTTTGTTTCTAGACACAAGTCTTAAGGCCACTGGATTAGTGTTACATGACTTATTTCACAACTGTTCATTATTATTGTAAGATTACAATAGGACACAATGGTTAGCACTGCTTCCTCACAGCGCCAGGAACCCGGGTTCAATTCTGACTTTGGATGACCGCCTGAGTGGAGTCTGCATATTCTCCCCGTGTCTGCGTGGGTTTCTTCCTGGTGTTTTTGTTTCCTCCCACAGTCCAAAGATATGCGGTTAGGTGGATTGGCCATGCTAAATTGATTCTTAGGCTGGAATTTTACCATGCTGTATGCTATGGGAATCAGAGTGGGTAAGGGGTGGAACACTGGAAGGTCTGTTGACCTTGAGTGGGACTTTACTCTTTCAGGAGTTAAAACACCATCTTTATGCAGGAAATTTACTGGCATGCTTGCCCAAGGCTCGTAAGATCGCACCATAGGCCAACAGAGAATGCCATTTTCTGAGCCTCACCCACCTCAATTTTGAAGCAGATATGCCAGTAAAATCACAGCCCTAGGGTGAAATTTTTCTGGCATGTCAGCTCAAGTTTTGCATGATCCTGCTTGAGGCCAATGGAGAATAAAGGCAACTATGCCAGTAAAATTCCAGCCTTACTGTCCACTACAGGTATTGGCAGGATAAACGTGGGGTTCGAGAGATAGAGTTGTAGGTGGGCCTAGGTGAGATGCTCTATTGGAGACTAGGTGCAGACTTGATGGGCCAAATGGCCTCCTTCTGCATAGTAGTGACTCTGTGACTCTATGCCTGCCATTTTAGTTTAATTGACAGCTCCAAGTGGTTATGTTTGAAATTGGATATGAATTTCAATACTTGATCTTATTAATGGATTATGCACTTGTGTGAAATGTTTGTTGTTAGAAGGGGTAATGAAGTTGGAAGTAATGTAAAAGTAATAAATAGGTTTCCATGAATGAGAACGCTCATAAAAAATTTAAGTCTGCAATAGACACTTGGAGCTAATTTCAACAAGGTGTAAGAGTAAAGGGTGGTTGGTGAAGGGGGCATGTTTTTGCACTAAGTTGGCATGAGGCTATAAAGGACAGAGGTGGAAGTGAACATAAGTTGGCATGAAAGGCGTGAAGGACTGCGAGGTGGGCAAGGGTATAGATTAGCATTGAGGTATGAGGGGCCATGTGTGTGAGCCACTGCATTCCACTAGCAGTGTTTTCTGGGCAATCTCCATCCTCTGTGTGAAAAACTTTCCCCGCACGTCTTCCCTAAATTTATCACTTCTCAGCTTAAATCTGTACCCTTTTGTAGTGGATCTTTTGACTTTGGGAGAAATTCTCTGATTCTGCACTCAATATATGCATCTCATAATTTTGTAGATCTTTATCAAGCTGCCCCTCAGTCTCCATCTTTCCAGTGAAAACAATCCAAGTTTACTTAACTCTCCCCAAATCTAAAATCTTCTCTTCCTATTTATGAATAATTGGATAGCTAATACCACAAGTCTTTACTTCTTTGATATCACAGGACTACCACAGGTTAGATGTATGCATTTACTTTGTATGTTCAGAACACCAACTACCAATTAAACCAATAGGAAAAAATCATTTTGAAATTAAAAATAGCATAAATTTACCATGTCATTATGGACAGAATTCTCCCATCTGGGACTCAGTTCTGTGGTAGGGGTGGGAATGGGGAGTGTTTCCCACTGTGAAGGCCAATGGGAAACTACATTATACCTTCCATTGGCGACCTAATTAGTTATGTACCTGGAGGTTTAGCACCATATTATGTAGTGGAGTGGCATGATGACGCTATATGGGTGCCATATTTAAAGATGTTCAATAAAAGATGGATCTCCTGGAACATTCTGAGACTGGAAAGTGGAGCGATGACACTAAATCAGGAATATCCACTTGTAGATGGTTTCCCCCACCTGCTACTGTCCAAAATTACTAATGGCCTATATCAGAACTCCGGAGCTAAGCCCCTGGCATTGTTAAGGTAATGATGTAGAGATGCCAGCGTTGGACTGGAGTAGTAAGAACTCAGTAAGAATCTAGCAACACCAATTTTAAATACAATGGATTTATTTGATAGTAAATCTGCGAGTTTTCGACTTTCGTCTTCGTCAGGCAAATGCAGTGTTCTGGTCTGCAATAGCACACATATCAGCACAGACAGTCACAGATTGCTGATTAGAATGCGAATCCTTACATCTAACCTGCTATTCAAGTGTTAAAGTGGCTAACAATGTGTGTGAAGGGAACACTGAACATTGGTTAGAGAAATGTGTATTTTCTCCAGACAGCACAGTAAATGAGGTTTTTTGCTAACCCAGGCAAGTCACGGGGGTTACAGATAGTGTGACAGGAAGCCAAGATCCCTGTTAAGACCATCCTCATGTGTGCGGAACTTGGCTACCAGTCTCTGCTCAGCGACTCTGCGCTGTCGTGTGTCATGAAGGCCCCCTTGCAGAACATTTACCGGAAGGTCGGAGGCCGAATGCCCGTGACTGCTGAAGTGTTTGCCCACAGGACGGGAACTGTTTTGTCTGGTGATTGTTGAGCGATGCTCATTCATCCGCTGTCGTAGTGTCTGCATGGTCTCCCTAATGCTTCGGGACATCCTTTCTTGCAACGTATTAGGTAGACAACGTTGGCCGAGTTGCAAGAGTATGTACCATGTACCTGGTGAGTGGTATTCTCACGTTTGATGATGTCGTCCATGTCGATGATCTGGCATGTCTTGCAGAGGTTGCTGTGGCAGGGTTGTGTGGTATTGTGGTCATTGTTCGCAGCAAACTACCCAACTTTCAGGAGAACAATGATCTGTTTGAGGTCATGCGGTTGTCTGAAAGCAAGAATTGGGGGGGGGGTGGTGGTGGTGGCCCTAGTGAGATGTTTATCGTCATCAATGATATGTTGAAGACTCCGGAGAAGATGTTGTAGCTTCTCCGGTCCGGGGAAGTACTGGACAACAAAGGGTACTCTGTCCACCGTGTCCCGTGTTCGTCTTCTGAGGAGGTCAGTGTGGTTTATCACTGTGGCACTTCAGAACTGTCGATCGATGAGCCGAGCGCCATATCCTGTTCTCATGAGGGCATCTTTCAGTGTCTGGAGGTGTCTGTCATGATCCTCCTCATCTGAACAAATTCTGTGTATACGGAGGGCTTGTCCATAGGGAATGGCTTCTTTAACGTGTCTAGGGTGGAAGCTGGAGAAATGGAGCATTGTGAGGTTGTCTGTCAGTTTGCGGTACAGTGAGGTGCTGAGGTGACCGTCCTTGATGGAGATGCGTGTGTCCAAGAATACAACTGATTCTGGAGAATAGTCCATGGTGAGTCTGATGGTGGGATGGAACTTGTTGATATCATCATACAGTTGTTTCAATGATTGTTCACCATGAGTCCAAAGGAAAAAGATGTCATCAATGTATCTAGTATATAGCCTTGGTTGAAGATCCCGTGTGGTGAAGAAGTCTTGTTCGAACCTGTGCATGAAGATGTTGGCATATTGAGATGCGAATTTGGTCCCCATGGCTGTTCCGTGTGTCTGGATGAAAAGCTGATTGTTGAAGGTGAAGACATTGTGGTCCAAGATGAAGTGGATGAGTTGTAAAATTGCATCCGGAAACTGGCATTGAGTACTGAGGCAGTTGCAGCAATACCATCGTCATGGGGGATGTTGGTGTAGAGTGCCGAGACATCCATTGTGACAAGGAGTGTCCCTGGTTCAACTGCTCCATGTGTGCTGAGTTTCTGTAGGAAGTCCGTAGTGTCAAGACAAAAGCTGGGGGTTCTTTGTACAATGGGTTTCAGGATGCCCTCGATATAGCCGGAGAGGTTCTCACACAGGGTCCCATTGCCCGATACGATGGGACGGCCGGGTATGTTTGCCTTGTGTATCTTTGGGAGGCAGTAGAGATCTCCAATGCGGGGAGTACGTGGAATGAGAGCCCAAAGGGTGTTCTGAAGGTCCGGATCAAAGGTTTTGATCAGAGTGTTGAGTTGACAAGTGTGTTCTTTGGTCGGATCTACTGGTAACTGTCTGTAGTGTTTCACGTTGTGTAGTTGTTGGTACACTTCTTCACAGTAGTCCATTCTGTTCAGTATGACGGTGGCGCCTCCTTTGTCTGCTGGTTTGATGACAATGTTGCGGTTGGTCTTGAGAGCACGGATGGCCTTGCTTTGGGTGATGTTCGGGACTGTCTTGTAAGTGCGGTTGATGAATCTGGTGTTCACGCACCTCCTGATGGTTTGGGCATACATGTCCAGTTGGGGGCAGCGGCCTTCCGGAGGAGGCCAAAGTAAAATGGAATACATATTCTCAATTTGCGCTCAGGACACAGACCAGCAGCGAAACTTTGCCAAGCAGATGAGACGAAGAAACTACACCACTTACATGCACACCAAGAACAGGAAACTTGAAAAACTCGGCACCAGCAACAACCAAGCCTCCCTTGGCACCACAGTCGAAAACAGCACTACCGCAGGGAGGTCCATTGTTAACTTGTCGGACTACACACTTCAATCAGAGGAAATCGAAGTTCTTAGCCGAGGGCTCAATTTCTGTCCCACCACCAAAATGGACCCCCTCAGTCTCACAGTGGACACAGAGGAATTCATCAGGCGAATGAGGCTGCGTGAGTTCTTCCACAAACCCCAAGAGGCCAATAGCAAACTCAATGAGACAGCTAATGAACCAGAACAGCCGACAGAGGAATCTCCAGTGCAGCAACCGAAGAGGAATGAATCCAAATGGACTCCTCCGGAAGGCCAATGACCCCGACTGGACATGTATGCCCAAGCCATCAGGAGGTGCGTGAACACCAGATTTATCAACCGCACTTACAAGACAGTCCCGAACATCACCCAAGCACAAAGCAAGGCCATCCGTGCTCTCAAGACCAACCGCAACATTGTCATCAAACCAGCAGACAAAGGAAGCGCCACCGTCATACTGAACAGAACGGACTACTATGAAGAAGTGTACCAACAACTAAACAATATGAAACACTACAGACAGTTACCAGCAGATCCGACCAAAGAACACACTTGTCAACTCAACACTCTGATCAAAACCTTTGATCCGGACCTTCAGAACACCCTCCGGGCTCTCATTCCACGTACTCCCCGCATTGGAGATCTCTACTGCTTCCCAAAGATACACAAGGCAAACATACCCGGCCGTCCCATCGTATCGGGCAATGGGACCCTGTGTGAGAACCTCTCCGGCTATATCGAGGGCATCCTGAAACCCATTGTACAAAGAACCCCCAGCTTTTGTCTTGACACTACGGACTTCCTACAGAAACTCAGCACACATGGAGCAGTTGAACCAGGGACACTCCTTGTCACAATGGATGTCTCGGCGCTCTACACCAACATCCCCCATGACGATGGTATTGCTGCAACTGCCTCAGTACTCAATGCCAGTTTCCGGATGCAATTTTACAACTCATCCACTTCATCTTGGACCACAATGTCTTCACCTTCAACAATCAGCTTTTCATCCAGACACACGGAACAGCCATGGGGACCAAATTCGCACCTCAATATGCCAACATCTTCATGCACAGGTTCGAACAAGACTTCTTCACCACACGGGATCTTCAACCAAGGCTATATACTAGATACATTGATGACATCTTTTTCCTTTGGACTCATGGTGAACAATCATTGAAACAACTGTATGATGATATCAACAAGTTCCATCCCACCATCAGACTCACCATGGACTATTCTCCAGAATCAGTTGCATTCTTGGACACATGCATCTCCATCAAGGATGGTCACCTCAGCACCTCACTGTACCGCAATCCGACAGACAACCTTACAATGCTCCACTTCTCCAACTTCCACCCTAGACACGTTAAAGAAGCCATTCCCTGTGGACAAGCCCTCCGTATACACAGAATTTGCTCAGATGAGGAGGATCATGACAGACACCTCCAGACACTGAAATATGCCCTCGTGAGAACAGGGTATGGCGCTCGGCTCATCGATCGACAGTTCTGACGTGCCACAGCGATAAACTGCACTGACCTCCTCAGAAGACGAACACGGGACACGGTGGACAGAGTACCCTTTGTTGTCCAGTACTTCCCCGGAGCAGAGAAGCTACGACATCTTCTCCAGAGTCTTCAACATATCATTGATGATGATGAACATCTTGCTAGGGCCATCCCCACCCCCCCACTTCTTGCTTTTAGACAACCGTACAACCTCAAACAGATCATTGTTTGCAGCAAACTACCCAACCTTCAGGAGAACAGTGACCACAATACCACACAACCCTGCCACAGCAACCTCTGCAAGACATGCCGGATCATAGACATGGACGACATCATCAAACGTGAGAATACCACCCACCAGGTACACAGTACATACTCTTGCAACTCGGCCAATGTTGTCTACCTAATATGTTGCAAGAAAGGATCTCCCGAAGCATTAGGGAGTCCATGCAGACACTACGACAGTGGATGAATGAGCATCGCTGAACAATCACCAGGCAAAACAGTTCCCTTCCTGTGGGCGAACACTTCAGCAGTCACGAGCATTTGGCCTCTGACCTTCGGGTAAATGTTCTTCAAGGGGGCCTTCATGACACACGACAGCGCAGAGTCGCTGAGTAGAGACTGATAGCCAAGTTCCACACACGAGGACGGTCTTAACAGGGATCTTGGCTTCATGTCACGCTATCTGTAACCCCCGTGACTTGCCTGGATTAGCAAAAAACCTCACTTACTGTGCCGTCTGGAGAAAATACACATTTCTCTAACCAATGCTCAGTGTCCCTTCACACACATTGTTAGCCACTTTAACACTTGAATAGCAGGTTAGATGTAAGGATTCGCATTCTAATCAGCAATCTGTGACTGTCTGTGCTGATTTGTGTGCTACTGCAGACCAGAACACTACATTTGCCTGATGAAGATGAAAGTCGAAAACTCGCAGATTTACTATCAAATAAATCGGTTGGATTTAAAATCGGTGTTGCTAGATTCTTACTGAGTTGTTAAGGTAAACCTGACTTCTGCCTGCCAAATTGTTCCAGACATAATTTTGGACCGGTGTGTTTCCCCATTGGCATCGTGGAGAATTGGGTGTGGGTGGAAGATATCTGTCAGGACTTCATCAGCATCCCATTAGAGGATGCAAAGCAGTTTCACACCAATCTTCAGCAGATTTTCCAATCCATCAAGGTGTGTAGCAGCAGAAGATCCCAGAAAATTCATGCTGGCGTAAAGCCAATTTTTGGATTCTCACTGAATGTTTCCACCCTACTTGACATTGAACCCACTAGTGTGGGCATGGGAGAATTCCGTTCCATGATTTAAGTGCTGGTTGTAATTGATTATACAATATAGTCTATCAGAACAGGATATTGGCTAAAACAACATTGATGAATTGCACATTTTATTCCTCAGTATAAGATGAGCTATGTTTCTCTTTAAAGGAAAATAGGTGATGGATGGGGGCCCAAGATGGCATGGGTTGGCACGGATAAGGCCTGGGGAGTGTGTGGGAATAAAAGGATGTGACGGTTGTTTTATATTATTTTAAAACTTTGATGCAGTTGAACTCAAACTACCAAACCTGACTAAATTTGGGCATTCAATAAATTAATCTAACCCTGCCAAACTGCGATCAATTCAAGTTGGAGCAGCATGATTTACTAATTATTATTATTTGTAACAAATAAAGAGAAAATGCTGCAAATCTGAAACAAAAATACAAAGTCATGGAAACACAGTAAGTCAATCAATGCTTTTGTGGAGAGACAGATAAAGTTGGCTTTAGAACTGTTTTAAAGAATTACTGTCAATTTTGCAATATGTTCATAGGTGCTTCAGTTTTACTTTCAAATAAAACAAATCCTGATTACAATACTGAACCATGTATATCTGAAAAAACAAAAATACAAATAACAAAATATATATATTACACACACCTCTGCCAGATATGTAACAAGGTTTAAAGTGATTTCAGTGAAGGACTCATGAAGATAACGGCAAACAACATTAACCCATGTAGCACAATCTCGTGTATAGCTGTGGTTCTTATACAAGGTCATTACATGTGCTAAGTTGGAAAGCTTCGGGTTCTTTTCTTCCAAACAGACCTAATAGGGAAGTACACAAAAATATTGCATGTTTAGGTTTTAAAACATGATTATTAAAATAAATCTGCTTGCTAAATAAATATATCATCAAAAACACAAACCTTGGCTATGCGATCTGCAGAATCCTTGCAGAACTGGGTAGGGTTATCAAAGTGCTGAATCAAATGTGGAAGCAGGCAGAGAACATTCAAGGGGAATCCTGAAATAGCCAAATAATGAAAAGGTAGTTGAACTATTACTGCATTCTGATTAATTGTTGAAAGTAATTTCTTCTTTAGCTTTTTCTATTCAATGCCTTTAATTTTTGTGTACCGCCATGCACATGCATTATTTTTCTGAACACAATCTGTGAGGTATCATTCTGGCTGTCATGCACAGCTTAATGGGATCACTCCATCAGATCTTTGTCATTTCTCATTTTTGTATTTTATGCTTCATGTAAAATATATAAACTTAATATGTCAGATTCTGTGGTGAATCTGTTCCATCATTATATTTTCTTTTTGTGTTGTCATTAGTATTGCCATGTATGATTTAACATTTATTCAAGTCTCAATTGTCTATTATGTGTGCAAAAAAAATAAAAATAAGATCTATTTTATCAATACAATTATCTATCTCTAAAAGGTTACATCAGAAGGAGTAATATATTGCAAAAGCAAAGTTCCAAGAAGTTCCTGTCATAGAGATAATAGAATAATCTAATTGCTTTTTACAGTCTTTTAACCAATTTACAATTCCTGCTTGAATTTGTGATTTTTGGAATGTTCTAAATTTTTGTAGTTATCTTTGTGAAGGGGTACTTTCATAAGAATATTGTAGTACTTGGGAAAACAAAATCTACGAAATAATTGGAAATTGAATGTATTTTAAAGGTTTTAACTACATTGGTTTTATGTTAGTTCAAACTCCAACAGATCAATATTAAATAGAAACTTCTTTAACAAGAAACTTGTACTAAACACCCTCTGATATTTCTTTTTATAAATCTTTCCATATGAATGTATCTAGACTTTTGACCACTTTTATAACTTTTAGACTTCTTAGTAACATTATTGCTAAATTCAGTTGGTTATTCTAAAATATTTGCTTTATGAGTACTAAAAATGGCATATTGAATCAGTAAAGCATGTGTATGACTGCTAAATATAAGCATACTACTTTTTTGTAGGCATTGTTACAAAGGTACCAGTGCCTGCACAGCAGAGCACACTGGACTGCACATTAAATAGGCTTGTAAACTTTATTCACACAAACCAAAAACAGAAAATGCTGGAAAATCAATGCAGATCTGACAGCATCTGAGGGAGAGAATAGAGCCAACGTTTTGCGTATAGATGACCCTTTGTCAGAGCTCTGATGAAGGATCATCTACACTCGAAATGTTGGTTCTATTCTCTCCCCCCAGATGCTGACAGACTACTGAGATTTTCCAACATTTTCTGTTTTTGTTTCAGATTCCAGCATCTGCAGTACTACTTTTATCTTAATGTAAATTTTACTGATCTGCTCTAAACATTTATTATTCCATGAACCTCCAAGATACATAGCCTCCTCAAGTTCTCCTTTAAATATACTGTCTTCTTACTCTTTTCTAAATAAAACTACAAAATCTGCCCATTTTCTCTAAACTGCAGAGCAATCTGTTCCTTTTCTTGCCAATTATAATGGTTTACATGCTCCCTCTCCATACTCTATCTCTCTGCCTATTTGTGGAAATAGATGTGATTCTTCAAGACTTTGGTTACTTTCACAGTATCAGGCACAGAAATTTAAAGTCACAGAAGACATTAAGTTATCTTTAGAATTTTACAGTAGCTAAAATTGAACTATCATGGGTGCAAAATGGACGGTAGCAAATCCCTATTCGTTATATAATTAGGGTTATCAATCCTCCTAAAGAAATCCAGGAAAAGAATAACAGGTTCATTTCCATTTTCTTTGAACATTTTCATTTATAAATTTTAAAAATATAGTTTTTGCAGGTGGAAGCATGAAAGGCAGTAAACAGACGATCACGTGAGGAAACTCCAAGAATATGTTAACAGCTCTTTTTATACCCCACCTAGTTTTTTTTTCCATCAACTCTTAGTGGGGGAAGAAAATCAGGTGCTATGTATAATAGATGGTCGGTTACTGCTGATGTTGTGCCCCTGTATTTGCTACGAAACTGTCAGAAAATCTGAACCAGCTACTCTATTGCCTAACTGAAATGCTAAATCCAATATTGCGTATATTAGTTATTTAGCAGCAAAATTACCAATGGCTGCAGAATCACCCCATCGTGACAAAGCCTAATTTAAACTTGACATTAAGCAATTAGTAAAATTAAAAACACTCAATAAATAAACAAGTCCCTTCAATATAAAAGGCAAAAAATATTTTCAATTAGTTCTATATAACCGTTTGATGATTGTAATTATTCCACACATTTACCTATTGCTTGAGTTAAATCTATCACAGGTATTCGAGAAACAGGAGTCAATTGGCTAAAGAGTTGCAGAGTTAGGTCAGTGGTGGATAGAGAAGTAAATCCTTTTAGCAGTAGCTGCTGTAACCCTGAGAAGTTTGTCCATTTCAGCTGTCCTTGTAGCTTTTCAAGTTTTTCTCTCGTTTCAGCTTTATCCAAAGGGAGATGTATCAGAAGTTTAATTAACAATCGTTGTGCCATTTGGTATTCAAACTCAAAATCTGACTCCATCAATGCTATTGCAGACCAGAAAATAGTGGCCAACAGATTCATGGGATTATTAATATTGGTTGGGTCAATTATGCTGTCCTTAAGAGAGAATGAGCTCCGGGTTTTCGACACAATAACTTGTTGTCCATTTGCCTGGATTCTGTCCAATGTAGCACTACGTGGAGGATCAGAGCATCTATCTGAAACACCAAACTTCTTTGGCACAGAAAAGCTTCTCTGATGTCTACTGCGTTCTGCCGTAATACCACCACTGTTCAATATTCCTGATGTTAGGTTCAGCTGCCCAGTGCTCTTCCGACTTGACGCCAGTTTGGTATTCATCATGAAATCAGGTGAGGAAGACCTGTCAAAAACAAATTAAATTGACATCATAAGTTTTGCCAAATTAATGAAAGTGAATTAATAATTGTAAAATTAAATTTTAAAGAGAATGGGAAAGATTGGGATTGGACTAAGTGGATGGATCACTATTTCAAAAAGTTGGCATTGTTTCAATATGTGGACTGGAATTCCACCTGTTCCATAAAATTCCATATATTGTATAATAGCATACACCAACATAAAGAACAAAGAACAATACAGCACAGGAAACAGGCCTTTCAGCCCTCCAAGCCTGCACTGCTCATTGGTCCAGCTAGACCATTTGTTTGTATCCCTCCATTCCCAGTTGTTCATGTGGCTATCCAAATAAGTCTTAAATGATCCCAGCATGTCTGCCTCCATCACCCTGCTTGGCAGTACATTCCAGCCCCCCCACCACTCTCTGTAAAATACGACTCTCTGATATCTGACATAAACATCACCCCCTTCACCTTGAACTTGTGATCCCTTGTGATCGTCACCTCTGACCTGGGAAAAAGCTTTCCACTCTTCACCCTATCTATGCCCTTCATAATTTTATACGCCTCTATTAGGTCTTCCCTCATTCTCCATCTCTCCACAGAGAACAACCCCAGTTTACCCAATCTCTCCTCATAACTAAGACCCTCCATAGTAGGCAACATCCTGGTAAACCTTTTCTGTACTCTCTCCAAAGTCTCCATGTCCTTCTGGTAGTGTGGTAACCAGAACTGGACGCAATACTCCAAATGTGGCCTAACCAACATTCTATACAGCTCTAACATCAGAAGCCAATTTTTAAACTCTATGCCCTATCCTATAAAGGCAAGCATACCATATGCCTTCTTCACCACCTTCTCCACCTGTGATGCCACCTTCAAGATCTGTGGACTTGCACACCCATGTCCCTCTGTAATGTCTATACTCTTGATGGTTCTGCCAATTATTGTATAGCTCCCCCTTACATTAATTCTTTGAAAATGGATCACTGTATTTATCTGGATTAAATTCCATCTGCCATTTCTCCACTGAATTTTCCAGCCTATCTATATCTTGCAGTATTCTCTGACAATGTTCATTGCTATCTGCAAGTCCAGCCATCTTTGTGTCGTCTGCAAATTTACTGATCACACCACTTACACCTCCTTACAAATCATTTATATATATCAAAATACATATATATTTGGTCCCGGTGAAACACCACCAATCACAGACCTCCATCCAGAAAAAGACCCTTCCATTGCTACCCTCTGTCTTCTGTGGCAACACAGTAAGAAGTCTGACAACACCAGGTTTAAATCCAACCGATTTATTTGATAGTAAACTCGCAAGTTTTCGACTCTATGGCCTTCGTCAGACGATTGAGGTGTTCTGGTCTCCAACAGCACATGTAACAGCACAGACTGTTTACAGATTATTGATTAGAATGTGAATCTTTACACCTAACCTGCTATTCAAGTCTTAAAGTGGCTAACAATGTGAGTGGATGGAGCACTGAGCACAGGTTAAAGAGATGTGTATTGTCTCCAGACAGCACAGTAAGTGAGGTTTTTTGCTAACTCAGGCAAGTCATGGGAGTTACAGATAGTGTGACACGAAGCCAAGATCCCTGTTAAGACCGTCCTCATGTGCACGGAACTTGACTATCAGTCTCTGCTCAGTGGCTCTGCCCTGTCGTGTGTCGTGAAGGCCACCCTGAAGAACGTTTACCCGAAGGTCGGAAGCTGAATGCTCGTGACAGTTCAACCAGTCTCCTTGCTAATCCTGCTCCTTGAACTGGTGTCCACCTTGGTGCGCTGTGCCCCTCTCTCTGCCCAGCCCAATGCCACCCTGGCGCGCAGATGGGAGACCCTCTTGTCCCGCTCCATGCCTCGAATCCTGGGGGAGAGGAAGGAGATCAGCTGGAAGACTGACTACTTGCTGGGCATCAAAAGGCTGCGACGGCTTTACTGCAATATGGTTTCACCTTCAAGTGTTACCGGATGGAAGGATAAATGGAATACACAACGAGAACCAGTACAGTAAGTACTGACCCCTTTACCACTAGAAGTTGCCACATCCCCATTTATTATAATCTACATCATGACTTCTGTGGCCAAGCCAGTTCTCCACCCATCTAACCACCTCTCCTTTTATTACATATGATTTAATCTTTTGCATCAACCTGCCCTGAGGGACTTTGTCAAATGCTTTACTAAAATCCATATAGACAACATCCACAGCCCTTCCCTCTTCAACCGTTTTTGTCACCTCCTCAAAAAACTCCACCAAATTTGTGAGGTGTGACCTCCCTCTTACAAAACCATGCTGTCTATCACTAATGAGATATTCTGTTCTAAATAGAGATATATCCTATCTCTAAGAATCCTGTCCAACAATTAGAGGGACCTGATGGGATGTACCCCAGGTTGCTGTGGGAGGCGAGGGAAGAGATTGCAGAGCCTCTGCGATGATCCTTGCGTCACTGATGGACTTGGAAGAGATTCCAGAGGATTGGAGGATTGCAGATGTGATTCCTATTTTCAAGAAAGGGAATAGGGATAGCCCAGGAAATTACTGACCAGTGAGTCTGACCTCAGTGGTTGGTAAGTTGATGGAGAAGATCCCTGAGGGACAGGACTTATAAACATTTAGAGAAGTTTAGTATGATCAAAAGTAGTCAGCACTGCTTTGTCAAGGGCAGGTCGTGCCTTACGAGCCTAGTTGAGTTCTTTGAAAATGTGACTAAACACATTGATGAATGAAGAGCGGTGGATGTGGTTTATATGGATTTCAGCAAGGCGTTTGATAAGGTCCCCCATGCAAGACTTCTTGAGAAAGTGAGAGGGCATGGATTCCAAGGGGCTGTTGCTTTGTGGATCCAGAATCGGCTTGCCTGCATAAGGCAGAGAGTGGTCGTAGATGGGTCTTTTTCTGCATGGAGGTCGGTCACCAGTGGAGTGCCCCAGGGATCTGTTCTGGGACCCAGCTGTTTGTAATTTTCATAAATGACCTGGATGAGGAAGTGGAGGGATGAGTTGGTAAGTTTGTTGATGACACGAAGATTGGTGGTGTTGTGAATAGTCTGGAGGGATGTCAGAAGTTGCAGCGAGACATAGATAGGATGCAAGACTGGGCAGAGAAGTGGCGGATGAACTTCAATACGGATTAATGCGTAGTGGACCATTTTGGCAGGTCTAATGGGATGAAGAAGTATAATATCAAGGGTAGGACTCTTAGCAGTGTAGAGGATCAGAAGGACCTTGGGGTCTAGGTCCACAGGGCTCTTAAATCGGCCTTGCAGGTGGAGGATGTGGTCAAGTAGGCCTATGGTGTACTAGCCTTCATTAATCGAAGGACTGAGTTTAGGAGACGTGAGATAATGCTGCAACTTTATAAGACTGTTGTCAGACCCCACTTGGAGTACTGTACACAGTTCTGGTCGCCTCATTACAAGAAGGATATGGAAGCTATTGAAAGGGTGCAGAGGAGACTTACAAGGATGTTGCTTGGATTGGGTGGCATGCCTTATGAGGATAGGTTGGGTCTTTTTCCCTGGAGAGATGAAGGATGAGAGATGACCTGATAGAGGTTTATAAGATGTTGAGAGGTATAGATCGGTGGATTCTCAGAGGCTATTTCCTGTGGCTGAAATGGTTGCTATGAGAGGACACAGGTTTAAGGTGCTGGGGAGTAGATACAGAGGAGATGTGAGGGGTAAGTTTTTCACTCAGAGGGTGGTGGGTGAGTGGAATTGGCTGCTGTTGGTGGTGTTGGAGGTGAGCTTGTTGGGGTCTTTTAAGAGACTTCTGGATAAGTACATGGGATTTAATGGGATTGAGGGGTATAGATAGCCCTGGTAGGTAGGGATATGATCAGTGCAACTTGTGGGCCGAACGGCCTGTTTGTGCTGTAGTATTCTATGTTCTAATTTCCCTACCACAGATATCAAGCTCACTGGCCTATAATTACCCGGGTTATCCTTGCTACCCTTCTTAAATAACAGTATCACATTCGCTATCCTCCAATCCTCTGGATGTAATAAATATTAAAGATGAAATTTTATGAGGCTTGTTCGAAGTATTGGGCATGAAACTGGGAGAGTCTCAGATCTGTTTTTGAACGCATTTTGAGGCCCAATCTTTAAAATTTTGGACGAATCCGTTTTCCCACTACAGAAGGCAGTGGACAGGACTTAACTCACTAGATAGTCAGTGGAGGGATGTATGGCACATGTGTAGACTTCTGATGCACATGCACATTAACAATAGCGGGGGTCTGATGGACAAAGAGACTGTCAGCCCCCTGCTACAGCAAGCAGTCTCAAGTAGCAACACCCCCTCCACTATACGAGTGGAGTATGAGCCCGCTCACTGTCTATAACAGCTGTCTAGCAATGAAGAATGTGATTGTCACCATTGTCCCACCTGTGGTTAAATGATAATGTTTCCAGGCCACTTCAAATAGATAGTATTGTAAGAGTACTACGAGATGAATGCAATTGACATTTTTGGATTTAAAACCGAATAGCATTTTGACTTGGCCTTTGTGCATTCCTGAGACTTGGCTGAGAGCCCCCTTACCTATTAGAAAATGAACAGCTGTTTCCCAGAGGAAACAATGTTTGATTGACAGCTCAGTTCTCTGATCTCTGCAGTTAATTTCACAATGTCTGTTGACATTTGATAAGCTAGTTTCAGAGGTTTGTGGTTTTTGAGATTTCAAAGACTCTGAGTGATTGATATTTTTATTTGCTTGGCCCAGACTTTCTTTTCAAGCATATAGTAACATTAATAGATGAATAAATATCAATAAATAATATTTTTTCAACGATTTCTTCTAAATGTTCACCTATATATTGTGATCTAGAAAGTATACAATGAGTCAATAAGCTTGGAAGTCCCAGAACTTGTCATAGTGGCTTGAAGAGACATAAAGGGAGGATCGAAAAGCAGAGTTTGGTGTAGGAGGCATGAAGGAACATAAGAATGAATAGAATGGCAGACCTTGACATGGGGGCATGAAGGGTCTGAAATGGTAGAGCTTGTCATAGCAGGGCATATGGGGGCCAGAGGAGATAAATGGAAGGCAAAACTGTCAACTGCAGTGTCAAATTACTTAAATTATTGGATAACTTAATAAGAAAAAATTATGAGAAAAAAAGATACTGCATCTCAACATAGCAACCATGGTCTCTTACCCCCAGTTCTGCTTTTGATTCTGCTATGTAATGTGCTGGTTTAGGACACTTGCTCCTAGATATCTGCTGATGCCAACTTATGATCAATCATTAAACTTTATAGCCCAACTTTATAGTTTTTTGCAAGCCAATATTTTAGTTTTTGCAGCCTTGATAAAGATATTTTAATCATACATTATAAACTATAAAGGTTTAAAATTATATTTGTTAGTAAAGCCTTTAGGAAAGCTTTACAAATTTTTGCTCCTATATACATGAGGCTACTTACTTTTAAGAAGTTATATTCCTCTTAATTTTCCAAAACGGCAATGTCAGCATACAAGAGTTATTTATATTTTCCTATCCACTTTGGAGATTTCAGCACTAGATCCAATTTGGCTTGGTTTAAATATATTAAATTGTTTCTGTAAGAAATTCCGTTTGATCAATGCAATAGGAAATAAAGCATCAACCTATTATCTTGCTTCTTTAGCTTTGGAACAAATCCTTTTTTTGACATAACATTCAAGACATCACAGGACATTTTGTAAAAAGTAAAAATCTTACCTAGATAGAACAGCTAACAAATCACTGTTCTTTAAACAATCTGCCAAATTGTCAATGCCTGCTTCCAGTGTCAGGAGTGCTTCCATTACATAACCCTAACACAAGATATAACGATATTTAAAATTAGAGTTTAGTAAATAGTACTTTCTTACAAGTATAATTTGATAGAATTACACTACACAGAAAAGTTTACTTAATAATTATTATAGAATAGTCAGTCAGCCAATAAGTCTTAATGGGTGCATATTTGCCTCTGCTTAGCTGACTCACCCTGCTTTACTTTTCTGAGTGATAGCCTAAAATTAGTATGAGGTAGGACTTCCATCCATCTCTTGGAGGATGTCCTGCCTCATGGAGTTGTTTGCCAATTGAGGATTGGCAGCTCTGCACACTGGCAATGCCAAATAGGAGTGGTGGCCATTGTTGGTGCTGCAGATAAGTCAGAGTTCAATGGTGGGCCCAGATGTTTAGGTAAGTCTGAGATCTCATTGGGACTGGGTTGATGGACCCCGGTGAGGTTATGAGGAATATGCTGGACAGGGCAGGAGGGAGAGAAAGTGGATGTGGAGAGGCAAAACTTTAAGAGGGGCACCTTTGATTGATGCAGGGGATCTGGAAAGGAGGCACCCCATTTTCACTGACCAGCAGTCTGCTAGGCTGATTCTGCCACTTCAAGTAGGGCACAAGCCTCTCCTGTCACCTATTTTATTGCAGCAGTGATGGGAAGAGGCCCTTAATTGGACACTAACTGCAAACTTGATAGCCTCAATTGGACCACAGATGGGCAACCCATCCAAAGCGACTACTCACTATCACTTTGCAGCAGGTAAACTGACAAGGGCAGAGCACTCTAATTTAAGGGTTCATCCACTGTTTTCCCGCCCACAGATGGTCTGTAAAATTCAACCCATGACATCTTAGCGTCTATCTTAATTTTATGTGTGTCCCAATTATTTGTCACAGTCCCTATGCAAAAGTTAAAACTAAAGTAAATGGATTCAGTGGTTTACCTCCTGGTTTGATATCTGTGAGGATAATTCAATGTAATTGGCAGTTTCCCTTGCCTGATGACAAGACTGCTGCGGTAAGCCTGGAGATCCCTTTGAATTGGCAACAAATTCAAATTGGTGCCAGAAAGGAAGAAATCCAGATGCAAAATATCGCATGATCTTTTTTGGGCAGCTTTTTTTCAGAGTCGACAGTGAGCACCATTACTTCACTATTGACCTGAAATTCAACCCATGGCAGCTTAGTATTAGTGTGGCCCAAAACAACCTGCCTGAAGAAATTCAAGCTGTTTATTTTCAGTTTTTTTAAGTTTTAGGGAAATAGTGACTCATACTAGATTGAAGTTCTGGGTCCAGCAGAACTTCTTTAATAGTTTGCCATGTGAACATCCAGCACTTGTGGGCTCTGGTAGTGATGTTCATTGGCTTCTTGAGCTTGACGATATTACCAAGCATGACTTTATTCTCACTTTACACCTATTTATCAGAAGGATTCAATGTATATTGATCAAGAACTCTGACAAGTGCCAACTGGGGAGATCAAAACCAATCTCTGTGCACTTTTAATTTCTTCACCTGTGTTCAACTAATGTAGCGATGACCAGAAACCCAATTTCAAATCTTCTTGTTTCTATGGCTAGATCTCAGATTAGGCAGGCAGTGTACTTAAGTACTAAATTATGAGGGAAAATATTCAAACTTCTAGTTCATTTTACAGTAATTTGCAGAGAATTTAATCACAGACGTAAAGTATACCTGAACCTCATCGCCATGTTCTCCTATAACTTCTACCAGTCTTGATAGTAAGTCAGATAAAGCATGTGCAGAAAGAGGTTGCTTCAATGCCCTAAAGATTTGAAATGAGCGACCTGCATAATGCCGTGATGAGCTGGAAAGTGCTGTTTGTAAGGCAACTTCACTCAATCGTTGTTCCATACAACAACCTAGGCAAAATGGAGAGACCATGTATCTTAATTATTATTACTGTTCTGTTAATAGATAAGGATTATCAACAATATTGAATATTATTTCTTGAAATTATGTAGAAAAATTATGTAGAAAATGTAGAAAAAAACACTAATTCCGAATTTTAAAGCAGGGAATTGGGGCAATCAAGGCAGACAGTAATTTGTCCTGACCTTAGCAGTATGTCTATTGCCTTCATTTCCGATCAGCTTCCTGTTTACATTTGACAGGAAAGAGCACATATTGGTGGGCACAGTGCCAGGTGACAGGAGGCAGTCATTAACAAACAAAAGAATGGTACCCATCAATCAAATTATGGTGCATGGGGGGGGGGGGGAGAGAGAGAGAGAGAGGAAGAGTGGTGTGGGTCATTTTAAATTAAATTCATTTTGATAGTGGGGATTGGGGATAAGTTAGAGCTTGAGGCTATGCCCGGATTCATTCAAAAAAATTCTAAGTGCTGAATTCATAAAAACCGGAGTAACTCAGCTGTTTTTTTTAAGAGGGATTTTCAAAATAAATCTCCCACACTGTACACTGCAGAGTGCCTCAGGGAGATTCATGCTGAAAATCAGAGACCAGGGCTTATTCCCACTGGAGAGGCCGGCAGTATAGCACTGAGCAGGCCACTGTGCATACGTTGATCTATCAGACTGGAGATGGATGCAAGCAGAGTAGCCCTGCATTGCACGTTTCCCAATCGTTGGCCAACTTAATCACTGGTCAGCCCTGCAAACTTACATCGTTGGCTGCGGGATTCTCCCTACACCCCCGATCACTGGTCTGCTGGACATTTCCAGACCAGTCCGAATACTCCCCCATTCCCCTGGAGCTGACAATGCTGAAAATTTGAGCCCTGGAGACACAGTCATGTCGCACACTAGGGAGCCGACTAAACAGCATCCTCTGATGTCTCCCAGCCCTTTGTCTACTGGAATCAGCCCCAATATGATTTAGAATGATGATTGGAATTTTGTTTATTTAATAACTCTAAGTTGAATATTAACCAAAGCTTGTGCATCAGGAAAGTTTGACCATTTATCCAAATGGTGGGATGTTTCAGAGAAGATGTGTGATCAAAATGATTGACCAAAGAGGAAATAAAAACTTAGAAGTTTTGATTTTGGTCTTCCAACAGTATTTGAGTGCATCTGGGTGACCTGTTCCAGTTTCTAGCACAGAAAATGTCAGCACTGGCTGCTGGTAGCAATTTCACCTCTCAGACTAAGACCACAGATTTATGCTCCATTTATGCCTGACACTTCAGTTGCGAGACCAAAATGTCAACATTAAGTGAAGTCCATGTCTTGCCTGAATGGAATTACCAACACTGTTGTCCTTGAAAGACATTCTCATAACTGAAGAATATGGTGTAAAGTTGGGAATGGTGGAAAAACAGGGTGCTAAAAAGAAGTAAATTAGTTAGTAGGTGACATCAACAAAGTACCCAATAAACTATTAATTTCATTTAAATGTTTTAGTTTTCCTCAATACATATTTTTTAACTTCAAATTTGCTTTATTTCATATGATTTCCATGCTTTGCCATGCAATCTCTTCTATCTGTATTTCTAGGATGATCCAGACCTTTTGCCTCTCTTGGTCAATGCAACCTCTACTAAATTGGTCAGAATCAGCTGGGTTTCTATGGGAATCAATAGGATATTCAACATTTAGGAAAAACAAGCAAAAAAAAAATGAGGTGGTGCTGCACGGATAATAAGTGATGGGATTAATACATTAGTAAGGGAGGATCTCAGATCAAAAGAATAAAATATGGGATCTGTTTGGATGCAGCAAAGAAACACCAAGGGACATCAAACATTGGAGAAGTTGTTTATAGACCATCAAACAGTACTGTTGGGAAATGGTACAAATCAAGATAAGCATGTGGCATTGATAATACAGTAATTTTGGGTGACTTCAATCTGCATGCAAACTGGGCAAACCTAAAGAGTAATAATCCTGTGGAGGACAAATTTCTGTAAGCGTTGGTTTTCAGTAACAGTATGTTAAGGAACTGACCAAGGAACAAGCTATTTTAGATCTAATATTACATGATAAGAAAGGGCTAATTAATAACCTTGTTGTAAAAGAATGTTTAGAAATGAGTGATCATAACATGTGCTAATTTTGCACTATATTTAAAAGTGAGATACTTCAATCTGAAGCCAGGGTAATATGTTTGAATAAAAGAAATTATGAAGTATAAGGTGCAAATTGGAAAAATACATTAAAATGTGTGACTTCCTGGTTCCTTGGATCTCTAATTCTGGGAGATTTCTTTTATCTTCCTCAGTGAAGACTAACACAAAGTAATCATTTAACTTTTCTATCATTTCTCTGGATGGTATATTACTCTTTATTAGAAGAGGATTTGAGCACAGGAGTAGCGAAGTTTTGCTTCATCTGTATAGAACCTTGGGAAGGATTATAGAGTATATTGTTATAGAGGGAGTGCAGTGAAGCTTCACCACACTTGTTCCCAAAAAGGTGTATTGTTATATATTTAAAAGGGTTGCAATGTGCTTTAAGACTTGATAACATGATTTGATGATGATGTCATGAGGGTATTGCTGCAGGCTGCTGTTTTACTTTCAGGTTTGTATTTGCATTATGCAGAGAAAATCTTCTTTTGATAAAATGTATTGTATGTCAATTTGAATTGATGGAGGCAATTCTCCCATCCTGCCACAAATTTTCTAGTACGGCATGGTGAGAGAATCTTGCATCGGGGCATGCACAGGATCCTTGTATGCATTCCTGCCATGCTTGCATCTCCCAGCGCTGGATTTCTGGCCCCATCTGAGTTGCATTGGAAACCGATGCAAACACCATTTAAATCCTTCGCATCTTATTTTAATATTATTTTAATGTGATTAATAAGCCCGAGACTGAATTCTCCAGGTCTGCTAGCATCTTCCACCCCAACAGGAGATTTTCACTCCAACAGGGTTCAGATTAGCTCCCCACTTTCAAGGAACTAATGTCCTGACCCAGCTGGAGCGAAGGTGGGCAATCAGGGTACCTCAGGCAGTTGGATGGAATGGGGTAGTTTCTCCCGGGCATGGGCACCCTGACGTTGCTCACAGGCACTGAGAAGTGCTAAGGGATTGACGGTTACAGAGAGCAGGGCTTAGGGGCAATCAGTAGAGATGTGGGGTCCCCCTCTGTATGGGTGTTGTGAGATTTCTTACTCTGCATGGAGTTTGTAGGGGGCAGGAGGGAGGCCAACGATCAGGGTGGGCTCGAGGTGTGTGGGGTCAGGACTGCTGTAGGAGTAGGGCTAAATCTGTTTTGGGGGAGCTGGAGATCGGAGCATAGAACATAGAACATTACAGCGCAGAACAGGCCCTTCGGCCCTCAATGTTGCGCCGACCAATTAAGAAAAAGCAATGACCCTCTAACCTAAACCATTCCCTTTTCATCCATAAACTTATCTACTAACCTCTTAAACGCCACCAAACTTGGCGCATCTACAACTGCAGCAGGCAGGGCATTCCATAGCCTTACCACCCTCTGGGTAAAGAACCTACCTCTGACATCCGTCCTATAACTACCATCCCTTAATTTAAAACTATGTCCCCTCGTGCTAGCTTTCTCCATCCTCGGAAAAAGGAGCAGGTTGGGGGATGCCTGCCAAGTAGAAGCTTACTGGGGAGGAGGAGGGAGAGTGGGGAATATTGGCACTATGGGTGGAGGGGATTGCTGGAGATTAGGGCCGTTCAGGATGGTGGTGGTGGTGGTAGTGGGGGCGTGAGTGGGCAGTGTTGAGGCCAGCTGGGAATGGTTGGGAGGAGCTGCAATCTGGTCATGTGGGGGTTGGGGGGTGTAACTGCGGGGATCCTGGGCTAGCCAGCTCAATCGCTGGCCAGCAAACGGAGAGGCCGACAGTTCAAAACCACTGTGCATACGCAGAGGCCCGCTGGTTTCAGTCTCCCATGGCAGGAATAGGTCCATTTCCTGAAATCTAATGATATTCATACTGGTGGCCTCTCACCAGAGGACAGAGTGTGAGAGATACCAGTGTGAACTCTCACTGAAAAAAAGTGTGAATTACTCCAGTTTTCCCATGAGTTCGACATTTAGAATGTTTTTGGGTGAATTCCATGATGTGTGTGAACCAAGATGAGGAGAAATTGTTTTGACTCAGATGTTATGAACCTTTGGAATTCTCTACCCTAGAGGATTCTGGAAGCTCAGTCATTCAATATGTTAAAAGTAGAAATTGACAGATTTCTAAATGTAAATGACATAAAAGAATATGCAGATAGTGTTGGAAAAAAGCACTGAAGTGGATGATCAGCCATAATTATATTCAATGGCAGAGCAGACTTGATGGGCTGAATAGCCTACTCTGGCTTCTATATATCTAAATTTCTTCTGACATTCGATGCTGTCACCATTGCTGAATTGCTTAAGTTAATCAAATAGGACTAGGGTCATTGCAATTAACCAATCAAAAGCAAGTAGATTTACTACTGTTCAATTTGCTATATAAACATAGGTACTATGCAGGAACACACCCACAGCTAAGCACTGACGATGTTTCCTCGTTTGGTGACGAAACGTCTGCAAGCCAATTGCCAAGCTCGGCGAACACAACAACAGATGAGGAATCAGGATTGTTGGGGTGGGGAGGTGGAGGGGGGGCAGTTAAGGGATAAACAGGAAAGTGGAATTGAGACTACAACCAGATCCACCATTGTTTTATTGAATGGCAGAGCAGGCTTAAAGGGCTGAATGGCCTATTGCTGCTCCTAAGATGTATGTTCCAATAAACACAAAAATATACAACAATTCACTTTACATACGTTAAATATTACTTGAACTGTAAGTTTCTTGAAGTAGTAAAGTAAAATACCTGATTTTACATCTTTAAATATGGATACAACGTGACGTAGGAAGTTGGTTAACTCTTCAGCACTTCGAGAATTGTGATTCTTTGGAGTAATATCTTCATGGCACCATAGAGGTCCAAATGCCCTAGGCAAAATAACTTTATTCTGTAATTGAGTCTATTCACGTTTAGATTGTTGAGATTTGTATTCAGAACTACACAATCACAAGTGTCTTGATAAAAGTTATATTTTTAAATTAAGATAATATAGCTTTTGACCTTACTGTACATTTTACAGAATAAGGACAAAATGGAAAGATACTTTCAGTATCAAATACTTATCCATTAATATAAAAATTATCATGTAATTATGCTGGCTTTAGACTGCTGCAATAACAGCTGCCACAAAAAAACAAAATTTGATTGATGGGTTCCTTTGTTGCTGGACTATCAGCTGATACTGTGTCGAGTGTGGTGGCACATGCCTACTGTCCTAAGATGGCAATTATGTGTCTTATAGGTACCATAAGAACCAAACTCTCATAATAAACCTTTTGGGGGGGGGGGGGGGGAAATGAGGGAATGGAATGATTGTGGCTTCAAGGGAGGTAGAGGATCTTGGAGCCCCAATGTCCTAGAGGGAAGGATGTCCCAATTGTGAGCTGACTCCAAAGCGAGCCCCTCTCCAACATCTGCCCCCTTCCCACCCAAGATGCAGAGAAGTTTTACACTTTTAAAAGTTTTGGGGAGGGGCTGGTGAGCATAAAATTCTGCCCTAAAATTAATGCCAGCTGTGTGCTCAGATTCTATTAGCTTCTCCAAATCAATAAAGACTAGTCTTAAATATGTTTTTCCAAATTTTCTAGATAGTGGTATTGAAATTGAAAACATATCAATACAATTGGTGTCTTGCTGCATTATATTTCCTAATTTTCCAGAGGAGCATCCCATTGTTTTAAAGGAGTTTCAAATTTGGTACCAAATTAGAAGCTTTCTGGGATTAAATTTAAACATAGGATTCTCACTCAGGAGAAGCTTATCTAGCTTTAACACGTCACGAACATGAGACGCCAATGTATAATCTTCGACACCATCAAGTTTTATGAGCAGGAATCTATTATCAATATTAAATTTCATTGTATTTTAAGCTAGGATTTTATTGGTATTTTGTATTTTATTTCCTTTGGCTTTTGCCCATCATGCCTCATACGTTTGTAATTTAAAGGGCAAGTGCACAGCCTGCTCCAACAAATATTCAATATCAAGATCTACAAAGTTCCTGCCCCCTTCAGAGAATTTCTGCCCCAGACAGTAAATTGGGTTTGGGTTAAAATCAGAGTGGCAAGTGGAAGTCCTGCCCCAATGGAATTTGGCTCTGCAGAAGAGTGGACATTCTTGAAATTGAAAGTACTCGTTCCAAGTCATTGTTGCCCATTAATATACAAATATTTTTTGATGATGACAAAATAGTTTGTTAATCAATACAAAATACAACTTTCACCAATGCATCCAATTCGAATCTTCTGTTTAAAAACGAATAAAACGTTTTTATATGAATATTTTAAGTGAGATTCTATAAAGCAATTTAATCAAAAGTAGATGGCGCTGTTCACTCATTTGTATGGTTCGAGGTAACTATAGGATTTATACATTAATTTAATTTAAATTTGATTGCAGGAGCCTCTAACACCTATGAATTTGTTCTAGCATTAACGCTATTAAGTCTTGGTTTTGAAAGCTGATGGAAAACTGACAGACCCAGTTTTATCTACAGATACTGGATTAAACAGCATAAATTTTACAAGCCGATTTATGGATTGCAATGGTTAAGGTAACTCTCTTAAATTTTTAAATCGTTGCTCTGCTCCCATAGCAACCCTGGATGCCGGAGATGTTGTTAGTGCCAAGCATTGCTAGATCATATTTTGTTGGATGTACTGTATACTCCAAGTCAATTCTATGGAGTCCTAAAAATGGCATTATTCTCTATTATTCTGGTGAATTGTTATACAGTGAAAACTCCTCTGCAAAATATTAAAACTATTGTGCTTCTTGTGTCAGAAATGATAAGTATTAATGCACATTCATTGCCTTAATTTGACCGTTCTCAGTTTTTATCTCTCTGTGAGGTCAAACACTGCTGTCTCACAGTGCCAGGGACCAGGCTTGGGTTACTGCCTGTGCGGAGTCTGCATGGTCTCCTCACATTTGCGTCGGTTTCCTCCAGGTACTTTGGTTTCCTCCCACAAGTCCAAAAGATGTGCTGGCTGGGTGCAATGGTCACGTTAAATTCTCGATCATGTATTTGAACCTGGCACAGAAGTGTAGTGACTAGGGGATTTTCATAGTAACTTCATTGCAGTGTTAATGTAAGCGCACTTGTGACAGGAATAAATAACATTAGGCTTAAAAGATTGCCTATCCTTTGTCATTAGTCTGCAAAGGGTGCTTTTTAATATTGGAAGGATTTGGTCCTTTGATTTCTTTTAATAAGAATGGGCTGAATTTGGAATTAACGGGGCAGAATTCTTCAATCTTGTTTGTGCCCACCCTACTGCCAGCGAGAATGGAGAATTTAGTGCTCAGCCAAAACTCTGGGCTGGAATTCTCTGGTCTTGTACACCCTGCCACTGCAAACGGAGAATTTGGTGCTCAGCCAGAACTCCATTCATAGCAGCAAGATTGAAGAATCCTCACCATAGGCAAGGCTGAAGAATTCCGCTCATTCACTGCAGGAGTACCAAAGAATCCCAGCCTTGGAGGTTAAAGGTTGCTGGCAATGGGATTTACTGATGTGATGTGAAACCATTTCACCTGCTTGTCTTTTTCCATTAGCGGAAATTACGTGTATGCTAATTATTTCAATTTAATGGGATCATTTTCTCAGAACTAGTGCAATTCTAAATCTTAAGTGCTTTTCTTTTTAAAATACTTTAAATAAGTGCTTTTCCATCGTGAGCACAAAATGTAAAAATATAGACATGTACAGTGAAACTCATGTCTTAAGTTTATTACCTGGTTGCTAAAAATTCAATCAGCTTGTGAGCCTTCTCATCTATTTCAGTTGCTGCGTCAATCTCTTCCATCTCCTGTGAAGTTTGTGGAAGGTTTCCACTACTGCCTCCCAGACTGATACTAGAAGATGTGGAACTTGAGCTTAACCCTGAATCTGGAACTGGAGAAGACTGATACTCTCTTAAGAAGTCAAAACCACCTAGTGCAAATAGACAAAAATGTCACTGTAGAGATCAATATAAAACACATACATTTTGCTCTGTGAATCTGAATTTGGACACATAATATTCTTTTTATTTCAAGGGTGCAAATAGTCCTCTAAATCCAATTTTTTTTTGGAACAAATATCACGCAAAATGATAAGTTACGTGATGTAAGCACTCGCTATTGTTTGCTATTATTTGGTTTGCCTAATAAGTTATCAGGGAGTGAATTTCATTGAACCCAAACTATCAATTTAAAATATTTCAAAGTTGTCGTAAAGAAAAAGTTTGTGAAAAAAATCTGTCTGTATTTTTACAATTTTTTAATTACAAGGAATGTGTGTCTTACTCAGGTCCCTAACCCAATAACCCCATGCATTTACCACGGCTAATCCGCTTAACCTACACATACTGGAACACTAAGATTTTACCAGTTGGAGGCTAAGTGCCAGATCTGGACGTATAATGAAACCTTGTCCCAGCACACCCATACGCTTTTTGACGGCTCCTAGTGTTGTGAGACTTCTTACTGTGTTGACCCCAGTCCAACACAGGCATCTCTATATCAACAAATGCAGGTCAGAAGGATAGTGGAAGGACAGCAGCAATCGACGTAGGTTGGCAGGTATGCTTTGCCAAGGAGGGGCATCTGTCCATGGAGAGGGGGTCTGCTGGGGCGGCCTGCCTCCCGGGGGGTCTGATCGCGGGTTGGGAGGCCTGAGTGCAAGTGAAAGGGTCTGCCTCCCACTGAGAAGGGGGTGTGCTCTGCTGAGGAGGCTCTGCCTTGTAGGGGGTTTGAATTGGGGGAGCGGGTGATGTGGTTAGCGGGGGATCTGCGAGGATTAGTTTCAAAGGTTCCCCTGCAGAATAGAAATCTGCTTTGGATTTTTATTCTGCAGGTTGGTAACAGTGCGGATCCAGAACGATCTGAAGATGGTAAAATGGGATTTGGTGATAGAGTTGGGCGCACGGTTCATAAAGTCGATTTAAGTGCATGCTAATACATTTAAATCATCGGGCTGCCCGATTGAGGCATGGACCGAATCCACGCCCAAATTGGATGTCAGTAAAGGCGTGATCTCCTCGGTTTTGGGTGCAGGCCTGATGCCTGAATTTACTGCGATTTCGCACCCAAAAGTTTTAGTAAAATCGGGCCCTAAGAGGCAATTTAGCATGGCCAATCCATTTAACCTGCTCATCTTTGGAGGAAACTGGAGCATCTGGAGGAAACACATGCAGGCACAGGGAAATGTAGAAATTCCAAACAGCCATCCAACAGGTTCCTGGCGCTGTGAAGCAGCAGTGCTAACCACTGTATCACCTTATTACCCTACTGAACTTGACTTCATTTTTTTACAATCTAGAAATAAGATCCTGGTTCCAGAAAGTATAAACCCAAACGTCCATTAAGATGCAAGTGAAGGAAACCTGTTTTTATAATCCAGAATGATCTACATTTGACTCCATTGCCACCTCAATTAACTGACTCTTGACTATACTCTGAAATGGACTAAAAAGCCTCTCACATTGTATTAAATCATCACTATCTCAAGAGAAACTAGGGGTAGGCAATAAATGCCAGTCTTGCCAGCAACTCCATTCCACAAGAATTCAAAAGTATGCATTGTACTCATATTGCACCCGTAAAATAAGAGCATTGCTTACAAATGATACCTCAAGTTTGATACCTTTTGTTTTTCTTCTTACAAAATACCGTCTACTGAATCGATCAAATATTATCTTATTACAAGGGACTTTGAAGTTTATAACCAGTAGATAAAGACAAAGACAGAAATTTTCTGACTCTGCCTGTAGCTGGGATTGTCTGATCCTACTGCAGTGAATGGGGTTTTGGCTGAGTGCCAAATTCTCCGTTTTAGCTGGCAGTGGTGAAAGTTAGAGAATTCCAGTCAAACTGTCAAAACTCGCTGACAAATTTAAAGCCCTAAATTTATGTATTTGTGCAGCTGAGTTCTGGGAAATGGGTTTGAGTTTTCAGTTTTTCACGAGATAGAACATAGAACATTACAGCACAAAACAGGCCCTTCGGCCTTCGATGTTGCGCCAACCAATATAAAAAGCAATGCCCCTCCATACTAAACCATTCCCTTCTCTTCCATATACTTATCAACTAACCTCTTAAACGCCACCAAATTTGGCGCATCCACAACTGCTGCAGGCAGGGCATTCCACTCCCGAACCACCCTTTGGGTAAAGAACCTACCTTTGATATCCGTCCTATAACTATCACCCCTTAATTTAAAGCTGTGTCCCCTCGTGCTAGCTTTTTCCATCCTAGGAAAAAGGCTATCACTGGCCACCCTATCTAAACCTCTAATCATCTTATATGTTTCGATTAGGTCCCCTCTTAGCCGCCTCCTTTTTAACGAAAACAACCTCAAATCCCTCAGCCTCTCTTCATAAGACCTGCCCTCCATACCAGGCAACATCCTGGTAAACCTCCTCTGTACCCTCTCCAATGCCTCCACATCTTTCTTATAATGTGGGGACCAGAACTGCACACAATACTCCAAGTGCGGCGCACTAGAGTTTTGTACAGTTGCAACATGATGCTGCGGCTCCTAAATTCAATCCCCCGACCAATAAAAGCTAAGACTCCATATGCCTTCTTAACAACTTTATCCACTTGACTGCCTACTTTCAGGGATCTATTGACACATACACCAAGATCCTTCTGTTCCTCAACACTATTAAGAGCCCTACCATTAGCCCTCTACTCTACACATTTATTGTTCCTGCCAAAGTGCATTACCTCACACTTTTCCACATTAAACGCCATTTGCCACCTCTCGGCCCAGCTCTGCAACTTGTCCAAGTCACTCTGTAAACTAAAACACCCCTCTTCACTATCTACCACACCACCAACTTTAGTATCATCTGCAAATTTACTGATCCATCCCTCAATACCCTCATCCAGATCATTTATAAAAATTACAAACAGCAGGGGCACCAAAACAGACCCCTGAGGCACACCACTCGTCACCGAACTCCATGATGAATATCTCCCATCAACCACCACCCTCTGTCTTCTATCTGCCAGCCAATTCCTAATCCAATTAGCTAAATCACCCTCTATTCCACACATCTGCATTTTCTGTAGAAGTCTTCCATGGGCACCTTATCAAACGCCTTACTAAAGTCCATATATACTACATCAACCGCCTTACCCCCATCCACCTCTTTGGTCACTTTCTCAAAAAACTCAATGAGGTTAGTAAGCATGACCTACCCTTCACGAAACCATGCTGACTATCCCCAATCAATTCATTTCTCTCTAAATAACTATAAATCCTATCCCTAATAATTCTCTCCAATACTTTGCCCACAACAGAAGTAAGACTCGCTGGCCTATAATTCCCTGGAAGGTCTCTCTTCCCCTTCTTGAACAATGGGACCACATTCGCTATCCTCCAGTCCTCCGGAACCACACCGTAACCAACGAGGACCTGAAGATCAGAGCCAGAGGCTCTGCAATCTCCTCTCTTGCCTCCCAGAGAATCCTAGGGTAAATCCCGTCCGGCCCAGGGGACTTATCCAACTTCAAACCCTCGAGAATATCTAGCACATCCTCCCTATCTACTTCAAAACTTTCCAGTTTGCTACCCTGTACCTCAGTGTTCTCCATAACTACATTTACATCACCCTGCGTAAATACCGAAGAGAAATATTTATTCAGTACCTCTCCAATCTCTTCAGGCTCCACGCATAACTTCCCACTGCTGTCTATGACTGGCCCTAATCTTGTCCTAACCAATCTTCTATTCTTAACATATCTAAAGAAAGCTTTAGGATTCTCCTTAATCCTATCAGCCAAAGTCTTCTCGTGTCCTCTCTTAGCTCTCCTCAATTCACTCTTTAGATCCCTCCTGGCTAATCTATAGCTATCCATTGCACTAACCGAGCCTTCAAGCCTCATCCTGATATAAGCCTCCTTTTTCCTTTTAACCAGCAAATCAACTTTTTTCGTACACCAAGGTTCTCTTACTCGACTATTTCCTCCTTGCCTGACAGGGACATACTTATCAAGGACTCGCAGCAGCTGCTCCTTGAATAAGCTCCACATTCCAGATGTTCCCAGTGCCTGTAGTTTCCTAGTCCAATCTATGCACCCTAATTCTCTCCTGATGGCCTCATAATTACCCTTCCCCCAGCTATAACTACTGCCCCCAGCTTCATGCCTATTCCTATCCATCACTAAGGTGAACGTAACCGAATTGTGGTCACTATCACCAAAATGTTCACCAACTTCCAAGCCTAACACCTGGTCTGGCTCATTGCCCCGCACCAAATCCAATGTAGCCTCACCTCTAGTTGGCCTATCTACATACTGAGTCAAAAAACCTTCCTGCACACTTTGTACGAAAACTGACCCCTCTAACGAGCTAGAGCTATAGCTATTCCAATCAATATTAGTAAAGTTAAAGTCCCCCATAACAATTACCCTATTACTTTCACTCCTGACCAGAATTGATTTGGCAATCCTTTCCTCAACCTCTCTAGAATTTTTAGTTCTAGATGTGTTTCTTTCTCAGCCGAGTAGTCAAAGGTGCACTCAGTGGATCGGAAGTCCACCCCATAGGGTGAATATCAAAACATTGTGGTAGAATTTGATGTGTGATCCATACATTTTGCAGGTGCAATATGGGAACAATACCTACCAATTTAACAGTGGGATGGCCTGTGTCAAATCTGCAAAGATGTTAGTCCCACTGAAATTCAATTCTGGAAAAGTATGATGGTGAAACAGGTATTGGCAGATTGTCTGAAATAGTTTAGTGAAGCCCAATTTTGGGACAACGACATACTTCTGCACATGAACTGCTATGAGTCTGGGTGCAAAAAAAGGTAGAGACAAATTTCTACCCTGTTTCTATGAAGTTAGCCTGGAACATTTTAGCATATATACTAACCTACCAACATTGTTGGCAGTGCTTGGGTATAAGTCATTTTGTTCTCTTTATTGGGAAAGAATGAACAGCACAGACACAGAGAGGATTCATGTCATCAAAAGTACATATTTTGAAGTAAATTTTCATAACTTGTGGCATTGAGAAATACGTTACCTGGTCTTCAAAAATATCTACATAAAATAGGAAAATGTGTTTCAAAACAGGAAAGCTAAAATATTTATGATCATTTACAAACTATGAGATTTTAATTTACCATCCCTGGGTAACTAAACTGGTGAAATCTCATTTTATTTCAATTTTATCTTTACCTGAATAGAGATACTCTGGCGGGTAAACTGGTTTAACTGTAAGTGTTTTACTTTCACTGACTTCTCTGTTGAGCAGAAGAACTGTAGCCACAGACTGGAAACTGTCATTGCAAGACAAGGCTATTAAGAGATGTAAAAGTAATCTTTTGCTGTGTTCAAAAACTTCTGGGCGGTAGTGATCAAGACCTTAAAAAAAAAGGTAACAGGAAAATAAGTGCAATCTTATCCTTGTTCTTCAGTTATCACATTGGTAAATAAGATCTTTAACATAGATATATATTTTGTTACAATACATTTACAGACCAGCAATTTTTTGTTTAAATTTGACAAACTTTGAAATCCCATTTGCTTACTAGGAGAATAAAGCCATTAGATTCATGTGTTTAAACAAACAAAATAAACTTTACCATAAATCAGAAAAGTAAGGTAAATATGAATTAACAGGCACACATTGGTTAATCATACTACATTGCACATTAAAGGGCAGATGCAACCATGACCGTTTCCACAGATTTCCCAGTAACATATCAAGATCTCAGTGACCACTGTGAGTCACAAAATCTCATTTAAACACTCGCCCTCGTAAGAGATTTCAACTCTCTTAAGATCTAGAGTGAAATCTTACTAAAAAATGTCAGTGGTGATTCTGGTGTGAAAAAAAGGGGAGACTGTTCTTGTCCCGCCCACTGTGGAAACTGCAACGGGCAGAGGGTAGACCATTGCAAAGGTCTGTTGATCTCAGGTGGGATTTTCCAGTTTTGGAGTGAGTGTAGCTAGAAAATCCTGCTTCAGGTATTACCTGTCAATGTCACCAGTGTGTTTTTGAAACAAATCTTATGTCTCATTAGTAATTTTTTTTGCCAATGGATCATGCCGTACTTGCAGCATTTTCCATCTGAATAACCTACTCCACAACAATTTAACTGTTGCAAGCACTCAAGAGCTCCATATAAACAGCTCCCCTACACTTGTTCCATAGTGATTGCAGGAGATGGCAGCCAAGAAGCCCACACTGCGCTTTTCAGAGGCCCTCACCAGGATGCTGGATGGAATGTAGGCAGTGGCATGACACACTCTACCCCTGCTCCAGGTGATGGCCTTCTAGCAGGGTCATCGCCCTAGCTGTGAGTGTGAGTGCATTCCAGAGGAAGATGAAGCAGTAGTGTTGGAAAAAAATAAATGAATTTCCTTGTTCAGCCAGGGTAAATGAACTAAGCTGATTCTCTCCACGGACTCCCTCGGATGCCAAAAAGCTGTAAGAAACCTAACCTGAAAAAATGAATGTTTTGCACCTTTCATAAATTTATTTACATAATTCTCACAACTTGAAATGCAAAACATAAAGTGGCCTTACCTAGAAAGAGTGCATGAATTAGCAGAGGCAGATGTAGAGCCCAGTCTTCTCTAATGCTATGGTCAACCACCATCTCCGTCATGAAGATGACAGCAATGTTACACCTATTCCCACAGAAATGCAAAATGTAAGTACTGAACCATGGTAAGTTTAGTTAAGCAATAGTTTAGTTTATAAATTTATTTCTTTGGTATGCAGTTACTAATGACATCATGCAGAACATTGGCAAGTCCTGGTTTAAAACATGATGACAAGACATTCTAACTGTTAGATAGGAAAGTAATTTTCAATGGACTATAAGGTTAACAGTGTACAGCCAATAGAACATAGAACATAGAACACTATAGCACAAACAGGCCCTTCGGCCAATCATACCCTTACCTACTAGGCTATAGAACTATCTGTAACTCTTAATCCCATTTATTCCCATGTACTCATCCAGAAGTCTGTTAAAAGACCCCAGCGAGTTCCCCTCCATCACCATCGACGGCAGCCGATTCCATTCATTCGCTACTGTCTGATTGAAAAACTTACCCCTAACATCTCCTCTGTACTTGCTGCCCAGTGCCTTAAACCTGTGTCCTCTCATAGCGACTATTTTCAGTCCTGGGAAATAGCCTCCGAGGATCCACCCTACCTATTCCTCTCAACATTTTATAAACCTCTATCAAGTCGCCTCTCAAACTTCATCTCTCCAGGGAGAAGAGACCTAGCTCCCTCAACCTATCTTCATAAGGCATGCCTCCCAATCCAGGCAACATCCTTGTAAATCTCCTCTGCATCTTCTCAATAGCTTCCACATCCTTCCTGTAGTGAGGCGACCAGAACTGCGCATAGTACTCCAAGTACTGGATCAAATTACATGTTTCAGGCAGGAAGCTGGGTGCGTAGTGTTCAGTTACACCTTTTAGCTTTCTGCAACAAGCAAAACACTACAGCTCCTGGAAATCAAAAATAACAAAATAAATTGCTGGAAATACTCAACTGGTCAGAAAGCAAGAGCACAAACCTTAAAATTTGGGCTAGATCTCTGCTAAAGTGGTGGGGAGCTCAAGTCAGAAAATTCCCAACTGGGCACATTTGCTTTAAGGAGATGAGGACAAGACCAAGTTGGGCCTATCAAACCTGGAAGAAAGTCAGATGTGGCCATTTAGGTAGATGAGTGATGAGGTAGGCAGATTAGAAGATTCATGTCACTTCTCTGAAACTTTGGCCCATTTGTATTCAAAGCTGTTGGTCTGAATGTATTATCTTCAAATTTGCAGATGACACCAAGTTGAGTGGGAAGCTGAGCTGTGAGAATGTGGAGATGCTTAAACGTGATTTGGACAGGCTGAGTGTGTGGGCATCTGCATAGCAGATGCAGTATAATGTGGAAAAATGTGAGGTTATCCAGTTTGATAGCAATAATAGGAAGACAGATTATTACTAGAATGGGTGTAAATTGAGTCCTCATGCATCAATTGCAGAAAGTAAGTGTGCAGACAATAAAGACAACAAATGATACGTTGGCCTTTATAGTGAAAGGATTTGAGTATAGAGATAGGAATGTTGTGCTGCAGATGTATGGAGCATTGGTGAGGCCACATCTGGAGTATTGTGTGCAGTTTTGGTGCCCTTATCTGACGAAGGATGTCCTTGCTATAGAGGGAGTACAGCGAAGGTTTACCAGGCTGATTTCTGGAATGGCAGGTTTGTCATAGGAGGAGAGACTAAATCAGTTAGGATTTTATTCACTGGAGTTTAAAAGGGTGAGAGGGGATCTCATAGAAACCTATAAAATTCTAATAGGGTTAGACAGATTCAGAACGAATGGTGGGGGAGTCCAGAACTAGGGATCATCGTTTGAGGACAAGGGATAAACCTTTGAGAGTTGAGAAATTTCTTCATCCAGAGGGTGGTGAATGTGTGAACTTCATTACCACAAAACGTTGTCTGATTTCAAAAAGAAATTAGAAAAAGCAAAGGTATATGGGAGGAAAATGGGGGATCAGGGTATTGAATTCGATGATCGGTCATGATCAAAATGAACGTGGAGCAGGTTCAAAGGGCTGAATGACTTACTTCTAGGTTCTATATTCCTATGTACTTAGTTTTAGGAAATTAAGCTGAGGAAATTAAGAGTGGCTGTGGGAGAGCATTTTGGTGGTAGTGATCATAATTCAGTTAGTATTAACATAATTATGACTAAGGACAAAGCTAGGATAGGGGTTAAAGTTCTAAACTGAGATAGGGCCTATTTTACTAAGCTGAAGAGTGATTTAACAAAAGTGGACCAGAAATAGCAACTTAAAGGTAATTCAGTGTTAGAGCAGAGGGAAACTGCAGGAGGCATTCGAACTGGAGACTCAAGGGATTCCAAGTAAATATGTTTCCAATAAAAAAAATGGATGGGAGTGCCAAAGCTGGATCCTCCTGGATGTCAAGAAGCATACAGGGTAAAGTAAGGCAATAAAGGAAAGCTTATGTCAGACACTGAGAACTCAATACTACAGGAAGCTAAGAGGAGTCTAGAATGTTCAGGGGTGAAATCAAAAATAAAATTAAAAAGGGAAAGACAGGCATGAAAGAATATCGACAAATACAATTAAGGAGAACCTAAAGATGGCTCAATCATACATTTAGAGAACAAGGATAGCTGAAGAAAGAGGAGGGCCCATAAAGGACCAAAAAAAGTAACCATTGTGCGGAGGTGAAAGATATGGGTTTTTAATGAAAACTTTACGCTGAACTTTCTGATTTTTTTTAAGTGTTGTGTTGATCAGGAAAAGCAGAGGGTAGCCTGCAGGCCTCCTTTCCCATTATATTTTCAAAGAAAATAAAATGCAAGGGACAGGTCACACGACATCATACAGCCATCAACTTAGGTTCTTTAAAGATTGTGGCACTGTTTATAAAGGGTACCCTGATTTAAAAAAAATAAAAACACAAACACCACATAGAAACCCCTGCCTCCCCCAGGGATTCTAACCAGGGTACTGCCGGGCATGATCCTCTTTCCTTTCGGGGCTGTAGGTTACCTATGTGCCCCCAGCGAGGTCTGTTCCCAATTGTCAAAACCTGTTGTTGACCCCACTGATGAGACATCATACCAGTGGGGGGTTGAAGTTGGGGAGATGAATTCCCTAGTTGGGTGGGATGATACAGCAGGGAGGCCCGCTTAAGTGTATATTAATATATTTAAATAGTGTTCCTGACATCACATTGGCAGGAAGTGGGGACAATTGAGCACGGTAATTCCACAGCGTGAAAATTGTTTTGGGATTTCTCCTTGATCCTCCTCTGCCCACTGAAAACAGTGACAGAAAATTCCCTCCTTTGTATATATCTTCACAAAAGGTGAGGGGGGGGGGCATTGCAGACATTGCAGTTAAGGAAAAGTATGAAATATTGGATAAGGTGAACATAGGGAGAGAGGAAGTATAAAAGGGATTAACATCCTTGAAAGAGAATAAATCACCAGAACCACATGAAATGTATTCCTGGCTGTTAAAAGAAGCCAGGGAGGAAATAGAGAATGATCTGACCATAATTTTTCAGTTCTCACTGGATATAGGTATGGTGCTGAACAATTGGAGAACTGCTAACGTTGTACCTTTCTTTAGAAATGGAATGAGGGATAGATATAATAATTGCAGGAATGAGGTTAGTAGTAGGCAAATTATTCGAACGAATTCTGAAAGATTTCTAAGCCCTATGGAACTCTCCTGGAAACAGGAGCAGTTATTGAGTGGTGGGGGGAACAGGTAATGAAATGGATGCTGGCAATTATTGTGTGGGGAGGGTCAAGGTTGGGGAAAATTCCAGTGATTATTGTTTGGGGATGAGGGGGGCAGGGAGAGCTTCCAATACCATGGTGGTGGTGTTGGTGGCATAAGGCAATGGTGAGGTGAATTTATTTTTATTTATGATCTTTAAAGATGATGGCCTGATTTCTGTGGGGCCTGTTGTCAGCTCCAAGGATCCCCAACCACTACAGTGACAGTGTAAACTATATCCACTCATTTGTTTCTTCAAACAGGCTCAAAATCTGGACAGAAAACTGGTTTATGCAAGTCAAGAGTTCCAAGTTTTCTCTCTGAACCTGACATTTGTCAAATTCTGGTAAGATCGCCCCCATTGTTTCAGATATTTTAAGATATCAGGGACGGGATTATTGAAAACAAATAAACCATCCCAGGCTGAGTGAGAGGTTAAAAATTAAATCTTGCAAAACAGAACCCAATCCAACATATATCAATGGCTTTTCCAGATTCAAGAAACTGGCAGCTAAAATGTAGATGGGAGCAGCTGACTGCAGATGGCAAATGCTTTTTATAGCAATTCTTGTGAGCCATGTGAATTTAATATCAGGATCTGATATAATTTTTCCTAAGCACTCACTATACCAGTGTTCTAACCCACAATGTGACAACATCTTCCCCTTTCATTGATCCCACAACCCATGATCTCTTCCCATCCGCTAGTCCCAGCTCTTCCTTCAACCTGCAATCATTCCCATCAGCTTGGCAGTCTGATCATTATCTGGCTGGAAGTTTGGAAACCGTATAACAAAATGGTGGTGAGTGCTGCTGCGAAGTTCATCAGGACTTCCACGTCTCTGGGATTTTTAGATTCACCCCCACAACTACACATCCTTGTTCTTTTCCCTTAAATATGAGAGCCATAATCATTTGAGTTCATTAAGATTAATGAAAATCGTAAAGTGTTGGTGACAGTTGTCATAGAACCAAATCAGTATCTCAGTCAATCATAGTATATAACCAGAATGTCATCAATCTACGCAAGGTATGTTTTTAGAAGTGTTACTTTATATGGTAAAGTGAGTTATTGTCTGTACAGATCAAAACAGCTTTTCTTTGTTGTACTGGGTACAAAATAGCTAGATTTTTGACAGATAGTTCAAATATGTTGACAAATATCTTCAAAAGTACAGATAGCATTTTGATGACAATCTTCTGACCTGTGAAGTGGTCCACGAGGTGTGATGGTTTCTGGGAGATAATCCACAAGGGGAGCCCAGCATCCTCCATTAACAGGCATTGGAAGGGGCTGTGGTGTATTAGCTTCTACAGTTTTCATCAACCAACTAGCATAAGGGGGCAATGGATCACCTGAAGATTATAGATGTAACAATATTGAAATTATTGCTGGTGCAATATTAAAAATATTCTATGCTTGATGATAACAGCTATTTTATCACTTTAAAAACATAATTGTCCAATCACATGTCCGAAGACGGACATCAACTTTCGATATTCTTGTGAATTTGTAAGGTCTGCATTGCTTGCTGACAATGCACATTCAAAAATCTCTGGTGAGTTTGCCACAATTTATCATTCATTAAAATTGCAGGTAGGGTTCTGCACTGACTGTGTGCGAGTTCCTGCCAGCATAAATGTGTACACATTTTAAATACTGCTTTTGAAAAAAGGATAAAATTATGAAGAAACATTAAGAAAAATGATTATTTGGTCTTCCATGTAACAGTAAGGCTGAGGATTGGAAGTATTTTAGAATTCAGCAAATAAGGACAAAGAAATTGATGAAGAAAGAGAAAACAGAATATGAGATGAAACTGGTGAGAAACATAAACACCGATGTGGAAGTTTCTATGTCACGAGACTATGTGGACTTTATGGAAAACACGATTTTTCAACTTTCAACTGACTGAAATTTTTGTCATTTGAACTGAGACAGAACAAACTGTTTTAAAATGCAAGGCCACATTCCAAGTGAAGATGAGAACTAAATAAATCACCTATCAGGAGGGTCTAAAGTACTAGGCATTGAAACAATGGCTGCCATAGACAGATATGCCTAAATATCTTGGAAATATAACATGATGAAATATTTCAAGGCAAGGCTGGTCAGTCTATTTAGAGAGATTGCAAATAACACAAGTGGTGCAAAGTAATTCTTCAGCAGAGGAAACAGGCTGAAAGCTGCTTTATCTTCCTTTTTGAATGCTAGCCAAACTTTTCCGGCTGTTCATGTCAGCGCGACCATCCGGTCTTACTAATGACACGTCTCTGCCATAGGTTTCCCATCACTGAGGAGTATATTCAATGGGAAACTCTGCTGATAGTGGTGAGAAGATCCTGCTGCCAGCCAATGGCAGGCCAGCACGAAACACGCAACAGGTTGTGCAGAAAATTCTGCCCAGTATGTCATCCAGCTTAACAAGCAAATTACACCAGTGAATCAAGATTTCATAATAATTTTAACATCTACATCAGACCGCATCCAAGAGATCAGCTAACATAAATTGGTCACAATTTTTAAAATGTATGCTTCAAAGTACACTTAACCATAAATTCTAATTGGACTCTAACACCCTTTATTTCTTTTATCTGTGCATGCAGGCTTGAATAACTGCATTATTATTCTTGGTTAATAAACTTACTCTTTCTTTGACCAAAAAACTTTGCTTGGCTTCTTATTGCTCACAGCTTAAATGGTTAAATATATTCTCATTTGCAAAAATCATAGTCTCATGAAAAATAAACTTAAACTTTTATTGTGACCAACTGAAGAGGTTGAATAGAAGGGAGCCAGTTCATCCTGTCTCACCTGGTCATAACAATATAAAAAGTAAAAGATTAACAGATAGCATGTGGGTCCATTACAGGCAGAGACAGAAGAATTTATAATGAGGAATAGAAAATGGTAGAGAAACCAAACAAACCCTTTGTGCCTAGCTTCGTGGAGAAAGATACAGACATTATCCCAAAACTATTGTATAAGCAAGTGACAAGTAAACTTGAGGAACTGGAAGAGATCAATATTAGTAAAAAGATAGTACTGGAGAAAGTAATAGAATTGAACGATTATAAATTCCCTGGAACTTATCTACACACAGAATATTGAAAGAGGTGGTTGCAGAGATAATAGTAGTCATGTTGCAAAATTCTAGAATCTGTAACTGTCCAATTCTATTATTATTTTCCAGTTATCACATTATTTACAATCGATTCTAAAATTTTGCCTCCTACTGATTTTAGATTGAATTCCTGGTTTCTGCTCTGCTTCCTTTCTTAAATAGTGGGTTACATTTGCTACCTTCCAATTTATTCTTTGACGGAGTCACTCATGTTGTGGATAAAGGATGTAAGTATAGTACACCCAATGGTGGATGTACTGTACTAAGATTTCCAAAAGGCATGTGACGAGGTGTCACATAAAAGGTTATTGCATAAAATAAAAACTCATGGTGTGGAGGTAACATATTGGTATCAACTGAAGATTGGCTAGATAGCAGGAAACAGAGTTGGCATAAATGGGTCTTTTTCTGTTTAGCAGTGTTACATGGATCAGTGCTGGGAATTCAACATTTTACAATTTATATAAACGACTTGGATGAAGGGACTTCATCTTGATAAATTTGCTGACGACACAAAGATAACTACAGAAGTAAATTGTTAAGAGGCCATAAATAGCAACGAAGACCATCAGAGGTTACAGCAGCAAGATCGGTTGGAAACTTAGGCGTAGAGATGGCAGATGGAGTTGGAGTTAATGCATTTTGGAAGGTCTAATATAGTTGGAAATATATAGTAAATGCGGAATCCTTAACAGTATCGATAGAGAGAGGGATCTGGGTGTACAGATACACAAATCACTGAAAGTGGCAATGCAGGTAGGGAGGATAGTCAAGAAGGTATATGGCATGCATGCCTTCATTGGTCGCAGCACTGAGTTTAAAAATTGGCAAGTCATGTTGCAGCTCTATAGAACCTCAGTTAGGTTGTACTTGGAATACAGTGTTCAATTCTGGTTGCCACACTACCAGAAGGATGTGAAGGCTTTGGAACGGGAACAAAAAGATTTACCAGGATGTTTCTGATATGGAGGCCATTAGCTAAGAGAAGAGGCTGGAGAAACTTAATTTGTTTTCACTGGACAACAGAGTTACGGGGCGACCTGATAGAAATCTACAACATTATGAGACACATGGACAGAGTGGATAATCAGAGGGTGGAAGAGTCAATTACTAAGGAGCATAGGTTTATGGTGTGAGGGGCAAGATTTAAAGGAGATGTACGACACAAGTTTTTTTTACACAGAGGGTAGTGGGTGCCTGGAACTTGCTGCTGGGGGAGGTAGTGGAAGCAGATATGATAGTGACTTTTAACAAATGTGAGAATTGGATGGGAATAGAGAAATATGTTGCCTGGAAGGACAAGGAGTTTTAGTTCAGTCAGACAGCATGGTCGGTGCAGGCTTGTAGGTCAAAGGCCCTTTTCCTGTGCTGTAATTTTCTTTGTTATTTGTAAAGAGGTTACAAAGCAACATAGAAGGATTAAGTTTTGGGGCAGGGATCTGGAAAAAGGAGTATAACATGGGCAAATGTGAAAATGTCTATTTTGGCTGGGAGAATAAAGAAGTTATTGTCTAAGCGGTGAGAGATTGCAGAAGGATCTGGATGTCCTAATGCATGAAACATAAAAGACAAGGTACAGAAAGCAATTAGGAAAGCTCACAGAATTATATCATTTTACTAGGTCCTCTTCTATTTGTGGTTTACATAAATGACTTGGAAGTTGGGGTAGGTGGTGAGATCAGCAAAGTTGCTGATGACACTAAGATGCTTGGATTGGCAGGTACAGATGAGCAGTGCCAGGCAATACAACAGGACATAGACAGGTTGGTAGACTGGGCAGATAGATGGCAAATGGAATTTAATCCGGATAAATGCGAGGTGATGCATTTTGGCCGGAAAAATGTAAAAGAGAGTTATAGGATAAAAGGTAAAACTATTCAGAGTATAGAGACGCAGAGAGACTTGGGGGTGCAGGTTCACAAGTCTCTGAAGGTGTCTTCACAGGTGGAGAAGGTGATAAAGAAAGCGTATAGTATGTTAGCTTTCATAGAAAAGGGTATAGAATACAAGAGTAGGAGTTTGATGTTGCAATTGTATAGAACGTTGGTTAGGCCTCACTTGGAATACTGCGTCCAGTTCTGGTTGCCGTACTATCGGAAGGATGTGGAGTCCTTGGAGAGAGTGCAGAGGAGGTTTACCAGGATGCTGCCTGGTATGGAAGGACTGTCTTATGAGGAACGATTGAATAGACTGGGGTTGTTTTCCCTTGAAAGACGTCGGCTTAGAGGGGATCTAATAGAGGTGTGTAAGATTATAAGGGGTATAGATAGAGTAAATGGTGGTAAACTTTTTCCACCTTCAGAAATGGATAGGACGAGGGGTCATGGCCTTAGGGTGAGGGGGGCTATGTATAAGACGAATATTAGAGGGCAGTTTTTCACACAAAGGGTAGTGGGGGTGTGGAATGCACTGCCGAGTAAGGTGGTGGGAGCAGGCACGCTAGGGCTGTTTAAGGGTCTCTTGGACAGCCACATGAGCGGTATGCAGATAGAGGGATATAGTAGGACTGTTTAACTATGACTTTTTTTTTTCCACAGGTAATTCGGTCCAACTTGACCAACAAGGAGCATGCATTCGGCAGGTGGTGCGAGGACAGCTCTTGGATGTTGATTCATGGGTTGCCTGGTGCTTCATGTCGTAAATGAGTGCTTTATCTGGACCATCTGAAGGGCACCATGACAGCTCAGTGACTATCGCTGTAGCTGTGCAGACACTTGGAATTGGGCCGGTGTCTGCGGGAGTTTGCGCGTTCTCCCCGTGGTTGCGTGGGTTTTCTCCGGGCGCTCCGGTTTCCTCCCACATCCCAAAAATTCGCTCTTAGGCTGATTGGGAAACAAATTTACCCTATATTGAGATTCTTCCATATTAGGAATAACCTAAAATTAGAATAAGAAAATGGAATTGTTACTATAAAGTTATGACGGCAGCGCGGGCTCGTTGGGCCGAAGGGCCTGTTTCCCGTGCTGTGTTGCTCTTTGTCTTTGTCTTTATTGTGAGGGGAATTGATTAAAAAAGTAGGGAGGTAATGTTTCAGTTGTACAGGGCATTGCTGAGAGTGTTGTGAATAGCTTTGATCTCCTTATTTAAGGAAACATGTAATTGCATTAGAAACAGTTAGGGGAAAGTGTATTAGACTAGTACTCTTGCAGTATAATCCAGAAATTGGGGTCACCGTTTAAAAATCAGGGTCAATCATTTAAGACAAAGATGAAGAGAATCATTTTCTCTCAGAGGGTTGAGAGTCTCTGGAACTTTCTTCTTCAAAAGGTGGTGGAAGCAAAGTCTTTGAATATTTTTAAGTCAGAACTAAGTAAATTTTTGATTAACAAGGGGGTGAAAGATTCTTAGATGTTGGCAGGAATGTGGCATTGAAGTGACAATCAGATCAGCCATGATCTTATTGAATGGCAAAGCAGCCTCAAGGAGCCAAACAACCTACTCCTAACTCATATGTTCACTTATTCCAGACAAGAGGTGAGTAAACAAAATTAGAACACGTGAGTTAACAGGGTAATGGATTGATAACTGGCTAATGGTCAGAAAACAGAGAGTAGAAATAAATAGATCTTTCTAGGGTTGGCAGGCTGTGACCATGTTTGGTCCCAAGCTGTTCAGAATCTATATCAATGACAGCAGTGGGAAGTTGTGCGTGGAGCCTGAAGAGATTGGTGAGGCACTGAATAAATATTTCTCTTCGGTATTCACGCAGAGTGCTGGAAATGTAGCTATGGAGAACACTGAGGTACAGGGTTGCAAATTGGGAAGTATTGTAGTAGATAGGGAGGATGTGCTAGAAATTCTCGAGGGTTTGAAGTTGGATAAGTCCCCTGGCCGGACGGGATTTACCCTAGGATTCTCTGGGAGGCAAGAGAGGAGATTGCAGAGCCTCTGGCTCTGATCTTCAGGTCCTCGTTGGTTACGGGTGTGGTTCCGGAGGAATGGAGGATAGCGAATGTGGTCCCATTGTTTAAGAAGGGGAAGAGAGACCTTCCAGGGAATTATAGGCCAGTGAGTCTTACTTCTGTTGTGGGCAAAGTATTGGAGAAAATTATTAGGGATAGGATTTATAGTTAGTTAGAGAGAAATGAATTGATTGGGGATAGTCAGCATGGTTTTGTGAAGGGTAGGTCGTGCCTTACTAACCTCATTGAGTTTTTTGAAAAAGTGACCAAAGAGGAGGATGGGGGTAAGGCGGTTGATGTGGTATATATGGACTTTAGTAAGGCGTTTGATAAGGTGGCCCATGGAAGACTTCTGCAGAAAATGCAGATGTATGGGATAGAGGGTGATTTAGCTAATTGGGTTAGGAATTGGCTAGCAGATAGAAGACAGAGGGTGGTGGTTGATGGGAGATATTCATCGTGGAGTTCGGTGACAAGTGGTGTACCTCAGGGGTCTGTTTTGGGGCCCCTGCTGTTTGTATTTTTTATAAATGATCTGGATGAGGGTATTGAAGGATGGATTAGTAAATTTGCAGATGACACTAAAGTCGGTGGAGTGGTAGATAGTGAAGAGGGGTGTTATAGTTTACAGAGTGACTTGGACAAGTTGCAGAGCTGGGCCGAGAGGTGGCAAATGTAGTTTAATGTGGAAAAGTGTGAGGTAATGCACTTTGGCAGGAACAATAAATGTGTAGAGTATAGGGCTAATGGTAGGGCTCTTAATAGTGTTGAGGAACAGAAGGATCTTGGTGTATGTGTCAATCGATCCCTGAAAGTAGGCAGTCAAGTGGATAAAGTTGTTAAGAAGGCTTATGGAGTCTTAGCTTGTATTGGTAGGGGGATTGAATTTAGGAGCCGAAGCATCATGTTGCAGCTGTACAAAACTCTAGTGCGGCCGCACTTGGAGTATTGTGTGCAGTTCTGGTCGCCACATTATAAGAAAGATGTGGAGGCATTGGAGAGGGTACAGAGGAGGTTTACTAGGATGTTGCCTGGTATGGATGGCAGGTCCTATGAAGAGAGGTTGAAGGATTTGAGGTTGTTTTCGTTAGAAAGGAGGCGGCTAAGAGGGGATCTTATTGAAGCATATAAGATGATTAGAGGTTTAGATAGGGTGGACAGTGATAGCCTTTTTCCTAGGATGGAGAAAGCTAGCACGCGGGGACACAGCTTTAAATTAAGGGGTATGAGTTATAGGACGGATATCAGAGGTAGGTTCTTTACTCAAAGAGTGATTAGGGAGTGGAATGCCCTGCCTGCAGCTGTTGTAGATGCGCCAAGTTTGGTGGCGTTTAAGAGGTTAATTGATAAGTATATGGAAGAGAAGGGAATGGTTTAGTTTGGAGGGGCATTGCTTTTTATTTTGGTCGGCACAACATCGAAGGCCGAAGGGCCTGTTCTGTGCTGTAATGTTCTATGTTCTATGTTCTAATGATTAGGATGTGGGGATCAACTGTAATATTTCCAACTTTGGTGATGATACAAAACTAGGTGGGAATGCAAATTTTGAGGAGGATGCAAAGAGGCTTCAAGACAGTTTTGACAGTTTAGCGAATGGGCAAGAACATAGCAGGCTGACAGGGTAGAGGCATTTTGAAGGGTGAGGGGACCCAGGCGGATGTGATTATTCATGTAGGAGAGAAGGATGTAGGAAAGAACAGCAGGGAGGATATATACGAAGGCAATTCAGGGAGTTGGGGGGTAGGCTGAAGAGCAGGGCCTCCAGGGTAGCGATCTCAGGGCTGCTTCCAGGGCCGGGTAATAGCAGAGCCAGGAGAAATGAGATCCTACAGCTGAATGCGTGGCTGAAGGACTGGTGTAGGGCAGAGGGTTTCATATTTGTGGATAACTGGGAAGTCTTTGTGAAAGAAGGGCACTTGTATAGAAGGGATGGGGAACACTTAAATGGGAAGGGCGTGAATATCTTAGCTGGGAGATTAGCTGGAGTGTTTCGGCAGGATTTACACTAATATGGAGCTGTGGAGGGGCTGAGACCGATATGGGAGATGAGATGATATGGCTGAGATGGGAGATAGAGTAAGCTTGGATGAGAAGAAATACACCAGGGAGAAGGAGGTTCCGAGTAGGCTTGGAGGTCTGGATGTGTCTATTTCAATGCGAGGAGCGTAACAGGAAAAATGGATGAACTTAGGGCCTTAATGTTTGCGAGGAACTTGGATGTGGTTGCAGTGACGGAGATGTGGTTAAAGGAAGGGGAGCAGTGGCAACTGAACATTCTTGGGTATAAGTGTTTCAGGCGTGACAGAGGAGGGTCCAGAAAAGGTGGAGGAGTGGCATTGTTAGTTAGGGAGAGCATCACGGCGGTGCAAAGGGAGGACAACACAGGAGTTAGGAGTGGAGTAGCTGTGGGTGGAGTTGAGGAATACAAAGGGGGCAATTACTATGCTAGGGGTGTATTATAGGCCACCCAACAGCCCGCGGGTAGTTGAAGAAGGCATATGTCAAGACATTTTGGACAGGTGCAGAAAGAACAGAGTCATTATAGTGGGAGATTTTAATCTCCCTAGGGTGGATTGGAAAGTACCTAGAGCTGGGGATTTGGACAGGCAGGAATTTGTAAAATGTGTACTGGAAGGATCGTTGGAGCAGTATGTGGCTAGCCCGACTAGAGAAGGGGCTATATTGGATTTAGTTCTGAGTAATGAGCCAGGGCAGGTGGTTGATGTTGTAGTAGGGGAATATGTGACCACAATTCTGTCTATTTTAGGGTACAGATGGAAAAGGATGCTTATTGTCCTAGGGGCAGGGTGCTGAATTGGGGGAAGGCTAACTACGGTTGGATTAGGCAGGAACTTATGGAAACTGATTGGGAACGGTTGTTCGAGGGTAAGTCCACACTAGGCATGTGGGACTCTTTCAAGGGAACACTGAAAATGTTGCAAGATAGATACGTGCCAGCTAAGAGGAAAGATGGGAAAGGTAGGATTAGAGAGCCGTGGATTACTAGGGATATTGAGGACTTGGTTAGGAAGAAAAGAGAGGCGTATGATAAGTCAAAGCAGCTGGGAACGGAGACAGCGTTGGAGGAATATAGAGGGAGTAGGAGGGAGCTCAAACAGGGAGTTAGAAGGGCAAAAAGGGGGCATGAAATGATGCTGGTGAATAGGATTAAGGAAAATCCAAAGGCTTTTTACTCCTACGTTAGGAATAAAAGGGTGGTTAGAGGAAAAATCGGACCTCTTAGGGACAGAGGAGGGGAACTGTGCTTAGAGCCCGAGGGATTGGCGGAGATCCTGAATGAATACTTTGCATCGGTATTCACGAAGGAGAGGGGCTTGTTGACAGCTCCTGAGGGAGCTGTGGACCAGTTGAGGGAAATATCTATACCAAGGGAGGAAGTGTTAGAGCTTCTAGGTAGCATTAAAACTGATAAATCTCCGGGGCTTGATAGCATTTATCCCAGGCTGCTTAGGGAGGTGCGAGGTGAAATTGCTGGTCCTCTGACGCAAATCTTTGTCTCTTCTTTGGACACAGGTGAGGTCCCAGAGGACTGGAGAATAGCTAATGTTGTACCGTTATTTAAAAAGGGTAGTAGGGATAACCCTGGAAATTACAGGCCGGTGAGTTTGACGTCAGTAGTAGGGAAGCTGTTGGAGGGGAGTGTTAGAGATAGGATGTATAGGCACTTAGAGTGTTGCGATCTGATTAGGGATACACAGCATGGATTTGTTAAGGGGAGGTCATGCCTTACAAATCTGGTAGAATGTTTTGAGGAGGTGACAAAAACGGTGGACGAAGGGCGAGCCGTTGATGTCGTCTATATGGATTTTAGTAAGGCGTTTGACAAAGTCCCTCATGGGAAGTTAGTTGAGAAGGTCAAGGCTCATCAGATACAAGGACAGGTAGCTAGATGGGTAAGTAACTGGCTTAGTAATAGGAGACAGAGAGTAATAGTGGAAGGGTGTTTTTCTAGCTGGAGGTCAGTCACTAGTGGTGTGCCACAGGGCTCAGTACTGGGACCTCTTCTATTTGTAATATACATAAATGACTTGGAAGAGGGAGTAAGTGAAGTGATCAACAAGTTCGCAAACAATACAAAGATGGACTTGCGGATAGTGAGGAGCATTGTCAAGCGATGCAGCACGACATAGATAGGCTGGTAGCTTGGGCAGATAGATGGCAGATGGAATTCAATCCTGATAAAAGTGAGGTGATGCATTTTGGGAGAAAGAATGTAGCGGGGAGGTATATGATAAAGGGTAGACCTATTAAGAGTATAGAAACTCAGAGGGACCTGGGGTGCAGGTGAACAAATCTCTGAAGGTGGCAGAGCAAGTGGAGAAGGTTGTGAAGAAAGCATATAGTATGCTAGCCTTGAAAGGAAAGGATATAGAGTACAAGAGCTGGCCTTTAATGTTGCAGTTGTATAAAACGTTGGTTAGACCTCATTTGGAATACTGCGTCCAGTTCTGGTCACCTTACTATCGGAAGGACATGGAGACTCTGGAGAGAGTGCAGAGGAGGTTTACCAGGATGCTGCCTGGTATGGAATGTCTGAGTTACGAGGAGAGATTAGGCAAATTGGGACTGTTTTCCTTAGAAAGACGTAGACTTAGAGGAGATCTGATAGAGGTGTACAAGATTATGAGGGGTATAGATAGAGTAAACAGGGTTAAGCTTTTCCCTAGGATGGACTCAAATAGCACGAAGGGTCACGGGCTTAGGGTGAGGGGGGTAAGGTATAATTTGGATGCTAGAGGGAGTTTTTTCACACAGATGGTGGTGAGGGTATGGAATGCGCTGCCAAGTAAAGTGGTGGAGGCAGGTACTCTGGAGTTATTTAAGAAATACTTAGATGGGCACATGAACAGAATGGGAATGGAGGGGTATAGAAAACTGATTTAAAATAGGGATCATGACCTTGGGAGTCCCTGGGAAGTGTGTAAATAGATGATGATATTGATGTACTTGTTTTTATCCTACAGGTGCTTTGGTCCACCTTGATGTCTAACGAGGGGCATACACGCGATGGGTCGTGAGAGGGCTGCTCTTGGATTTTTTTCGAGAGTATCCTAGTGCTTCACGTCGTTAGTGTACGCTTGACCTGGACATTTGATGGGCAACACGACAGCTCAGTGACTATCGCTGTGCTGTGCAGATACATGGATTTGGGCCTGTGTCTGTGGGAGTTTGCACATTCTCCCCATGCTTGCATGGGTTTTCTCCGGGTGCTCCGGTTTCTTCCCACATCCCAAAGATGTGCTCTTAGGCTAATTGGCAAAACAAATTCTCCCTAAATTGTTTCAAATTTGGTTTTTAATCCATAGATCTATAAACATAGACAGGGATCACGGGTAGACGTGGGAACATCGGGGTGGCGGCACGGGCTCGTTGGGCCGAAGGGTCTGTTTCCCGTGCCGTTTTGTTCTTTGTGTATTATAATGTGGAAAAATAGGAAGTTATCCACAATGCTTAGAAAATCACAAATGTAGAGTACTTTTTAAAAGGTGTGAAATTTGAAAGTGTTGATACCTAAATGGAACTGGATGTTATTCTTGATGAGTCACTGAAAGCTAACATGAAGGTGCAAAAAGGTAATGTTGGCTTATATCGCAAGAGGATTTACGTACGGAACAATGAGGTTTTGCTGAAATTGAATAGGCCCTTGGAGAGAGTACACTTGGAGTACTGTGCACGTAATGATTTCAAATAGGCCATTGTGGTTGGCCTATTGGAACATGACCTCCCCGATTGGCCCATAACCTGCTCCTGGGTCAGGCAAGACATGCCATCCAGGCAGCAGACAATCGATGGGGTCATCCATCCTGTCTACCCTTCTACCGTGACTATAGTCACGGCCAGGTGCCCCTGGAATCCACAGGCACAGTTGATGCCTTCTGCACTTGCTGGACACCATAGGGTTGAGGTGCATTATTAAACCCAAAAATCACATTAAGATTTAATGTTTTAAGTTTCCTTTCAACTTTGTTTTTTGTTCGGACTGTTTCCTCTCCTTTTGGGGAGCTGCCCCTTTTAATTTGTCCCTAAGTTAATTTGAGTTTCTTTATTTGGTTGGGGAGAAAAAAAGTTCCCTGATTGATTCAATTGATGGGCAATCAGGGAACTTTTCCTTGTATTTAACTGGAAGTGTTAGTTCCTCTGGCACTCCTGAAGGTAGACTGCTGACTGACAGACCCTGTGTACTGCTGTTGGAATTGTAAATGAAGAGATTTTGGTGAAAAGACTTCGGCCTCCAAAGACTTATTACAGTGTACAGTTTTGGTCCCCTTACCTAAGGGAGGATATATTTTCCATTAAGAGAGTGCAGCAACTGTTGTCTGATTCCTGAAATGGTGGGATCATCCTATGAGGAGAATAGGTTACTTTCTCTGGAGTTTAAGAGAGCAAGATGTGATCTCATTCAAACAAATTTCTGACAGGGTAAATAGATGTAGGGAATATGTTTCGCATAGCTAAGATCTGAAACCATGGAACATAGTCTCAAAATAGTGGTAACCTTTTAGGACTGTCCATGTCTTTCATAATCTTGTACACCTCAATCATGTCGCTTCTCAGTCTTCTGTGCTCCAGTGAAAACAACCCAGGTTTACGCAACCTCTCTTCATAACAACACGCTGGTGAATCTCCTCTGCATCCACTCCAGTGCAATCACATCCTTCCAATAATGTGGCAAACAGAGCTGTGGCCTCATCAAAGTTCTATACAATTCCAACATGATTTCCATGCCTCAATTAATAAAGGCAAGGTGTGCCCTTTTCACCACTCTATTGATATGCCTTTCTGCCTTCAAATATTTTGGACGAATACACCAAAGTCCCTTTGTTCCACAGAATTTCCTAGTGTCCTACTATTTATTGAGTACTTTCTTATCAAATTATTCCTTCCAAAGTTTTCAGGTTAAATTCTATATACCACTTAGCTGTCACTTATCTACTAACTAGGACAAGGTGGGAACACCACCACCTGGAAGATCCTCTCCAAGTTGCTCACTATCCTGACTTGGAAATGTCTCTGAGTCAAAATCCTGGAACTTTGTCCTCAACAGCACTGTGGATGTACCTATACCACAGGAACACAGCAGCTCATCACCATCTTCTCAAGGCTAATTAGGGATAGGCAATAAATGCTGGCCTAGTCAGTGGAGCTCACATCCCATAAGTAAATATGAAAAAAACTCCAATAAACTGTTTAAACAAATTTCTGCTTCACAATACCACGTTGACTCTGATGACATTGGATTTATCTAAATGCCCTCTTATAACATTTTAAGTAACAACTTCTAGCATTTTCCTACGACAAATGTTAAGCTAACTGGTCTATAGTTTTCTGCTTTCTGGCTCTCTTAATTTTAAGGACTTATTTCAGCTATTTTCCAATCCAGTGGAACCGTCCCTGAATCTAGTGAATTGTGGAAAATTAAAAACAACGCAACAACTATCTCACCAGCCACTTCTTTTAAAGCTCTAAGGTGAAATCTATTGGTACCCAGGGGCTTGTCAACCCACTGTTCCAACAATTTGCTCAGTACTACTTCCCTGGTGACTATAATTTTTCGGAATTCCTCCCTCCATTTCAAATCCTGACCTACAGCTATTTCTGGGATGCTTGTGTCCTCAATGTAAATCATTACAAAATATCTGTACTATTCATCTCCTTATTTTTTTTATTAACCTTCCAGACTTACTTTGTGAGAACAATGGGCACTTAGTTAACTACTATTTTTTAAATATCTATCAAAGCTCTTATTAAATTTCTAGGCTTCTTTCTCCTGTACTCTAATTTTTCCTTAATGTTTTAGCCATTCTTTGTTTTTTTAAAAAATATTCTGTCCAATCTTCTGATCTACCACACGTCTTTGAAAAATTATATGTCTCAGCTCACCTCTTGAGTTTAACACTTTGTCCATGCTTAGGGAAAAAAGGCAAACTCCATCATTACTACAAGGATGGAGTTTAAAAACAGCAAGGTTATGTTGCAGCTGTATAAAGTGCTGGTGAGGCCACAACTGGAGTACTGAGTATAGTTTTGGTCTCTTTACTTGAGAAAGGATATACTGGCATTGGACGGGGTGCAGAGGAGATTCATTAGGTTGATTCCAGAGTTGAGAGGGTTGGCTTATAAAGAGACTGAGTAGATTGGGACTTTACTCATTGGAATTCAGAAGAATGAGGGCAAATCTTATAGAAACATAAATATAAGATTATGAAGAGAATAGATAAAATAGAAGCAGGGAAGTTGTTTCCACTGGCATGTAGAATTAGAAGTAGGGATCATAGCCTCAAAATAAAGGGAAGCAGATTTAGGACTGAGTTGAGGAGGAACATCTTTACATAAAGAATTGTTAATCTGTGGAATTCCCTGCTACTGAAACAGTTGAGGCTCCCTCATTGAATGTTTTTAAGGCAAGGATAGATAAATTTTTGTACAGTAAAGGAATTAAGGGTTACGGTGAGCTGGTGGTTAAGTGGAGCTAAGTCCATGAAAAGATCAGCCACAATCTTATTGAATAGCAGAGCAGGCTTGAGGGGCCAGATGGCATATTCCTGCTCCTAGTTCTTATATTCTTAAAACTGGTATTGAGGTCAGGAGCTGTCAGGACCCAAACTGAGTTTAAATGAGTAGGTTAGTGCCAGTTGATAGCATTATCAAAAGCACTTTTCATCACTACTGATTATCAGGAATAGACTGATGGGGTGATAATTAGCTGGGATAGATTTGTTCTGCAAATATCTGCAAAGAGAAGTTTGAGGATAGCACAGAAGTTAAAGAGAGCACATTAATTAGTAAAGGCAGTGTCAGTAATCCTAGTACCAGACAGAAGCAAAACAGAGAGCAAAGGAAGTGCAGATTAAACTGCATTTATTTCAATGCAAGAGGCCTGACAGGTAATAGAACATAGAACATTACAGCGCAGTACAGGCCCTTCGGCCCTCGATGTTGCGCCGGCCAGTGGACCCTCTAACCTAAACTATTCCAATATCATCCATATGCCTATCCACCGAACATTTGAATGCCCCCAATGTAGGCGAGTCCACAACTGCTGCAGGCAGGGCATTCCACGCCCTCACCACCCTCTGTGTGAAGAACCTGCCTCTGACATCCGTCCTATAACTACCACCTCTTAATTTAAAGTTATGTACCCTCGTGTTGGTCATCACCATCCAAGGGAAAAGGCTCTCACTATCCACCCTATCCAATCCCTTGATCATCTTATACGCCTCAATTAGGTCACCGCGTAACCTTCTTCTCTCTAATGAAAATAACCTCAGGTCCCTCAGCCTTTCCTCATAAGGCCTTCCCACCGTACCAGGCAACATCCTGGTAAACCTCCTCTGCACCCTTTCCAATGCTTCCACATCTTTCTTATAATGCGGCGACCAGAACTGTACGCAATACTCCAAGTGTGGCCGCACCAGAGTTTTGTACAGTTGTAACATAACCTCACGGCTCCTAAATTCAATCCCTCTACAATAAAAGCTAACACACCGTACGCCTTCTTAACAACTTTATCAACCTGGGTGCCAACTTTCAAAGAGCTATGTACTTGTACCCCAAGATCCCTCTGCTCGACAACACTATTAAGGGTCCTTCCATTAGCCCTATATTTCATATGCCGGTTATTCCTACCAAAGTGAATCACCTCACACTTATCCGTATTGAATTCCATTTGCCACCTCACGGCCCAGCTCTGCAAACTATCTATGTCCCTCTGCAAACTGTAACATCCATCCTCGCTGTCTACAACTCCCCCCACTTTGGTATCATCAGCAAATTTACTAATCCAATCCTCTACACCCTCATCGAGGTCATTTATAAAAATGACAAACAGCAGTGGCCCCAAAACAGATCCTTGAGGTACACCACTTGTAACTGCACTCCAGGTTGAATATTTCCCCTCAACCACCACCCTCTGTCTTCTATCAGCTAGCCAATTCCTAATCCAAACTGCTAAATCACCATCAATCCCATGCATCTGCACTTTCTGCAGTAGCCTACCATGGGGAACCTTATCAAAAGCTTTGCTAAAATCCATATACACTACATCAACTGCCTTACCCTTATCTACCTCTTTGGTCACCTCCTCAAAAAACTCAATAAGGTTGTGAGGCACGACCTACCCTTCACAAAACCGTGCTGACTATCCCTAATCAATTTATTTCTCTCTAGATGCTTATAAATCCTATCCCTTTTAATTCTTTCCAAGACCTTGCCCACAACAGAAGTCAGGCTCACCGGTCTATAATTTCCAGGATGGTCCCTACTCCCTTTTTTGAAAAGAGGGACAACATTTGCCATCCTCCAGTCTTCCGGCACTATACCTGTAGCTAACAACGACATGAAGATCAAAGCCAAAGGCTCTGCAATCTCCTCTCTAGCCTCCCAGAGAATCCTAGGGTAAATCCCATCTGGCCCAGGGGACTTTTCAATTTTCATACCCTCAAGATTCGCTAACACCTCCTCCTTATGAACCTCAATCCTACCCAGTCTACAACCTGGTATTGCAGTATTCTCCCCGACAACACTGTCTTTCTCCTGCGTGAATACTGACAAAAAATACTCATTCAGTGTCTCTCCTATCTCCTCAAGCTCCACGCACAACTTCCCACTGCTATCTCTGACTGGCCCTAATCTTGCCCTAACCAATCTTTTATTATTTATATACCTGTAAAAAGCCTTAGGATTCTCCTTAATCCTATCCGCCAAAGTCTTCTCGTGTCATCTTCTAGCTCTTCTCAACTCCCTCTTTAGCTCCTTCCTGGCTGATTTATAGCTCTGTATTGCCCTAACTGAGCCTTCACGTCTCATCATTATATAAGCCTCCTTCTTCCTCTTCACCAGAGATTCAACTTCCCTAGTACACCATGTTTCCCTCACTCGACCACTTCCTCCCTGCCTGGCAGGTACATATTCATTAAAGACATGCAGAAGCTGTTCCTTAAATACGCTCCACATTTCAAATGTCCCCAACCCCTGCAATTTCGTGCTCCACCCTATGCATCCTAAATCTCTCCTAATAGCCTCATAATTACCTTTCCCCCAGCTATAACTACTGTTATTCGGTACGTGCCCATCCCTTTCCATCACTAAGGTAAACATAACCGAATTGTGGTCACTATCACCAAAGTGCACACCCACCTCCAAGTCTAACACCTGGTCTGGTTCATTACCCAGTACCAAATCCAATATACCCTCGCCTCTTGTTGGTCTATCTACATACTGAGTCATGAAACCTTCCTGCACACATTGAACAAAAACTGACCCCTCTAACGTACTTGAACTATAGCTTTTCCAATCGATATTAGAAAAGTTAAAGTCCCCCATTACAACTACCCTGTTACTTTCACACCTTTCCAGGATCAACTTTGCAATCCCTTCCTCTACTTCTCTGGAACTTTTTGGAGGCCTATAAAAAAACTCCCAACAGTGTGACCTCTCCTTTCTTGTTTCTAATCTCAGCCCACACTACCTCAGCAGACAAGTCCACATCAAGCGTCTTTTCTGCCGCTGTAATGCTGTCCTTAACTAACAATGCCACTCCTCCCCCTCTTCTACCACCACCTCTGCTCTGACTGGAACATCTGAACCCCGGAACCTGCAACAACCATTCCTGCTCCTGGTCTATCCACGTCTCTGAAAAGGCCACAACATCGAAGTCCCAAGCACCAATCCAGGCTGCAAGTTCATCCACCTTATTGTGTATGCTCCTCGCATTGAAGTATACACATTTCAAACCACCTTCCCCCGTTTGCCACTATACTGCTGCGACCTAGAAACCTTATCCGTGACCTCCCTATTCACATCCTCCTGTATACTGGCACAACAATTCAGGTTCCCATCCCCCCCGAATCAGTTTAAACCCCCCCCCGAATAGCACTGGTAAATTTACCCCCCAAGATATTGGTGCGTCTCCGGTTCAGGTAATGGCAGATGAACTCAGGGCATTGATGGGTACATGGGAGTAGGATATTATAGCAATTGCTGAAACATGGCTAAGGGAGGGACAGAACTGGCAACTTAATGTTCCAGGGTACAGACGCTATAGGGAAGAAAGATCAGGAGTTAAGAGAGGTGGGGGAATTGCACATTTGATTAGGGAAAACATAACAGCCATACTGAGAAAGAATATATCCAAAGGTGCTGCCACTAAGTCTATCACTTTGATAGGATTGTACTATAGGTCCCCAAACACAGTCAGCGGGAAATTGAGGAGCAAATATGGAAGGAGATTACAGATAGCTCCAAGAAAAATAGGGTGCAATAGTTGGAGATTTTAATTTTCCCAACATTGACTGCCCCTGAATTTTTCCTGTCAGCCTCAAAATGAAATCAACCAAAAAGTGCTCCTTAAGTGGCAAGTAATTTTGATCATTGACTGAGGCAGTCATATACTAGAGGGTTGGATGGAGTGAAATTTGTTGAGTGTATTCAGGAGGAATTTCTCATTTAGTATGTGGATGGCAAAACTTGACCTCCTCTTGGGAAATAAGCAACAGCAGATGACAGAAGTGTAACTGAAGGATCCCTTTGGGACCAGTGACCATAATTCTATTAGCTTTAAGATAGCTATGGAAAATGATAGGTCTGTCCCTAAAGTTAAAATTCTAAATTGGAGCAAGACCAATTTTGATGGTATCAGGTATGAACTTTCAAGGGTTAATTGGGGGAGTCTGTGAGAAGGCAAAGGGAAGTGCTTTCAAATGTGTATCAACGAGGGTTTAGGGTAAACACATTCCTCTGAGAGTGAAGGACAAGGCTGGCAGAAATCAGGAACCCTGGATGACTCAGGATATTGAGGCCCTGGTCAAGAAGAAGAAAGAGACATATGACATGCATAGGCAGCTAGGATCAAGTGAATCTCTTGAAGAGTATAGCGGGTGTAGCAGTAGAGTTAAGAGAGAAATCAGGAGGGCAAAAAGGGGACACAAAATTGTTCTGGCAAATAAGGCAAAGGAGAATCTGAAGAGCTTCTACAAATACATGAAAAGCAAAAGAGTAACAAGGGAGAGAGAGTAGGGCCTCTTAAGGATCAACAACATCATCTATGTGAAGATCCACAAAAGATGGGTGAGATCCTAAATGAATATTTCTCATCAGTATTTGCTGTTGAAAAAAGCATGGATGTTAGGGAACTTGTAGAAATAAATGTTAATGTCCTGAGGGCGTACATATTACAGAGAAGGAGGTGTTGTAAGTCTTAAAGCACATCAAGACAGATAAATCTGCAGGACCTGATAAAGCACGTTGTGAGAGGCTAGGGAGGAAATTGCAAGCCCCCTAACTGAGATATTTGAATCATCAATAGTCATAGGTGAGGTGCCTGAAGATTTGAAAGTGGCAAATGTGGTGCCTTTGTTTAAAAAGGACTGCAGGGAAAAGCTTGGCAACTACAGGCCAATGAGTCTCATATCTGTGGTGGCTAAATTGTTGGAGGCTATTTTGAGAGACAGGATCTACAGGCATGTAGAGATGCAAGGACTGATTAGGCACAGTTAGCATGGCTTTGTGAGTGGAAAATCATGTCTCACAAATTTAATTGCTTTTTTTGAAGGGGTAACCAAGAAGGAAGGTGAAAACAGTGCAGTTGACATTGACTACATGGATTTTAGCAAGGCTCCTGACAAGATACTGCATGGTAGGTTGTTGCATGAAGTTAAATCTCAGGGATCCAAGGTGAGATACCTAAATGGATACAAAATTGCTTTCTTCATAGAAGCCAGAAGGTGGTTATAGAGAATTGTTTTTCAAACTGAAGGCCTGTGACCAGCAGTATGTCTCAGGGATCAGTGCTGGGCCCACTGTTATTTGTATTTATATTAATGATTTGGATGAGAACATAGCAGGTATAGTTAGTAACTTTGCAAATGACACCAAAATTAGTGGCATAGTGGACAGTGAAGAAAGCTATCTCCATCTGCAATGGGATCTTGATCAATTGGGCTACTGGGCTGATGAATGGCAGATGGAGTTTAATTTAGACAAATGCAAAGTGATGTATTTTGGTAGACTGAACCAGGGCAGGACTTACTCACTTAATGAGTAAGTGAGTACTCATTAAGTACTCACTTACAGGGGACGGGGGGAATTACAAAACAAAGAGATCTAGCGGTACATGTTCATAGTTCCTTGAAAGTGGAGTCACAGGTGAACAGTGGCAAAGAAGGCATTCAGCTTACTTGGTTTCATTGGTCAGAACATTGATTACAGGGGTTGGGATGTATTGTTGAAGTTGTACAAGACATTGGTATGGCCATACTTGGAATATTGTGTGCAATTCTGGTCACCCTATTATAGAAAGGATATTATTAAATTAGAAAGAGTGCAGAAAAGATTGACTAGATGCTACCGGGACTTGATGGATCAAGTTATAAGGAGAGACTGAATAGACTGGGACTTTTTCTGTGGAGCGTAAGAGGCTAGGGGTGACCTTATAGAGGTCTATAAAATAATGAAGAGCATAGACAAAGTAGATGGTCAATATCTTTTTCCAAAGGTCTAAAACTAAAGGGCATAGGTTTAAAGTGAAAAAGAGACACAAAAGTGTGCAGAGGGGCAATTTTTTCACACAGAGGGTAGTGAGTATCTGGAACAAGCTGCCAGAGATACAGTAGAGGCAGGTACAATTTTATTTTTTATCAAGTATTTAGATAGTTACATGGATATGATGGGTATAGAGGGATATGGGTCAAGTGTCGACAATTGGGATTAGGTTAGGGGTTTAAAAAAAAGGGCTGCATGGATAAGTTGGGCCAAAGGGCCTGTTTCCATGCTGTAAACCTCTATGACTCTACTGCAGACATGACAACCCGAGCCAATTTTCCACATTATTGAGCAGATGTTGTTGTTATAGAAATTTTTCCATCCTGCCTGCCATAGGAATTGCCATAGTAGGTGGGGCATGTAAAGGTCCGTTGACATTGAGTGGGATTTTTTGGTTTTGGGTTGAGCACAACCGGAAAATCCTACCCACCGTGTCAGAAAGGTTTTATATGTCTGACTATTTTAAAACTTTTTATGTTGGTGAAACCTAATCTTTGGGGTGACAGGTCAATATTATTATTGATGGATTGTGTTTATTAGGATACGTGACTTATTATATGATATACAATATATATTCATTATGATTTATTCTCTAATATCATATTTCTGTATGATTTATTTTCAGATTCAATTGGCTGAAGTGTACATTTGACTAATGGGTGTTCATGAGGCTTTTGCAGGCTATGGCAACATCTGAAGAATTTTTCGGTCTTTACAAGTTCCCTGATGACATCAAGCACAGGATGCTGTTGCTAAATGGATCCTTGTGAGGAAATATGCAAGTGCTAGCCACTGTAATGGTCAGGAGGAAGTCCTGGAACCAATTACTTAAAGCACCCAATGCAAGAGGAAAAACTGATGTTTTTTTCAAGCAAGTGTTACCATACACTAGCATTCAGTCTTGGCACATTCACATAGACAGCATTACTGGATTCAGTTTGAACAAACATTTACTTTGTGAACAAATCGTGGTGCTGAAGTAACGCATTTAGCCAACTTCTAGTTTCAAACAGTTTGAAATGAACAAATAACTGTAATAAATAATTTACCTTTCTCATCATCGTAGGAGCCACCAGAGCTGTTGCTGTATCTTGATTCAAGACGTGCATGTGCTCTTATCACAACATTGTTGAATCTGAAAAAAATATGAAAAAATCTGCACACTGACAACATTCTAAAACAGGATATTTTCGACACATAAAAGAAAAACATGCAGCTTTTAATGAAAAACATGTATTTTTTTTATTTGAGGGAATAATTTAATTTTCTTTGATCACACGAAGGTTGGTGGTGTTGTGGATAGTCTGAAGGATGTCAGAAGTTGCAGCAAGACATAGATAGATGCAAGACTGGGCAGAGAAGTGGCAGATGAACTTCAATGCGGATAAATGTGTAATGGTCCATTTTGGCAGATTCAATGGGATGAAAGAGTACAATATCAAGGGTAGAACTCTTAGCAATGTTGAGGAGCAGAAGGACCTTGGGGTCCGGGTCCATAGGACTCTTAAATCGGCCTCGCAGGTGGGGGATGTGGTCAAAAAGGCATATGGTGTGCTAGCCTTCATTATTCCAGGGAGTCAGGAGGTAATGCTGCAACTTTATAAGACCTTTGGAGTACTGTGTGCAGTTCTGGTTGCCTCACTACAAGAAGGATGTGGAAGCTATTGAGAGGGTGCAGAGGAGATTTACAAGGATGTTGCCTGGATTGGGAGGCATGCCTTATGAGGATAGGTTGAGGGAGTAGGTCTCTTCTCCCTGGAGAGACGAAGATTGAGAGGTGATCTGATAGAAGTTTATAAAATGTTGAGAGGTATAGATAGGGTGGATTCTCGGAGGCTATTTCCCAGGGCTGAAATGGTCGCTATGAGAGGACACAGGTTTAAGGTGCTGGGAGCAGATACAGAGGAAATGTCAGGGTAAGTTTTCACTCAGAGGGTAGTGAGTGAATGGAATTGGTTACCGTTGGTGATGTAGAGGCGAACTCGCTGGGGTCTTTTAAGAGACTTCTGGAAGAGTACATGGGATTTAATGGGATTGAGAGTTATAGATAGGCCTGGTAGGTATGGATATAATCAGCACAACTTGTGGGCCGAAGGGCCTGTTTGTGCTGTAGTGTTCTATGTTCTTCCCCGTTCTCTTCCAAAAATGGTAATTCAAGTAACTGTTTTAGTATATTCCAATAATAACTCTTTATGTGCATATTTAGTTAGGAGCTATTATTTAACAATCTCTAGAGCACTCAAGCACGTCCTCACTCACTATCCACAAATATGTATTTTACAGCAAGATGAATGAATAACAGTTAGGACTAGAAACTTTGGCAATGTGGCTCATTTACTCTTTTCTCTTGCCTACAGATATGCAGGTTGAATGCTGCAACTGCCTACTGAGTTAACAGAACCAAATGCAATATCTATTTTACTATTATACTGTCACTTCAGTTGCATCCCTCATCCTCATCAGCTGCTTTCCTCTGTAAGTGCGGTGGCATATTTGCATGGTTGTTCTATTCAAGTCTAACATTAAAAAAACAAGAAAAGCAACAGATCTAGTATCAAATGACTCCCTATGAATCCTACTTTTATGCCTTCTTCCTGTCTGAATAAAAACTATTCATCACTACTTTCTGGTTACTGTGACTCAGCCATCTTTGGATCCAAGCAACCACTGTGATTTCCACAGGTCTCTGATTTACTGGCAAGCCTATAATGTGCTACTTTGTCAAACACCTTTTGGAAATCCATAAACCACATTACTCCATCAACCCTTTTTCTTAATCTGTCAAAAAAACTCAGTCAAATTAATTAAACCTGATATGTCTTTAACAACACAATGCCAGCTTTTCTAAATTAATCTATACTTGTCTAAATAATGATTATTGGGCAGAATTTTACCATCCACTACTGGCAGATTTGCAGGCTGGGGATCTGTAAAATTCCCTAGCTGACCCTCCTGCCATTTTCCCTTCTAACCCTAATTTGCCTGCAATTTTACAAGGAGCAGGCAAGGCCGAGGGCAGCCTGCCAATGCTCATAGAGAAGAGATTTACAGCACGGAAACAGGACCTTGGATCCAACCTGTCCATGCTGCCTTTTTTTTTTAAAGCCTCTAAGCTAATCCCAATTGCCAGCATTTGGCCCATAACCCTCTATACCCTTCGTACACATGTAACTATCTAAATGCTTTTTAAAAGATAAAATTGTACCCACCTCTACTACTATTTCTAGCAGTTTGTTCCAACACTCACCACCCTCTGTGTGAAAAAATTGCCCTTCTGTACACTTTTGTATCTCTCCCTTCTCACCCTAAACTGTGCCCTCTACTTTTAGACTCCCCTATCTTTGGGAAAAGATATTGAATATCTACTTCTCTATATGCCCCTCATTATTTTATAAACCCTTTACCCTCTTACGCTCCACAGAAGAAAGTCCCAGACTATTCAGCCTTTCCTTATAACTCAATCCATCAAGTCCCAGTAGTATCCTAGTAAATCTTTTCTGCACTCTTTCTAGTTTAATAATATCCTTTCTATAATAGGGTGACCAGAATTGCACACAGTATTCCAAGTGTGGCCTCACCAATGTCTTGTACAACTTCAACAAGACATTCCAATTCCCGTATTCAATGTTAGACCGATGAAACCAAGCATGCCGAATGCCTTCTTCACCACTCTGTCCATCTGTGACTCCACTTTCAAGGAGCTGTGAACACGTACCGTTAGATCTCTTTGTTCTGTAATTCTCCCTATCCCCTACCATTAACTGAGTAAATCCTGCCCTGGTTCAATCTATGAAAATGCATCACTTTGCATTTGTCTAAATTAAACTCATTTGCCATTCGTTAGTCCACTGGCCCAATTGATCAAGATCCCACTGCAATTGGAGATAACTTTATTTACTGTCCACTATGTCATTAATCTTGGTGTCATCTGCAAACTTACTAATGATGCCTCCTATATTCTAATCCAGATTATTAATATAAATGACAAATAACAGCGGGTCCAGCACTGATCCCTGAGACATACTGATGGTCACAGGCTTCCAGCTTGAAAAACAACTCTCAATAACAACCATCTGACTTCAGTCAAGAAGCCAATTTTGTATCCATTTAGATACTTCACCATGGATCCCATCAGATTTAACTTTATGCAACAACCTACCATGCAGTATCTTCCCAGAGGCCTTGTGGACAACACTTAAGGAGCACTTTCTGGTTGATGTAATTTTGAGACTGACAGGAAAAATTCAGAGGCAGTAAGATGGGGGAAGGGGGGCGGTGAGGGTGGGGTTGGGGGGGGGAAGTCAGTGCTTTTCACACTGGGTGCCTCCCCACCACACCACATCCTCCAGCTCTTACTCCATGGCAATGCCTCATCCAGAGTAAAGTTGCCAATGCATCAGCACCCTTTTCTCCTCTGGTATAAATTGTTGTAATCATTTGAAATTGGGCATTCTTGCATTTGTCCTGATTGTTAATGTTGGAATCATGTTACAATGAAGTGCATGCTTTTGTTTGTAGATGAGAGCAGCAGTATTAATTGGGGAAAGATGGGGGAAGTACACTCAAGTATACATTAACTGGTTTATATACTTATGCTGAAGGTGGGGGGAGAAGAGTCAATGTTTGTGCTTTGTGATTTTGTGAATAAATCTGTGTTAAGGACAACATTGCCTCCACATTTGTCCTTGCCTCCAGATTTTGCTCCATGTACAAAAACTGAGTTCAACACTGACAAGTACAAGATGAAAAGTTTTAGCAACAGGTCTCTCCTTCCAGCAATTGCATTAGTTAGCTTTTCATTCACCAAATAATGTCAGATATTAATATCTTTATAGCCTATAGGAAGGGCTATAATTTACAGGGCATAGCATTCTATGATGACCTCAACAAGATAATTAGAGGAGTACCCCACCAGGATACTCATTATTCCTGATTATTTCAATGCCTTAATGGATATAGTATGCAATATATGGACAGCAGTACTAGCAAAACACCGTACTGGCAGAGCAAATGTCAATTGCCAGTTTCTTCTTTAACTGCAGTGGGTTTAACCTGACCATCACAAAAATAGCCTTCCAGTAAGTAGAAAGCTGAAGTAAACATAAATGAACCCAACATCCAAACATTGGCTCATGTTGTGCTACAATATTTACGACAGAGACTCTTAAGAAATACACTCCACCTGCTCCTTTGGAGATCCAGAATGCTGATCATATCATTGGCTTGCCAGGAATATTGTGTCTTTGAAGTTAAAATCTAAGGCACTTTGGCATAGAGATGTCACAAAGGAAGCTTGATGTATCTGTTCTTAAAGACATGGCCAAGAGCCAAGAACTGGAACACAATCACACCACAAAATTGCTGACAATACTGTAATTTCAATTTCTTGGAAAAAGTTAAAGGGTGTTATTTACACCACAACACTTGAGGTCTGAGGATTTCTTAAATGAAAGCATTAAGACTGGTCTAACTACAATAGCCAACACAATAGGCATACCTCTAGATAAAGTGAATGACTCTCACAAATTTTACCTGTCTGACAAGAAATCAGCAAGAAACACCAGATATACAAAACACAAACTGCAGACCAAAATAGGAAAGATGAAGAACCAATGATGGGAAAACAGGGCCAATCAGCTTCAAGCAGCTGCCAATAAAAATGACCTAAAGATTCTACATGAAGATCTATGGTCATCAGCAGCCCGAAACCAATGGTGTGATACCCTCTCAATAGATGGCAACCAACTCCTAACAAATATGCATGAGATTCTCTCTTGTTGAGCATTAATTATGTTCTAAACTTCTAAACCAATAAGGCCATGCTGTGCATTTTACCCACACTGAGTCAATTCAAAAGCACTGCACTCTGGAAGAGCTTGCTCATTAACCTTCTCAAACAGAAGTCACAAAAGCCAATAAAGCATTTTTCTCCGGGAAAGTTGCTGGGAGATAATGGTTGTCAACTTCCACATAAAGTATTCAAGTACAATGTGATTCATATGGTTATGAAACTCAGTAGTCTCTTCCATCTAATGTGAAGCCAGAGCACAATATCCCCAAGACTATAAGGATGAATTCATCTCTATACATGGAAAGAGACAAAGTTCACCTGGGACAATCATTCTGGATTTGACGTCAGTGATAGGGAAGCTATTGGAGGGGATTCTTAGAGATAGGATGTATACGCACTTAAAACATTGCGATCTGATTAGGGATACGCAGCATGGCTTTGTTAAAGGGAGGTCGTGCCATATGAATCTGGTAGAATTTTTTGAGGAGGTGACGAAGACAGTCGATGAAGAGCGAGCCGTTGATGTCGTCTATATGGATTTCAGTAAGGCGTTTGACAAAGTCCCTCATGGGAGGTTAGTTGAAAAGGTCAAGGCTAATGGGATACAAGGACAGGTAGCTAGTCGGATAAGTAACTGGCTTGGTAATAGGAGACAGAGAGTAATAGTGGAAGGGTGTTTTTCTAGCTGGAAGTCAGTCACTGCTGGTGTGCCGCAGGGCTCGGTACTAGGACTTCTTCTATTTGTTATATATATAAATGACTTGGAAGAGGGAGTAAGTGGAGTGATCAGCAAGTTTGCAGACGATACAAAGATGGCTGGGCTTGTGGATGGTGAGGAGCATTATCAGGCAATGCAGCAGGACATAGATAGGCTGGTAGTTTGGGAAAATAGATGGCAGATGGAATTCAATCCTGATAAATGTGAGGTGAGTAAGAATGTAGGGGGGAGTAATATGATAAAGGGTAGACCTATTAAGAGTATAGAAATGCAGAGGGACCTGGGGGTGCAGGTGCACAAGTCTCTGAAGGTGGCAGAGCAGGTGGAGAAGGTTGTCAAGAAAGCATATGGTATGTTAGCCTTTATAGGAAGGGGTATAGAGTACAAGAGCTGGCCTTTAATGTTGCAGTTGTATAAAATGTTGGTTAGACCTCATTTGGAATACTGCGTCCAGTTCTGGTTGCCTTACTACCAGAAGGACATGGAGACTCCGGAGAGAGTGCAGAGGAGGTTTACCAGGATGCTGCCTGGTATGGAAGGTCTGAGTTATGAGAGGTTAGGCAAATTGGGACTGTTTTCCTTAGAAAGACGTAGACTTAGAGGAGATCTAATAGAGGTGTACAAGATTATGAGGGGTATAGATAAACAGGGTTAAGCTTTTTCCTAGGATGGATTCAAATAGCACGAGAGATCACAGGCTTAAGGAGAGGGGGTAAGGCATAATTTGAATGCTAAAGGGAGTTTTTTTACACAGAAGGTGGTGGGGGTATGGAACGCACTGCCAAGTAAAGTGGTGGAGGCAGGCACTCTGGAGTTATTTAAGGGATACTTAGACAGGCACATGAACAGAATGGGAATGGAGGAATATAGAAAACTGATTTAAAATAGGGATCATGAGCCTTGGGAGTCCCTGGAAAGTATGTAAATAATCGATGATATTGATGTATTTGTTTTTATCCTACAGGTACTTTGGTTAACAAAGGACATACTCGCCATGGGTCATGAGAGGGCTGCTCTTGGATTTTTTTTTCTTTTTTGAGAGGATCCTAATGCTTCACATCATTAATGTATGCTTGTCCTGGACCATTTGATGGGCAACATGCCAGCTCAGTGACTATCGCTGTGCTGTGCAGATACATGGATTTGGGCCTGTGTCGGTGTGTTTGCGCATTCTCCCCGTGCTTGTGTGAGTTTTCTCCGGGTGCTCCAGTTTCCTCCCACATCCCAAAGGTGTGCTCTTAGACTGATTGGTAAAACAAATTCTCCCTAAATTGTCTCAAATTTGGTTTCAATCTATAGATCTATAACCATAGACAGGGATCACGGGTAGAAGTGGGAACATCGAGGTGGCGGCGGCGCGGGCTCGTTGGGCTGAAGGGCCTGTTTCCCGTGCTGTTTTGTTCTTTGTTCTTTGAATATCATTTCTTTCAAAGCAGGAAAATTCTTGCAAGAGTTATTCTTAATCAGATTGTCACTCATCACATTAAATCTGTGTACCCAGAATCATAGCATGGCTTCCATGCAGGATGGAGAACAATGAATATTATCTTTGGAACATGTCAAATTGAGAAGTCCTGAAAACAAAATAAGGACCTCTAGGTAATGGTCATCGACTTGATCAAGTCCTTTAATACAGTAAATATCACTAAAGCATCTGAAGTCCTTTCAGCTAGAAGCTATTGGGTTTTGATGGTTTGATTTATAAGCAAAGGCTAGATAGACTGGGATTTTTTCTCTGGAGTGTAGAAGACTTAAAGGTGATCGTACAGAGATCTATAAATTAATGAGAGGCATAAATAAGGTAGATAGTCAACATCTTTTCCCAAGGATAAGAGAGTCTAAAATTAGACAGCATAGGTTTAAGGTGAGAGATACAAAAGGATCCAGAGAGGAATTATTTTATTTAGAGGGTGGTGAGTGCCTGGAACAGGCTGCCAAAGGTGTAGTTGATACGGATACAATTTTGTCTTTCAGAAAGCATTTCAACAGTCACATGGGTAAGATTGGTTTAGATGGATATGAGCCAAATGTGGGCAATCAGGACTGGTAAAATCGTAAAAAGTGGGCAGCATGGACAAGTTGGGCCGAATGGCCTGTTCCATGCTGTAAATCTCAATGATTCTATAAGTGTTGAGTGGATGATTTATATGACCTCCTCCTCAGGTCCCCAGCATCACAGATGCCAATCCCATGTACTTATCCAAAAGTCTCTTAAAAGGGCCTATCGAATCCACCCCCACCACCACCTCCGGCAGCCAATTCCATGCATCTACCACCCTCTGAGTGAAAAACTTACCCCTGACATTTCCTCTATAGCTACTCCCCAGCACCCTAACCTGTGTCCTTTTGTGGCAACCATTTCAGCCCTGGGAAAAAGCCTCTGAGTATCCACTCGATCAATACATCTTATACACCTCTAACAGCTTACCTCTCATCCTTTGTCTCTCTAAGGAGAAAAGACCGATCTCTCTCAACCTATCCTCATAAAGCATGCCACCTAATCCAAGCAACATCCTTGCAAATCTCCTCTGCACCCTTCCTATGGCTTCCACATTCTTCCTGTAATGAAGCAACCAGAACTGAGCAAGTACTCCAAGTGGGGTCTGACCAGGATCTTATACAGTTGCAGCATTATCTCCCGATTCCTAAACTCAATTCCTCGATATCTTATATCAACTTGCCCTCTCCATGTATTCCAAAGCCTCGCAGTACACCCCTCTGTCCAGCACAGAAATGTTTTTATCTTAGGATATCCTCCTCAACAACTCTGCTGGATGACAAAATCAACCATTGCCTGACAGAAGCAAGCTCAGCATTTGATAGGTTCACTCACAGACTTTAGAAAGAGCATGAAGTTTGTTTCAGAACACAAATCAAAGTCCACCAGGTAGTAGTTCTTACATCACTTCTTTATGGTATGAAGCTTGGGCAACCTACCACCAGCACATAAAACAATTAGCTATTTCATCTTCACACCCAAGATCTATTTACAACAAAAGGCAGAACAAAATCCCCAACATCGAGGTTTTTATCAAGTGCTGCATATCTGACATTGAGGACATGCTCATCAGAACTTAATTTTACTAGGTCAGTCATATGGTTTGCATGGAAGATTCCTGTGTACCATAAGGCCAGTTGAGCATGGGAATCTGCATCATAGGATGTCCCCAGATCTTGATATAAAAACAGTCTGAAAGCCAACCTTGTGGCTTGCAAGTGGAATCCCAATTCACGGTTAAAACAAAACAAACTTAGACAGACCCAAATGCAAATGACTGTTATGTATTATAAACCAATGCATTTCTGTTTGATCAGTCACATGATGTGTAGTTATATCATCAGAGACACTCGTGGGTTTTCCACTTTCTTCTATCCTGGACTGTAAGCAAGCAAAACCTTGTAATAAAGATCAACTAACGGGTTAAGTAACTCACCATGTGACAACCTTTTCATCCTTTTACTGTGCTGTACAATGAGCTGACTACATTAATATATAACAGTAAAAGACAGAAACTGACGATGTGTTTTCCAGCAAGTCATCAACAAAAAAAAGTTTTAGACAAAAGTGGCAGCGAGAAGCATTTTATAACAACAGCAAAGGCTAGGCATAGTGATTACTTTAAAATGGACAGAAAGTACTCCAGACTGATCCTAGTTTTTTTCCTCTTGACCGAGACCCTAGGGAGAATGGAAATTGGAGGTGGGAAACCAAAAAAAAACAGTAAATTGACTGCAAAAGAAATTGAAGTAAACAAGTAGATGTTACAAAAAGACCAAAAGAAACTTCCAGTTTCAGGTCATTGATAACAATCTTTAATCTAAAAGAATTCCATCATTAGTCTACAAAGATGGTCTTTAGTATTGTCAGCGCATAATTATAATATCAAATAGAGGGGATCAGAGCAACATGCCATTATCGATGCCCTATCAAGATTGCTAATTCAGGACAAAACCCAATCACAGGATAGCTACATCAACGTATTATACTTTTTCCAGTAAGAAGTCTCATACATCAGGTTAAAGTCCAACAGGTTTGTTTGGTAGTATGGGCTTTCAGATCGCTGCTCTGAATAGGCATCCAGAATGCTGTAGCTTACCAAAATGGAACAGACGTCCAGCAAAAAGACTTGCATATTAACTGCACATACATATATAATACTTGGTAATGAAACCTATGTTCATAGTGGGTAAAAGTTAACGTTTAAGATTTGCTGTTGTATTATTGAAGGAGAAGGGATATTATAGAACAAAAAAACAAAAGAAAATTACAGCACAGGAACAGACCCTTTGGCCCTCCAAGCCCACATTGACCATGCTGCCTGTCTTAACGAAAACCCCTATGCTTCCGGGGGCATATCCCTCTATTCCCATCTCATTCATGTACCTGTCAAGATGCCCCTTAAAAGTTACTACCGTATCTGCTTCCACTACCTCCCCCAGCAACGAGTTCCAGGTACTCTCCAACTTCTGTATAAAAAAACTGCCTCGTACTTTTAAAAGTTGCCCCTCGCACCTTAAACTATGCTCCCTAGTAACTGATTCTTCCATCCTGGGAAAAAGCTTCTGAATATCCATTCTATACATGCCTCTCATAATCTTGTAGAGTTCTATTAGGTCTCCCTTCAGCCTCTGTCGCTCCAATGAGAACAAACCAATTTTCTCCGACCTCTCCTCATAGCTTATGCCCTCCATATCAGGCAACATCCTGGTAAATCTTTTCTGTACTCCCTGCAAAGCCTCCACATCCTTCTGGTAGAGTGGTGACCAAAATTGAACACTATATTCCAAGTGCAGCTTACCTAAGGTTTCATAAAGCTGCAACATGACTTGCCAATTTTTAAACTCAATATCCTGGTCAATGAAGGCAAGCATGTTGTATGCCTTCTTGACTACCTTTTCCACCTGCACTGCCACTTTCAGTGACCTATGTATCTGTACCTCCAGATCCCTTTGCCTATCAATACTCCTAAGGGTTCTGCCATTTATTGTATAATATATACTGTATTATGTATTGTAAACAAATTCATCTTTGTTTAAACAGCCAAGTGACATGTAGTGCTAATAGCAGAGACATTTGTGATATTTTCCCTCCCTCCCTGCACTGTAAGCAAGCAACACCTTTCTAATAAAACTCAACTAACCCATTGGTAACACACTGTTTCTGGAATGTAGAAAAAATATTTTGAAAAGTTTTTTCTTTGAATTTGAAACCAGCCTGCTACCAATTGAAATCTAATACTATTTTGCTGCCACCTATTTAGGATTTACTATAAGACAGCTTTTAGCACCAAGTCTACAAGCTATTGATCAGATTTAGGATTTCACACAAACCTTTCATCTGTTTCCTTCATCATTCGTCCTTCATCTATGTCTGGGAAACTTTCCTGTCCAGGTACCAGGGTGTTAGTGCTAGATGTAGTTCCTGTAAAAAATAAGTTAATAACCACGATGGCACAAGTTATTCAAAAACAGCTTTAACAAGCTGGTAAGTGTATATTTTCTAGTAATTGAAAGATTCATTATTGGACAAGTGAATCAATGAAAAATTGAAATATTAAAAATAAAACCAGTTTTCAATGTTTGTCTGCAAACAGTAATATTGGATTCTATGTACTAATCAGATGCAAAGCCTAACAATGCAGGAAAATAATTTTAGGCTCTGCTTAAGCTGTTTTCTGATAGACAAAGTGACTTATTTATTCATCTATAATGTATAGATGTATAAGTATATATAATGCACATATATAATATGTGCATTATATATATTTATAATGCACATAAGTATTGGCCCTAGCAGTAGCAAAGTTAAATTAATGCATTCAGGATATATTGTAATTTGGCTGACACGTACAAAAATCATTATCAGACTTAATAGCATTAGCATATGAAAACTTAGCAGCTTTCATGATTTTTTTTGTCTGCTGTTGCAACAGAATCATTAACCTACACTGCACACTACCAGAAGGATGTGGAGGCTTTGGAGTGGATACAGAAATGATTTACCAGGATGTTGCCTGGTATGGAGGGCATTAGCTATGAGAGGTCGCAAAAACTTAGTTTGTTCTCACTGGAGCGACAGAGGTCGAGGGGAGACCTGATAGAAGTCTACAAGATTATGAGAGGCATGGACAGAGTGGATAGTCAGCACAGAGCCTGAAACATCGGGCAGGATTTTCTGGCTGCGCTCACCCCAAAACTGGAAAATCTCGTCTAAGGTCAGTAGACCATTGCATGGTCTGCCCTCCACCTGCAATAGTTCCTGTGGCAGGTGGGATGAGAAAACTCCCCCCACCAGACAAAACTTTCTTACTGTAATTTTTCATGGTTGCCCCTTTGGAGATGGATCCTTCTACTCTTTTGGCAGCCTGGATTGCTACAGAGATGTGATAACTCTGAAAGCAGACGATATTTTGATAAAACTTGAGTCACTTGTTGTCTCAAGTGTAATCTTCCTCAGAACTGACTGAATGTCTCCAGATTTTCGTTTTTACTTAAAAGATTACTTCTATTTATATTTAATTATGTTTTGTTTGATGCAAATAAGTTAACATCTGATTTAAAATAGCAAACAAAAGAACACCATAGAAATATATTAAGCATCACTTTGCTAATAACACAAAGAGTAATTTGGGTTATTGTTGTATCCTGGGTATTTTGAGGATATGATTACATCCAATTCCATGTTTTAATTATTGCTTCATTTTTTTGCTTGCACGTCATTAGCTTTAACCTATATCCACAATCCAATAAACGACTAATCACTAAAGCAGTAAGCTTTTTGAATGCTGAGCATAAAAGAGTTAAAATTGTCTTCTTATGGAACTGCAGTCATTGAAAACTTGAAAACAGTTAATTTATATTTCACATTATTTCATAGTTCTATAAAATACCAATCAAATATATTTTAATAACACCTGGAATGTAATGGCAACTGTTAAGGGATGAGTGACATTAGACCAAACTCTGAGGTGTCAGCTAGGGACTCATTTCTCATTTTAATAAAGCCTCTAATTGCAAGGTTGAGGCAAGCTTCCTCATGCTTGACACAAGCAAATCACCATTAGCAGAGAGGAAACACAGAGCCAACACAGCTTCTAAAGGGTATGCAAAAACACTAAGAGGAGTTTTTGTAATCAAAACAGAGAGTAGCACTGTAGCTGCAGAGTGATGTCTATGAGTAAGAAAAATTCCAATGTGTCCCTGAAAGGACAGTAAAGGCCTTGGTTTAATGTATCATTCAAAAGAGAACATTTCTCTCAGCACTGACAGCAAATGCCAGCCTAGATTATGCATTTTAATCTTTGGAGAGAAGCTTGAACCCAGAACGTTTTAACTTGGAGGTGACAGTGTCAGCAACTGAGTCAAGGCTGGTGGCAACAACTCGCAGCTATTTACTATAGTTTCTGCTCAAGACCCATTATAAACGCTTATGTCTCACCTGATGCAATTGTGGAAGTTTTGTTGCTTGCAGCAAAGCGGTAAAAAGGTGGATTATCACAGTGCAGGACAACAGGGTTTACAGGGTCTGTCTGTTGCATTTCAAACAACAACTCTTCCATTGTCTGAATAGTGTTGTTACGACATAAGTAGGTTACTACTTTCTTTATCTGAAATGTGATAGATTCAGATTTATTACTGAAATTATAACTTTTATATAGCATATTCAAAGTAGAAAAGGTTTGAGTGCATTTTACAAAAAGGAAGCATGATCCGAGGAGATGTTTGGGGTTATTGCCAAAAAACCTGTCAAAAACATGAGTTTTAAGGAGTGTTATAATCCTGGTAGAGACCAGGCATTTTTGCTTGCTTTTTTGAAAATGCAAAAATCCAGGGATTTAAAGAATTTTAACCTATAAAAATCAGTGAACATTAATACTGCGCTCTACGTTAAATAGTTGTGATATTAGAAGCACAATGTGCATAGAAACTCCTCATAGAACGCTAACTAACATTTGAAATTACCAGCGCAATTGCATATACATTACAGAATATAGTTAATAAACTTTAGGCATTGTATGAAATAGATCCAAGTACAAAGGTCAGGTTGTTCAAATGGTAGTATTAAAGAAAGAAGTGTAACTTGCTGCTGAATGTGTGACAGTAGTGGACAATAATTTCTTGGTTCCTTGATAAATCCAGCAAAGTGGTGAAACTGAGCAGATGTATTGTATTTTATTGCTGCTCTACGGGAAATGCATAGAATTATCAGCTCTGCTGGGGTGACATCAGGGGTAGCTCAATAAGGTTTGTTCAATCTTTTCGATGGGGGGGGCCATATTTGCTATATTATCCGCACTCAACGGACCAGCAAGAAAATTTCAAAAAGATAAAGTTTGGCAGAACAATAAACTGAATTTCAAATAAAAGTATTGGAGTTTTAAGGAAAGAAACAATTTCTGATCAAAAGTAAGGCAATGTAAAGCAATAAATGTTAACGTTGGAGAGGCCACACCTCGAATTTCGTGTATAGTTTTGGTGCCTTTATCTGGGGAAGGATGAGCTTGCTCTGGAGGGAGTGCAGCAAAAGTTTACCAGGTTGATTCGTTTGATTTGATTTGATTTATTCTTGTCACGTATTAACATAGTGAAAAATATTGTTTCTTGCACGCTATACAGACAAAACATACCATTCATAGAGAAGGAAATGAGAGAGTGCAGAATGAAGTGTTACAATCATAGCTAGGGTGTAGAGAAAGATCAACTGAATGCAAGATAAGTCCATTCAACTGTCTGACAGCAGCAGGGAAGAAGCTGTTCTTGAGTTGGTTGGTACGTGACCTCAGGTGGGCTTTCTTAACTATAGTATTGGCAGAGGGGGGGCCAGGACATATTATTACTGATCCAGACACCTAAAATCCTGAAGCCCTCGACCTTTTCTACCTTGTCCCCATGTTCTCCTTTATGCTTCCTGAAGTCAATGACAATCTCCTTCGTTTTATTAACACTGAGAGAGAGATTATTGTTGTCATACCAGTTCTTCTTCCTGAAGAAAGAAAGTAGAAAGGGAGAATGTCTGGGGTCCTTAATTATGCTGGCTGCTTTGTTGAGGCAGTTGGAAGTTAGACAGAGTCAATGAATGGGAAACTGGTTTGCATGATGGATTGGGCTACATTCATGACCTTTTGTAATTCCTTGCAGAGCAGGAGCCATGCCAAGCTGTGATACATGATGTAGAGATGCCGGCGTTGGACTGGGGTAAACTCAGTAAAAGGTCTGACAACACCAATTTTAAATCCAACTGATTTATTTCATAGTAAACCTGTTAGCTTTCAGCCTTTGTGCCCTCGCCTGACGAAGGGACAAAGCCCGAAAGCTAGCAGGTTTAGTATCAAATAAATTGGTTGGATTTAAAATTGGTGTTGTCAGACCTTTTACTAAACTGTGATACAACCAGAATGAATACCTTCTGTGGTGCATCTGGAAATGTTGGTGAGAATCTTGGTTGACATGCCAAATTTCTTAGTCTTCTGAGAAAGTAGAGACATTGGTGGGTTTCTTAATTATAGTGTTGGCATGGACTAACCAGGACAGGTTGTTGGTGATCTGGACATCTAAAAACTTAAAGCTTTTGGCCCTTTCTACTTCACCCCCATTGATGTAGGGAGGGGCATGTTCTCCTTTACACTTCCTGAAGTCAATTTCAATCTCCTTTGTTTTCTGACATTGAGGGTTAGATTATTGTTGCCATTACAGTTTACCAGATTCTCTATTTCATTTTGTACTCTGTCTCATCATTGTTTGAGATCTGACCCATTATGGTGATGTTGTCGCAAACTTGAAAATTGAATTGGAGGGGAGTTTTGCTGCACAGCTATTGGTGTCTAGGAGCATAGTAGGGGCTAAGATCATGGGCTTCTGGGATACCGATGTTCAGGATGACTGTGAAGGAGTATTGTTGCCTACCCTTATTAATTGTGGTCTGTGAGTTAGGAATTTCAGGATCCAGTTGCAGTGTGAATTCCGAGGCCCAGGCCACAGAGTTTGGAGATGAGTTTTGTGAGAATAACAGTGTTGAAGGCTGAGCTGTAGTCAATAAATAGGAGTCTTACTGGGCTGGCAGGTCAGTTATATGAGGCAAGATTAAGTCAGTTAGGATTATATTCACTGGTTTAGAAGAGTGAGAGGGAATGTCCTAGAAACTTATAAAATTCTTATGGGGTCAGACAGAATAGATACAGAAAGAATGTCCCAATGGTAGGGGATCCAGAATTAGGGATCATAGTTTGAGTGTAAGGGGTAAACTTTTAGAACTGAGGTGTGGATAAATTTCTTCACCCAGAGTGGTGAATATGTGGAATTCACTCCCACAAAATGTGGTTGAAGTCAAAATGTTGTGAGGTTTCACGAAGAAATTATATATAGCTCTTGGAGCTAAAGGGGTTCAGGGATGTGAGGGGAAGGAGGGATCAGGATGTCAAATTCGATGATCAGCCATGATCAAAATGAATGGCCTACTCCTGCTTCTAGTTTCTAAGTTAAAAAAAAGAATAAGTAATAAAAAATGATCAATGTATGAAAGGATTGGTGAGTCTTGGTGAGGGAGTGAGGGTGCGTAGGTACATGTGTGCTGTCTGTGTAAGAAAGTGAAAAACCTGAGACAAGGTGTGAGGCACTCAAACACTCCCACGCTCTTGACTCATTGCTAATCACTCATTTATTCACACACATTTAACCTGAATCTGTCTCCCTTACTCACACTCTTTCCTTCATACTTGCTAGCACACATGCACACTCATTTTCCCGCTTGCACACATACATTTGTTCTCTTGCTCATGCACACAATCTGATTTTCTCGCTCACATGCTCTCATACTCTTGCTTTTATAATCTTGTTCCCTCGATTGTACGTGCACTCTTGGGGTCCTATATTACCAATTTCATTCTAAGTGCTGAATCTGGGCGTAATGCAGATCTGACTTGGAAATCTGCTTTCAGGCACCTCCACTTGCACTTAGCCTGAAAAAAATATCTCCAGTCCCATTCACACTGTGGGCAGGACTTAGTGCAGCCGAAACGATTGGAGTTCTGAACTGCGCAGTTGGAAAAATATTGAAAAAATGCATCCATGTCAGATCCCTCCTGGGCCTCAGAAAGCAAAGAAAGCGGCCCAGGAGCGACAAGCGGGAGCGATGGTACACACACACATCACTGTCCTTCTTATCTACCACCACCACCACCCCCGCTACTCAGGCATCACTGTCCCCCTTATTACGCACCTCCCATTACTCATATATATCATTGTCTCCTTTATCCACCCCCTCGCCCCTACTACCCACACACATCACTGTCCATCTTATCCACACCCCATGACTCACACACATCAATGCTCCCCCCTTACCAGCCCCCCACTACCCACATACTTCATCGTCCTCCTTATCACCCCCTTCCCCCTACCCAGACTGATCGCCACTCCTCCCCCTTTTCCCGCCACCAATTGCGCAGAGAGTGGCAGCGGACCCCTTTGCCTTTACCCCACCTCCCCTCGTCCCACCAGAGACGCATTTGACCCCCCCCCAACTATTCAGTAATCAGGTCTCCCTCCTCCTCATGTCCCAGACAATGATCTGGTCTCACTCATCACCATCCCCCGCCCCAGACCCTCGCATAGAATGGTTTGGCCGCACTCACTCCCCACCCCAAGAGGAACCTCTGACCCTCCTCCTCCTCCCTCCCCACCAGACAAAAATCAGCACCCCCCGCATTCCAGAGATACATCTGACCTGCCTCCTTCTCCCTCCCACCACTGATCTGAGTCAGAAAGCCATTGGAAGAACTGAGCTAGCCTCTTCAGCAGCAGGACCGCCCAATTCAGACTTTTATTTAACAGGTCCATTACGGAGTGGTTCTGAATTGGCAAATGCGGTGGTAAAACGGGAAATGCTGATAAAGTTGGACTGGCAGTTCATTAATTCAAATGCATTTAAATCACTGTTATGCCCATTTTGGATGTGAATCGGATATGGTCATTCCCGGGTCTCCGTAAATTGGCAATCTGCGTGGACGCAGGCATGGATCGTGTTGATGGCCTCACACCCGACTTTGCCAGGTTTTCGCTCCCGAAAATGGGCACAATGCAATGGTAAAATCAGGCCCTTATTTTCTCAATCGCGCATGCACTCTTGTTCTCTTGATTGCGCATGCACTCTTGTTCTCTTGTTGATATGCGTAGTTTTGTGCTCTTGCTGGCACGCACCCCCATTCTCTCATTCAAATGCGCTACCATTTTCTCGCATGCACGCATTCCCCTGTTCTCGCGTGCCCTCCCATTCACTTGCTCGCATGCCATCCTGTTCTTTCACTTGTGGGCATTCTTGTTCTATTGCTCACACACATTTTTATCACTCAAAAACTGTCATCCTCTTACTCACACCAACATGTCCTCACTCTCAAAGTAACACACACACTAAAACTCATGCATTAAAACTCACACTAAAACAAATATCCTCTCTCTTGTACTTATGTTGTGGTACTCTCATACTTCTGCTCATACTTCCACACTAACACTTGATTCACTTTCATACTAACACTCGCTCATACACTAAAACTCTCTTGCACTCACTAACACAATTTAAGGGGGCACTCCTGTTCTATCAGTCACACATACTCTTTATCACTCACACACTGTCACTCTCTCTCACACTAACATGTCTCACTCTCAAAGTAACACATATACAAAAACTCATGCATTAAAATTCACATTAAAATTAACATCCTCTTTCTCTCACACTCTCACAGTTATACTCATTCTTTCACACTAACACTCTCTCACACATTAAAACTGTCTAACACTCACTGACACAATGTAAAAGATTCTAAGGGCAAATTTGTGTGAAAACTACAGTAAATAACACTGTCTTTTGCAGTGAGAATTTATAAAAGAATCTCACACTCTCTGTGCACTGCAAAATGCACTAGCATAAATCACACTGAAAAAGCTAGAGGTGGAGTCTAGAGAGAGGCTGCCAACGTAGCACTGAGTGAATCACTGTGCAAGCACTGATCTGTCAGGGCTGATATTGGCACATGTGCAGTGTCCTGTCTGCCAGCTTCCTGATCGCTTCCCATGCCTATGCCCTCCCCACACCCCCACAGGCTGATCGCTGGCTTCACAAACCTGCCAAGGCCCAGCCCCAAGCATCCCCTGCACCTCCTGACTCACCTTGATCTCCTCTCCCCTGCCCACCTGATGGCGAGCCCAGATCGCTGGCCTCCCTCCCGCCCCCACTGAATGCAAGGTAGCAGTGGGAACCCCCACCCTTATTGCAAGATCTTAGGGCAAGATTAGGGACAGTCAGAGATAGCAGTGGGAAGTTGTGCGTGGAGCCTGAGGAAATAGGAGAGACATTGAATGAGTATTTTTCGCCAGTATTCACGCTGGAGAAAGACAGTGTTGTCGGGGAAAATACTGTGATACCAGGTTGTAGACTGGGTAGGATTGAGGTTCATAAGGTGGAGGTGTTAGCGAATTTTGAGGGTATGAAAATTGATAAGTCCCCTGGGCCAGATGGGATTTACCCTAGCATTCTCTGGGAGGCTAGAGAGGAGATTGCAGAGCCTTTGGCTTTGATCTTCATGTCGTCGTTAGCTACAGGTACAGTGCCGGAAGGCTGGAGGATGGCAAATGTTGTCCCTTTGTTCAAAAAGGGGAGTAGGGACCATCCTGGAAATTATAGATCGGTGAGCCTGACTTCTGTTGTGGGCAAGGTCTTGGAAAGAATTATAAGGGATAGGATTTATAAGCATCTAGAGAGGAATAAATTGATTAGGGATAGTCAGCACGGTTTTGTGAAGGGTAGGTCGTGCCTCACAAACCTTATTGAGTTTTTTGAGGAGGTGACCAAAGAGGTAGATAAGGGTAAGGCAGTTGATGTAGTTTATATGGATTTTAGCAAAGCATTTGATAAGGTTCCCCATGGTAGGCTACTGCAGAAAGTGCAGATGCATGGGATTGAAGGTGATTTAGCAGTTTGGATTAGGAATTGGCTAGCTGATAGAAGACAAAGGGTGGTGGTTGATGGGAAATATTCAAACTGGAGTGCAGTTACAAGTGGTGTACCTCAAGGATCTGTTTTGGGGCCACTGCTGTTTGTCATTTTTATAAATGACCTAGATGAGGGTGTAGAGGGTTGGATTAGTAAATTTGCTGACGATACCGAAGTGGGGGGAGTTGTAGACAGCGAGGATGGATGTTACAGTTTGCAGAGGGACATAGATAGGTTGCAGAGCTGGGACGTGAGGTGGCAAATGGAATTCAATACGGATAAGTGTGAGGTGATTCACTTTGGTAGGAATAACAGGCATATGAAATATAGGGCTAATGGAAGGACCCTTAATAGCGTTGTCGAGCAGATGGATCTTGGGGTACAAGTACGTAGCTCTTTGAAAGTTGGCGCCCAGGTTGATAAAGTTGTTAAGAAGGCGTACGGTGTGTTAGCTTTTATTGGTAGAGGGATTGAATTTGGGAGCCGTGAGGTTATGTTACAACTGTACAAAACTCTGGTGCGGCCGCACTTGGAGTATTGCGTACAGTTCTGGTTGCCGCATTATAAGAAAGAGGTGGAAGCATTGGAAAGGGTGCAGAGGAGGTTTACCAGGATGTTGCCTGGTATGGTGGGAAGGCCTTATGAGGAAAGGCTGAGGGACCTGAGGTTATTTTCATTAGAGAGAAGAAGGTTACGCGGTGACCTAATTGAGGCGTATAAGATGATCAAGGGATTGGATAGGGTGGATAGTGAGAGCTTTTTTCCTCGGATGGTGATGATCAACACGAGGGGACATAACTTTAAATTAAGAGGTGGTAGTTATAGGACGGATGTCAGAGGCAGGTTCTTTACACAGAGGGTGGTGAGGGCGTGGAATGCCCTGCCTGCAGCAGTTGTGGACTCGCCTACTTTGTGGGCATTCAAATGGTTGGTGGATAGGCATATGGATGATATTGGAATAGTTTAGGTTAGAGGGTCCACTGGCCGGCGCAACATCGAAGGCCGAAGGGCCTGTACTGCGCTGTAATGTTCTATTCTATTCTATTCTATTGATTGCCCTCCAGAGGCGCCATCCCCACCCAAACAGGTCCCGCATTTGGTCCTGTCGCCTTGGCACTGTCCCATGCCCTATTAGCAATGCCAAGATGCCCCTGGGCATTAGCACTTCGCCCCTTAGGCACTGCCAGCATGTGCAGGCTGGCACTGCCAAGGTGCAAACATCAAGAGACACACCCTGGCACCTGACCTTCAGTAAGGGCCTCAATAGCCCTCCCCTCACTCAGCGGGGTCAGAGTTCAGCTTCCTGTTATTGGAGAGCTAATGCAGACCCCATGGGAGTGAAACACTCATCACATGGGTAGGGAGGAGTGGTGATGAAAGAGGATAGAGGGCTCAGATACTTTAGCCTGGGCCCACAATTATGTTTAAATTAGAATCTGTGAATATCTAATGCAGCTCAGTGCCAATTGCAGCTTGGAGCTGACAGTACTGGAAATCCGGCACTGCGAGATGCTGTCAGGCCTGACTATCCAGCACAGATCATGCTAATCAAGTGCTGCTTAAATTCCCTGGCTCATTGCACTAAAAAAATCAGTACAGTGGGATGGAAGACTTGCCCCCTAATTCTTGCACTTATACTCTCTCACTCTCACATCCACTCAAACACATGTTATATTAGAATTTCACAGAATTGGAGGGGGTAAGGGGCAGACAATGGAAACATCCGTTGATATCAGGTGGGATTTTGCAGACTTGGATTGAGTGAGGCATAAAATCCCACCCTCAATCTCTCACACAGGGCAGTAAACACTGGGCTGGGAGTCTTCATCAACTCATGCACAGATGGACCTGACAGAAACTGTCTGTACAAAGTGACTTTGATTCATTGCTTTCCGACCCCAGATCCTTAGCTTGTTGCATACCACACACAGGCCTCTCACTAATTGTCTGGCTCTGCTCCCCTGCTCCCTGATTACCTAGCTGCACTCTCTGTTCACTGATTACGTCATCCTGCTCATGATTCGCTGATTGCCTGGTCCCACTCCCTAGCTCGCTATTTTCCTGGGCCCAAGCTCTGTTGCTCCTGTTCACTTTCTTCCAATCACAGATTTTAGTTTCTTTCCCATATTTGCTGTAGCAAATGAGGTGAAGGAGAATGAGTCTGTGATTGGGGGCCTTCCCCTTTAACAATTTTCCATTGCACTTACCTATTTGACCAGCATTTTCACAACCAGTTCCAGGAGCTGCATAAGAGCCTTAGAAGGCTTTGCTTTGGACAAATCTGATCTAATCAGACAGACGCGGATCCCATTGGGTAAAGTTGGGAAGATCTTTTTGCAGATGATCTAAGCTGTGCAGTTTACAGGTAGACAGGGAGAAAGTCTTCCCATTAGCTGAAGTAGGAAGAATCACAGATGTGAGATTTTGGGCAAGAGATATAGGTGGAATGTGAGGAAGAGCTTAATTCATACAGCACATGATAACAATCTGGAACTCGCTGTACTCAAGGGTAGTGGAAGCCACAAAAATCAATGATTTAAAAAGGATATTATTGGGCAGTTGAAGAAAATAAACTTGCAGGGCTAAGGGGATCAAGCAGGACAATATGACTGAATGGTTAGCTTTGCAGGGAGCTGGCATTGACTTGATGAGCTCCATGTTTTCTTTCTGTATCATAAATTATCCAATGATTGATTGCATAACTGTGCCTTCACACTTTTGGGGCTACAATTTGTGAGACATGGCATAATGATGAATGTAGGCAGTTTAGCTCTATTATGATCATTTGAAATTTGGCATTCTTGCTTTTCTATTGAAGAGCACAAGACAAAAAACTTCAACAATATGTCTCTCTTTTCAGCAAGATTTACATATCTGTTTTTGAACAAATCTACTCACATATAATAGAAGGGATGTGTCACTGCTAACTCCACAAAGGCTGATGAGAAATTGCAAGGCAATCCTGAGATTATTGCTCCACTTTTCATTGTCTACCAGCGCATTCCATGCATTTTCCATCTCTGATCCAGGAACTTCATCGCCATACTGAATAAAGAACAAAAAAAAGTTACAGTTGTAGATTTGGGGTCAATTTATGAAGAAGTCCATTTAGAAATGTCAGCTTTTGAGGCTGATCTGATTCTGTTTTTTCAAAAATAAATTGAATACCAAATTCTGTTATCATTATGTTTCAATGATAGACATCATGCTGCCTTTCAATAATATCCTTCCCATTCTAAAAACTATTTAATATCCATGTAAAGAACAGTGAAAATATCTCCAAGGAGACTCAGCCAAAGATTCACTAGGACAACTGCAGTATTGAGAGGTGTGCAGAAATGCTTGAAATATTAAAGTTAATCTTACTGGAAAGTCAAATTGGATGAGGTATAAAATAGGCAGTCAAAGTGTTCTTGTCAATTTCCCATTGGGTAAATTAGGCTAAAAATTCCCAGACGATTTTATTTGGGGATTTTAAGATTATGAAGGGTTTTGAAAGGATGCATAGTTAAAGGCAGTTATAAATTGCCTTTATCATTTGAAATTTGGCATTCCCACATTTGTCCTGAGAAGTGAGAGGCAAAATGCTTCAAAAATGTGTTTCTCCTTTTGGCAGGTTCAAAGGGCCAAATGGCCTTCTCTTGTTCTATTTATAAAAACTCTCAGTCCTAAATGGCTTGCCTCTTATTCTGAGGAAAAGTCCCTTGGTTGTGAACCCTTCCTCTGATCATCCTGGTCAGTGAAAATATATTTTCTTCATACACACTATCCAGTCCCTTAAGAACTTCGTAAATTTCAATGAGACCATCTCTCATTTTCCCAAACTCTGGAGAATACAGGTTCAGTCTCCTAAATCTCTCCTCAAAGGACAGTCCCACTATCCCCAAAATTAGTCTGAGGAATCTCCATTGCAGTCCCTCTATGGCAAGTGTACCTTTAGGTAAAGGGAACAAAAGTATACACAGTAATCTTGATACAGTCTAACCAAAGTTCTGTACTACTGAAGCAAGATGTTTTACTCCTATATTCAAATCTTTACAGCATCCTCACAAAACGTTCCCATTATGTCACCTGCAAACTTGGAAATATTGTATCTGATCACCACATCCAAATCATTGATATAGATTGTGAACAGCTAGGGCCTCATGTACTGATCCTTGCAATATCAAACTAGACATGGCCTGCCAATTTATTCTTACTCTCTGTTTTCTGTTCATTAACCATACCATTAATCATATATTACCCCATATCACACATGCTCTAATATTGTTTATTAATCTCCTGTCAGGGACTTTATTAAAAACCTTCTGATAATCCAAATACACCACATCTGCTAGATTCCCCTTATCTACTCTGCTGGTATCATGCTCAAAAAACTTCAACTGGTTTGTCAAATATGATTTTCATTTCATAAATTCACGTTGACTCTGCCCAATGAGATCATTATTTTCTAAGTGTCCTGTTATCACATCCTTTGTAATAAATTCCATTCTTTTCCTTATTAATAACACAGTCTAAAACGTACACTCCTGCAACGAAATAAGACAAGGATAGGACTGTTGTGTAAGATTGCTACCTGCATCATTATTCTACCACATAAAAATCACACAATAGGATTGCGGAAATAAATCCTGAAGTAGCCTGCCATTTTTAAATCTCACTCATCTCCATTCCGATACAAATGGAGGCATGAAAATCCAGCCTCTGAACTTCATGTCTAAGTGAGAAATTGAAAATCTATTCCATACACTGTTTCATCTTTATTGAAATAAAAAAGGCAACACCAGCTTGCTATAAAGCCAAATGCATTATGCGCCAAATTTAGCACATTATGTATTATCATTTAATAAATATAACCAATTCATGCTATATCTGTCAAACTTTATTAATTTCACACTGTTAATATGCAGGAGAAACAGGATTAAATTCATATCATATAAACATACATACATAAGAACAAGAGACAGCAGTATGCCACCAGCCCCTTGTGTCTGCTTTGCTAATTAATAAGATCATGGCTAATCTGATGGTAACCTCAAATCTGAATTCCACCTACCCCTAATAACTTTCTTTCTCTTCATCTGGCATCTTCATTGTCTGAGAACTGCTCCTGATGGCTAATGCCATGACATCACAATAGGAAGGGGAAGAAAGGGTCAGGCTACTTCAGCCAATACAGGTGATAAACTTATGCTGCTGGCATTATTAAGCACCACATTGTAGCCATCTGGCCAATTAGTTATTTGGCTCCCCTCCTGCATGCTTAGTTTACTGAGATGGTGGTGATGGGGTAATGTCACTGGACTCATAATCCAGAGACCCAAGCTGTGCTCTGAGGACACTGGTTCAAATTCCACCATGGCAGCTGGTGAAATTTGAATTTAATGAATAAACCTTGAATTGGAAGCTAGTCTCAGTAATGGTGACCGCAAAACTATCATTGATTATTGTAATGATGTAGAGATACTAGTGTTGGACTGGGGTAGACATAGTAAGAAGTCTCACAACATCATTTTAAAGTCCAATAGGTTTATTTGGTAGCATGAGCTTTCGGAACGCTGTCCCTTCATCAGTGAGTGAAGACTTGGGTTCACAAACAGAGCATATATATATATACACAAACTCAATCACAAGATAATGGTTTGAATGCAAGCATTAACAGATAATCAAGTCTTTACAGGTACATACAATGCGAGTGCAGAGAGGGTCAATACAGTTTAAAGAGCTGTGAATTGTCTCGAACCAGGACAGTTAGTGAGATTTTGCAGATAAATTATGGGGCTACAGATAGTGTGACATAAACCTAAGATCCCAGTTGAGGCTGTCCTCATGTGTGGAGACATAATATAGATGATGTAAAAGACCATGTGGTTCACTGATGTCCTTTAGGGAAGAAAATCTGTCATTCTTACCTGTTTTGATCTGTACGTGACTCCAGATCCACAGTGGTTGATTCTTAATTGTCCCTGAAATAGCCTACTAAGATAGTCAGTTAATGGCTAGCTAGACATAGCAACAAATACCAGCCTTTCCAGTGACACTTACATTCCAAGAATGAATAAAAGAAAAATGTTTAAAAAAATTACCTTGGCAGTCATGTACATGAGGTTATTAAGAACTAGAGAAGTGGCCTGTGGAGACCCCCAGCCATTTCCTTTTAATCCATATTCCTCAATCATCTCCTCCTCTTTGTAGTTAGCTTGTTCATCAGGAGTTTGTGGGTTTGATGTTATGGGAAGAAGCCCACCATCCACTAGCTCAATGTTACGAAGCCAAGGTAAAAGGTAGGTGAGCATAATTTGTCGGCCATTTGGATGAGCGGTTGGAAATCTTTGGCTAACCTCTGGTCAAAGAGATGTAAACAAATATTGACTTCCATCAGTGCTTATAAAAATATACATGTAGTAATAGTAATCGTGTCAGTGCAAAATAATCTGGAAGCTACTGTGTTATAGTTAATGCTTAAGATACAAACTTCTTTCAATTACTTTACAGGAAATTTTAAATCATTTCACAATTGTACACGATTGTTCACAGAACTTTCCAGTTTGAAAGGAAATCCCAAACATAACATGAAATAGTGAAAGTAGGCAGTTTTTTTTACTGTTGGAATACAGAGGTTGCAAAAGAAAAACTTTTTAAAACAATGTTTCTTTTGAAACATACAAGAAATTAATTCTGTGTTTGTAATTTTGGTTAGAACAATATTGTATGAAAATCAAAATCCACAACTGTGGGGAACAATGATGTAAATCTTTGTTATTTTTGACAGTTTACAGGTGCATGACTTTAGAAATTTTGGGTTAGATTTTTAACTTGTGCGTTAACTGTCCATTAAAAATCCACCTGAAGTGAAAATTGAGCAGCTTCTGTGATGGATAGCAATGTCAATTTACACCTGGGTGTCAGTTTGAAAGATAGCACCAGGCAAAGCTATATTTTGACAACCAAAGGAAATAGTGCAAACACAGAAATTGAATACAAACAAGTCTTTTCTAGTTATATGTATGCATATAAAAAAATTAGGAAGAGGCATACAGTCACAAAGGCATGAACCCCTCATATTCACCCTTGGCCAAGTCACTTTCTCACGACCCCTTAACATTAACCCCTAGAAGTAGTATACAATTTGTGAGTGGTAATGTGGGAATAACTAAAACTTATTAAAAAAAAAGTCTTACCTTATGTCATTTTTGACACGAAGAATGATGCTGGAATGCTGATTCTCATACTGGATATGCACACCTCTCCATCCCTCACATACACATACACACACTCACCTCGCTCCCTCACACAGTCTCTCTCTATCTCTCTCTCACATTTACACACAAAAACATTACATACTCATTCACTCTCACACACATCCATTCACCCCCTTCCCTTTGTTACACACACTCATCCACTTTCCATCTCCCCTCACACAAACACTCATCCACTCTGGCTGGCAGTGGCAGCAGGGCATGAACGGCTGGAGAATTCCAGCCTTTAACACTGTTTCTCTCTCTACAGATGCTGCCAGATGTGCTGAATTTATTCAGCATTCTCAGTTTTTATTTAAAAAAAAATAAGCTTTCCTGTTCTGTTTTATCTGCTGAGGTTTTGTAGGTTCCAGAAACAAACTATTGGGCTTAATCCCAACTACAAATTGGCTCAGGTGTGATATTAAAACTTAAAAATTCCAAACCTAATCCAAATCCATCTTGAACCCAGTTACTTCTGGGTATTACAGAGATGGGATCAGGGGTGGGCAAGGTTTCACAAGAGGCAACGTTGGTCAATTGAATATCTTACTAAGGCAAATTGCCTCTAACATAACTTATTTTGCAAGTCTTAACATAAGCTGGTCAAGATTCCAGGCCTCAGGGAACTATTGGCTGAAGAGAAGCAAGAACCAGCTGCAGGAGAAGCTAAGTTATTCTCCTCAGCTCCCAAACCCAGCAGACCTCCTCCCTTGCAGAGAGTCAGTAATTGGACTACCACATACTCCCTAAGGCTTCCAGTGGGTGACTAAGGCCTGCTGCAGAGTCCTCCTGCAAACCCCGACTAGAAGCTAAGCCAATCAATCATACTGACTTCCTGGCAGGTAAAAAAGAATTCAAGATGGTGCCAAAGTGGGGTGACTTCATGTAAGCTCATCATACCTTCAAATTCTATCTTTTACTCTTGTTCTATGCTTCTCAAACTTCATTCTAACTCTTTTAAACTCTCTAACAATGCCTTAATTCAACATCTTATAGAATTGGCAATCCTTAGGTTCCTGGAGACACCCGATCTGATTGATCTTTCTTTACACTCTAGCTATGACTGTAACACTACATTTGAATTCTCTCATTTCCTTCTCTATGAATGGTATGCTTTATCTATATAGCAAGCAAGAAATAATACTTTTCACTATATACTAATACATGTGACAATAACAAATCAAATCAAATCGTCAAATCTAAATTGTGCTGTTATGTATTCAAACCTCCAGAGCCAGTGAGAAAGTCCAAAATTCAGGATTTCCTAACAAAAACCCTTTCTCCAATCCAACCCACCTATCAAGATTCAGACATTTCACACTGCTTGAAAAATACAGAACAAATAATATTTAAAATATGTAATGATCAGCTATTTTCATTTTGTCTCTTCTAATAAATTTACACTGCATATTTTTTAATTTGTGTTCATGATTCACAAGGAGACGAAATATATTGTAAATGCACTGTTTTCTAATATAGTGGAGAATACCTGAAAACATAGGAAGTGTGAGCTCAGGATACATTCTTGCTAATTCATTTGACAGTTGAGACAATGATACAGAATACAGATGAGGTAATGACCCATGTGTTCCAAACAGAATACTATCAGGTTTCTGCTCAGCCATCTTTTTGGAATACAGAAATAGTTTTGCTTCCAGAATCTGAAAAAAAAATTGTAAAATCTGCTGTTATAGTGAACTCAAATGAATGTCACAAATACAATACATACATTATCTGTACAGGTTCTGGGCTCATCACAAGGTATTTATGTCTTTTGTTAACCCTGAATTAGAATTGCTTCATTTGTGAGTTTAAAATTAGGGGTATGGAGTGGGATGGTGCTCAATTGGAGAGAACACAAAACAGACCCATGAATTGTGATGTGCGATTAACAACTTCTTGTACTCCATGAATTTGAAATCAATATTAATTGCACTGCTGAGTGGCTGCATGATTCAGCAGAGGGCTCAAGTTCATGCAAGAATAGCATCACTTAAAACTAGCCTGCATTAACTAGTTAAATAGGAGGTGCAATCCGGCTGAAGTGGTTTACAACTAAAGAACTCCAACCTAGCCAGCCAATGATGAAAGACTCAGGGCCCGATATTAGCATCAAGTTGTGCCTATTACAGGCATGAAAACTTGGTAAAGTCGGGCATGAGCGAGTAGCATGTTTTGTACACATGCACTAGGAGGTGTTGTTCGGAGCAGCAGGATTTCAGATGCATCAATCCCTGTCCACAGGCTTCTGCAACGTGATTCGGAATTGCTGATATTTTGTCAGGCAGAGTGCATATGGGGTGCCTGAAAACGGGTCTAAAAGTCAGATATAAGACTCTCCCAGTTTCAAGTCCACTCAGCTTGGTAAAATAGGGCCCTCAGAGGTGGAAGAGCAGAAAGATAGTGAAGAAAAAACACTCGTGCTTACTCTCATACTCACACAGAACACAGCAGATTTCCTTCAGAACAGTTCAGGCATTGGAAGCATTATTCCATCACCTCAATGGTCTGCTCTATCACATTACATGTGACAGTATGACTTCTGTTAAATGCACAATGTTCCTATATGTACTGGACTCAAGAACCATGTCATCAAAATATAGTTATTGTTATGCAGTGGCCAACCTATGGCTTGTCCTTGTGACTCAAATGCAACTAAAACTCTGCTCATTGTTTCAGCATTTATTGTTATACTCTGCTAGATTTCACATGATTACTTTATACCTGCAAGAGCTGCATTGATATTTCATAAATATCTCTGTCTGTATCAGAAGCTTTAAAAAGCACCAGGTTCAGCAGTGTCACTATATCATATGGATAGTTCCTAGGAAGAAAATTTAAAATATTACACAATTTGCTGTAAGATGCTCAACATCATCAGTTTAGGAAATAAAAGGATCAATGTTAATTTTCTTTTTATACTGAATAAATCTGAGAAATGCCAAATAAAACCATTTATAACAATACTATATATTAAAAATACTCAGTAATACTGTTCTAACTACTAACTAACTGACACAAAGGGAGCAACTTTTTCAGCTTCCTGCGCTGCTCGAGGAGAGGGGTTCCCACTGCCACTCCACACTGGGATTGCAGGCAGAGGGAGGGAAGAAGTGTTCGGAGCTTGTCATCTGGATGGGTCAGGATTCAGGGCTACCGGGGTAGAGAAGGTTGGAGAGACTGAGACTGCCTGGGAGGAAGAACTGGGAGATTGGGGCTGGTCGGGTAGGGGCGAGGTTTAGGGAGATTGGAGTGGGGTAGGGAGAATATCGGGGCTAGCCTGGAGGGGGGAGTCTGAGAGGCCAGCGATGGGGGTGGGGGAAGTTCAGAAGACCAGCAATGGGGGGTTATGGGGCTGGCCAATGATAGGGCTGGCCAGCGATCTGGAGGCCAGCAATGGAGGTACCACTGCGCATGCGCTGATATCCACACTAGCAGATCAGCACATACACAGTGGCCCACTCAGTGCTAAGCTACCAACCTCTCAGGTGGGCAGAAGTCTCAGCCACAGATTTCCAGAGTGAATCATTGAGATTCATTCCAGAAATCACATTAAAAAAAAAAATGGGATTAACTCCCATTTTCGTGCAAACTGGGGACTTGAATTTTTTGGGAAATTCCTGGCCAAAATGTTAACTTTACTTCTTTTTCCACTGATGATTCAAGATCTATTAAGTAATTTTCACATAAAGTTTTAAGATCAGGTTTCCAGAATCCACAGTATAACTGTGTATAACTGCCTTTTATCGATAACATTTTAATACCAGAACATGCTGCAACCAGCAACCAACTTCTTTTTGTACTGGGTTTTTTTGGTTCCTAATACCATATTACTTACATATCACATCAATAAATTTATTCAAGACTGCTGAGACAGTCATTTTGACTTTTGATAATAGTTTAGACACCTGTTAATAATTCTCCAGATTTTTGTTTCTATTGAAGTTAATCAAAATGAAAATTGGGAGAGGTGTCTAATGATCCAGAAAATCTTCTATCTTATAATTTTTTTGCAGCCAGGAAAATCAAGGCAATCAGAATCACTCTCCTCTGTACTTGCATCTCTGCCTCCTGCAAGCTATTTGTGGGCCAGTGTGGTCTCCTTGGTATCAAATATTGAATTGGTCCACATCTGGCAAGAGGCAGCAGGACATCTCTTTAGTATTTGCTGATGAAATTTAACCTAAGTAGCCTGAACCTCTTGCCCATTCAAAAGCAAGCAACAGGAACATTTCCCCTGTTGGCTGCCAAAATGTGAAAATTTATTTTTGCCACCTGTCCATCCAAAGCTAACTGGGGGTCTATGAACCAGAAGAACAATTATACAAAGAGCACTTTTAAGAGAAAGATGACACAGTAAGAAATCAGAAGTATTAAATCTGATTCCTTGCATAGCACGTGCTGAAAGGTTAGCAATCTGAAGTTGATTACCTGCTTCCACATACAGTGGCAATGGCTTTGAAACATCCTGATGCTAACTGGTGAGATCCTGTGTAGCAACGATCTACAGCCCAATTGAAAAGGTTTACTTGGTCTGGATTTAGCTCTAGAAGTAATATCACGACTTCACAGCCAAGCTGATGGACCTACAATATCAAAAAGGACTTTGAAACCTTTTAATATGGCCTAAAAGACACACTATTATATACTGTTACATAAATGTTTAAAATGGTTGCATCAAATTGCTGTGTACTATTTTGAACAACCAAGTGCCGTCCTAATAGGCTTAGGAATTTAATATACAGTGTTCATTTGATAATATTGCATGGTGTAATTTTCAGGCTTATGTTCATACTTACTGTAGTCATGAAGACATCATTAAAGCTTTATAGTTAAAAATCTTCCTTCAAACAAACAGCAACAGAACCCGAGTTCTGTCCAAGTTTAAAATGCTTGGCCCTCATCTACACTGTTTCTACTGGAATGTCTGAACTTCTATAACAAAAGAAAGGTCACCAGAATCCCAGATGATCAATGGCTATTCTCCCATTTGAGGGGAGAGCTGACCGGTGGTGATTTAACCTGAGCAGCACCACATTAAAGACAAAGCAAGGTTGAGAAAGCACCTCCTTCATAAACAACCTCAGCCAGTACAGGAATTGAACCCATGCTGTTGTTCTGCATCACTAACCAGCCTTCCAGCCATGTGAGCTAAACTTCTTTACCAGTATCTATTAAAAGACAAATTCATCTCTACGTGCTTTTCCCATTGTGGAAGTCAGTGCTACTAGAAACATGGAGTATTTCTGAAGGAATACACAATTTGCCTTTTGATTTTGATCTCTGGACTCAGATGAAACAATAATTCTTATATTTATCTATGGTCTTTGCCGTATTCCTCTTTTGGCCTCATCTTTAATTGAATGGATGCAAAACTTTGCAAACCCTTTTCCTATATTCTGAGTATGTGCAAAATAAACTCTCTGATTTTACCCTAACCTGAGTTTGCTGTGGAGTTATTAATAGAGGATGGATCACTCCAAAACTGAATGGTTGAGGAAAATATGCCACACTTAAAGCGGGAAATCAAAAATATCTTTCAATTTACAGACGGGAGATGAAGGTAAAAATCAGCCCTATTTTAAATTAACTCTCTTCTGTCCCTAATACTTCTCTAGAACTCAACTATGTATTGTATCAGAGTGGGAAAAAAGTAATGACTATCTAAAGTGAGAGATTATGAATTTTCAACAATAGTCATTATGACTAAAAATTTCATAATTTCCTTACTCGTAAATCATGGCAAGCCAAAATATTATCCAACCATTTATAAAGGTATCCATCTGGAGAGAGACCCACATTATCAAACACTGGGCCACAGCACAATACAGCTGACATTGCCTAAGAGAAAAAAAAGCAAAAAAAATTTAACATGTGACAAGTCTTGCCCAATTAAAAGTTATTTTACAGAAAAGTTTAATTTTACATTAACATTTCAGCCTTAGAATACTTTCAGGTTCTGTGGGAGTTAAGGATGGAGGTTGTGTAAAATGCTAAGTGATTAAGCAGAAGAGGTATCAAAAACCAATTTGCTCTGGTGGGGAAGGGGTGGAGATGCAGGATAAAATGTCATAATCTTAAAATTAAAAATTGGCATTTATCAGTGAAACCAGGAAGCAATATTTTGCCCAAAAGCAGTTGGAAATCTTGAACTCACTCTCAAAATAAGAATGTTGACATTGGGTTTGTTGAATTTATTAAGACTAAGGTTGATAGATTTTTGTTGGGGAAGGCCATCAAGTTATAAGGAGTAAATGTTGGGATATCAAATTGAAGTAAATCTATTGCAACAAATCAAGTGAACTCCAGATGTTAATGAATGAGTTTAGCTATCAACATTGTACAGCTTTCAGTCTTTATCGGGACTCAGAAACAAGTCCAAAAGGATCCCCCCAGGCCAGCCCCAACTCCAACCACTCCCCCTTGGCCAGCTCCAATCGCCATCTCACTTCTTCCCCCACCACTCCCCTCCCATCTCAAATAGGCCCCCTGTATGCCCCATTCCCTCTGGCCTCATCCCATTGGTACTGCCTAGTGATGGTGAGCAGCACCAAAGTGCCCAGTGGTAGTGCCAGTATGTCTCCTTGGGCAATGCCAGGGTGTCAGGCTGGCAGTGCCCAAGGGACACAACGCCCCATCCCTGACCACCCGTGAGGGTCTCAACAGCCTCTGTTCCCACCAGAAGCATAAGAACACTTGTCCCCATTAGTGGAGAGCAGTTGTAAACCCCACTGGTGGGAACCCCTCCTGATAAGGGGGGGGAAGATGTTAGTGGGCCCAGAAGCTACCATACCGGGCCCACTAAATCATATTGCCATTTCCACATGGTAATCATTTGCATGCCAATTTCTGGGTTTCAGCTGATTACACTAAAAAAAGCCTCAGAAACTCAAGATCTAGCTGGATGCCAGTCATGAATCCTGCCAAAGATCCCCAGTCGTTTTCCAGTAGTGCAGTGGGTTGGGAGAATCCTGGTCAATTAGTCTGAATCGCTATTTGGGATATCCCAAGTTTGCAATCTATAATTTAGGTTGCAGGGATGTTTTATTTTGGTTTTGGGTTTATCTGTGTTTTTCTCAAAGTAAATAGAAGCTGGAATATGGAAATAGCTTTTAGATAAGCAGAAAAATATCTCTGAAAGGCTGTAGATCAAAAGTTGAGGGCAATAAAAAAGCAGGAGTGTTTTCTGATTTTGGAGTCATTGAGCAAGAAAGCCATAAGACACATGCATGAGCTGGGGCATTCACAATTGTAAGGATCACCCAACCTGACGCTTGTGAGAAGTCCCCAGAAATTGTATACCTTGAAGAATAGTGGGAATATTGAGGAGAATTAAATTCCTGAATTCCTGAAAGCTATGGCCTTTGGTCTGAGTAGTGAAGACACTCTCAAGATCTTGTAAAGTATACAGGAACTCTTAGTAGAAATAAAGATAAAATTAGGAATATCCTGATGAGATGTGTTAGAAATATAGTATTTAAAAAGAAACATAATTCATAGGGTTAAGTACTATTGGGAAGGCCCATCTCAAACTACCTTTGAACTGAGTGGCTTGTTAAGTCATTTCAAAGGACACTTAAGGGTCAATCATAGCTGGAATTTTCCAGCCTTTAATGCTGCAAGATCGAAAGATCCTATCAATATGAACAGGAATGTAGATGGCTTACTAGCCAAGGTGCAGGTAGCTGAAAACATCAGGCCCACACTGCTGTGGGTCTGGAGTCAAATGTAGGCCAGACCAGTTATGTAAAGCAGGCTTAGTGAATCAGATGGGTTTTTACAATCAATAATAATTTTGTAGTTAATTACTGAAACAAGCTTTCAGTTCCATATCTTTATTAACTGAACTTTAATTCCACCAGCTGGTGTGCATTTCTGCTAGCTGTAAAATGCACATGTCATTCTGTGACTGTGTCTGCAAAACAAAACTAGTGCCTATTATTTTGCACAATTACTGGTAAACTGACAGCTTTATTTAAGAGGGTCACAAATGGCTGACACATTAAAACTATAATAACAGATTTTCAGTAAGTAGTAACATGTCTGAATATGTGACAAGTAGTATTACTAAATATCTATTGCCCATATCTACAATTTAAATATAATTTCTGTAAATTATGTTAGTTTCAGTTGCAGATTGCCACTAGCAATAGGTTATTGATTTGTTCTGCATATTGAAACTAATGCTATATGTATGCTCCCAAAGGTCCAGTGTAATATGCACAGAATAGAAACACAACCAGCACAAATGTATCTATTACCCTGATGCACATAGTAAATTGAGGATGAAACATTTCATGACTTTATTACAAATGTCATGATAGGCATAACTTTCACTGACTTGATTCACAGATATCTGTTTGGTCAGAAAATTGTGGAGAGTGTGCATTTTACGATTTTCCCTATATGTTTTGGAGCTTTAACTCCATCAGTATGCAGTGATGTTATTGATTAGTTCCCATCTGGGGACTAACCTAATTCCAGCTAGGGATCCTAATTCATTATAAGATTTAAAATTGCAACTTTGGAGCTTGGTATTGGGTCACTTGCTGGCCCATATTCCAGCCTAAATTCAAAATAGGTATGGGCAAGTTAGTGCTGGCTTTGAGTTGAGGAAAATACTTCAGTGATTTTAATGCTTCGCTAACTTTGGGGTTAAAATTCATGACAATGAGACTATTCTTTGCCAACGCTTCATAACCTTTTTTTTAACCTGCTGGGACTTTCTCCAGGAGGGGATGAGTAGGACTTGGGAAGATGGGGGTGAGGTGGGGGTGGCGGGAGGCAACGGAGGTGATGAGGAAAGTTTGTGTGGGGGGTGAAAGGAGGGCATGATCAGAGCTTGAAGAATTGAGGGGATCAGCAGAGCTTGAGGGGAAGGAGGTTGAGAAGAGTTAAGGGGATGGGAATGAACAGAGATTGGGAGAGGGGATTGAGCAGGGATGGGGTACAGGAATGGGTAAGCAGAGCTTAGGGAGGAGGTGGGGTGATCAAAGCTTGAGGGAGAAGGGGATTGAGCAGAGCTTTGATGCCGGGCGGAAGGCTGAGCAGAGCCTGGGGGTGGGTGCGTACAAAACAGACGAGAGACTAGGGACTTGGGCTGCTGAGCAGACCTAGAAGAGAAGAGGACAGGTTGAGTAGAACTTGGGAAAGGATTAAAGGGTGAGTAGAGCTTGGGAGTAAAGACTGAGCAGAGCCTTGGGGAGTTTGGGGGGGTGGTTGCAGTGTGAGAAGAAGTGGGCATGCAGAGCTTGTGGAGATAGGGGCATTAAGGGAATAGGCAAAGTAGGCAAACAATGCAAATTTATATGTGATAGGTCTGGACAGGACTACCACTATGGGCTCCAACAAAGCCATTTCTGCAGATTCGTAAGTTTTGGTTTTCAGTGTAAGCTGCTGTTTTGTTGCTATTGAGACTTGAAGATCCCGGGTAATGTTTCTATCAATGTCAGCAAACAGAAAAAAAAAATTCGAATAGATTTTGCTCATTTTCCTTTAAATTCAATGGTTATCTTGAAGGCTTTTTTGAATGAACTCAAATTAAAAACTAGTTAAGCTCACTGTGCAAACATGAAATAGTTAGAAAATTCTTGCATTTTCTTGATAATACAAGTTTTCAAAGTATTATTTGAAGTATAGATCAATATTTTTTGAAAAAACTCACTGAAGTATTATCAAGAAAATAAAACATGGACTCAATCACACATGGAAAACATACCTTCAATGCACAGTACTGGTATCTTGTAATTTGGTGATTTCTGTCACTGTAACGATCCAAAGGAGTAAACATGACACTAAACGGCCCTGCCCATTGGCTGAACAAGATAAAAAGATGGTGACGCAAACTCTGTTGTGGGAATAGGAATCTGCGGTGATGTACTATACAGGGAAAAAGAAATGATTAATCTCTACTATTTGAAGGAAATCAGATGACAAAATTACACGAGTTACAAAAGAAAAGGTATTTCTGTGTAATCAGTTACATGCTTCAGATGACAATTAAGCTAATTTAAAATATGATATCAAGTGTACATTGCTTTCTCAATTAACCTGATATAATGTTGCTTTGGTGTGTGTTACTTGCATAAATGATTTATAGCTGTTCTGCTACTGTGCTTTTATACTATGTGAAGTAAATCATCTGTTAAGTCATCTGTTGAAATAAATTAATTTTTCAACAAAATGTAAAGGCTTTTAATAAAAATTTCAGCTGGTCAAAGACTGGGACATAACCTTTTGATGTAATCCAAATTCTCTTTTGAAAATTAGTATAGTCAATGTTTCAGCATCAACAGAGTTTGGAAACATAGAAACAATAAGCTTAATTAAGATATTCCTGGAGCTGTCATTGTAAATCAATCATTCGATTAATTTGACAGAATTGGGAAATGACATTTATCTTTTTCCGGCACTGTGTTCATTTTCAACCAGTTTTTTTGTTCACTGAATTTAATGTTTTCTTTTGGCATTTTGTTTATTTTCCATTTGTCGGTCCATTAAAAAAGTAAATTGTGCCATTAAAATATCCTACCGACCTGTAGAGGATTTAGAAAAAAAATATTCCTGGGATATGAGCATTGCTGGTTGGTCAGCATTTATTGCCAATTCCTAGCTGCCCTTGTTTAGATGGCAGTTGAGACTCAACTACATTGCTGTGGCTCTGGAGTCACATGTAGGCCAGATGAGGTAAGGACAGCAGATTTCCTTCCCTAAAGGGCATTAGTGAACCAGATGGGTTTTTCTGACAATCGGCAATGGTTTCATGATCATCAGTAGATTCTTAATTCTAGATTTTAAAAATTGAATTCAAATTTCACCATCTGCCACAATGGGATTCAAACCCAGATGCCCAGAACATTAGCTGAGTTTCTGGATTAGTAGTCTAGCAATAATACCACTAGGTCATTGCCTCCCCATATGAACACTAATAATGGTCAAAAAAGAACCCAATGCAGAAATGGCAAGAAGAGCAGCTCTAGAAAGCAGATGCATACGCAATTTTGTTTTAAATGTCAATTTTAAATTACTGCATTCAGAGGGATTTTATTATTGATGGTTGAAGCCAAATTCTGGGATTTCTAGTCAAAATTATGAAACTTTGGAAAAGACAAAACAGAAAGATAAAACTACAACAAAAATGCCTGCTATTGTTGGGATAAAACATGTTTATGAGATGGATAAGATAATTTCGATGTTCTATTGAAAAGAATTAATGCGAAGTAAAATTCAAACATATCTTACTAAGATTGGTATATGTCAAATAATTTGCACTTTAGACACTGGAAATCAATTACAATTAAAATCTGGGAATATACTATATAAACAATCAAACACTGCACATGAGCATTAAGGTTTAATAAAGGAAGTCATCCATCCAGTTTTGGTATCGGATCAGAAATGTATTTATGCCATTGAGTGCAAACTGTTATGCAAGATCAGAGTATACACAATTTTATTGAGGTGAAACTGAAACTGACAAGCTGATGAGAATACTTCTATACTTTAAAGTTTAAGAGTTTTTGATTTGACATATGTCCCATAGCTTAAAATGAATAGGAAATGTAGACAGTGAGCAGAATGCTCCAAAAATTCAGTTTTTATTCAAGAGTCCATTTATCTTCAATTTTGCTCCCCTTATTGCTTTCCTGGAAGAGAAGGAGCCTTGCCAGGAACACTATGGCCAATTACAGTCCACTACTGTTACCTGGCCGACATTAGTAACTCAACATCCATTAAAGTGCAAATCTTCAAATCTCAGACTTGTCTATCTCCCTCAGCATCATTTCACACAGTGAAATAGGAATTAAGGTACAAACTGAGACTCAAATATTTAAGTTTGCCTTGGTTCAATCAGCCCCTTGGAGGAAAATGAACTCAAATGAAATTTGCTGGTAATTTAATTTATTACATGATTTGAAATTACTTACATGACATACGTTGATGAATGCTTAACCCATTTATTTAAAAATAATACCACTAGATTGATAGGATGTGTCTTTCCTCTGCAATGTAACCTTAAAATTCATGAGAAGGTTGTTTAAAGCTAAATCAAATAAAAAAAATTCAACACAGTTATGACGATGTAGAATTCACTCCTCTAGTAGATTTTACATTCAAAGTTAATTGGGATATTTTTGGAGAAAAAGATTTTTAAAAGATAAAACTGATATGGTTAACTGAAAGAGCAGTGGCATTGGTTGAAAAAGACGACTACTGTTTTCACTATTGTAAAATAATGGACTGAGGATTACCACACAAATAAATTAAGTGTTGATCAAACTCTATTATCTCAAATACAATTCTTTATTCCACAATTCTGCAAAGGTCATCACTAGTCTTTACACAAATGTAACAGTGATGGAGAAGAAGTCCAAGCAGGTTTGGAATTGAATATATTAGGAACATTATGCTTCCACAATTGGTCTTTTTGGGCATAAAAAATACAAAGCATTTCCAGTGGAAAAGCCAGTTTTCATAATAATGAGCATGCACGGATTAATATTTGTAATCTCAAATTAAGAAGCCAGGTTTAACTCAATTATTTCACCTCAGGTCTTTACGCACTGAAAACACAGTTCCAGTTATCTTGGACCCATTTGAGTTTATTCTATTCTTAGGCATGATAAATGGTATGTTGGCATTCACAAGCTTAAATGTGAACAATTTGGTGGACTATGTAATAACATATTTCCTTTTCCTTGCAGCAATGATACAAAAAACTTAATACATCACATCACTTCGTCAAAACAAAATTATATTTCTGGACAAATCAACAATTGCTGCATCATAAAGCATACTGTCATTCTACTTGTTGTTTGGAAATCTTTAAAAATATATTGAAATGAATTATAAAATGTATAAACCTTAATTAAAATGTACTGTATTTCTATCTGTTTTGTTATGCCCTGTTTATAGTTTAGGAATGACTACATTTAGAAATGAGGGGTAATTTTCAGACTTTGAAAGTCCAATTTGGCAGGAATGCATATTGGAAGTATGGATGCATAATTTTCTAACCACTTGGATTAACAGTTAGAAATGGTCTCCAAATTTCTGCTACCTGCTTCCTGAAGTTGAATATCTGTGCCAAAAATGTGAAGTGAACAAGTTGATTGTGTTTTATTTGTTTTAAGTCTTTAAAGCTTTTCTATTGGTAAATATTATTTTAAGAAGCTTCAATTAGATTTAAATTTACTTTTGGAAAATTCAGGAAAAAACCTGCCACACAGGCTTCAAGAAATTGATAACCATCCCTCAAAATAGAAAAGGAATAGCACAGGCAGAACGGGTTTACCTGGAACACACTGGATCAAATTGGCTACCATTGCACTAAAATGAGCTCGGATGTCTTTTAGAATTTCAACATCTTTGTCATTTTCTGCCTCCAACAGCATCCTGGTTAAATCGACATATTCTAAGAACAGGGCTCCCAGTGCCAAAGTATCTCGTTCTAAAGCTCCATTAGTACTAGCAAAGAGAAAGAAAACTAAGGTTTATTAAATGCGGTTGAAGACTAAATGCCATTTATTTACAACAATTGATTTAAACACAATGGGGATAATGTCATCTATTGGTTTAAATTGATTTTAAATGGTTAAAAAGTGGTACAAATCTTGTTAGAAAGATAGTGTACAAATGGTACTATTTTGCAGAATTAGTCCATTTGTATTATTAACAGTTGCAAGAGTATTTTGGATACATGTATTAGCGGTAAGAGTAGAAAACTGTAGGCTACATTTAGAGGGGTTTGGAGGATTAACATGTAACTGCACAACAGAGGCAAAACTTCTTGTTTTTGGAAAACATTAAAATCATTCCAATCCATTTGATGCATTTCTAAAGGCCAATGGGAGAAAAGCAAAAATGTGACAGTGAAATATTAAAAGGAATATGTAGATAGGAATCTGCAAACAAGTAACGTAGTAGTTAGTACCTAACCACTAATGAATGATGATGGGATGGAATGGTCTCACACGAGATGGTTGTAAAGTGAACAGCTCTTTTTGCCATTCAATGGCACCATTCCTATAGATTACCGTTGCAAAATGCTTGGTAAATTTGGAGGTAGGCCCATGGCGTAGTGACCAACACTTTCACACATGATGCAGCCACATGCTACATGGCAGCTGCAGATGTCTTAGCAATAAACGGCATAAATCTGCAGTTGGCTTTCTGAAACCACAGAATTTATTAAGCCATGACTGTAGTCAAATAGATGCAACAGTGCCTACATTTATAATTGCTGGTATCTTAGCAGTGAGTGCATTAGCATGCATTCTACAAATCAAGTCTTGTTCTTTCTGCTTTGCATTTCAAGAGTATTGATCACATATGTAATTTAATACTGAATAATGCGTGGGACAACAGAAAGTTTTGTTTATATTTTCCTCCATTTTATTACAAACTTACTTGTCACTTATAACTCCAGCATCAGCAAGAAGTTCAAATATCCTTAAAAGCTGCAGTCGTAGTAAATCTCGACGCTCACGGCGCTTTTTGTTCTAAAGCAGGTTATGGAAAACAGAAATCCATACAGACTGAATGGTAAAGCACAACAAAATTATACTTGTGGAAAATAATTGTAAATACAACCTAACTCTGTTGTAAATAAATAAGCATGCTCTGCTTGAAGGCTGGTTCTTAGTTCATTGTCTTATATTGCTTCATCCTGAGCAGTTTTCTTGGCTGATTTGTCAATGGTGGTTTGCATTGCCTTCCACTCTCAAAGGAAGAGTAAGAAGGTACGTCGCAAGTCTACCACAACCACAGCAGGAAGCAAAACTGCGATGTTGGAATTATTCTGAACCACACACCAGGCATTTTGCTAACTGAATTAAATACAGATACATCACTTTCCAGATATATCACTTAGAATCAAAAAGCCAATGAATTTCCTCTCTGAAATTAGCACAGAAATGCTAATCAGTCAGAGAAGTGATGGGTGAGGAATTGAATTATGGAATTTAATTCAGGACCCGGTTGAGTGAGCCTCTCTATTTTTCTGCCATAGAAATATTTTGCCAGAAGTAGGGATGGTCATGTTAATGGCTGGGGAAGAGGGGGAAAAGTTTAAGATATATAAAGGTAAAATTTAAAAGACTAATTTCGAAAATGGTCTTCTACCTACAAAACAGAATATCAGAGGCTAACTTTCACCTAGCTATTATTCTTGCAAGTATACCAACTTCTCAATTTTTAAATTTGCCAAGTTCAAAATTCTAAATAAATATGTATTTTTATATATGATATTTTTCTATATTTTGTCAATAAATAATTAAACAATGATGTTTGACCTGAACAACATGAATTGACAGCATTTAAAACATTCAGAAAAAATAATCAGGTTTACTACAGCAATTCAAATTTTTTCTCTGCCATGAAAGAAAAGTCTCAAAAACAAACCTCTGGTCGGCGTTCAAGAGCTTCTTTCATTAATGGATGTAGCTCTTCAACTAACTCTCTGAATTAAAGGAAGAGAAAAAAGAAACTACGTTTTCAATGATAAGGCATATAAACTTAGAAATTATTCTTGGCTCTATAAACAGACAAATACCGCTGCTTAAGAAGAGACAGAAGACAGGGATTTCTGTGCAACCTGCCACGTGTTTCGGCAGAGGTGGACTTGCCATTGACTGGTGGTGAGATCTTCTGATCCTGCTAATGTCAAAGGGGTTTCCGGTTGAATGCACCCTTCACCGCTGGGAAATCTACAGTGGGAGTTTGCTGTCAGCAGAGCTGGAAGATCCTGCCAGAGTGAACAGCTAAGATATTTTGATCATTCACTAATTTAAAATTCGACCTAGTTATAAGCCTAAGTTCAGACGTTTTTAAGTGTGGACAAAGGTGTTCAAGCAGCCAGCAATTATGCAGTGGCTGGTCAATTAAATTAGAGGAGATGCAAGGCCCAATTCAAGAGTGCAGGTGGGAAATCAGATGCTAACAATAACATTAGCTGACTCAATGCCAGGTGCCGGTGTCATATTTAAAAGGCTACCAGCTCTGAATGCACAACATCCTTTTTGTAAATGCTTGTTTGCGCTATTGTCAGAAGACCCTATTGTTGCCAGACTGGCCAGAAGATCTCTCCTGTTACCTGATTAGTCAGAAGATTCTGAAGAAGCTAAATAGGACTCTGCCGAGACTACAGTAGGAAAAAAGGTTGAATCCCTACAGTGTAGGAGGAGGTCATTCAGCACATCGAGTCTGCATCAACCACAATCCCATCCAGGCCCTATTTCCATAACCCCACACATTTATCCTGCTAACTCCCCGGATGCTAGGATCAATTTAGGATGGCCAATCAACCTAAATCGATCTTTGGACTGTGGGAGAAACTAGAGCACTCAGAGAAAACCCACAGAGACATGAGGAAAATGTGAGTCACCCAAGGCCAGAATTGAACTTGGGTCCCTGGTGCTGAGGGAGCAGTGCTTTCCACTTTCCCACCATGTCACCCTTGTAGGCCCACATTTTAGAATTGCCTCCTTCCTTAGCTTCTTATCCTAGGCACCAATTTAGTGAACCTTTGCTGAACCGCCTCCAGTGCAAGTATATGCTTTCTTAAATTTCTGATATTGCTAACTGTGTATATATCATTTATAATAATTCTAAGTCAATGGGAATTATTGTTTATATATAGTTTTTTCAACCATGAGGCTTCTTTTATCCTTGAAGTGCTATTCAGAATTTCTTAAAACACCATGGTTTAGATGCCTTAAAAAATGCATAACACCCACCCAAGTTATTTAAAAAACCACTTAATTTAAAGGTTGCACTGCAAGTATCAACTCCACAGCACTTCTGTGACCCAAACAGGTTTATGGAAATTCTGGGCTTCTGTGTTTTCCTTCATCTTAAAGGAAACACAGAGAGCTCTCCAGAGAATAATCCAGAAGATTATTCCATTGCTGAAATTTACAATTTACACTGAATTAAAAGAGATTAACAAAAACTCAATCTGACTTTATTTTAACTGCAACATTTGAGTAGGTTGGGCCAAAAATGATTCTTGCAGTACCTGAACACAAGTGAATTTGTCCTTCCAAATCCGAGTACCAGAGATTCTGTAATTTCTATGCTTTCAGCACGCATCAGTGGAACCAGTTGTTTCAACAATACTGCTACAGATGGTGTTCCTATGACCTATGCAATGATAAATAATGACAATGTTAAAATACATTGAAGAACTTCTGAGTACACTTAGATCATGATTTCATCTTTTACTTCCAAAGCTTTTAGTTACATTACAATAAAAAGTACAAAAATGCAGCTAACATACTTAAGTTGTCTAAAATTCAACAATGAAGCTATAAAACTTACATTTCTCAATTGTATAATCCTTTCTCACATATTTATCAGACAATGCAATTGGGTAATAATAAATTCAGATGTCTGCTCCTTGTATGAATTACAGATTTTAAAATTCAAGATTGCTGTTATCTAATCACAAATGCCTATTCTCCTCTCTTTTAACCTTGATGTTATCCTATGTAATGATCTCTTCTCCTTCACTTACACTCTGTTTTCCAAAATTTTTGAGTTTTTCAAATACAATATTTACACGAATTATTTGCTTTACACTTTTGAAACAAAATGGAATAGGATGAATAAAATAATTTATTTCAGCACATTTTTGTTGAACTCACATAACCCCCTTAGCCACATAAAATTCATTCTCAAGAGAGAAACCTGTGTTCTAAGCAACTTTGAACCACCATGGAAACATCATGGAAGAAAAATAGAGCTTGCATTTCTAAAATATTTTTCATGTCTTCACAACTTCCAAGAGTGCTTCATTGCTAACAAATTATTTTTAAAGTGAAGCCATTGCAGTTATATAGCTGAACATGGCAAAAACATTTGAACACAGTAGATTCCCACGAATAGTAAATAGATAAATGCCTAGCTGTTTTTTTGATGAAACTGACTTAAGAAATGAACATTTACCAGAATACTGGAAGAACTTCTCAATTTTCTTTGGAAGAATATTATGGGATGTTTTGCCTTCACCTAAACATAACCTTGGTTTAATAACTCATTCAGCCACAGCATATCTGACATTGACAACCCCTTTTCATTACTGCACTGAAGTGTTAGGTTTTCAGATGCTGATGGGGGTGGGAAATGAGGAAGGGAGGCAGGTTATTTTGCGTCTCTAGCCAGCATGCTGATTTGCTAGCAGATCCTGCCCAGAGCCATTTTTGGAAAGACCAGGCCAGGTGTGGAATGCTGGCAGGTTGCTTGTTAAGGCAATGAAAAGATCACTAATCAGAAACTGATGGTGTAGGGAACATGGCAACAGGCCAGAGCTCCAGCATTCCAGGATGACTCTGAGCATCCTCCACAATCAACAAACTGTTCAGAGCTACAGCCACAGGTTGCCATGTGAACAAAGAACAAAGAACAAAACAGCACGGAAAACAGGCCTTTCGGCCCAACGAGCCCGCACCGCCACCCCGATGTTCCCACCTCTACCCACGATCCCTGTCCATGTTTATAGATCCATGGATTAAAAACCAAATTTGAGACAATTTAGGGAGAATTTGTTTTGCCAATTAGCCTAAGAGCACATCTTTGGGATGTGGGAGGAAACCGGAGCACCCAGAGAAAACCACGCAAGCACGGGGAGAATGCGCAAACTCCCACAGACACAGGCCCAAATCCATGTATCTGCACAGCACAGCGATAGTCACTGAGCTGTCGTGTTGCCCATCAAATGGTCCAGGTCAAGTGTACACTAACGACGTGAAGCACTAGGATACTCTCAAAAAAAATCCAAGAGCAGCCCTCTCACGACCCATCGCGTGTATGCCCCTCGTTAGACAACAAGGTGGACCAAAGCACCTGTAGGATAAAAACAAGTACATCAATATCATCATCTATTTACACACTTCCCAGGGACTCCCAAGGCTCGTGATCCCTATTTTAAATCAATTTTCTATACCCCTCCATTCCCATTCTGTTCACGTGCCCATCTAAGTATTTCTTAAATAACTCCAGAATACCTGCCTCCACCACTTTACTTGGCAGCGCATTCCATACTCCCACCACCCTCTGTGTGAAAAAACTCCTTCTAGCATCCAAATTATACCTTACCATCCTCACCCTAAGCCCGTGATCCCTCACGCTATTAGAGACCATCCTAGGAAAAAGCTTAACCCTGTTTACTCTATCTATACCCCTCATAATCCTGTACACCTCTATTAGATCTCCTCTAAGTCTACGTCTTTCTAAGGAAAACAGTCCTAATTTGCCTAACCTCTCCTCATAACTCAGATCTTCCATACCAGGCAGCATCTTGGTAAACCTCCTCTGCACTCTCTTCAGAGTCTCCACGTCCTTCCGGTAGTAGGGCAACCAGAACTAGACGCAGTATTCCAAATGAGGTCTAACCAACGTTTTATACAACTGCAACATTAAAGGCCAGCTCTTGTACTCTATACCCCTTCCTATAAAGGCTAACATACTATATGCTTTCTTCACAACCTTCTCCACTTGCTCTGCCACCTTCAGAGATTTGTTCACCTGCACCCCCAGGTCCCTCTGAATTTCTATACTCTTAATAGGTCTACCCTTTATCATATACCTCCCCCCTACATTCTTTCTCCCGAAATGCATCACCTCACATTTATCAGGATTGAATTCCATCTGCCATCTATCTGCCCAAGCTCCCAGCCTATCTATGTCCTGCTGCATCGCCTGACAATGCTCCTCACTATCTGCAAGTCGAGCAATTTTTGTATCGTCTGCAAACTTGCTGATCACTCCACTTACTCCCTCTTCCAAGTCATTTATATATATTACAAATAGAAGAGGTCCCAGTACCGAGCCCTGCAGCGCACCACTAGTGACCGACCTCCAACTAGAAAAACACCCTTCCACTATTACTCTCTGTCTCCTATTACTAAGCCAGTTACTTATCCATTTAGCTACCTGTCCTTGTATGCCATTAGCCTTGACTTTCAACTAACCTCCCATGAGGGACTTTGTCAAGCGCCTTACTAAAATCCATATAGATGACATCAACGGCTCACCCTTTGTCCACCATTTTTGTCACCTCCTCAAAAAATTCTACCAGATTTGTAAGGCACGACCTCCCCTTAACAAATCCATGCTGTGTATCCCTAATCAGATCGCAATGCTCTAAGTGCCTATACATCCTATCTCTAAGAATCCCCTCCAACAGCTTCCCTACCACTGACGTCAAACTCATCGGCCTATAATTTCCAGGGTTATCCCTACTACCCTTTTTAAACAACGGTACAACATTAGCTATTCTCCAGTCCTCTGGGACCTCACCTGTGTCCAAGGAAAAGACAAACATTTGCGTCAGAGGCTCAGCAATTTCACCTCGCACCTTCCTAAGCAGCCTGGGATAAATGCCATCAGGCCCCGGAGATTTATCAGTTTTAATGCTACCTAGAAGCTCTGACACTTCCTCCCTCAGTATGGATATTTCCCCCAACTGGCCCACAGCTCCCTCAGAGACAGGAGCTGTCAATAAGCCCCTCTCCTTCATGAATACCGACACAAAGTATTCATTCAGGATCTCCGCCATTTCCTCGGGCTCTAAGCGCAGTTCCCCTCCTCTGTCCCCATGTAACTTAAAAGTGCTGAGAGGGGGTCTGATTTTACCATCAAATTATGCCTGTTTTTGGGCATGAAAACTTGGTAAAGCTGGGCGCAAGGCAAGTAGCGCGATCCGCTCCCGCCTCTGCGCCGACTCCCCTTAACTGATTTGGTGAGCTGCACATCCAACCTTCCCAACACTTTTCTCCCTACCCTATCCAGAATTGGCACGAAACAGACATGCTCCACAAAAGTCTACTTCAAACACGCCAGTTAGTGTGGAGGTAAGTGCTGAGCATTCGACAGTTTTCTTCTCGAGATCAGTGGTGGTGAGAAAGGGGAAGTAGGTCCGATGGCACTCTGTTTGAGATTAATGGGATGAGGAGGAAAGTGGGGGGGAGATTAGTCTGATGACTCTCTGCCTGAGATCTGCTTGAGAGGAACGGGTGGGACGGGGGGGCGCTGCGGTGTTCGTAAAGGTGGGAAGAGCCTGCCATCAGTCTGGATGGTGGAGGAGGTGGGCGATAAGGGGGGGTCCATAATATTGGGGGACAGGCAGTGGGGAAATGTCTGTGGGGTTCAGAGAGAGGCATTATCTGGTTTGGGAGCGATGTGGCAGGCGAGCCGCATTCTATCTTTTTTTCCCTGTGAATGTGCAGTTGGAGATGCTGATTGGAGCTGCAACACGATTTGGAATTGCTGATTTTTTTTCAGGCAGAGCATGTATGGGGGTTGTCTGAGAACAGGTCTAAAAGTTGGTTCTGATACACTCCCAGTTTCAAGTCCGCCCAGCATTTTGAATCAAAATGGTAAAATAGGGCCTGGTGTCTCCACTTTGAACAGCTCTCTCTCTTCCAGATTTGCAGCTGCAGGCTTCAGATCAATTCAGTATTAGAGAATTTCATTTGGCCCTGCAGCTTTACAAAGACACCACTGTCCTTAACAGGATGACGAGTGTGCCCTCAGCCGTAAATCAGCTAATTCAATTAAAATCAATGTTGGATTGCGACTTCCAGCAAATTGTGGGATTAAGACCTTCATTTGGTGTCAACATCAGTGGACAATAGATGTTCACCAGAGCTCAACTGATTGCAGATTCGCTTCTAGTCAGAACATTATGAGTTAAGGCCCACACTAGGGCTTGAACTCCCAAGTAAATATTTGAGGGAGTGTGACAGTATTGGAGATACTGTCTTTGAGATGGAACATTCTGCCAAGTCCTTGTCTACCCTCTCAGCTGGATGCAAAAAAACTCATGGTACCAATTTAAAAATCAGCATGGGAGATATCCTCAATATATTGATCAATATTCATCTCTTAATCAACATTATAAAAGCAGCTTGTTTATTCCTTATCACATTGACATTTGCTGTGCACAAGATGGTTGCCATGCTTCATACACAATAACGATGATTACACTTGAATAATAGTGTAAAATTGACTGTAAAGCATTTTGGAATGTCGATGGTCCTGAAAGGTGCTACATTAAAAGCAAGTCTATATTTTAAGACATGGATTCAGTTTTTTTTTTAACTCAGAAGTAGAATGCAATAACTAATTCAAGCTGAGCAAAAAGGTACACAAAAATGGCAGTGATTAACTTTTTGTTTTCTTCTTTCCTCTCTTTTAAAAATAAGCCATATTGTTTCTCTTAGCCGCTCTCTACAGAAACTAGTTAAGACAAGTATCTCAGCAATGTAGATATCTAACCTACACATTGATTGGAATTCCCCCCCAAAAAATTCTAAATGTTCAAAAACTGGAATAAATCACTTTTATTAAGTGGGAGTTTCAAAGTGAATCTCCCACACTATGTACACTGCTGAGTCCACCAGCGTGATTCACTGCTGAAGTATGTGGGGACAACCCCCGCTGGAGAGGTCTGCAGCATAACGCTGAGCAGGCCATTGCGCTTGCGCTGATATGTCAGATTGGCACATGTGTAGTAATCCCACAGTGCCAGTCTCCCGATCTCTGCATCACTGGCTCTCCATGCACCCATGGCCCAATCATGGCCTCGCGACATGTCTGGCCTAGCCATAACCTCCCCCTGCAACCCTGATCTTCCACTCCCCCCGCAATCATCCTCCACCGATTGCCCTACCAGATACCCCATAGGCCCCATTCCTTTGGCAGTGCCCCATGCCCAATGGTGAGTGCCAAGTTGCCCCCCCCAGACGTTGACACTTTGCCTCTTGGGGAGTGTTAAGTGACACAAACTGGCATTGCCGAAGTACCAATGCCCACAGTGCATCCCCGTGCTGCCTGATTCTCTGTTCCCTGATTCCACCGTCTTCACCTCAGCAGGCCAAGGCTGCTAGCTCCCCGAAAGTGGAGAGCTATAGTAATCCCCGCTGGAGTGAACCATTCTGGCATGGGGGTGGGGTGAGCAGAGTGAATGTTAGTGGCCCGGAGACTTCAGTCCCAAGTCCACTAATCACATTTAAAATATATGGTATTGCGCATTACTGTAATTTGTACGCCCCTCCACCGATTTCTGATGTAGACTGGGAAGCCAAGTGCAGATCCCATGCATCGGGTGTTGCTGGAATCTCCTGACCCTCTGTGCTAAAAAAATTAGCGCAGCTGGATGGGAGAATCAGCCCCTTTAGCTCATTAAGGTGGTTCACATTAAATTGAATCAATATCTCTGAAGTCTAAGTTTAGTGCAGGGAAATCTGTGATTCCTTCTGAGCGGTGGGACTGCTTTATACACTCCATCTCGTATTAGTTCTAGGACAAACAGCTTCTTAATCACTTACTAGGATGGGCTCAGAAGCAACAAAAAGGGATGCATTCTTCTAAATTGTTCATTGGCCTCACAATCACTCTTGACTCAAGATTGTGCATAACAAACACCAGCAGGCCAAGACTGGAGGTGGAACACCTGAATTTTATCCCCTTAGTAGCTTTGAGAAGCAGGCCACAGAGCTTGCACATGAAGGCCTTACTATGCAGAAAGTGAGATTAGCTTTCTCCAAGAAGCCAGTGAGTATACATCCTTTCACTAGCTCCAACGTGCATGCAATGAATACGAACGGTCTTTAATGTATGAGTCTCTTAGTCAATCAATAAATTTCTTTCTTCTCTAATTCAAGTTCCAATAAGAAATGGGGTAGGACATTAATCCACAAATGCCGTAATCCCAGCTTCTAACACACCTCTGAGGAGGAAGTTTCAGTATCCTCAGAGGAAGTACCATCACAGAATTCACCTATACTCTCCACCACACAGATACACTCATCTTGAAGGTTGCTAGTTCTAGAGCAGGCTTTGGTTCACAATCAGGTGAGCACATCACAGACAAGGGCCCACAGTTGATATAGGCAGTGACAACTGTCATCTCTGACATTCAAGAGGAATAACTAGAGACAGGGGCTCTGCTGAATATGAATCAGGTGATAAGCCTTTGAACTTGGGCCTAAGAGATCCCTTGGAGGTGCAAAGCAGAGTTGCTAGGGGCCATCCAGAGACTGGACTGAGCATTGGAGAAAGTCATCCATATTCTTTCTATTGACATAGGCTTCAGTATATAAGCACTTGGCTGTCTCTATGTCAAAAATGGTGGCTGCTTTGAGGACCAAGTACAACAGAATGCACAATTTTAGCCAGTCATGCGCTCAAACATGCACTAGATTGCTCTAACCATGAGTGCAACGCAGCAGTGGCTAAGTGAGAGGAGGTCGAGGTGCCTCAACCTCCCTCCTAGTACCCCTTCTTCTTAAGAATCAGCAAAATTCTAATGGACACTCAGAAGGAAGAATGGGGCGTTAGCCAGACACTCTGCATATCTACCCAGGAAACTCCAAGATTACTATGCCACTCCACCTCCTTTTGCCCATCACCTGCAGGCCAAAGTGGGTGCAACTGCACTTGAGCAGGAGACTCTTTAGGCCTCAGGCCACCAAAGATGTCCACCAAAGTCATTTCAGTCAATAGCTCAGTTATGGATATTGGGGCTGCACCAAGAATTACAAAAACTTGGAAGTTTTGAATACAGAAAGGTGGCATGGGAATACACACATTTTATAGTCTTCGCATTTGTAAATATATATTGAATTTAACTGTCATCGATTTCACTTCTTTAATTTTTTTTCAGTTTCACTGTCAATAAGGGCCTGAGAATGTTGGCCACTAATAGGGTCTAATTAGGAAATTCTATTGATTTCCATATTATAACCAGAGTGATAAGGCAATGGCAATCATTTGTCAGTGTGCAGCTTGGCCAATATTCCTATTTGTCAATTTTCTCTGCTAATCATGTTGTGGCCTTAGGAAATGTGCTCATTGAGTTCATTTCATTTACTGTTACACTGATGTCAGTTGTGTGTGGATGGTACAATAACTTATGGGGGCTTAAATCATAGCGGAGGGACTTAAATTGTAACCATGTGTTCCAAAGTTAATTGTAAATATATTTTCAGGGGTGAGAAACTATAGTTTGACACTGTAATTATAACAATCAAAATACATAGGTAACTATTAACTGTTTAGAGGAAGATCTGATGGACACTTTCAAAACTATACATCCTTGATTGGTGATTTTTTTGAATATGATTTCATCAAGGTGGCTTTTTAATAAATGCTTATGATATGGTAATACATGCAAATAGTTTCCCAACAATGTTCCGCTCATTGTTTTCTGAGATATACTAAACCATACTACTGACTGGAATTGCTTAATAATTAGCATTATTCTGCTAATAAATTAATAAATATATCATCTCAAAAGCTTTGATTTTATTGTAGAAAGTTACTCAACTGCAAAACATTAAAGTTAACCCAGGTCACAGAACAAAATTGGTACCTTGTTATCATAGCTATAGCTACCATCAGGAGTTGTAGCCATGATTTCTGGAGTTGATGCTCTAAGGTGACCAGGGCTCATGATACTGGGTTTTGCTACTCCAAAGCAAAGGATAAGATAGTTCCTCCAAAGGGTCACATAGTTGTCCCCACCAGTTGCTGTACTCACTTTTTTTGTATACATAGGGCTACTGCAAAATAACAGAACAGAAATCTGAGATTGTAGTTGATTTCAAACCACTTCTTGTCTGCTCGAATTTTGCACAGAATTACATAGAATTTACAAACAATTCAGCTCAATAGATCTGTATCAGTGTTCATGTTCCACATGAGCCCCTCACACCGCCTGCTCATTTCCACTCAACAGTGCCTTCACAAGCTGCCTTAGTTTATTTCTTCCCCAGTAATCATTTTCTTTTAGTGATTCAATCATTACATGGAAAATGTCTATTTATTTTTCTTAGAACTACAGTAAATACTCACTAAACATTGTAGTTGCATTCCTGAAAAGTGCTACTTTTAAGTGAAACAATTTAAGGGAAAGATTTCCCCATTCCAACCAATGCAAAAACTGTAGTTAAATTCTGTAGGATCTTTCTAATCAGAGAAAAAAAATTATGTCCTGTAAGTTTAAATAATGTGTGTTCTTAAATTCCTATAATCACAAAATAAATCATTTTTAAAATGAAATAAATTTTAAAATGGAACTGAATATACTAACTCTTTTCACTTATCCTACATTTGCAGCACTCCTACACCCTGACTCTCTCCCACTTACTGACACTCTCCCACTCGCTGGCTCTCTGCTGCTCTGCACCTCTCCAATTTGCCCATCTCTCCAACTTTCCCCTACTCTGTCTATCCTTCCCACTTGCCAATCTCTCCCACTCACTGTTTCCCTCTTCTGCTCCTTCCCTTGCACCACCTCCCCAAATGGTCAATCCTACTGCTTGCTGTCTTTCCCATTCACCAAACTCCCATTGTGAGCGTGAGCTTAGGGCAGGGGTAGCGAGCAGAACAATGTGAGTGAGGAAACAAAAAGAATTGCGAGCAGAAAGGTTGGCAAGGGAAGTAGTGCATGAGCTGAAGAATGAGCAAAGCCACTTCAATCAGATCACACAATGCTACATTAGCCTGGCACAAAATGTTATTAAAGTGGAAATCCCAATACTAAATGCACACACTGGGCCCATTATGTCTGTGACAGTAAAGCAGATTTCTTCTGATTGTGGCAACTTAAAATGAATACTTACTATTCTCATGAAAAAAATACACCTTTTTAATATGCTTAGACTCTAAACCAGAATTACTTTTGCATAACTACTATCTTGAGGAGGGTGATGGAAGGAGGGAAAGGTTGGCATAACAGAATCATACTTAGTGTGATTTTTCAATATTTTTAAAAACATTAACCAGTATATTCAACATTACTTACTTAGGATCAATGTGAGGCATTAGCAGCTGTAATCTGGCAAAGGCATATGGCCAGGCATAGCTAAGCGCAGTAGGGCAATGCTTTGGAAGATTTTCTAGTCTGAGGAAGCTGAAGAGGCACAGAACCCAGGGATCCTTCACAGATTGTGCAAATATCCATACATGAGAAGGACTTTTTACATCATAATGACTGTTAACCAAGACTGCATTCCACTCTACCAGCCATTGCAAATCGCCATTGTGTCCAAAGTTTAAGGTGGCCTGTATAAAATTAAGAATCATAATTATTCAGAAATCAATTATTTTTGTATTCAGCATAAATTTTTACCAGTACAGGAAAGACTTTAGGCAGGTGGAAGGGAGATGGTGGGTGGATCTGTGGCCCTCAATATTAAGTACTGTATTTCATTGAGTCCTATCCTTTATAAAATCAAGAAAATTAAAGATGTTCTTTCTATTTAAAAATTAAACTGTAATAGAAACACCTCTTTGCCCTATCCCCATAACCTTGTGCATTTACCACGGCTAATCCATCTCACCTACAAATCTCGGGACACTAAAGGGCAATTTAGCATGACCAATCCACCTAACTTGTATATCTTTGGTCTGTGGGGGAAAACCAGAGTACCCAGAGGAAACCCACACAGACATGGGGAGAACATGCAACTCCACACAGTCACCCAAGACTGAAATCAAACCTGGGTCCCTGGTGTTTGTGAGACAGCAGTGCTAACCAATGTGCTACTGTGCTACCTTTGATGGTAGCAGTTGTGGGTTTTGAAGGTGCTGTACAAATGGCCTTTGTGAGTGAGAACCACTGAATCCCTCCAGTGCTGAATGAGGCCATCTGGCCTACTGAGTCTGCACCAATTCTCTGAAAGAGCATTGCACTCAGGCCCTCCCTTTCATCCTAACCCCTGCAATGCATCTTTCACATGGTACACACCACTGCCACTGTTCATTGATGGCGGAAGATGTTTGTGGATCAGGTACCAATCATACAGGCTACTTTGATCTGGATGGTGTTCAGTGGCGTTTCACTCATTCAGGCACTCAAGTATTGCATGGAATGCCATTTTTCTCAGAGTGCTTAAGAGTTAAGGTAAGTTTGGAATTAAGGAAAGTGGGGGAGGGATTATTGCTTTACTTTGATTTTCTTTATTAGGTTCATCGGTCTGCGAGGACAGGTGCAGGCCAAGGCAGGAAAAGTGAACATGTCTGCGTGTTATCACAGATAAGTGACTGGGAAGTGAGTCTTTCTCTCTTCTACCTTTCTGACTTTGGACATGAAGGCTAGTAGGGAAACAGAAATTGTGGAAAACAAGGACACAAATTACAAAAAATTAAATAAATTCTAATGAAATAAAATAGAAGTGCAGAGTCAGGCAGTGTGTTGTAGCTGTAACATGTGAGAGCTGATGGATTCCATTGTGTTCATAATGATCACATCTGCAGCAAATGTTGGCTGCTTCAGGGTCTTTGGCTCAGAGTTAGTGTGCTGAAGTCTAAGCTTCAGACACTACAACACATCAGGGAGGAAGACAGTTATCTGGATGCTAGTTTCAAGTGGCAGTCACACTCCTTAGATTAATTGTCTTAAATTCTGTTTGTGGTCAAGAACAAGAAGGTATGACAGCAAATGAGGGAGGGAAAGGGATCCAAGAGATAACACTACAGCAGGCTCAGCCCCTGTCCTTGTCCAACAGATTTGCGATTCTTGCTCCCTGTGTGGAGGAAAGTGAGCCTGACCAAATTAACCATGGCACTGTGGTTCAATTCAATTGAGAAAAGATAAATGTAACATAGCTGGGGATAGTATAGTCAGGGGAATAGATAATATTCTCTATAGCCAGGATCGAGAGTCTTGAAGGTTGTGTTGCTTGCCTGGTGCCAAAGTTTGAGACATCTGCTCTGGGCTGAAGAGGAATTTGCAGTTGGAAGGGAATGATTCAGTGGTCGTGGTCCATAGAGGTATCAATAACATAGGTAGAAAGAGGAAGGAGACCCTATGTAGACAATTTGAGGGGTTAGGCAGTAATTTAGAGAGCATTACCTCAAATATTATGATCTCAGGATTATTACCTGATCTGTCTGCAAATTGGCAAACGTACATAAAATTAGAGAGATGAATAGGTGATTCAAAAATTGGTGTGGGAGAAGTGGGTTTCCATTCGTGGTCAATGCATCAGTATTGGGGCAAGTGGGGGCTGTACCACTGGGATAGTCTGCATGAACCGTGCTGGAACGAGTGTTCTTACAGACTGTATATCTAGGGAAGTAGAGAGAGTTTTAAACTAAATAGTGGTGAGGATTCAGTTGCATGGAAAATTAGGAAGTCAAGTTAAAAAAGGTGGGAGTATAAGTTAGTGATGAGTCTGAATGTCAACAGAAAGTAAAATGTAATGATAGATCATATGACAGTCATATTGCATCAAGGACTCACATAAGAAGGAAACTGGATAGTAAAATAAACTTAAAGACTTTTGTTCTATTGGAGGAAGCATTTAGAATAAAATTAATGAATTAACAGTGCAAACTGAGGCAAATGGATATGATTTAGTAGCAATTACTGAGACATGGTTGCAGAGAAACCAGGTTTGGGAATTGGATGTTCAGGAGTATTCAGTATTTTGGAAGATATTCAGGAAGGAAAAGGAGATGGTATGGCTTTGTTAGTTAAGGAAGAGATCAGTGCTTTAGTGAGAAGTGATATGAGTCCAAGACGTAGAATCAGTCCGGATAGAAATAAGAAATAACCTGCATCTAACCTAAGGAATAACCTAAGGAATAAGTTTCTGATGGGAGCAGTGGGACAAACCAAGCTTGTAAAGAAAGGTACAAAAATAATTATAGGTGATTTTAACATGCATATTGACTGGAATAACCAAATTGGCAACAGTAGCCTCCAGGGAGAGTTCATTGAATTAGAGATTGTTTTTTGAAGGATGTGTTGTGGAACCAACCAGAGAGTAGTCTATTTTGGTTTGATGTTATGCAATGAGATAGGGCAAATAACTTATCTCATAGTTAAGGGTCCTCTAGGGAAGAATGATCATAGTGCACTAGAATTTCAAATTTAGTTTAAGGGTGAGAAACTGAGTCCCACACTACCATTATGGAGTTAAGCAAAGGAAATTACATAGACACTGGGACAGATTTGACCCGAGTGGACTTGGCAGAAAGACTAAAAGGCAGGAAAGTTGGAACAATGGCAGATATTTAAAGAGATATTTGAGTCCTCCCAACTAAAATATATTCCAGAGAGGATGACAGGTAGTAAGAAGAGAGAAAGAGTTCCATGGCTAAGCAAGGAACTTAAAGACAACATAAAGACAAAAATTAAGGCATACCATAATGCAAAGGCCAGTGGCACATTGGAAGATTGGGAAGCTTTTAAAAATCAATAAAGGATCACCAAAAAAGTAATCAAAAGAGCAAAGATAAATTATGAAAGAAAACTAACACAAAATATAAAGTGGATAGCAAATGCTTCTTTAAGTACATAAAGAGAAAGAGAATTGTTTAAGTGACTGTTGGCCCCTTGGAAGATCAGGCTGGGAATTGATATGCTAAATCAATATGTTGCCTCAGTTTTCACAGTGGAGGAAATGAGTACTATCCAAATTGTAACGGAAAATGTAGAGAAAGGGAGGAACTTAGAATTATCACCACCACTAATGAAAAAGTACTGACCAAACAATTGGGATTGAAGGGATGGCCAGTGGATCCACTGGTTACAATATTCCAAAATTCCCTAGGTGCAAAAATGGTTCCAATGGATTGAAAAAAATGCCAATATGATGGGCTTATTCACAAAGGGAAGGAGACAAAATGGAGGAAACTATAAGTCAATTAATTTAAGACCTGTTGTTGGGAAATTGTTAGAATCCATTGTGAAGGAAGTAATAACAGGACATTTAGAAAGTCAATTTGTAATCCATCAGAGTAAACATGGCTTTATGATGGGTAAATCACATTTGACTAATTTGCCTGAGTTCCTTGAAGCTGTAACGGGGAAAGTGGATAATGGTGATCCTGCAGATATAGTATATCTAAATTTCCAGAAGGCATCTGGTAAGGTAACACACAAAAGGTTAATACACAAGGTTAGTTTACATGGGAGTAGGGTAATTTATTAGCCAAAATAGAAGATTGGCTGATCAATAGAAAGCATTGGGATAAATGGGTCTTTTTCAGGTTGACAAGATGCACTATGACAAGATGGGGTGTCACAGGGTTCAGTCCTTGGGCCTGACTCTTTACAACCTATATTAATGACTTGGATGCAGGTTTAGTAGGTACCACAGCCAATGAGGAAAGGTGACACTAAGATAAGTGGGATAATAAGTTGCAATAATGAAATAAGACATTTATAAATGGATTTGGATAGGTTAAGTAGGAGAACATTTGGCAGATGAAGTTTAACATGGATAATGTGAGGTTATCCATTTTGGTAAGAAAAATACAAAGGCAAATTATTATCTAAATAGAGGGAAAATTTGGAATGCTTTGGTGCAGAGAGATCTGGATGTCCTTGTGCATGAGTTGCAGAAAACTAGTATGCAGGCAAAGCAGATAATAAGGAAGGCAATGGAATTTTAGCATTTTTTGCTAAAGGAATAGAAGATACAGGTAAGGAAGTGTTGCTGCTGCTGTGCAAAGCATTACTGAGACCACACTTCGAATATTGTGTACAATTTTGATTCCCTTATTTGAGGAGGGATATAATTGCTAGAGTAATTGCAGAGACAAGGGGTTTGTCTTACAAAAAGCAGAATTGAGCAGTTTAGGCCTATACTCCCTGACGTTTAGAAGAATTTAGAGAGAAGATCTAATTGAGTTAAACAAAATGATAAGGGGGGATTGACAAAGTAGACATGGAGAGGATGTTTCCTCTAGATCTAGAACAAGAGATCACAGTTTTGGGAAAAGGAGTGGCAGATTTAAAACAGAGCGAGGAGAATTTACTTCTCTCAAAGGGGTGTGAGTCTGTGAAATTCATTGCCCCAGAACGTGATGGATGCCAGGACTTCGAGTAAATTTAAGAAGGAAGTGGACAGATTTTTAACTAGTAAGTGTTTGAAGAGCTATGGTGAATAGGGAAGTAAGTGGATTTGAGGCTGAGATGAGATCAACCATGATTGTATTAAATGGCAGAGCAGGCTTAATGAACTAAAGTGCCTACTCCTGCTCCTTGCTCTTATGATTCTATCACACTCCTGACTTCTGTCTTGTAGATGATGGACAGGTTTTGTGCAGTCAAGAAGTGAGCTATTCGCCACAGGATTCTTAGCCCCTTACCAGTTCTTGTAGTCACAGTATTTATATCACTACTCTACTTCAGTTTCTCGTAACCCAAAGTATGTTGATAGTGAGGGATTCCAAAATAGTAATATCATTGAATGTCAACAGGTGAAGTTAGGTTATCACTTGTTGGAGATGATCATCTGCACTTGTGTGACAGTCCAATCTTGGATATTGTCCAGGTTATGTTGCGTTTGGACACAGACTGCTTCTGTATCTGAAGAGTTGCGAATATTATGCAATCATAGCAAACAACCACAATTCTGACCTTACAATGGAGGGAAAGTTACTGATAAAACAGTTGATTGAGCCTAACACACTACCCGGAGGAACTCCTGTAGTGATGCCTTGAGACTGAGATGATCTAGAACAACCATAAGCATCTTCTTTTGCACTAAGAATTTCACCAAATGAAAGAGAGATTTCCCTTAATTCCTATTAATTCCAATATTGCTAAGAATCCTTGATGCCATACTTGGTCAAATGCTGACTTGATGTCGAGTGCAGTCTCATCTTACCTCTCATCAAACAACTTGCACTTATATCTTTAACGTAGTAAAATGATACTTTCCAGGGGCAGAATCAAAAAACAGACAAGTTAAAAATGGAAATATTAGAAAGTGACCAAAGACTAAGACGTGTGTTAAGAAGAGTCTTAAAGGAGGAAAGTGAGGTAGAGATATTGCAAAGAATTAAGTCAGCTAGGGCAGCAGTGAATGCATGAGCTGGGTTTAGTGATAAGGAAATTAAGAGTAGAAGGGAAAGAAAAAAGTGATAAATGAGACAACTGATTGTGGAGAAAATAAGTAATTTGTTTGTGAAACAAACTCCCAATTCTCATTATCTTATGACTCCACAAGGAGTATTTTCAACTGCTGCTCCCATGTTAACATGGGCAGGTAGCTGCATTGCTGCCTTGTCAAATTTGCTTCCTTTTGTATGCAACCTAAAAATCACACATTTTCACTGTTTGGCCTTAAGGAGTGCATAAAGATCTTTATGGTGACTTTGGAAAGCAACTACAGTCTTCTAAAAAGTCAATTTTTTTATACTTACTGAATCTGAGGCTGCAACATGGATAAAACTCTCCAGAATTGATGAACTCAACTGATCCATAACTTCAATCATTGGCTTATCATCATCCTATTTTTCAGAAGAATGATTATGTTACTGTATGCATACAGATTGAACCATGATGCCAAGTTCTAATAATTTTTAAAAATGCAGTTATTTTGAATATACTTTACATAAAAATATGGTTGTCTTTAGAAATATATCTTATTTTTTTCTGATTGGTCATTTCAAACTATTACTGTAATGTTAGTGGAATTGTTTGGTTGGGGTGGGATATTCCATTTCTTCAGAAGCAGGGGAGACTAGAATTTCTTGCTGTCAGCATAGCCTGATATGAAGTGGTCTAAGAGGCGAGAATTGATGAGGTGAATTAAAGGTACAGGCTCCCATACTACTGATAGTGGTTCTTGGACATCTTCTGCATGTCACAGTCAGAAAAATCAGACTGCATCTTAGCTGTTTTGTTTGATGCCATTTTTGCAATTGATTACTATTCCTAATGAAATAAAAGGATGCACTTTTTGCACTTGTTCCTTATGAAGTTGAGTTTCAGAATATTAATTATATCCAGTGGAACCAGGTTGCAGAAAAAAATTGCAACACCTTCCTAACTTTTCTTCCTAAATTCCTTCCTAAATTCCTAGCAGATATTTTTCTCCTCCCTTTTAATCCCAGGGATGTTGGTGGCATCATGTTTGTAAAATAACCAATTTTGAATTACTTCCAGTCTTGTAAATGCAGACCGTCTTGCTTATCATTTATTCATAATATGTATTTTTTTAATTATAGACAGAGGAAGTATTATTACCTCAGATTGTCCTAAAGCTGAAAATAAAGCACGAACTTCCCTCAGGATAGAAACAGCCAACTTTCGTGTTGCAAGCTGACAGCTACAAAGTAAAACAAGTGCAAATCCTTCCACAGCATGTAATACATTTGAATGAGGATTTCTTTCCTGTTGAACCAAATAGTGATAAATAAATAATTCAAAATTACATAACATTTTCAGAATAAAATATTTTAGCTATACATTCAAATTATTGTGTTATTTCTAAAATTACATAATGTTTAAAATATATTAAAGAATAATGGATCCTGAGGTTGATTACATTATTACAGCTTTGTAATTATTCCATGTTATTCATTATTATCTTTAACTAGGAAATATTGTGAATTATGAACAGCATAGTGATAGGGAAAAAATAGCACAAAGGTGGAGGAGAGTTAAAACAGCAGTGGTGGAGAGAGCAGCTTCAGAGAGAGAGAAACAGTGTGGACAGAGACAGAGAAGCAAGCTAAAACAGCGTGGTGATAGGCGAGCTTCAGAGACAGATGCTAAATGGCCTCTATTTAAGTCTTCTGCTCCACTGCGCTGCTAAAGCCAGTTATCAATGAATCTTTACTTGGAATAGATTTATTTACATATTGAATCATTACAGGTCTATATCTTCTGACCCCTTCCTTGTTTGAGTAACTATCTTTTTACATGTAACCATCTGATCAATGTCCTCCACGTGTACATATACTTTATTTAAATTGATACAACTAACATCATGAGGGGTGAGGACTGAGGAGAGAGGAACAAACTATTCCCATTGGTGGAAGAGTTGAGAACCAAAGAACATCAATTGGCAAAGCAATCAGAGGCAATGTGAGGACAAATATTTCACAAAGCAAGTGGTTAGGATCTGGAATGCACTCCCTGAGTGTGTGGTAGAGGCAAATTCAATAGTGGCTTTCAAAAGGGAACTGGATGATTACATGAAGAAAAAAATATTGCAGGGCTATGAGGAAAAGGGTGGATTAGTTGAGATGCTTTCCCAGAGATCCGGCTGAAACACAATGCATGGCCAGTTTGGCCTCCTTCACATTGTGCTGTACCTATGCTATGACTCTATGATGATAATATGCACCGTAAGGTTTATAGGAGCATCTTTATTTAAACAGATTTTTTCTCTTTTCCCATTCCGGCATGTTCGAGCAATGTACTGCGGCACTGCACTAAATGAGCTAAATTTAGCCTAGAACAATAACACAGTCTAGTTAATTAGCATTCTCTGGCCTTCAGCCAGGAACACAAATGCCACACTAAATGAGTGTATAACTCAGATGTAGAAGAAAACTGGAATTCTGCTGCAGGCTTTAGAATGCTACTGTCTGCTAGTGTGTTCGTTCTTGCAGGTCTTTAAAACAGATACTGATCTGTTTGAAGTATGAAGATCTTGTTGAAAGGCGGGGCACGCTTGAAGGGCTAGATGGCTATTCCTGCCCCTATTTCTTATGTAAGAAGTTACTGATAGCACATGTTCAAGTCCTCTAATCTGAGCACATACCTGTAAGGTTCAATTTCAGTAACTGTACCACTGTGTGAGGCTCTTACAGATACAAATATATGACATGAAATATATTGTGACATAAAGCAGCAGTTTGATTTGGACAGTACCTTTAATGCAAAAAATGCCAAAGATAATTCAGAGGTGTATTGAAAAATACTGTTATTGAGTCAAAAAATGGGAAAGTAGGAAGAATAGAGTGGTTCTTAAGAAGCGTATTGATGAGGAGAAGTAGTAGCAAAGGATTTCAGAAAGGGGATTCTGTCGGAGAGGTCTTAGTGGCTGAAAGCACCTCTGTAAGATATAAAGAACAGCAGTATACAGAAGGTCTTTGTGTGGAACAAAGTTTGGATGAGATGCTACTATTTAAATGGTAAAAAAAATTACAGCATGCTGCTGTGCAGAGGAACCTGGGTGTCCTTATGCACGAATCACAAAAAGTTGGTTTGCAGATGCAACAGATAATTAAGAAGGCAAATGCAATTTTGTCTTTCATTGCTAGAGAGATGGAGTTTAAAACAGGGATGTTATGTTGCAGCTGTAAAAGGTGCTGGTGAGGCCATTGGAGTACTTTGTACAGTTTTGGTCTCCTTACTTGAGAAAGGATTATTGGCAGTGGAGGGGATTTAGAGGAGATTCATTAGGTTGATTCCAGAGTTGAGATGGTTGGCTTATGAGGAGAGATTGAGTAGACTGCCACTGTACTCACTGGAATTTCAAAGAACGAAGGAGGTTCTTACTGAAACAAATAAAATTATGAAGGGAATAGATAAGATAAAAGCAGAGAGGTTTTTTTCCACTGGTGAGTGAAACTAGAACTAGAGGGCATAGCCTAATAATGATCCTATTCCGAACCTCAATAATAGCAAATAACTCAATATTTGCTCCTATTGGATTAGGAGATGTGGGTCACTAAATATTATTTTATACAAGCGAAAACGATTCCATAGTATGTAAGATAGAATGACTTCAAATTGTGAATTTATGTTCAATTTTTTACAGCTCCATAACCTCACAAAGTTGAAATTTTGATCAATTTGGTTTAATAGTACAACAGAAGCACATTTTAATAACAAAATGTTTCCAAAGAAAGGAGTAAAACACATTGAATATATAAATCACATGCAATCATTGTTATTTCAAGAAAATAAAAGAAAGGCCTTTTATTTACCAGATCAATTAAAACATACCTCTGTTGTCCTTAATTTAATTTGGTCTGGGCCTTTGCTTTGAGTCAATATTGCAAGCTTCCACTGAGTGAGCAGATGTACCAACAATTTCAGAGAGCTGTCAAGAAGGTTCTGTTGAGTATCATTCACCTCGCGAAGTAAGAAATTAATGAACCCAAACAATACATCTTCCCTCCAGTCAGCAAAATCAACAAGAAGACTCTGAAGAGAGTTTTGTGCAATGTGGCGAAGTTCATCATCCATATGGATAGTTAGCCTAAAGTGGAGTTGAAAAATGTTGTTATTAAAATATGTAGTTTTCCCCACATTAGACACTATCATTCTGCTCAGCATATTAGCTAAGTGGAAGTTAAACTTTTATAACTGTTTTAATACACATGTTGGAATATACAACTTAGGTTGTACATTTTCTATAAGTTTTACATTCATTGTAGAGTGCAAGCACAATCAAGTAATCAATCAAAAAACACCTATAGTAATAAAGAACAAAGAACAAAGAAAATTACAGCACCAGAACAGGCTCTTCAACTCTCCATGCCTGCATCGACCATTCTGCCCTCTACCCTTCTAGAAATCATATCCCTCTACTCACATCCTATTCATGTATTTGTCCAGACACCCCTTAAAACTCATTATTGTACCTGCTTCCACAACCTTCCCTGGCAGTGAGTTCCAGGCACCCATCACCCTTTGTGTAAAGAACTTGCTCGTACATCTCCTTTAAATCTTGCCCCTCACACCTTAAACCTATGCCCCCAAATAATTGACTCTTCCACCCTGGGAAAAAGCTTCTGAATATCTACTCTGTCCATACTCATAATCTTGTAGGCTTCTATCAGGTTACCCCTCAACTTCTGTCGTTCCAGTGAGAACAAACCAAGTTTCACCAATCTCTCCTCATAGCTAATGCCCTCCATACCAGGCAACATCCTGGTAAATCTTTTCTGTACCCTCTCCAAAGCCTCCACATCTTTCTGGTAGTGTGGAGACCAGAATTGTACACTATATTCCGTGTGGCTTAAGGTTCTATAAAGCTGCAACATGACTTGCCAATTTTTAAATTCAATGCCCCAGCCAATGAAGGCAAACATATTTTCTGCCTTCATGACTACCTTCTCCACTTACACTGCCATGTTCAGTGACCTGTGTACCTCTGTCTATCAATACTCTTAAGGGTTCTGCCATTTACTATATATTTCCTATCTGTACTAGACCATCCAAAATGCATTACCTCACATTTGTCTGGATTAAACTCCATCTGCCATCTCTCCACCCAAGCCTCCAACCGATCTATATCCTGCTATATCCTCTGATGGTCCTCATCGCTATCCACAAATCTATTAATGTCATCGGCAAACTAACGAATCAAACCAGTTACATTTTCCTCCAAATCATTTATGTATGTTACAAGCAGCAAAAATCCCAATACTGATTCCTGCGGAACACCACTTGTCAAAGCATGTTATTGAAAGTTTGTTGTTGAAAATTTGTTAACTGATATAATAAATGCATGATGAACCAATCTATACTGTGACAAACTAAAGGAAGAATAAAAATAACAACAGATAGTGCAAGGTTATGTCAAGGTGTCCTCTATAGTCTGAAGTAGGAACTGAACTACTACTGAACAAATCGTACAGATAACATGGAAGACATTGTACATGCCATGAATGTGGGACTTTAATGATTCCTATATGGCTAATTTTAACTGATAGCAATACACATACCTTGCAAGTAAGTCAATTAATTCCAGTTTTGACATTCCATCAGGTATTATTCGTGGAACAGCAGCTACACTGGTTCTAAAAAGGTCAATTTTTGGTTTCCTCTCACCCCTGAATCAATATGGAGAGCAATCAGTTTATAACTTAAAAAGAAAAGAAGCTATAATATTGTATTTTTGTGTATTTAATCAACTAGTTAGAAAATTTTATCCATTTCTAAGCAACTTTAAAAGAAGAGTTTCAATTAGGCACAACAATTTAAACAGCTTAGAACTGTAAGAAATCCTGTCCCATTATTTCAACAGTGTGAGGCTAGAATAATTAAAAAAACACAAATACTGCACATGCTGGATTTGAAATGAAAGTCTAAAAATGCAGGAAATGCTCAACAGGCGAGGCAGCATTCATGAGACAAATTCAGAGTAAATGGGCAAAATTTCTTTTCTGTCTGTGAACTTTGCCACGGTTTTTTAACTCAGCAATGGCAATAGCATCCTGCTTCCAGACTAATCACGAACAAGGGTGGGATGACGTGCATAATCTATCATAGGAAGGATCTATAGTTCAAGGAAGCCTAGAACATGCAGGAAAGGTTGAATGTTATATTGATTCCTGTGACTTCGGTACCCACAGACATGGAAAGGAGATTTGGGAAAATTGGCCCTGGGTGTTGAGACTCTTACCTGGAGGTTTTACAATGATGTCCGAGGGACTAAAGTGACGGGATGTTTGTCAAAAGTTGGAGGACAAAGCAACCTCTCCAACCAAGCAGGTATGGCAGCACAATGGCACAGTGCTTAGCACTGCTGCTGCATAGTGCCAGGGACCTGGATTCAATTCCAGCCTTGGATCATTGTCTGTGTGGAGTTGGCATATTCTCCCTGTGTGTGTTTCCTCTGGATGCTCCAGTTCATCCCAAAGATGTGCGGGTTAGGTGGACTAGCCATGCAAAATTGCCCCTTGGTATCAAGGGGACTAGCAGATTAAATACGTGAGGTTACGGGGATAAAGCACGGGTGGGAATGTGGTTGTTGCAGACTCAATGGGCTGAATAGCCTCCTCTGCACTGTAGGGATATCTATGATTTCTATGAATGTGGCCGAGGAAGGCAATAGCATGTGTGATACCATAAACCTGACAAAAGTATACCAAAAGGATTCTGGATCTCAGGAGGATTTGGAATGTGAGTGACTCTTGGGTGCCAAGTCTCAAACTCTGACTTCCCTGGCACTTCCAGTATATCCAGTCTTAAGACAATACACTTGCAGTTGCATTCATACCTTTCCCTCCAGGCATCTCACATCAGCGTCAACATTCAACCTTGTCCTTTTCTTTCCAGCCCTCACAGTCACCCTCCACAATTATTGTCCTTCTCTCCTATGCATACAAGCCATTTCCTAACACTCGTACCTCACAGTTTTCTCTCCTTGCAGAAAATAATTAGCAATCTTGGAGAATTGCACCTTATTGGTCAATGATAGTGCGTGCTCATCTAGTCTACTGCGAAGGAGGTCTTGTTCCAAGGGGCTGCAGATGACAACAATGATGGGCCGTAAAGGCTTGACATAGCTGTAATATTGCTGCTCACCATGCCAACTTGGTAGTGCCAACCTGTACCATGGGGCATTACCAGGCCACTGGCTGACCATCTCCCTTTCTCCCAGTGGCTTTATTCACTTTTACGCCTTCAGGGGAATCCCACAACAGGTTCCCATCTGGATGATCCTGCTATAAATCACACCAACATGATATCAGTGTCGTTTGAACATATGGCGGGGGGGGTCAATATACGATGGGGGGGGGTTAATGAGATTAAATACATTAAAATGAATGGGAATCATATTTACCTCCGTTATGTCACTAGTGAGGGGTGGGGAAAATTGGAAGTTATGACTTTGCCATCAAGATCTGGGTTCCAGGGTTTCACTGCATCTTGAGGCCCCACTGTCATTCCCGTGGACGACAAGTGTGGGCTCTAAATCACCCCGCAAGATTCAAACCAAAAACAACAGATTTATTCTAGGAAGTCTTCTCTGTACAGAGTCCAAACTAAAAGTAAAACAACATCTTCTACAAATTCCTAGTGATGTCACCATCAAATCATGTGATCAGCTTTTAAAGCAATCCTGCTACGGGGGTGGCATGGTAGCAGAGTGGATAACACTGCTGCTTCACAACTCCAGGGACCTAGGTTTGATTCTCGGCTCAGGTCACTGTCTGTGTGGAGTTTGCACATTCTCCTCATGTCTGCATGGGTTTCCTCCAAGTGCTCTTGTTTTCTCCCATAGTCCAAAGATGTGCAAGTTAGGTTGATTGGCCATGCTAAAATTGCCCCTCAGTATCCTGAGATGCATAGGATAGAGGGATTAGCGGGTAAATGTAGGGATATGGGGTAGGGCCTGGATGAGATTGTGGTCAGTGCAGACTCAATGGGCTGAATGGTCTCTTTTTGCATATAGGGTTTCTATGATTTTCTATGCTACACTTTTAAATATATAACACTCCTCCCCCTTTATTGTTGCAATCATGACAACAAATTACTGTAACGTTATACGTAGGATAAATAATGTGCTAAACGCAATATGATGCATCATTACTCATTATATAGTCAGTAAGAAAGTTAATCAGGAAGACATCTATTCCTCTTTGGTTATATACAGTATTCAGGAACTTGATTGTCCTTTACACTAGAAGTAGATTTGGAACTTCAGCAGACATTTCTTCTCTTGGACTAATTTTGCATCATTATCATGTGATATAGGAGCAAAGACAAATTACCAGACAACTCAGATTCAACTAAATCTTCTGTACTAATATTCACAACACCAGGAACTCAAGACGTTGATGCTTCTGACTAAGAAATCATTTTGAGGTGACAACAATTAGTCAGCATGAGATTGCCAAACTAGTTCATCTTCAATTTGAACTGTTAGAAATTGGACCTGTTTTTGCCAAAACTATGCTGCTTTCCATTTCTTACTTATGGCATAATTATATGCAGACACCCAATCTAGTTGAAATGGACATTGTTTTATCCCTACTTCTCATCTAGTAACTTGAGATTGTTGTTGACGCTGTGCTATCTCTGACATTTTTGGAGAGAGTAACAAATCAATGTAATTCTCAACATTCCCTTTAAGAATAGTAATGCAGATGAACCTTCAGTAGTGTTTCTATAAGATGCCACAAAGCTATTCACACAACATGATAATGAAACTTGCTCTTTTTTTGAAGCTTTTAAATCATGTTCCAAGCAGAATTAGGCCACTTGGCCCATTGAGTCTGCTCCACTATTCAATCAAGGCTGATATTTTTCTCATCCCTATTCTCCTGCCTTTTCCCCAATACATCTGATCCCCTTTTTAATCAAGAACCTATCTATCTCTCTCTTAAAGACATGCAATGACCTGATCTCTAAAGCCTTCTGCAGCATAAGAGTTTCACAGATTCACTATCCTTTGGCTGAATAAATACCTCCTCTGCTTTGTTTTAAAGGATCATCCTTCCAGCCTGGGGTTGTGCCCTCTGGTTCTAGTTTTTCCTACTAGTAGAAATATCCTCTTCACATCCATTCTATCCAGGCCTCATAGTGCATATAAGCTTTAATAAGATCACCCCTCATCCTTCTAAACTCCAACAAGCACAGGCCCAGAGTTTTCAACTATTCCTCAAATGACAAGCTCTTTATTCCAGGGATCATTCTTGTGAACCTCCTCTGGACTCTTTCCAAGGGCAGCACATTCTTCCTTAGATATAGGGCTCATAAATGCTCATAATACTACAAATGAGGTCTGACCAGAGACTAATACAGCCTCGGAAATACGTTGCTGCTCTTGTATTCTAGCGCTCACGACATGTATGCTAACATTGCATCTGCCTTTCTAACTGTCGAATGAACCTGCACACTAACATTAAGAGAATCTTGAACAATGTCTCCCAAGTCCTTTTGTGTTTCTGATTTCCTAAGGATTTTCACAAAATAGTCTATGACTGCATTTTTCCTTCCAAGGTGCACAACCTCACTCTTTTCCACATTATATTCCATTTGCCACTTCTTTGCCCCCTCTCCTAACCTGCCCAAATCTTCTGCAGCCCTCCGCTTCTTCAATACTACCTATCTCTCTACATATCTTTATATCATCTGCAAAATTAGCAACACTGTCTTCAGTTCTTTCTTCCAAATCGTTAATGTATACTGTGAAAAGTTGTGGTCAGCACCGACTCCTAAGGCATGCCAGTAGTCAATAGTAAAGGAGGTAATGGTAGTGTATTTCTTACTCACGCATGAATTGACACTGTCCAATCTTTTTTTCAATCTGAGCATCCAGACCTGGCTACCAAAAATAACTACACGCTAATTCCTTCATCCAGACTATACCAGGATGTCCTTCATGTAGTTGTTCAAGAACTCTTTCACGTAGACTCGGAGGAATGATCCTTTGACTTCCCCAAAATAGACGCCCACCTTGGATGGTCAACTCAAGCTTTCTTATCACATTTGGTTTTCTAGCTATCATTCTTTTAATACCATATCCATCACCCTCCTCATCATAGGATTATTTCTGGTATGTCTTGAATTTGAGAAGCAATCATGAATGATCTACTAGAGAAGAATAAAGAGTATCAGCAAAACTTATTGTCGGCATCAGCTTAGAAGGTAAAGTATTACCTATTAAGAAGATGCCACGAACAAGTTTCAGCATTAACATGGCACTCTGTTGATGATACTTTATATCCTAAGAGTGTGCAGATAAGATCAGTTGGCATTTTTGTAATCAGCTAGCAGTTAGCAACGACATGTCTTCATACTGCCCCAAAACAGTAAAGGGTTGATGATCAATCAATAATGTGAAATGATGATGATATAAATAATGATGAAACCTTTGTATGCCAAATGTCATACTCAATGCTTTTTTTCTAGCTGAGGAGAGTTAGATTTAGCATTTGTCAAAGTATGCAAAACAAAAACCATTTGCTGTTTTGGTACCAAAGGCATAATATATGAAACTACTGCCAATATTCCATAAGGTGAAGCATCACAAGCAAGCAGTAATGGTAGCTTGGATTAAAATGAATGAATAGTTCAGATTTGTGCAAAACATCTTTGTCATTCATGTGCTTTTTCACATTCTGTTGTCCAGTCACACGACACATTGTAAATTATGTGATGGCTTCAACAAAACTAAGTTAGAAGCAAATCTGCCATAAAAATTAACTAATCCTAGAAAGGACCTCAACTGTGTCACATTCATCAGACATGGTGTTTCTAAAATAGCATCCATCTGTTTAGGTACTTTCTGTAAGCCTTTCCTATCAATAACATGACCCAATACTGGACTCGCATTTGGAAAAGTCACACTTCTCTTTCTTTTTACAAAAACATTTGGGAGACATTTCAATGTTGCTTCTAAATGATTTGAATGCTCCTGTTCATTGGATCCTGCAATTAGAGTATCATCTAGGTAACATTGTACACCAGAGAGACCACTTAAAATCTCATTCGTTGATCTTTGGAAAATGATTGGTGTGTGGATGTTATCCTAAAAGCAATTGTTTTATGATGGAAAAGATCTTTATAAGTAATCATGATAAGCAACAGTTAAGATTCCATGATTACGTCTGTCCGTAAATATGCTTGTGAAAGATCAATCTTGCTGAATTTCTACCCACCTGATATTTCAGCAAACAAATTTTCAATTAAAGGAAGGGGATATTAAAAGCAAGTTCACTGGATTTATGGCTGTTTTAAAATCACCATAAACATGAACCATCTGCTTTCATGACAAGTATGATTGGGATAGCCTAGTCATTTATTATAACCAGCTCTAGCACACTAATTCTTTTTTGACCTTGAGAAGTACTCATTGCCTATTAAACTTTATCTTGACTTTTACTTGAACTCCCTTCCTTGAGCCAAGTGCCTTTTCATGTATACGCTTGTATTTATTCAGAGACTGCCACAGATCTGTTCTGGCATCGACCAAACTATTGACAGCATTCCAGTTAAGCTTTATCTTCTCCAAACATGATCTCTCAAATAGGGGTCGAAAATTACCGTGGACCACATAGAGAGGCACCTTCACTGTTTATCCACGCAATTCTACCTTTTAACTACATGGTGTCTTCATTGTATGTCTTTAAAATCATATCAGCTGGTTTTAAAGGTAGATGTTTTAGCTTTTATTGATTTGTAGTCTCAGGAATTAAAGATACAGCTGCAACATTATCAACCTCCATCCTAATATGTTGTCTACTTAACTTTGGAATCACTAGAATCTGTATGATCCACCCTGTTTATTGCAACTCTTCATCATATTCCTTGACATTCTCTTCTTCACAGTCATAATTCTTTCTTCCATGTGTAAATTATTTTGTAGTATACAATTTATGCTTCTTGAAGGTACCCAGATTCTTTTTCTGAATGTTATTCTCAGAGGAAGTTGGTGTAGCTCAATAAGCTTTTGCAATGTGACCTATTTTGCCACAATTCTTGTATTCACTTTCCTTGTTCCAGCATTCACTTGCTAAATAGATTAATTTGGCACATATGGCTGTTGCTGTTATCACTTTTTGTGGGGAGTTCCCAACTTTTAGATCTTCATTCCTGCACTACTTTGTGAAACCTATTTTTCAGCCAGTTCCATTGCCATGGCAATTTTTGCTGCTGCCTTTAACATCAAAATATGTTCAGTAAGCAATCTTTTTTAGATAGCCTCATTTAGGAGACTACAAACTAAACAATCTAAGAGTATATTTCAATGATTCACCAAATTTATAATGTCATGCCAGGCTTTTTAAGGTTCATACTCCTCAATGCTTTTGTCTTCTAATTAATTCCTCCAGAGGAACCTGAATTGTTCTGCAATAATCAATGGCTTTGCAGTGTAATGCTCTTCGAAAGTCTTTGTCAAGTCATCGTATGTTTAGGTTCCTGGCTCTTCTGGATTAAGAGCCCGGGCAAATTGTAGGTTTTATTTCCAATCGTACTGAGAAAAACTGGTACAAGCAACTTGTTTGCAATTTTATTTGCTTATACAAAGTATTGAAACCACTCTAGAAAGCAATTTCATTATTCATTTTCTTCATTGAAAGGGTCCATGGATCCTAATTGGCCTATCATTTCTTTTTCAGCCACTATTGATTTAAGACTGCTCAGAACATTTTTTTTTACTGTATTTACTGTATTCCTTTTTTAACCTGGATATCACTGACTTGATGTATTTTTTTTAAAATGACCCCATCCCTCTTTTCAGTTACCAGACACCACCTGGAATCTCACCCTTCTCTGATTGGAGAAAAATTCTCTTTTAAACCACACTAAAGGCTTCTTTATTATTTGGTTTTCCTGCAGTGGCACATCAACCTTTAATTCTGTTGCTGCATCTCCCCGGCCTTCTAATTTTCAAAATGTGACAACTCATTATATTTTTTCTTCTATTACGATCTTTTCTCAATGTTCCCAGTGAAACTAAATCCAAACTCATCACCAATTTTCATTTTGTGGCATACCCTAATTATGTTTGAGGTTGTGGGTTTTAAACAGAAAGAAAAGCTGTGGTTTGCACATGTAGATTCAAACTAATAACAATTGATTTATTCTCAGAGGTTTTGAAAATAAAACAGCAAAAATCTAATGTCATCACTATCAAATCCTGTGATCAGCCCTTAATGCGATCAAGCAATCCTTTAAAATGTATAACCATTGTCCAAAGATCTTCAACATTTTCCCTGATGTACTTTTCCCTCTATGAACAAATATGGTAATAAACAATATCGATACATAGCAATTACACATAAAACACAACTCTACAGACAAAGATAAGTATCTGGCTGCCATCTGCTTAAGCAGTTAACAGAAGTATTGTTTCTAAATCCATTCAACTCTCAAATGCATTGCACTGGCATGAACAATTACAATAAGCTGTGGTCTATCTACCATAACCCTTTAATTTTCCCCTATCCTTTCAAAATTTCAGCATCATGCAATTTTCCATTCCAATCAGTGGTATGCTCCTTGTAAATGTTCAAATCTGGACCCTCAACTGTGTTAATTATTCAAATAACTTTATCACAAAGATTGAATAGTATTAGCATATGACATTTCTACTTACATTTGTAACAGCTTTGAGTCATTTGGAAATGATGCACACTGTACATAAAATCAGCTGCATCCTTTCACCATTAACACAAAACAGAATTCTGCATGAATTATATGCTTACTTACGTGATCATGTCTTCAGGCTCTTTGTTCAATATCTGTGTATTGGTCAACATCATACAACGCCCAACTTCTTTGTCAAGGTGTCTTAAGATGCTATCTAGGGCTTTTCTTAGTTGTGGATAGTACAGAGACATTCCTGTTGAGTTGAGGGTAAAATCTATTTTTAGAATACTTCTGATAGATTTCATTAAGTTAAAGCATTGACTCTAAATTTCCTTGCTATCCACAGCATCAGTACCATTATTATACTACTCGAAAGTTTTATTTTGCTGCAATTCGCTTCTAATGCATTGTATAAACAAACTCAAATAGGTTGCTAGCATTGTGAACAATCTGATTCAGCCTGGGACAGTGGCGAAGGAAGGTGATGGAGTTGATGCTAATATGGCACTGTTCAATGTTCTTAGTATGCTATCTCCTCCCTAAAGCATTATGAATAACATCAGCTTACAGGTTAGAAAGTCTGTTCCTTGTCTTCCACCTGTCCCAGGACAGCCTGCTTCCAGGACCTATAAAAACATAGTACATTTTTTTCAAATTTTCTTTATTTTTCTTCCAATAGTGGGAAGACTGGTGCCATTGTTTGGTCAGATCTTCAAATTCCTTTCCTGGGCTACCAACTCCATCCCTCTCCTTGGCAATTATTTGACAATAAACCAGAATGTTTGACCCTGAGGTGAACTTCTGATCACATATTTGTACAATAATCAACAGTGCCAATTTCCACCACTGTAATTTCACACAATGTGGCTCATGCCTCAGCTCATCTGCTGCTGAAATTCTTACTCATGCCATTGCTAATTCTAAACTGGATGACTCCAACTCAATTCTGGCTTATCTTCCACATCCTCTGCAAATTTGAGGTCATCCAAAGGTCTGCTGACCTTATCCTAACTTTCAATGCATCTTGTTCATCAATCACTGGCTTATTTATTACCTTCAGATGAAGAAACATCTTGACTTTAAAATTTCAATCATTGTTTTCAAATCCTTCCATGGGTTTTGCCATCATCCCCTGTAATCACCTCCAAATCCACAAATCTGCGCTCATCTAATTCTAGCCTCTTGAGCATCCCTGACTTTAATCATTGCACCAATGGTGGCCAAGCCTTCGGTTATCATAGAACCATAGAATCCCTGAAGTCTAGAAAGAAGCCATTCGGCCTATCAAATCTGCACCAACTCCCCAAAAGATCATCCCACCCAGGCCCTCTTCTCTACCCTATCCCCCAAACCCTGCGCAATTACCATAGCTGTAAATGCTGTTGGACAATTAAACAACTCACTGGAGAAGAATGCTCCACAAATATTCCCATTCTCAATGATAGCGGGACACATCATATGAGTATAAAAGATAAGGCTGAAGCATTCACAACAGTCACAAAAGTTGGAGGTGTCAAATGGATGATCCTCCTCAGCCTTCTCTGAAGGTCCCCAGCATCATAAATGTCAGTCTTCAACCAATTCAATTCACTCCACGTGAAGGCACTGGATACTACAAAGGCTGTAGTCCCTGACAATAGTCTGGCAATAGTACAGAAGACTATTCTACCTCCACTACATATCCTTGAACAGTAAGAAGCAAATTTAACATGACCAATTCACGTAACCTGCACACCTTTGAAATATGGGAGGAAACCTGAGCACCCAGCAGAAATCACGCATACACAGAGTAACATGCAAACGCCACCCGAGGTCAGAATCAAATCCGGGTCCTGGCACTGTGAGGCAGCAGTGCTAACCACAGTGCCATCTTGACCTTTGTTACAATCTAGGCCTTAAGCTTTGGAATTCCCTTCCTCTGCATCTTCACCTATCTACCTGTTACGATGGAAGGTCATAGAAGAAGCAGCTGAAATGATTGACCTCCGAACTCTACAACTGTCTTTCTTTGTTACTGCTATGACTCCACCAGCAGTTGGATTTAAAATTGGTGTTGCTAAATTCTTACTGAGTTCTTACTACTCCAGTCCAACGCCGGCATCTCTACATCATGTCCACCAGCAGCAGCAGAGGATTTTCCCTCTGATTCCTATTTAGAACTCCTTGATGCCACACTCGGTTAAATGCAGCTTTGGTGTCAAGGGCAGTCACTCTCACCTCACCTCTGGAGTTCAACTCTTTTGTCCATGTTTGAACCAAGTTTGTAATAGAGTCAGGAGCTGAGTGACCTTGGCAGAATCCAAACTGAGTATTGGTGAGCAAATTATCACTAAGTAAGTGTTGCTTGATAGTACAATTGATGACTGTTTCCATCACTTTACTGATGATCAAGAATAGGCTAATAGGGTGACAATTAGCAGGGTTGGATTTGTCCTGTTTCTTGTGTAGAGGATATACCTGGCCAATCAAGTCGATAAGGTTGTTAAGAAGCTTTTATTGTAGGAGGATTGAATTTCGGAGCTGTAACGTCATGTTGCAACTGTACAAAACTCTAGTGCGGCCGCACTTGGAGTATTGTGTGCAGTTCTGGTCCCTGTTCTGCGCTGTAATGTTCTATGTTCTATGTTCTAATTCCCAACATTGCTGGATAAATGCCAATGTTATAGCTGTACTGGGATAGCTTGGCTAGGATCTTGGCAAATTCTGGAGCACGTCTTCAGTACTATTGCCAGACTATTGTCAGGGACCATAGCCTTTGTAGTATCCAGTGCCTTCACGTGGAGTGAATTGAATTGGTTGAAGACTGACGTTTATGATGCTGGGGACCTTCAGAGAAGGCTGAGATGGACCATCCATTTGACACCTCCAACTGAAGACTGTTGTGAATGCTTCAGCCTTATCTTTTATACTCATATGATGTGTCCCTCTATCATTGAGAATAGGAATATTTGTGGAGCATTCTCCTCCAGTGAGATGTTTAATTGTCTAACTGCATTTACAGCTAGATGTGGTAGAAATGCAGAGCTTAGATCTTATCCATTGGTTGTGAAATTGTTTAGCTCTGTCTTTTATTTGCTGCTTATGCTATTTGGCATGCACGTAGCCTGTATTATAGTTTCACCAAGTTGACACTTCATTTTTAGGTATGCCTGATGTTGTCCCTGACATGCCCTCCTGCACTGTTCATTAAACCAGGATTGATCCTCTGCATTCTGGTCATTCTAGAGTGGGAATGAGGAATATGTTGAGCCATGAAGTTACAGATTGTGGTTGAGTACCATTCTGCTGTTGCTGTGGCCCACAGCGCCTTATGGATGTCCAGTCTTGAGTTGCTAGATTTGAGATCTTTCCCATAAAGCAAGATGGTAGTACCACACAACATGATGGGGGGTATCTTGAAGGTGAAGGTGGGACTTTATCTCCAGAAGGACTATGCAGAGGTCACTCCTACCAATACTGTCTTGGAGAGATGCAGCTGCAGCAGGCAGGTTTATGAAGGTGAGGTGACCAATGTGTTCTCCTCCTGTTGATTCCTTACTGCCTGGCACAGTCTTAGTTCTATGAGCTTTGTTCATTAGGACGCACCCAACTTGGTCTACTGAACTAATTTTGGTGATGGACAATGAAGTCCCCTACCTAGAATACATTCTGCATCCTTATTATCACCTCAGTGCTTCCCCTACTGATGTTCAACATGAAACAGTATTAATTCATCAGCTGAGAGATGATGGTAATCAAGAGGAGATTTCCTTGCTCATGTTTTATCTAATGCTATGAGACTTCATTGAGTCTAGAGTTGATGTCAGGACACCCAGGGCAACATCCTCCTGGCTGTATAACACTATCTAACCACCTCTGTTGGATCTGTCTTAAGGTGGGTCAGGACACACCCAAGAATAGTGGTGTCTGGAACAATATCTGTAAGGCATGATTCTGTAAATGTGACTATCTCAGGCTGGTGCTTGACTGGTTTTTGAAATTAGTCTCACAATTTTGGCACAAGCCTTCAGATGTTAGCAATGACAACTTTTCAGAGCTGACTGGGTTGGGTTTGCTATTGTCATTTCCGATATCTAGGTCGATGCCACATGGTCCATCCAGTTTATTATTTTCTTGTTTACAGTTTTTTCCTGTGGCAGTTGAATACAAGTGAGTGGCTTGCTAAGCTATTTCAAAGTGCAGTTAAGAGTCAACCACATTGCTCTCCATACTTCTGGTTCATGTGACACCAGAATTCTCCACTGACCTGACAAAGGGGCAAATCCTGAAAGCTTGTGGGTTTACTATCAAATAAATTTGTTGGACTTTAACCTGGTGTTGTGAGACTTCTTACTATGTTTACTCCTGGTTCACACAACAGTGGTGCAGCAATCTGAAATGGAGGTAACTAGTGATTTAAAAGGCTAGCTGCCCATCATTTGAGGATGGGAAAAATCCAGTCCTGCCCCCACAATGATGGTTCGGGGATGAGACTGATATTTCGTCCAGTTCTGGGATTTTTGCAATGACAGAAGACCTCTCTGTTAAAGTGAAAATCAGGACCTAATTTTTAACATTTATATCTCTTGACATCAAAAAGGCCTATTCCTATTTCTTAAATTGAGATGCTCTTCTTAAGGTTTGTGAACTTGAACATCCAAATCTCTTTGCTTTTCTATATGAAAGCTTTTCTAGTTTTCAGCCTACAAAATACAACTATTACTTCTTTAACCTAAATATATCAGCTAACATTCACTGCTGTTAACTTCTATCCACAATATCTTTTCCCAGAACATGTTATCAATATCCCGTTGTAACTTAATTATGTACTCAAAATTATTTTTTACTTTAGGATCATCTACAAATTTGGACACCAGTCTCTCTAATTCAATTTCCAAACTAGTAATTCTATTACATGTATTAAAAATATTTCACAATGCATGTGGAATTTGACTTGACAGAACTTTATATTAAAAATTCAAATTGGATTCTCTTATCCTTCTGCTATAACTCAAAAATTCCATCCCATTGCTATCAAAAAATATAACTTTGTTATATTACAACATACAATTTACCGATCATTTTTGCTTCTTCCTCTGTCAGAGTTTTACTCAAGTAAGTTTTCTTCACCCTCAGTGTATTGCCAGAAGGGAGTGTAGCTCCTGTGTTAGGCATTGGTGGTTCCCCATCCTTCTGCTGCAAATTGTCAGCAACTACAAGGAAGGCTCTTAATCCAATGTTCATTCTCTGTAAAGCATATCATGGAAGTACAGAGTTAATATTTTGTTCTGAAACAACAACCTTCTTTACTATATATAAGTCAGGATTAAAATTACACCCATTATTATGCCAATATATGGCAAGCCTTTATTAGGAATAAAATTTTATATTGATCTCTAGAAAGTTCTGTCTATTTTTTATCAAGCATTTTCTTGGATTCGGAGTATCTTCATCTTAATTTAAATGTTAAATGACATTTTTTATTAAATAAAACCTAACAATAAACCCAGAGAAGATAGCTCTCTCAGGGAGAATTAGCACTTTTAAGAAACAGCTGGATCAACTGAAATAGGAGACTGAGGATAAGAGAGATAGTAATACTAGTAATACAAGGTAAACTAATTTAGAAGGAAAATTTTAGACCAATAGGCTGTAGGATCTGCCAACAAGTGAGGAGCTCCTGGTGGTATAGGCAAAGGAAGCCAAACTTCTGAAGTAGGAGACTGAACTTTTCTGGTCTTGTGGTGATGGGTTTGGAAGATAGGAAACTACTGAGGAAATTTCCCTGATCTGTACTGGAAACAAAGTCAGTCACCCATTCTGATGCATCCTACCACTGGTACCATGATATATTCTGCTTTCAGTACACTTGAAGGATACTGCTTGGTCATCATGAAGCAGTCTTGTATAAGTTACAATTATGTCCATATTAACAAAGACAATGTTCATATTTACAGTAAATATGGAGCGGACTCCATACTATACCTTACAAGTTACTATACCATCTCTGGACTGGTCCTAGCTCTAGGTTAATGTGCTTTCTTACATCACCGTGTGAGTGGGATTGTGTTCAGTCTCATGTTAACCCTTTAGGTATCAAATTCTGCTCCTACACAGTCCATCAAGGTGGGCAGTCAATTAGGATAATTAAGGGCTAATTTCTGAAGACAATGGCAATTTTTCACCATTGGAGTGGCCCCGAGTAAGCAGTTGGTAGCTTCTTGAATACATCCCCCTGATAGAACACTGAGGGACAGAGTCATTGGTGCCAGAGATTTCATTTCTGAATGAAGAAGCTGCTTGGATGAAAGGTTTATCTGTGGCCAACATTCCACACCTTATAGCCATACCACTATGGGCCTCCTCATTGTTACTTTTAAAGATATCAGAGAGCACCCTTGCGAATGCCTTTCTGCCTCAGCATTCCCACCTCAGGCAATGGGTCTGCTGGCTGGCCTGTGCTGTGAATCCTCTGGTCAGGCCTGCTGCCTTAAGAACTGCTTGCAATGCTTAATGAGGCAGCAAACCCAGAGACTGACAATTAGGAGGTCACCTATTAGGAGTTTGCGCCAGGAGTAGCAGCAGCATGCAGAATTAGGCATTCAATTCATTCCAGTGTTGGAGTCCTGACACCTGCTGGAAAATTCAACCAATGGTGTCCTGTTTGGGACAAGCATCAGGGAAAGAAACTGATATTTGATTGGTATCTGCATAAGATGCATTTAATTTTTCAATTATTCAGCTTGAAAAGTTCTAATTCATTTCAACTTAATGTTAGCCAGGCAGTCTTACAAAATACAGTTGGTTGTGGAACCAAGGATTTGATGAAGCCACACTCTTAATTACATAAATTTACAATTTCTTTCAGTGATAGAAAACTTGCAAATATTGTCATTTGCTACTTTAAAATTTACTGTACCTTGTGACTTTTTTTTTGACATGAATTTAGAATTTAAATCACTAACAAGAAAACAGAAGATTTTTTTTCCATAGACATGGAATCATCCTTTCTACTAAGAACCTTAAAGTAAAAATATAGTGAAATAAAGTAATATGTACCTCAGGATTTAGACTGAAGGTCTTTGGTGACTTTCCAACACTAAGAAGGTCAAATATAATTTCCTTCATCGCAAAATCTAGTCGCTCCTGATAGATGGGAAAATATTTCTTAAATTGCTTTAAAATCAAAGATGAAGTTGTTCATTTTGGCAGGAAGAATGGGTATTACTTCAATGAAAAACAACTGTAGAATTCCAGGTTGCAGAGGGATCTACATGTTCTAGAGCATCAAGCACAAAAATAGCATGCAGGCACAAGCAAGTAATTCAGAAGTCTAATAGAATGCTATTGTTTATTAGGCGAGGAATTGAAAATAAAAGTAAACATGTTATGCTTCAATTATACACGGCATTGATGAAATCACATTTCGAATACCATGTGCAGTTTTGATCTCCTTATTTAAGAGTGTAAATGCATTGGAGACAGTTCAAAGAAGGATTACTAGATTGATAATGAATAGACTGTCATATGAAGATAGGTTGGACAGCTGGGGTTGTTTCCCATTGGAGTTCAGAAGAATAAGGGGCCACCTGATTGAAATATGCAATATCTGGGACAGTCTTGATAAGATGGATGTGAAAATGATGTTTCCTCTTGTCAGTATAGAATTAGGAGACATTGAGCCCGATTTTAGCATTGCTTTGCACCCGTTTTCGGGCACAGAAACATGGTAAAGTTGGGTGTGAGGCCATTAACAAGATCGACTCCTGCGTCGCGCAGATGGCCACTTTATTGAGACCCAGGAATGGATACAATCTGATTTGCGCATTAAATGTGCGCAATGCAATTTGTATGCATTTAAATTGAATTAATGAACTGCCCACCCAACTTTATCAGCATTTCCCTCTTTACCACTGTGTTTGCAGATCCAGAATCGCACTGAAATGGACATACTGAATAGAAGTCTGAATCTGATGTTCCAGCTGCTGAAGAGGCAAGCCCAGGGCTTCCAACGGTTCCCTGACTCAGATCAGTGGTGGTGGTAGTGGAAGGAGAGTTGGGGCATTTCATTCGTTGATGATGGGGGGGAGAAGGATGGAGGCCCAACATTGTCTGGTGGTGGTGGCGGTGATGGTGGTTGATAGGGGGTGGGATTGATCCTTGTCTGGTTTGGGCAGGAGGGAGACCAGATCATTTTCTGGTGAGGGGTTGGTGAGGGAGGAAGCGGGTCAGATGTACCTCAGGTGGGGGGGTTGGAATTGAGGCCAGATCATTCTTGGGGACGGACGGGCAGGGTGGGTAAGATGTATCTCTGGTGGAGAGGTGGGGGGTGGGGGGCAGATTGATCTCTGGTGGTGGGGGGGGAAGGAGGTCATGATTGGTCAGGGTAGCAGGTGGATAAGGGGGGGCAGTAATGTCTGTGGGGGCCAACACTTCTGCTTTTTATTCCCAAACCACTTTCTCCGCTTTCCATGGATCAGAGTGATCTGACATGAGCGCGTTTGTTCAAATTTTTTTCTAACTGCACATACGCAGCTCAGAGCTCCGGTCATTTTGGGTATGCTAAACCACGCCCACAACACGATTTAGACTTGCAATTTTTTTTCAGGCTGAGTGCTTATGGGGCTGCCTGAAAGCAGATTTCCAAGTCAGATCTGAATTGCACTTAGATTCAGCACTTAGAATGAAAATGATAAAAACAGGCCTATTGTCTAAAAATTAGGAGTCACCCTTATAGGGCAAAGATTAGAAGGACTTTTTTCTTTCATTAAGATATGCTACTTTGGAATTGTATCAGACTATAAGACAATAAGGCATATGAACAGGATCAGCCACTCAGCCCATCAAATCCTCTCTGCAATTCAATCATGGAATTCTCAGCCTCAGAAAGTAGTGGAGGTGGATCAATAAATATCTTTAAGGCAGAGTTTGTGAAATTTTTATTAGGTAAGGGAATCAAAGTTACTTTATGGGTAGAAGGAATATGAAATTTGAAACCATGATTATATAGAATAGCAGAGCAGATTTGAGACACTGAATGGCTCACCCCTGCTCCTATTTCATATAAAAACAGAAAATATTGGAAGTACTCAACAGGTATGTCAATATGAACATTCCAACATTTTCTGTTTTCATTTTAGATTTCCATCAGCAATATTTTGCTTTTGTGATCTGTAAAGAAATATTATTTGCGATTTTTATACAAAGACCTTGCTGGGTTGCCAGTGGAGGTGAAATTTATCTTGGGCAGTATGCAAAATAGATAACATCATATCAACAGCCTCTTTTTCACTCCACCTAATAGTCTCTAACATTGGAAATTAATAATTAGCATTACAACTCAAGGGTTAAAATTTTCAGCCACCCTAGGCAGATATCATTCTAATAGGTCTCAATCGAATCTTTACATTGAACGTGCTAAAACTGAATTTCCAGGACAGTGAAATTTTACGATACTTAAAAAAATGCAACTTGCTCCAAGAATCTCAAATCTTTGTTACATAAATGCAGCTCCCTTATTTTGATCTTTTGGATTAAAGGGACTATGGGCAAATCCAATTAAAAATAATCCAATATTGAAGTAGAGGGGAAGAAATTGATTCTCTCCTTTCAACTTTACCCCTCTGTAACTTAATGCTCCTAGAACTGTTGGACTTTAATTCAAATTTGCACTTGAAGCAATGTACATGAGCTAACTTGGGAAGATTGGTTGCAAACAGCATACTTCCTTTTCAGTCAATATAAAATATTCATTTACGATTCACTTCTAAACTATGTTCATATCAGAAAATCTAGTCTTGTTATTTGCATTATAGTGACATTTTTACTTCACTTTTGAATTCTATTTCCTGCAATACATTTGCTTATTGCAACTAGAAATAAACTAATCAGTTGGTACCATTTGGAGAGAATAGTTATAAATTGTAGCACAACAATATCAGTTGCTGCATTACCCAAACAAAAAAGATACATTTTAAGGTTTAATCAGTAAAATAGTGTTCAGAGCTTCATTTCTATAGTCAGAGTTTAAAGCAAAGAGGAGAACTTACCCATCAGAGCGAGCAGGGGGACCATGCAAAAGGTCCATCAACCTCAGATGAGATTTTCCAGTTTTGGGGTGAGCACAACTGGAAAATCCTATTCACGCTCTACCCACGGGTTGGAATGTTGGGGCTGCGGGGGGGTGGGTCACTCTGTTTCCACTGCCACTTGGCACAAACAAATTTTATTATTGTCAGGCAATTAGTTGCCTGAGGTTGTGGCTTCAGTCCTGAGGCCAGATAGTCTGCCAATTAGATGGTCGGCAGTTCTTCAGTCCTACCTATGACACTAACTGCAGCAGCAACCGTTTGGACTGCAGCCGAATTCTGACCTGGAACATCATTGAAAGCCAAAGTAAGAAAATAGAGTGAGTTTGCCAGGATCAGTTTGACAGGTCTTGAAGAGCTGAGGAGGATGGGGCTCAAGGGCAGGCAGATTGCCCAACACATCCTGCTGACCCATTCCTATAGCAGGGGACTGGGGCATAAGAATCTAGCCTGTAGCTCTGTATGCATGCAGGGACTTTTGTCTGCTTAAACATCAATGTGAGAAGCAACGTGGCTCCTCACATGTCCTCTGTTGATATTGTGAAATGCAAAATATATATCTTCCCATATTTTCCTGTTGGAACCATTTGCACAATGAAAAACATTCTGCAATTTTTAAAATATTTACATATTACGGTTATGAACATATTATTATGATACTGATAGTATAATTGTAAGAATAGTTCATGCATCTTGTTTTATTCATTTACATCTACTCTGTCAAAAAGTTATTTCAAGAATGAAGTGAAGTAATAAATATAGCAAGTTCTAGTATCTTTCCCATACCTGTGCAATGAACTGTATGATTTTCACAAAAATGTTGAGAGGCATATCCCTTGGCACCACACTGCGAGATCCTTTGGGAAAAAGTGTTGCGGTTATGCTTCCAAGTCGACTGTAAAAGAAAGACATTGATGGTTGACTGAATGTTCTTCTCAATGGAAAGTGATGCAAGTGTGTCTGCAGATTTAATCACACTGACAATGAATGACTACATTTGTTCAATTTTAATAAATGTTAATTAATCATGAATACTAATTGCTCTAAATCTATCAAAAACTCCTTTGAATAATCAAGTTTAAAACAACTTTTAATGAGTTACAGACAATAGTTATAAAATATAGTCCTCATAAAGGACATTGCTTTGAAATTTGAGATTTTATTGCTGAGTCCAGTATCAAAGAATCACACAGTGCAGAAGAGGCCCTTCAGCCCATTAAATCTGCATTGACACGTGAGGAACACCTGACTGATCTACTTAATCCAGCACTGGACCTATACTCTTGTCTGTTATGATATGCCAAGTGCTCCCCAAGTACTTTTTAAAGGATGTGAGGCAACTGCTTCTACTGCTCTCCAAAGCAATGCATTTAAGACCGTATTTTCTCATCCTTCTAGCTTCTGCTCTCATCTTGACCTTGTGCACCTTTGTGACTGACTCTTCAACTAAGGAGAACAGTTGCTCCCTCCTCACCCCGTCTATACTTCTCATAATCTTGAACACCTTGATCTGTCTTCCCTCAGTCTCCTTTACTCCAATGAAGACAACCCAAGTCTACTCAACCCTTCTTCATAACTTAAATGTTCCATGCAAGGCAGCATCCTGATGAATCTTCTCTGCACCACCTCCACTCAAATCATATCCTTTCTATAATGTGGTGACTAGAACTGCACAAGTACACCAGCTGTGGCCTCATGAAAATTCTACACAACTCCAACAATGACTTCCCTGCTTTTGTAACTATACAAAAGGCATTATAGTAGGGTGATGAAAAAAGCATATGCCTTTTTCATCACCCTACTATAATATCATTCTGCCTTCAGAAATCTATGGACAAATACACCAAGATAACTTTATTCCTCAGAAGATCCTAGTGTTATGTCATTCATTGAATACTACTTCCTTGTTAAATTACTCCTTCCAAGGTGTATCACCTCAAACTTTTCAGTATTAAAGTCCATCACTAAAATCTGTAATTGCAATTTTCTCTTGAAAACAATGGAATAGTTGTTAATTTTGAATTGAATTTTTTCATTATTCTTTTACAAGATATGAGAATCATTTAGTAGGCCAGAAATTATTAATCATCCCTAATTGGCTTGGAACGGTGATGGTGAGCTGCCTTCTTGAACTACCACGGACCATGGTAGAGCAACAGTGTTGTGAAGAAAGAAATTCTAAGATATTAGCTCAGCAACAGCACAGGAACAGCAGTATGGTTCTAAGTCAGGTTGGCACGTGGCTTGGAGGAGAATTTGTAGATGACGATGTTCCCATGTATTTGTTGCCCTTCCCCTTCTAGATGGTAGAGGTCACATGTTTGGAAGATGCTGTTGAAGGAGCCTTGGTGATTTGCTGCAGTGTATTTTGTAGATGATACCCACCATTTTGTTGGTGGTGGAAGGAGTGAATGTTTAGGGTGGTGGATGGGATGCCGATTTAGCAGGCTGTTTTGACCTGGATGGTGTTGTTAAGCTTCTCGAATGTTATTGAACTATACTCTTCCAGGCAAATGGAGAATATTCCCTCACATTCCTAACTTGTGCCTAGTAGACAATGGTCAGGCTTTGGGGACTCAGGAGGAGGACTATTTGTCATAGAATTTCATGCCTCTGACCTGCTCTTGTAGCCACAATATTAATACGGCTGGCCTAGTTCAGTTTTGGGTCAACAGTAATTTCTAGGATGCCAACAGTTTGGTCCACTGAAACCTACAGTGTGAAAGAAAGCCATTCAGCCCATGGGTCTGCACCAACTCTCTGACATAGTATTGTATCCAGGTCTTCTCCCCCACCCTTCCCCATAAACAATGCACATTTCCCATGGCTATCCGCCTAATCTATAAATCTTTGGACTATGGGACGAAACCCGAGCATTGGAGGAAACCCGTGCAGACACAGGGAGAATGTGCAAACCCCAATACAGATGATCACCCAAGGCCAGAATTGAACCCAAGTTCCTGGCATCAGTACCACCCATCAGTTTACATTAGATGTAAAACTATGCTGGAGAATTGAAAGTGTGTGTTGCCTCACTATGCCTACTTAATCCACCAGCAGTTTGTTTTTAATACTTCCAATACACTGATACTGTACAACTAAAGTTAGGTGACTGAGAATTTGTTAGGAGTGAAACACTTTCGAACCAATGATTTGATAGTGACCCTCTAATAGACTGATCAATGTAGAACAATAAATGCATCCTGTTATTTTTGAAGAAGTGGCAAATCATGATTATAATTCTTCAGTCAAATTCTACAAAGTTAGTAGAATTATTATGTTATCTTTTGCTAGTTTATGACTCTGTTTAAATGTGATGGATAAAGAAAAAACAAAACTCAATTTCCAATGTAATACTCCCATCCTTTAACTCAATAGTGCAATAATGGATAATGCTAAAAATATTGCCATCCACAAGACTTTTCAGCATCACAAGGTGTTAGCCTATTTCTGATCACAGCATAAAGCACAATAATTGCTGAATATGTTTTCTTTTTGTACAGTTAAGCTTTATTCTTATAGAAGCCAGAATTTTCCAACCTCGCCTGCAAGTGGGATTCTCCAGTCTTGCTGCAGTGAATGCAGATTTGGCTGGGCATCAAATTCTCCATTCTCGCAGTGGAGAATCTGGCCATAATCTGTGGTTTACATATTAAACACGGATAAATAAGAAACAACAGTTCACTGATTCAACAGAACATTGTTCAACTGACCAATATACTGAGCAGTTTGGCACCAATGTTTGTGTTGCCCATAAATTAATTCATGTTATACAGTGCTTAAACACAATATTCCAGTTTTAGTAGTAATGCCAATGTGCTTTTCCATCTTATTTTGAAGATGACATATAAAGGCTAGTAAGAGTCTGGCAACACCAATTTTAAATCCAACCGATATATTTGATTGTAAATCTGCTAGCTTTCGGCGTTTGTGCCTTTGTCAGGCAAATGAGGTGTTCTGGTCTCCAAAAGCACACGTATCAGCACAGACAGTTTACAGATTGCTGATTAGAATGTGAATCCTTACATCTAACCTGCTATTCAAGTCTTAAAGTGGTTAACAATGTGAGAGAACGGAACACTGAGCACAGGTTAGAGAGATGTGTATTGTCTCCAGACAGCACAGTAAGTGAGGTTTTTTGCTAACCCAGGCAAGTCATGGGGGTTACAGATAGTGTGACATGAAGCCAAGATCCCTGTTAAGACCTGTTAATACCACACAACCCTGCCACAGCAACCTCTGCAAGACATGCCGGATCATTGACATGGATGACATGATTAAACGTGAGAATATCATCCACCAGGTACACGGTACATACTCTTGCAACTCGGCCAATGTTGTCTAACTAATACGTTGCAAGAAAGGATGTCCCGAAGCATGGTACATTGGGGAGACCATGCAGACACTACGACAGCGGATGAATGAACATTGCTCAACAATCACCAGGCAAAACAGTTCCCTTCCTGTGGGCGAACACTTCAGCGGTCGTGGGCATTCGGCCTCCGACCTTAGGGTAAATGTTCTTCAAGGGGGCCGTCATGACACACGACAGCGCAGAGCCGCTGAGCAGAGACTGATAGCCAAGTTCTGCACACAAGAGGACGGTCTTAACAGGGATTTTGGCTTCATGTCACACTATCTGTAAGCCCCATGACTTGCCTGGGTTAGCAAAAAACCTCACTTACTGTGCTGTCTGGAGACAATACACATCTCTCTAGATGTGCTCAGTGTTCCATTCTCTCACATTGTTAACCACTTTAAGACTTGAATAGCAGGTTAGGTGTAAGGATTTGCATTCTAATCAGCAATCTGTAAACTGTCAATGCTGATATGTGTGCTTTTGGAGACCAGAATACCTCATTTGCCTGACGAAGGCACAAACGCCAAAAGCTAGCTGATTTACTATCAAATAAATCGGTTGGATTTAAAATTGGTGTTGCCAGACTCTTACTGAGTTTACCCCAGTCCAACGCCGGCATCTCTACATCATATAAAGGCTAGGACAGCCATTGATGTGATCCACTAAAGACCTAAGGGAGTATGGAATTCAATACAATTCGATAAAAATGCACTTTAATAACCTCAAATACAAATCAAACACTAAGTGAAAACACAGTGCTTATGCAAAAATGGAAAAATGCCAATTTTTAAAACTTGTCACTGCACAGGTCCTGGACACCACTGATCTTTTCTCAGGATGGCAGATGGTTGGGTTAAAAAAAAACTGCTCCAAGTATACAAAGAAGATTAAAAGTAATGGTATATCATGGAAACATGAACATAGAAGGAGCTTTTAGAAGTCTGCATTGTTAACAAGGAACTCTACTTCTCAAAAGTCTAAATCAAAAATTTGGATATACTTTTTGGTAACAACATTTCAGGCACTTTGGACAAACTTTTACAACCTTAGTCTCTGCTGCAATGACAGGACCACTTCCAAGTTGGGAACCCAACTCCCTGAACTGTGTGCTTTTTCCAAGAGCCAGTAGCATGATCCACGAGCAATCAAAGAGGCTGGGTAAGATGCAGCAATTACTGTAAAAATGTAGAAACCTCTATTGTGAGGGAGCAAAGAACAAGAGTGTGGGTATATGATAAATTGAACCTGGATCATGGACACATCTGTGAAGGTCAGAATGCAAGCAATGAAGCCACAAAGAGAAGTCCTCTTTATGGAGGACAGCAGGAAGAAACTAATCAGCCTCCTGAGCTAGTGTAGAGTATTGTACCAAAAATTTGGTGTGAGAAAAGGTTTAATGATTTGAGTTGGTTTACTATCACATGTATTGGGATACAGTGAAAAGTATTGTTTCTTCTGCGCTATACAGACAAAAAATACCATTCATAGACTACACAAGACAGGGGAAAGGAGACGGTGCAGAATATAGTGTTACAGTTAAAGCTAGGGTGTAGAGAAAGATCAGTTTAATATATGGTAGGTGGGGAATGGAATCTGAGTGTTTACAGCTCTGAGTACCCCAGGAAGCATGTTAAGGAGGAACTTCAGCCTGCCCACCTCCAGTTTGTGCAGGAAAACATGCTTATCTGCATATCTGGCATGGCCCACTCCCACTGTTTATTAATTCTTGGTGACAGCAGGGTGAGACTCTTAAATGCTCACTTATGGGCCTCAACGAGCCCATAGATTGGTGGGCTGCTCAATGCAAAACCATCATTGGTAAAATTGCAGGGTAGGAAGATCACCAACTGGACTTTAATTCCCCCATCTTCAAACCTGTTGGTGGCAGAACGTAAAATCCAGGACAAGTCCAGTTTTTGATATCACAATGCCATTTGGCACTTAATTACCACTCATGCTGAATGCAGTTGACTTACAAGAGATGGTTCATTAGGTTAATCCTGGGTATGGAAGGATTTTCTTATGAGGAGAGGTTCAGTAGGTTGGGTCCATACGCAGTGGAGTTTAGAAGAATGGGAAGTGATCTTATTGAGACAAATGTGTCAGAATTCTCTGACCTCATCCGCAGCTGGAATTTTCAATTCTCGCTGGCAGCGGTGGGGGGGCAAACAAGATCAGAGAATTCCAGCCATAGGGTTCTCAGGGGTTTGACAAGGTAGGTGCTGAAAGATTGTTTCCCCTTCTGGAAGAGTCTAGGACTAGAGGCCATAATCTCAGAGCAAATGGGTCACCCATTTAAAATCGAGATAAGGAGGAATTTCTTTTCTGGGATGGTTATTAATCTGGAATTCTTCACTGCAGAGGGCTGTGGAGGTGGGATCATTTAGTATGTTCAAGGCTGAGACAGACAGATTTAAAATATATAAAGGCAAAATACTATGAATGCTGGAACCTGAAACAAAAACAGAAAATGGTGACTCAAAACATTGGCTCTATTCTCTCCAAAGATGCTGAGAATTCTTGAAAGAAAGAGACCTCTGCTCCATCATAGAGGACATCCAGCTGTGTCCAATACTCTTTGACGGTCCTTGAAGCCATAAAAACGCATAATTTTAACCTGGGTCATTGACTGTCCCAAGGCCTCAAAGACAGGATATGAAATACCCTTTCTAACTTAATACATCTTGCTTTTGTTTCTAAATTAAAGGAACATGATAGCCAGCTCTCGTGGGCACTTAGCTCTTTCTGATAGATCAACAAATGGCACATTCTGCCTCCATTTTTGGTTCTCCAGATTGGCAAGGAATCCTGACATACTATGCAGCTGCTTTTCCAAGGATTGTAAGCAGGCCTCAACAGAAGAAGCTGCATTTTTGACAGTCCTGTAGTTCATCAAGCATTTTGCCAAACTTTTGCTCAGTTATAGCATGAGCACTGATATTTTGTGCTAACAAATTGAGAGTTTCTCATCAATGATGAGAATATTAGCTATGGAGAATATGCTACTATTAGCAATCATCACTTGCAATGCCTTTGAGAATGCCGGATCAAAGTCATTCATTCACTAAGTCATCATATTAGGGAATCACCTCCATGACAATTAGAACAAGAACAGTACAACTCAGGCCCTCGGCCCACCAAACCGATCACATTGTCCTATCTAGACCAACCGCTGTATGCTTCCATTCCCTACCAGTTCATGTGTCTATCCAGAGAAGTCTTAAATGTCATCAATATGTCTATCTCATCTACCTCACTTGGCTGTGCATTTCAGGATTCCAACATTCTCTTTGTAAAAAACATCCCCTCTACATCTCTACTGAACCTTTCCCCCCTTACCTTGAACTTGTGCCCCCCTTGTATCATTTCTGCTATGGGAAAAAGATTCCAACTGTTCACCTTATCTTTGTCCCTCATAATTTTATAAAGTTCATCAGGTTGCCCCTCAGCCTCTATTTTTCCAGAGAAAACAATCTCTTCTGATAGCTAATATTCTTCATACCAGGCAATATCTTAGCAAACTGTTTTTGTACTCCCTCCAAAGCCTCCATACCCTTCCAGTAGCGTGGAAACTAGAATTGAATACCGTATTCTAAATCTGTCCTAACCAATGTTTCATTAGCTGTAACTGGCAATTTTTATATTCAATGCCTGATGAAGGCAAGCATAACATGTTTTCTACACCACTTTTTCTACCTATGCTGCCACTTTTAAGGCCCTGTATTCCTAGATCTCTCTGTGTGTTTATACTCCTGATGGTTCTACCATGTATTTTATAGCTCCCACCTGAATTGGATCTACAAAAATGTATCACCTTGCACTTGTCCAGATTAAATTCCATCTGCCATTTCTCCACCCAATTTTCCAGCCTATCTGCATTCTGCTGTACTCTCTGACAATTTTCATCACTATCTGCAACTCCAGCAATCTTAGTATCATCCACAAACGTGCTATTCAGACCAGCTACATTTTCTTCCAAGTCATTTATACATATTACAGACAATTACTTCTGGCTGCTCTCTTTTGTCAATGATCTGGACATTTTTTGGCATTTTGTCACTAATGTTTAACCAAAAATCTTCTGGGGTCATAATGTGGAGTTTTCTTCCAGGATTAGCTAAGAACAAGCTGTGTAAAAGGCAACAGAAGGATTAGGGTCTGAGTAGCACAGGAACAAAGTTTTTCTCATCACATGATACCTCACAGACAGATTTTTAATCAGTAAGAGAATCAAGGGTTTTGCGAAAAAAGCGGCAAAGTGGAGTTGAGGATTATCATATCAGATCAGCCATGCCTTCAGTGAATATGGAGCAGAACTGATGGGCTGAATAGCCTACTTTTGCTCCTATGTCTTATGGTCTTAAATGCCCTCAGAAATGCCTAACTAGACATTCAGTTCAAGAGCAATTAGGATTGAGCAATAATTGACGGTCTTGCCAATTCTGCTACATCCCATGAAATAAATAAACAAAAATCAATGTCACTAATCCATTAAATGTCATAATTTACACCATGCTAACTTAGAACCCTATTTCCTCACTTTTGGGGAGCTAGTGGGAGTGGAGGGGGGAGGCAATTGGGGACTCCTAGAGGGTCAGATGACAGTACCCCCAGTGCCACGGATGCCCTGATGTGGAGACGCTGGCGTTGGACGAGGGGAAACATAGTAAGAAGTCTCACAACACCAGGGTTAAAGTCCAACAGGTTTATTTGGTAGCAAATACCTCTAGCTTTCGGGACTTTTCTCCTTCGTCTGGTGAGTGGAGAGTTCTGATCACAAACAGAGCATATAAAGGCACACACTCAGTTTATAGAATACTGATTAGAATGTGAGTCTTTACAAGTATTCAAGTCCTAAAGATTTCATGTCACACTATGTGTAACTCCCATGACTTGCCTGGGTTTGCAACATCTCACTTATTGTCCTGTCTGGAGACAATACACATCTCTATGTTTAATGCTATCTCCATTCACATTGTCTGCATCTTTGAAACTTGAATAGCTGTAAAGACTCGTATTCTAATCAGTATTCTGTAAACTGATGTGTGCCTTTATGTGCTCTGTTTGTGATCAGAATTCCCCAGTCTCCTATCGAAGGAGAAAAGCCCTGAAAGCTAGTAGCATTTGCTACCAAATATACCTGTTGGACCTTAACCTGGTGTTGTGAGACTTCTTAATGGGTGCCCTGCCAGAGCCAGCCTGTGCCCCCTGGTACTGCCGAAGGGATAAAGTGCCCATGTACAGGGTGCACCCTATCATCAGGCAGTGTGCCAATGGGGCAGGGCCTACAGGACAAGCTTTAGGCGAAGGTGGGAGAATCCCACTGCCACTCTGCATTGGGATCAATCGGTGTTGGAGGGAGGCTAGTGATCGGAATGGACTGGGAGGGGTAGTTTGCTGGCAGGGTGTTCTGTCTCCTGTGGTGGGGGGGGATGGTCCAAGAGGGGGGGAACCTCATGCTGGGGTCTGCTTGGGTGTGATGGGGATGGGTGGGAGGTATTGTCACTGATGAGGGGAGAGTAGTTGGACATTGGGGCACTCTTTGTGGATGAGGGAATGGGCTGTGCTGGCCTAGGAATGCTTGTGAGGGCTGTGACTGGGTGAAGGGGCAGCACTGTGTGGGTCCCGGGCTGGCCAGCAATCAAGTCAGTCAACGGTCGAGAGGATGACAGTTTGGGGCCACTGCACATGCTCCAAGCTTTTAATGATATTCATGATTGCACAGAGTGCGGGAAATTCTTGTCTGAAGTTGCGCTGAAAAAACAATCGTGATTTACATCAGTATTAAGAATTCAGCACTTAGAAATTTTTGCTGTTATACTCATCTTGAGGTCTCGAGTGAAGTGAGGTCTGTCTTGTGCACTTATACTTTTTCAAACGGATTTCAGGCTGATGTAATTTCCCACTGGTATGATGCAAGATTGGAAGGCATATGGAGATTCCAGTGAGCAGCTGTTTTAATGAACACTCATAAGATGCAAATAAATCCAACATGTGTTCACGCCAACAGGCTTGGGAGAATCCACCCACCATTATCTTTCAAATGGGAAAACTACAATGTGTTTTCATGTTGGCAGGTTCCAACTTCTTGGCTGCTCCTGCCCATCACCAAATCCACTGCAAACGACATTGGAGAATTCCACCAATTAAATACAGTTCAGGATATTCTGATCTGATTATGCAGTCATGGAACGTTACAGAAATTCATTAAAGACCTTTAGATCCTAAAAGTACAAGTGCCCTTTTTCCCTTTTAATACTCATTTTACTGATGACAAAACAAAACACAAGTAAATTGTCCTTCAGCGCTTTCTATGTTCAAATTCTTCATATTGATTACTAATTTTAGTTAAAATGCTGATTTTATCCTAAACTGAGAAAGAACACAAAGTTAATAGAAAGTAAAATCAAACATTGTGTAAAATGGGTATTTGACCCAAATCTGCTCTAATTTTTGATGGGTAGGTCAGATAGAAATCATGGATAAAGAAAATATATCCAGGAAGGTCTTTAAAAATTGGCATATTCACCATATTTCTTTGTTAATGTAGACTTCTATTACCTCTGTGTCACATTATTACTTTCACATTTGATTCTTATCATGTAGACCCACAATAGTCTGTACAGTGATTCAAGTGCAACACGAGCCATTTTAGGATCTTTATTCTACAAGAAAAAAGATAAAATCATTAGGTTTACCTATAATTATTACTAAAAATCCTGATTTTAAATAAGTTTGGGATTTTGCTGCATGTATGGCTGAATACTATGATGGACAATTTATCTGTGAATCAATTAGACTGCCATGCATTAAAATCTGATTAACATATGAAGAGTAATTATATGAACGTTTTTTGATCTTTCTATATGTTTAATTTTTCTGGCAACTGCTCACTGGTTACTGAATACAATAATGTGTATTGAAATCTTGAAAACAACTAAGCATTCTATGGATTGGGCTTTCATCCTGGTAAGCTCAATCAAACAGAATAACTGCTCCAGGATTGCGGAAGAAATCAAGCCAAACAATAATGAGCAGCTCCAACTGGAAAAAGCAGAACAAACAACAACAGCAGTTTGATAGATTACAACTTCAACACAACATTTCACTCAGGAATTTGGTAGGTGATGGAATTCGGCACAGAAGTGAACAGGTGCAGGTTCTGGTCATTTACAAGATGGCGAGCATTCAAAGAGAGAACAAAACAGTGAGATCAGAGAGCTTTGCTCTTCGGCATTATATGGTGAGAAGATAGGTGATTGATAGATGAGTTTTATGATTTCTTTTGTCTTAAGTTTGGGTGGAGTTTAAACTATAACCAAGGATTTTAAATGTAAAACTTAATGAATTAAACTGCTTAACACATATACAGATGATCACTGAGCAATATTTCAAAGGAGGTGGCCTAGTTGGGATGCTCTTTCAGAGTTGGTGTAGACTTGATGGGTCAAATGGCCTCTTTCTGCACTGTAGGAATTCTATGGGTCTATTCTAAGTGAGGAAGAATTTCTTCTCTCAGCGAGAGGAGGGGAGACTGGATTACTGAATATATTCAAAGTGAGTCAAACAAAATTTTTTATCTACAAGGGAAACGAGGATTTTGAGGGGCAGGCAGGAAAATGGCATTAAGGTCACAATTACATCAATGATGATCTTAATGAGTGGCAGAGCAGACATGTGGGGCCAAATGATCTACTTCTGCTTCTATTTATGTTCTGACTCAACCATATTTGGGAAGGAGAGCAGGGGCAAGTATGCTGCATTTTATTGTGAGGGGCAACATTCTCAGCAATCACTCTGAATACCAAAGTACTGCTTGAAACTGCTGGACAAGAACCTTAAACTATGGAAGCTGCACTGATGAGTGGTCTCTCATGCTAGAATTCCGAACTTTAGTGAAAAAGATTGCAAAAATTGTGCTGATTGCTAGCTGATATTTGTAACATACATACATTTTCCTGCATTATATATTATTGTTTTCTACTAAAATTCATTCATCTGGCTGGTTAAAAGAGCAATATAATAAAAGGCCAACCTGTTTTCTGTAAGCTATATGTGAATTATAAAACAAAGTACATCCTGACAGTCACTGCAGAAGCCCATAAAGAATTAATTAAAATGTGTTTACTGACTTTAAGATTGGATAAACAATTGTTCAGGAAGATATGCCATCGAATGAGAAAGAATTGCTTTTGGCTGACACAGAGAAGACAGGTTACCAAAGGGAACAGAGCCTGTGGAATAAACAAAGAAAAATATTACAAATAATTTGTATACGCAGACAGATAGAAGACACTTTTCATATTCTTAAGAGTTATTCGAAGTGCTTCACAACAAGATCCTGCAAAAAGCAATGAGATGAATTACCTCAGTTAATTAATCTATTTGTTGATGTTAATTAAGGGATGGATCTGAGGAAGGACAGTGTTGCCTGGACACACTGGACATTTCAACAAATCAACTTCTGCCTCCAACTACTTTACTTCCACATATGCCATTGGTCACTGATACATCTATCTGTTCAGCTTTGCCACAATAATTGGAAGGTAAACAGATTCTTCATTAACAATTGAATGATTTTTGACTGTCAAACAAATAACCCATTTGTCTTCATTTCCAATGCTTGTAACTAACGAAAGTAAGTATTCAAAAAGAATGAAAAAATACACAAATTTAACATTATTGCTTATTAAGTAATAATGGGGGTGGCACAGTGGTTAGCACTGCTGCCTCACAGTGCCAGGAACTTGAGTTCGATTCCCAGCTTGAAAGATGTGTTGGTTAGTATACTGGTCTTGTTGAATTCTCCTTCAGTGCATGCGAACAGGCACTGGAGTATGGCAATTAGAGGACTTTCAGAGTCAATGTAAGCCTACTTGTGATACTGATAAATAAACTTTAAACTGTTACTTAAAATGTGCAAATTTTGGTGGCATTGAGGAACAAAGGGATCTCAAGAGTACAAATTAACCAATCACTAAAAGTTATGCCGCAGGTTACCAAGGTCACTAAAAGAAGCAAACCAAGTATTCAGACCTGAATACTCTGGATAGTGGGATTTCCATTCTTATCCTCTAGGAGGTAGTGAAGAAAACATTGCTGCCAATTTTGACTAAGTCATAGAGGTTTACAGCATGGAAACAGGCCCTTCGGCCCAGCCTGTCCATGCTACCCCTTTTTAAACCCCATAAGCTAGTCTCAGTTGTCTGCATTTGGCTCATATCCCTCGATACCCATCTTTTGAAAGACAAAATTGTAACTGTCTCTATTATTACCTCTGGCAGCTTGTTCTGGACACTCACCACCCTGTGTGAAAAAATTGCCCCTCTAGACACTTCTGTATCTCTCCCCTCTCATCTTAAACCTGTGTCCTCTAGTTGTAGACTCCCTTACCTTTGGGAAAAGATATTGAGTATCTATCTATACTTCTCATTATTTTATAGACCTCTATAAGATCATTCCTAAGCCTGCTACACGCCTGGGGAAAAAAGTCCCAGTCTATCCAGCCTCTCCTTATAACTTAAATCAAGTCCCAGTAGCATCCTAGTAAATCTTTTCTGCACTCTTTCTAGTTTAATAATATCCTTTCTATAAAAGATGACTAGGACTCTACACAATATTCCAAGTGTGGCATTACCAATGTCTTGTACAACTTCAACAAGACATCCCAACTCCTGTATTCAGTGTTCTGACCAATGAAACCAAGCATGTCAAATATCTTCTTCACCACTCTGTCCACCTGTGACTCCACTTTCAAGGAGTTTTGAATATGTAGCCCTAGATCTTTTAGTTTTATAACTCTCCCCACTGCCCTACCATTAACTGAGTAAGTCCTGCTCTGGTTCGATCAACCGAAATATGTCAGCTCGCATTTATCTAAATTAAACTCTATCTGCCATTCATCATCTCACTGGCCCAATTAGTCAAAATCCTATTGCAATCCTAGATAACCTTCTTCACTGTCCATATGCCACCAATCTTGGTGTCATCTGCAAACTTACCAACCATGACTACCAAATTATCATCCAAATCATTAACATAAATAACAAGTAACAGTGGACCCAGCACCGATGCCTGAAGCACACTATTGATCACAGGACTCCAGTTTGAAAAACAACCTTTTACAAACACCCCTTGTCTTCTGTCATCAAGCCAATTTTGTATCCATTTGACTACCTCACCCTGGATCCCATGAGATTTAATCTTATGCAACAACCTACCATGTGGTATGTTGTCAAAGGCCTTGCTAAGCTCCATGTAGACAACATTAACTGCACTGCTCTCATCTATCTTCCTGCTTACTCCTTCAAAAAACTCAATCAAGTGAGACAATGATTTCCACTCACAAAGCCATGCTGACTCACCCTAATCAGTCCCTGCGTCTCTAAATGACTGTGGATGCTGTCTCTTAAAATACCTTCTAACAATTACCCATAACAGATGTGAGGCTCACTGGCCTGTAATTCCCAGGCTTTTCCCTGCAGCCCTTCTTAAACAAAGGCATAACATTAGCCATCCTCCAATTTTCAGGCATCTAACTTGTAGCTATTGATGATTCAAATATCTCTGCTAGGCGACCCACAATTTCCTCCCTATCCTCCCACAGTGTCCTGGGATACATTTCATCAGATCCTGGGGATTTACCTACCTTGTTGCGCTTTAAGGCGTCCAGCATGTCCTTCTCTGTTATATGTACATTTCTCAAGACATCACTATTTATTTCCCCAAGTTCCCTACCGTTCATGCTTTTCTCAACAGTAAGTACTGATGAGAAATATTCATTTAGGATCTCATGTATCTCTTGTGGATCTGCACATAGGTGACCTTGTTGATCCTTAAAAGACCGTACCTTCTCTCTATTTACTCTTTTGCCTTTTATGTATATGTAGAATTTCTTTGGATTCTCCTTTGCTTTATCTGCCAAAACAATCTTGTGTCCCCTTTGTGCCCTCCTGATTTCTCTCTTAATATTACTCCTACACCCTTTATATTCTTCAAGGCATCCACTTCATCCCATGTCTGTGCATGTCATGTACTTCTTTCTTCTTCTTGACTAGGGCTTCAATATCCCTATCCTCCAAGGTTTCCTACTTCTGCCAGCCTTGCCCCTCACTCTAAAAGGAATGTGCTTACTTTGAACCCTGGTTAATACACTTCTGAAAGCCTCTCACTTACCAGACGTCCCCCATTTAATTGTTCAAAGTTCCTGCCCAATATAATCAAAATTAGCCTTCCCCAAATTTAGAATTTTAACTTTTGGTGCAGACCTATCATTCTCCATAGCTATCTTAAAACTAAATGAATTACGGTCAGTGGTCCCAAAGTGATCACTAACATTTCTGTCACCTGATCTTCCTTATTTCCCAAGAGGAGGTCAAGTTTTGTCCCCTCTCTAGTCTAGCCATCCACATACTGAATGGGAAATTCCTCCTGAATGCACTCAACAAATTTCTCTTCATCCAAGCCTCTAATACTATGTTAGTCAATGTTGGGAAAGTTAAAATCCCACAGTGTTACCACCGTATTTTTCTTGGAGCTATCTGCAATTCCCTTATGTATTTGCTCCTCAATTTCCTGCTGACTATTTGGGGGCCTATAGTACAACCCTACCAAAGTGATCTTCCCCTTCATATTTCTCAGTTCTATCCATATTGACTGCTCCACAGCGATTTGATTCTTGAATGAATGTCAATAGGCTGCAAATGATACTTCCACCCCTCAGTCAGGAAGAAGTCCAAACTTAGAAAGCTGCAGGAAATGTGATTGGTCAGCTGTTCTTTACTCCCTGTAGCCAAAGGAGCTGCAGTGAAATTCAGGATGATACTTGAACTGAAATCCCAGGACTGAACAGCAAGCTACGTTTATAGGGTCTTAGGTAGGGAAGGCCTGATATGTTCCTCACTGAGATGCTGGGGGGAGAGGGATGTGCAGTGGCTGCTAGACCTTAAAGGTGGAGCACTCAAAGTCAGAAATGAGCATCTGATGGAAGTTCCCCCTCTCCTTCCCACCTGAGGCTTATGCTGGTTTTCTCACCAGAACCAGCACTTAGAGAAAAAATTGGAAATTTTTTCCCAGTGATTATATTCACTTGTAGTAATTAGATATAGAGTATCACTCTTCAGTTTTATAGGTGGCTTAATAGTCATTAACCCAGGAGTGTGGGCATGAGTCAACTGCTAGCAACTATTTTGATAACTGATACAGGTAGAAAGAACAGCCTGAAAACGTTTGCCACATACAGCTCAATCTCACTTTTATATTTTACAATATACTTTAAATACTTCATATCACAGATGACCATGATGAGGTTAATAATATAAAACAGTTGACTATAACAAACAACTTACCTCCAGTTTACTTGAAAATAAATATATCATTCTATCTTTGTGAATGGAATCGTTTACTCACCAATGAATGTTTTTTGCGTGCTGACAATTCTAGTGTTGTGTCATATAGACTCTCCACAAAATTTCGAAGGCATGGAACATTTACTTCATTTTTAACAGCCTTGTAAAGGAAAAAAATCTTATGTTGATATAATATATTCAACACAAATTAATTTTTTTTACATAATTGACTATACTCACTGCAGCCACTGGAAATAAAATTTCCACAAATAGACCAGCCAGTGCATGCCTGATATCTTTGTCCTTAACTTCCAAAAAATACTGCGCACATTCCTAAGGAAACAAACCAAAATAAAGGCAAGAGTGTTAGTTCTGAAGGAAAATTGCATTCATGATTTTGTTAATAATTTAACATATCAATAAAAGTCAAACAATTTCAACTCAAAATGTACATAACACAATTGGTAGTTAACATAAATAAAATTATTAAGATTGCATACTTATAAGTACTATAAATTAAATCTTTGCAGGCCATTTTAATTGTCAAATGTTTTAGGGACTTTAGGGACAAATAACATGCCAAAAATTGATGATAGGAAGGCCTTGATAGAAAGGATTGATGAAGGTAAGAACCTAGAAATATCATTATCACGAGAAAGGTTTTATTGGGCAAGTTAACGGGCTAAAGGTAGACAGGTCTACTGGTCATGGTGGAAGGCATCCCAGGGTACTAAAAAGATGGCGGGAGAAATAGCAAATGCATTAACGGTAATTTACCAAAATTCGCTGGACTCTGCGATGGTTCCCACAGATTGGCAAACAGCAAATGTGATGTCACTGTTTAAAAAAGGAGGTGGACGAAGGTAGGTAACTATAGGCCGGTTGGCTTAACTTCTGTCGTAGGGAAATGCTTGGATCTATCATCAAGGAAGAAATAGCAACACATTTAGATATAAATGGTCCCATAGGTAAGATGCGGCATAGATTCATGAAGGACAGGTCATGTTTGACTAATTTGGTGGAATTTTTTGAGAATGTCACATGTGCATTGGACAATGGGGAAATATGAAGCCATCAGGAAGGAAATTAGATAAGTAAATTGGGAGGAGGTGTTCTCAGGAAAAAGTACCGGAGTAAGGTGGCAGATTTGCAAGGAATAGTTGTCTGTCCCGTCGGACAATGTTCCAACGAGACAGGGAGGTTTTGGTAGATTACGGGAACTGCGGTGCATGAAAGTTGTAGAACCTAGTCAAAAAGAAAAGTAAAGTGTACAAAAGGTTCAGAGAGCTAGGAGACGTTAGGGATCTAGAAGAATATACGGCTTATAGGAAGGAACTTAAGAAGGAAATTAAGAGAGTCAGAAGGGGTCATGAGAAGGCCTTGGCAGGTAAGATTAAGGAGAACCCTAAGGTGTTCTACAAATATGTGAAGGGTAAAAGGATGAGATGTGAAGGATTAGGAATTATAAAACGTGAAGGTGGGAAAGTTTGTACAGAACCGGTAGAAATAGCAGAGGTGCGTAATGAATACTTTACCTCGGTATTCACGTTTGAAGAAGACCTGGGTGGTTGTACTGCAGGCTTGCAGCAGACTGAAAAGATTGAGTATGTGGACATTAAGAAAGTGGATGTATTGGAAGTTTTGAATCGCACCAAGATAGATAATCGCTGGGACCGGATGGGAAGTACCCCAGAGTTAATGCAGGAGGCCAGGGAAGAAATTGCAGAATCTCTGGCGGTGATCTTTGCGTCGTCGATGGAGACGGGAGAGCTTCTGGAGGTTGGGAGGATTGCAAATGTGGTTTCTATATTCAAGAAAGGGAATAGAGAAAGCCTAGGAAATTAATGACCAGTGAGTCTAACCTCAGTGGTTAGTAAAGATTCTGAGGGGCAGCATTTATGAACATTTACAGAAGTTCAGTATGCTCAATAGTAATCAGCATGGCTTTGTCAAAGGCAGATCGTGCCTTACAAGCCTGGTTGAGTTCTTTGAAAATGTGACTAAATATATTGATGAAGGAAGAGCAGTAGATGCGGTTTATATGGACTTCACCAAGGCGTTTGATAAGGTCCCTCATGCAAGACTTCTTGAGAAAGTGAGAGAGCATAGGATCCAAGAGGCTGTTGCCTTGTGGATCCAGAACTGGTTTGCCTGCAGAAGGCAGAGAGTGGTTGTAGATGAGTCTTTTTCTGCATGGAAGTCGGTGACCAGTGGAGTGCCCCAGGGATCTGTTTTGGGACCTTGCTATTTGTAATTTTCAGAAGTGACCTCGATAAAGAAGTAGAGGGACGAGTTGGTAAGTTTGCTGATGACATGATGGTTGGTGGTGTTGTAGATAGTTTTGAAGGATGTCAGCGGTTGCAGTGTGACATAGATAGGATGGAAGGCTGGGCGGAGAAGTGGCAGATGGACTTCAACCCAGATAAATGTGTAGTGGTCCATTCTGCCAGGTCAAATGGGATAAAGGAGTATAATATCAAGGGTAAGATTCTTAGCAGTGTAGAGGATCAGAAGGACTTTGGGGTCCGGGTCTACAGGACTCTTAAATTGACCTCACTGGTAGAGGATGTGGTCAAGAAGGTGTATGGTGTACTGGCCTTCATCAATCAAGGGATTGAATTCAAGAGTTGGGAGATAATGTTGCAGCTTTATAAGACCCTAGTTAGGCCTCTCTTGGAATACTGTGCCCAGTTCTAGTTGCCTCATTACAGGAAGGACGTGGAAGCTATTGAAAAGATGCAGAGGAGATTTACAAGCATGTTGCCTAGATTGGGTGGCATGCCTTGTTGAGGATAGGCTGAGGGAGCTCGGTCTTTTCTCCTTATAGAGACGAAGGATGAGATGTGACCTGATAGAAGTGTATAAGATGTTGAGAGGTATAAATCAGGTGGATTCTCAGAGGCTTTTTCCAAGGGCTGCAATGGTTGCTACGAGAGGACACAGGTTTAAGGTGCTGGGGAGTAGGTACAAAAGAGATATCAGGGGTAAGTTTTTCACTTAGAGGGTGGTAGGTGAGTGGAATCGGCTGCCATTGGTGGTCGTGGAGGAAAATTAAATAGGGTCTTTCAAAAGACTTCTGGATGAGTACATGGAACTTAATAGAATTAAGGGTTATAGTAAGCCTATTAAATATGGATATCATCAGCACAACTTGTGGGCCGAAGGGCCTGTTTGTGCTGTAGCTTTTCCATGTCCTATGTTCTATGCAAGGATCAATACATTTTTGAACAATAAAGGAATTAAGAGTTATGGTGAGCGAGCAGGTAATTGGAGCTGAGTCCACAAAAAATCAACCATGATCTTATTGAATGCAGGAACAGACTTGAGGGGCCAGATGGCTACTTCTGCTTCTAGTTCTTATGTTTTTATGTTATTTTGGAACATTATTCAAGATGTATTCAGTGTACTTTAAATAATGATTATCTTGAAATTATTTGAAATTACACATTAATAGGTTGAAATAAAGCATTTGACAGTAGTACGAAATAAGCACATGGTGAATTGACAATTAGTTTTAGGCCCTGCCAGATTTATTTTCTATTCCACTGCCAGCAGAATCCTTCTTGAAACATGCAGCTCAAGGTGTGATGATATTCATCTCAGACTGCGGTTTGAATTCTGCCCTAATGGGAAAGCTGCTGTAGCTTTCTCAAAAGGTGAAGGCATGTTAAAAGACTTCAAGTGGAAGAGACTATTTAATGTATTTTCTCAAGTTCCCTCATGCAGCCATGATGAATTTGCTTTTGCAAATCACACATGAAAGGTTAGGTTGTGCTGACCCAGTTTTCAGTCATGCAACACCACTTAGTTCCCATCAGATGTTCCTTCTGCCCACAGCTAAGTGCCACCTGGGCAGCCTAAGTTCAAGGTGGAGAATTGGCAGATAACTGGTTAAAATCATTGTGACCTCATTCTGCCACAGGTATCCGGGAAAGTAACACAATGCCAGAGAACTTGCCACTGTGGGGTCATCTTCTCCAGGACCAGAAGATTCAGAAGGGAAAGGTTGCAAAATCCAGGCTACTCTTATAGTTTCACACCAGAAGCTCACTGACATTTAAGGACTAGAATTTACTTTCGCATTGCGCCTGTTTGTGGGCGCAAAAGCTTGGTAAAGTCGGGCGTAAAGCAAGTAGCGTGATCCACATGCAACTAAATTAACTTAATGGGCACTTCCCTCTTTACCATTGCGTTCGCCCATCCAGAATTGACACGAAACAGACATGCTCCATAGATGTCTGATTCAGGCACACCACTTAGTCAGAAAGTAGGTGCTGAGCATCTGATGGCTCTGTTCAGGGGAGAGAGTTCCACTACCATTCTGCCTGAAATCAGTACTGGGATAGAGACGGAGAGGGGAGGATGTTGGTGGTGGTGGTGGTGGTGATGTGGGGGTTGCTGCCACTCTACCTGAAATCAGTGAAGGAGAAATGGGTTGCGCTGCCACACTGCCTGAGATCAGTGGGGAGAAGAGAGTGGGAGGGGCCCATGATCTGAGTGGCTGGGAGGGGGGTGAGGAATAAGGGAGTCAGCAATGTTGTAGGGTGGGGCAATGTCTGTGGGAGCCAGAGGGAGGTATTATTTGGCCCAGGAGAGATGTGGCAAGGGAGTAATATTCTACCATTTTCTGTCTGTGCATGTGTAGTTGGAGGCACCGATTGGAATTGCAGCGTTTAGCCACATCCACAGGTTTGTGAAATGCTATTCGGACTCGCTGATATTTTCACAGGCATTTGGGGATGTGGGTCTAAAAATTGAATCTGAAACACTCACAGCTTCAAGTTCACCCAGCAGTTAGAATCAAAATGATAAAATAGGGTCCTAAAAGTCCAGCCTTTAATACTACTGTTCTTTTATACTGAAGTATTGAGGTACATGTAATACAATTAAGCAAGCGTCAGGAGTCAATCTTTATCCTTTAATCTCATTTACCTGCATAAATTGGAAAGAGGCTTCAAAGTCCTCCACAGGATACATCTTAATTCGAAAGAACTTCATGCCCATTATGAGGCTAATACTGCTTTGAACTACGTATGGATTCTGTTCTTTCTGACGTAGTTCCTTAAGTTCTGCCATAAATTTCTTTTTCACAGCTGGAAATCTGTAAGGTAAAATACATGATTCTTTTCATTATTTGCTCCTGTTATTAATTTTTAAACATATATATGTCATAATATCTTGTAAATCTTCCAGTAACTCAGTTAATTCTAATTCTAATCTCATTTATTGAGACCAAGTAAACAGAGTCTATTTACTGCCAAAATCAAAATACTGCAGATGCTAGAAACACAAAAAAGATGCTGGAACTATTCAGCAGGTCAGGCAGCATCTATGGAGTTTATGTTTCAAACTGAAATGACCTTGTATGGAGGTTGTTTTCAGCAGCTTTCTGGTGCCAGCAAGCAGCCTCTCAGCCACTCAATTTTCATTGACCAGCTGACACTTTTTGCCTGAAACAGTGAATGGCAGAATTTCAAAGAGACTTGGTGGTTAAAATCTCCAGGTTCACATTATCATGCTGGGTTGTCATCTGCTCCTCCAAGATTTCATCTGGGAACTAAAATGTAAATACATGGTGGAAGGCTGGTAACAGCTCTGTGGAGATTCCTGATCAATATCTTTCATTTTGTGAAGATACTGCAATTACTACGATATAAAATTCTTGACAGCATAGTGGATGGAATATTTCTATTTTTTGACATAGTGGCGCATTGGATGTGGATGCCTTTGGCCCCAGCTGCTGCTTCCTGCTCTATATCATTTCATTCACAGTTGAAAAAGATTGAAGAGGTAGGTCCCATAACGTAATGCTGGCCTAAAAATATCAAGAAACATTTTTTTAAAGGGTTCCTCGGTACAAAAATTTAAAAGTAGAATCCACCCTTGCAATTATCTTTTGGACCCCTTGCAATAATTTCTGCTTCTACTGCAATTCACGCCTGCTGCGAATGGGAATACAAAATCCCAGTCAGTGTAAACAATCTTTATCCATTATCGCATATCCAAAATCTATCAAGTATTATGAAAAGTCGCTTGATACTCACTTTGATTGTGCCAGAACACCTATTACTTCTGCATATAAATCATCTATAATATGCATATTTCCAGTGTTGGGACCAAGGTAACTAAACAAAAAAAGTACAGTGTTAGCAATACAATATACAAAAAAAGTGAACACATTTATTAATGAGAATGTGTGTTTTACCCCTCTTTATATTTAAAGTGCTTGAATGCCAAGTTAATAACTTCATGGACCAAGTTGTCTGGTACGGGATGATGTGAAATCTGAAAATAAATAAATAAAATTTTTAATATACTTGAATAGAGGACATTGTCGATGGCTTTCAACAGCTGGCTAACCATTTCTGGCTTGAATAAATAGGGGTAGGAATTTCCTCACACTTTGCAGTGTAGTGCGCATTTGCTGGCGGAGAGATCTTATGGTCCCACTGTTGCCAACTCCACCAGAAAAACCATTGCAGGGATATGCTAGTGGCAGGAGGTAAAATCCCACCTGTGTTAATGGAAACAAGATTTTGGGAGTGACTTGTAGAGGAAAACTGAATGATCACCTTGGATTTCTTGATTAAGTTTTCAGGCCTTTAAATGGATGCACAGCACTCCCACCCATAATAATTGGGAAGTTGTTTAAATATACAGATCAAGATTCTAAGCAGGTTGTAGGATCACAGTTGCAAAGTTCTTTATAAATGGGTGGAGTATGCATACCGCATACAGTTGTACAAAATATTGAACAACCCAATCATCAGTTTTGCTCAGGAAAGGGTGATGTCTGGATTTTGTTAACATTTTTATAAATTCATGTTCCTCCATGGTTCCCCACAGTATTCACAGGACACAACTACTGGATCAACATTAGGTATAATTCAAATACTGTAACAATGAAGTTATTTTTATGGTGGGGCAATTCATTGTTGCTGTATTTTACATTTGAAATCTTATATCTGTAACAAATTGTTGACACTGAAGGATTTCCTGTACAGATAAATAAATAAGGTTGAAACTGCCAGTAATACAGGATATGAATTTTCCTGAAAAGAAAGTCATGTTACCAAAGCATTTTGTCTGCACTGATCAGGCACATGCAAGGATTTCAAATTTTAAATGATCACAATTTATATTACAGGAGAAATGGGTACTGATAGTTTGTTAAGTTGATTCTGATTGGCCAAAGTATTATGATGGAGGAAATAGTAGTTGCTGAAGTTTAATATTCTGGTTATATCTCACATAAATCATCGTTGTCTTTAAAAAAAATCTACATAAGCAATATAAGATAACCAGTCAATGTGGGGCTCATTTAATTTGTTTGCTATGATATTACCTCAACCAATCATTTTGCTCTACAGTATAAATTGTTGTGATCATTTGAAACTTGGCATTCTTGTATTGCTCCTTACGAGTACAGGACAAAAACTTCAGCAACATGTCTTTCTTTTCAACAAGATTCAAGATTTAAATTTGTTACTTACCTGTTTTAAAACTTCAATTAATACCAGAGAGAAAATAAAGTCAATCGCTAGATCCCTTCTCTCAAGAAGATAATCCCTTTGTTGCTCATCACTGAAAGAACAAAAGTTGGAACTTAAATGAAATGAGTTGAAGTCCAGTAACATACAAATGATAATTAATTTTTAAATGCAAATGAGTAATATATAAAAATATACAGGAAGTCTGCACTTCCTGTCAGTTACAGTTCAAATACTACAGTCAGTTTTTTGTCACTGTTCATCAAAATATAAAGAAATAAAAAAAAACATCTACACAAATGGAGAAATTTCCATTGGAGCAGATCATACTGAAGTCAATTTGAGTCAATGGTAGCACTATGGTTTCCAAGCAGAGGGTCACCCACTCTGTCTGCAATATTGAGAAGTGTTTTCTTGTGGGAGGGACTGAAATGGTGGTGTTCTGATGTGTCTGCTGCCATTAGACTTTCAGATGGTAGCAGTTGTGAGTTTGCAAGATGTTGTCTAAGAAGTTCCTGCAGTACATCTTGTAAATGGTACATACTGTTGCCACTATGTTTCTGTGATGGAAGGATCAAATATTGTGGATGGTATGGAAACCAATCATGCTGCTTTGTCCTGGAGGGTGTCAAACATCTTGACTGTTATTGGAGCTACACTCATCCAGACAAATGGAAAGTATTCCATCACATATATGACTTATGACTTGTAGATAGTGAATGAGATCTGGGGAGACAGGAGGTAAATTACATGGTGTAGGATTCCTAGACTGTGGCCTACTCTTGTAGCCACAGTACTTGTATAACTAGTCCAATTAAGTTTCTAACCAATGGTAATCCCTAGGATATTGATAGAGGGTAAATAGAGACTGTAATGATACAAATATCTAGAGGTAATAGCTATATTGTCCCCTATTAGAGATGGCCATTGCCTGGCATTTTGTGATGCAAATGCAAATGCAAATGTGTATGTGTCAATAGATCCCTGAAAGTAGGCAGTCAAGTGGATAAAGTTGTTAAGAAGGCTTATGGAGTCTTAGCTTTTATTGGTAGGGGGATTGAATTTAGGAGCCGCAGCATCATGTTGCAGCTGTACAAAACTCTAGTGCGGCCGCACTTGGAGTATTGTGTGCAGTTCTGGTCGCCACATTATAAGAAAGATGTGGAGGCATTGGAGAGGGTACAGAGGAGGTTTACTAGGATGTTGCCTGGTATGGAGGGCAGGTCCTATGAAGAGAGGTTGAAGGATTTGAGGTTGTTTTCGTTAGAAAGGAGGCGGCTAAGGGGGGATCTTATTGAAACATATAAGATGATTAGAGGTTTAGATAGGGTGGACAGTGATAGCCTTTTTCCTAGGATGGAGAAAGCTAGCACGAGGGGACACAACTTTAAATTAAGGGGTATGAGTTATAGGACGGATATCAGAGGTAGGTTCTTTACTCAAAGAGTGATTAGGGAGTGGAATGCCCTGCCTGCAGCTGTTGTAGATGCGCCAAGTTTGGTGGCGTTTAAGAGGTTAGTTGATAAGTATATGGATGAGAAGGGAATGGTTTAGTTAGGAGGGGCATTGCTTTTTATTTTGGTCGGCACAACATCGAAGGCCGAAGGGCCTGTTCTGTGCTGTATTGTTCTATGTTCTATGTTCTATGATATTTTCCAACCCAAGCCTGGATATCGTTCAGGTCTGTATTTGGACAGGGATTATAAAATCATAGAATCAAAGAAGTCCTACAGTGCAGGAAGAGTCCAGTCAGCCCATTGAATCTGCATCAACTCTCCAAAAGAGCACTTTATGCAGGCCACCCCCACCCTGTCCCCATGACCCCATGCATTTACCCCGTTAACTCCTATAACTTATACATCTTTGGACACTAAAGGGCAATTTAGCCTGGCCAATCCATCTAACCTGCACATTTTTGGAATGTGGGAGGAAATAGGAGCACCAGGAGGGAATCCATGAAGACACAGTGAGAACATTCAAAATGCACACAGAGAGTCGCCCAAGGCTGAAATCAAAGCTGGGTCCCTGGCTTTAACCATTGTGCTGCCATACTATACTGATTGATTCAGTACTTGGGGAATTATGAATAGCGCTGAATAATGTGCAACCATCTGCAAACATCCCAACCTCTGACCTTATGATGGAATGAAAGCCATTGATGAGGCAACTAAAGATGGTTGGGTCTATAACACTACCCTGAGGAATTTCTACAGTAATGTTCTGAAACTGGGTGTGCCATGGTGGCACAACGGTTAGCGTTGCTGTTCACAGTGCCAGGCACTTGTGTTCAATTCCGGCCTTGGGGGACTATAAGGGCGGAGTTTGCAAGTTCTCCCTATTTCTGCTTGGGTTTTTTCCAGGTACTCCAGTTTCCAAAGATGTGCAGTCAGGTGGTTTGTCCCTTAATATCAGGAGGATTAGCAGGGTAAATAAGTGGGTTATGGGGGTAGAGTGTGATTACTGTTGGTGCAAATTCGATGGCTGAATGTCCTCCCTCTCACTGTGGGATTCTATGATTCTATGAACTGACATGACTGAATTCCAACAACTGCAACCACTTTCCTTTGTGCTTGTTATGACTCTAATCAGAGGAGGATTTTCCTTCTGATTCTCATTGGCTTTAGTTTTGATCGTTCTCCTTGATATCACACTTGGTCAAATGTTATCTGGATGTCACGCTCACCTCATCTCTGGATGACAATGCCATTACCACCACCTTGCCTTATGCTGGATAATCCAATTTTCAAGTAGAGATGACTTCCATGATATGAGCATATAGAGATGAATTACTGTTAAAGGTGCTGGTAATGGAATTCAGAAGTTCAAGGACAAACCATATAGATGAGGCAAGGCAATTTAAAACCTAGACAAAGCTCTGATTCTGTTGCTTGGTTCAGAGAAGATAATAGTGTGAGCTTTTCAGCTCCACAAGGCAATATTATAAATTCCATCAGCTTAGGGAAGGGACTTGAAGAGTGTGCGGTTGGAAACATGTGGGGTGGGATGCTCCCAAAAAAATTCCAAGTCCCAATTTGTGTGAAAACTGGAGTAAATCCTGCTGGTTTTTTTAGTGGGATTTTCGAATGAATCTCCAACACTCTGAGCAGTGCAAAGTGCCCTAGCGGGATTCCCTTTGAAAATCGGACGGCAGGGCCTATTTCCTCTGGAGAAGCCAGCAGCGTAGCTCCGGAAAGGGCCATTGCGCGTGCACTGATCTGTCAGCACCAAAACTGGAGCATGCACAGTGGCTCTGTATTGCCGCTCCGCAATCACATATCACTGGTTATGCAATCCCCCTCTCGACCCTCCACCCTCTCTGATTGCTGGCCTTCTGGATGTGCTCAGGCAAGCCTCAATGTCTCCCTACCAGTGTCCCTCCTGATCCTCCGGCAGACCCATCTTCCTCCCACACAGATAGTGAGTCCCAATTGCCATCCTTCCTCCTTCTGTCATTGATTCCTGTGCAGATTGATAGCCGGAACATTCATCCCCTACTAATTGGCCCTCCATGGGCCCTGCCTACAATAGATCATGCTGTCCTCTGGCTGCACCCTTTGGCACTACCCGAGGCCTGGTAAGCAGTGCCAACGTGGTCCTTGGGCAATGCTAGTTTGCCCCTTGGGCAGTGGCAGGGAATGAGGTTGGCACTTCCAAGCTGGTACTTCCTGGGGGCATCCCCTAACCCACGGGGAAGCTTTCATGGCATCTGTTCTGCCCATTAGGGAACCACTCCTGGAGGAGGGGGATACACTAGCAGACTTGGAGGCTTCAGTCCCAGCTCTGCTACTAGGATGTTAATCCATATTTAAACATTGGTATCAGGTTCATGCTAATTTCTGGCTAGAGCAGTGCTGCAGGCTGGGAGGATCACCCCCATGATGTGACTCCCAGTTCTCCGCTTTCTTTGCCTTTCTTGAAGAGGGTTAATATTTCAAACATTAATAATATTTAGAAAAGAGATTTCAGTGTCTATTGTCCTTGCAAACTGCTTCGGCTGGATTTTCCAGCCGTGCTTGTCCCAAGACCAAAAATCCCATCTGAGATACATGGCCCTTTGCATGGTCCTATCCCACCCACTACAATTCCCGTTCATTGTGAATATGAAAGCACATAAGATGGTGCTATTATGGTCTTGTGCAAATCTCTACGCCCACTGAAAGTGTCTTCTTTCATTCTTGAAAAGGATAGCACACCACTGTGCAGTCATCACACTAAAGAAGACACTTTCAGTAGACATAGAGATCGGCGCATGAGACCATAATGGCTCCATCTCATGTGCTCTATCACAAAACACTCATTCTTGAAGGGGACAGCACACCATTGTGCAATCAACGCACTGAGTGTTTTGTGATCCTTGAAGGTTATGGTTCCAAGGCCAAATGCTTATCTTGCTTGTGATGTTGCTGCTTGCAAAAGTTTTACAATCACTGGCATGAAGCTAAGGAACAGAAGAAATGTATTCAGGTTCCTTTGCCCAGATCTTATTACTGCTGGACTCAGTGTGCCTTGGACATGTCTTCTATGTCATGCTACTGCCATGGCATCCTCACAAGGAAGATGAGCATTACTATCCTGTTCAGGTTCCTGCTCTCCCAAGTCCTCCTCATTCGAGGAAAGCTCTGCCTCTTCCATGTGTCCCTGTGGTAACTGATTTCCCCTTTAAATGTGCTGGGATGTGTGAAGTGCAACAAACCACAATGCTGTGAGTCACCTTCTCTGGAAAGTACTGCATAGCCCCACCTAAATTGTCCAAAGAATGGAAATGTGCCTTCAGGATAACAACATTTGCTACCAGGCCTCGGGTAGTGCCAAGGGGTGCAGCCAGAGGACAGCATGATCTATTGTAGGCAGGGCCCATGGAGGGCCAATCAGTAGGGGATGAATGTGCCTTCAGGATGAACCTTGACTGTGCTATGTTGTACCATTTGAGAATGATGTCTGATGAGTCATCTCTTCAGTGGATACTCCTTGTCACCCAGCAATCAACCCTATAAGCGCCACAGCCCACTGAATATTTGTGATACCTGAGAGTGGCTCTGGGTGTAGATTCATGAGAATTCCCAGAGTCCCTGACACACCCATTATCGCCAAGCACTGAGAGTTGGAGTGGAACAGGGAAAGGCTGAGTCGAAAATTTCAACTTGTTTTACTGCCAGCTGAAATCTGACTTCTGTCTCATTACAAATTTTCCACTCCTGTCCGTCACAACTCCAGCAGCTGGCAGGACAAGGAAGTCCCATTTTTTGTGACCATAAAGAAGTACAAGCATACTTTAGAAGCCAAATATACTATACTGGGCATTAGACTGCAATATTCTTATTATAAAAAAGCATGAGTATATCTGAGACTTTCTAAGATTAGCGCTAAAGGAATTTTGTTCACATATGTAAAAAATCCAAATGTGTATATAGAACAACTTGTGTCCCTGGGTAGTTTTCCCAAAACCTTAGACCAAAAGCTAAATGAGTGCGTTTCATTTTAAGACTGTGACAATGACCTTTCTTTCTCACTGGGTACTTTGAGTTAATAAACAATCCGATGCTATATGTGACAAGTCCCAGAACATGAGACAAGGGATAGAGCCCACATGGTAAGTTGTACGAACAGAAGTAATCACCAAAAGAAAATTCAAAATAATTACCCTTTTGACTTTGTACTTGTTCTGGGCCGATATTCATGGGACTCATCTTCTGTACCATTTTGTCTTTTATACCAATCAAAAAGTGTGTGCAGTACAGAGGGTAGACAATATTCCGCAAGTGAACTCATTGAGTTGATCAACTGGAGGAGAAAAGCATAGATGATGAAAGATTACATGCAGTGACATACCTATTAATTAACAAAAGAAAAATTATATTTGGATCCAGGTTTGAATCAGTTGACTCAGGGGCTGTACCATCATTTTTTAATTATTTCCTGGGATGTGAGTGTTGCTGGTTGGGCCTATATTTATTGCCCATTCCTAATTGCACTTGAGGGGGCATTTAAGAGACAACCACATTCCTGTGGACCTGTGGTCACATGTAGGCCAGATCCAGTAAAGATTTCCTTCCCTAAAGGCCATTAGTGAGCCAGATGGGATTTTACAACAATCAACAATGGTTTCATGGTCATTATTAGACTTTTTAATTCAATTGAAAAATATCATCGTCTGGCTTGGTGGGATTTAAACCAGAGCATGACCCTGGATCTCTGGAGTACTAGTCCAGTCACAATGTCACTGCGCCACTGCCTCCCCTTAAGTCAAAAACTTAATCCTCTCCATCACAAAGGGGTGTATTTTATAGAGCCTTACCAGGCGTGTTTTAAGCAAGTAGTGGGCATAGAAGTTGTGCCATATAGGATGATGGCTAGCCTGCTGCATCATATCCATCTCTGATTCATCCTCTATAATAGTGTGCATGGATAAAGCATCCACTAACCCGCCTGCTAATTAATTAAAAGGTAATACAGGACCCCATTCAGCTTCCAGTGCCATAATATGCTGGGTAACCAAAGGCAGGCAAGAGTGGGGAGCCTTTTTCTTTCAACATCTGAGATGAAAATATTGGAAAAGAGAAGCAGGTTCCTTCTTTGGAGGTACCTAAGTGCATCAGTAGCAATGTTCTCAAGATGATAACCTCCGTTTTGTGCCTCCTCTGCTAGCCTCCTAAAATATAATGACTACAATGTTCAGTAATGCACAAAATCTAAGAGTCCATGACCTTGTGCCTCCCCTCTGTCATTTAATCCTGGAATGAAGGACACAATTGTGGCCGGAAGAACATCTGGAGTTGTGGTGGTTCTGAGTCAAGTGTACTTTTAAAATTTACCTGTTAGTTCTGACCAAATAAGTAGTTGCTTAAGCACTGGTGTTGGCTGTCTCTAGGCAAATCAATCTTGGAGCAGGGCTCTCAAACAAGGACCAGGCCTCTTAATTGCATATGTGAAAGGTCTGACTCCTGTTTCAAGAATGGGCACATAGCAGCAATCTTTTGGCCTCTACTAATATGGAGCCAGTATTTACCATATTGAAGGCTCAGGAGGGTTGCTTACCACAAGAAAATCAGGTGTTACCTGGCTAAATCTCTAACATATTAGCTATTCATTCATCTCATTTGCTATTTGTACAATTACATCAATTGCAAATTGACCACTATGTTATCTCCAGAACAAACACATTTCAAAATAATTAATTTGCTGTGATGCAATCTGGAACTTCTTAAGGATAGGAAAGGTGTTTTGATAAATACAAGTTTTTTCTTTCCTTGCATGCCATAATCACAATGCTCTTTCAATCAATATCAAATATGCATTAGAAGAGTGTCACTAAGTTTTTAGTTTCAAAATAGGAAATAAAAGTTTGATTTTTAATTGAAGTTACATGGGAGTTGGGTTTTTAATTGCTGCTAGGGGTGAGTGTGGATGCAATTTGAAAATTCTTTTCTTGGAGGGTGGCATTGGGATCTGGAGTCTTTCGGAGGAAGGGGAAAGGAAACCTGTTTGTTGCCAATTAAAGCTCCTTTATGAGTTTTTTATGTGGCCAATCCAGAATAAAATAATATTTTAAATACTTTTTCCCAAATGAACCCAAACAAGTTGGTGTACAGCTGTAGACCATTGTGGAGCAAAAGGAATTTGTTTCGGGTTTATTTATTGTGAAATATAAAGGATCAATCAGTACTGGGTTGAACTCTGAATTTTAATTTAAATAACTTCCATGGTCATTTTGTGTCATCTTTATCTTCCTAACTCTTCTGAGCTCTATCTTTTCTTCTAACATGTTTGCTGCCCTCTCACTTCTTGGAAGCATTTGGCACTCAGCATTGAGCTTACCACTTGGCCAATCAGCCCATTTAAACTGAAAAATAGCCTTGTGGGAGCAATGCAGTTCAGGTACTGAATTGGGACCTGGAACTCAGCTGGCCATTCCCAAGCCACTTTGAAAATCAAGCCCACGGGAACAAGAAGACCTCGGAAATACCCTTATCATCTACTTGAGTGGTTCTAAATTTGAAATAAATTGCCATAATATGGGCTAGCATTTCCTCCTATTATCAAATTTATATCAAAGCATGGCTATTATCAAATGTTTAGATGCCATGATGAGCCTGCTTCTATTTTCTGCTGGGTCCTAATTAGATAGGCAGGACTGATTTGCAGCTATTTGCCACTCAGTAGGTTTTGAACTGTTAGAAAATACGGTAATTCAGAATAGTAATTTTTAAAATGGCACATTTATTTCTGCAGAGCAAAATTCGGCAGCTAGGATGTTTGGAAGTGCAGTAATGGTTTCAGCAGCGGGAATTTTGGATACAACCATAGAGATTTTTGTAATTCAAAGAAAAGCCAGTAGGTAAGGCTGTTGAGTTTTGGGGCTGTTAAAAGGGTGATCCAAGCTCCATAAAGGGAGATGGAAAGAAGCTTCCATTACTATCTGTACATTCCATGAACAAATGCAATGACAGTGGATATTCAATGGTCTCATGGGGTAGTGAAGGCAATAATGGTTATATACATTTTCACGAATGCTGTTCTGTAAAGTGAAAATGGTTCCTACACAAAGGAGTATTTGTTGACATTCAATTGCATTCTAAATGGTTGAAACTTTAAACCAAACACATTAAAATATGTGTTTTTTGTTAAATACCAGAGCACTATTTTGAAGAGTAGGAGAATTATCCTCTGTTACTTGGGCAATATTGATCCCTCATTCAACATCACAAAACAGATTATGTGGTCAGTATCATATTGCTGTTTGAGATCTTGCAGAGTGCAAGCTGACAATCAAAACAATTCCTTCATGGGATATGGGCATTGCTACCCAGGCCAGCATTTATTGCCCCCGAGAAGATGGTGATGAGCTATCTTCTTGAACTGCATGAAGTGTAGGTATATCCACAATGCCTTTATGGAGGGAGTTCCAAGATTTTGGCCCAACGACAATTTAATATATTTCCAAGTCAGTTTGGTGAGTGGTTTGGAAGGGAACATCCAGGTGTAGAGTCTAGAAATCTATTTCCTTCTTAGATATATTTAGTCACATGGTCTCCGCAACCTTCTGCTGTAAAGAATTTTACAGTGTGGCCAGATAGCAAATGACAGTAACAAGAATAGTTAAGAGCTACAGTCAAGCATACTGGGAATTTTGGTCAAGTTCTGTTAAAACATGACATAGGTCAAAGAAGGCTGAAGCAAATTGTGACCTGTCCTGGGAGATGTGACCTGACATCTACTATGTTAACCAAATAAGGATGATTGTTTGGACAAGTATCTAACATACAGGCACCATTTATTGTGGCCTAATTCCATATATGGTGAGGCTATGTTACTTACGTGAAACTCGATATAAACATTTAGGAGTTGTTTTCAAGTAACTCCATCGGTTATAATTAAATATTGTAATCAGTTTTTGGTAGTATCATTGGCTAAATGCCAGAGAACTTTCTGGAAGAATGTGCAAAGTTTAGAACAAAATTAGATCCTTAGAGTCTTTTCCCTCAGCTGAAACTTGAGAATCACATTTGCCATGTGCGCCTTGTGGATCATCTTCAGAGAAAAATAAAGAACCACATGGGAAATCAGCTGTTGCATTTCAATGGGAAGTTATGAAGTGACAAGGAACATTTACAATTTACAATTGTTTCATAAGTAAACAATGGAAGGTATATTAAATTTTATTGACCCAAAAGTAGAAACAAAATAGAAAAACATTGAATATTTTCATATTTTGGAAAAGTTGATTTCTAAGCGGTGTTTGAGGACAATAGAATCTGAGGAAAAAGGGAAAAGGGATAATTAAGGAAAGACGTTCAACTGAAATGAGGTGGCTTTATGGGTGGGAAATGTCCTGAGACCAGATCTGTGCCAAGGAAGATGTGAATCTGATGCCACTATCAAGTCAAACCAGAAAAGACTTTGTTTTCAGAAAGCAGTCTATTTCTGAATCTTTCTTTTGGATTTCTACATCAGAGTAGAAGTGTTTGAGGAGTTGTGTAGTATGCCTTTATTGAAACAACAACAATTATTCGCTTTGGGCATGGTGGTTAGCACTGCTGCCTCACAATGGCAGAGACTGGGGTTCAATTCTGGCCTTGGGTCACTGTCTGTGTTGAGTTTGCACGATCTCCCTGTGTCTGCGTGCGTTTCCACCAGATGCTCCGGTTTCCTCCCACAGTTCAAAGATATGCGGATTAAGTTGATGCTAACATGCTAAATTGACTCTTACGTTAGGAAGATTAGTAAGCTAAATATGTGGGGTTATGGGAATAGGGCCTGGATGGGATTGTGTGGTCAGCAGACTCAATGGGCCGAATGGTCTCCTTCTGCAATGTACGGATTCTAAGATAATATTACCAGATTTTTACAGTTAAAAATCTATAGGGGAATTGTTGCAAAGAAGTAATTTACTTTTGTGTTCTGACCAAATAACTTTAAGCTTTTGTGCTTAAGTTTGATTTCTTCTTAATAAATCTTTTTTAATCTTAAAAGGTGTTCCTGGAATGCCAAGCTTTCAGGGTCAGTAGTTTTGCCTCGTTTTCAGAATGCAAAAAGGAAGATTCACAATTGGTAAGACAGGTTTCCTCTGGGTTCTGACTTGCTTAGAAAATAACATTAGCTGATTGTGCTGACATGGGAAATGTAGACACTGGTCTTGAGGATGTGGGGCAAGAATGTGTACATATGAATTAACTTTGTTGGATAACTTAAACTTACTGAAAGCATAGTTCTATTAGCTCTGTCTTCCATTCACTGGCTGATTTGTTATATATTTTGTCTTATCTTCTTAATCTTTTCATCAACATTCTTTTGACGTTTCTTCATCAAAGTGTTATGTAGACAACCTGCAATTAATCTTGAAAGTCTCCTTAAGATATTTTGAGGACTCCATCAAATTTTCCTAAGTACCTAAAATAAGACTCAAGAATGCCTACTGTAGTAGCATGGACCTTATTACATCTATTGTTGTCCTCTGTCTGCAGAAGCCTTACTCTTAAACCATGACAGCAGAAGATAGGCCTGATCACAAATCAAACATTCTGATACATGGCTCCAAGGATTGTCATTAGATGGAAGTACCTTTGCAGCTTCCTGGGTATCTAGAATAAATTTTCTGGATATTATGATACGGGCATGGAACATTAACTGTTATCAAAGTCCCTTAAGGGTCATCACTGGATGAAAAGTGTGTGATGCAACCTCAGTTTTACTTTGACCTGTGAGCAGAATAAGGCACACGTAGCCCTGCTACTGATGTCTTTGAACTTTCTATCCTTGTATAGATGTTCTCATTTGCCAAGTTTAAATAAATGATATGTTTGCATAATCCCTTATGAGTGATTGATGCCTTAATAGAATCATAAAAATGCAATTAAAAATACAAGCTGGAATTCGACCGCCTCGCTTGCCACACAATCAGAGCAGGCGAGGGGCAGACAATCTCGGGCGGGAATTTCTAGTCTCAAATGAGGCTGTGAAATCCTGCCCTATTCATAAAACTGAGGTGCTTGCCATATGGTATTTTCAGTGGCACATGTATTTCTTCCATGACTCCTTAAACAAGTAGGAATTTTGTAGTCTAGAGAACTAGATATTTCACTCTGTTTATTGAAATATGCTAAATCTGAATGGGTTGACTTCCAAATGCCATGGGTACACGTGTAAAATAAATAATAGACTCCTTCAATATACAAATCAGGGGCCCAATATTTGTTTTATGACCACAATATCAAATGTGGCTAAAACCAGGCTTAACATGCACCAGGCATGCTCTACTCAGTTTCATAGGTCTATCAACAATTGCCACAAAAGAATAAGATTTTGCTTTTACATTTTCCCCTATACGGCAGGCTGATGTTCACTTGCATTAGCCTCTTTTCACATTTGCCTCTCAACCTCTCAAGAGATTATGGCTGGGACTTTACAGCTTTGGAATTCCTGCCCAAGGTCAAAGGATATTTTCATGTGTACCTGTGAGTAGTTTTGAGGTTTCAACCAACTGATATTGGGAAGGCACTAACAGGTGAGTTGCACTAAAGCATGCAACTCGTCAGTGTTACGAAAATACAACTCTGTTATTGGGCATAAGCTCCAAATGTCCACTGACTCAATAGAATTCTTACAGTACAGAAGGAGGCCATTTGATTCATTGGGTGGAATTTTCCCATCTCATCCACCACAGGAATTGCAGCAGGCAGGACAGAAAATTTGGCAGAATTTGCTAAAGTCTGTTGGCCCCGGGTGGGAATTTTTGATCTTGGGACAAGCATGACCAGAAAGTCCCGCCTGCAGTCAACAGACGATTCTGTTGCCTGCCTCTTGCCTGCTACTATTCCATGGTGGGTGGGGCAGTAGAATTCCAGCAATTGAATGTGCAAAGTATATCTTCCCCCCCGTCCCCCACCTTACCCCCATAACCCAATGTATTTACCATGGCTGATCCATCCAAACTACTTATCTTTGGACACTAAGGGGCAATTTAGCATATTCAATCCACCTAACTTACACATTACTGACTGTGGAAGGAAACTGGAGCAACTTGGAAAAACCCACACAGACATAGGGAGAATGTGCAAACTCCTCCACACCGTCACCATAGTGCCACTGTGCCACTGATTTAGCACTGGAAGTTGATTGAAATCAATTTTTCCCCATCTTTTTCATAGCTCCTTTCTCCAAATTAAAATAACATACAACACTTTAAATAGACAATAACTTCCTTCAGCTAAATTGACTAAACACTCCCTTTTCTAGTACTTTGCGTGTCACAATTTAGATACTTTTCCATGAAAGAGACTAGCATAACTTCATCTATCATTACTTTAAAAAATAATTTCCTTTAATCAAGGAGGAAGGAAGGGTTGACCTCGTAAAGGTTTCATATTATAACAGGAAGGGAGGAGAGTCTGGACAGTCTGTGAATTACAGACTTCATTCACACTCAGTGGCAAGATGAATCCTAGCTCTGTGTTATAGTTGGAACAGATTAAATATATGTGCAAATATGGTCTTATTGCAATGAATACTCATTTTCTTTCTTTATAAATGAACTTCATACAGTTGGTAGATATCACTTTAATGTACTCATATGCCTGGTTGTCTTGACCTTGGGCTTCAACCACTAAAATTCACTTGTCTGTTTAAATGAAACCCTGTGCTATTTTTACTGGCACACATTTATATAAATAAACTGAATGAAAGTTTTCTTGTTAACCACACATAGATTTTACATTTTTAGATCAATGTCTTTACTATACTGCAAGATTTGTATGAATGACACTGCCACATGGATAATGTTGCCATATAGATTTTAATGCAGCAGATATCTTAATTCACATATTCTTTTATTTTGTCATTACTCAGAAAGTCATTTGCCCCCTTTTTAAAGTCAATGAATAAACAAATTAATTTATTATTAACAATTGATTTTTAAAAATGTGAAGTTTAAACTATGATAAAGCCCTAAGCAAATATATTATTTATTTTATTCCAAAACATCTAATGTGGAGTTATAATAATAGATATATTTTAAAGGCAATATTTTGCCAGATAATTTTTTTCTACCCCATGAGCTTTAAAATTTGACCATTTAAGATTGAATAGTATTTCATATGCATAGAAATCAAAATGATTACTGTTTACATCACCAAGTTTACAGAGCTATACCAGTTAGTCAACATATTTTGTGAAGCAAACCTTAAAACCAGAAATGAATATTTAGAAGCACATGAGTTAATGAAGGCAGCCAGCACTAAAATTGTGTTTCACAAATTTAGTTGAGCTTTTTTGAAGAAATGATTGATTGGATAAGAGAATCCAAAAGATAGAATAGCCTAATTTAACATGAAAAGAGTAGCCTGCCTAGTAGCTAGAAATTCAGGGATGAGCCTGCTTGTGCCAATCCTGGAAGCCATAACACTATTCTGCATGGTTCAGGCAACTAGTTCTCTTGAGTTGTGGCTTCCACCCCATGGGGAAGGATATCCCGCTCGCAATCAGAAAGTTGACAGTCCTTCAGTCCTGGAGGTACCACAAAGAGCCGTGGCCATAGCTGGGATTACAACAGTCTTCTGACTTGTGACCCTGGAGCAGGCCTAGAAAACAAATGAGTGGAGTTGGGATCCACCTGGGCCAATCAGGTAGACCCTGGTGAAGCGGTGTGGTGCTGCAAAACAAGGGTGTGGAGACAGGTGAGGTTCTCTGCTGTGGAGGTCTATGCCACTGGGTGGGTGGGGTGCCTTCAGCAGGGCACAGGGTGACTGAAGAGGGGAGAACCAACTCCTGGTGAACTTGGCACATGGCATGCTCAGCTCCACCCTGATACTAGCATTGGCAAGAAGACAAAAAAAGCATCTCTACCATCCCATCTGATTTTACATGACTCCACACCCCTGCCTGCAAACAGGTGGGGGAGGGGAGAGATGGTGAAAAATCATCAATCAAATCTTTAAAATGTTAAACAAAGCTATCTGGAAGACATGAGATGGGTTGCATTATATTTCTAGATCTTACAATTTGCCATCATGTTACTGCATCATGAACTTTAAACATTGATGGTAAGTGAATCATTTTACAATTAAATTTGAAATGCTCTATGTTTGTTTATAAAAGAGAAATTACTTCATGTATATTGAGATTATAATTCAAGGCTTAAGCTACCAGCTGCAAGATGAGATCTTCTGGTCCCACCAGCAGTACAAAGTTTGGCAAACAAGGAGGAAACTTAATTTAGTGTGAGGTCAAAGATCAATTTGCTGACATTGGGATGATCTGTAGCAAATCTGTTCTCAAGGCAGGTTAAAGGCAGGTAGAGCTTCCTGACAAACTACATCGAAAAGCTCTTTTGCATGTCTTGGCATCTTGTGCATGTTCATTACAAAGGCCACCATACTGGATTGAAGCTCTCCCTCCAAAATGTGAGAACAAAGGGACTAAATGCCAATCCATACCTTGTTCTCATGTTTTGTTTTCAGATAGCACTTACCTTTATTTTGATTATTACACTTATTCTGAACCGATGTTTTGTTCTTTTACTACCACCATTTCACTCTTTGTGTTATTCCATGACATTTTTATAATCTAGTCTCCTCGGCCTTGTAAGCTATCCCTGACCATCCCTTTTTGTTCCACCTTATCATTCTCCCTACTTAAACAGCATAAAATGCATCACATTTCCATCTTTCTTCAGTTTCTAAGAAGAGTCATTTTGGATTGAAATGTTAACCCTATTTCTCTCTCCATGTATACTGCCAGACCCACTGACATTTTCTGGCACTTTCTCTTCTGATGTACAGTATCCAGAGTGTTTTGCTTTGAAGATTATGCTCAGCTGTGTTCTATGTGATGCACGTATGGCAGCAGGTTTGTTTCTTAAAGGTGTGGAGGTGCATTTCATTCAATGCTATTTGCTGCTGTCAGACACTGGGATAGATGACAACAAAGGCATGACTGGTGAATGCAGCCATCTCACAACTCCAAACCTCCATCCTGCCAGATGAATGGTCATGCCTGACGAGGGCTCAAGTCATTAGCCTCTCTATGATGCAAAGCAATTCTCTCTCTGTGGAGTCTCAAGGGTATTAGAGACAAGTAAAATAGTGTCAGAGGGAGTCATCTCACAAATGGTTCTCACTGACTTGGTCAAAGAGCAATGTCTTCAATATATGAAGAGGAAGAACAACTATCACTGGTCCTCCACGAGTCCTTCACCTGAAATGGGTAAGGTGAGCATGCAATATCTAGAAGGAGGCTAGGCATAGGGCCTAGCACAGGCTATGACATGAAAACAAATCAGGGATATCGGCTAGCATTCTTTCTTCTTCTGGGTGCCCGATGGCACATCCATGGCTTACTGAGGAGCAATAGCAGTTAAAGGGTGGTTGGAGTGTCCCTCACCACTGCTACACTGCACCAATGCCTAGAGCGACAGAGTGCAGATCTGAACTCATATCCAGCAGCTAGTGTGCATTCTGCTGGACCTGGGTCCCAAGGCAACTGCTACCTTTTCCCTGGAGGCAGCCAAATGCTTGTATGCTGGAGGCATGACATAGAATTTCACAGACTTTTTACGGTATAGAAGGAGTCCATTTTGCCCATCATGTCTGCGCCTCTGAATGTGCATTTTGCCAACTGCCATTTCTCTTGCCTTCTCCTTACAACCCTGCAAATTGTTTCTTTGCAAATAAACATCTAATTGTCTTTTGAATGTCTTGATTGAACCTGAATCCACCACACTGTCAGGCAGCGCATTCCATGCTTCAGCCACTTTTATATGAACAAGGTTTTTCACATACTGCTTTTGCTTCTTTTGCGAATTAATTTAAATTGGTGCCCTCTTATCTCAATCCTTTCAAGAGTGGGAACAGTTTCTCCCCCATCTATTTTACTCACACCACCTCAAAGAGAACGTGAATGAGCTCCTCCAGCAATTAATCTGGTCTGAACATAGCCTCTGGCATCTTTTACTGATGTTCCCCTGCATCTCCAACTGGTCTCTTACAGCTGCGTTTAGAGGTCTGTCATCTGCGTGGTGTTTAGCAGAGACTTAATCTCCAGCAGTCCACCGAGTGTCAGGGACATCAGTTGACAATTCCTCGACCAGCTGTGGATCTGTGTCAGTGATGTGCTCACCAGATTGTGACTCCGAGCTTCGTTTAAAACTTGAACCCACTGAAGTGTATGTATCTGTGCAGGTGGAGGATTTAGGTAAACAATGCATCCTCTGAGGCTTCTGAAATGCATTGAAGTTAAGGCTATGGCTGGTCTGATACTGCACTGGAGAATGCAGTGATTGACTAAGCAGGTTCCCTAATTAATCTCTGACACTGTGGGCATAACTGGTAAGTGCAGACTCGAGATATCCTTACTGACTTCCAGAAGAATCCTATCTTGCCTTCAGCACAGGCACAATCTTGCTTGTCCCCAGCTTTTTCTGCCACCAGCTCCTAAAAAGGACTTGAATATCCAGAATTCTACTTCTGGTTTGGGAGTGCTTGCACTTATTATGGATGTTCTTCTCTTGCAGAAGCATAGACGAATTCATTGTCATCCCAGTGGTTGCATGAGCAGTTCAAGAGCATGCATGCCTATGGCAGTTACTAAGTCCTCCTCAGTAACTGATTAATAGGAAACCTTGAAATGAAATGAGATTGAGAGAATAAAGTGGCTGATACAAGTTCGGTACAGATGTCCTTTCTGCTGCTGAGTGCTGCAACATAAGGTCCTATGTGACATCCCTGTGCACTTACACACTTAGACTGCCAGAAGCGCCCGTAAGTGTCAATTTGCAGTGAGAGAAAAAAGCACTGACAAAATATAACAGATCATTCATTCTCTTCCTCTACTGCTAGGTAACTCTGCACTGGACCCCACAGGTTTCAACCCTTTGATGCAACCTTGGCCTACACCACTATAATCAGACAGAGGGAACTGCACCTCTCACCTTTCTTGGATGGCCTGGAGGAGAGTCTCCAGGGCAGCTTCGCTAAACCGTGGGACTGCACGCTGTTTGTGTTTCTGAGACATTCTGGATGAATAATCTGGAGTTCCTGGCCTGCAGTGAGTGAGTGGCTGTCCAGGTGCCCTATAAATATGGTGAACAGACTTTGACCCCATGAGGTGATGGTGGGGAGGGCAACGTCATACCCACACTGATATTTGGCATACTCTGCATGGACGCGTAAGTAATGTTGGTTAAGTGCATTGGCCACAATAAGTTCTCCCTCAATGTACTCAAACAAGTGCCAGAGTGAGGCAATTAAGGGATTTTCTCAGTAACTTCACTGCAATGTTAATGTAAGCCTTTTTGTGTCACTAGTGAGATAAAGTTAAAACTAAACTTCTGAACAGTGCAAGGTGTTTAGGCTCAGTTGTCTCATCCTCCAATGAATATCACAATGACTTCCAACCACCAAACTTGGACTTTGCAACAAAAGATTCTGGTCCACTGTAATACTTTTGCTAAAAAAGTTGAATCCTAAACCAACTGGGGATTAAAGTAAAAGCAAAATACTGCAAAGATAATGATGGTCAGTACAGCATTACATTTTTTCTTATCTCTTCTGTGAGTCCTTTTGCAGAGTATTCACGAGAATGGTTCCAGGAAGAGGAACATCAACAATGAAGATAAGTTGGAGAAGTTGGAACTCTTCCTTGGAGGACAGAAGGCAGAGATGAGATTTGATAGAGGTATTCACAATCATTAGGGATTTGGACAGAGTAGACGAGGATAAATTGCTTCCACTTACAAAATAATCAAGAACAAGAGGGCACTGACTTGAATTAATTGGCAAAAGAAGCAAAAGTTATATGAGGAAAACTTCTCACGCAGTGAGCGGTTGGGTCTGAAACAGAACATAGAAAAACTACACTGCCTTACAATGTGGTGTTGGCAGGTTCAATGGAGTCAATCAGAAGGGAATTAAACAGTTACCTGCAGTATTACAAGGAGAAAGTGGCACAATGGCATGAAGTAAATAGCTCAGTTTGGGAACTGGTGCAGACACGATGGGCTGAATGGCTTCCCTTTACACTGTGATTCTGAGTAAGCAATTAAAAATAAAGAGTGATTACTCTTGTAGAGGAAATTATATGGAGGGTGGTAAAGTACAGGTTTGAAAAGTACAATCTAAAGGTTGGGAATATATGCATATGAGTTTGAGAGAAGGTGATAAAAGTGAAAAAAGTGAAAATGCATAATATTGCAGGAGACAGATAAAGTTATTTTCATGATGTATTGAGTATGAATTTTAAAGCTTAATTTAAAGTCAAACAGGATAGCATATTTGCACATTATCAAGTTCAGCCTGAATGTGGAACTGTGAATACGAATACAACCAAACATTCTTGGGAACTGTTTTTAATGCTTCGCAAACCGAATAGCTTCAGTTTTTTGTCAGAATTGGCAATAGCGACTACAGAGGTAGAGAAAGGGATTGGAAAAAATCTTGATTGGCTGGAAGGAGGAAAGGTTAAATGAAAACGGATAATGTTGTAAATCAAAAAGAAGTGGGAATGGAACAAGCATATCAACATAAGATGTGTCCATTGGTCTATAGTTTTCGCTGCTTCCAGTGTGGTCTTCTCTAACTGAGGAGATTAAACACAGACTGGGTGATTGCTGGGTGAAACACTTTCGCTCAGTCAGCAAGCATGATCCCAACTTTTTATTGCTTGCCAATCTAACTCAGCACCTTGCTCTCATGCCCACATTTCCATCCTTGGCCTACTGCAATGCTCCAGTGAAGCATGCCACAAGCCAGAGGAGCAGCGTCTCATCTTCCAGTTGGGCGTGGTTTAACTCTTGGATTCAACATTGATTGGCAGCTTGAGAGTGTGACCATTTCCCCCCACCTTAAACTCCTTTTTGAAGATATCCCAATATGTATGGCTTCAATGTTAACCTTCCACCCCTCCTCTCACACACTAGGCCATCTGTCTTTCATTTTTAAAGTTGTTACATTTTGTTGCAATCTCTGACAGCTACACTTTAATATCTAATACATTCTTCCTCTCTTTAGTTCCGATTAAGAGCCAAAAGTACTCGGAACATTAACTCTACTTCCTCTTCTTCCAAATGCAGACAGAGCTGCTGAGTTTTTCCAGCATCCTCTATTTTTGTTTCAAGTTCCAGCATCTGCAGTATTTTGCTTTTTACTTTATGGGTCTGAAGATGATGAGAATGTGAAAACAGATTAATCACTATCAGCTTGTACCTAAAAATGAGGACAATTGCTATGATCTGAAATTGTTGAATTTAATGTTGAAAATGGAAAGCTGCAAAGTGCATAATTGAAGGATGAAATGCTGTCCCTCAATTTTACTAGGAGTTTAATTGAAGCAATGTAGGTAGCCAAGGACAGAGAGATCAGAGTAAGAACAGGACAGAGAAATAATGTGACAAGTAACTGGAAACTCACTTCCTGTCCAGCATTTGAATTGACTGGAAGTATTTTGCAAAGTAGTTACGCAATCTGCATTGGTCACCCCAAAGTATTTGACCAGTGAAAGCTGTACACAAACATAAAAGAAGTACAAGTAAATAGCTGTTTCACCCAAGATGTTTTAGGATCCCGAATGGTTGGAAGGAAAGACATAAAAAGGCAGTTGTTCCAGCTCCTGCTCTTGCATTGGTAGTGCCATGGGAAGAGGAGGAAGGATTGGGGAAGATTGAGGACCAGGCTGTCACGGAGGAAAGGATCCTTTTAGAACATTGAAGGGGGTGGGAAGCATTTGGAGGTGGCATCATCCAGGAGATGGTGGAAATGATGGAGGATGATCAGGTTGGTAGGGTGCACGGTAAGGAAAAGGAAAATCCTGCAGTTCTGGGAGGCAGAGAAAGGGGTAATTTCTATGTTCTTTCATGGTATGTGGGTGTCACTAGCAAGGTCAGCACTTGTTATCATCCCCAAATGCCCTTGACTTGGGAGGTCATTTCATAGGGCAATTAAAAGTCAATCACATTACTATGGGCCTGGAGTCACATGTAAGAATGATCTCTTCCCCTCCAGGGCATGGATTTTTACAACCATTGAATACAGTTTCATGGTCACCATTACTGAGATGAGCTTAATATTCTGGCTTTATTAAACAAATTCAAATTCTGCTGGCTGGAAACCAACACATGCTGGTCCTTTTAAGTTATTGCACAACAAAAAGAAATTAAAGTCCAGTATAGAATCTTTAATTTCGTTTTGTTAGGCAATAATTTAAAATGACCAGCTTGTGCTTGATCTGCAAGAAAACCTTTGGGTTTCTGCATGGTTTTGGGATCATTCAGCTTAGAGAGAACAATGCTTGAAGCCATCCATTCAGCTGTCTCTGCACTATCATCCTCCTTTCTTCTTGCCCACAAGCTTAATCTTTTTACAGGGGTACTGTCCCTCCCTTTCAAGATCCTTGTCATCATCCCACCCTTCTGTCCTTGAAAACTACCAAGTCATCTTCAAGCTCTCTCCAAACTGCCTTAATATGCTGTCACCTCTGGAATACTATGCCAATCCAATAGGCAATATTTGAATCTCTTTTCTCAGGTTTTCATCTTCACTACAGTACTGAAGTGGCCCTACCAGAAGACATGAATTACATCCTTTACCATTGTGATGGCAAAAAATTAAGGAAGTAGACAGGATGTTAAATTTTATTCATTCATCTTATTAAATTATGGAGTAGTATCGACGGGCCAAATACCTTACTCTTCCTCCTAATTCATATATTAATATTTCAAGGGGTTTGGAATACAAAGGTGAGGAAATCTTGTTGCAGTTGTATAGGTATGGTGAGACCATACCCGGACTCTTATCTCAGATGGGATGTAACAAAAATTTGCAAGATTGACTTCTAGGATGAAAGGAGTGACCTATGGGCGAGGACTGAGTAGAACAGGTCTACATTTTCAGGCATTTAAAAGAATGAAATGAATGGCAAATGATACCCTTGAAAGATATGTAGTTCTTTGAGAGTTTGACAACATAGATGCTGAGCGCCTATATTTCTTGGTGAAGAGTTTAGGATTGGGGGCATAGTTTCAAAATAAGAGAATATGAAGAACAAAGAAGATTCTGAATCTTTGGAATTTCCTACCCCAGAAGCGTATGGATGCTCAGGTGATGATTATGTTTAAGACACAGGTTGAGGATTTTGGGATTAAAGGAATCAATGAATATGGGGATAAGTAGGGAAGTGGAGTTGACATAGATCAGTCATGACAGAGAAGGTTTGAGGGTTCCTATTTCTTAAGTTCTTATAGGCTTCTCATCTCATCATTGAATTTGTAGATTGGCCCAAGAATATGTCCTTCAACCCCTCTTTGAGCCTGCCATATGCTGCCTTTGACAACATAAACCAAAGACAGGCATTCAGGTTCCATATCAGCTCTACCTCTACCTCAGCACTGCTTCGCTGTTCTTATACTATTTTCCAATGTTCAGTTTTGATTAATCAACAACTTCCTTCAGTTAAACTTTGGGAAAACCAAAGCCATTAGTTTCAGAGCCTGACACATACTCTATAATCTTGCGACCAATTCTATCCTCCTTGATTGTCACTGCCTAAGGCTGAATCAGACTGTTCACAAATGTAGCACCCAAACTGATCCTAATTTGAAATTCATACTCCATATCCTCTCTATCACAAAGGTTTTCCCTCTTACCTTTCTAACATTTCCCACCTCCATTCCAGTCATACCCTATTTCCTGTTGAAGCCCTAGTGCTGAAATCCACAGTTTTCTTCAAATACACCAATTAACTCTTATCATTTCCCACCATCCATAGAGGTCAGCTCATCCAAACTCTACTGCACATATCACATTCAATACCTAGTCCTATTCAACAAACAAACCTGTGTTTGATGATCTACATTAGGAACTATTCCCTCAGTGCTTTGAATGTAAAATGATCATTCTTTTGTTTCAATCCCTTTATGCTCTTGACGGTTCCTATCTTTGCAAGCTCTTTCAGCCCAACAACTCTCCAAAATTACCTGTTCCTCTAACTTTGCCTCTTCCTCATATCCCAATTGCTTCACTTAAATTATTTTTAGCCATTTATGCTCTATGCTCAGTAATTCAATGTCTCCCTGCCTCTCTAACTTCATATCCACTTCCTAGCTCTCTGATTAAGCTTTTAACTACATTTTTCAACAACGTTTGGTTCGCCATCCACCTAGATAATTACACTTTGGTGAACAATCTTAATTCACTACTACAGGCACAATATAAATGCAGATTCTTATTAATCCTATGTGTCATAACTATTAATTAAATGCTGAGTGTAGATACATTATACAATGATAATTGCTTAAATTGTTATGCAAAATCTGTACTGTTTTTGCAGCTTTCTGATGAGTTGTCATCTATTGATTATTTTGTAAAAATGAGCCTTTCATATTAAAACAAATGGGCTAAGCATTTATTAATTATTCTGTTTTGCTTACCTGATCAAACTGTAGGTCTTCACCCCTTTGCAAGGATTTTGTCAATGGCTTTTCCTGTAACAGAAAATGTCACAAAGATCATCGGAAATTCACTAAATAACTTATTACCAAGATAACGTTATCAATAACATTCTGCATATTTGCAACAAAAGGCAACTTTTAAACTTATTCAGGAGATCTGTCAGCAATGTCTTTACAGGACAGGTTAGTGTCCTGATATTACAAAGATCACAGAGTTTCACAGCACAGTTAAATCATCAGGCATTCAGTAATTGGCTATTTGTGAGAACAATCCAAAATAAAGTGCCAACCTGTGTAAACCTGCTTCCTCCTCTGTTTCATATAGTTCTTTCTCAGTTTATCTGGAACAGGTCTGAGAGACTGAGAGTTTTTCTTCTGTTATAACATTCCATAGGCAGTATTGGTTGCACCCCCAACTTTGACTTGTGCTGTCCTTTGTAGATGGGTTGAAGAAATAGTGGTAGCAGCACTGATCAACACAGAAGTTGCACTGAAGATCCATCAATGACTTTATTTAAGGGTGTTTTTTAAAAATTTATTTGCTCATGGGTGTGCACATCACTGGCTAGCCCAAGATTCATTGCCCATCCCGAACTGCCTTTGAGAGGTGGTGCTGAACTGCTTTTCTGGACCATTATAATCCATCTGATGTAGGTATACCAATAGTGCTTTTAGAAAGGTCATTCTGGGACTCTGACCAGCGACAATAGTAGAATGTTGATATAGTTTCAAATCATGATGATGTGTGGCTTGTAGGGGGACTTGCAGGTAGTGGTGCTCTCACGCATCCAATGCCCTTATCCTTCTAGGTGATAGAAATTGCAAGTTTGGAAGCTGCTGTCAAAGAAACCTTGGTGAATTCTTTGCATGCCATAACACAGTCACGGCTGCAAAATGACAAAGACTGGTCCTGAATATTCAAGGGTACATGACATTTCAGAAGGACAGGAAGCTAGGAAAAGGTAAAGGAGTATCTTTGTTAATTAAGACTGACATTACTGCAATTGAGATTATTTTAGGTCTAAAAATCAGGATGTAGAATCAATTTAGGCAAACAAATAATATATGTAGGAAGTCATTTTTAAGAGTAATTTATAGGCTCCCTAACAGTAACTACACTATACAATGGAGTATACAGGAAATAATGGAGGCTTGTAAGAAAGTTCCAGCGATAATTATAGGTGATTTTAATTTTCTTGTGGATTGGGCAAAATAGACTGGCCAAGGGAGACTGAAAGATGAAGTCATAGACATTTCTCAGGACAATGTTTTAAGAGTTGTGTGTGTTTGAGTCAACCATAGAACAGGCTATTCTAGATGTGGCAATGTGAGATAAGACAGGATTAACTAATGACCTTGTAGTAAGTATGGGGGTAGCAGTGATCCTAACATGATTGACTTTCACATTCAATTCGAATGCGGGAAATTGGGTCCAAAACAAGTGTTTGAACTTAAATAAGGATAATTATGAGGATATAAAGACAGAGCTTGCAAAAATGAATTCAGAAATTAGACTAACATTTACACGAATTACCAAATGGTTAGCATGCAGGACCAGCAAATTATTAAGAAAGCTTTGACAAAGGTGATCTGGACTCGAAATGTCAGCTTTCTATCCTTGCTGATGCTACAGATCTGCTGAGATTTTCCAGCATTTTTCTTTTGATTTCAGATTACAGCATGCGCAGTAATTTGCTTTTATTAGGAAGGCAACTCGAATACTAACATTTACTGCAAGGAGAATGGAATATAAAAATATTGATATTTTGCTATAGTTGTGGAAGATATTAGAGTTCACGTGGTGTATCTTTAATTATTTTGAGTATGCGTCTATCAGGATCAAAAATGAGGAGCCTGTAAAAGGCTCGGCAAAGTCAACATGAATTTGTATCCATGACCTGCCAGTCCACTCCCATGGGTTAAAGGCTGGGGGAGTGGGGCACGTTTTTGTTTCTCATGGCATAGAATGCACTGTCTTACCAAGTTTGTGATGTCCAAGTCAAGGCTAGGCCTTTAGTTTTAGCTCCTGGCCTGCATTTTCACTTTCAATAATCTAGGGTGACCAATATATAGTTCCATGAGTATTGGACACCATCCTGAGTGAGGGACAACTCTTCAGGACCCCCAGAGAAGTATACCATTCTCAACACTGATCTCATCCTTCTTAGCTAAATAAGGTTCGCTGCTTCTGAAGGTTTTTGTTGGAATTCACCATTTAGAATAATGTGCTGGATATTTTGGATAGGGTTGGATATTTTTGCATCCTGGCTCTAATTTGCTTTGAGGATATTAGTAAGTCTCTAAAAAACTTAAAGTCATCACAACTTCCTCCAATACTGGCAGAGGAGCCAGACTTGTGGACAATGGGAGGCAGTTCAACGTCTTGTCTATTCGGGTTCCAGAGTTCTGCACCAAAAGACTGTAAGTAATGGAGACTAATGTAGTATCCGAGTGGAGGCAATAGGGGATATTACCTTATCCTTCTTAAAAAACCCTGGTAAAAAGTTTGTGGTCAGTCACCATTATGAAGCATCTGTGGTAGTTGTTCTGAAGGAACTTTTTTTTTACAACAAAAATGATCGCTAATCTCTCTTTTTCAATTTGAGAGAATCTCCAGTCAACATCTAAGTCCTGCACTATGTTTCTCCGTTCCATCTTCCCAGTATTGCAAAAGTATCACATGTCAGGAAGAGTTCCTTCTTAAGATCCAAATGGGAACAAAATGAATGACAGCAATTGTTGTTTAATCTTATTGAAGGCCTCCATCTGTGTGCCTCAGAAGACCATTTTTCATATTCCATAATGTGAAGACCATGTTAGGATTGAATTTTCAGTAATGTATAATTAATCCGAGAAAGGATTTTAATTCAGTTCTATTTTTTGGAGTTGGTGTCTTCTTAATGGCTTTAACTCTGTCTTTATCAGATGTAACGTTTTACATCCACCTGATAACCCATATATGTCACATTACTTGCCTGGAAGCCACATTTTTCCCTCTGTGGGTGCACCCCATCTCCCCTCAGGATCTCTTCCAGGTTCATCAAATGCATTTGTTTTGAAGTTCCTATGACTAGGACATTGTCCAAGTATACCCCATTTTAGGTAACACTTGGTAGTATGTTCTCCACCATCTGTTGGAATACTGTACATGCTAAGACCCCAAAGGGCAAGTGGAAATATTCAAAGTACAAAGGATTGTGAATGAAGCCCAGTTCATCACACAAACCAGCTTTCAATCCACTGACTATGTTAACATGTCCTGTTGCCATGGAAAAACTGCCCACATAATCAAGCACCCCATGCACCATTGTCATGCTCTCTTCCATCTTTTTCCATTGGGAAAAAGATATAAAAGTCTGAGGTCATGTACAATTGGCTCAAAAACAGCTTCTTCCTTGCTATTACCTTACTTTTGAATGGACCAACCTTATATTAAGTTGATATTACTCTACACCCCAGCTATGACTGTAACACTACATTCTGCAGCCTCTTCTTTCCTTCTTTATGAATGGTATGTTTTATCTGTATAGCACATGAGAAACAACACTTTTCAATGAAGCCCAATACATCTAACAATAATAAATCCATTCAAATCGAATCATATACGCCCTTGAGCATATTGATTATAACATAGTTCTGGGATGTCTCATTCAGTTTACGTGAAGATAAGCATGGCTCATATCCAGCTCAGTGAACACCTGACCACCTGTTAACTTGGCATACAAGTCTTTGATTTGTGCATGAATTACCTCTATAACTTCAAAACCGATTGACTTTTATGTGCCAGAATTCTACCGTCCCATCTATCATGGAATGGGAATGGGAATAGGCGAAGACCAAATGTCCACTGACCTCAGCCAAGAATTTCCAGTTTTGCTTGAGTGATGCTGTAAAATCCTATCCATAATCTCTACAAATGTGGACCAACTTGTCTGGCATAAGGACAGAGACAATGGGCATGGCTCACACTGTGAATTGCGTGAGCCTTATTATATCTAGATCTTGCAGGCGCCTGAGTTCAGTCTCCACTTCCCACTTTTTCTAACACAGAGTAAAGAATAGGTTTTGCTCTAAAATATTAGGCACAGCATCTGGATCAAAATAGATTCTGGCTTGGCTCCTCTTATTTTCCCAACTCCTTCCTGAAAAACTTGAGGTTGTTGCTGATGACTTCATACAATCTTCCCACATCAAACCAGAAGATTGCCAACCAACTTAGCCTGATCTCACTGGAGCCAATCTCTCCCCATTAGACTTGGTCCCACAATGATGAGTGGGAGTCGGACCAATTGCTGTCTGTAGGTCACAGGCGCAATTGTGGTGTTTCTGATTCTTAATGGTTCCCTGTGCACGTAGCTAGTCTGGCCTTTGTGTTTTATAAGTTTAGGAGTTGAATCCCAACTTGGACATGATCATATGTCTATTCCCTGATAACAGAAATTGCAGTTCACACGTCCATCTCCATTTTCAATGGATGTCCGTTAATCAACAGCTCTACCATTATTTGGGTGATCTTGCTCTTTATCGTCCGATTTAGTTGAATTGTTCCTTGTTCTGGCAGTGCATGTACCTGCACATTATGGACCAGTACAGACCTTAGCCTCATCATGGAACAACACACGTTTTGTCTTTTTCAGTATCCGTGCTTTGGCTGAGCCTATAACTGTCTGTCATTTGATATCTGCAACTTCTCAGAATTTGTTCCCCACCATATTTGGGGATATTATTGCATTTCCTTGATTGCCTGGTAATGTGTGCTGATCCCTGATTTGTGATGAAAACTCTGACATCTTACTTACACAGTTAACCAGAGAATATTACTTTTGGATGCTCCTTGTAGCTCAAGCCCCTTCTCTGCATTTTCTAGTAACAGATTATTTCAATAGTTTTTTTCAAATCCAGATCAGGTTCTGCCAATAGGCTTGTTCAGATTATGAAGCTGTTTATTCCACATATCAATCTGTCTCACAACATTTCATTCAGGGATGATCTGAATGCACAATGTTCTGCCAATTTTCATAATCTGGCTGAAAAATTGGTAGTTCTCCCTGTTGTAATAAAGTGATATCTTTAGTGTATGATAGAGGGCTTTGGATCATTATTGTTTTAAACCAGGTCTTTAAGCTTATTAAAAGTTTTCAAGTTAGTAGTATCTGGGTAGATCAAATTTTTTTTAGCATGCTGTTAGCAAAATCACTTTCTGTTTTTCATCTCCTTTAATATTATTTGCCCAAAATAAGTAGTGCATGCACACTGCATATTGGGCCCAATCTTCCCTGCTACATCATTGGGTTCAAATTTACTGAGGAAGTGCATTTTGCCTCTTACTGGCGAGCAGCTGCTTGCCTTCGGTGATGATAATCAGGAGAAAAATGTCATCAGTGTAATAATGTCACCAAAACCAAGCTTCTGCTTACATACTGCTTTACTTATACAAAAAAAGAGGCCAAGTCTGATACTTATAGCAACTCAAGTCCTAAGCTCCAGATCTACAATACGCTGCTCCAGCTTGAGAGTGAAGGTTTTAGCTCCGGCTGCTTGTCAGGCATTGGACAAGCTCCTGCTCACTCAATAGGGAACTCGTATTCTATGACACCTACAGGGAGAACCATTGATAATGTGCCATATCCTTTGTGGCCCCTATAACATTCCCTTTCTTTGATCAACAAAGTTTATATTCAACAGAAATACTTTGAGATCCACTGCTGCTTAAAATAAGACCCCTGCTGACTCAAAATGGGCAAATTCACTGTACTGTCAAACAACTGTGCTGGACGTCCCTTTTTGAGATTATAATAATGCTTGGAAGTTAAAATATACCAGTTGATTTTGTTTTTTTTGTTACAATGAGAGGACTTCTAACTTGCCTCGCCACCTACCCAGAGTTAAATTGGCACCAGTGCGTGGAATTTTACTGGGCCCATGGTGACAGACCAGAAGGGTGGATGAAGGATGGATGCTGGAGAATGCATTGTAGCTGAACACTGATGTGTTTCCACCAGTGAGCAAATTTCCTAGGGACAGGTGGGCAGCAGAATTGGACATATGGAGGACGATGGTGAGCAGGCAATTGAGCCAGAAAAGCAAGCAGCTAAGAGTGAATTTGAAATGGATTTTAAATTCTCCATGGGGTGCACAGGTTTCACAGAGCATCAAGATTCTCCTGCTCAAAGGAGGTGACAGCTCAACGAGAAATAAGTGTTGGCTGGAACTAGCAGCTATTCAGTACATCTGCGTTATTAACAAAGCAGGTTGAAATTCAGTTAAACAAAAATATTGAACACTGGAGACATTGCAGGGTATGAGCTTATATTGGAGAGCAGTTATTGGAAGAATGCATCCCAGCTCCACTGAAGTGCAGGCTTTGAAAAGCATTAAAGTATGAAGACTCCAAATTTCAATGGATGCTCAGCATTTTGTTGCAGACTCCTCCAGTGAGGAGTAGAGAGAGAAAGACACACAGATAGTTTTAGCTACATGAAGCAGGCTACAATGGCCAAAGGAGCAGAGGGCTGAATTTTTACTATGAGTCTTGAATCCTGAAAAAATAATGGGACTGACCTTATGCTGGTGTAATCCTGATGACAGCGCTTAGTCAATGGATATAAAAATCAAGAAAATGGGCTGTCAATTTATTATTATCCAGCAGACCGAAGGGCAATATGAGGGTACAATGGGACACAGTCAATGAGAATACATAGAGCAATATTGTGGGCTAATATTCATAAAAAGCACGAGCCAGTTGAAAAGGTTTACTGAAAGAGTGATGGTTTCATGGGGATGTCAGAGCACGAGTGTCACAGAAGACTACATCTATTTAGGCAGGTAATAGAACAGTATAGATTGCTAGAGGAGTTAAGGCTGTTGTTGCTACCAATTGCTTGGAGGACCAAAGATCACAGTGATGCTTAATTTCAGACTCAGTTCAGGGAGTGTCGTCAATACATTGTACTTCCCAGTCAGTGGCTCAACGTTGCATCATGAATGTGATGAGAGTTAAGTAGCAGAGATCAGGGGCAAACATCAGGTATTGTTTTAATCAGACCAGTAAGGCCTTTCTTTTTCTGTCCTCCAACTGCACTTGGTTGGCTCCTATGCCTGATAAACATTCATTTGATTAGTTGGAAGATTTCTGAGGAGGTTCTGCCACCTGCCCATGTGATTCGCATTTTACACCAGTGTCAGGACTTCTTTTCAACCGGTAAAATCCAGTCCTATATCTCTAATCTGGTGGAATTTTTACTGTGAGACTTGAATCCTGAAAAGGTAATGGGACTGACCTTGTGCTAGTGTAACTTTGGTGATGGCGAATAGTCAATGGATATAAAAATCAAGAGAATGGGCTGTCAATTTATTATTACCCATTTTAAGTCTGCACAAAGTTACTCACAATAACTCTACAATACCTTACAATAACACCTATTAATGTTCTAATATACACTAAACAGGACCTTTTTTGACAATACACACAACTACCAGTGATCACATCCTTTTGATGTTAAATCCAATTGTTTCCAAAACAATGTATAATAACACAGCTGCCTTTGTTTCGTAACTGTAATTTTAAATTTACAGTGCAAAGGGCTTGAATTAAAATCAGTCAATGACAGGAGTTCCCTTGTAACTATTTTATAGTGAAAAGGCAAACTGGTAATATAAAGACCAAATAATGAACCAAGGAAGTTGTCCTGCAATAAGTTCCCTCCTCACTGAATATTCATACCTCGCCAACTACACCAGTTCAGCAGTTATTTAATAATTTGAAGTAGTCAAGGAAATCTGTTGGGAGCACAAGGGTTAATTACAGCCTTCAGTAAAAGGCTCTGTAATGATGGCACCCTGATCAGACTCTGTCCCACCAAACTAATGTCACGAACCATGCCCATAGATACTCTATGCACAAAATGCCAGAAAATCTTGAGAGAAAACTCAGTTGTGCAATTGATCTGCAATATTACGCGAAATGGTTCAATTTGCTGCATTTATTGCAGTATTCATCAAATTCCAAGTTCTGTTCTGTGAATAGTGGCCACCACAGTTGACATGAACTATGATCTGTGAACAGTGAACAGAACTGTGAACCGAAATTCCACTTAGCTGACAAAGGAGCAGTGAACACTCAGAAAGCTAGTGGCATTTGCTATCAAATAAACCTGTTGGACTTTAACCTGTGAGACTTCTTACTGTTCACCCCAGTTCAACACTGGCATCTCCACATTGCCGCAGTTGGGGCAGGGCATTCCGTGTACCGCGAAAACTTAGGTTTCCTCCCTTAATTCCTTGCTGTTTTCTCTGACTGCTCTATCAGCATTCAGATGCTGATGGCTGTTTGCAATGGTTGTTAGATTTTGCACACGAAGAAGCTGCTTGTGAACAAGATCACAATGGAGCCCAGACACACAACATAATCCCTGATAAATTCATCGAGAAGGATGTCAAATGGACATATTTTTGTCAGGACTTTTAGAGTCGCAGTGTAGGGCTAAATCAGTTCATCTAATTTTTGGCTTGAATATTAAAACCTTTTAACAATATCCGGGATCCTCTTTCTCCTCCTCCACTTGGAAAACAAAATCAAATTTCTTGATGGCCTCAGGGCTTGCTAAGTTTAGCCTGTACTTTCTTGGATTTTTCTGATAGACAGAAACACAGTAGATGCTCTTTTTAGATACTTTTTTTCAAATTTTGTCCTGTTGTCAGCAACGTTTTCAGCCAACATGAGTGGGATGATATAGTGAAGTCCTCGTGTCATTTTGCTAACTCCTGACACCATGTGGAACTACTGGGTTCCAATGACTGATGACCAAGGACTTAGAATAATAAGTTTATTGTAATATCTGAGCAGCTCTTATGTAATGTTTGACTTCCCACTCTTTTGGGAGAACGCCATGCTATCAGCTTGTGACCTCTTATGTACCCATGTCATTGCACCTTCCATGTAAACCCTGTTCTACATCTATGATGGATAAATTTGAAACCACAAAGAAATGTAAACAATTTTTCATTTTTGGTTGAGCTGGATACCTGGAATAACGGCTATAGGGAAGAGAAACCTCTGATGAATGACAATGCTGAAGATATTGATGCTAACCTTGTTGGAAAAATAGAACACTTGCATGCTTATATTAAGGGAATAATACTCAAAGAAAACATTTAAGCAAACAGGATGATAACAAGTCAGCATCCAAGTTCGGATTCAGCTAACATTCCTTATGTAGAAACAAAACTACAGCTATTTTGGAATCTAATGGCAACAAACGGTTCAAGGGAAAGGTAATTTTCATGACTGAAAAACATCCAGAATGATGTACAGACAAAAATATCGTAATGTAAGGAAAGCTATCTGCCCTAAGCATTATATATATTGAAAATAATAAACCTCACAGCTTATCATTTAAGGATGTCATCAATTACTTTGCTCTCCAAAACTCGCGAAACAAAGTCTTTTGAATTGTTCATTTCGTGCAGTGTATAAGCAGATAAAATGCAGATTATATCAGTGCTTCCATTTAGTAAGCTAATTTGTGTTATAGTTTTTCTGTTGGTGTTGATAAGAAGTTTTCATATAATATTAAGAAATCATGAATGTGTTTTAGTTTGAAAGTAGCATATAATGCAAACAGCTATTTTCAGATTATATTTCTTTTTTTGTGCCTTTGCCTGTCTATATATATAAATAAAAGCTTTCATACTTATATTTTCAATGCCCTGAGAGAATAGTAAAGTTTTGTTTTTAATGTAAAAGGCATCTTAAACTTGACATATCTTAGAGCCTCAGCATGTCAAAATCTGGCCCAGCAGTATTGCTTTGAAGACTCTGCTGGTGGAGAGGAGGAATGAGGTGCTCTTCTCCTTCAGAAGATGTAAAGTCTACAAGCAACAAATCTGCTGCTAGTTGGAAGACATCACAGAGGCAGGAGCTTAGCTTTCAGGATATAGTTGAAATAACAAATGAAATTCAATGACTTCAGCAGAGGTGTTACAGTAATAATTCTGCCAAAGGAATCTGTACAAAAGAGAGACGTAAAAGCCCTCTGAAGATTCAATAACAGATGCTGTCCTTCAGAAATATTGAAAGTGCCTGCATACATGATCCCATGGTTCACTGATAAATCCCTCCATAGTCTCCAGGTTGTCAGCAGGAGGATCATAAAGTGGCAAGAGGACATCTCCGACAAAGGAAGCTTGCTTGGAGACGACAGTGGTAGTCAGCAGCCATGGGTTCATGTATAGACCTGGCTACAGTGTTGGAAGAACGTAAACTTCTTTGCTCTGCAAGGGGAGTGAGGATGCCATTTAGTATTGTGGAGCTATGAGAGGCTATGCATTTAGTGGGCATGGGTGATATAATGTGGAACTTACATACAAGGATATTGGGGACCAGGGTGTTCTGGCTAAGAGGGTCATGTAGGAGGGAAACCAGGCTGAAACATGCAGTGCAGGAGGCCTAGAGATGTTAACAACCACCAGAGTACCATTCAGTGTAATATCGTAACTATGTTAGGTGTGTGGGTTTTAATAGAAAGAAAGGAACGTGGATTCAAAGTAACTACAACAGATTGATTCGAGAAATGAGACTAAAACAGCAACCCCTCAAACACCCTTGTGACATAAGCATCAAATCATGTGATCAGCTCTTAAAGCAACCTGCAACCTTTTTAAATATACAATATATCTCCCCCCTTCACTTCTGTGATCACAACAACAAATCACTACAATGTTAAACATAGGATCAATAACACTCCAGAAACAGAACTATGTTTCATTAAGTCAATAAGAAAGTGAATTAGGAAGACATCTATTCCTCTTTTGTTGTATTATGATACTTTGGAACTTGACTGTCTTTGACTCTCGAAGTATTGGATCTTCTATAGCTACTTCTTCTCTTGGAACTAACTCTGTATCATTCTTACCTGATTAGTAACTAAGGCAACTCAGATTCTAATAGATCTTCTGTAGTACATAAGAACATAAGAAATAGGAGCAGGAGTAGGCCATCTAGCCCTTCGAGCCTGCCCCGCCATTCAACAAGATCAAGGCTGATCTGAAGTGGATCAGTTCCTCTTTCCCGCTTTCTCCCCATAACTCTTAATTCCCTTGTCTATCAGAAACCTATCTACCTGTGACTTAAATATATTCAGTGAGGTAGCCTCCACCACTTCAATGGGCAGAGAATTCCAGAGACTCACCACCCTTTGAATGAAGAAGTTCCTCATTAACTCCGATCTAGTAGCATTCACAACACTAGGGACTAAAGAAACTTCTGGAGATGATTCTGAGAAATTATTTCAAAATGACAACTGATCAGCATGGTGTCACCAAACTAATTCAACTTCAGTTTGAACGAGGTAAGAAATTAGACCTGTTTTTGCTAAAACCATAGCTAATATCAATTTCTCACTCGTAGCATAATTATGTGCTAACATTGAACCTCCTTGTTGAAATTAGTGTTGTTTTGATCTCATTTCTCGTCTAGCAACTTGAGATTGTGTTGATGCTCTAAAAGAAGTATCTGGAGGTGCTAACAAATCAAACGCTGTTTTCAACTTTCTTTTTAAGAGTAATGCAGGTGAACTTTGGGTAATTGCAGGAGTAGTGTTTCTGTAAGATGACAAAAAGCTATGATAATGAATCTTTCTCTTTTGAACTTTTTAAGGAATGTTATTCCTGGTACGTCTCTGAAATTGAGAAGCTGTCACAGGCAAATTATCTGCTAGCAAGAAATAAAGGATATTAGCAAAAATAATTGGTGGCACCTGTTCAATAAGGTAAGTATGATAATGCATCAGCATTAGTATGGCATTTTGACTGATGATACTTTATGTCATAGGAATGTGCAGATACAATTAGTGACCATTTTTGCATTCGGCTAAGCCTTTATATGGCTCAAATATAGTATTATGGACCGATCAGTCAGCAAAATGAAATAATGACCATATAAATAATAATGAAACCTTTGTACACCAAAAATTACACTAATGCTTCTTTTTTTAACTGAGCTAGTCAGTACATGAAGTAAAAAACATTGGTCGTTCTTCTCCGAAAGGCATAATATGTGAAATTTATTGTCCTTATTCCATAAGATGAAGCATCACAAGTAAGCAATAATGGTAGCTTTGGATTAAAATGAATCAATAGTTCAGACTTCTGCAAAGCATCCTTGACATCCCTGTATGCTGTCTCACAATCTGCTGTTTAGTCTCATGACTGTTTTCAAGCACAGTAAATTATGCAATGACTTCAATAATATACAATGTGGAGATGCTAACATTGGACTGGGCTGGGTATGGAAAGAAGTCTTACAATACCAAGTTAAAGTCCAACAGTTTTATTTAGAATCATGAGCTTTCAGAGCACTGTTCCTTTAACAGGTGAGCACAGTAAGAAGTCTCACAACACCAGGGTGTTGTGGGATTTCTTACTGTGCTTATCCCAATCCAACGCCGGCATCTCCACACCTTTAACATGTGAGTCAGGTCAGTGATTGCAAGTTGGTTCATGCACCAAAACCACATCTTTAACATGATCCACCCATGATTCTCTCAATAATTGCACTTTCAGAGACATGACTGACCTTTATTTTTCCAGCAGAAGTTCAAGGATTTTTTTTTTTACTCAGAGGAAGTAAGCATCATTGGCCGATCCCAAAATGCCCTTAGAACTGACTGATTTGCTAGGCTATTTCAGAGTCAACCGCATTGCTGTGGAACTGGAGTCAATGTAAGCCAAACAGAATAAAGATGACAGATTTCTTTCCATAAAGGGCATTAGTGAACCAAATGAGTTCCTATGACAATTGACAATGTTTTATGGTCACTATTAGACCTTCGGTTCCAGATGGTTTTTATTGAATTTAAATTCCACATCTGCCAAGGTGAAATTGAAACCTGAATTACACGAGTATTATGCTAGGTCTATGGATTACAAGTCCAGTGACAATACCACTATGCCACAGCCTCCTCTGATGTGGAGAACTTATGACACACAGTCATTAGTCATCTCTTCAAAGAACATCCTTGCCACACATCAACTAGCTATCCAGTCATGGCGGGCAAGTGAGGATGTAGAGATGCCTGCGTTGGACTGGGGTAAACTCAGTGTTGCCAGACTCTTACTGGACAAGTGAAGGGCAGTGAACAGCCAAGGTACTCGGAGTGCCAGAGAACATATGAGTTATGGCAATTCTCAGGATACTGTGCATACACCCGCAGGATGCATTGCAGGTGATCACAGACTGTCTGAATGTTCAACAGTGAAAGTACCTGCAGTTCACAAAAAACTACATGGTTGCAATCACACGGATGCAGTCAATAGGAATTCAAGTCTTTGAAAAATGTGCGACAGCTTCAAATTCTCTTGCTCTCTACACCTGGCTCTCTTCAGTAGTTGTGAACTACTCTTCAATAAAACATGACAAGCAGTGGTTGAGATACTCCGCACTCAACTGCAGAACTTTGGAAGGATCCTGACGTATAGAAATTCAGGATATCACTTTCAATGTAACAGATCTTGGCTTCCTACGCAGTTTTAAGTAATCTCCCCACAAATCACACATGATGAATGACAGCAGCACCTAGAAGACAAAGCCTTTTTCTATATTAAGTTTCCTCTGTAGATAAACATGGGACACGACCGATAGAATACTCTTCGTCATCCAGTACTTTCTTGAAGCAGGGAAACTATGACACCTTCTTCAAAACCTTCAATATGTCAGCGATAAAGATGAGCATCTTGCCAAGGCCATCCTTATATTCACACAACTTGCCTTCAAACAACCAAGCTACCTCAAATAGCCCATTGTTCACAGCAAACTACCTAGTCTTTAGGAGAACACTGACCATTGCACCACAGAACCCTGCCATGGCAACCTCTGCATGACGTGCTGGATCATTAAGGATGCCATCATGACAAGTGAAAACACTATCCACTAGGTACATGGTACATACTCATGTAACTCAGCCAATGTTGTCTCCCTCATGCGCTGCAGGAAAGGATGTTGCAGGATGTGGTGCACTGGCAAAACCATGCAGATACTATGACAACGGAAGAACGGACACTGCTTGACAAACACCAGGCGGGAGTGTTCCCTTCCTGTCAGGGAGCACTTGAGCAGTCAAGGTTATTCAGCCTCCTATCTTTGGTTAGGCGTTCTCCAAGGCAGCCGAGCAGAAGCTGACAACCAAGTTCCACATGCATGAGGGTAACCTTAACCGGGATCTTGGGTTCAAGTCACACCATGTGTAACCACCCCCCAACAACATTTGGCCTGGGCTTGCAAAATCCTTCTAACTGTCCTGGCTTGAGACCATTCACACCTCTTTAAGCTGTGATTATCCCTCTCACCACTTGCACTGTCTGTACCCTGTAAAGACTTGATTATATATAAAGACTCTCATTCCAAACACCAGCTTGCAATCGTGACTCTGTACACGTCTGATGAAGGAGCAGTGCTCCAAAAGCTCATGATTCCAAATAAACCTGTTGGACTTTAACCTGGGGTTGTGAGACTTCTTACTGTGCCCACCCCAGTCCAATGCCGGTATCTCCACATCACATATTAAACCTCTGTCATTTCTAAATAGTTTGTGCACTGCCAGTGGGCTCTGCCAGCAGGGTGCCTGCATCTCCACTGGCATACTCATCTATATCCATCTTGATGGCTTGCAGCCCTTCAGCTAGTCCTGATGTGTTTGAGGCAGACACTGTTGCTGTAGCTGGACACTACTCTCCCTCTACGACTCCCCTCATCAGAGGAGGAACCTATACTAAATGGACAATTCCCAGGGTTCAATGAAGGTTTCTGTGCAACAGTCAAGCTTTAGACATCCCATGGTGACAGAGAAGCCTCCAAACCCTGGGCCTCTGAATAATATCAAAATACGTGCCACAGGATTACATAGGTGCTCTCAATTTCAAGTATCCTTCATCCACTGTAAAAGCTTTTGGTTAGACCTCAGCTGCAGTAATATGTGTTGTTCTGGTCACCCCACTATTGTAAGGATGTGACTGCACTGGACAGCGTGCAGAGGAGATTCATTTGGATGTTGCCTAGGATGGAGCCCTTGAGCTATGAAGAGAGGCTGGATAGACTTGAGTTGTTTTCTTTCGAATACAGAAGGCTGGGGGTGGGGGGGGGGGGGCCTGATTGAGGTGTATAAGATTTATAGTAATATGGGCAGGGTGGATTAGAAGTAGCTATTCACTTTAGTTGGACAGTCAATAACAAGAGGGCATCATTTTAAGCTGAGGGGCTGGAGCAATAGAGGGGATTTTAGGAAAATCATTTTCATCCAAAGGATGGGGGATGTTTGGGATACACTGCCTGGGAGGGTGATAAAGGCAGGAAACTCCATAACCTTTAAAAAGTAGAAGGATGTGCATTTGAAATGTCATAATATTCAAGGCTATGGGCAAAACTGGAAAGTGGAATTTCTGTAGCTTTACTGTAGTTTGTTAGTACAGACCCAACAGGCCAAAAGAGCCTCTTCTCTACTGCATGACTCCATAACTCTATTGTAGCAACCATAGGGGCAACCCCCTTATTCCTTGCTCTGTCATGGTGTTACATTGCTTTTATTCCATTCTTCCTCATCAAGGAGTATCTACATCAATTTGTCCACCTTGCAGCCAATGTGCTGCATGTAAAAGTGCACAAGATAAATAAAATTCAAATCAATTATCCCTTTAATGATGTTAATTGGCTTTTTTGGGAGGGAGAATGGGCTTCTGATAATTTCAGTCATATTGAAATCAGATATAATGACATCAGGAATCTAAAGAATCATGGAAACCTTATAGTGCAGAAGAAGGCCATTTGGCTCAAGTTTGCACTGGCAACAATCCCACTTAGGCCCAATTCCTATAACAGATCATAGAATCCCTACAGTGCAGAAGGAGGCCATTCAACCCATTGAGTCTGCACAGACAACAATCCCAGATAGGTCCTATCCGCATAATCCCACACGTTTACCCCACTAAACCTTCTAACCTATGCATCCCAGGACACTAAGGGGCAACTTAGCATGGCCAATCAACCTAACCTAGACATCTTTGGACAATGGAAGGAAACCACAGCATCCGAAGGAAACCCATGCAGACACAGGGAGAACATGCAACCTCTACACAGGCAGTGACCAAGCCAGGAATTAAACCCATGGAGCTATGAGGCAGCAGTACTAATCACTGTGCCATCCTGCACCAGCGAAATTAATATCATTGTGCCCAACTTAATGGTATGTTGGAATGGCCGCTCCCATGCCACAAGTTCTGTCCGTAGAGTCAGTATGAAATAGAAAGTGGCCGATCAGCCCATATCCTTTAATCTCATTCCCTTGTTCTATTCCAATAGTTCTGGAACTTTGTTTTGCTCAAGAGCCCACCTAATTTCTTTCGATATCATTATCACCTTGCTTCCACCACCCTTGTTGGCAGAGGATTCGTGTCAATACCATACTCTTCCTCACATCCCTCTTGTATTTGTTGTCCAACATCTTAAATCTGTACTTGTTCAGCAAATACAAACACAATTTTTCATCTAAACTGGCATAATTCTGTACATCTCTAGCAATCTGCCATGCTCCAAAAAATACTTCTCTAACCTAACTCTCAGAGACTATTTCCCCGAGCTGAAATGGTCACTACGAGAGGACACAGATTGGTGCAGGGAAGCAAATACAAAGGAGATGTCAGGGGTAAGTTTTTCACTCAGAGGGTGGTGAGTGAATGGAATCGACTGCCGTCAGAGGTTGTTGAGGCAAACTCACTGGGGTCTTTTAAAAGACTTCTGGATGAGTATATGGAAAAGAATAGGATAGGGGGTTATATATAGGTCTGTGGATTGGTAGATGTGATTGGCGCAACTCGTGGGCCGAAGGGCCTGTTTGTGCTGTATTGTTCTATGTTCTATGTTCTAACTTTCTAATTAAAATTCCTCATCTGTGGAGCCAGAGTGGTAAATCTCCAATGCATTCATTCAGGGATTTTCACATCGTTCCTAATAGATGGTGATCAAAACTGTTCACTAAACTCCAATTGTGGCCAAATCAAATCTTTATTCAGGTTCAGCATAACTTCCTGCTGTTGTATTCAAAACCTCTATTTATAGAATTATTATAACACAGAAGAAAGCTATTTGATTCTCTGAAGGAGCAATTTTTACTATAGCCATTCCCTCTCCTTCGTAAAAACTTGTCCTTATGTTGCCCACCATTACTTTTTCTTTACCAATTACCTTAAAACTGTGTCTGCCACTTTGTGATCTTCCATCAATGTAAGCATTTTCTTCCTATCTATTCTGTCTAGGCCCCTCATGGTTTTCTCTTAGACCTCTTAGACCCTCCTTAATCCTCTCTTCTCCAAGTTGAACAGGTACATAAATCATATGTCCCAAAAACTGTCTAATCAAAACAACCAGCATCTTGCTTTAGTTATTCATTACATGCTGAGAGAATATAGACTGTAATCAATTTGCCTTCATTTTGATAACCCAGAATAAATATCTACTGTTGGATGTGATTCCATGATTAAAGTCCAAGATCTCATATGCTTTGGTAACTGCTCTCGCAATATGTCCTGCCACCTTTAGATGTCTATATACATGAATCTCAGTGTTTCTGTCCCAGTACACCTTTAGAAAAGTGTCATTTAGCATCTTTTTCCTCTCCATATTCTTTTGCCAAAGAGCATCACCTCACGTTTTTCTGTGTTAAACTCCATCTGCCATTTGTCTGCCCATACTGCAAGCCCATGTCCTGTTGCAGTTGGCTGGTATCATCCTCACTGTTTGCCACAGTTTGGTATCATGGATAAATTGTGAAATTTTACTTTGCATTCCAATATCCAAGTCATTTATATATTTATCTAAAAGAAAGATCCTAGCAATAACCTTTGGGAGAACGCCACTGTCCATTATCCTCAAGTCTGAAAAACACCCATTTACCATGACTTAAAAATAAAAATTGTTAGGAAAACTCAGCAGATCTAGTAGCTATGGAGCAAGAAGCAGAGTTAACATTTTGAGCACGTGACTTTTCTTAAAACTATTTTTCGTCAGCTCTGATGTCTGTGAAGTCTTTGAGGACTTGTGCATAGAATCAGCTGTGCCCCGAGCCAAGTTGTTCCAGTATAACTGCATCACAAGTATCTATTCAGCAAAATGAAAAATTGCCCAGATACATCCTGTCCAAAAAAAGCAGGACAAACCTATCCCATCCAATTACTGACCCATCTGTTTTCTCAATCATCAGCAAAATGATGGAAAGGATTATTGATAGTGCTGTCAAGGTGCTTGCTTGCATCAAGGAATCTTATCAAAACTGGAGATAAAAGGAATCAAGGGAAAACTTTTTACTGGTTGGAGTCTTACTTAGCACTAAAAAAGATGGCTGCAGTTGTTGGAGGTCAAACATCACTGAATCATAGCTGGAATTCTGCAGGGTAGTGTTCTAAGCTCAACTATCTTCCACTGCTTAATCAAAAACATTCCTTCCCTCATAATTGCAGAAGTGGGGATTATTGCAAAATGAATGCCCAGCAACAAAAGTTTTATCAATATGTAAAGAGAAAAAGATTGACAAAAATGAATGTAGGCACCTTACAGTCAGAAATAGGGGAATTCATAAATGGGAACAAACAAATTCAATCTTCACTTCTTTCTTTACAAAGGAAGACATGAATAATCTATTGGAAGTTCTGAGAAACACAAGTTTTAGTGAGGAGCTAAAGGAAATCAGTATTAGTGGGGAAATGGGGTTTTAGGGAAATCAATGGGACTGAAGGGTGATGAAGGCAGGTAAATCTTAAAGACCTGATAATCTTCATTCCAAAATACTTAAGAAAGTGGCTCCAGAAACACCCCATTGGTGGTCATTTTCCAAAATTCTTTTGACTCTGGAATGGTTCCTACAGATTGGATGGTAGCAAATATAAGCCTGCTATTCAAAAAGGGAGGTAGAAACAGAACAAGGCACTATAGACCAGTGAGCCTAACATCGGTAGAATGGGAGGTTCTCAAGTCTATTATGAAGACTTTCATAGCTCAGCATTTGGAAAGCGGTGGTATAATCAGACAAAGGCAGCATGAATTTACAAAAAAGAAATCATGTTTGACAAATTAGAATTCCTTGAGGGCGTAACTGTTAGAGTTGACCAAGGAGAATCAATGGATATAGTTTATTCAGACTTTCAGAAGGCTTTCGACAAGGTCTCACATAGCAGATTACTTTGTCAAGTTAAAGTGCTTGAGATGGATAAAAAGCTGGTTAGTAAACAGGAAGTAAAGAATGGAATAGATGTGTTTTTTTCTGACTGGCAAACAGTGATAGTGAGATACTATAGGGATCTGTGCTAGGATCCCAACTGTTCACATTATATACTATTGATCTGGATGAGGGAATTAAATGTATTGTCTCCAAATTTGCATATGATACAAACTTTACTGGGAGGGTGAGTTGTGAGGAAGATACAGAAATACTTCAGCATGATTTGAATAAGTTAAGTGAGTGGGCATACGCATGGCAGAGGCAATATAATGTGGATTATGGTTGTTGTTGTTTGTCCATCGTCATTGATGAGGACATCAACACCATTAGTCATTTTGAGGCAGGTTGTGGTGTGTCCGAAGATGACTGATCAGGCCAATTTGGGCATGGAATGTCTTGGCACATATTGGACAGACTTTGTGTACACACTGTAGTTGTTGCGCTGGTGGCTCTGGATTTGCGCACTCGCGCTTGAGTTATGCTTCAGCAATATACTTTCGTAATCTTGACAGCCTTTGTGGATGAGGCAGCGCCAGATAGGGCGGTTTTGTGCCAATGTTTCACAGGAGGTCATGTCTATGTCAAGCGACTTCAGGAAGACCTTGAGTGTGTCTTTGAAACATGCATTCTGTCCTCTTCCAGCACAGAGTTCTCCAAAAAGGAGCTGCTTGAGTATGCATTTGGATGACATGACTGCCCACTGCATCTGCACTCTCAAATGCAGTGTGTGGACTGATGGTAGACTTGCTCGAGAGAAAACTTCAGTGTCTGGTACTTTGTCTTGCCATCTGATGTGTAATATTCTACGAAGACAAGTCATGTGGAAATGATGGAGCTGTCTTGCAGGCCAGAGGGTAGTGAGTACTGTGGGACTGTAGATCTCCAGTTTTGTTGCTGACTGATTCCTCAATGTTCCCACACAGTGGAACGCAATCTACCAAAAGCAGAACTTGCCTTTGCTATTCTGCAGTTAACTTCTGTATCAATAGTCACTGCTTGGGAGAGGATGCTGCCAAGATAAGTGAACCGGTCCACTGCCTGTAGTTTCTGCCCTTTGATTGTGATTACGGGTTCTGTGTACGGTGCATGAGGAGCAGGCTGGTGCACGGCTTTGGTCTTTTTAATGTTGATGATGAGTCCAAAGTTGTCACAGCTGTGGAAAATTTGTCCATACTGACTTGCATCTCTGGCTCTGAGCCAGTATACAGAGCACAGTGATCAGCAAAGAGGAAATCCCTCCAAACATTCTCCTTCACTTTGGTAATAGCTTGAATTCTTCTCAATAGCTTGAAGAGTTTCCCATCCACTCTGTACTTGAGGCTGATTCCAGCAACATTGTCCTGGAAGGCATCATTCAGCATGGCAGTAAACATCATGCTGAACAGTGCGGGTGTGAGCACACAGCCCTGTTTGACGCCACTGGTGGCTGGGTAAGCTCAGAGGATTTTCTGCCATCCAATACTCTGGCCATCATGCCATCATGTAACTGGTGTGCCATCTGAATGAATTTGGGGATGCAGCCGAAATTTGACATGATCCTTCACAGGCCTTGTCGGCGAACAGTGTCGAAGGCTTTAGCGAGGTCAACAAAGGTTGTGGAGAGCTCACGATTCAGCGCCTGACATTTCTCCTGAAGTTGGCACACACAGCAAAAGTCATGTCAATAGTCCCACAGCTTTTGCAGAAGCCACATTGTGACTTTGGAAGCAGACCCAGCTCCAGATGAGTGACCAGATGATTTAGCAGAACTCTTGCAAGGGTTTTTCCTGTGATGGAGAGCAGCAAGATTCTTTGGTGGTGGTCACATACTTGCCGATTGCTCTTCCTTTCGTAGAGGTGCATGATGGAAGCATCTTCAAGTTCCTCAGGGATGGAACCCTGCTTCTAAAAGGACTGGAATGACTCGGTGAGCTTCTTGATAAGTATAGGACCAACAGCTTTGTAGATCTCTATGGGTATGGCATCTGCTCTGGGGCTTTGCCACTGGATAGCTGGCTGACAGCTTTCGTGACTTTGGCTACTACTGGTGGGTCCTCCATGGCGTTATTGATATCAACCTGGGGAATCCTGTCTATTGCCTCATCGTTAATAGATGACAGTCAGTTGAGGACAGCTTCAAAGTGTTCGGTCCACCTCTGCAGGATCTGAGCCCTCTCTATAATGAATTGTACTATCTATTTTCAGGAGGGGGGAGCTCTGAGAGACTGAGGTCCATACCGAGTGTTGAGGGCTTCATAGAACCATTTCAAGTCATTTCTGTCAGCAAATCTCTATTTCATCTGCCTTGGTGCTCAGCCATGCATCCTGCATTTTACGCAGTTTACTGTGGACAGTCCTGCGAGCACTGGTAAAAGTAATTTTCTTGGCAGCTAATGATGGGTCATTCTGACAGGCCCCATGAAGACAATGCTTTTCAACAAGTAGAACCTGTATCTTCTCCTCATTCTCAGCAAACCAGTCATGCTGCTTGCGGGTAGAGGGCCCGAGCATCTTCAGTGCAAATGTATGGACAGCATCCCTGAAGCATTCCCAGTCATCCTCAGCACTGCCTGTGAGGTGTAGGTCAGCAAGTTTGATTTCTAAGTCTTCAGCCAGTGCTGAGGATATGATGGGGTTCTTTAGCTTGGCCGCATTGATTCTTTTCATAACCTTGCTTCCTTGTGGTCATTTCTTAGGTCTGATGCAGAGCCTCATTTTGGAGACAATAAGTTATGATCTGTCTAACAGTCAGCACCACACATGGCCTTGGTCATTCTGACATCCTGCCTGTCTCTTCTCCTGACAATGACATAGTCGGTTAGATGCCAATGCCTAGAGCAGGGTGCATCCAAGAGGTATTTGTTACAGGTAGGCAGACAGAAGGTTGTATAGATGACGAGGAGGTCATCTGCTGCACAGATCTTCACTACTTTTACACTTGCCCACTCTATGCTACCCAATCACTCCCTGTCAGATTGCAGAGTGACACCCAACTCTTGCACTGAAATCGCCGAGCATGATCAGCTTGTCGATATTCCTGACTGCTGATAGTAGGGTGTCTAGTTCTTCATGTCTTTCATCTCGTCCAAGTTGTTCATTGTGGGGGCATAGGCACTGATCAGGGTGGCTTGAATTCTATTCTGTAGCAGAAGCTATAATGTCATAAGCCAGTCGTTCACACCCTTGGGTAGACTAAAAAGTTTCCAAAAAAGGTGATTCTTGACGGCAAATCCAACTCCAGCATCATGACACTCATCGCTACCGCAACAACTCCAGAAAAAAGTGTATCTACCTCTAGTTTCAGTCAATTAACCTACGTTAGCAAGACGAGTTTCACTCAGGGTTGCAATGTCAATGTTGTATCTTGCAACTTCTCTGGCAACTAAGGCTGTTCTTCTCTCTGGTCTGTCTGCTGTAAGGTTGTCCAAAAGCATGTGCAAATTCCAAGTGCCAATGGTGAGCGGTGTCACCTTGTGTTTTATTTTGTTTGTTTGATCGCAAGATGGGATCCCCGCCAGCTGCAGTAAACTGGCCAGGGTATAGTGAAGCAGGCAATGTTTAGGGCACCTTTTCTAATCCCTTCCTCATTCTACGGAGGTGAACTGTGCGTTTCTGAAGAGGACTGCTCAATCGCCCAGGTAGATGCCAAATTTCACTGCTGCTTCAGTCAGCGGAAAATGACCATTAGACCTGAGCTGCCTGTGAACAAGTCCAAGACTACAACTCCCATTGTATCTACACTGCTGCTTTGTCGCTTGCCTGTTGCCACAGGACTTCAAGGATTACGATAGCAAAAATCAGAAGGCAGATTATTATTTAAATGGGTACAAATTGAGAAAGGTGGAAAACAGCATAAGAACTGGAAGCAGAAATAGGCTATTCAGCCCCTTAGGTCTGCTCTGCCGTTCCATAAGATCACGGCTGATTTTTTTTGGACTCAGCTCCACCGGCTCAACATAATGCTTAATTTCTTTACTGTTTAAAAACCTATCTTTGTCTTAAACGAAGAAGCCTCAGTTGCTTCACTGGGCAGAGAATTCCACAGATTCACAACTTTTTGACAGAAACATAGAAGATAGGAGCAGGAGGAGGCCATTTAGCTCTTCGAGCGTGCTCCACTATTCATTATGATCATGGCTGATCGCCCAACCCAATAACCTAATCCTATTTTCTCCCCATAACCTTTGATCCCATTTGCCCCAAGTGCTACATCCAGCCACCTCTCAAATTCATTCAATGTTTTGGTATCAACCACGTCTTGTAGTAATGAATTCAACAGGCTCACCACTCTACGGCAAAAAAATGTCTCCTCCTCTCTATCCTAAATGGTCTATCCTGAATCCTCAGACCATTACCCCTGATTCTGTACTCCACCACCATCGGGAATATCGTCCCCGCATCTACCCTGTCTAGTCTTGTTAGAATTTTATAAGTCTCTATGAGATCCTCCCCTCATTTGTCCTCGAGTTCAAGTTCCTTCTCAACTCAATCTTAAATGTGCTCCCCCTTATTTTAAAGCCATGCCCCCTAGTTCTGGTGGAAACAACTTCCCTACTTTTTTCTTGTCTATTGCTTTCATAATTTTAAATGTTTTGATAAGATCCCCCTCTTGTTCTTCTAAATTCCAATGAGTACAGTCCCAGTTTACTCAGTCTCTCCTCATGAACCAATCCTCTCAACTCTGGAATCAACCTAATGAATCTCCTGTGTATACCCTCCAGTGGCAGTTACAATATCTCAAGTAAGGAGACCAAAACTGTCCACAGTACTCCAGGTGTGGCCTCACCAGCACTTACACAGTTGCAACATAACGTCCCTGTTTTTAAATTCCATCCCTCTAGCAATGGAGGACAAAATTCCATTTGCCTTGTTAGTTACCTGCTGCACCTGCAAACCAACTTTTTGTGATCCATGCACAAGGACACCCAGGTCCCTCTGTACAGCCATGGGACTTGACTATCTTTAGTTCTATTAGCTTACCTTACACTGCTTCTTTAGTGATAATGATTGTTTCTAGGTCCTTACCTGCCATAGCCTTCTTGCCATCAATTTTTGGCACGTTATATGTATCTTCCATTATGAAGACCGACACAAAATACCTGTTCAATGCCTTGGCCATTTCCTCATTTCCCATTATTAAATCTCCCTTTTCATCCTCTAAAGGACCAATATTTACCTTAGCCATTCCTTTTCTTTTCATATATTTGTAGAAACTTCCACTATCTGTTTTTATATTCTGAGCTAGTTTATTTTCACTATCTTAGCCAGACCTTGGTGTCTTTGCGCATTGCAAGTAAGTATGCAGATACTGCAAGTAGTAAACAAGGCAAATGGTTTGTTGGCCTTCATAGCAAGAGGATTTGAGTATAGGGATAGAGGTGTTTTATGCAATTCTACAGCATGTTGGTGAGGCCACACATGGAATATGGTGTATAGTTTTGGTGTCCTTATCTGAGGAAAGATATTCTTGCTATAGAAGGCGTGCAGTGAAGGCTTATCAGGTTGATTCTTGGGATGGCAGGACTGTCATATGTGAGAAACTAAATTGGTTAGGATTATATTCATTGAAGTTTAGAAGAGTGACAGGGGATTTCAAAAATACTTAGAAAATTGTGACAGCATTAGACAGCGTAGATTCAAAAAGATGTTCCCAATGGTGGGGGAGTCATAATTTGAGGAGAAGGAGTGATATGTTTAGGACTAAGATGAGGAGAAATTTCTTCACCCAGAGAGTGGTGAATTGTGGAATTAACTACCACTGAAATTAGTTGAGGCCAAAATGTTGTGTGATTTCAAGCAGACATTAGATTTAGCTCTTTGGGCTACAGGGATCGAGGAATATCAGGGGGAAGGCAGGATTAGGGTAATGAATTTGTTGATCAGCCATGATCATAATGAATGGCAGAACAGGCTTGAAGGGCCAGAATGGCCTACTCCTGCTTTTATTTTCTATGCATGTTTCTAATATCCACAACACCTCATATATTGAAGCAATCTTGTCCTTGTGCAGTGAGGTCTGGACACCAATCATGCTGGGCTGATAAGTGACAAGTAACATTCGCTCCACAAAATGCCAGGAATTACCATCTCCAGCAACAGAAAATCCAGCTATCCCCCTTGACATTCACAATATTACTATTGCTGAATACCCCACTACTGGCATCCTTGGGGTTACCATTGACCAGAAATTAAACTGGATCAACCACACAAGTACTACAACAGCAGGTCAGACGCTGGGAATTCTGCAGTGAGTAACTCACCTCCTGGGCTCCCAAAGTCTGTCCACCATCTACAAGGCACAAGTTGGATTGTGACACATGTTTTCCTACATGCTTACATGAGTGCAGATTCACCAGCACTCAAGACATCTGACACCATTCAGGCTTGATTGGCACCCCATTCACCACCTTCAACATTCACTCCCTCCATCACTGATGCATAGTGTATACCATTTATAAGATGCAATGTAGCTGCTCAGCAAGTATCCTTTGAGACCTTCCAAACCCACAAACTCAACCACCTGGAAAAACAATGACAGTATATCCATGGGAACACCACTACCTGCAAGCTCGTCTCCAAGTCACTTGCCATCCTGACATGGAACTATATCGTCATTCTTTCACTTTTGGAACTCCTTTCCTAATAACACCATGGGTGTACCTACACAACATGGACTTCAGTGATATAAGAAGATGGCTGGCCTCACCTTCTGAAAACCAATTAGGGATGGCAATAGATCCTATGAAAGAATATTAAAAAAGCCATCTGGACCAGGCAATGTATCCTCTTCCAGTCCATACTTCACATCAATTTTCACCCTATTCTTTACTGATACCATTTCCACAGATATTTTGTCACAGACCTTCAAGACATTCCTTTTCCATGTGTAAGAGAAAGTGTCTTGCAACTTCTGACACCATAGTGCTTGCAGAGTTAGCTGAATTCACCTGCACACTCACATTCTCCTTGAAGAAAATGGGCCTGTCATCACAATCAGGGGTGGAGTCATGGTCCTTCAACTGACAATTATAATTTTATCAATCGGCATGAAAATAGGCTGTTGGGGGTTGTCAGGTCCAGAATTATTACACTTAAGACCTGGAAGTACAAGTAACAAGGAAAATACACTGCCACACAATTGCTGCACATTCATGCACTTCAATGATTTGCATTAGTCTGAATAACAAGAATGAATACAACATATCAATCTCCCAGCTCTCAACAACACATGGCAATTATTCTTTCTCCCATCATATCTTTCATTACCAAACACATGATACCAATTTTCATCCTCAATAAAAATACACACTTATCTGATAGTGGTTGGAATTTTTTGTTTCTGTTTTTGATGGGTGGGCAAGCCAGTCCCCAAAAGCTTTTATGATGGCAGGATTTCCATTCAGAATATTTTTACTCCTTCCACCAATGACATAATGGAATTCCCACCACGAAAGTCGGGAATACTATTACACACATTAATATCTCACGAGTGGGCTTCCCCGCTCTATTATTTTCCCCACATTCGGATTTCCCACATTGGTGAGATTCACAACAGGACCTGATAAATGATCCTCTGGCAATGCAGCTAATGCAAGGGTATCCATCGGTAGCCTCCAGTGGAGAGAAAATCATGCCTGGGCAGTGCCTGGAAAGTGGGAGGATCTCTTCATGGTACCATGCTAGCACTATTCTCTTGCTAGCTTTTGCATAATCGCCAACTTCTCTTGTGGCAATTGTGGCTTTTCCTCACTATACATTACATCAAGCTGCTTTCAATTCAGCAGTCAATCTGTTCACATCTTGTTTCTTCTAACTCTCAGCCTCTTCACAACAAGCATTCGGCTCAAAATCTGCACTGCCCTTTCTACAAATCACCCAATAATACTTTCTCCTTTTGCAGGACAAGACAGTACAACAACAAAAAAAGAAACAAGACCACCCACACTCATGGTGCAGTCTCAGCTTGAGAGCTTAATCCTACAACAAATACACCATAGGACATTCTGAGTCCATAAACCTTGGCAGAATCCCTAAATAGTCTTTGAATGCCTTCATAAATCTCTGAGGAATCCCATAGGCACACGGCTTGACTACTTAAACTTGCATTGCGATGCTTCTGATTGACTACTGTCCAGTCACTCAGTATTGTCCATTCTGTCATTAACCTCTGTCCCTTTCCCCTACATTCTTCCCAGCAACCTGAGCATCACAAGATAGACATCTCAGAATTGACTCCTGAAGAGGTACCATTATATATTAATTTCTCTTAAGTATCAGAACAAAGACTCACATTTCGGCTGGGTTAGATACCGAGCAGAGGCTTTCACATAAGATAACAACTATCACTGGTGATCAGCATTGGCTAGGAGACAGCTCACTTTTGTCTCAGCTCTGTTGAGAAATGTGGACTTCTGGAACTCAGCTGTGAAGAAAACTGCTTCATACATGCAGTTATATCACATATTTGAAGGCAAGTGGCTGAGCCAAATTCCAACCAGCTCTACGTTTCTCCCATTTCTGCTTGAGACACAGTCCTTTTTTAGTGGACAGGCTGAAGATGCTGTGAGAGTGTCAGTAACATAAAACAACATATCCATTAGAACAACAAATAGATGAGTTACATTATACAATGTAACTCAATAATGGGCTCTTGATGAGAAATATTCAGAAGAAGATGCTTCATCCCTGGTTGCTAAACCATTTGCCTTAATCTGTGAGCAATACCCAGGAAGAACATTAGCAACTTTCAATAAACCTGCAATAAGTTTTATGAGTGAGACTGCCAGAGTTTCATCTGAAAAGCTATTTCTGGAAAGAAATGAGTTGGCAAGACCATGGCAGGGAGGCGAAGGTAATTCACTAGCCTCCCTGCAACATGTTTCTCACAGCAGGAAGTGGCACAGCGCTTGCTGATGGCAGCATCTTCTAGTACTTTGTTGTCAATGGGAGTTCCCGTTGAATACACCCATGCCACCTGGAAATCTGCGGCAGGGTTGCACTGTTGATGGGACAGTAGATCCTGACAATGGGAACAGTGCAGAATCTCAGTCTATACCAATTTTACAGGACCACAGACTAAAAAAAAATTGCTCTCTAACTTACCAGCGGTTCTGCCATGATGATGCGAATCTTCCTTTCAGCCAAAGTAGTAAAGTTGGCAAATATGCTTTTCAAGACATATTCTCCTGACTTAATATCAGGGTCGATATTGATGGGCATCATGGCTGGTGGGCCTCTGTCACCCTGTAAGCTGCTTGCAGGTGTTGTTGGTGGCTTGATGTATCCGTTACCTACTGGAGAAGCTGAGTAAAAAACAGAACATTCAATACACTGTCTATACAGTACCATTAACAAACAAACATTCCTGAAAGAAAATTCAAGTTCTCAAGTTGCATATCACTAATGCAATGGGGCAGATGTTGATCATTATAACATGTTAACAACAAAGTAAAAAAATAACTATTTACTTCCGCCACTTGTCTATCATTAATGGCTTTCCTTTCTGATGAAATGTTCAAAAGCTTGACCATGTATATCTCAGGTTGAAAAAGTAACTGAAGCATTAGAAATGTTAAATAAAAACTGAAATTATGGTTAAAGTTCAGCAAAAATAGGATTTGCAAGAAGCATCAAAGATGCTAAATAGCTGCAGCCTTGTGTTTTTGGCTCACATGCCACAGTTAGTATGTTGGTGGGCATCATATCAGCCTCTTGTATTAGCCTGTGGGTTGAATAATGGTCTGTATGTGTTATGACTCCTATTGTGGCCTAGAAGATAGCAATAGTCAACTATCATTAGCATTGCTTATGAACTGGACTCTCAATCCTTGGGATTCTAATAGCCAGATCACTTTTGGGTCCTGACGTCAGTGACGCAACCTGATTTTTAAAGGGAATGGTGATTTGGCTCAGGAGGCAAGTTCAACAACTGATTAGGGACTTTGGGTGCTGAAAGTAGGAATCAGTTCTGTTAAGTGGTTTCATAAGACAATCAGCAGCCATTACTAGGCTTGCCACTGTCTGGAAGAATAGCAGAAAGAATAGGCAAGACAGCAGAGGACCAGCAGCCTAATGATCCAAACCAGTGCCCAAATGGATACTCCTCTTGTATTCAAGCTAATCTTCTCGAACACTGGAAAACTGGCAAACAGAATGAGCATCTCCATTTGAATATCCTTTCTTTCTTATCCAATATTTTTCATGAGCAGCCACAATTAAAAAATTGCTCCCCTCACCGCCTCCCAATGCATGCTCCCAACAGTTGTGCATTGATGAGCCCCAGACTGTTCACACTTGCTGTTTTTAAACTATGAAAATTTGCTTCTGTTCCTCTCCAGCCTTTTAATGGGTTCCTCAATGTGTTTAACAGCAAGTTGACTGAAGGATGCGGATTGCTAGGCTCCTGCCTTCGTTGCCCTGTCTTTAAAAAATTCCAGTGTGTCACGGAAGTATTGGATAAATGATGTGCTATTTTCAGTGCATGTCTGAACCCGACTTTGCCTCCACAGGCAATTGAAAATTCAGCCTTGTAACTCATCTGCCTGGCAAGAATGTGGTAGGAAATGAATTGGCCATCCCGTTCCTCCCACAAATTACATGATCTGATCTTTACAGACCAACTCATTCAGGTAGGAAACTGTCTGCCAGAAACTGGCTGATGTCTGATTAATATATTTAAATTGGAGTGACATGATGGCTTTGGGATCCCAAAACTACTTTAACTGGGCAGGGAAAAAAACCTACATGACAGCCAATCTGTTTGGTAAAAGCTTGCAGAATTGATCTCAGAAATTGACTGACACAACTGGAACAATATTTAGAAGGGCACCCAAAGGCACTGTTTTGGATTAATAGGATCCCTGGTCTCAATTCTTAGGATAACAGAGGTTTAGTCTTCACCATCCTAAGAGTTGGCAGTGAACATATCCCTGCCGATTCCAGCAGCCCCAATATCATATTATGCTTTTAAGAGTGCTGACTGGCAATAAGGCCAGACTTCCAGCCTCATCCAGGAATAATTCTGGTGTTGGAGAGCAATCAGCCAATCAAATTGGTTGGCAGCTCTCCAGGCACTCAAGGTGTAGCACTGTAGTGGCTGGAACAGGCACTATATGGCGCTGCCTGGAACTAAGTCCTGCCCCCAACAAAACCCTAGACTTACTTGGGTCTTCCCCTCAATGGCTTATCTTCATTGAGACCTATCTCTTGTCCGAGGTACTGTCCACTACTTTTGGTGGTACTGCTGGGATTAAGCAGCTGCTGGCCATTTATTAAACAGCAGTTCTCAGAGTTGGGATTTCTCCCAGATCGAAGCCACTTCCTGAAACTGAGTCAAATAACAACTCAACTGCCATTAAATCACCCTGGGGTGAGCCAAACAAGTGGAGGTCAGCTGACTAATGTCAACTGGAGTCAATGTCTCTCCATAAAATTCTGTCAATTCAGTGAGAATTTTAATTTTCCAAACATTCAACAGTCCTAAAGAAAGCCAAAAAGCATTGTGCATAAGTCAGATGAAAAATCTGTAGAAACTGTGGTCTAGAAAATTGTTCCAGGTGGCCAGGAATGCTGGATGCAGGTTATATAGAAGATCAATACCCGGACCATTCTTTCAATTTTGCTTCTTAGTGGGAATTGTATTGACTGCCCTATGCCGCACCTGCTTCTGAGTGGTCCCTAAAATGTCAGCAGTGACAAATTTGCAAGGTAGGAAATCTGGATTTTTGTCTGACCTTTCAGCCCCTTGAAGACAGCAAATTGGAAGAGGCGGACGGTGACTAGAGCATGGGCTCCCCCTTCACACTTTTAACACAAACAACTGAGGGCCTTCATTCTCAGATTTGCAGAGTGCATCCATGGGCAACTCACATTTGCCTTTCTGCCTCACTACTCCTATTGGGATTCCAGTTGGTCAATGCTGGGACCCTCTGATTGGACCTCCCACGTAGGAAAATGCCTGCAGTCCTTTATAGGACAGCAGCAATTTAGACGTCCATTTAATCCTGTTACTGGAGACTAGTACCTGCCAAAGATACAATCCAACATTTTAGGTCAATAGCCATTCATCTATGTATGTCTACGTTTACTTTTTTTCTGTAACAGTGTTGGTCTACTGATCCGTATTTCACAGCTGCCACTAATTTAAATGTTTACATTTATATGTTTACACTTTTATTGACAAAGCACAGGTGACAAGCCTCCCCTGTGAGTGTGCACACATCTGCTCAAACATAGACACACAAACAGCTCAAAATGCTACCTTTGAAGTTCCAATATTTTGACTTAGATTTCTCAATGGCCACTCATTAGTGGCAAATATGGGGCTGAAAATTGCTCAAACACATATTTTGCTGTCCTTTTCCCTCCGTGTTCATACTCTAAGTAGCTGAGGCACCCACTTAATGGGGGAAATATGGCCACTCCATGCATTTCCTGCTCTCAACATTGAATCCATGGATGCCTGCTAGGCCGAAGTGTGCAGCATTGTTTTTACAGTGGTGGATGCCCAATTCTTTTTTGCTTGGAGCTTGAACAAGACCATTGCTTTGCACAGATTTGAGATTCCACTGTGTTATTTTGTTTAAAATTGTTTTTTGCAGGTGACATGATGAATCTCTCTCTCTACGCTGAGTTCTATCGATGTAAAACTGGCCTCAGCTGACAAAATTCCTCAGAATTGGTTGCAGAGCCCTCCTTTGAAGTGCTATGGACTATAGAGTTATGTATCAATCATAGGAAGTGGAAGTCGACACTATCTATACCATTCCTATACACGTACTTAGGAACATTATGGGACATTAAAAATAAAATTCATTATTGAAAGCAGCCCAAATTGTTCTCATACATTTTAAATCCTAAGTAAATATTCCAAAATGGTCTCAATATGAGGCCTTAAAAATAATTTTACAGTTGAGATTCTGTTTTCTCTTACAGCTTTCTGCTCCCATTTGATACGTCTGTACAAGTATCACATGGGTAATTTGATACTACCAGTCAGTGAGTCCTTATTTAGAACAGCAGCAACTATCAACACTAAGGAAAATGAATTCATTTCATGTAAGTTTGCCAGACCTGAATTCAATCCCCATGTGTAAATAGGATATTGGACTCATTTCATTGACACATACACTTGCATACAATTAAAATATGCTCTTAAAACCATAGTTTCTCAAATTGGATTGTCCCCAAAATATTATAATTTTTGCTGCAGTTTGTTTTTAAATTTCGCTTCCTAATTCCATAGCTAGATGTATTCATTATTTTTAAACTAATACTAAATTAGATTTATTGGCTAATGTTCCAGGCATTACAAACTATTGAAATGGAGCAACAGAATAAAAACATTCAAAGCAAATTTCCAACCAAATAATTTCATTTTTTATATCAGACATAATTGTTGAAAATGCAACTACTGAATAATTAGTGATTAATTTTGATAATAATGCTATGATTTAAAACCACATATATATTTATTACAATATTCCAATAACTTGGATGCATAATTGATTTTCTAATTCAAGGCAATAATAGAATAATTTCATTTTTAAAATTAATTTATTTTACTGTATTTAATTAGATAGTTGCACTCTAATATTAGGCATTCATTCTGTGGTTTTATTATTCCATTCTTATTTTGCTGGACAATCTTGATGCATTTTTTTAAAAAATTGTCAGTTGTTGACATAGCCTGCCTCATACAAACATCAAAAATCCTTTGGTACAGAGTACCTACCAAGCCTTTTTATCAAGCTGATCACACTGGACTTCCTCCAACAGGCTGCTGTAATTTCCATGAGCTCCAGTTTATCTGTGCAATATAACTGCTATAATTCTTTGAATTAAAAAGATAAGCATGCATATTTGTTCTGGCATTATGTCACCCATTTCCTGTGGTAGGTGACGTAGTATATGAAACTAACCATTATTATGGCAATCTTTAAAAAAATAAATTGTGAAGGAATGTTTCATTGCAATACAGCTTATGCCCTTCTGCCCAGTAACTGAGCTTTTCACAACTGAAGGTCAGAGAAAGGATATTTTTTAGATGAGGTACACGATGATGGACTACAACATGCATAGTGGCTGCATGTCTATATTTATCCAGTACATACTAAGATATGGATTACCAAAATGTCTAAAAGTGCAGGTGACACAAGTGCACTTTATCCATATGAAACAGTTGTCACTCTCCAAAATGATAAGATATTCAATATACAGTTTAAAAGAAACGCCACTAAACACTGACGATAGTATATATTTATTGAAAGGACAGTGGTTATACTGCTATAAATATGCAGCTGAATCAAGCATATGTTGGCAATAAGTACTGATACCTCAGATTCCAGCACATAAAACCCCAGAACACAGAGTGAGTGCCAGAAGTCAGTGCAGAACCACAATTTTTGTCTAGAAGTATTCAGAAGATTGTTACAGAAAAATCCTGGATGTCGATATTTGGGGTAGGGTTTTACGATTCGCTCGTCCTGAAACTGTAAAATTCCACCCGAAGTCAATGGAACTTCCCATGCTCCACTCCTCTTCCACTCTGATTCCCATGGCAGACAGGATAGTAAAATTCTAACCTTGGTCTTTGCAATCACAGCCTACATTTCAAGAATTTCTAAAAAACTTCTTGGAACTTTACACGAGCAAAGATTTTTACTGAGTAAAGGTAATTGTGATATTACAACAACTTACAGTAATAAAGCTCCTTTGATTAGTAATAGATCCCATGGCACTTTATAGAAGCATTACAACATAGAACTTGACATTGAACCACTTTTTGTCAAAAAGTTAGGTTTTAAAAGCTTCTTAATGAGAAATTAGTAAAAATGCAGAATGGTTTAGAGAGGAAATTACAGAGTTTAGGGCCTAGGCAGTTGAAGGTACAGGTGCCAATGTAAAGCAAAGAGAATTGGACATATACTAAAGGCTATCAGTAAAAGAATGCAGAATTCAGAGGGTTGTAGGGCAAAAGCAGGTTACAGAAATAGGATGGGACAAGTCCATGGAGGCATTTAAACACAATAATTTTAAATGAGTGTTACTGAACTTTAAGTCAATGTAGGTCAGCAAGTACAAGGGTGATAGGTGAACGAACCAGCAGGATCTTCTGGTCGCCCTGACAGTGCACTCCTATCTTGGGTTTTCCAGATCAGGTTTGAAGCACAGCTCAAATTGGATGTCCGGTTCTGCCTCAGTCTAATATTACATTATTTTCAGTTAAAATATTAATATATTGTATAGTTTATTATTTTTTGTATAACTTTTAGTATTTTTATTCCAACCAAAAACTCAATTCAAATTAAATCCAATTCATGGTCCCCACGTGTGGGGCAAACGAGATCCAAGCTGACAATATGAGACATCATACCCCATCTTAAAGTTTATTTATTAATGTCACAAGTAAGCTTACATTAACACTGCATTGAAGTTACTGTGAAAATCCCCTAGTCGCCACACTCTGGCACTTGTTCGGGTACACTGAAGGAGAATTAGCATGGCCAATGCATCTAACCAGCACGTCTTTCAAACTGTGGGAGGAAACCGGAGCACCTGGAGGAAACCCATGCGGACATGAAGAGAACTTGCAGGCTCTGCACAGACAATGACCCAACGAGGAATCAAACCCAGGTCCTTGGAAGTGTGAGGTAGCAGTGCTAACCAATGTACCACTGTGCCACCCTGGCCTTGGTCTTGATCAAACAAGATCCAAGCTGACAAGATAAGGCAAGCACCCTGTTCTGAACTTGATCTGACACTTTGTCTTAGCCAAAAAGCTGATTATAGCTTTGAAAAATTACATCATATAAAGTCTTGGTTTAACCTTGCTGGCTAACCTGATCCTTTATTCTACCCTCCCTGGGTCAGGTGTCAGCACATTTCAGTGCAACAGGCTAGACTCATTACTTACTTGATCATGGTTTCACCTCTACCAGGAAGTACACCACTTTTGTTATATTTGCACATATAGTAGTAATTTTTACAATGTGCTACGCTAGCTATGTGCTATGTCCTATTAGATTCCCCATTCATTGCCCCCGTCCTCATTGTAGATCTAGTCATTCTCTTCCTAACTGGCCATCATTCAAACAGATATATCAATATTCCTGTAATAGTTAATCCCTTTTTTTGCTATGTATTGATGTAGTTAATTATAGGCAGGCATCCACTACTGGCAAGCAGCAGAATGGAAATAATGTGAGTACAAAGGTAAAATAACCTCTATCACTCCCACCTTATTTGAGCAGAAGTCTAAAATAAAAAAAAAGTCAATTAACAAAAGTTAATAGAAATATGATTTTTAAATAATGGGGCTAACTATAATTTTAATACTAAACCTAAACGTGAGGCACATGTCCATTAGTTGCCCAGAGTTTCCACTGTCTAAAGCACCAACGCTGGGGTTCTCCAGTACCATATTCTCCAGTAGCATGCTGCGATAGCCATTCTTTCAAAAGTGAAGCCAATGAATGAGTTAGCTATTAGACCATGGAATGCTTCACCGCTGAGCCAACCTGCCCTCTATCATCACACGCTTATTTGCCATTAGGAATCAATGAAATTGAATTTTCTCTGGTTTTCTGCTGTCACAATTACAGCAGCACAGATACAGAAGCACAAGGAAATATCATCCTTGGTAATTTCATCAGCAACAAAAGTGACAACCCAAGGTGATTATTTCTCTCACCTCCACCAGCTTTGCTGCCCTGGCATCAGCTAACTTCGCACAGAATGTAAATCAAATCTGGCATATTTTATCTTGCACTTGTTAAATGCACGTAACCACTTAAGTTGTGACATGGCCATTATGACATAAGTGCTTGCATGCTGTGGCCAATTTCTCCTAGCACTTGGCGACCAAACTGAGGTCATCACCAGGAAAGTACATTTAACCTGTTTTATTTCTCTTGTTATGGAGTCAGGGAGCAGCAGGTATGATTCTCCATGCTCCACATAAACTCCAGATTAAATGTGCAGATAGTTTACAGAAATGACAAAATGGACATAGAATATATAAAAATCAAGCCTTTTGAAACCGTTGAAAAATCTTCTAATATAATTTTAGCTTCACAAATGAAGTACATTTATTCTTCCCTTCTCTACTGTGCCACCCTGGCCTTGGTCTTGATCAAACAAGATCCAAGCTGACAAGATAAGGAAAGCAGCCTGTTCTTGATCTGACTTGATTTGATAGCCAAAAGGCCGATTATGGCTTTGAAAAGCTCTTGTGAAGCCTCTCCATCATAGCAAGACATTTTGGTGCCACTTGCTAGAAGACATGCTAGGGTGATCAGGGAATGAGTGTTGCCTGTCAAGATGTCACTCATCATGTCTGTAAGTTCTAGCAAACCCACTCAGAAATGACTGATGAGCTGCTTATTCAGGGTCTGAATCAGTAGAGGGAAAGAAATCAAGGTTATGCCCTCAGCTGCGAGGATAACCACAGCTATCACATGATATAGAACTTGCACATCTGCAGGTGCAGTGCAGTTCAGATATGACCAGAAACCTGACTGCATCTTCTTGTGAACATGCTGCAGTATTTGTCTATAAGATGGTGCTGCTAGGTGGCACTCAGAAATATCATCCTTACATCAAACTTCAGCAGCCAAAGTGACCAGTGCCAGGATTTTACTTCCCCACTCATGCTGCAACTTTCTTTTCATTAACTTCTCCTCCAACCACCATAAAATTTATTGTGTTATGATGACATTTGATGCTTTAGAGTCATGAAGTCATCGCGGTTTACAATATGGAAAAGGCTCTTCAGCCCAACTGCCTCTTCAGTCCATGCTGCTCTTTTTTTTACAAAAACTCTAAGCTAATCCCAATTGCCCACATTTGACCTATATTCCTCTGTACTCACTGTACACATGTAACTATCTGAATGCTTTTTTGAAAAACAAAATTATACCCGCCTCTACTACTACCTCTGGCAGCTTGTTTCAGATTCTTAGATGCTTTCCATACTGACGTAGTGGGAAAATTACTAGATGCAATACCAAGGAAAAAGTTGATTCTTACTTGAAGATCATGGGTTATTATGGAACAGCCAGCACCAATTCATTGAAGGCAAGTCATGCCTATGTAATCTGATTGAGTTCTTTGATGAAGTAACAGATAGCGTTTTTTAAATTCATTTATAGGATGTAGGTGCAAGTATGGATGGATCTTATATCTCTATTCAATTTTTTTCACCATTAATCTTATATTGGCTAGGGAATGATGCAGAGTATGTAGGAAGGGAGAAGAAATGTATTTTGTTTGGCATGTATGAGGTGTCAGGGAGGGTAGTACCTTTGGTGGGGGTACATGTCACGTCCTTTCAGGGTAGTTTGTCCATCTTTTATCCCTACCTGGCATTTAGCTCTCACCTGTGGCTCTCAGTACTGTTTGCATGCGACAGCGGCTACATCCTGGGCAATGGCTTCGACAAGTTGGCTAAACCAGATGAGGGTAGCCGACAGGTGTCAACCCTCAGTGAGATACGTAGATGTCTATCCCATCATGTGAAGACAAAGTCCGGCAGATTGAGCGGACAAAACCAATAGAAGGTTCAATGGTCAAGAAGGCTTAGTCTCTGCAAGCCTCATGAAACGCAAAGAGCAGGATAAGACACAGAAGTCCCATCTAGTGGGAAGTCGCCTAGTCCCAACCTCAACTCTTGACTCTTGTCTTGCCACTGGATCTAGATGGGAATTGGGAAGGCAGAATGAGGCTAATGCTGCGCAACTCTCCCTCACTTTAATCCAAATCAAGCACTAGTTTAGACACCATCATCATCTTCATCAGTGTCCTGTTCAATCTATGTGACGACGGGTGAGCAACAAAGCAGCAGGTGTGGATACATTGGGAGTTGTAGGCATGGATCTGCACGCAGGCGGCTCAGGTCTAATGGTTGCTTTCTGCTGACTGAAGCAGCAGTGGAACTTGGCATCTATCTGGGTGACTGAACAGTCCTCTTCAGGAATGCATTGCTCTCCTCCGTAGAATGAGGAAAGGGCTAGAAAACGTGCCCTAAACATTGTCTGCTTTACTACACCTTGGCCAGTTCACTGCAGCTGCTGGGGATCCCATTTTGCGATCGAACAAACAAAAAAAGCACAAAGGTGATACTGCTCACCATTGGCACTTGAAACGTGCGCACGCTTTTGGACAACCTTACAGCAGACAGACCAGAGAGAAGAACAGCCTTAGTTGCCACAGAGCTTACAAGACACAACATTGACATTGCAGCCTTGAGCGAAACTCATCTTGCCAATGTAGACCAGTTGACTGAAACTGGAGGCGAATACACTTTTTTCTGCAGCAGTTGCAGCAGCAATGAGTGTCGTGATGCTGAAGTTGGATTCGCCATCAGGACTCATCTTGTTTGGAAACTTGATAGTCTATCCAAGGGGCGTGGATGACCAGCTTATGACATTACAGCTTCCGCTACAGAACAGAAGTCAAGCCACCCTGATCAGTGCCTATGCCCCCACAATGAACAACCTGGATGAGGTGAAAGACAAGTTCTATGAAGAACTACACGCCCTACTATCAGCAGTGAGCCATTCTGACAAGTTCTTGCTTAGCAATTTCAATGCAAGAGTAAGGTGTAAATCTGCAATCTGGCAGGGAGTCATTGGGAGGCATAGAGTAAGCAAGTGTAACAGTAACAGCCTACTCTTAATGAAGACCTGTGCAGCACACAACCTCACCATTACCAACACAACCTTCCGTCTGCCTACCCATAACAAGACATCCTGGATGCACCCCCACTCTAAGCATTGGCATCTTATCTACTATATCATTGTCAGGAGAAACGACAGGCAGGATGTCAGAATGACCAAGGTCATGTGTGATGCTGACTGCTGGACAGATCACAGGCTCATTGTCTCCAAAACAAGGCTCCGCATCAGACCCAAGAGGTGACCACAAGGAAGCAAGGTTATGAAAAGAATTAATACAGCCAAGCTAAAGAATCCCAGCATAACTTCAGCACTGGCTGAAGACTTAGAAGTCAAGCTTGCTGGCCTACACCTCGCAGGCAGCAGTGAAGAAGACCGGGAATGCTTCAGGATGCTATCCATACATCTGTGCTGAAGATGCTTGGGCCCTCCATCAGCAAACAGCATTATTGGTTTGATGAGAATAAGTTTCTACTTATTGAAAAGCACCGTCTTCATCGGGCCTGTCAGAACGACCCATCATCAGCTGCCAAGAAAAATGCTTTTACCAGTGCTCGCAGGACAGTCCAGAATAAACTGCATGAAATGCAGATGCCCGACTGAGCGCCAAGGCAGATGAAATATAGGAATACGCTGACGAATGACTTGAAACGGTTCTATGAAGCCCTCAAATCTCTCTACGGACCTCAATCTCATGGGAGTTCCCCCTTCCTGAGTACATGTGGTACAACCCTCATTACAGAGAAGGCTCAGATCCTGCAGAAATGGACCGAACACTTTGAAGCCATCCTCAATCGACCATCTTCTAATAATGATATCAACAATGCCATGTATGACCCACTGGTAGTAGCCGAAGTCATGAACGCTGTCAGACAGCGATCCAGTGGCAAGGCCCCGAGGCAGATCTACAGCCACAGAGATCTATAAAGGTGCTGATCCTGTACTTATCGAGAAGCTCACTGAGTTGTTCCAGTTCTTTTGGAAGCAAGGATCCATTCCTCAAGAACTTAAAGATGTTTTCATCATACACCTCTACAAGAGGAAGGGCAATCGGCAAGTATGAGACAACCACCGAGGAATCTTGCTGCTCTCCATCACAGGAAAAACCCTCACAAGAGTCCTGCTAAATCATCTGGTCATCCATCTGGAGCTGGGCCTGCTTCCAGAGCCATAACGTGGCTCCCACAAAGGTCGTGTGACTATTGACACGATTTTTGTTGCGCCCCAACTTCAGGAGAAGTGTCAGGAGCAGAATCACAAGGTCTACACAACTATTTGTTGACCTCGCAAAAGCTTTTGACACTATAAACCGACAAGGCTTGTGGAGGATCATGTCAATATTTGGCTAATCCCCAAATTCATTCAGATAGTACGCCAGTTCCATGACAGCATGATGGCCAGAATGCTGGATGGCGGAGAATCCTCTGAGCATTCCCAGTCACCAATGGCGTCAAATAGGGCTGTGAGCTTGCACCCACACTGTTCAGCATGATGTTTACAGAAATTCAGGGAGTTGGGATGGAAGCTTAGGGCTAAAACAAATAGAGTGGTTATCTCTGGTTTGTTACCTGTGCCGCGGGATAGCATGAAAAAGAACAGAGAAAGAGAACATTTAAACTTGTGGCTAATGAGATGGTGCAGAAGGGAAAGGTTCAGATACTTGGACAATTGGGGCTCATTCTGAGGTAGGTGGGACCTCTATAAAAGGGATGGTCTGCACCTGAACCAGAAGGGAACTAATATCTTGAGGAGAAAATTTGCCAACGCTATTCGGGGGGGTTTAAACTGATTCAGAGGGGGGATGGGAACCTGAGTAGCTCAAATGTACAAGAAGATGGGAATAGCGAAGTCATGGATAAGGTTTCTGGGTCTCAGCAGAGTACTGGTAGGCGGGAAGATAGTTTGAAGTGTGTATACTTCAGTGCGAGGTGCAATGCAAGTAAGGTGGACGAACTTGCAGCCTGGATTGGTACCTGGGACTTCGATGTTGTGGCCATTTCAGAGACATGGATAGAGCAGGGACAAGAATGGATGTTGCAGGTTCCAGGGTTCAGATGTATCAGTCGGAGCACAGTAGGTGGTAGAAGAGGGGAAGGTGTGGCATTGTTAGTCAAAGACTGTATTATGGTGGCAGAAAGGACATTTGATGTGGTCCTGTCTATTGAGGTAGTTTGGGCTGAGATTAGAAACAGGAGAGGAGAGTTGGGAGTTTTTTATAGGCCTCCAAAAAGTTCCAGAGATGTAGAGGAAAGGATTGCAAGGATGATTCAGGACAGAAGTGAAAGTAACAGGGTAGTTGTTAAGGGGGACTTTAACTTTGCAAATATTGATTGGAAAAGCTATAGCTCAAGCACAGTAGAGAGGTTAGTTTTTGTACAATGTGTGCAGGAGGGTTTTATGACTCAGTACGTAGATAGGCCAACAAGAGGTGAGGCCACATTGGATTCGGTTCTCGGTGATGAACCAGACCAGGTGTTAGACTTGGAGGTAGGTGAGCACTTTGGTGATAGTGACCACAGTTCAGTTACGTTTATCTTAGTGTTGGAAAGGGATAGGCATATATCAAAGGGAAGAAGTTACAGCTGGGGAAAAGGTAATTATGAGGCTATTAGACGAGATTTAGGATACATAGGTTGGAGTAGGAAACTGCAGGGGCTGGGAACATCTGAAATGTGGAACTTATTCAAGGAACAGCTACTGTGGGCCCTTGATAAATATGTACCTGTCAGGCAGGGAGGAAGTGGTAGAGCGAGGAAACTGTGGTGTACTAAGGAAGTTGGTTCACTGGTGAAAAAAAAAATGGAGGCTTATATAAAGATGAGAGACGAAGGCTCGATTAGGGCACTGGAAAGTTATAAATTAGCCAGGAGGGAGCTAAAGAGTGAGTTAAGAAGAGCTAGAAGAGGACATGAGAAGACTTTGGCGGATAGGATTAAGGAGAACCCTAAAGCTTTTTATAGATATGTTAAAAATAAAAGATTGGTTAGGGCAAGATTAGGGCCAGTCAGAGGCAGTAGTGGGAAGTTGTGCTTGGAGCCTGTGGAATTGGAGAGGCACTGAATGACTATTTTTCATCAATCTTCACATGGGAAAATGTCAATGGAGTTGAGGAGAATACTGGATACAGGATTGTAGACTAGATGGGACAGAGGTACATAAGGAGAATATGAAAATAGATAAGTCCCCTGGGCTGAATGGGATTTATCCCAGGTTACTTTGGGAGGCTAGAGAAGAGAGTGCAGAACCTTTGGTTTTGATCTTCATGTCGTTGTTGGCTACAGCTATAGTGCCGGAAGACTGGAGGATGGCAAATGTTGTCCCCTTGTTTAAGAAGGGGAGTAGAGACCATCCTGCGAATTATAGACCGGTGAGCCTTACTTTTGTTGTGGGGAAGTGATGGTTGATAGGATATATTCAACCTGGAGTTTAGTTACAAGTGGTGTACCTCAGGGATCTGTTTTGGGGCCACTGTTGTTTGTTATTTTTATAAATGACCTGGATGAGGGTGTAGAGGGATGGGTTAGTAAATTTGCTGACGACACCAAAGTCGAGGAGTTGTAGATAGTGAGGATGGATGTTACAGTTTGAAGAGGGACATAGATAAGTTGCAGAGTTGGGCCGAGAAGTGGCAAATGGAATTTAATGTGGAAAAGTATGAGGTGATTCACTTTGGTAAGAGTAATATGTGTGCAGAATATAGGGCTAATGGTAGGACTCTTAGTAGTGGAGATGAGCAGAGAGATCTCGGTGTACAGGTGCATAGATCCCTGAAAGTTGGTACTCAGGTTGATCAGATTGTTAAAAAGGCGTATAGTGTGTTAGCATTTATTGGTAGAGGGATTGAATTTCAGAGCCGAGACGTCATGTTGCAACTGTACAAAACTCTGATGCAGCTGCACTTGGAGTATTGTGGACAGTTTTGATCGCTACGTTATAAGAAAGATGTGGAGGTATTGGAAAGGGTGCAGAGGAGGTTTACTAGGATGTTGCCTGGTATGGTGGGTAAGTCTCATGAGGAAAGGCTAAGGGACTTGAGGTTATTTTCATTAGAGAGAAGGCTAAGAGATGACCTAATTGAGACACATAAGATGATCAGAGGGTTAGATAGGTGGATAGCGAGAGCCTTTTTCCTCGATGGAGATGGATAACACAAGGGGACATAGCTTTAAATTAAGGGGTGGTAGTTATAGGACAGATGTTAGTGATGGGTTCTTTACTCAGAGGGTAGTAAGGGCGTGGAATGCCCTGCCTGCAGCAGTTGTGGACTCACCAAGTTTAAGGGGGTTCAAATGGTCCGTGGATAGGCATATGGATAACATTGGAATAGTTTAGGTTAGAGGGTTCCATTGGTCGGTGCAACATCTAGGTCCAAAGAGCCTGGACTGCGCTGTAATGTTCTATGCTGAATGATGCCTTCTAGGACAGTGTTGCTGGAATCAGCCTCAAGTACAGAGTGGATGGGAAGCTCTTCAACCTGAGGAGACCAAGTTATTACCAAAGTGAAAGAGACTGTTCTGAGAAACGTTCTCTTTGCCAATGACTGTGCCCTGTATGTCAGTATGGACAAATTTTCCACGGCTTGTGACAATTTTGGATTCATCATCAACATTAAAAAGACTGAAGTCATGCACAACCTGCTCTTCATGCACTGTACACAGAACACATAATCACAATCAAAGAACGGAAACTACAGGCACTGGACCAGTTCACTTAACTTGGCAGTACCCTCTCCCAAACAGTGACTATTGACACAAAAGTTAACTGCAGAATAGCAAAGGAAAGTTCTGCTTTCGGTAGACTGCGCTCCACTGTAATGGGAACGTTGAGGAATCAGCCCAGCAACAAAACTGAAGGTCTACAGCGCCTTGGTACTCACTTTTCTCCTGTACGCCTGTGAAACGTGAACTGTGTATCGAAAACATGCAAGACAGCTCAATCATTTCCATATGACTTGTCTTCACAGAATATCACGCATCCAATGGCAAGACAAAGTACTAGACACTAAAGTTCTCTCTAGAGCAAGTCTATCACCAGTCCACACACTGCTGATAAGAGTGCAGATCCAGTGGGCAGGTCATGTCATCTGTATGTCAGACATTCCCAAGCAGTTCCTTTTTGGGGAACTCTCTGCTGGAAGACACTTGCGTGGAGAGCAGAAGAAACGTTTCAAACATATTCAAGGCCTCCCTGAAGTCACTTGACATTGACACAATCACCTGGGAAATGCTGGCACAAAACCACCATACCTGGCGCTGCCTCAACCACAAAGGCTGTCAAGCTTATGAAGCAAGGTGCATTGCTGAAGCACAACTTAAGTGCGAGCTATGCAAATCCAGAGCCACCAATGCAACAACTACAGTGTCTACACAAGTCTGTCCAATATGTGCCAGGACATTCCATGCCCGAATTGGCCTAATCAGTATCTTCAGACACACTGCAACTAGCCTCAGAATGACTAAAGGTGTCAAAGTCCTCATCGGTGATGATGGACAAACAACAACATCAGATACTCACCACCCTCTGTGAAAAAACTGCCCCTCTGGACACTCTTGTATCTCTTCCCTCTCAATTTAAACCTATGCTCTCTAGTTTTAGACTCTCCTACCGTTGGGAAAAGATATTGACTATTTAGCTGAACTGTGCTCCTCATTATTTTATGGACCTCTAAAAGAGCCTTCTACGCTCCAGAAAAAAAAGGTCCCAATCTATCCAGCCTCTCCTTATAACTCAATCCATCAAGTCCCGGTAGCATCCTAGCAAATCTTTTCTGCACTTTTTCTAGTTTAATAATATTCTTTTTATAATAGGGTGACCAGAATTGCACACAGTATTCCAAGTGTGGCCTTAACAATGTCTTGTGCAAGGCCAACTGGCCTTACCAAAGTCTTGTACAACTTTAACAAGACATCCCAACTCCTATATTCAATGCTCTGACCAATGCAACTAAGCATGCTGAATGCCTTCTTCACCACTCTGTCCACCTGTGGCTCCAGTATCAAGGAACTATGAACATGTACCGCTAGATCTTTTTGTTCTGTAACTTTCCCCAGTGCCCTATCATTAACTGAGTAAGTCCTGCCCTGGTTCAATCTACCAAAATGCATCACCTTGCATTTATCTAAATTAAACTCCACCTCCCATTCATCAGCTCACTGGCCCAATTTATCAAGATCCCGCTGCAATTGGAGATAAATTTCTTCACTGTCCACCATCAATCTTAGTGTTATTTGTAAACTTATTAACCATGCCTCCTATATTCTCATCCAAATCATTAATATAAACAATGACAGTGGGCCCAGCACTGATTCTGCGCTGGTCACAAGCCTCCAGTTTGAAAAACAATTCTCTAAAACCACCCTCTGGCTTTTAAGAGGCCAATTTTGTATCCATTTAGATACCTCACCCTGGATCTGTGAGATTTAACTTTATGCAGCAATCTACCATGTAGCGACTTGTCAAAAGCCCTGCTAAAATCCATGTAAACAACATCAACTGCATTGCCCTCATCTGTCTTTTTGGTTATCCCTTTAAAAAAAATCAATCAAATTTGTGAAACATGATTTTCCACTCATAAAGCCATGCTGACTGTCCTTAATCAGTACTTGCATCTCTAACTGCCTGCAGATCCTGTTTCTCCAACAATTTATCCAGGCTTTTCTCTGCAGCCCTTTTTAAACAAAGGCACAACATTCGCCACTCTCCAATCTTCAGGCACCTCACCCGTGACAATCTATGATTCAAATATCTCAGCTAGGGGACCTGCAATTTCCTCCCTATCCTCCCACAATGTCTTGGGATACACTTCATCAGGTCCCGGGATTTATCTACCTTAATGCACTTTAAGACTTCCAGCACCTCCTTCTCTGTAGTCTGTACACTCCTCAACACATCACTATTTATTTCCCCAAGTTCCCTAACATCCATACTTTTCTCAACAGTAAATACTGATAAGAAGTATTCATTTAGGAACTCATGCATCTCTTATGGATGTGCACACAGATAACCTTGTTGTTCCTTAAGAGGCCGTGTTCTCTCCCTTGTTACTCTTTGCCCTTTATGTATTTGTAGAAACTATTTGAATTCTCCATAGTCTTAAAACAATTTTGTGCCCCCTTTTTTGCCTTCCTGATTTCTCTCTTAACTCTACTCCTACACTCCTTATACTCTTCAAGCCCAGCTGCCTATGCATATCATGTGCCTCTTTTTTCTTCTTGACCAGGGCCTCAATATCCCAAGTCATCCAGGGTTCCCTACTTCTGCCAGCCTTGTCCTTCAATCTAAGAGGAATATTGCTACCCTGAACCCTGGTTAACATACTTTCTGGAATCTTTCTATATTTCTGTTCCCTGCTTTGTGACATTTCACTTCAAATGTCAGAGAAACATAAGAAATAGGAACAAGAATAGGTATTTGGTCCCTCAAGCCTGCTCACCTCTTGATAAGATCATACTGATTTAATTTCACTTAACTTCACTTTCCTATCTGCCTCTTAAAACTCTAGACTTCCTTATAAATCAAAAATCTGTCTAATTCAGCTTGAATGATCCAGCATCTACTTTCTCTTTGTAGAGAAATCTGAATAGCTACTCTTAGAGAAGAAATTCCTCCTCATTTCCATCTTAAATGTGAGACCTATTTTGAAACAGTGCCCCTAGTTCTAGATTCCCCCATGAACATTCTTTCATCACCTATTCTGTTAAGCCTGCTTAGAATCTTACATGTTTAATAAGATAGTCCCATTTTCTTCTAAAAGCCCATAAGTGCACACCCAACCTGCTTAAAATGATCCTCATAAGACATCCCTGAAATCAACCTAGTGAACCTCTAATAACTGTCTCCAATGTAAGACTATGTCTTCCAACATTTTATGCAATACTTTGGGTGTAATCTCACCATTCCCTGAACAGTTGTAGCAGACTTCATAGAATCATAGAATACCAATAATGTAGAAGGAGGCCATTCGGCCCTTAGATTCTGGACCGACTCACGACAGAGCATTTTAGCCAGGTCCTCTCCCTGTAACCAAATGTATTTAACTTGTTAATCCCTCTAACCTATACATCTTGGGATGTTAAGGAACAACTCAGCAAGGCTATTCATCCCTAATCCGCACATCTTTAGAGTGTGGGAGGAAACCGGAGCATCCAGAGGAAATGCACACAGACATGGGGAGAATGTGCAAATGCAACATAGACAAACATATAGTCCAAGGTCAGAATTTAACCTAATTCCCGGGCGCTATTTCTATGCTCCTTTTTCCTTGCAATAAAAGATATTCCATTTGCCTTCCTAATGGTTGCTGTATCTGCATGCTAAAGTTCTGTGATTCATGCACAAATTTATTCGGCCTTTTTGAGGATGTAGGGTAGGAAAGAGAACCAGTAAATGTAATTTATTGGGTTTCCAAAAGGACATTCAATTAGGTGTCACATAGATTAATATGCATTCAAAGATATGCAAGTTAGGTGGATTGCCATGCTAAAAAAAAAGCACCTTAGTATCAAGGGAACGAATAAAGTAAATGGATGGGGTTGCAGGGATAGGACCTCGGTGGGATTATTATTAGTGCAGGCTTGTTGAGCCGAATGGCTTCCTCCTGCACTTGTAAGGATTATAGGATTCTAATATTCTAAGATAAGGACTCATTGGGGATAATATATTAATATGAATAGAGAATCGCTTAACGGACAGGGTTAAATGACTAATGAAGTGCCCCAAGGATCACTGCTGAGGCCCTCTATTTACAATCTATATTTATGACTTTGACGACAAGACAGAGAGTATTGTATCTACATTTGCAGATGATACAAAGCTAGGAAGGAATATAAGACGTGAACAGAACACAAAGAAGCTACAAAAAGATAAGGTATTGAGCAAACTGTTGGGATTAAAGGCAGACAAGTACCCAGGGCTTGATGGCCTATATCCTAGAGTCTTAAAGGAAGTGGCAGCAGAGATAGTGGAGTCAGCGGTCAGAATATTCTAAAATTCCCTGGATTCTGGAAAAGTTCCAGTGGATTGGAAAAAGGCTAATGTAACATCTATGTTCAAAGAGGGAAAAAGGCAGAAAATAGTAAACCTGTTAGTTCAATGTGTATTGTTGGGAGCCAGATAAGTTGAAGCAAAGATCAGCTATTATCATATTGGATGGCAGTGCAGGCTGGATGGGCTGTAAAAGACTGCTCCTGGTGATCTTTTATTGTACTCTCTCTGAGACTGGTATATCCTGTTTTAAGGAAGGGGGTCAAAACTCTACACAGTACTCCTGGTGTAGTTTCATCAACATGTTGTATATTTGCAGTAAGAATTCTTCACGCTTACATTCCAATCGCTTTGTAATATCATTTGCTTTAGAAATTGCTTCCTGTACCTGAATCTTAACTTTATTCCGTGATTCAGGTTCCTCTGAATACCAATATTTCTGGTTCTCGCCTTTGTTTTTCCAAGAAAGCAAAAAATGAAAGAAATTTGTTTCTCATTCATGTTCCCTTTTTTAAATTGAGATTTTATTTTACAAAAGTACAAATGGCTGGACTAATAAAACTGTGACAGCTGACCACATGATGGTGGTTCTTGAAGTTTGAGCAGTTTAAAAATGGACAAAGACCAATTTATGCAGATCCTGGAATGTAACAATCCTTGCATTGCATAAACATTCCAGTTAAGCCAACACAATGGATTAGCAGGCAGCCAGTCCTGGACAACGTCAGAGCCTCCTCAACTCCACTGTTGTGCTAATGGTTGCACAGTTACCTGTTTGAAACACAATGGGTTTAAACAAATGATCTCATTTGTTGAATAGCTTGATCTGAAACCACCTGATCACATGACCAAGACTTGAAATGTTTGAATTGCTTTAATTATACAGCTTTTTAGCTCTTTCTTTCAGTCTTGTTTAACCTCGGAAGAGAAACAGGTCTTTCTTGCTCTCATATACACTGTTTTCTATTGGAACATCTGAACTTCCTATTGCCTATTACAAAACTAGTTCATCTCCACACATTTCTCCCATCAATACTACTGGAAAACTGGATTAGCTTAAGCCAGATAACCTCTCAAAAGAAATGCACCATTGGACTTAAATTTTGGACTCACGTGAAACAATTATTGTTATTGCATGTGGTCTTTGCCCTATATCTATCTCTTTTCCTTCTTTTACTGTTTGAATGCAAAAAAGGGGAGGATATTGCGAGTCCTTTTCTTGCATTTGTGTGTTGTTAGGGACTAGATCAGGAACTCCAAGGTATATTGTGAAGTTAGCCTAGGCCCTATTTTTTAATGTTTGCATTATGGTGAGTATACAGTATTTTGCTCCAGGTATGATTCAATTAACTCACTAGAAAGCTTTCATTAAAACATTCTTACTTCTATCAATTAAAATGCTTAAACATGACGAAGTATAATTTCTAACAGCTGTCCATCTTTACAGTTCTAATGTAAACAGTATTATCATAAACATAAATCTACCTTCAGACTCAACACATAGATATGCTTATATTGGTGCTATATGTCCAACCTTTTAAGCCATCTGAACAGATACAGAAAGATACCTAGCCTCTGACTCTCAAACAGAAGAACTTAAGAAAAATAGCCTAGTCTCTGGCAGAACCCAATCTCCAACTTCAGCAAGTAAAAGGGCTACTTCTAGCTGCAGCTTCCAAATAACAATTGAGCTTGATTTCTCTGTATAGCCTAGCTCCACCCACCTTATCTGTCAATCAATTAATCAAGTCTGACTGAAAAACCCCTGGGGAAAATCCTAAAATAGCAACTTTGCTGTAGTCCAGATTAAAACAAATACTGGAGCAATTAAGATCAATCATGCTGGTACAGTAACAACAGAGGTGGGCGATCGGTGTGGGGTAAGGGGGACAGAGGGTCGCAATGGGTCTAGGTAGTGAGAAAGTGGAATACATGGATAAGGGGGACAGTTATGTTGTGGGGGTGAGGTGATGAGGTGATGTCTGTGGGGGCCATCGCTCCCGCTTTTTGTTCCCAGGCTGCTTTATTTACTTTTTACAGACCAGAAGTGATGTGACAGGGGGACGTTTTTTCAAGTTTTTTTCTCACCGCGCATGTGCAATGTTGCAATAAACCCCACCCACAGCGCGATTCAGACTCTCAATTTCTTTTCAGGCTAAGTGCATATGGGGACACCTAAGAGCAGTTTTTTGAGTCAGATCTAAGTTGTGCCCAGATTCAGCACTTAGAATTAAAATGATAAAATCGTGTTCTGAGTTTTGCAAGTACTGGCTGATTGGGTATGGTCTGTACCTTGCCTGTTGCGAACAGAGGAAGGAAAATGATGTTGATACCACCCACCAGTCTTTGGCTCGTACAGCCTATATACGCAACTCTGAAATTCTGTACCATAGAATCCCTACAGTGTAGAAGGAGGCCATTCTGCCCATTCAGTCTGCACTGACTCACTGAAAGATCATCTTACCCAGGTCTATCCCACCCTATCCCAATAACACCATGCATTTACCCCGTTAATCCCTCTAACCTACACATCTTGGACACAAAGGAACAATTTAGCATGACCTATCCATCTCACCTGCACATCTTTGGACTATAGATATTCTGACTGTAACTATCTCATAAATGTATGGTATCTGTCAAACAGGGTAATATGTTTCATGCCTTCCTAAATTGATGTTTGAGTGCTAATGGACTTGCTTTCTATTTAAAAAAAAGATCTCTTTCACCTTTGAGTTTTATATAAATTTTGAAAATCACCCTGAGACTAAGAGTGATGAGACTTAGTGACACTTCTGTTACAGGATCACACAAGGCAACATAGGAAGTTGCCAATAAAATCTTGAGATGCTGCTTTCTACCTAGTAATTGTGAATGGGTACTAATTTAACTTATTTATTATGGTAGAACTTGACAGAAATTTATACTAAGTGAGATTTATGATGCAATTGTTTTGTAGGCTACTTCTAGGATGGAAATTTTTGCTTTTCACTGTGGCAGGCTCAGTGACAGGGGCATTTAATAAGGTGGGAGTTGACGAGTTGGGACCGGCCACCCTTCCACCTCCATCCAAATTAAGTCCATGGAGAGAGAGCCTTGAACAATCTTCCTGCCTCGCTGATCAGTTAAGGCCCTTAATTGGGCAACTGATGTCCACTTAAAGTGTTATCCTGCTGCAACTGATATATACCCAGTAGTGGGCACTGCCCACCATGTAAGGAGCACAAGCAGCAAATCCCGGCATGCTTATTTGTGGACTCCATCATTCATAGTCACTTTGTGCCTGATCGAATGGCAGAAATCAGGAAGGAGAGGAATCGTCCTTTTGCTCTTATTGACAATCCCCCTTTCCCTCCAATTCCATCCAGTGACTTTCCTTCTGCCAAAATTCACCTGTGCCTGGCTGCCTCTTTAATCTGAGGAGTTGGGAAGGTGTCGTACCATCTGCTGCTATTCCCTTCCTCCCTTTGCCCTGCTGATATTGCTGAGTACAGAAGAGTTCTCTGATCTGACTGGTCAATGGCTTTTGGAAGCCCATAGTTGGCCTGTTAAATGCCAGAATGGCACCATATGCGGTGCGTCATTTTGAAAAAGGGTTCAGCAGTATTCTGATACCAGAATTCCCTACAATTCGATAAGAATGCGTCCTTGATTTCTCAGCAACTTCCGGCATCCATGATTTGGAAGGAAAGATTTATATTCATTATCTGAAAAAAGAGACATTTTAGTCTTTAAGTCTTGAATTCATCAGGACAATTTGCAAATATATAACGTAAGGGAAAATAACAAATTTATTACGTATGAGAAGACAGTGCTGATTAGTTGGCAAGTTGACACTGATTGGTAGAGGAGTTGCTATGGAGAATGCACACAATGGGATTGTTAGTTAACTGCCAAACATTGTTGGTCATTTAAATCAGGCAAATTGATTTTGAATGGTCAAGGTATTACCCTGAAAATGAATCAGTGAATGGCTGCCCCTTCTGTACATGTTCTGTCTACAAAGAACGAGGCATTTTTAAAAATGATAGATTCCACTACATGCTATTACTCCACACTATAGCGCAATCAACAGTCTTAAATTGGCTGACAGTAGGATTTTTAGCAAATTGAGGATTATTTAGCAAATATTGTCCAATCACAGAATGACATCTAATATTGGATACTATGCATTGAATTCTGTGAGTATGGGCTGGTTGGATAGAGTCTGTACCTTGTCAATTGCAAAGAGCAGAAGAAACATGCTGTTTGATACAATCCACCAATTTCTGGAACATGCGGCCTTGCACTGAACATCCACTGGCATTGAATTTCACATTCCACATTACTCATTTGTATGATGGGCAGAAAGTATATTATGGCTTTTTTTAATTCACTCCAGGGGATGGGTGTCATGGCTGCCAGCATTTATTGCCCACCCCTTGTTGCCTGAGGGCAGTTCAGAGTCAACCACATTGCTGTGGCTCTAGAATCACATGTAGACCAGATCAGGTAAGGATGGCAGATTTCCTTCCTAAAGGACATTAGTGAATCAGGTGGGTTTTTCTAACAATAGTAATAGTTTCATGATCATCATGCCAGATACTTTTTATTGAATTCAAATTTCACCATCTAATGTGGTGGGATTTCAACTCGGGCCGCAGAACAATAGCTGAGTTTCTGGTTTAACAGTCTAGCAATAATACCACTAGGCAATTACTTCGCCCATTGTTTGACGGCAGTATTCTATTAAAGGCAAATTCCACTCATGTATATGTAGTAGCATGAGCCATTTGTTTGCTATGCAAGCTTAATGTTGCTACCCTGATCAGGTGACTTCACACTGTAAATTATACAAACTCTTGGAGGGGCCTAAGGCAGTTAACTACCAAACCTTGCTTGAGATTTAAACCAAGCAGTTTGGCACTGATTGATTAGGCATTATCCATTACTTTAAGAATTAACAAGTGAATGGCTATTACCCTTACTCAAGTCTTACCTTTACCAGAGTCCTGAAAGACATCCAAGGATCATAGAAAGGTCTACTAGCCTGTCACCACTTCTCAGCACGTTAAGCAAGCCTGAAATTTATCTCATTCTACCACATGTAGCTGTGAATCTAATGCAAACCTATGATTTTCTGCTGGAAACTCACTAGCAGTTAAACCCACATAGACAATAAGTTTTGCTTGATTGAGGTAATTAACTACTCCTGAGTAAACTGATGGAAGAAAAGTATCTTCTGGACCGTCTTGCCATTCAATGCTGCACTCATTGTGTCACTGATCAATTGTGTCTTTGGCTCAACAGGCTCACAGTTCTTTCCCCAGGGGTTTTTGGTTTGAAATATACACTGGGGACATCAACTGGTTATTTGAATCACTGAAATGTAACATTGCATAGTAAAAAATTATAGTAGATTGTTTCATCTTTCTAGATTCCAATTATGTTTTAAATATTGCCACATCTTATTTTCTTACAGTATTCAAAGATAAATTTATTAATTTTAGCTTATATTTGTTGGTCTTTTAGTTTGGTATTTCTCATTTTTCAGTGGCATAATAACGTCAGGTGGATTCTTTAATTTCTCCAAGGCCTGATATCACAATGAGTTTTGAATTGTATAATTGTTAACCCTGGGCAAGCTATCTCAGATATAGTGGTCTGGAGTATTCCTGCATCTTTGCATCTGGATATACTATGAATCTGGGTGCAAACAAATGGTAATTCAATAATCTCAAAATACAGGGCATGAGTTCAGCACTTAAATACACCACACTTTAATTCTGAGTGCATACGAAGAGGAAACTTCAGGTCTGTACGTACAATAGGATGGAATTTTATGGCTGCTTTATGCTTATTATGTGGCAGAAAAGTGTTGCAAAATCAGATGTAAAGCTGGCACCAGTTTTCGCACCTGTCGCAATTTTATGACACTCAGATTTCTGATGTGGTAAGCCTCTCAACAGAAATGGGCAAAAGGCTCGACAGAAATTGTACTAAGTGCATTTTATGATGCAATTGTTTGGTAGGTTACTTCTAGGGTGGAAATTTTTGCTCTCCACTGTGGCAGGCTCAGTGACAGGGGCATTTAATAAGGCGGGAGTTGACGAGTTGGGACTGTCCACCCTTCCACCTCCATCCAAATTAAGTCGAAGCAGAGAAGAGCCTTGAACGATCTTCCTGCCTCGCTGATCAGTTAAAGCCTTTAATTGGGCAACTGATGTCCACTTAAGGTGTTATCCTGAGCTGCAACTGATATTTACCCAATAGTGTGCAGTGCCCACCATGTAGGGAGCACAAGCAGCAAATCCTCGCATGTTTATTTGTGGATTCCATCATTCATAGTCACTTCGTGCCTAATCGAAGGGCAGAAATCAGGAAGGAGATTTAAATTTATTTCATTGTTCATCAATGTGTTTAGCGAGCACTCAATCATCCAGGCTCGCTTGCCCTTATGAACTTGCTTGGAGAGGTCCTCTCCAGTGACAAAAACACCTACTCCCCATGAATGGGAAACAGTCATGTTGACCTCATCAGTGGAACCGGAGGCCACTGAAGTCCCTCCACCCCGCCCCCCCACTTTGTCTGGCAGATCTCTGCTAGTCTTAATGTGCAAGGCGGGGGAGGCCTTTGGGCAGTGCTAGGGGTGGGTCATGGAGAAAGGGCCTGTAGGGATAATGCCAGGGTATGGGGCTGATGGAGCAGGCCAGGGAGCAGAGCAGTGGGGGGAGGGGGCCCTGTTATCAGTCTGCCTGTAATCAGTGAGGGTGGAGTGGGAACACAATCAGTTTGGTGACGGGGCCGTAACTGATCTGTGTGGCGCGGCAGCGATTGGTCTGGGTGGCAAAGGGAGGGGGTGGGGGCTGCCTCTTGGGCCACAGGCCATCTTAATTATAAGGTTGGGGAAGTTAGTTGAGGCTTCCTGCAGTAGCAGGGGTCTGACAGTTCCCTCTCTTTGTCTGCCAGATCTCTACTCCTCTTAATGTGCACGTCCAGCATTTGCGGTCTGCACATGCACAACACCTTCCTCTAAAGCATATCTGTTGAGTTAAGCTCTACCACTCTGGCTAGAAACTGGCTACTTTTCAGAGACAATGTGCATAAGATTAGGCATGATCTGGAACTCTCCCATTTTCAGACTAGCTGGACACTAAGAAAAAAACCTATAAAATTCCATCCCTGGTCTGATTATAAAAGCTAAGCTTATTTTCACGAATGCGAAGTATAGTTGTTTGGCGACAAAATCAAACCATAATAATAGACTATGGAAATTGCATAATTGAATAACATAGTACAGAAGCTTGGGCAATATCAAGAGGGGAACAACAACTGGATATTAATTAGATGCAAATACAGAAATGGATAGGTGGAGTAAGGAGACAGAACAAAATCACATAAGAGGGTCAATAAAGATTGTGGAAGCAGCAAAGGAAGTAGCCAAAAAGAGATTGAAATTGTATGATTGCAAGACAGAGAGGAAATTTGGTGAGTGGGGTGATGGAGATTGAACTGAAAGGAAAAGGAGAAGGCCTAAAATCAGATAGAAAGATATAATGGCAAGAGACTTAAATCAGTGGGATTGGAAACAAAATGCGTGGCTGACAGGTAGAGATGAGAAGGGAGATCAATCCCCAAGATAAAATGGGAGAAGCCAAAAGAAGAAAAAGCAGTTACATATTTTAAAGTGGTTAGCCATGGAGTATAGTTTCAAATACCATTTTGTGTTGTCAAATCCAATTTTAAGTTTAAATTTATATGATGTATTATTTAGCAATGACTGGCTAGATTGTTATTGTTAGAAGATTTTCTGCTTAGCAAAAGAACCACATGCTATGTTAATTGACGAAGGAAGAGCGGTGGATGTAGTTTACATGGATTTTAGCAAGGTGTTTGATAAGGTCCCCCATGCAAGACTTCTTGAGAAGGTGAGAGGGCATGGATCCAAGGGACTTTAGCCATGTGGATCCAAAACTGGCTTGCCTGCAGAAGGTTGTGGATGGGTATTTTTCTGCATGGAGGTCAGTCACCAATGGAATGTCCCAGGGATCTGTTCTAGGACCCTCGCTGTTTGTCATTTTCATAAATGACCTGGGTGAGTAAGTGGAAGGATGGATTAGTAAGTTCGCCAACGATACGAAGATTGGTGATGTTGTGGATAGTCTGGAGGGATGTCAGAAGTTGCAGCAAGACATAGATAGGATGCAACACTGGGCACAGAAGTGGCAGATGGACTTCAACACAGATAAATGTGTAAGGAGTACAATATCAAGGGTAGGTGTCTTAGCAGTGTTGAGGAGCAAAAGGATCTTGGGGTCTGGGTCCATAGGACTCCTAAATCAGCTTCGCAGGTGGAGGTGTAGTCAAGAAGGTGTATAGTGTACTGGCCTTCATTAATCAGGGGATTGAGTTTAGAAGTTGGGAGGTAATGCTGCAACTTTATAAGACCCTTGTCAGACCCTACCTGGAGTACTGTGCGCAGTTCTGGTCACCTCAATACAGGAAGGATGTGGAAGCTATTGAGAGGGTGCAGAGGAGATTTACAAGGATATTGCCTGGATTGGGAGGCATGCCTTATGAAGATAGGTAGAGGGAGCTACATCTCTTCTCCCTGGAGAGACGAAGGTTGAGAGGCGACCTGATAGAGTTTACAAAATGTTGAAAAGAATAGATAGGATGGATTCTCGGAGGCTATTTCCCAGGGCTGAAATAGTCGCTACGAGAGGACACAGGTTTAAGGTGCTGGGCAGCAAGTACAGAGGAGATGTTAGGGGTAAGTTTTTCACTCAGAGGGTGGTGAGTTAATGGAATCGGTTGCTGGGGTGGTGGTGCAGGCGAATTTGCTGGGGTCTTTTAAAAGACTTCTGGATGAGTACATGGGATTAAATGGGATTGGGAGTTACAGATTGTTCTACGGCCTAGGAGGTATGGGTATGATCGGCGCAACTTGTGGGCCGAAGGGCCTGTTTGTGCTGTAGTGTTCTATGTTCTAAGTACTCAGTTATTATAACCAGTTTGCTGTCCATTAATGAAATGAAATTTAGGGCATATTTCCTTCAAACTACAATAGGAAATTTATGATTGTCTTATAAAGTTTGGAACAGTGCTTGGACAAGTTTTATACTGAGAATAACAAATAGATTTCAGAAATGTGATCATACCATTCACAATGTTTAGTGTAAGTGTGATATTTTCTATTAAAATCAGTATTCTCTGACAGGGGAAAACAAATATATAATTCAAACTACTGTGCCGCAAACTTGCCAGAAACTGTTTTGTCAAAAATGAAGATGCTCATGAACTTTCACACCAGTGAAAAGATATGCAAGATCAAACAAAAGTAGTTTGCAAGGTCATTTTATGTTTAAGTAGAGAAGAGTACAATGATGATACCTGCAACTTGATATATTATCATATTACCAATCACATCTACTGCTTTTTAAAAATTAAACATGCAGTGCATTTTATCCCACTTGACCCACTTCTAAATCTTGTCATTGCCATAACAAAACAACCAACTGCAGCTGCTTTCAATGCAACATTTTCTACCTTTGTTGGGTTATATTGTTTCTGTCAATATGATTTTGACTCAGTCCTCCACAGCTTTATTGTGCATGACAAGTATTTACTGCACTCATCATCTGACCCTAGGTTTCCACTTTATAATTTGCGGTTCTTAGGAACAATATCTATTTTGCTCCAAATTAATGTAACTTTTCATTGTGTGCAGTTACATCAGCATAAAAGCTCAATAAGTGTGAATTTATTTTCCACAATACTACCCTGATATTTGAAGTGTCGAAATCTCAAAACATGTTATGAAATGAGATCCTCAGGGTCCATCTCAGGATGGAAATTTTACTTCACTGCTAGGTCCAATGAAGAATTGAGTATAAACAGGAAATGATTGGAGAGTCGTCAATTAATCTACATCTGTTCATATTCTTTGTGGAAAAGTATCTGGAACTCTCGGTCTCAAAGACGAAACCTGCTCCAGCATTGATCACAAATCTGTTCTCATACTGGTCTTCTACATAATGTGGAGACCAAAGAATTGTCACCTTTAACCAGTATTCTTGCAATAAAAAAGGTATGATAGCAAATTAAACAATTTTCATTTAGTCACTTGATGTCAACATCAATCAACAACAATTTGTATTTGTATACTTTTATTGCAGAAGAAATCCCAAATTGCTTTACAGAGGTATAACCCATTCTATTCAAATATAAAACTGTTACATCATGTGCAAAATCACTCTAACTCTTCCCTATTCAATACAAAACTAGGACATTGTGTAAAACTCCCTTTTCCCTAACAATGCAGCATTATGGTCACCGCATCACGTGCATTTTCTTTACCAGGCATTCTGCTGCACAAATTTATGTTGTACAATGTACATTTTCAGCTGTAGATAGCACCAATTATAAGCTGGGTTACATCTGCCTGGACAAATTTGAAAAAAAATACATACAACTAGAGAATAGAGGACTCTTTAATGTATCAGATGAAGCTGACGTGCCCATCAATCAACTCCGCCATCTAGTTCCCCTTAATAATATTTATTATTTTTTAAAAGTTCTGAATTTTGTTCTTCATTAGAGAATATGTAACTAAACCAACATTTATACATATTTTTAAAAAGTGGAATCTACAACAGGAAAAAAATATATATTTTATATTGATCAGGAAAAAGATAGCATACATTTGACTTTAACATAAACTTGAGGTCATCCAAAATACTGCTGCCCACGTGCTTACATGCATCAAGCTTGCTAATCTACACTGACTGCTGTTCAAATAATGCCTCAAATTTAAAATCATTTTTGAAATCCCTCCATGGTTTTGCCTATCCCTACATTTCCAGTCCCCAAAACCCTCAAACGTGTCTACTCTCATTTAATTCTGGCCTTCTTGAGCATTCCTGATTTTAATTTCTCCACTGTTAGTGGCTATGCCTTAGCTGCATAGACCATATGCCCTGGAATTCTCTCACTATACTTCACCACCTTTTTACATTTCTTGCTTCTTTTGAGGCCTTTCTTGAATTCACCTGATTGACCAAGCTTTTGGCCACTTGCCTTAATATCACTGTGTTTGGCTTGGTGTCACGTTTTGCTTTATAATACTCTTATGAAATGCACTGGGATATTTTACTACAGTGAAAGGTGTTATAAAAGTTGTTAAACATGAATTTTTGCTTTGAGTCAGGAATTTCAGGATAATTTCCAGGCAATCTTCATATTGTGGACATTTTTGCAACAGCCTTGCCTTTCCTTGCCAGTGTACAATAAAAAGCCTCAAAATTTCATGCAGCTCTGACTTCACACTGTGCACCCACCTCCTCTGAGCTGTAGGGATGGCTAGACACTGTTATCTCAGATGGGTCTGTAGCAGTGCCAGCCACTTCTCTGATAACAATGGCACTCTACTCTCCTGCCATTCTTGCTGCTTACAAGTGACACTGAAGTCTACTGGTTGCCAGTTCAATAGGGTGTTGATGTAAAACAGAGAGAGGCCTGTGCAATACTGTTGTGATCGAAAAATCAGTTTTTTTAACTTTCTTAATTGATTTCCCACTTTAGATACACAGCTTACAACATCAGGCCCAACTCATCCCTCAGAAAATCAGCCAATGGCAAATTGGCCCAATGCAATGCATCTTTCCCTAAATTCCTTGAAGCCGCCTCCCCTACCCTCATCACCACAAGCCATCTACAAGAACCTGGGAAAATTCTCTCCAAGGGCACTATATATTACTTGCAAAAAAAGATCTAACTGGGTACATATCTGAGATCGCAAATATACAAATAAGGCTATTAGGCCATTAAAAAAGCATGCATTCATTATTTCAAGAGGGCTAGATTTGAAAAACAGAGGTTATACTGGACTTGAATTGAACATAGTACTGTTTACAATCCTGGTCATCAGATAATGACAAGGATATAGGCACTAGAGAGGATGAAGAATAGATTCACAAGGATGATATCAGAACTTTGATGTGACACACTTTCAGGAAAGAATGCACAGGCTGGATCTTGAAAGCAGATGGTTCAGGGATGACCTAATATAGATCATTAAAATTATGAAAGATTTTGATAAGAATATGCACAAACAGAGAGAGGGCAGGGGAATGTGGAACTTGCTGTCACAAGGAGTGGCTGTAGCAAATCGTATAGATGTATTTAAATGGAGCTAGCCAAGATACTAGAGGTAAAGAATAGGTTATGCTGCTTAAAAAAATTAGATAACAAAAGACAGAAGTCTCCTAAATGGGCAGTTCCTGTGCCTGTAATTCTATGTGACTAAAATAGTATTTATTTTTTCATCTGCTCAAGAAAATCAAGTGGAGTGCCCCAGGGATCAGTGCTGTGGCCTCAACTATTTACCATTTACATAGATGGTCTGAAGGAAGGGGCTGAGTACAGGGTGACGAAATTTGCTGATGACACGAAGATGAGTGGAAAAGCCTGCAGGGGGATCTGGATAGGTTGAGTGAGTGGGCGAGGACCTGGCAGATGGAGTACAATGTTAGCAAGTGTGAGGTTATTCACTTTGGTAGGAATAATGGCAGGAAGAATTACTACTTAAATGGCAAAAAGCTGCAGCATACGACGGTGCAGAGGGACCTGAGGGTCCTTGTGCACGAATGGCAAAAACACAGTATGCAGGTGCAGCAGGTGATCAAGAAGGCGAATGCAATGTTGGCCTTTATAGCTAGGGGGATAGAATATAAAAGTAGGGACGTACTTTTCCAGCTGTATAGGGTATTGGTGAGGCCGCAGCTGGAGTACTGTGTGCAGTTTTGGTTGCAGCATTATAGGAAGGATATATTGGCCTTGGAAGGGGTGCAGAAAAAGTTCACTAGGCTGATACCGGAGATGAGGGCGCTGGATTATGAGGAGAGATTAAATAGGCTAGGTTTGTACTCGTTGGAGTTTAGAAGACTGAAAGGGGACCTTACAGAGACGTATAAGATAATGAAGGGGATGGACAGAGTAGAGGTTGAGAGACTCTTCCCGCTTAACAAAGATAGCAGGACTAGAGGGCACAGCCTCAAGATTTGGGAGGGGAGGGGGTGTGTGGTGCGGTTCAGATCAGAATTGAGGAGGAATTTCTTCACACAAAGGGTGGTGAATCTTTGGAATTCTCTGCTTGTTGAAGTGGTGGAGGCTTCCTTACTGAATATATTTAAGTCAAGAGTGGATAGGTTTTTGATTGACAAGGAAATTAAGGGTTACGGGGAGAAAACAGGAAAGTGGTACTGAACCACTGCAGATCAGCCATGATCCTATTGAATGGCGGGGCGGGTTCGAGGGGCTGGATGGCCTACCCCTGCTCCTATTTCTTATGTTCTTATGTATCAAATCACAAATCTGAATAGAAATGAATGGACTGTAATGTTAGATCTTAATGGTCTACTCCTTTGAATGAAAAATTACCTTGTAATTTTGCTATTGTTTTAATGGCTATGAATTATATCAACAAACTGTCCACATGGGACTCAAAATCAAATACAGTGATATAAATATATTTTTGCATGCACAACAACTTACATTTATATAGCGTCTTTGGCATAATGAATCATCCCAATGCACTGCACAAGAGCACTATGTAATGACTTCAATGAGGTACGTGAGGTTGGCCTCGGAGTATGAAATCCTTGACTGAGGTATTTAAAATATTTAAATCCAAATTATTTTGATTTCAAATTGCAATGGAAAACAAGAACACATCGATATTCAAAAATGGCATACATAAACCAAAATCATAATCCATAAAAATATTGTGTCCAATATGGCATTCACAATTGCTCTGTTCAATAAGGGAGCCTCACCTGCATATAAAAATTGGAGTGTCAAATCTTCTGGCACTCTGGATTCTGACTGTGTACCAGAAGCTTAAAGTTTGTAAATAAAGGGAATCTGGTGCAAATAAGTTCACAGGTCAGTTGCTCTATTCGATCACCCTTTTTAACTTCAAAAGGTTCCTTGCCAAAATTGAACAAAATCACACTGACACTGACGTCGGAGGCTGATGTAGAGGGAGGCCTGTGCAATACTGTTGTGATGGAAAAATCTGTTTTTTTAACTTTCTTAATTGATTTCCCACTTTAGATACACAGCTTACAGAATCAGGTCTAACTCATCCCTCAGAAAATCAGCCAATGGCATATTAGCCTAATGCATCTTTCTCTAAATTCCTTGAAGCCACCTCCCCTACCCCCATCACCACAAGCCATCTACAAGAACCTGAGAAAATTCTTTCCAAGGGCACTATTTATTACTTGCAAAAAAAGATCTAATTGGGTACATATCTGGGATTGCAAATATACAAATAAAGTTATTAGGCCATTAAAAAAGCATGCACTCATTATTTCAAGAGGGCTAGATTTGAAAAACAGAGATTATACTCGACTCGAATTGAACCTTATTTCACACTGTACGATTAAATATGATATTGAGCTACATAAGGTGATATTAGATCAAATAACCAAATGCTTAGTCAAAGCGTTAAGTTTTAAGAAGTGCTTTAAAGGAGGAAAATAGGGTTGACAGATACAGCGGCATATGAAAGGAACGTCAGAGATTGGGGCCTAGACAATTGAAGGCATGTTTTCTAATAGCGGAAGAAATATGATTGAGAATACACAAAAGGCTAGAATTATACACATATCTTGGGGCTGTGTGGTTGGACAAGATTACATAGATAAAAATAGGCAAAGTCATGGAGGAATTTGAAAACATGGATGAGAATGATAAAATCAAGACAGTATTTGACTGGGAGTCTATGTAGGTCAGTGAGCACAAGGTTGACAGAGTAATGCGACTTGCAAGTAAAGCTACAGGCAGCAAATTTTAGAATCACCTCAAGTTTATAGACAGCAGAATACAAAATAGAAAATCAAAGTTTTGCACAAAAATACTGAAATTTTCTAAAAATATAGTTACAGGTACTGTCAACAGCATAGCACATTCACATCAATATCTTTGACTATACTGGTCTTTCAAGCATCAGTTTAGACCATTCTAAATTGTCATCACAATGGTTCTCAATTGTACAACACCACATAAGCATAAAAGAGGTCTGACAGATAGCAAACAATTCCAAATCCGGGGTCTAAAGATTGTATGCATTGAGTGTCACGTGTTCCAGCATTAGTTATCAAATTCAAATATTTGTTTATTAATTGTATAATACAATACAAGAAGTCTATTGTTACACGATTATTCTGTGTTGAATTGTGAATACCGTATATAAAATTCCACATTCTTTATCTTGTTTTTCTACACCTGATAAGTTATATAAATTAATTCTAAAACATCAACGTATATGTTCAAAATAAATAAATATTCAAGATATTTGTTTATTTCATTGCACATATTACCTACATATATGGGATATATAAATTCTACCTAAAAGTATCATTTTTTAATGACAAAAAAACCAACAGCCACGTGAAATAAGTGGCTTGGCCGGCTGTTAGTCAAATATGATGGCTAAGAAACATTAACGTTATGTATGTCTGCTGCCTACCAGAACTACGCAGTTCTAAAAAGCAATTATAAATACAAGCAGCACGGAGTCCCACCCTCCACATTTTTTAAATGTAGGGACTTTTTTCCCAATGGAGACCAAACACAATTAAATAAAGGCAGGAAATGCTACTCTGGATTGCACAATTGTGGGCCTAAAAGCAAATTGAATTCAATTAAGACAAAACACTGCTTAATTCCTCTACAAATAATAAATATTTAAATATATATCATTCTGATTTCGAATTGCAATGGAAAATAAAAACACACATATTCACAAATAGCATACATAAACAAAAATCATAATCCATAAAAATATTCTGTCCAATAGAAAGAACATTCTATAGTTGGTGTTTACTTACTATTGCTCCACGATTTCAGCAAAGATTTGATGCTGATCTCAAAGAATCCTGAATCTTGCTGGCTGGCCATATCAGCAACGTACAAAGAAGCTACTGTGATACTAAACAGCAATGGCAGGTACGGTTCACAATCAGTAATGCAGACAGCAGGTCAGGAGAGACAAGAACCCTTTATACTGTGTACACGCTTAACCTTGTCCTTAGCAGTCTTTCCAAAAGTGCATAGATGTCTTCAGTTGGTTTGTTGATGTCTGGTGTATCTTTTATCTTCTCCGTATTCTGTCAATGACTGGCATTTATCAGTGGACTGAGATGTTGAGGTTTGCTCTCTTTCAACATGCATTCTTTGTATGTTTGCTGAAAACAATTGCTGGACAAATACTGTTAGAATGGGTCCTTCAATAGTGTTTAGGGTGTCCTGTTCATTGCTTTGCTGTCTGACAGACTTAAATCCACGCAAAGAAAGAAGTGCTGCGTTGATTCATTAAATGCATGCGCTTCCACACACAAACACAGCAGCGACTTGGAACCACACTGAAAAGGCGGTGAAAGCTTTTCTGTAGTCACGGGAACCTAACCGGTTCTGAATCCTTTCCGTCCCGAAAAAAAACTGTGAACACTCAGCCTTTGCAGCGTTTTGATCTTTTCTTCAAGCAGATTGCACTGAAATATAGTCAACCGCATCATGCTGCGGTAAAACAGAACTGCACCCATATATCTGGTTGCAGTGACGTTAAAAAACTGATCAGGCAACCCAATCCCGGGAGAGAGCGAACGCGTGCGAGTCAGTGGCAGCTCAGCGTTGAGCTTGGCTTTTTTCCCCCTGGTACTTAGCCTGTACGGTAAATATATTTGGCTTATTAAAGCCACACTGCCAGTCAGCGCTCCATTTTAAATATCATGCAATCGTTGAATGCAGTCAGTGATCAAAAATATTTTCTAGACAGGTAGAATAATGTTCATCATTTAATTATCATACAATGTGATTCGATTTAAAGAGAATAGTAACATCTTGTTTCATATTAATAAATGACCTTAGTGGTCAAGCAACCAATTTAACTATAACGTTTATACAATACAATGAAGCGTACTGCGACAGCATCAATGCAGGCGGTATCCAATACTATTAGAATGCATGACACATTTCCAGAATATCGGGGTCAGATTTTGCCATCAAAACACCAAATTTATGCGTAAATGGTGAAGCAATTTCAGGTGAGAGGCAGATGAACACAAAGATCAAAAGTTAATGTCTGAGTTATGTCGCTGTGCTGCACAAAAACGGCATTTTGTGCTTGCATTCTTGTGAAATTGCTATATTTGCATGCTAGATACAAATTAAAACTGCGCAGAATTTAAGACTGGTAAATTACAAACCCTAACAATATGATAGATAATTGCAGAATTGTTACAGCGGAGGAGCAAGCCATTTGGCCCGAAGTGTCTGAGTTAGCTCTCAATGGGAGCAATTTATCTAGTATCACTTCTCTCATCTTCTCCACGTGGCCTTGCGGTTATGGTCATGTCATGCCCATTGTTGGGAATGAACACTACCTTTAGAAAAAAGGTAGAAGATACAGTGGATACTGTATCTTCACAAAGAAGGATTCTGGAAAGTCTTATAATCCTCTATTGTGATTTGAAGACAGGCAAAATAATGGCCAAATTCCGGACCTTGCTCACAGCTGGGATTCACCAATCCCGCTGCAGTGAATGGAATTTTGGCTGAGCACGAACGAGATCACAGAATTGCGCCCAAGTCTGGGAAGATACTCAAAGTACAAATCCTTTTTCGAGGTGCTAATTGATTACTCCTCACCATCAAATATTACCCAAATATGTGTCAATTACAATGGCTCCAACACATTTGAGTGGACAATGGAATGCATTGATATTGACATCACGTGACTGAAACTGGCTGGCATGGAACTGAGTAAGACAGTTCAGCACCGGCATCTCACAGTGATCACCCAGCAAAAGGAAAGGACCCTGCATAGAAAAGACAGTCATCTTAGGCAAATAAAATGGATCAGTTTCATCTGCAAGATTATAAGATAAGGGAGGTTATGTTGGAGCTGTATAAAATGTTGGTTAGGCCACAGCTGGTGTACTGTGTGTAGTTCTGATCGCTACACTGTAATAAGTAAGTGAATTATGTAAGGCAATGTGCAAAGACAATTCACCAGAATGTTGCCTGGGCTGGAGCTTTTCAGCTATCAAGAGAGACTGGATAGGCTGGTGTTATTTTCCTTGGAACAGACAAGGATGAGGGGGGAGCTGATCGAGATGTATAAAATTATGAGAGGCATAGGTAGAGTGAATGGGAAGGAACTTTTCTCTTAGCAGAAGGATCAATAACCAGTTAAGGAGCAGAGGATTATAGGAGATGAGAAGAAAATTTTTTTCACCTAGAGGTGGTGGGAATCTGGAACACACCACCTGAAAGGGTGGGAGAGGCAAGAACCCTCACAACGTTTAATAAGTATTTAGATAAACACTTGAAGTGGTATAACATACAAGGCTATGGCCAAGTGCTGGAAAATAGGTTTAGAACAGATAGGTGCTTAATGGCTGGCATGGACATGATAGGTTGAACGATCTTTTTCTCTGCTGTAAAACTCTATGACATCTTATGCAAGTAAGCTTTTTCCTAGGATGGACTTGAATAGCATGAGGGTGAAGGGGGGGTAAGGTATAATTTGGATGCTAAGGGAGTTTTTTCACACAGTGGTGGCGGTATGGAATGCGCTGCCAAATGTTGGAGGCAGGCACTCTGGAGTTATTTAAGAAATACTTAGATGGACACATGAACAGAATGGGAACGGAGGGGTATAGAAAACTGATTTAAAATAGGGATCATGAGTCTTGGGAGTTCCTGGGAAGTGTGTAAATAGATGATGATATTGATGTACTTGTTTTTATCCTACAGGTGCTTTGGTCCACGTTGTTGTCTAATAAAGGGCATACACACGATGGGTCATGAGAGGGCTGCTCTTGGATTTTTTTTCGAGAATATCCTAGTGCTTCACATTGTTAGTATACGTTTGATCTGGACCATTTGATGGGCAACACTACGGCTGCACTGTTGTGCAGATACATGGATTTGGGCCTGTGTCTGTGGGAGTTTGTGCATTCTCCCCGTGCTTACGTGGGTTTTCTCTGGGTGCTCCGGTTTCCTCCCACATCCCAAAGATGTGTTCTTAGGCTAATTGAGAAAACAAATTCTTCCTAAATCATCTCAAATTTGGTTTTTAATCCATAGATCTATAAACATAGACAGGGATCACGGGTAGAGGTGGGAACATCAGGGTGGCGGCACGGGCTCGTTGGGCCGAAGGGCCTGTTTCCCGTGCTGTTTTGTTCTTTGTTCTTTGTAGTACACAGGAATTGCCTCCAAAGTTTGGATTTCCAATGGACAATTCTCCTGGAATCCTCCGATACGCTGTTGCAGTGAGAAAATTTCTAAGACAGTTTAAAATTGATAAGGAAGGAGTCGGGAGCCTCACTATTTAAAATCAGTGAGGAGGAAACTAAGAGCCTGTTTAAAATCAGCAAGGAGGGAGTTGGCAGCTTCAGTATTTGCAACCAGCAGGGAGTGAGCCAAGAGATTCACTATTTAAAATCAGTGAGGAGGGAGTTGGGAATTTCACTACTTAAACTGAGTTTCACTATTTAAAATGAGCAAGGATTCAGTAGGGGGATCCTCTGTTTAAAATCAATGATAGGGAGTTGGGGCTTCATTATTTAAAATCAACAAGAAGGGAGTCAGGAGATTCACTATGTAAAAATAGCAAGAAGGGAATTGGAGCTTCACTAACTAAAATCAGCAAGGAGATTGTTGGAGGCTTCACTGTTTAAAATCAATGAGGTGGGATTTATGATTGACCATTTCAGCTGCTGAAGAATCTGAGTGAAAAAACAACTGTGAAATTACAGGAAACTATTAAGTTGTTTGACCAGTAAATGCTTGCTGTATGGGATAGTGTATTAATAGTTAGCTTTGGACATGATAGTAAAGATAGATCTTTAAAATAAAAATAATTAAAATAATTAAGAAAGCCAGAACATCTAACTATGTAATTAGGAAATGTGTAAATTAGTGGTGAGTGGTACTAGCATTTAATAAACACACTATATTACAATATGGATAGAAATTATTCCAAGTTAATTAAGAAAGTAGTTTAATCAACTTGATTACATAAGTAATGATGCAACTGTGCAAATTTGGATGCCAAGAGTATCCAAAATGTGTCTGCAGTAAATGTAAGCATGTGGAGGAATTTTGGATCAAGATTATTGATCTGGAAACTGAACTACAGACACTGCACAACATAAGGAATGAGGAGAAATATCTAGGCACTTTGTTCCAAAAGACAGTGATACCTCTTAGAATAGGGTCATCTGTTTTGGTCAGCATTGATGGACAGAAGGACATGGCTTTGTGTGAGGAAGGCCAAAAAAAAGAGCAGACAGGAATGGAGAAGTTTCAGACTTTGTAAATGTTAAACAGATTTGAGTTTCTTGCAACCTTTGTGGGCAAAAGCAAGGTCTACAGAAAGGATAAGCAGACTGGCCATTGCAGCCTTGTACAAGAAACCATTTAAATGGGGGAAGCAAAAGGGAATGTATTGGGTACAGTATAGTGAAGATGCTCTTCCATGCAACAAAAAGTGTGGGTCCAGAAGGCTGTACTGCCTGCCTGGTGCCAAGGTTCAAGATATCTATAAGAAGTCTTGCAACACCAGGTTAAAGTCCAACATGTTTATTTGATAGCAAAATCCACATAAACTAAATAAACCTGTTGGACTTTAACCTTGAGTTGTGAGACTTTTTACTGTGTTTACCCTGGTCAACACCTGCATCTCCACATCAAGATATCCGTCGGGTCTGAGGAAGAACTTATAGTGAGACTTGGAGGAGTATTTAGTGGTGTTAGAAAAACAAAAATAGTTTTAATGGATTTATGTTTATATTGGTAAATATTAGCAATAAGGTATAGTTTTAAGTGGATTTGATTTAATGTTCCTATGATTGGAAAGGCAAATCTTGATTCGTGCTGGACAAAGATGTTTCTATATGTGAGGGTTGGTTAAGTTCCAACTATGGTTCTACAGTGCTTAGAGAGAATTTATGGCATGAAGAATAAATAAAAGACATAAAGATGTGAGTGTTACTTAGCAACTGGTGCCTTGTAAGGTAGAGAAGCATTTAAGTTTTAGTCTTCGTTGAATTTATGGGCAGTTATAGATAAGTACCGAAAGAGAAGGCAGCTTTCACATCTCTGCTAGAAGTAATTGATTAGAAGGCAAGAGAGGAAATATCTCTCAGCTTTGCTAGAAAAAAAGCCATACCAGAATAATGATTAAGAAAATAAATGCAAAAATCTGAACAGCAGCTAGTTAAGAAAACCAGAGAAATGAAGATAAGTTTCCAAGAAGTCTCAGGTTAGAGGTATTTGAACAGAGAACTGTTCAGTAAAGGCAGATAGAGCTGAGAAGAATGCTGAGACTCAAAGATATCTGAAGTGAGAGTTGTAAGATTTTACTACAGCCTGTGGAACTTGAATTGAAATAACTATGGAAATTGGTGGCTGGATCTCAGAGTTTGTGTAAAAGCAGTTGTGACAAAGGAAACTTAAAAGGGAGTGATGTAAATATGTGGACTGGATTTGCAGTTAAAAATGGAATTGTACCTTGAGTTATTGTACCTTGAGGCATTTGTAAAACCTTGACTGATTTTGGAATGCAAATGCCCAACAGAAGGCATTATTATGAGAAGATTTTAAAACATGTTTTGGGGATTGGAGTTTGAAAATGCTCCTGTAAACATCATCTGGTGGGTTCTGAGGAGAAATCCACAAACATTAGCTTGAGTTCAAAGTGAAATGCATGTATTTGACCAAAGTCATCTTATGTGCTTAAAAGAGTCTTACTGTGTTAATGAGACCATTGTAATTTAAGATGTATTTTGTAATCATGTTAATCTTTAAATCTGTGTGAATTCGTTAAATTAAGGGGGGGAGTAATGGAATATTGTATTATAATCCATTTTTTCCATGTTTAATAAATTATTTTTTCTTGTCAAAACTAATTAGCAGTCCTGTGACTCTATTCCTTCACATTTTATATAAAAATATAAAAGTTACTGTCTTTTGAGCCAAGGTTCCATTCTGGGATCTTTGGTCAAGTTATAACATCAATTGGGATCGTAACAATAGTCATGGTCTGTGTAGGTGTCAACGACATAAATACAACAAGGGAAGAGGTTTTTCAAAGTTAATATGAGAAGCAAGGCACCAAAATAAGAAGCAGAACCTCAAAAATAATAATCTCTGGATTACTACCTGATTCACATGCAAATTGGCATAAGACAAATATGATTTGAAAATTGAATGCATGTGTGGATAAACGGGTTGATGTGCTGTACTTAGATTTCCAGAAGGTACATAAGGTGTCACATCAAAAATTCTTGTGCAAAATAAAAGCTTCTTGTGTACAGGATAACATATTTGCATTGATAGAACATTGGCTAGCTAACAATAAAGAGAGAGTAGCCTCAAATGAGCCATTTTTTGGTTGGCTGGATTTGGTAAGTGGTGTGCTAAGGGATTGATGTTGGGACCTCAACTCTTTATAATTGATATAAAGATTTGAATGAAGGGACTGATGATATGTTTGCTAAATTTGCTAATGGCACAAAAATAGGAAAGTAAATGTGAAGAGAATATAAAGAGCTTACAAAAGGATATTGATAGATAAGGTGAGTGGATAAAGATCTGGCAAATGAAATATAATGTGGGAAATCATCATTTGAGCCCAGAATCTTATGATTCAGCGATGAGAATGCTACCAATTAAGCCATGGCTAATACAGTATAACATTAACCTTATCATAACATAACTGAAGTTATATAATGCCTGTGATCTAATGGGCCTTCTGATTCAGATCCAATCAGAATTACACATAAATTATACCTGTGAATAATTGGATAGGTTATCTACAGGTCTATATTATAATGGCAAGTTCATCCTTGGATGTCTACAACATATTTCCGTTTATATCAAGCATTTAAGTCTATATATCAGAGCTGAAGATGCCACTATGAAAGAATTACCATGGTATTGAATACTCTATTCAAATAATTTTGTTGATCTACTATTCATATCTTTATGAAAGGAGATTGATTTTAAATTGTAGTTATTCTGAGGAGGTAATAAAAATGAATACATAAATGACAGAAACTGGAGGAATTTTTCTTCGATTTTGGTGAAAGCAAACACTTGTTTGCCATACATCACTTCACCTTTCTATGCTCCGTCATCTGGCTCTCCTGTCTAGATCTATTCTTCTCATTTCTCAGGCTATTCTTCTATTGACATAACTTATTCTATTAACTTAATCTCTTTAACAGCATTTTCCAGGCAGTGATTACAATTGTTAGCCTCCTCTCTAAATCTGGCATTTCCAAATTTTGACGAACCCTATTTGTTATAATTGACATGATTGAGGACACATTTTTCAGCATCTTAATGATCATTACCAAACACAGAAAATACACTTAATTTTAGATTAAAAACATTTTTATACTTTTAAAACCATATGCTTCCATAACATTAACATTCCATCAAATGTTCTTAACTTTTTGACATTGTTTTCTTTTATTTAGTGTTTGATTGCCCTTCTTTAGAGTACAACAGGTTTTAGAAAACCTAGCCTAAATTCTGCCATGAGAATGTTAGCACTGATGAGTGTGAGGTAATACACTTTGGAAGAAGTAGCTGGACAAGGGAGTATTTAATGAATGGCAGGACACTAGGAAGATAAGAGGAACAGAAGGATCTTGGGGGTACTTATTCACAGATCCCTGAGGGCGGTAGAACAGTAAATAGGGTACTTAACAAGGTATATCAGTCGTGGCATAGAGTATTGGAGCAGGGAAGCTGTTTTGGAGCTGTACATAACATTGATTAGGCTACAGCTGGAATACAGTATACAGATCATTTCACTAACAGAAGGATGTGATTACAATAGAGGAGATATTCGGAAGAGATTTCCCAGAATGTTGCCTAGGATGGAACATATGAGCTATAAGGAGAGACTGAATTTTTTTCTTTAGACTAGGAGAAGGCTGGGAACAGGTGGGGGGGGGGCACCGTGGAAAGAGACATGATTGAGGTATACAAGGTTGAGGGATTTGGATAGGGTGAAAAGGAAACTGCTGTTTTTCTTGATTGAGGGATCAATCACATAGTTTAAGGGTGAGCGACAAGAGATTCAGAAAGAATTTGAGTAAAAAATCACTGAGGGTGATGAGAATCTGGAATGCACTGTCTTGCAAGGTAGTGGAAGCTAGAAACCTTACACCCTTTCAAAAGTATTAGATCATATCATTCAAGGATATGGGGCAAATGCTGGAAAGTAGGATTTTATTGATTATTATTGTTGGTACAGGCTTGATGGGCTGAAGGGCCTTTTCGGCGCTGTACAACTGTATGACTATGGCACATCTAAATTGTTGAAAATGTTATTTCACCTGCCCTCTCCCAGCCCCTCAAAGATTTTTCAAATCAGCCCCATTCCCAACTATACATGTATCTCAATTGCAATCCCTTCTCTAATTCCATTTGCTACTCATGACTTTCTCATTGAGAATTTTATGACCAACCTGCACCCCTTTTTTTTTTATCTCTCCCATTAATAGATTGCCTTGGGCTTGAGCTCCAGGAAATTTGTTTGTGATTCCTTCCATCTATTGCTGAAATTGTTACTCCATTCCCCTAACCTATGCTGATCCAATTGTCTCAACCCCATGCATTGGGATTTTTGTGCTGGTCCTATTGTCTATTCCTAGTTCTCTGTTTCCATCTGACAATGCCTCCACAAATTCCACCTTTACTCTCTGCAATATGCTAAAATGATTCTGAGCCAATCCTGGTGATTTATCATCGTTAAGTGTAGCCAACCTTTCTAATATCTCCTCACAATCAATTTTTACCCATCTAATGTCTCAAGTACCTCCATTTTCATTATAGTTGGGGCAGTATCTGCATTAGAATACTCCTTCTGACTAGGGTGCCCTCCTTTTAAGGCATGTGACCTCTGGACTAACTTCCCATTCCCCTGACTAATGCTCAGGACCACAATTGTCCCTTTTGCCACACCCAGGTCTCCTAACCCTCCTCGCCCACTCTTTCGATTCCCAGGCATCAGTTTCAGGCAGTTCCCTGCAATGCCTCTTCCAATCCCTGGAGTGCTGTTCCTGAAGAGACTGGAGAGCTGTTGGCCAATCAGATTGGCCAGTTGCTCTCCAAGACAGAATTGCCTCCTGCTGATAGGAGGAATTATCACCTTACACCAACGAACGCTCATTAAGTTAAAATTATATATTTCACAAGAAATAAAAAATATAAGCACTGAAAGGTCTTTTGTTTCTTTTAGTATCTTTTTAGGATTTTTTTGAAGACTTCAGACTGTTAATGCTTGATAGGACTAACTTCCTTTCGTGGTACTCTCGTTGAGCAATTAGTGTGCAACACACAATAAGTGTTATGGCAACATTTCAGCAAAATGCAGCAACATCTGGGACTTCATTAAAATGAAGCAGATGCACCGGGAGTAGTATAGGCACATATTTTAGCCTTCGTTGCAAGGGGATTGGAGTGCAAGAATAAAGAAATCTTAGTGCAATTGTACAATTGTTTTGGTGAGACCATCCCTGGAATTCTGAGTACAGTTTTTGTCTCCACATTTTGGAAATTATATTCTTGCACTGGAGGTGGTACAACGAAGGTTCACTAAATTGGTCCCTGCGATTAGGGAGTTGTCTAATGATGAGATGCTAATTAAATTGGGCTTATATTCTCTGGAGTTTAGAAGAATGAGAGATGATCTAATTGAAACCTTCACAATTCTGAAAGAGCTTGATAGGGTAGATGTTGAGAGATCATTTCCATTGATTGGGGATTCTAAAACACAGGGACATGGTCTCAGAATAAATGATCATTCAGGGCGCAGATGAGGAGAAATTATTTCACTCAAACGGTTGTGAATTTTTGGAATTTCCTATTCGAGAGAATTATGGATGTCCCATTATTGGATACATATAAGACTGGGATAGGCAGATTTGTGGTCTCTCAGGGAATTAAGGGATATGGGGAAAAGGCAGGAAAATGGAGTTGAAACCTAAAAGCTCAGCTATAAGTATACTGAATGGCAGAGCAGGCTTGACAGGCCACATTTTTCTACTGCTCCTATTTCTTTTGTTCTTGTGTGCTTGTGTTTGGGCACCAGGCCAGACAAAGAAGAAAGTCTGAATGCTGCCTGGGCCACAAAAGCATCAATGTTATTAAATGCACAGTTACAGCTAAAGCTTATAGGGATAAGCAGAAAACACTTTTTTTCAGGTATTGCATATGGACTTTGAATTGATAATATGTTTACTAATTTATTTCTAAGATTTACATTTATGTAAAAATATTTTATATTTCATCATCTTTGGATATCCAAAAGCACTTTACAGCCTCCGAAGAAGTCACTAAAATGGTGTGGGAAATATCACAGCCAACTTTCATACAAGGTTCTACAAACAGTAACGAGATAAAAGATAATCTTTCTCATCATCTTCGACATTCTCAAAAAGTATGCTCACAAAAAAAATAACAGATGCTAAATGGAACCCCATGATACTCTCTTTTCATTCTAATCACGAATGGATAAAGATAAATTCATTAATAATTTTACTATGTTATGTCTTTCCCTTCAAAGTTAACAGATTCAAATGTATTATTTAGAAACTGACTGCCCAGTTTACATAGGAACAATTTGCCAATGACTCGGTGTCAAATTTTGTTCATTTATACTCCTATGAAATGCACTTAAGTGCTTTACTCTGGAAAATGTTCTTTATAAATACAAGTGGTCTAATTACTAAGTTTGCAAATGACATGAAGATTGGCGGAATTGCTGACAGTGCCGGGGATTACAGAGGATACTACAGGATATATAAATAGATTGGATACAGAAATGGCATATGGAATTTAATCTGGAAAATGAAGTAATGCATTTTGTAAGGTCAAATTTAAGTATGAATTATGTTGTAAATGATAGAACCTTCCAGAACATTAACATACAGAGGGATCTGGATGTGCAGGTTCACAGTTCCCTAAAAATGCCAACACAGATGGCCAAGGTGATTAAATGACATGCTTGCCTTCATCAGCTGGGTGTTGAATACAAGAGTTGGCAAATCATGTTGCAGTGTATAAAACCCTGGTTAGGCCGCATTTGGAGTATTGCATGTAGTTCTGGTTGCCACACTACCAGAAGGATGTGAAGTTTTGGAGAGAGTGCAAGAAGGTTCACCAGGATGTTACCTGGTCTTGGCGGCATTGGTTATGAGAGGAGGTTGAATAGACTGAGATTGTTTTCACTGGAAAGATGGAGGCTGAGGGGAGACCTGATAGAGGTCTACAAAATTATGAGAGGCACAGACAGGATGGATAGTCAGAGGCTTTTTCCCAGGGTGAAAGTGTCAATTACTAGAATACACTGTCAGAGAATGTGGTAGGAGCAGGCACATTAGCAACATGTAAGAGGCATCTAAATCCATACATGAAAAAGGAAGAAATGGAGAGATACGGACCGATTAAGGGCAGAAGTTTTTTTTAGTTTAGTTAGGGCATCATGATTGGTATGGGTCTGGAGGGCTGAAGGGCCTATTTGTTCTTTGTTCTTATTGCTGTTACTTGTGTTCACAAAATCACACACATTTACATCCTGAATCCAATGGCATACAGCTAGCTCTGATAAATAAGATTTTCATATGAGTTCCTACTTTAGATGCCACAGTGTAACCATTGCCTAATCATGATCAGTATTTACACACGAAGCACAATCAGAATGGTAATCCATCAAAATGGTCTCTGTCTCAATTTTTTTCTGTCTTACCCTACAGAGGTAGACTCATTATAGGAGTGTAACTTGGATAGGCCTCGATAGGCATATAGGTCAATGTGAAGGAAAATAAGTCTACGAATGACTGCAAAAGCCTATTTCCAGTTTAAATTGGACAAGTCCTCCCGGAAATATGTGACAATCAATACACATAAGGTACATTAAGAGTATACCCGTTTGCCTTTTGGGGTCTCATCATTATGTGCCATCTTCCAAAGAGTTATGGAGAACATCTTTTAAGTGCTACCCAAGACAGTAATATGCTGAAATGACATATTGGTCACTGCAGCTTAAAAACTGCAGGAACAGAAGACAACCTAGAAGAAGTCTTGCAACAATTCTCCAGAGCATGAATTTGCTTCAAAAGGGAGAAATACATTTACCACGCAGCCAATGTAACCTCTCCTTATAATTCAATCTATCAAGTCTTGGTAACATCCTAGTAAATCTTTTCTGCACTCTTTCTAGTATAATAATATCTTTTCTATAAAAGGGTGACCAGAATTACACACAGTATTCCAAGTGTGGCTTTACCAACGTCTTGTACAACTTCAACAAGACGTTCCAACTTCTGTATTCAATGTTCTGACCGATGAAACCAAGCATGCCGAGTGCCTTCTTCACCACTCTGTTTACCTGTGACTCCACTTTCAAGGAGCTGTGAACATGTACCCCTAGAACTCTTTGTTCTGTAATTCTCCCCAACGCCCTACTATTAACTGAGTAAGTCCTGCTTTGGTTCAATCTACCAAAATACATCACCTTACATTTGTCTAAATTAAACTCCATCTGCCATTCATCAGCCCTCTGACCAAATTGATCAAGATCCTGCCGCAATTGGAGGTAACCTTCTTCACTATCCACCTTGCCAACAATCTTGGTGTCAACTGCAAGCTTTCTAACCATATCCTCAATATTCTCATCTAAATCATTAAAGCAAATAACAAATAGCAGTGGGCCCAGTACTGATCTCTGAGCCACAATGCTGGTCACAGGCCTCCAGTTTGAAAAACAACTCTCTACAACCACCCTCTGGCTTCTGTCAAGAAGCCAATATTGTATCCATTTAGATACCTCACCCTGGATCTCATGAGATTTAATTTTATGCAACAACCTACCTATGTTGTCAAAGGCCTTGCTAAAGTCCACGTAACAACATCAACTGCACTGCCCTCATTTATCTTCTTAGTTACCACTTCAAAAAAGTCAATCAAATTTGTGAAACATGATTTTCCACTCACAAAGTCATGCTGACTGTCCCTAATCAGTCCTTGCATCCCTAAATGCCTGTAAATTCTATCTCTCAAAATATCTTTCAACAATTTACCCACCACAGATGTGAGGCTCACTGGTCTGTAGTTCCCAGGCTTTTCCCTGCAGTCCTTTTTAAACAAAAGCACAACATTTGCCATTCTCCAATCTTCAGGCATCTCACTTGTGACTATCGATGGTTCAAGTATCTTGGCTATGGGACCCGTAATTTCCTTCCTAGCCTCCCACAATGTTTTGGGATATACCTCATCAGGTGTTGCAGATTTGATGCGCTTTGAGACTTCCTTGTTACTCTTTTGCCCTTTATGTATTTGTAGAAGCTCTTTGTATTCTCCTTTGCCTTATCTGCCAAAACAATTTCGTGTCCTCTTTTTGCCCTACTGATTTCTCTTTTAACAATACTCCTACACCCCCTATACTCTTCAAGACATTCACTTGATCCCAGTTGCCTATGCATGTCATGTGCCTCTTTCTTCTTCTTGACCAGGGTCTCAATATTCCGAGTGAGCCAAGGTTCCCGACTTCTGCCAGCCTTACCCTTCATTCTAAGAGGAATGTGTTTATCCTCAACCCTGGTTAACACACTTTTGAAAGCATGTCACTTACCAGACATCGCTTTTCCTTCTCACGGACTCCCCCAATTAACTTTTGGAAGTTTCTGTCTGATTCCATCAAAATTGGCCTTGCCCCAATTTAGACTATTATTTTGGGACAGACCTATCATTCTCCATAGCTATCTTAAAACTAATAAAATTATGGTCACTGGTCCCAAAGTGATCCCTGCTAACATTTCTGTCACTTATCCTTTTTTATTTCCCAAGAGGGGGTCAAGTTTTGCTCCCTCTCGAGTTGGGCCATCCACATAATGAATGTGAAATTCTTCCTGAATACATTCAACAAATTTCTCTCTATCCAACCCTCTAATACTATGGCTATCCTGCTCAATGTTGGGAAAATTAAAATCTTCAACTATTACCACCCTCTTTTTCTTGGCGCTACTTGAAATCTCCTTACCCATTTGCTCCTCAATTTCCCGCTGACTATTTGGGGGCCTATAGTACAATGCTATCAAAGTGATTTCCCCCTTCTTATTTCTCAGTTCTATCCATATAGACTCAGTGGCCAAACCTGTGGATATATTCCTCTTAGTACGGCCGTGCTGCTTTCCCTAATTAAAAGTGCAACTCCCCTTCTCTCTTATCTTCTATCTTTTCTATAGCACCTGTACCCTGGAACATTAAGCTGTCAGTCCTGTCCCTCCCTTAGCATGTTTAAGTATATTTACAGTTGACGGATTTTTACTGGGCTTCTTCAAAGAGGACAAAGCAATTTCCACCATTGCCTCTGCTCAGATACGGCGCTGAGCCTTATTATTATCAGCCTTTGAATATATTCTGGAACACTGCCCTGGAACGCAGATAGCTAATGAGGATGCAGTGAATTGCATTCAGTTACTCACAAGCTTGATTCCTTTCTCAGCAGTGGAAAAGATTGTGATGACCCTGAACTTTTTGGAAACCTTGGCACTGTCAGCAAGGTAGATTAAAGCCTGGACCTAACCTTATCTCAAATTAAGCACATGACTTTACACAGTGGATTTCAAGGACAACCTTCCAAAGAAATGACACCCTACCTCATTAAGAATTTAATGTTGAGGACAGGATCATTTTTTGGGGTCCCAAGTGATTGTTCCATCCCCATGATGATATCCAATATTAGTGGAACTACATAATTGCCACCCAAGAAGATCAAAAATGAAAATGTTGGCCAGGAGTTACATATAGTTGCTCGGTCCTGAATCGAACATCACAGATTTGGTAAAGTAATATGACCTTTGCCAGGAAAATCAAAAACTCCTACTCTCAGCCTCCCTACCCATGGGTGTATGTACACATTAACTTTGCAGGTCTCTTTATTGGTTCTATGTTTTTAATCATGGTGAACGTATATTCCAAGTATTTGGAGGTGCTCCCCAAGGGCTTCACAACTACTTAGGTTACGATGGACAAATTGCAGAAAAGTTTCAGTGGAAAATTGGAAGTCCTGGGGATATGGAACAAAAGCTGTTTCGGGGCCTTCTTGCTGGGCATTGCAAGTCTGCGGCAACCAGATTTCTGGCACCGTCTGCTCCATGCCTGAAACTGACATGGAGCTGCATAAATTATTTAAATCCCTATTTGAATATATAATAAATATTATCAATGGGCCCGGGACAAATCATTAGCCCCATGCCAGGAGTGTTTCACTCCAGTAAGATTTATAATAGCTTCCCGCTTGCAAGGGGCTGGTAGCATGACTCCACTGATTTGATGAAGGACGACCATCAAAGCTGCCCAGAGAATCAGGGGTAAGCGGAGGAGGTCTCCCAGGGAATTGCCACCTTGGTGGTGCCAGCCTGGCCCCCAGTATTACCCAAGGGCCAAAGCGTCAATGCTCAGGGAGCATCTTGCCACTGCCCCACCGAGTATCAGGCAATGCCAAGGGGGTGGGGCCTAATGGGGGAAAATTAGTGGGGATAGAATGTCTTGCTGCCATTCTGCATAGGTATCGCGAACAGAGGGAGTGTGAAGAGTGATCAGGGCTAGGCCTCGGGGTTGGGGGAGTGTCGGGCTGCCAGTGTGTTAGTGGGGAGGGGAGGAATAAGGAGATCAGGGTTGTGCCAATGGGGAAAGAGATCGAAATAGCCAGGACTTGTTCGGGAGGCCAGTGATTGGGCTATTGGGAAATCAGAGGGCCAGGAATGTGGATGTGAACTGGCCAGTGACCATACTAGCCAGCGATCGGGATGCCGTCAGTGTGAGGTCACTACGCATGGGTGATTTCAATGCTGACAGGTCGGCACGTGCACTGTGGCCCTCTGAATGCTTTGCTACCAGCCTCTTCAGCAGGAATAGATCCCACCCTCTGAATTTTCATGATCTTACATTAGTGTACTCTGCAGTGCACAGAATGTGGGAGATTCATTTTGAAAGTCTCGCATTTACTCCAGTTTTTATACAAATTCGACGCTTAGAGTGGTATTTTACAACTGTGTTACACCCGTTTTCAGACATGACATGGTCATAAAGTGGGCCATAAAACAATTAGCGCGATTGGCATGGTTTTCCTGACCAGCACCACTTTATGGCAAGTGTTTCCAGCGCAGTCAGCCTCTCACTGGAAATGGACAAGAGGCAGATCAATTTTTGAAATGTATTGAAATAAGCATTTAAATTTCATTAGGAGATTGGCGCTCAATTGTCCGAGATTGCCTGCCTTTATGACTTCGCCGGGAGAGGTTCTCACCGGTGAGGAATAGACATGCTCCCCATGAATGGGAAGCACTCAACTTGACCTCGCCAGTGGACCCAGAGGTCACTGTGGCCTCCTGGGGAGGCCAAGGGCAAGGAAAGGGTATCCCTTGGACAGTGTCAGACTAGCAGTGCCACCTTGGTACTAGGCAATGCCAGTCTGGCACTTGCACAATGTCCACCAATCTGTGCTGGTGGGAGAAGGTAGTGGGGGCAGGGCTAATGGGGAGGGGGCCTGTTACCACTCTGCAGCAATCGGTGAGACGACAGCAGTGAGGCTTTAATTAGTGGGGTTAGGGAAGGAGAAGGGGCCCACAGTCATTCTGCTATGATCAGTGGGGGAAGGACAGCCAGGGCCACAATCGGAAGTGGATCCATGATTGGTGACAGAATGGTCAACAGGGGTGGCATCTATGGCTGTGGGCCCTCACAATTGCAGGCGGGGGAGCTACTTCAACTCCTACACTAGGAGGGGCCTGACAGCGCTTTCTTTGCTTATCAGACCCCTGCCATTGCTCATGTGCATATACAGTATCAGAGGCCTGCAAATGTGCACTAGCTCCCTCTGCAAGCTTTTGGGCATGTTAAGTCCTGCCCACAAGCTTCTGCACACAGCAATAGTCTCGCTCGGAATTTTGCAGCCAGAGTGCATATGGAGGGCTAAAAGCCCCTCCAAAAAATGGATGTGAACCCTCCCAGTTCTACATCTGCCCGGCACTTGGTAAAATACTGCCCTTCGAATTTTTTTGAAAGAATCGTCCCCTTGATTTCTGATAATGGCCTGGCTGTTACTGATGGCCATTTCCAGAACTTCGTCCTCTCCAATGGTATCTGGCATATCCTGATTGCACCTTATCACTTGTCATCAAATGGACTCGAAGAACAGACGATTCAAACCTTCAGAAACTGTACGAAGAAACAACCAATGGCATCCATGGAGACTTAATTAGAACGGTTTTTGTTAGATTACAGGACTATACCACACACCACAACAAGTACTATTGCAGCGGCACTGTTGATGGAGTGGTGGCTTCATACCAGATTGAGATATTATTCCCAAACTTGGCAGAGATAGTGGAGTCTCACCAGGAACATCAAAAGAGAAACTTTGTTTCCACGAGCATAAGAAGAATTTTTGCAATAGGTGATCTGGTTCATTTAAGAAACTTCATGAATGGTCCCAGATGGTTACCTGGAATCATTATGGAGAAATCAGGACCAATATCTTTCAAGGTCAAAGTTTAGGATAACAATTTAAAGAAGCATCTCAGGGTCAAGGTGGCTACCCCCACCTCTAGCCATGGAAATAGCTGCTGTCAGTGTCAGTCTTCAGCTTGAAATTGACTCTGCATTGGCCTCTTCTAATAGTGAAGGGTTGTTCATCCGTCATTGTTCCTCGACACCATTAGTCATATTGAGGCTGGATGCAGTGTGTCCGAAGATGAATGAACAGGCCAGTTTGGGCATGGAATGTCATGGCATATATTGGACAGACTTGTGTAACACTGCAGTTGTTGCACTGCTGGCTCTGGACTTGCGCAGCTTGCGCTTAAGATGCGCTTCAACAATGCACCTTGCTTCGTAAGCTTGACAGCCCTTGCAGATGAGGCAGCGCCAGATATGTGGTTTTGTGCCAGTGTTTCCCAGGTGGTTGTGTCTATGTCAAGCGATTTCAGGGAGGCCTTGAGTGTGTCCTTGAAATGTTCCTTTTGCCCTCCATGCGAGCGTCTTCCAGCAGAGAGCTCCCCAAAAAGGAGCTGCTTGGGAATGCACTCATCCGGCATACGGATGACATGACCTGCCCACTGTATCTGCGCTCTCATCAGCAGTGTGTGGACTGATGATAGATTTACTCCAGAGAGAACTTCAGTGTCTGGTACTTTGTCTTGCCATTTGATGCATAATATTCTGCGAAGACAAGTCATGTGGAAATGACTGAGCTGCCTTGCATGATCTTGATACATAGTCCATGTTTCACAGGCATACAAGAGGGTAGTGAATACCATGGTGCTGTAGACCTTCAGTTTTATTGCTGGGCTGATTCCTCAACATTCCCATACAGTGGAGCGCAGTCTACCGAAAGCACAACTTGTCTTTGCGATTCTGCAGTTAACTTTTGTATCAATAGTCACTGCTTGGGAGAGGGTACTGCCAAGATAAGTGAACTGGTCCACTACCTGTAGTTTCTGCCTTTAATTGTGATTATGGGTTCTGTGAGTATGGTGCATGAGAAGCAGGCTGGTGCATAACTTCGGTCTTTTTAATGTTCATGGTGACTCCAAAGTTGTCACAAGCCATAGAAAATTTGTCCAAACTGACTTGCATCTCTGGCTCTGAGCCAGTGTATAGGACGCAGTTATTGGCAAACAGGAAGTCTCTCAGAACAGTCTCCTTCACTTTGATAATGGCCTTAAATCTCCTCAAGTTGACGAGTTTCCCATCCACTCTGTATTTGAGGCTGATTCTAGAACATATCCTGGAAGGTATCATTCAGCATGGCAATAAACATCATGTTGAACAGTGTGGGTGCAAGCACACAGCCCTGTTTGATGCCATTGGCGACCGGGAATGCCTCAGAGGATTCTCTGCCATCCAGTACTCTGGCCATCATGCCATCATGGAACTGGCGTACCATGTGAATGAATTTGGGGGGGGAGCCAAACTTTAACATGATCCTTCACAGGCCTTGTCGGCTGACAGTGTCGAAGGCTTTCGTGAGGTCAAAAAGGTTGTGTAGAGCTCATGATTCTGTTCCTGACATTTCTCCTGAAGTTGGCATGCAGCAAAAATCATGTCAATAGTACTGCAACCTTTGCGGAAGCCACACTGTGACTTGGAAGGAAGCCCACCTCCAGATGAGTGACCAAATGATTTAGCAGAACTCTTGCAAGGATTTGTCCTGTAATGGAGAGCAGCGAGATTCCTCGGTGGCTGTCGCATACTTGCCTTTTACCCTTCCTCTTATAGCAGTGTACAATGGAAGCACCTTTAAGTTCCTGAGGAATGAATTCTTGCTTCCAAAAGGACTGGAACAACTTGGACAGGTTCTCAATAAGTACAGGACCAGCAGCTTTGTAAATGTCTGCGGGTATGGCATCTGTCCCTGGGGCATTGTCACTGGATAGCTGGTTGACAGCTTTCATGACTTCAGCTAGTACCGGTAGGTCAGCCATGGCGCTGTTGATATTGATCTGGACAATCCTGTCTATTGCCTTATCGTTAATAGATGATGGTCGGTTGAGGACAGTTTCAAAGTGTTCAGCCCATCTCTGCAGATCTGAGCCATCTCTATAATGAGAGTTGTACCATCTGTACTCAGGAGGGGGAACTCCCAAGAGATTGAGGTCCGTAGAGAATGTTGACAGCTTTATAGAACCATTTCAAGTCGTTTCTGTCAGCTTTTCTTTGTATTTCATTTGTCTTGGCGCTCAGCCAGACATCCTGCATTTTACGCAGTTTATTCTGGACTGTCCTGTGAGCACTGGTAAAAGCATTTTTCTTGGCAACTGATGATGGGTCATTCTGACAGGGCCGACGAAGATGGTGTTTTTCAACAAGTAGAGCCTGTATCTCCTCATCATTCTCATTGAACCAATCATGCTGCTTGCAGGCAGAGGGCCTGAGCATCTTCAGTGCAGATATGCTGACAGCATTCCTGAAGCATTCCCAGTTGTCCTCAGCGCTGCCTGTGAGGTGTAGTCAGCAAGTTTGATTTCTAAGTCTGCAGTCAGTGCAGAAGCTATGCTGGGGTTCTTTAGATTGGCTGCATTGATTCTTTTCATAATCTCGCTTCTTAGGTCTGATGTAGAGCCTCATTTTGCCTCAATGAGCCTGTGATCTATCCAGCAGTCAGCACCACACATGGCTTTGGCCATTCTGACATCCTCCTGTCTTTTCTCCTGACAATGACATAGTTGATAAGATGACAATGCTTAGAGCAGAGGTGCATCCAGGAGGTCTTGTTATGAGTAGGCAGACGGAAGGTTGAGTTGGTGATAGAGGTCGTCTGCTGCACAGGTCTTCATTACAAGTAGGCCATTATTGTTACACTTGCCCATTCCATGACTCCCAATGACTCCCTGCCACATTGCAGAGTCACACCCTACTCTTACATTGAAATCGCCAAACAAGATCAGCCTGTCGGCACTTCTCACTGCTGATAGTAGGGCATCTACTTCTTCGTAGAACTTGTTTTTCATCTCGCCCGGGTTGTTCATTGTGGGGGCACAGGCACTGATCAGGGGGACTTGACTTCTGTTCTGTAGCGGAAGCTGTAATATCATAAGCCGGTCATTCACACCCTTGGGTAAACTAGCAAGTTTCTGAACAAGATGACTCCTGATGGCGAATCCAACTCTAGCATCACGATGCTCATTGCTGCCGTGACTGCTCCAGAGAAAAGTGTATCCACCTCCAGTTTCAGTCAACTGACCTACATTGGCAAGATGAGTTTCACTCAGGGCTACAATGTCAATGTTGTATCTTGCAAGCTCTGGCAACCAAGGCTGTTCTTCTCTCTGGTCTGTCTGCTGTAGGGTTGTCCAAAAGCGTGTGTACACTGCAAGTGCCAATGTTGAGCAGTGTCACCTTGTGTTTTATTTTGTTTGTTTGACTACAAATGGGATCCCCGCCAGCCGCAGAAAACTGGCCAGGGTGTAGTGAAGTAGGCAATGTTTAGGGCACCTTTTCTAGCCCCTTTCTCATCCTACAGAGGTCAGCAGTGCATTCCTGAAGAGGACTGCTCAGTCGCCCTGGTAGACATCAAGTTTCACAGATGCTTTGGTCAGCAGAAAACGGCCATTAGACCTGAGCTGCCTGTGTATAGGTCCATGACTACAGCTTCTACTACATCTGCATCTGCTGCTTCGTCACTTGCCCATCACCACAGACATCAAAGGTTGAATGGGACGATGATGATGATGATGATGGTATCAAGACTAGCGCTTGATTTGGATTAAGTGAGGGACAGTTGCACAGCTTCAACCTCACTCTTTCTTCCCAATTCCTATCTGGATGCAGTGGCGAGGCAAGAATCAAGATGGCTGGAGATGGGACAATTCCTATCTGGAGGTGCAGTGGATGACCAGGACATCTTCTGTATATTGTCCTGCTCGTTGCGGTCCACGATGCTTGTAGACACTGCCTTCTTGACCGTTGGACCTTCCACTGGTCTCGTCCATTCAATCCGCCAGAGCCTGTCTTCACATGCTGGGATGGACATTTCCATATCTCACCGAGGGTTGAGACTTATTGGCTACCCTCACCTGGTTTAGCCGGCTTGCTGAAGCCATTGCGCAGGGTGTGGCTGCTGTCGCATGCAAACAGCTACAGGGAGCTAAAGGTGAGAACTGAGCATCAGGTTGGGACAAAGGGTGGACAAACCACCCTAAAAAGGGCGCGACATATTCCCCCACCAGAGGTACTACCCTCTCTGACATCCCGTACACCCTAGCGAAGGTATGGACTCAGAGAAGGACGCTAAGTGTGCCTCTGGACTGAAGCAGAACTTGAGGAGGAACCTGCTTCAGTAACCCTGCAACGCTTCCTCCAATGAAGGTCCCCTGCTTGGATCACACTGCTTAACTATCACACTACCTGATCCAGTCCTGCTTCAACGGACCTCTGCCAACAACAGAAAGGACCACCTCGCAGAGGGGATGCTGGGAGAGAGACAGGTACTTGAGAGGGAGGGGATGTTATGATGATCACAAAGACACTGGGGATCCTCAATAGATCTATCCATGAACTTCATATATTAGCTGGCTCACTGAATGAATAGAAGCTCACCCATTGGGAAGCAACCAGCAAGGGTTTCTAAGTCTGTAACTTTACCTGGGCCAGGGCGGTAGGTCCCGAGGTGAAAACTCTCTGACTTAAGTTGCAGGAACGTCTTTTTCTTTTGTGCACAATAAAGGGTGTTGGTGATAGGAAACTGGTGTTTGGCTAAATTGCTGCATGGATAAAGGTTTGTAGGAACATGATCACCTGTGTCTTCCCTTCCACTACCCTAAATCGGAAGTATGTTGGTATTCCTTCATTGTTTTTGAGCCAAAACCTAGGAACTTCTGATCAAGTTTATCTGTGGGTGTATTTTAACAAATGGACTGCAGTAATTTAAGAAGGCAACTCACCACCACTTCCTCAAGGGCAATTAGGGATGGGAAATGAATACTGGCCTTGCCTGTGATACCATATCCATTAAACAAACAAAAAATCTTTTACACTTCATGAAAGATCTTTCCTTATTTTTGTATATGACATTAGCTGTTTCTGATTTTCTGATTAAAAGTTACATCAATGATGCGTCAACTCTGCCAAACATAACCCTTTACATCCATTCAGTTTATAGCAGCACTCTACATTGCTCCCTCTGCCCCGCCTCAGATCCAGCTCATAAAAGCCCATCCAACTCCTCAACTATAGAATTATTCTCTTCCCCTCATCTCTTCTCAGCACCCCTTACAATCCTAATAAAGCTGCAACTGTCCTCCTGCACACCTTACACCTCCCTAATTGATCTTGGTCCCTTCCCTTTTCCTATCCAATTAAAGCTTGTGTTCTCTTTCCCCCACCATTCAAGGCACTGCATTCTTTTCCCTCTCCTCTCACCTATGCTTTTGTTGAAATCGCTTTGCCTCATACCAAATATGTCAGCAAGAAATTCTGGGGGTTTGGAGTGATGTAAATATAATACAATGGACAAAATTTAATGGCTATCCTGTGGCTCTGTTGCCTTTTGTTTCAGCCCTGATTAGTCTCTGATCAGAAGGCTCATCGATAGACTTTTGCCCTATCACTAATTGAGGCTCTTCCATGAGCATTTAATGCCTACCTAAAAGCCTTATCCTACAGAAGGAACTATTCACCCAGTGGTGGATGGGCAATCTGCCATGCAGGATGCCCAAAAAGAAAACCTTTTGCATTTGCTTGCAGGTTCCTGGCACTTGGTGGGATTGGAGTGGAGGGGGTTGGGCGGGTGGGTTGGAGGGGAGTCCCTTGTTCAATGCCTGATTCTGTGCCTTAGCATTGGGAAGGAGTGTCTGCTAAGATCCACTTCCCATCCCTGCTGTTAACATCCTCCCTTGAGAGTTCCAATGTGCAGTCCTCCTTCCAACATCACTCACCTCTGGCCTGGTCCCTTCCTGATCCTGGGCCATGGGTGTGCACAATCACCTTGGTGGCGCTCTAACACTGCCAGTCACTGATTGGCCAGCAATCTCCTGATTAGTGGTCCTTGATCTCGAGGATAGACTATTGGTCTCCAGTTAAATGCTTGATTGGCCTCTCTGAAAAGAAGTGCTGCAAAATACTCACCAGCTTTCCAGCCAGTGGGTGAGACACTCATAGCCATTAAATTCTGCCCAAGGGATGAATTTTCAGTCTTTTGCAGAAAGGCTTCGTAATACAGGAGAAGAAAGGCATCAAGAAGGGTACTCAATGTCTTCCTGCTGCCTTAGAATCATAGAATCCATATAGTCAGAAAGACACCATTAAGTCAATTTGCCAACAGAGCATCTTATCCAGGCCTTATCATGGATATTGTTATCACTGGAAATATCAGCATCACTGGGTGGACAGTTGAGCTACTTAATGTCGCAATTAAGGGCTGCTTCTCACTCCTATCAGCATAACCTTGTGTCTTATGAAGAAAAATTGAGAAGGTTAAATCTAAATTTATTGAAGTTTAGAAGAATGAGAAGTCATTTTTTCATTCTTTCACAGGATGTGGGCATTGCTGCTAGGCCACTATTAATTGTCCATGCCAAATTGCCCTTGAGAAGATGGTAGTAAGCCACTTTCTTGAACCACTACAGTTTAATACATCCACAGTGCTGTTGGGAAGGGAGTTCCAGTATTTTGACTTTGTGACATTGACAGTCTTGCCTTCAATAATCACTAACGCTCAATGATCACCAGATAAGACAGTTCTTTCCTGTTGGTGAACACTTCAGCAGTCATGGTCATTTGGCCTCTGACCTTTGGGTAAGTGTTCTCCAAGATGGCCTTCACAACACAGAGTCACTGAGCAGAGACTGATAGCCAAGTTCTGCACATATGAAGATGGTCTCAACCGGGATCTTGGGTTCATGTTGCACTATCTGTAACCCCCCATGACTGGTCTGGATTTGCAAAACCTCACTTACTGTACTGTCTGGAGACAATATTCATCTCTTTAACGTATGCCTAATGTTCTTTCCACTCACATTGTCTACATCTTTAAAACTTGAATAGCAGGTTAGTCGTAAAGACTTGCATTCTAATCAGTAATCCGTCAACTGTGTGTGCTGTTATATGCTCTGTCTGAGGCCAGAACTCTCCATTCACCTGATGAAGAGGCAAACACCGAAAGCTTGTGAGTTTACAATCAAATATATAGGTTGGACTTTAACCTGGTGTTGTGAGACTTCTTACTCCAGTCTTAGAGGGCCAGAGCTGAAGGATCATAGACCATGGGACAGATGCATCTTGGCCTCCAGGGCTGACAGAGCCAGGTAACATCGGAGCTTCTAGAGCTCAGTCTCTGTGCACCCCTAGGGGTGAGAAAGGGCTAGAAGCCAATGCCAGAGCCATCTGCACAGAACGCTTTGGACTTCTGAGACTTTTCAATTTCCCCCCTTCTTCTTAGGACATTGTACATTAACTAAGAGGGCAAGGGTGAAGGTCACCAATAGTCATTTTTAATGACCAATCAAATTTACTGAAAGACAAAAAAGAGAACTACCTGAAACAAAAAACAAGATAGAAAGAAAACTTAAAAATATCAAACTAAAATGTGAATAAAGGGGAAGATAATATGCCCCAGCCCCTGCAGTGCCCAGAGAAAGGGCTCCACACTGCATGCTCCATCTCCACGGACACCCAACCGCAAACGTAGCTGTGGCAGAAGGCCAGACACCAGTACTGTGTACAGTTGCAGCAAGACCTCCCTGCTTTTATATTCTATCCCCTTCCTATAAAGGCCAACATTCCATTCGCTTTCTTGATCACCTGTTGCACCTGCAGACTGTGTTTTTCTGATTTGTGCACAAGGACCCCCAAGTCCCTCTGCACCGTAGCATGCTGCAGTTTTTCGACTTTTAAATAATAATCCCTCCTACTATTATTTCTACCAAAATGAGTAACCTCACATTTACTAATGTTATACTCCATCTGCCAAGTCCTTGCCCATTCACTCAGCCTATCCAGATCTCTCTGCAGACTTTCTACATCCTCTAAGCGATTTGCTTTTCTACTCATCTTCGTGTCATCAGCAAATTTCATTACCTTACACTCAGCCCCCTCCTCCAGATCATCTATGTAAATGGTAAACAGTTGAGAGCTCAGCACCAATCCCCGTGGCACTCCACTTGTCACCAACTGCCAGCCAGAGTAGCACCTATTGATTCCAACTCTCTGTTTCCTATTAGACAACTAATCCTGTATCTCTATCAACTTACTCCCAACTCTATGCACCCTAACCTTCTGCAGCAACCTTTTGTGAGGCACCTTATCAAACGTCTTTTGGAAATCTAAACACACCACATCCACTGGTTCCCCCTGTCTACCGCATTAGTCACATCCTCATAGAAATCCAATAAATTTGTTAAACACGACTTCCCCTTAACAAATCCATGTTGTGTCTGCTTGATCAAACTATTCTTTTCTAGCTGTCTCGCTATTTCTTCTTTGATGACTGATTCTAGCATTTTTCCAATTACAGATGTTAAACTAACCGGCATATAATTTCCTGCCTTCTTTCTGCTACTTTTTTAAAACAGCAGCATAACATTAGCCATTTTCCAATGTTCTGCTTCTTCCCCGGAGTCAGCTAATTTTGATAAATAATCAACATAATCCATCCTTCTCCGCATCAAGGGCCTGTAGATCAGGAACGTAGGGCTGAAGTGCAAACAAAACATCCATAAAAGGTTTTTAAGATAACTAAAAAGGGAGTGCAGCCTATATTAAAAAAACATAAACATGGTCCATGCACTAGGTCACCAGTTGTCAATCTTTTTGACGAATCAAATAAATTACATCAAATTAACTGAGCGACAAATTAAAAAGAGCAGTCCCCAAAAGAAGGCAACCACCCAATACTAAAATCAAAATGCAAAGGGAACTTAAAACATTAAACCAAAATGTGGTTAAAGGGATCAATAGTATGCTCCAACTCCTATGGTGCCCAACAAGCACAGAAGGCCTCCACAGTGCCCACATGCTCCTCTCCAGGGACACCCAGCCGCAAAACCAGAGAGGGGCAGACAATCAGGTCAGACGACGCCTTCAGTCACCCATTACCTGGACCTGTTGATGGCAAGTTTGACCAGGCCCAAGAGCTAAGTCCTCTGCCTTCCTCATCCCTCTCCGCTCCGGGGGCCCATAGTTCAGGAGCGTGGGACTGAAGTGCAAACAAAACATTCATTAAAGCTTTTTGAGGTAACTAAAAGGGAGTGCAATCTATTACACATAACTTAGACATGGTCCACGGACTCTGCAAGACTGCAAAAAGAGCATATCTCTTGGGAGCCTGTGAACCAGGTATGATTGTAAGGTACTGCTGCATGCATCAACCTCCAGCCCAGGCCTTCAAAAAATGGGGAGGATCCCTCTGTAGAAGCACCTCCACTAGGGACATCTGCTGCCAGATGGCAACAAGGTCCACCAAAATGTATTTTTTTGTAAACCATGCCAGAGTAACATCATGCCAGAGAGGTGGGAAATGCTAACAAGGGCAAAGATTGCTAATCAGATGGCAAGGTATGTAAAAACATGCAAATTTCATTAAGATGATTTTCAGTGTGTTTCCATCGGCACCAAAAAAACTTCGGTTGGGAGATACTATTGGGGTGGGAACACATATATGAATCGCGCGAATTGACCGATGCAAGTCTCTCTCAGCTCGCTGCGTTAAAAAACTAGTGCAGCAGGATAGGAGAACCATTCCCCTGATTTCTGGAGCTCCCTTGTTCCGTCCAGCTTCTCCTGGGTCTAGTTTAAAACTAATTCAAAAGTTCATTCTGTCCTAGGTCGGCCCCTGGTTGCTGAGAAACAACTTAGTTTTCCTTTAAATAGTTTTCCTATTTGCTTTCAAGTCATAAACATTTTAATTACATTGAAGAAACAGTTTAAAATGAAAATTAAAATGCATAGACATGCAGGGATCTTTATCATGAAATTAACTACTGTTTTAACCATTTTTTTATACAGAAACACAAAATGAAACTGACTTAAAGCTAATATCCTTAAATACTAACATAGATTATTTAAAATGACACCAGTTTCTTGACATTAGGCCACTTTTAATGGAAGGGCAGGGTGGGATTACCAACCCCCTGTCAGTCAAGGTTAGAAAATGGAGGGGTCCAAAATGGCAGTATCAGTACTTTACATAATGCGGGTTCATCTCAGGATGTTGGCTAGCAGAGACTTAGAGGGTCTTGAGTTCCTCTGCAACATTCCAATTATTGAGCAACATTCCAATTATCAAGTGATCTTGAACGATGTCCTTTATAAAGCATAGAAAGGAGGGCCAGTTGATGTTTCACATTCAGCCGAGTTCTGCAGTGTAACGAGTACAACAGTGCACATTAACATGAACAGTCAATAAAGAACATAAAACACAATGGGAAACCCACTGTGGCAGGGGGTTTTCTTCAGGGAACTGGCAGTTTCCACCAGTAGGGAGGGTCTGAAATCCCACCCAACATTTTTTCCTCCAGAATAAATGAATTTCCCTAGCTTTCCTATAACCATCAGTTTGTGATGACTATAGTGTGCTGTTTAAATGACTAAAACACAGTAAAAAGTCTCACAACACCAGGTTAAAGTCCAATCAGTTTATTTGATAGTAATCCCACAAGCTTCCAGAAACACTGTTCCTTCGTCAGGTGTGTGGAAGGTTCTGCTCTGATAGAGGCACACACAGTTTACAGAATACTGATTAGAATGCGAGTCTTTACAGATAATCTGCTATTTAAGTCTTAAAGATGCAGGCAATGTGAGTGGAATAGCATTACAGCATAGGCTAAAGAGATGTGCCAGGACAGTAAGTGAGATGTTGCAATTTCAAGCAAGTCATGGGGATTACAGATAATGTGACATGAACCCAAGATCCTGGTTCAGGCCGTCCTCATGTGTGCAGAACTTGGCCATCAGTCTCTGCTCAGCAACTCTGCGCTGTCACACATCGTGAAGGCTGCCTTGGAGAATGCTTACCTGAAGATCAGAGACAGAAAGCCCACGACCGCTGAAGTGTTTGCCAACAGGAAGGGAACAGTGTTGCCTGGTGATTGTCATAAGTGACTGAAAGCCAGTATTTAGTGGCATACCACAAGGATCTGTGTTGGGTCCCTTATTATTTGTCATTTATATAAATGACATTGATGACAATGTGAGGGTAAGATTAATAAGTTTGCAATTTTATCTTTAATAAGATTGGATAGGTGGTTAACAATGAGGCAGAGGATTTTGGATTACAAAAAGATGGTCAAATAAGTGGCAGATGGAGTTTAACCCTGAAAAGTGTGACATGATACATTTTGGAAGGAGTAATTTGACAAGAAAGTACTCAATGAATGGTAGGATATAGGAAGTTCTGTGGAAGAACAAGACCTTGGCTTGTGTGTACACAGATCTTGAAAGCAGAAGGGCATGTTAATAGGGTGGTGAAAAAGACATATGGGATACTTAACTTTATCAATCAAGGCATAGATTGCAAAAGCAGGGAAGTCATGTTGGAGTTGTACAGAACTCTGGTAAGGCCACAGCTAGAGTATTGTGTGCAGTTCTCGTTGCCACATTTATCGGAAGGATATGATTGCACTGGAGGGGGTGCAGAGGAGATTCACCAGGATGCTGCCTGGGATGGAACATCTAAGTAATGAACAGAGGTAGCATAGGCTTGAGCTGTTTTCATTGAAGCAGAGAAGATTGAGGGGCAAATTGATTGAGGTGTGCAAGATTATGAGAGACATGGACAGAGTGGATAAGAGGCAGCTATTCCTCTTAGTTGAAGAGTCAGTCATGAGGGGATATAGGTTCAAGGTGAGGGGGAGGAGGTTTAGAGAAGATGTGAGAAAAAACATTTTTAACCCAGAGGCACTGATGGTCAGGAATGTGCTGCCTGGAGGGTGGTAGAGGCATGTTGCCTCACATCCTTTATAAAGTATCTGGATGAACACTTGGCACATCATAGCATTCAGGGCTAAGTGTTGGCAAATGGGATTAGATGGGAATTCAAGTGTTTCTAATATATTGGTGCAGACTCAATGGGCCAAAGGGCCTCTTTTGCACTGCATGATTCTATGATTCATGCAAATAGATTTAGCTCTCTGACTAAGCTAGTCTCAATAATGATGCCACACAAATAAAGTGAAACCAAAGTAATATAAAATATTTAAAAGTTAAATTTAAGTTAAAAAATATATGAAACCTTTGTGCTCTCAAGAATTCTTATGTTTATGGTAATGGAGTTGGGCAGGAAAGTTGTGGACTTTGAGAAACCGGCCTGATTGTCTAGGAGGCTGTAGACTGCCTGTATCTGCTGGATAGTCACATTGACATTGGGTTTTAGCACTGAAAAGCCTCAACACCATAACACACGTCTCTCATGCAAGTAAGCCACAGCACTTTAAATTTTAATTGTAATTATATGGGACGAGCAGGAGCAAGAGAGTGGAACTTTATATTCTGCAGCATACCACTTAAATTCCATTCATGAGTTTTGCAGTCCCAAAATGTTAATGATAATATGCATTTCTTGCTATGTTGTAACAATAAACGTAAGAACATAAGAACAAGGATCAGAAGTAGGCCATCTGGCCCCTTCAGCCTGCTTCGTCATTCAATAAGATCACGGTTGATCTTTTTGTGGACTCAGCTCTATTTACCTGCCGCTCACCATAATCCTTAATTCCTTTACTATTCAAAAATTTATCTATCTTTGCCTTAAAAACATTCAATGGGGTAGCCTCAACTGCTTCACTGAGCAGGGAATTCCACAGGTTCATAAGTCTTTACGTGAAGAAGTTCCTCCTCAACTCAGCCCTAAATCTGTTTTTCCTTATTTTGAGGCTATGCCTCCTAGTTCTAGTTTCATCCACTAATGGGAACAATTTCTCTGTTTCTATCTTATCTATTCCCTTCATAATCTTATATTTTCTATAAGATCTCCTCTCATTCTTCTGAATTCCAATGAGTACAGCCCCAGTTTATCAGTCTCTCCTCATAAGCCAACCCTTTCAAATCTGGAATCAATCTAGCGAATCTCCTCTGCACCACCTCCAGTAAGGAGTTCAAAACTGTACACAAATTCCAGGTGTGGTCTCTTCAGCACCTTATACAACTGCAACATAATCTCGCTGTTTTTAAATTCCATCCCTCAGCAATGAAGGCAAAATTCCATTTGCCTCTTGAATTACCTGCTGCATCTACAAGCCAACTCCTTGAGATTTCTGCACAAGAACACCCAGGTCCCTCTGTACAGCAGCATACTGCAATTTTTTTACTATTTGAATAATAGTCCATTTTGCTATTATTCCTACCAAAATGGATGATCTCACATTTATTAACATTGTACTCCATCTGCCAGACCCTCACCCACTCACTTAGATTATCTATTCCCTTTGCAGACTTTCAGCATTCTCTGCACATTTTGCTCTTTCACCCATCTTAGTGTCATCTGTGAATTTTGACATACTACCCTTGGTGCCCAACTCAAAATCATCTACGAAAATCGTAAACAACTGCCGGCTCAACACTGATCCCTGAGGCACACCACTAATCACTGCTCGCCAACCAGAAAAACAACCATTTACCCCCACTCTTTGCTTTCTGTTAGTTAACTAATTCTCTATTCATGCTAATACATTACCCGTAACACTGTACACCTTTATCTTATATAGCAGTCTTTGGTGCAGCACCTTGTCAGATGACTTCTGGAAATCCAGATACACCACATCCACAGGTTCCTCACTGCCCATGTAATGTTCTCAAAGAATTCCACCAAATCAGTCAAACATGACCTACCCTTTATGAACTCACGCTGCATCTTACCAATGGGACAATTTATATCCAGATGTCTCGCTATTTCTTCCTTGATGACAGAGTCAAGCATTTTCCCTATCAGCCTCTGGTTCCCTGCCTTTTGACTATCTTTTTTAAACAGTGGGGTCACTTCTGCCGTTTTCCAATCTGCAGGAAGCACTCCAGAGTCCAGCGAATTTTGGTAAATTACCACTAGTACATTTTTCTCAAGGCATTTTCATAATATTTAGGTCAAATCAAACTAGTTAGTTCCAGAAATATCTCAATCTAAAACAGGATGTAGAGTTATTTATGACACACCTAAAACCCAGACCGCAAACATTAGATGTCTTACTTTCAGTAACAGTGATCAAAAACCTAATGCACAGTTTCAGTTTTTGATTGATTTTTAAATTAACTGAAAGGGTCTTTCTCAATCCCTCTCTTCCTAATTCGATGTCATAGTGCGAACTATCTTAAAAAGTTGCCGAGCTACTCCGAGATTTCATCCGTGCCCCAAATTGTCTTAAGGTATCTCAAAGCATAGTAAATGCCTCAAAAATTCTGTAAACGAAAGAAGTCAATCCCAGAGGAGATTAATTACCTTCCCAACAATGGCCTTTCGCACATCAAGAAGCATATTTTTTAAATTTACCAATTGTTCCTTCCCTTCCTAGGCCTCGCATCCATCACTGTACTCCCTTGGCGCCCTTCCAATTTTCTCACAGTGGACACTCATATATTTTAACTGTAAATTAATCCCATGTATTTAAATAATCCTGTCTACCACCTAGAAACAATATTTGTACTGGGATTCAATGATATCCAAGATTTTTATTCTGCACGGCCAAAGATACGGAAAGATCTGGAAATCCGGTCCCAGAAGGAAGACAAAGTGAAACGCAAGCGATGCAAAGACAAAGGGCAGGATTTTTCAGCCACTCCCGCCATCGGATCTCCTAGTTCCGCCAACGACGATCCCACACTGCAGCTTCCCCGGTACTGGAGAAACAGAGGAAAGACTGGTCGATCCCCTGCTGACCAATGGCGATGCCTCTGCAAAACATGCCTTCGGGCAGAACAGCACAGGGATAAAACCTGCACCCGGAAGTGGGCGGTCTTCTGCGCCCACCCTTGAAATAGACAAATTGAGTTTAGAGGGCTAATTTGAATCTTTCAGGTGGTGAACGTCCGCAAAGTCATTGTTGGAGAGCGAGATACTCAACCTCCGTGATCATTAACTGTGACCCGGAACATAGTCGCAGCCAGAAATTTAAAGGGCCAAGCAAATATCAGAATTTTAAGTTCACTGGAACTTAAAAGATTTGACAACTTGTAAGGGGATTGTGCATTTTTGTGAGATCTTATGAGTCTGAACTTTACCTTTGAGCAGAGGTGGCATTCTTTTTGAACCTGAACAAATTTTCCACATCCTTGCATGAAAGAGTTGTTGGGTGTTTCCCTGCAGGGATGCCAGAGCCATTAGAGTGAGGGAAAGCCAGGGAAGAAAGGCCAAAACCAATCCCTCAATTGTGACTCCTTAAGACTATGCCTGCATGTAATCTTGAACCAATGTGTGCAGTTGAATCTGGCAGGAACAACAGAAATCTAACCAAAATATACAGAATCATAGAATCTTTACAGTGCAAGATGCCATTCAGCCCATAGAATTTGCACCAACTTTCTGAAAGAGCATCTTGCCCAGTCCAGCACCCATTCTATCCCCATAACCCCATGCGTTTACCATGCACCCTAACATACTCATGTCTGCAAGGAGGTAACTGCAGAGATCAGCAGCATTGGATCGATGAGGTAAACATGATCAATATGTCAGATGAGGTTCAATGATCAAATGAAGCAGTCTAGGGTGAGTAAATCTTCAGTAGATGTTAGCTTGTGCCAGTATGCAACAGTGCAAATGCAGGAATAATGTGAGATTGGTTGAAGCACCAAGGAAGTGTGATGTATCAAAGACATTGCTGTCAGTGCCAATATCAATGGGCACTTACAGCTCTGGTGCACTTGGAGAATAATGGGTTGGCAGTCCGTACAGTAGGCTGCCTAAGCATTTTGCTAAGAATGCATTAGTGGCATGCTGTCCAATGAACTGACAGTATTAATAATTGCAATGTTGTGTACTTTGTCAGGAGAAGCTGGTCTTGAGGAGTGTGCTGAAGGTTCCGATGCTACGACTCTCACCAATTTTTACAGATCACTATAGAAAGCCTCTTTTCCAGATGTATCATAACTTAGTATGGTACCTGCTCTGACTAAGACTACAAAAAACTACAAAAGAACATAGTCCAGGCCATTACACAAACCAGCTCCCATCCATTGACTCCATCTAACTTCCTGCTCCTGAGAAAAGCAGCTAGCATAATCAAGCACCTCATGCACCCCAGGCATATTCTCTTATATGTTCTTCTGTTGGGGAAATAGATACAAAAATCTGAGATCATGTACCGATTCAAGAACAGCTTCTTCCCTGCTGCCATCAGACTTTTGAATTGACCTACCATATATTAAGCTGATTGTTTTCTACAACCTAATATCAGTGACTGTAACACTATATTCTGCACTCTTTCCTTTCCTTCTCCCCCAGGTATTCTGCGAATGGTATGTTTTGTCTGTATGGTTTACAAGAAACAATACTTATCACCATATCCAAATACATGTGACAATAATAAAACAAATCAAATCAAATCAGAGGTTGAGGTTTTGATGTTGTTGGAATCAGAATCATCCAGGTCCATTGACAGATGAATTTGAGGGAAGGCATGGGTCTGATGAGATGGCAAATGGCAGAAACTGATGGAAAAGGGGAGAAGTGGGAAGTGGGATGCAAGTGATGATGGAAGTAATAATGGAAGCATGAGGTAATGAAACTCAAAAATATTATCCTGACACTAAAACTTGGGGAAACTTCATAATCAGAAGCTTCATATGTTGGTACTAATGTATATTGTTTCCGCAGGAGTTTTTATGACGATGTGCATACAATCAATGGCTCACTGTAGTCTGGGGAAACCTGAAATTACCACAAGCCCTCCAACTCTATCTAGTTGACTCTGCTTGTCCAATGTGATGGAGACGTGATTCCTGCCCTTTAAAACATAACATAAGAACATAAGAAATAGGAGCAAGAGTAGGCCATCCAGCCCCTCAAGCCTGCCCCGCCATTCAATAAGATCATGGCTGATCTGCAGTGGTTCAGTACCACTTTCCCGCTTTCTTCCCGTAACCTTTAATTCCCTTGTCAATCAAAAACCTATCCACTCTTGACTTAAATATCTTCAGCGAGGAAGCCTCCACCACTTCAACAGGCAGAGAATTCCAAAAAAATTTTGGATGAAGAAATTTCTCCTCAACTCTGATCTGAACCACACCCTGCCTACTTTTGAGGTTGTGCCCTCTAGATCTGCTATCTTTGTTAAGCGGGAAGAGTCTCACAACCTCTACCCTATCCATCCCCTTCATTATCTTATACGTCTCTATAAGATCCCCTTTCAGCCTTCTAAACTCCAACGAGTACAAACCTAGCCTATTTAGTCTCTCCTCATAATCCAACGCCCTCATCTCCGGTATCAGCCTAGTGAACCTTCTCTGCACCCCCTCCAAGGCCAATATATCCTTCCTAGAATGCGGCGACCAAAACTGCACACAGTATTCCAACTGCGGCCTCACCAGTACCCTATACAGCTGCGAAAGTACCTCCCTACTTTTATATTCTATCCCCCTAGCTATAAAGGCCAACATTGCATTCGCCTTCTTGATCACCTGCTGCACCTGCAGATTGTGTTTTTGCGATTTGTGCACAAGGACCCCCAGGTCCCTCTCCACCGTTGCATGCTGCAGCTTTTCGCCATTTAAATAGTAATCCTACCATTATTCCTACCAAAGTGGATAACCTCACAATTACCAACATTATATTCCATCTGCCAGGTCCTTACCCTCTCACTCAACCTATCCAGATCCTCTGCAGGCTTTCCACACTGTCCACGCAATTTGCTTTTCCATTCGATGAAGACTTCATTGAAGACTTTGGTGCAGTGGCATGTAAAAGATTGCATTACACCACTGAGATCTTCACATGCTGCTTCATGTGAATGTTGCAAATAAGTTGAATGCTTCAGTGACCTTCAAAGGTACAGGCATCGACTGACTCTCACTTCAGTTGGGGAGATCTCCCCTGTAAGCATGTCAGAATGATGAGATTGTGCCTCTTGAAAGCCCAAACATTCTCCTGTGATGCCTCTGACATTTGCAATCAGCTTTGTTTTTGCCTGTATACTTGAGGGGCTGCATAAGTCCTTTTATGCCTCTGTTGAGGATGAATGACACCTTCATTAGCTCCTGGCGTTGTGCAGCTCTGGCCCCTTTATGCACCACCACCATCCTGGACCTCCTGATCTGCACTTCCTCTTCTCACTTGCCATCTCTACCTCCTCTTCATTCTCTTTACCAGAGGTTGTGTCTCTCTCCGAGACCCATTTTTTTCAACTATTTTAAAGTCTTGGTTGATGGACGAGGACAAAGTGAAACACACAGCAGGATAAAAGGCCTCTAATTAAGGCAAGTTTAAATGGCAACTCTGCTTCTTAAATAAAACAGCATCCAGCAGTAACAGAACTTTGGATTGCTAAAATTAAACTCAGGGTTCAGCTGACCCTTTTAAGCCTATTCTAACAAGCTGTCTCATTTTGAAAAAAGGAACCCCACATGGCTTCAAACAGACTCAAAGCATATTAATGCAGACATTATATTATTCCAGTCAATTGAGCTGTCAGTGAGCTTCAATACCTACTTAAATAAAATCTGAATGACTCAAGCGGGCTCCCAATTTCAAACTCCACCCACCAGCTCTATTATTTTAAACTGACATAATGACATCAGGAATGCAACCAAACGATGTCATGCCTTACAATAGCTCAACATGGGGAATGGAGGGAGTTGCAATTTCAGAATGTATTATAAAAACTGAAAGACAAAGGGAGGTAGAAAATCAGCAACACAGAATTGCTGCAATCTTAACATGAACAATGCTGCATTAGACCAATATTTTAAGCAATTTAGTTTTAGTCCACTTCTGACTTCAAACCCTTCTACACCAAAATCTCATATCCTACATTTCTCAACCTATCCCACCTAACCACCCTGCTGTATCTCTGACCGCAGATTATAAGGAATACTGCAGGAGAAACAGTCATCTCCTTCATAAAATATTGTACACACCTTACTTCATTACTTAAAACTAAAATCATGTATGCTATATTTTGCACGGATGTTTTATGTGCATGACAGCGTAGTGATTATATTACTGAATTAGTAATCCAGAGATTTGATCCCACTGGAGACCAGGCCAGAATTCTCTAGTCTGGATTGCAGCTGGGGTTCTCCAGCCCCGCTGCTGGGAATGGAGTGTTGGGTGAGTGCCAAATTTTTTGTTTTCACTGGCAGCAGTAGCAAAGAGTACAAGACTGAAGAATTCCAGCCCTATGCATTTGAATCCTACCATGGCAAATGGGGAATTTAAATTCAAATAAAACATTGGAATGAAGAGATAGCATCAGTAATGATAGGCATGGGCAGGATTATCCAGTCCTGCTGCTTCTGGGATCGACCATACATTAATCTAGAACCACAGCAATGTAGTTGAGTCTTAACTGCTTTCTGAAATGCTTGAATACAAGTCATTCAGTTGTATTTAAGACGGTATCTCACAGCTACGTTCACTAGGGGCAATTAGGGATTGATAATAAATGTTGGCCTTCTCAGAGATTCAGTCATTTCAGGAATTATTAAAATGACTAACAACATAAAAATTATTGCCAATTGCCCTAAAATTTTATATTGCTTCACAGTAATTTTGAAGTATATATTCAGCAACTTTCTCACATAGAACACATCATGATTTGGTTGAAATAACTACGCGTATCAACAATCTTCAGGCTCTGCTGAAACAGAGGAATGCAAAGCATAACTTTAGATAATTACCAATTGCGAGCTGCGTAACCATCAGTTCAACTTAGTCATAAACTGGTTCTTTCCATGGGTATTTTTTCAACTCTTGTTTATGAAACAGTACTTGTACGATTTTGTGCTGTTAAAATCAACAACACACCCGAATATGTTAATTTTGCTCAGAATTCTCTGTTCATGTGGTTAAACTGGCACAACTAAATGTCATTTTAAGCTAAAATCTACTGCAATCTGCATATTTTAAACACTGTTTGATATTTTCAGTCACAATCAACAGACATCATAAAAACATTTCCTACCTTGAAAAATAGAAGGTCTTTTCTTAGGACGCCTTAAGTGTATTTGCTCTGCATTCCTGTAGTGTCTATTACCCTTTTCGTAATTATCAGACCCCATCAAGAGTTCTAGTGGAAGGCTAACCTTCCGTCTTGAACTTAATTCATTCTGGTATAAATCTGCGGTATCTTTGTTCACAGAGTTCAAATTGCTATCGTCAAGTGCCATTGAAATTGACTTATCAAAAACACCAGGAACAAAGTCCAACTTCACATGGAAATGATTCTTAGAGGATCTTGTTTCTCAAACATATGTAAGCTCAACTGTCTGACTGTCTATGGTTTACCTCACATTCTTGTTAGGGCAGTCTAGTGAGTTAATGGGCGAGGTCTGTACAGGTGTAGAATTACAAAATAGTTTCTCCTAGCAGCAAAGAAAAGAAAGAATTAAATAATTGAGATTATATTCTTCACAAACAACTAAAAAGATGAAGAAATAATTTTAATATTTTAATTAATTTCAGGAATATTCTCAAAAAAGTATGATGGCATATTCTTTATGTACAAACGTTCCAACTACTCTACATGTCCTGAGATTCAGATGGTATGGCCCATCATTGAAATTTTAGTTCATCTATTTGTAGTTTTTGACTTCAACCATTAATATATTCTTGCAAAGTTCCAAATAATGGTAAGGTGCTAAAATATTATGGCAAAAGCAATCTAACAAATTCTTATGATTAACAATCTTATTAATAAATATACAATTATCTATATGATAGCAGAATGCAAGAAGTCTGTCACCAGCAATTTTAGTAAAGGCTCCAGGATTGGCAATAGAATCCACACCTGAAACTGGCACTGGATCCTTTGGCACCTTCATTCACTGAAAAGGAAAGAACAGTTCTGACTTGTATTCTTATTTCCCGTTTTACTGGTGTTCCGTTTTAGAGCATACAAGTGCAGCTGAGATCAATATTCTTATCTCCTCATTTTACTGTTTTTTCCTCAAGCATGCTGCATTCAGGATAACTAAGTCTACTTGTGACCGAACTAACGGTCCTTAGAGAAACTTCTGAAAGACATTACGAAAGAGCTAAGTTTTGTGGAGCTTTCAGATTTCATGGCAGTTCTGAAGACAATTTCGGCATCCTGTTTAAGTCTTTCTTGAATCTCAATCTATTCTCAACTGATAGCACCCTAAAAGCCACCAGCAATGTCGCAATGACCCAAAGTAAATATCCACTTGTCAATAAGCTGCCTGGAGATGTGCTGCAGATGTCTACAGCTCACTGGTTCAATTTAGATGAGGCCCAAGATCCAATTTCAATAGGAACATTGCCATAATTAATCCAACACAGAAGTGTTACCTGTGGCCAGTTTGTATTGGTACGCAGTTACATTCTAATTTCTGCCCCTTATTTCCAAGCGGAAAAGCCAAAGTCATACTGCCGTTTCCTTAGAACTCGCAATATTTAGATTTCAGCCTCCTGATTCCTCTCTACACGAAAATGGACATATTCACCAAGTGCTGTCTGGCCTGAGTATTGTACAATTTGCACATAGCTTTTCTAATCTAAAATATACAATTCTGGCTAAGCTATTCACACATGCACATTGGAAACAGAAGTTCCCCATATTCATATAGATAATTATGTTATGTTTTGGAACCCTGATGGTTGCCATCTGTGATCTTGTGTATCTAGAGAAAATGCTTCAGTGATGGAGGGAGTGAAAACTGAATAATATCAGGGTGCCAATGAGTATTGATAGGGATGCACTCAGTCAGGCAAGCGGAGAGTATTTCACCACATTCCTGACTTGTACCTTACCGATGAAGGACAGACTTTGAGAGTCAGGAAGTGAGTTACTTGCCACAGAATTCCCAACATTTGACCTATTGTTTTTGCCATATTTCTCATGGCCAAAATATTTGTAGGAGTTTCTAGGTTGTATACTTCTAAACACAAACCAAAAGAGGAAATAGATATTAATAATATTTAACGCTCCTGAACATCAAATAAAATAAACACTTAGAACTAAGAACAATACAGCACAGGAACAGGCCCTTCGGCCCTCTAAGCCTGCACTGATCATGCGTTCCTAACTAGACCATCTATTCCCAGTCTGTTCATGTGGCTATCTAGATAAGTCTTAAAATGATCCTACCGTGTCTGCCTCACCCACCTTGCTTGATAGTGCATTCCAGACCCCTACCACCCTCTGTGTAAAATACATCCCCATTATCTGTCTTGAATCTTTATCCCTTACCTTGAACTTGTGACCTCTTGTGTTGGTCATTTCTAACCTGGGAAAATCTTCCAACTGTTCACCCTACCTATGCCCTTCATAATTTTATGAAACTTCTATTAGATAGCCTCTCAACCTCCGTCTTTCCAGGGAGAACAATCCAGCTTACTCAATCTCACCTCATAGCTAATACCTTCCATACCAGGCAACATCCTGGTAAACCTTTTCTGCACTCTCTCCAAAGCCTTGTAGCAATCAGAACTGAACGCAGTATTCCAAATGTAGCCAAACCAATGTAATTGCAACATCACATGCCAATTTTTATTCTCTGTGCCCGTCCAATAAAGGCAAGCATGTCATATGCCTTTTTCACCACCTTTTCCACATGTGCTGCCACCTTTAAGGGTCTGTGGACTTGCACACCCAGATCCCTCTGTATATCTATACTCCTAATAGTTCTGCCATTTATTGTATAGCTCTCTCCTGCATTAGATCTATCAAAATGCATCACTTTGCATTTATCTGGATTAAATTCTGCCATTTCTCTGCCCAATTTTCTAGCCTATGTCCTGCTGTAATCTCTGACAATGTTCATCACTATCTGCAACTCCAGCAATCTTTGTGTTGTCCGCAACTTACTAATCAGACCAGCTACACCTTCTTCCAGATCATTTATATATATCATAAACAGCAGAGGTCCCAGTACAAAGCCCTGTGGAACACCACTATTCACAGACCTTCAATCAGAAAAAGACCTCTCCACTTCTTTCCTCTGTCTTTTATGGCCAAGAGGAAAGCAGTGGAGGGGTCTTTTTCTGTACCCATCTAGCTAGTTCACCTTTGATGCCATGAGATTTAACATTTTGCATCAGCTTGCCATGAGGATCTTGTCAAATGCTTTACTAAAATCCATGTAGACAACATCCACAGCCGTTCTCTTGTCAATCATTTTTGTCACCTCCTCAAAAAACTCAACCAAGTTTGTGAGGCATAACCTCCCTAGTACAAAACCATGTTGTTTATCGCTAATGAGACTATTCAGATCTAAATGTGTATAGATAGCTTAGATCCTGTATATGCCACAACTGGAAAGTCTCATATAGTTTGGTCCGCATCAAACTAGACAAGAAGAAACTGAAAATCTACAGGGTTCTTCTGTTTATGCCACTTAATTGTCATTCTGTTGACCACTTATCAATATTTGGGGAAGAGTTTGCAATAACACTTGTAGAACTCAGGCCCAAAATGTTTTGCAAACCTAATGAAACCATCTAAAAAATGAATCCCAGCCTTCCACAAATAACCCACAAACAGATTATTGCTCAACAATACAAAAGGTTAAAAATATTGTTTTGAAATTGATTTGCACAACACCCTTAGGAATGCAGGAACTCCCAACAAGAACTTGCTGATACTAACTGGGTTTGTAAATACAGCAACATGGTGATTTGATTAAGATTAACAGATTAAGAGAATCTTTGCAATTCAATCAGTGGCTTTCTCTAATAAAAAGCAAATTTAGAATAATCTCTACCTGAAAAGTTGGACATAACTTGCAATCAAAAGCTTTCACTTACACTCATTTGGTATCAATTGCGCACCAAGGCAATTATTTAGCTATAGCTATCATATAACATCAATTGCACTCAAAAATAATCATTTAGCATCAATTACATTCAATTAGCTATCATTTAAAATTACAAGTACCATAACTTACATTAATGTCATCAATTGCTCCAAACCACAGCACTCAAACATTTGCAATTAGTAACATTACTTAAATGAAAATTATCATAGAATTTACTTTCTATATTCCTGAATTTTGATAGCTTCAAACATCTTGATGTTGAGCTAACTTTAGAAAAAAATCAGATCCTATTTTGATGAGATACTATCATGTTTTCATTTATAACTTGTATGTTGTGTGGCATAACCCTGCACACAGTTTACCCCATCCCACCACCACCCCTTTTCCCTGCTTGCATCCCTCCTCCATCACTGATGCCAAATAATTTTCTCTGCAACTGGCCCCCATGAGCAATTTCTTTTCACCTGCCCCATTTCCCCCTGAGAGATGAAGAGAAATCCTGGAGGAATTTTCTCCTGTCCCAGCAGAAAGGCCTTTCATCCTTTGTATTTGTTTTAATAAATGTAAACACACATGCCAGATAAGACACCCCTTCTCTAATCCCCAGGTTATAGTAGCTTCCTCCCTCCGCTCCTCACTCTCACTCATTTTCCCTCCCCTACCCTATTTTCTCTTCCCCATTTTTCCTCCATCCCACACTTATACCTGTTTCGTGTTTACTTCTCCACCAACAACTAGAAATTTCCATTTACATGACAAGCTAGAGATTGGAAGTGACTTTTTCTGGTCTGTCCAGCTACAACTTTGAAGCAGACACAGGAACAAGGAGGACTGTTAGACTGAACTAAGTCTTCAGAAGGCTTGGAGTAGTGTGGAAGGCCCTAGACTAGGAGGTGGAGAGAGGTCTGGAGAGTGGAAGAGGCAAGAGTTCAGAGGGCCTAGGCGCAGACGTACAGAGTTAGGGAGGCTCTGGAGCACCCTGGCAGCAGCGAGGCCCTGGTACGTCCCAGCCTCAGTGAGGCTCTGGAGCAGCAACAAGGCTCTGGGTTGCCCTAGCAGCAGTGAAGCCCTGGATTGCACTCGTCACAGCAAGCCTTTGATGTAGCAATGAAGCTCTCGAGCAGCTCATCAGCAATGAGACCCTGAATCACCCTAGTAGCACTGAGGCTCTGAAACATCCCAGCAGCAGTGGTGCTCTGAGACAATCCAGCAGCGGCAGAGCTCTAAAGCAATCGAGCAACAACGATACTCTGGACTATCCCGCGGAGGGATTCTGGGGAGCCCAACAATGGTGAAGCCCCAGCAGCTGTGGGGCTCTGGGGAGACCCAACAGCAGCGGGGCACTGGGAAGCCTATTTTCTAATTTTGAGCAGGCATGGGTAGCTTCGAGCACACATGGATATCACTTCTAAGTGCTCTTGATAGATTTGACCACACTATCAAATTTGATGTCAAATTTAAATTTTTATGTCAAATTAGAATTGAAAGCATTGAGTACACTTGAAAGCAGAAATGATATTGAAGTTTTTTTATTCATTTATGGAATTTGGGCATTGCTGGTTAGACTACCATTTATTGCCCATCTTTAGTTGCCCAACAGCAGCAGGGCTCTGGAGAGACCCAGCAGCAGTGAGACTCTGGAGCACTCCAGCAGCAGTGGGGCTCTGAGGCATTCCAGCAGCAGCAGCAGAGTTCTGGGGTGCCTCAGCAGCAGTGAGATTCCGTGGAGAATTCTGGAATGATAAAACTGTGGAAGATTTGTAAATTAGAAGGAAAGAGGACAAAAGGTTTGGAGACTTTAGGGAGAGAGGGAAGAGACTGGAGAGTGACAGAGATGACACTGGAGAGTGAGACTTTAGATCCTGATACTGAATATGTGGTGTGGGGGAGAGTTTAGATCCTGAGACTTAGGCAAAGAAATAATTAGACCTAAGACTGATTTTAGGATATTGCTGGGGGATGGGAAAATTTACAGCCTTAGGTCTGAGGGCTGGAAGGGTAGAATGTAAAGACCTGGAAGCTTGAATTAATTAAGAAGTGATGGGATCAAGTGGTGCTCTCAAACAGGTACCAAGTAATGGAATGATATTTTTGGTTAAATTAAAAATTGAATAAATCCTCCCTTCATTTAAATAATTAAATTCCATCAGTAGGATCTTGAGCCCATGTTTGCCATAGGATTGGCCGTGGGTACTCAATATCTGGTGAAACCGGGAAGCCAGAAATCTCACCAGCAAGATCACAACTTTGATTTTTGCTGCCCCTTACTGGCAATGTTTACATACATTACATTGCATTTGGATATAGTTAAAGCTCTCCCTCACCTGTCAGATATTGAACCCTCGCCGTGTTTTCAAACTGCACCATTTATAACAGGTTCACCCAGACATGAACCTATTTTGGAGATTCCCCCTAGGGGTGTGAAGGTAAGTATAGCCCCTGGAGAAGAGAGGCATGATGTGGAGATGCTGGCATTGGACTGGGGTAAAACAGAAAGAAATCCCACAACACCAGTTTGAAGTCCAAACAGATTTATTTTGCACTGGCAATGCCCCCTGGCACTGTCCCTTGGCACACAGTTGGCACCAAGCCAATCTTGCAGTGCCAATCTGGAAACGCTAACCTGTGCCACAGGTGAATACCGGTGGGTGGCTTATGGGGGAGGGATTCAATCATGTGGTGGTGGGGTGAGGAGATTTTTTTTGCTTTGATTGGGGTGTCCTTTAAACATGGCATCTGATCTCAGCGCAGCAGAACTTTGTCAGCGTGTTGAGGTACTGCCCTCTTTTGTGACAGACTGTGTTAAGATCTGGAGATAAAACTGGCCTGTTTCTTTGGAGAGAACCCTGCTGTTTTTTTCTGCTGGAACCAACAATCTGCCATTTTTTGGTAAGATTTCTCCCCTTGTATTTTTCAATAAAGGTTGTGAGCCTATTTTCTAACTTTGAGCAGGCATGGGTAGCTTCGAGCACACATGGATATCATTTCCAAGTACACTTGATAGCTTTGACCACACTATCAAATTTGATAACAAATTCAAATTTTTACGTCAAATTAGAATTGAGAGCATTGAGTACACTTGAAAGCAAAAATGCTTAAAGTTTTTTTTCATTTATGGGATTTGGGCGTTGTTGGTTAGACCAGCATTTATTGCCCATCCTTAGTTGCCCTTCTGCAGGTGGTGGTGAGCTGCCTTCTTGAACTATAGTAGTCTATGAGATACAGGCACACCCACAGTGCTGTTAGAGAGATAATTGCAAGATTTTGACTCAGTGAAGGAACAGCAATATATTTCCAAGTCAGGATAATAAGTGACCTGGAGGGGAACTTTCAAGTGGAGGTGTTCCCACTTGCTGCTCTTATCCTTCTAGATGCTAATGGTCTTGCATTTGGAAAGTGCTGCCTAAGGATAGGGATATATAATTCAGTTCAAAAGGAATCCATTCTGCCCATCATATCTGTGTCAATGTTGTGAAAGAGTAATGAGTTCCATTCCCCTTCTCTTCCCCATCGCCTTCTATATTTTGCCTCTTTGTGTCTAATCCACCACATCACTCCTCATCAAACCTCTGCTTCTCTTAAACAGAGCACATTAATTAGCAAAGGCAGTGTCAGTAATCCTACTTCCAGACAGATCAAGCAAAAGCAAGACAGAGAGCAAGGGAAGTCCAGATTAAACAGCATTTAATTCAATGCAAGAGGCCTGATGGGCAAAGCAGATGAACTCAGGGCATTGATGGGTACATGGGACTAGGATATTATAGCAATTACTGAAACATGGCTAAGGGAGGGACAGGACTGGCAGCTTAATGTTCCAGAGTACAGATGCTATAAGAAAGATAGAACAGGAGGTAAGAGAGGAGAGGAAGTTGCACTTTTCATTTGGGAAAGCATCATAGCCATACTGAGAGAGAATATATCATAACCACTGAATCTAAATGAGTAGAATTGAGAAATAAAAAGGAAGAAATCACTTTGATAGGATTGTACTATAGGCCCCCAAATAGTCAGCAGGAATTTGAGGAGCAAATGGGTAAGGAGATTATAGATAGCTCCAAAAAAAAGAGGGTGGTAATAGTCGGAAATTTTTGTTTTCCCCAACATTGACTGGGATAGCCATAGTATTAGAGGGTTGGATGAAGAGAAATTTGTTGAGTGTATTCAGGAGGAATTTCTCATTCAGTATATGCATGGCCCAACTATACAGGGGACAAAACTTGACTTCCTCTTGGGAAATAAGGAAGTGCAGGTGACAGAAGTGTTCATGAGGGATCACTTTGGAACTAGTGACTGTAATTCTATTAGTGTTAAGATGGAGAATGATAAGTCTCTCCCAAAAGTTAATATTCTAAATTGGGGCAAGACCGATTTTGATCTTATCAGGCAAGAACTTCCAAAAGTTAATTGCGGGAATTGTAGGAAGGAAAATGGGCGTTTGGTAAAGGGCATGCTTTTAAAAGTGTGTTAATCAGGGTTCAAGGTAAACACATTCCTCTTAGAGTCAAGGACAAGGCTGGCAGAAGTCAGAAACCCTGGATGACTTGGGATATTGAGACCTTGGTCAAGAAGAACAAAGAGGCACATGACGTGCATAGGCAACTGGGATCAAGTGAATGTCTTAAAGAGTATAGGGGGTATAGGAGTAGAGTTAAGATAGAAATCAGGAGGACAAAAAGGGGACACAAAATTATTTTGACAGATAAGGCAAAGGAGAATACAAAGAGCTTCTATAAATACATAAAGGGCAAAAGAGTAACAAGGGAGAGAGTAGGGCCTCTTAAGGATCAACAGGGTAATCTGATCCACAAGAGATGAGTGAAATCCTAAATGAACATTTCTCATCAATATTTACTGTTGAGAAAAGCATGGATGTTAGAGAACTTGGGGAATTAAATATTGATGTCTTCAGAAGTGTACATAAGACAGAGAAGAAGGTACTGGAAGTCTTAAAGCGCATCAAAATAGAAAAATATGTGCGACATGATGAGGTATATCCCAGGACGTTGTGGGAGGCTAGGGAGGAAATTGTGGGTTACCTAGCCAAGATATTTGAATCATCAATAATCACAGGTGAGATGCCTGAAAATGGGAGATTGGCAAATGTTGTGCCTTTGTTTAAAAAGGGCTGCATGGGAAAACCTGGGAACTCCAGGCCAGTGAGCTTCACATCTGTGGTGGCTAAATTGTTGGAAGGTATTTTGAGAGACAGGATCTACAGGCATTTAGAGATGCAAGGACTGATAAGGGACAGTCAGTATGGCTTTGGGAGTGGAAAATCATGTCTCACAAATTTGATTGAGTTTTTTGAAGGGGTAATCAAAAAGATAAATGAAGGCAGTTCAGTACATGTTGTCTATGTGGACTTTAGCAAGGTCTTTGACAAAGTACCATATGGTAGGTTATTATATAAAGTTAAATCACACAGGATCCCGAGTGAGATATCTAAATGGATACAAAATCAGCTTCTTGACAGAAGTCAGAAAGTGGTTGTAGAGAGTTGTTTTTCAAACTGGAGGCTTGTGACCAGCGGTGTGCCTCAGGGATCAGTGCTGGGCTCACTGTTATTTGTTATTTATATTAATGATTTGGATGAGAACATAGCAGGCATGGTTAGTAAATTTGCGTATGACACTAAGATTGGTGGCATATTGGACAGTGAAGAGTTATCTCCAACTGCAATTGATCTTCATCAATTGGGCCAGTGGGCTGATGAATGGCAGCTGGAGTTTAATTTAGACAAATGTGAGGTGGTGCATTTGGTAGGGCAGGACTTACTCAGTTAATGGTCGGGTATTGGGGAAGAGTTACAGAACAAAGAGATGTAGAGATATATGTTCATAGCTCCTTGAGAGTGGTGAAGAAGGCATTCGGCACGTTTGGTTTCATCGGTCAGAACACTGAATGCAAGAGTTGGGATGTCTTGTTGAAGTTGTACAAGACATTGGTAAGGCCACACTTGGAATACTGCGTGCAATTCTATTATAGAAAGGATATTATTAAACTAGAAAGAGTGCAGAAAAGATTTACTAGGGTGCTACCGGGACTTGATGGATTGAGTTATAAGGAGACGCTGAATGGACTGGGACTGTTTTCTGTGAAACTTAGGAGCTGAGGAGTGACCTTATAGAAGTCTATAAAATGATGAGGAGTATAGACAAGGTAGATAGTCAATATCTTTTCCCAAAGGAATCTAAAACTAGAGGGCATAGGTTTAAGGTGAGAGAGGAGAGATGCAAAAGTGTCCAGAAGGGCAATTTTTTCACACAGAGGATGGACAAGCTGCCGAAGGTAGTAGTAGAGGCAGGTATAATTTTACCTTTTAAAAAGCATTTAGATAGTTACATGGGTGTGATAGGTATAGAGGAATATGGGCCAAATGCAGGCAATTGGGATTAGCTTAGGGGTTTTAAAAAAAAGGGCGGCATGGACAAGTTGGGCCAAAGGATCATGCTGTAAATCTCTATGACTCTATAACTTTGTCTTCTTTTTCTCTCTCTCCCTTTAGATCATAAGGTCCTCAGATCTGTATTTGAAAACAAATTAATAATGTATCTCTTTTATAGTCAAACAACACATCCTCCATTTTCACTTATTGTGTGGCCAATTTATGCAAGTGCGCAAGGCTTCACTTTTTTTGCATAGCTATGGATGCATGGTAACTTAAAAATACTTAATTGTTCGTGGCCCACATGGGACCTCTAACATCACTGTGTAGCCCCAGAATTTAGAAGGAACATTACAGTCGAAGTAATTTTTGCAAAATTATTATTTTCTCTTATGGTAGCTGTTTTGATCTTCTGCCTACTTTTCCAACATAAAGTCAAGGTTGAAAAAATTCCTATTCTACCTCTGGAGTTCAACCTTTTAAGTTTAAAAGAGCAGCTTTTGTCAGCTGAAAGCTCTTAGGAGATCTGCTAAGACTTTGAAAAACCTCCAGATCTTACTGGAAAAAAGCTAATCAATCTTAGGGGGCATTGATAATGCTGCTGTACTATTTTTTTCTTTGAGTCAAAGGTCCTCATGCATATTTACCTTCAGCCTGGTAACTGTTTTTAGGCAACCTAGGAACGTGTATGTGCCATTCTAGGAGGCAAACCAGAGTAGCCACCTCTGAGCCACCATTACAAATGTAGGTTAGTAAATTGAAGATACTGATAACCTCATCCATAATTTAGTATATGTTGGCATCCTTTAGTTTGGGGGGGACTTGGTATCCACTCCTTGTTCATAGCAGCACTGCAGGATCATTAGAAATTGACTGCACAAATTCAAAAGGTTGGTGGTGTTGTGGATAGTCTGGAGGGATGTCAGAAATTGCAGCAAGACATAGATAGGATGCAAGAATGGGCTGAGAAGTGGCACATGGACTTCAACGCAGATAAATGTGTATGGTCCATTTTGGCAGGACCAATGGAATGAAGAAATACAATATCAAGGGTAGGAGTCTTAGCAGTGTTGAGGAGCAGAAGGATCTTGGGGTCCGGGTCCATAGGACTCTTAAATCGGCCTCGCAAGTGGAGGATGTGGTCAAGAAGGCATATGGTGTACTGGCCTTCATTAATCAAGGGGTTGACTTTAGGAGTTGGGAGGTAATGCTGCAACTTTATAAGACCCTTGTCATACCCCACTTGGAGTACTATGTGCAGTTCTGGTCACCTCACTACAGGAAGGATGTGGAAGCTATTGAGAGAGTGCAGAGGAGATTTACAAGGATGTTGCCTGGATTGGGAGGCATGCCCAATGAAGATAGGTTGAGGGAGCTACGTCTCTTCTCCCTGGAGAAGGTTGAGAGGCGACCTGATTTATAAAATGTTGAGAGGAATAGATAGGGTGGATTCTTGGAGACTATTTCCCAGAGCTGAAATGGTCGATATGAGAGGACACAAGTTTAAGGTGCTGGGCAGCAAGTACAGAGGAGATGTTAGGGGTAAGTTTTTCACTCAGAGGGTGGTGAGTGAGTGGAATCGGCTGCCAATGATGGTGGTGGAGGCAAACTCGCTGGGATCTTTTAAAAGATTTCTGGATGAGTACATGGGATTAAATGGGATTGGGAGTTACAGATCGTTCTATGGCCTAGTAGGTATGGGTATGATCGGCACAACTTATGGGCTGAAGGGCCTGTTTGTGCTGTAGTGTTCTATGTTCTTAAAACGCTTTGTAGCTAAGCAGCAGTTTAACTGGTAGACACAAAAGAATCCTGCTAAATAATTTAGAAAATATAAGGTGAAATAATATGCTGTGCTGGCAGCATTTCAACTTTCGGTTCTACATTCAGAACACAGAAAATGCTGATTGAGCCTCATAAATTAAGAGGTAGATCTGAGGCTTTCATCTCAATGAAAGATAGAGCTCAGGGTTCTGGTCTCTGTGATAATTATCCATGACCTGGAACAAAGCCACACCAGCCCTCTAAAGGGCCCCTTGACATGGGATAATATCAAGGTGGCCAGATGACACCGGATTGTGTGAAGCCTCTCTGGCAATTTTGTACTTGTGCAGGCATGTAAGGTAAGGTAATTTGAATTGTAATGTGGAGTAATGTTTCTCAACCTTGACACTCTTCATAGCCAACATAATTTTTAAACCTGAGAGAACTTTCCACATCTTTATATATCGAGATAGCACAGCTGCTACATGTTTCCATGCCATTGTAGCAAGGACAGCAACGAGCTCGAAGGACCAAGTCAGTCCTTAGATTCTGTGAGGGCTCATTTAGAGCTCTCTTGCATGTAGTCACAGACGTAAATGAACAGCTGATGTCAAACCCAGGTAGGGAAAGAAGATGAGCCAGATGTTAGCAGTGTGGAAGAAAATGGCTGCAGTAATTAACAATGTCAGCTTTATGAGGAAACCAAAGGTTAGCATTTCCAGATTGGCACTGTAAAGTTGGCATGGTGCCAACCTGGCAGCAACTTGTGCCAAGGAGCACTGCCAGTGCACTGCCTAGCCATGTTCCTCTTCCCCAGAGAATAAGCGAAGACTGGGGGGATAGGATCTGCTAATGATAATCGTAGGCCATCTGGAAGCTCCGCAAGTAGAAATCCACCCTGTGAATGAAGATACAGGACATCCAGCAGCAGCCTTTCTGATAACATGAGTACAGTTAATTGCCCCCTACATTCTGGGGAGATTTACAATCACCTCAAATCCTTGGACTCTGGACATCTTGTGTAAAGGAGATGTAATTCCCTGCCCTTTAGAAAATTGCATCAGCGAAGGCTTTCATGTAATCCCCTCAGCTGGTTGTGTGATGCTACTGAGGTCTCCACAGGCTGCTTGGAAGCAGCATATTATGAAGAAGTTGAGTACACCAGGTTTGACTTGATTTATTATTGTCACATGTATTAGTATATAGTGAAAAGTATTGTTTTTTGCATGTGATACAGACAAAGCATACTGTACATAGAGAAGGAAAGGAGACCATGCAGAATGCAGTGTTATAATCATAGCTAGGGTGTAGCAAAGTAGGTCCATTCAAAAGTCAGATGCACCAGAGAAGAAGCTGTTTCTGAATTGGTTGATAAATGTCTTCAGACTTTTGTAGCTTTTTCCCATTAGAAGGCGGCAGAAGAGATTTTGGCTGGGGTACTTAGGTCTTTAATTATGCTAGCTGCTTTTCTGTGACAGCAGGAAGTATAGTCAAAGTTTATAGGTGGGAGATGGTTTGAGTGATGGATTGGGCTTTATTCATGACTCTTTGTAATTTCTTGCAATCTTAAACACAGCAGAAGCCATATCAAGCTGTGGTACAACCAAAAAGAAGGGTTTCTATGGTGCATCAGCTACCTTCATGGTAACAAGTATTGGATGCCCCTACGCAGTTGGAGATCTCCCCTGTGAGCATGCCACAAAGTGATGTGATGCTGGATCTTGATAGCCTGAGTCTTTGGCATTGTCTCAGTCAATTACAGATATCTCAATCTCTGTCTGTAGTCTCCAGGGGCTACATAAGACTGTTCCACACTGAGCATTTCTGAGTGCCTGTTGATCCTCAGAGACTGGTGCTGCTCTGTCCCCTTCATGCAATGCATCCTGGATCTCCCACACTGTCCTACTTCCTTTCACTCTCCTCAATTTCTTCATCCTCCACTCCTCCTCACTGGAAGTTGTGACTTTATAGCCTGGGAGGTGGACAGGAGTAAAATACAGCATTCAGCAGAAAATCACACAGCAGAGAAAAGGCCTTTATCTCAGAATATCAAAGTAGATACCTGCTCACTTAAATGAGTATGCCCTACAGATAATAATGAATTACTGAGACTCTGCTCCCAGCTGCAGCTTTTAAACTCACCCTAGCAAGGAAACCTCCCCAAATGGCATTATTCTGAATTCGGAAGTGTACTATTGCACCAATTGCAACCCTAATTAATACTTTTATATAAAATTTATGTAACAGAGATAGACTTCTGACTTTTGACTATACGATACGCTGTATTATTTGGAAACCCAAACCAACATCATCATGCCCGATATTATGTTCTTGCCGTGATACTATGCTTTTAATAAATATATTTCTAACATGTTTCTTGTGGGGGTATGTTTAAAATTTAGCTCTGTTTTGCATGTTGCCTCTTTGTCTAAAATTTTTTAAATTGTAGCTAAAAGAATGGGATAGGTAATTGGAACACTTGTTTGAAGCTGAGCAAATGCATTTGTGTGTTTACTTAGGTTTCCCATGGGGTTTCAGAGTAGAATTTTGATTAGGTTTATTGACAGGGACCAAGCCATATGCTGAATGGGAGGAATTTAGATTGCCGTTCCTCTTTCATTTTAAAACAAGCAGTCTCTCTCTCTCTAAGCTAAGTATAACAATATAAGCCCATGTTTTGCTAACTGATTTTGAAGACAGTTTTAAGTCTGTGAGAGGAATTTTCCTTGAATTGGAATTCATAGAGATAGACCAGTAGTTAAGAAATGTATCTTTCCATTTTTCAGTTACACGCTAAGTTAATTCATTTATTTCAGTTAAACTGTATTAAATAGTTGTTAAATAAGGTTTGCTTTGCTAAAAGCTTCTCTGTGCATCAGCAGAATCACATCTACAGTGAAATACTAATGCCAAAATAACAAAGTGCTGGGGTCTAGACTGACTTCATAATATACCTTGGGGTTTCTGATCTGATATCCTAACAATTCTAAGATAAAAGAAAATTGCTGCAGAAGCTGGAATCTGAAACAAAAACAGAAAATGCTGAAAAATCTCAGCAGGTCTGACAGCATCTGTGGGGAGAGACAGAACATTGGCTCTGTTCTCTCTCCACAGATATTGTCAGACCTTCTGAGATTTTTCAGCATTTTCTGTTTATGTTCCCCTATGTGAAAATCATTCCTGTTCTGAGAACACATTATTCAACCCATGATTCGTCTTTGGGAAATCATTCACAGGTTCGCCATTCATTCAGAAAAATATAGCTGACTTTAAAAAGGAAAACTAAATATTACTGAAAAAGATTCCCTTTAGAAGCAGTGCTACTCAGATACACAGAGGGTATTCTAGTATACCGCTCATTTACATTAAAGTGAAGGTCTTAACATTTAACACATCTTTAAAGGTCTGATTTTGCAGTTTTGGTGTGAGAGGTTTTCCAATTTTAAATTTTCAATTTAAAGATGAATGGCTAACATAAGGACAAATATTTATTTCAGCTTTATCAAATGTCAAAATCAATTTCACATATCTGTGAACATCATCAAAAGCTAAGATATGAACAAAGAAAATGTCAGGTACAAAAGGTGAAAAGAAAACAATATGGAGGTCAAAAAAATTTGTGAACAATGGATGAGTGATGCAGCAGATATCCCTTTGTTTCAGAGATCAATTCATAAATATACATTTACAAAGGAAAAGGTGTGGATTGTTCTGTTTGGTATTTCTGAGCACTCTTCCCTGAGGAAATTACACATCAGTTAAGCAAAGAAGCAGTATGCAATTACAGTAGGCTTTTCACAGATTGTCCAAAAGTTGCTTGCAGTGAAGTGTTCCATCTGTATTTCCTGTGTATATGCTGGACACAGATTACAACTCATTCTAAAGTACAATCATGCTTCAAACCCCAACTCTTCAATTTACTTTAGATGTTAGTTTTGGCTCAATTCCTCTCAGTCAAAGGCTTGTAGGTTCAAGTCTCATTTCAGAGGATTGTATATACAATCTAGGCTGCCACTTCTTTGCAGTACTCAGGGAATCACGTATTGTTAAAAGTGACATCTTTCAGGTGAGATGTTAAACTGAGGTCATCTTTCAAGACTTAAGATTCCGAGGCACAATTTGGACAGGAGCAGGGGAGCTCTTTCAATGTCCTAGGCAATATTTGTCCCTCAGCCAATACCAACAAAAGAAATCACTGTTTGTGGGAAACTGTTGTGCTGAAATTGGAAGTCTTGTTTTTCTAACAATGATGACACTTCAAAGTAATTAGTTAACTGCAAGAGGATTTGAATAAAAAAAAAGTCATGAAAAACACTATACGAATCTAAGTCTTTATTTTTCTTTGCATGCTTTCCCTTTGTTCCCTGGCTTTGGGGATGCGCATGGGGCACAGGGGACTGCAGAATGGGGCTTCGATGGCATCAAACACTCCAGCACTCCATTTTCAGCACAACCCTAAGGATGCTGAAGCACCAATCTAGAAGAATATCATTGACTCTATAGAAGTAGCAGTTGCTGTTGTCTCTCAGAATGACAACATGCCTGCTCTCGCATCAGGCACTCTTCTGGTATCCACATACCACATGTATACTGCCTATGTATATAACACTGAATTTGTCTAAATTAAGTATTTGTCAGTCATAGGCCCATTTTTCCAACACAACTTGATCTGTCTATGGCTGATTCTCTTGCCTAAATCTTTGTGCTATTCATAAAATTGCAGATTACTCCCCCAATTCTCACACTAAAGTTGTTATAGAACATAGAACACTACAGCACAAACAGGCCCTTCGGCCCACGAGTTGCGCCGATCAAATCTATACCTACCAAGCTACAGACCTATCTACAACCCACTATCTCATTAGTTCCCATATACTCATCCAGAAGTCTTTTAAAAGACCCCAGCGAGTTCGCCTCTACCACCACCGACGGCAGCCGATTCCATTCACTCACCACCCTCTGAGTGAAAAACTTACCCCCAACATCCCCTCTGTATTTGCTTCCCTGCACCTTAAATCCGTGTCCTCTCATAGCGTTTCAGCCCGGGGAAACAGACTGTAAGAATCCACCTTATGTATTCCTCCCAACATTTTATAAACCTCTATCAGGTCGCCTCTCAACCTACATCTCTCCAGAGAGAAGAGTGCCAGCTCCCTCAACCTATCTTCATAAGGCATGCCTCCCAATCCAGGCAACATCCTTGTAAATTCTTGTAAAATGTTATAGTGACAGTAAAAGCTAAAGCTCTACCACTGATTCTTATGAGGCATCACAAAGAAAATGGCAAGGTGGCATAGTGGTTAGCACTGCTGCCTCATGGCACTATGGACCCAGATCTGATTCCCGGCTTGGGTCACTGTCTGTGTGGAGTCTGCACATTCTCCCTGTGTCTGCGTGGGTTTCCTTCAGGTGCTCTGGTTTCCTCCAATGTCTGAAAGACATGCTGGTTAGGAATATTGGTCATGCTAAATTCTTCCTCAGTGTATGCAAACAGGTGTCGGAGTGTGGCAACTAGAGGATTTTCAGTTTTTTCAGTGCAGTGTTAATGTAAGTCTGCTTGTGATATTAATAAATAAACTTTAAGCAGAATATTGGTAATCCATTGCAACTAGTATTCTTTTCATTGTAACCAATATTCTTTTCCTTGAGATTCTATCTTGCAGACCAATTTACCGGGAAGTATTTTATCAATGAAAATCCAGGTAATTTATACTTAGCAAATTTTGATCATCACTAATTGAGCAACCTCTTAGAAAAAAATTGACCAGATTACTAAAAAAAAGACCTTCTTGTCCATATGAAGCCATATAAAGTATCTATGCTGACTCTTTATCTACACTAACTTGGTAGATATCTTACAATTCCGACCATCTTACCTATAACTGAACCAAGCTAATTCATCCAACATTCCTTGGTTCTGTGTTATCATTCACTTAGGGACTGATTCTCCTCCCCAAAAAAATTCTAAATGCTGAATAGGTGAGAAAACTGGTATAATTCATGATTGTTTCTTCAGTAGGTGTTCAGCCTCAACTCTCTCACACTCTGTGCACTGCAAAGGTCCAACTGTGAATCTTGTTGAAAGCTCTGGAGATGGGGTCTGTTCACCTCATACAGGCCCTGAACTGTATTCACAACAATTCTGGGCCTCTGCAAATACACAATGCCCCCAATCTGTCAGATTCCTGTTTGCTGGCCAGCTCAATCATTGGCCAGTCGAGGACCTTGGCAGTGCTGCCCTTACACTCCCCTTCCATAGCCCAATTGTGGGCCCCATGACCATTCCTGGGCCAGCCCTGACCCGCCCCTCCATTCCAGAGCACTTTGATCTCCATCCTCCCCTTCAGCAGGTAGACACCCACTCGGCAGACAGGCAGACCTGCCCCAGCCTACTCCAATTGCTGGCCTTCCTCCAGCCTCAAACAATCCCCATGCAGAGTGGCACCTCACCACCACTGATCACTCCCTTGCCTCTGACCCCTCGTCACTACCCCAAGCCTGGTAGACAGTGCCAAGATGTCCCCTGGATATGGGCACTTCATCCCTTGAGCAGTGTCAAGGGACATGGGCACTCTGGCAATCTCAGCTTATGCCTAGGGGACACACAACTCCCTCTGTCACTGACCCCCTGGATGTCTCAGATTGTCCCCTGTTCACTCTAGCGGGGCATCCCAATAGCTCCCTGAACATTGGGACCTACTCTAAACCCCGCCACAGTGAAATACTCCTGGTCGGGTGGGAGAAGTTATTGAGCCTGGAGAGTTGAGTCCCAGGCCCAATAGTCACATTTAAATGACATGAAAAATAGCTTAAAACCATTTACCATAGTCTTGATCATGCATGCTCACCAGCAGTGGGAGGCGCACAAGCATCAAGAACACATATGCAAATCCTGCAAAATGGTTCTCGGGAGAATCACTCAACCCAACATGCCAAAAAAATGTGCGTTGAAACAGGAGATTCAGGCCCTTAGTTTCTATTTATTTTAGTGGGCATTGTAGATGCAGACATGGAACTTGCAAAACACAGATTTCCTCACATGTTATGCTTCCACAGCTGAAATGCTTCACAGCACATAATGCTTAGGCTGATGTAAAGAATAGATAATTGAGCAAAGTATTGTAGAGAGTGAAGTCTTCAAAGCATCAACACAAATCAGCACCCTCAGAAGCAGGAAGAAAAATGTTGAGTGATTTCATCTCTGGGAACTGGGTGTATATTCAGAACAGACTGCTAGTTGCAATGGTTTTGTGTGAAATTCATTGAAGCAGCAATAACTTATTCATTATGAGCACAATGCAGGCACATGACACAAGCATGTTTGATGTAATGTGGTCCATGACACTGTAAAAATGGCTAACGTTGGAAGCAAAACAATCTATAAATTGAAACAGATGTACTCGACTAAGCCTGGGTTAAGGACACTGTTGAGGCAGAATAATCCTTCTCTAAGGAGTCTAATGTTGACAATGGGTGCTAAAGGTAGGAAATTGATCTGTTTCCTAAAGTCAATGTTCTTAACTTTGACAAGCAAAAGACATAAATTAAGATATACATACAAACAGTGTAATAATGGTCTTCCAATTTGGGTCACAACATTCTTGCAGGTTGCTGTCAGGCTCAAAACTGACTCCCAGTTACATAATCGTAGCTTTTTCCTGCATGAAACATATAATTTAGATTATTTTTTAATGATATTGAGATGAAATTACAATGTTATCCTTAAAAATATAAGAGAGAGAATTTACTTGCTGTATCAAGTATTCTGTCAATCCCCATATTTAGTCTCCATTATAAATTGTCCAAGGCCAATATATAACGTGAGAATTGCTCACAGGTCTGATAATAACGAGGACTGAAACACATCTTGTATACTTTTATACTCTGTTCCTCTAGATATCAAGGCCAGTGTTCTATTATCCTTTTAGATTATTTTCTGAACCTGTACATGGCATTTTTATGATCTGAACCTTCAAATCTTTTCAATCCTAATTTTTCATCATTTAGACAGCACACTGTTCTATTCTTTTTAGGACCAAAGTGGATCATCTCATTTAAAATCTAATTTACCCATTCATTTAATCTGTCAATGTCTCTGTCATGTTACACTTCCATCTACCTGCTTACATGCCTCTTTGTATCATTGGCAAATTTGGATATGTGAACTTCTATTCCACCATCTAAGCTGCTAATGAGTACAATGAATAATTAACAGATTTTTGTGGGGCACCACTAGTTACTTCTTGGCAATTAAAATACCAGGCCACTGTCCCATCACTCTAGGAGTGATTTTCCAGCCCTTCTGGCCAGTAAGATCTTCCAGTTCCACTGAAGAACAACCCCCAAATTGGACTCCCTGGTGATGGGATGGATGAACCATACAAAACAATGTAGATTTCAGCAGGACTAAACTATCCCACTGGCAGCTAATGGCATGTTGCCTCCGCCCCTGCAAAATATAAAATGGGGAGCCCAGAGAATCCCTGCTTCTGTCTCTTTCTGCTCAAATAATTTTCTAATCAGGTCAATAATTTGCCTTCAATCCCATAAAACTCAATTCTTGACAGTTTGTTGTGAGGAACTTTATCAAATGCCTTCTGGAAGTTCATATAATTAACATCCATAGACCTTCTTCTTCCTACTACATTAGTCACCTCTTCAGAAAAATCAAATCAGATTCACCACATTTGGCCTCTCTTTTACAATTCTATACTGTCTCTTGCCGATCAGCTGAAAATTTTCTAGGTTTTCAGTATGCAACAGATACTGGTTTCAGACACTTCAAAAAATTGAAATACATAGTGTATTTTAATGACATGCTCCCTGATTTATCCTTCATAATCTAAAAGCTAAGATCCCTTCTTCAGAAGTCTTTTTATAAATAAATGTAACTACTCCCACAATTCAATCTTTCAACTTCAGTACATTGCACAAAAAATATGATATGAAATTAACAAAGATATGTGGTAATTCTGATCACAATGAAATGACTTACGTGTGAACAAGAGCAATGCTACTCAACACTTAGCTATCTCTAGTGTTGTTGAACAAAATTTGAAATAATACTTGCATTTGTCATTTATACAGAATTTCCCTGTACTGTTTCATGCTAAAACTAAAAGCATTAATGCCAATGTAACTACAATTGTATAGATTGAACGCCAATCAAAAGTCTATGTTTAAGTAATCTACATAAGAGTTACCCTTACTTTGTACAAGGCCTTTGTCAGCCAACCTCAAGAACATTACATCAATTTTGATCACCTCCCATTCTGGTCCACTTGAGAGGTACTGAACTTTTTTGATTTGGACATAAGGATCATCAGAAAAATAATCTCTTCAAGTGCCTCCTTCAAGAGGTAGATACCACCTCAATCTTGGAAATGAGGTCCCCAGCCCAAAATCTGTCCATTTAAAATGTTGTTTTTCCTGATGCCACTGTAATCAGTATAAATTAAATCAAAAAATTATGAAGAAATTTTGATAGATTAAATAAATGAGGAAAACTCCAGCAAATGGCTTTTAATGTAAGTTTATGAGATCATTCACTTTAGAAGGAAGAGGATAAAGCAGTGCATATTTTAAATGGTGAAAAGCTAGAAACAGTGGAGATCCAAATAATTTGATATTATTAACAGGTGCAGAAACTAATCAAAAAGGTAATGAATCTTTGGCTTTTAAATTTAGAGGACAAGAATACGAAGGAGCTATATTTAGAATCTGTCATGTTGATTGATACAAAGCATTGTTAAACATTAACTGGAGCATTGTGAGCAGTTGTACATCATCGCTTAGAAAATACATGTTCATCTAAGAGCCATGCCATGCAGATTTACAAGATGATACCAAGAGTTAAATATAAGGAATGATTACACAACGAACAGTGCCCTCATTTTACCTGGAATTTAATAGGTTAAGAGATTATTTAATTTACGTTTTCAAAATATTAAGGGGAGCAGATAGGTCTTCCTTTTTCACCCTATTTCCTCTTGTTGGACAGTGTAGAACATGGACAGTGTAGAACAAAGGAAGATAATGAGGACAATCTTACACCTGTGTTAACTGTGAGTGCAAACATTGACATAGATGCAAAATTTCACAGGAATCAGAAACAAGATTATCACCAGTGAGACTTTGTTATGTCACTGGCGTGGGTTGGGAAATCATATAAATACATTTTAATAAACTTTAATATATTTAAAAAGGGCTTCACCTATCTCAGCCTCCACAACTCTGTGCCAAGAAGTTCCAAACACTCAGAATCTTCTCAGAGAACAAATTCCTCCTCATCTTAGTCTTAAATTGGCACTCCTTTATTCTGAGACTATTTCCTCTGATCCTAGACTTTCCTATGAGGGAAACATCCTCTCAGCATATACCCTGTCAGCCTCTTAAGAATTCTATATGTTTCAATGAAATCTTTCCCATTCTTGGATTTAACTTATTATTGTCATATGTATTAGTATACAGTGAAAAGAATTGTTTCTTGCACGCTGTAGAGACAAACATATCATCCATAGAGAAGGAGAGGGTGCAGAATGTGGTGTTATAAATATAGCCAGGGTGTAGAAAAAGATCAACTTAATATAAGGTAGGTCCATTCAAAAGTCTAATGGCAGCAGGAAAGAAACTGTTCTTGAGTTGGTTAATATGTGACCTCGGGCTTTTGTATCTTTTCTGGATGGAAGATGGAAGAGAGTGTCTCCAGGGTGTGTGGGGTCCTGATTATGCTGGCTACTTTTCTGAGACTGTGGGAATTGTTGGCAGAGTCAAAGGATGGGAGGCTCGTTTGTCTGATGGATTGGGCTTTGCTTACAACCTTTTATAGTTTCTTGCAGTCTTGGTAAGAGCAGATGATACATTGGAAAGGATACTTTCTACAATGCATCTGTAAAAGTTGGAGAGAGCCATAATGGACGTGTCAAATTTCCTTAGCCTCCTGAGAAAGTAGAGGTGTTGGTAGGCTTTCCTACCTATAGTATCAGCATGGAGGGACCAGGATGGGTTGTCGGTGATCAGGATACCTAGAAACTTGAAGTTCTCAACCATTTCCACTTCATCTCTGTTAATGTAGAGACAGGCATGTCCTTCCACTAGGTGTCCTGAACTCTATTACTATCTCCTTCATTTTACTGACAGTGAGGGGGAGATCATTGTCATCACACCAAATTCCCTCTTCCCTGTACTCCACCTCATCATTGTTTGAGATCTGACCCACTACAATAATATCATCAGCAAACTTAAAAATAGAGTAGGAGGGGAATTCAGCTACACAGTCAAAGATGTATAAGAAGTATAGTTAAGGGGCCAAGGACAACCATTGCAGGGCACTGGTATTGAGGATAATTGTGGAGGAAGTTGTTTATTCCCTATCCTTATTGATTGTGGTCTGTAGGATAGGAAGTCTAGGATTCAGTTGCAGAAAGAGGAGCAGAGTTCTAGACCATGGAATTTGGAGATAAGTTTTGTAGAAATAATGGTAAATAGAAACATAGAAGATAGGAGATAGAAGCAAAAGGAATCCATTTGGCCCTTCGCGCCTGCTCTGCCATCCATCACGATCATGACTGATCATCAAACTCTACAGTCTAGTTTTGCTTTCTTCCCATAACTTTTGATTCCATTCTCCTCAAGTGCTATATCTAACTGCCTCTTGACTAAATTCAATGTTTCAGCATCAACTACTTCCTGTGGTAAGGAATTCCACTCAGAAAAAATGTGTTATCTCCATCCTAAATAGAGTATAGCGAATCTTCAGACAGTGACCTCTGGTTCTGGACACTCCCACTATTAGGAACATCATGTTTGGTCCTATTAGAATTTTATAAGTTTCTCTAAGAGATCCCCCCTCACTTGTCTGGTCTCCAATGAAAACAAACCTAACCTAATGAATGTCTCCTTATACATCAATCTTGCCATCCCTGGAATCAGACTGGTAAACTTTCACTGCATTCCCTTGACAGCAAAAACATCTTTCCTCAGAAAAGGAGATTAAAATTGCACACAGCATTCTTGATGTGGCCTCACTTTGTTATATAATTGCAACAACACACTCCTGCTCCTATACTCAAAATCTCTCACAATGAAGGCCAACATACCATTTGCCTTTTTTTACTGCCTTCTGCACCTGCAAGCTTACCTTCAGCAATTTATGCACAAGGATACACAAGTCCCATTGCACACTTTCCTCTCCCAACTTACAGCCATTCAGGTAGTAAACTGCCTTCTTGTTTTTGTTTCCAAAGTAAATAACCTCACATTTATCCAAATGATACTGCATCTGCCATTGATTTGCCCACTCACCAAACTTGCTCAGATTTTGCTGAAGGATCTCTGCATCCTCATCACAGTTCACCCTCCCACCCAACTTGGTATCATCTGCAAACTTTGAGATGTTCCATTTTGTTCCCTCATCCAAATCATTAATATATATTGTGAATAGCTGGGGTCCCAGCACTGATCCTTGTGATACCTCACTAGTTGCTGCCTGCCAATTTGAAAAGGACCCATTAATTCCTACTCTTTGTTTCCTCTCTGCCAACCAGTTTTCTATCCATCTTAATACACTTTCCCCAATCCTATGCAATTTAATCTTGCATCCAAAAATCTCTCTTGCGGGACTTTGTCAAATGCTTTCTGAAAGTCCAAATATACCACATTGACTGGCTCCCCCTTATCAATTCTACTAGTTACATCTTCAAAGAATTCCAATAGATTTGGCAAGCATGATTTCACCTGACTGTCTGATCCTGTACTGCTTTCTAAATGCTCCACTATAAAGTCCTTGATAATGGATTTGAAAATTTTCCCCATTATGATATTAGGCTTACTAGTTTATATTTCACTTTTTTCTTGCCAACTCCCTTTTTGAATAGGGAACTGACATTAGCTACCCTTCAATCTACAGAATCCTGGAAGAGACAACCAATGAATCCATTATTTCTAGAGCTATTTCCTTAAATACTCTGGGATATAGATTATCAGGCCTTGAAGATTTATCTGCCTTCAATCTCATCAGTTTTCCCAACACCATTTTTCTACTAATATTGATCCTTTCAGTTCTTCCATCTCATTAAGCCTTGCATTCTCCAACATTTCTGTATCTGATTTATGTCCTCTTTTGCAAAGACAGAATCAAAGTATGAATGTACACTCAAGTTTCAAAGTCATTTGCATAAAGTCAAATATAAGTCTCCAATGATTCAACTCAATCAAACAGTGTAGTCAATCATAATTGATTTGTGACTAGAACAGGATGTTTTTCATCATCACAAGGTGATGTGAGATTGCCTGAAAATAAGCCATTCTTTGAATGACTAATTCAATGCTCTTCAGCTTGTTTTTTAATTGATTTCAGTTGATTACTTTGATCTGTTCTTAGTATATCAGACATGTGACCTGCAGTCAATTGAAACCAAACAGCTCTGCTTAATTGACTGAATTTATCCTAGTTTAAGCTGTATTAGAAGTAATTTAAATTGCAGCTGCAGTCAGAAAAACAAAGCAAGGTCAATTAACAAGCAACAGCTGGTGTCTGTAGGTGAAGGTGATTGATGCTGGATTAACATGAGCACAGGTGCATTTGTGCCCATGATTCTGAGTGCAATGTGATGAACATCCTTGAACAGATGCCATCCACAAAAAACTCCCACTGATGATCCTTGAATGCAGCCAGTTTTTTTTTTGAGTAGGGTCTGATATGGGTGTTTAGACTTTGAACCAGCATAAAAGATCATAAATTTCTCAAAAGTGAAGTAATTATGGGTGTGACTCATGTAAAAATTTATATGATTTTTGTGTAATTTCATTTCAACTATCTAGATGACACTAATATCCACATGAGAATTGTACAGATACTCATCATCCAGATATTAATGGTGATCATACATTATAATTGGCTTACAGAATAATGACATTTAACATGAACTGGAAGAACTGTTTTTAACACTAATATATAATTTTAATACAGCTAAATTTGTTGAAATGAAGGAACAGTCAAAACAATAGATATTTGGGAAGGTAATTCAAGCTCACTTTGGCAGAATTGAGAATACTTTTCATGATTTAACAGCACTGATGAAATTATAGATGTAGGTCTGTTTCTGCAGAATTTCTGTTGAAATTATGCTAGGGATCAGGAAAACCCCCTCCCAAAATCTCTATAATACTGATTGGGCAGGTCATGGTGAAGACTCTAGCTAAATATTCAAGGATAGAAAGTTTTCAGAAAAGATGGGAAGGAAAATGGTAATAATGTTTAAGGAAAACGTTATACTGTTGGAAAGAGATGTTTGTGATGGGTTAAAGGCGGAGGATGGGATTTTCCACTCCATTTTGCGTGGGCATGGGGGCGGTTTGACAATGGGAGCAGAAAATATGGTGAGAAGTCTAAAACTGCTGGCATCCAAGTACCTAATTTAAACTGATAGGTTAAATTCAAGACTCCAAACGCTGAAGCCTGTTACCAAGGCAGCTTGCTGTTTGGCTTTCGATACAAATACTTCAGTCTATACTGCACATGCACCTGCATTTAAAACACTTTTTTTTTTAAAAAAAGGGGCCATACAATACTTTCACCTCTTAGCATTTTATAAATTTTACAAATACCAAATTCTAACATTCTACTTAACTTCACAACCACACTCTATGCTAATTTGTGCATGGCTCAGGTAATAATCTAGAGATTATAACCTTGGGGGTTCTGTTGCTTAACTTAGGACCTATCTCTTCAAATTCTCTGCATAGAATCACTTTCCTCATTCTATGCTGCTACTACTACATCATTATAGCACCAAATTCATTATGGTCTTTTAAGAGACTACTGGATGAGTACATGGACCATAACAACCTCCCCTCCTACTGAAAATTTCTTTCCAGCCCAGAGCTGATGCCCCAAACCCTAGCACCGGGCAGACAATATAGCTGTCTGGACTTGGGCTCTTTGCAGCAGCAAACAGTGTCAATTCCTATCACTATACTGTCCCCCATTAGCATTTTTATGTGCTTCCCCCACTTAAATTACTTCCCATACCACAATACCACAACCAGTTAGAACATTCACCCTGCAGCCTTCACTCTCATCCAAACAAGTTGAGAAAACCTCAAACCTGCTGGACAATTGCCCTTTGGATCCTCTTAGCTGCATCAACTATAGTCATATTTTCCCATCCCTGACCACCTTCCAAACCAGAAGATCTTTCTTTGCTGAGGAGTTTATCCACCCCTGAAACAACGTGTCCAGGTAATTCTCTCCCTTCCTGATGTATCACAGTGTCCATAGCTCAATGAATCTGAGCTTAAGCTGCAATTACTTATGGCAGCCATTCTCCCCTTTAAAATGTTATCCAGGAACTCCCAAATGCTGCAGCCTTGACAAATCTCCTGTCCTGCCATCCTTAATATGTTTTAAATAGTTAATTAATTGAATTAGTTACTTTTTTATTGTGCCTTTTTATGTATTTTATGAAATAACCACTAAGTGGTGCACCATTTTAAACCCTAAATGCACTCCATTTGCTTCTCATAAGTTAACTCTGTTCTATTTTGGACTACTTGTATCACCTTACTTTATTATATCTTAACTTTCCCTTATTCCTTTTGTTTTTTACACAGCCCCTTATCAGCCAATCAACTTATCAGTTTCTTGTGACCTCATGGTTGCCTTTTCCTTCCTCCACTGCTGCCTCACAAACAGCTGAATTATTCACCAAATACTCCTCTACCCCTTCAGCAAGATAAAGCCAATCTTTGAACAGTGAAGACTTAGAAAAAAAAAGCAAATGAAAATCCCTTTCCCCTTTGCACCTCTTCCCCACTTTGTTCCAAATTTCCAAATATATTTACTCGGACTGTGTCCACGTGTGATGTATCTTTCCCACTGTTCTTGTATCTGCCCATTGATCCTTTCTTGTGCCCTCACACTTCTCTATATCTGTAACCTCCTCTAATCACATTATCCCTCTTGACCTTCTGTGCTGTCCTGTCCTCCCTTCTCCCTTCTCTTTAGAAGCTGCGTCTTTGTCATCTAGGCTCATACTCATGGAAGTTCCCTTTAATTCCTCTACTTTCCACCTCATTCTCCACATCTAACCCATCACAAATTCCAATTAATTGACTACATTTTTGATCGTTACTCCTCATATCTCCCTTTGGCTCAGAACCAGTTTATTCATGATTATTATTCACTTGGACACATTTTCTAAGGTAAAATATGAACAAAAATAAATATATGTTCTAGTCTGAAACTTGATTACTCTACATTGTGTTCCTGAAGGCAGCAAGCCCTCAGACATCTTACTCATTACATCAACTGCTTCATTTTCTATCTTTCAGTCAGTTATTTTATCCACTTTTTTCTCTGAATTCTCAAGGCTTTGAATTTAACTAATAGCAGTTTGCATGAATTCTTATGAAAAGCCTTTAAAAGTCTATGGGCAACATATTATCAGATTTAACTAAGTTTTTTTTATTCCTTCATATAATGTGATCATCATTGGCTTGGCTGGCATTTACTGCCTATCTTTAATTGTACTTGAGAAGGTGGTGGTGAGCCACTATCGGTTAAGGAACAATAATTATAATTCCAAGTCAGAATAGTGTGTACCTTACAGGGGATTTTCTGCCCTTGTCCTTGAAGGTGGTATAGGCTCGAGGTTGGGAGGTGTTGTCTCGATGAATTATTGCAATGCATTTTTTAGATGGTACATATTACTGTTACTGTCTGTCAGTGATGGAGGTACTAAATGGTGAAGACGGTAAATGAGTAAACAGCCAAGTGACCTACGTTATCATCTTGCTCTGCTGTGACTCCACAACCTGGGGCAGTAGCAGGGAGGCATACTGGAGCAGGATACGGAGGACCAAGTGGATGCCGCTGAAGAGGGAGAGGATCAGAAGGATATGGAGACTGAGGTCAAGAAGAAGTCTAAATACACCCCAAAATGCACATCAGAAGTAAAAGCAGTCATGTGTCTTCCGTGCTCTATGGACTGTGATGACACTGGGCATTGGGACCTGGATCTGGAGTGCCCTGGGTAATTTTTGGGTGTCACAGATACACCCATGCCACCCTGTACAGTCTGCTGCTCATGAGATGCACGAGTGTCAGGAAGGGCTGGGGACAGCTGGAGTCTGTTGGGTGGAAGGCCCTGGCTTGGGCTCCAGTAGTTCCTCCTCCCTTGGGGTGCCTGTGGCTGCCTGGAACACTCCATGAGACGGCGGAAAAGCTGGAATGAGTTCCAAAAGCCTCTCTGTCACCTGGCTCTGCCAGTCCTGGAGGCCCATGGTGCCAGCAACATGTTATGCAAGCCTTCAGCGATAGCCTTCTGAGTTTGGACCAAGTTGTGGAGCCCCTCTGCAATTGCCCACTGAGACTGGCCCAATCTCTGGATTCCTTCAGCAATAACTTTCTGAGACTGAGCAAAACTCTCAAGACCCTCAGCAAGTACCCTCTGAGACTGGGCCAAGCTCTTGAAGCCCATAGCCAATGCCCGATGTGACTGGGCCATGCTTTTCAAAAGTGCAGTCGTGGCCTGCTGTGTCTTGAATATACTCCCAGAGCCCTTAATCATGGTCTTCTGGGAATCAGCCATGCCTAGGATCCTGCTACCCATGGCGATCATTTCCTGCCTAGGTTTTTCATTGTGGTCACCACCCTTCCAGTATTGGCCTCGGTGCCAAGCAATGCCAGCACCACATCCTGCACCTGACGGCTGTGGGACTCCTCAAAAGAGCCTTGCAGCTTCTGGAATGTTGCTGACAGCCCTTCCTGCAATCCTCAGCTTTGCATTTCCATCTCTAGCTTCAGGAGAACTGATCCCAATGGCATCTGGCTGGGGACAGTTGTCTCCTTGATTCTGGCAGACCTCCACCTGCCTGATCCCGCAGATGTTTCTACTTCCACCTGACATGCATGTTCAGACAGCTGTATGACGCTCACCAGAAAGTACCCCAGAAGCCTTACTGCTAAAATTTCACACCGAGGTGACCGTAACTCCGCTGGTGGATAGTGAATGTGGCTGTGTTGACTACTCGGTACTTTCCTCAGATATCCTCAAAAGTTGCCTTGGGACTTTCCACAGATATATTGATGGAGGTTGAAGTGGGGATTGCATGGGAATGCCAATCCCTGCATCATCAGGCTTGTTTCTTGCAAAACAAGATACATGATTCAATACAAGGGAGGAACAAGTGTCAGGGCAAATTGCTTGAGAAGGATCATATGAATGAAGATTTTGTGGCTTTCTACTTTTGTGATACACGCTGACCTGGCTGTTGGTACTCTCCTTGGTCTCCTCTAACAGCACCATGGCATGCTCCTCAAAGGAAGTCAGGAAATGTGGTTCTGGGATCCCATCTCTGGTCTTCCCCTGCTTCCTTCTTTCATAGGCCATCTTCTCCTATAGGACAAAAGGATGGATTGGAAGCCTGATATCAAGAAAGGTACAGAATATTGAGGGCATCGGGGGTGGGGCAATCAGGTGGCATATGTCAGCACTATGTCTTAAGTAGAACATAGGACAAAGAACATTACATCGCAGTACAGTCCTTCGGCTCTCTATGTTGCATCAACCTGTGAAACCAATCTAAAGCCCATCTAACGTACACTATTCCATATCATCCATATGTTTATTCAATGAAGATTTAAATGCCCTTAATGTTGGTGAGTTTACTACTGTTGCAAACAGGGCATTCCACCCCCTTACTACTCTCTGAGTAAAGAACCTACCTCTGTCCTATATCTATCACCCCTCAATTTAAAACTATGTCTGCTCGTGCTAGCCATCTCCATCCGAGGAAGAAGGCTCTCACTGTCCAGCCTATCTAATCCTCTGATCATCTTATATGCCTCAATTAAGTCTTAACCTCTTAACTTTCTTCTCTCTAACAAAAACAGCCTCAAGTCCCTAAGCGTTTCCTCATAAGACATGCCCACCATACCAGGCAACATCCTTGTAAATCTCCTCTGCACCCTTTCCAATGCTTCCACATTCTTCCCATAATGCAGTGACCAGAACCATACGCAATACTCCAAGTGTGACCGCACCAGAATTTGTACAGCTACAACATGACCTCATGACTCCAAAACTCAGTCCCTCTACAAATAAAAGCTAACACACCATACACCTTCTTAACAACCCTATCATCCTGGGTACCAACTTTCAGGGATCTATGCCCATGGACACTGAGATCTCTCTGCTCATCCACACTGCCAAATATCTTACCATTATTAGTCCAGTACTCTGTATTCCTGTTACTTCTTCCAAAGTGAATCACTTCACATTTTTCCACATTGAACTCCATTTGCCATTTCTCAGTCCAGCTCTGCAGCTTACCTATGTCCCTCTGTAACCTGCAACATAGAACATAGAACAATACAGCACAGAACAGGCCCTTCGGCCTTCGATGTTGTGCCGACCAAAATAAAAAGCAATGCCCCTCCAAACTAAACCATTCCCTTCTCTTCCATATACTTATCAATTAACCTCTTAAACGCCACCAAACTTGGCGCATCTACAACAGCTGCAGGCAGGGCATTCCACTCCCTAATCACTCTTTGAGTAAAGAACCTACCTCTGATATCCGTCCTATAACTCATACCCTTAATTTAAAGCTGTGTCCCCTCGTGCTAGCTTTCTCCATCCTAGGAAAAAGGCTATCACTGTCCACCCTATCTAAACCTCTAATCATCTTATATGCTTCAATAAGATCCCCTCTTAGCCGCCTCCTTTCTAACGAAAACAACCTCAAATCCTTCAACCTCTCTTCATAGGACCTGCCCTCCATACCAGGCAACATCCTGGTAAACCTCCTCTGTACCCTCTCCAATGCCTCCACATCTTTCTTATAATGTGGGGACCAGAACTGCACACAATACTCCAAGTGCGGCCGCACTAGAGTTTTGTACAGCTGCAACATGATGCTGCGGCTCCTAAATTCAATCCCCCACCAATAAAAGCTAAGACTCCATATGCCTTCTTAACAACTTTATCCACTTGACTGCCTACTTTCAGGGATCTATTGACACATACACCAAGATCCTTCTGTTCCTCAACACTATTAAGAGCCCTACCATTAGCCCTATACTCTACACATTTATTGTTCCTGCCAAAGTGCATTACCTCACACTTTTCCACATTAAACTCCATTTGCCACCTCTCGGCCCAGCTCTGCAACTTGTCCAAGTCACTCTGTAAACTATAACACCCCTCTTCACTATCTACCACTCCACCGACTTTAGTGTCATCTGCAAATTTACTGATCCATCCCTCAATACCCTCATCCAGATCATTTATAAAAATTACAAACAGCAGGGGCCCCAAAACAGACCCCTGAGGCACACCACTCGTCACCGAACTCCACGATGAATATCTCCCATCAACCACCACCCTCTGTCTTCTATCTGCCAGCCAATTCCTAATCCAATTAGCTAAATCACCCTCTATTCCACACATCTGCATTTTCTGTAGAAGTCTTCCATGGGCCACCTTATCAAACGCCTTACTAAAGTCCATATATACTACATCAACCGCCTTACCCCCATCCACCTCTTTGGTCACTTTCTCAAAAAACTCAATGAGGTTAGTAAGGCATGACCTACCCTTCACGAAACCATGCTGACTATCCCCAATCAATTCATTTCTCTCTAAATAACTATAAATCCTATCCCTAATAATTCTCTCCAATACCTTGCCCACAACAGAAGTAAGACTCACTGGCCTATAATTCCCTGGAAGGTCTCTCTTCCCCTTCTTAAACAATGGGACCACATTCGCTATCCTCCAGTCCTCCGGAACCACACCCGTAACCAACGAGGACCTGAAGATCAGAGCCAGAGGCTCTGCAATCTCCTCTCTTGCCTCCCAGAGAATCCTAGGGTAAATCCCGTCCGGCCCAGGGGACTTATCCAACTTCAAACCCTCGAGAATTTCTAACACATCCTCCCTATCTACTACAATACTCCCCAATTTGCAACCCTGTACCTCAGTGCTCTCCATAGCTACATTTCCAGCACTCTGCGTGAATACCGAAGAGAAATATTTATTCAGTGCCTCACCAATCTCTTCAGGCTCCACGCACAACTTCCCACTGCTGTCTATGACTGGCCCTAATCTTGCCCTAACCAATCTTCTATTCTTAACATATCGAAAGAAAGCTTTAGGATTCTCCTTAATCCTATCAGCCAACATCTTCTCGTGTCCCCTCTTAGCTCTCCTCAATTCACTTTTTACCTCCTTCCTGGCTAATCTATAGCTATCCATTGCACTATCTGAGCCTTCAAGCCTCATCCTGACATAAGCCTCCTTTTTCTTCTTAACCAGCAAATCAACTTTTTCCGTACACCAAGGCTCTCTTACTCGTCCATTTCCTCCCTGCCTGACAGGGACATACTTATCAAGGACTCGCAGCAGCTGCTCCTTGAATAAGCACCACATTCCAGATGTTCCTTCCGCACTGTCCACAGCTCCACCGACATTAGTGTCATCCGCAAATTTACTAACCCATCCTTCTGCGCCCTCATCAAGGTCATTTATAAAGATGACAAATAGCAGTGGTCCCAAATCAAATCCTTGTGGTACACCATTAATAACTGAACTTCAGAATGAACATTTCCCATCAGTTACCACCCTCTGTCTTCTTACAGCTAACCAATTTCTGATCCAAACTGCTAAATCACCCTCAATCCCATGCCTCCGCATCTTCTGAAATAGCTTAGGATGGGGAACCTTATTAAAAGCTTTACTGAAATCCATATATATAACATCAACTGCTTTACCCTCATCCACCTCTTTGGTCACCTTCTCAAAGAACTCAGTAAGGTTTGTGAGGCACAACGTATCCTTCACAAAACCATGTTGATGATCCCTAATCAAATTATTCCATTCTGGATGCTTATAAATCCTATCTCTTATAATCCTTTCCAAACCTTTGCCCTCAACAGAAGTAAGGTTCACTGGTTGCAGGTTGTCTCTACTCCCTTTCTTGAACAAGGGGACAACATTTATTATCCTCCAGTCTTCTGGCGCTATTCCTGTAGACAATGACAACCTAAAGATCAAAACCAAAGGCTCTGCAATCTCCTCTCTAGCCTCCCAGAGAATCCTAGGATAAATCCCATCTGGCCCAGGGGACTTATCTATTTTCATACTTTCCAGAATGCTAACACCTCCTCCTTATAAACCTCAATCCTGTCTAGTCTAATAGCCTGTAACTCAGTATTCTCCTCGACAACGTTATCTTTTTCTTGTGTGAATACTGACAAAAAATATTCAATTAGCACCTCTCCTATCTCTTCGGACTTCATGTACAACTTCCCACTACTCTCCTTGACTGGCCCTAATCTTATCTAGTCATTCTTTTGTCCTGACATACTTATAGAAAGCTTTAGAGTTTTCCTTGATCCTACCTGCCAAAGACCTCTCATGTCTCCTCTGGCTCTTCTTAGATCTCTCCTTAGGTCCTTTCTGGCTAACTTGTAACTCTCAAGCATCCTGAGTCTTCATGTCTCATCTTGATATAAGTCTCCTTCTCCCCCTTTATAAGAGACTCAACTTCTTTAGTAAACCACGGTTCCTTTGCTCAACCATTTCCTCCCTACCTGACAGGTACACACTTATCAGGGACACGCAGTAGCTGTTCCTTGAACAAGCTCCACATTTTAATTGTGCCCAACCCTGCAGTTTCCTTCTACATCCTATGCATTCTTAATCTCCCCCTTTGGCACCTCCCTGTCACAACTCCTGTCTGATTTTAACTTTACAAATATTGACTGGAAAAGCTATAGTTTGAGTACTTTAGATGGGTCAGTTTTTGTCCAATGAGTGCAGGAGTGTTTCCTGACACACTATGTAGATAGGCCAACAAGAGGCGAGGCTATGTTGGATTTGGTACTGGCTACTGAACCAGGCCAGGTGTTAGATTTGGAGATAGGTGAACACTTTGGTGATAGTGACACAATTTGGTTACATTTACATTAGCAATGGAAAGGGATAGGTATATACTGCAGGACAAGACTTATAGGTAGGGGAATGGAAATTATGATGCGATCAGGCAAGATTTAGAATCATAGGATGTGGAAGGAAACTGCAGGTGTTGGCACAATTAAAATGTGGAGCTTGTTCAAGGAACAGCTACTGCGTGTCCCTGATAAGTATGTACCTGTCAGGTAGGGAGGAAATGATCGAGCAAGGGAACCGTGGTTTACTAAAGAAGTTGAATCTCTTATAAAGGGGGAGAAGGAGACTTATATCAAGATGAGATGTAAAGACTCAGGACGCTTGAGAGTTACAAGTTAGCCAGGAAGGACCTAAAGAGAGAGCTAAGAAGAGCTAGGTGGGGACATGAGAGGTTTTTGGCAGTGCTAGGGGAGCCGTAGGGTGTCAGGAGGTGGATCAATGTAGACATTCCAGGCGCAATAGGCAGGACTAATGCTAGAATGGCATGGACATTCATCCCTGCTGCCTGAATAAAGTTGTTCATTTTCTTTTGGCACTGGACACTGGTCCTCTGCCAGCCTGACGGCTGTTGCCACCACTTCCCAGGCTACATTGCTAGCCCAATTCCTGGGCCATCGACCATCTCAGGGGAAGAAGACGGCCGTCCTCTTCTCTACAGCATCCAGTAGCTATCCCAGTTCGCCCTCTGTGAAACTTGGAGCTGCTCCACACGGTGTCATCATCCTGACTTGACTGATTGTGAGTGCCTTGTTAACACTTAAATGCAGTTTCCCCTTGTTAACTGTACACAGCTGTGGCAACTTTGGATGAGTCATGGGCCTGGAGCCCCCATATTGCTGTGATTCACATCCAAGTGTCGAAAAATTGCGATGCAAGGCATGCCTGAGATCCCAGCATGGAACACTCTTGTTTTCTTGACATTTTGATATTTAATACTTTTTTGGGAAAATGAGCCTTTATAGGAAGGGGTATAGAGTACAAGAGCTGGCCTTTAATGTTGCAGTTGTATAAACCTCATGAGGTTAGACCTCATTTGGAATACTGAGTCCAGTTCTGGTCGCCTTACTACCAGAAGGACGTGGAGACTCTGGAGAGAGTGCAGAGGAGGTTTACCAGGATGCTGCCTGGTATGGAAGGTCTGAGTTACGAGGAGAGGTTAGGCAGATTGGGACTGTTTTCTTTAGAAAGACGTAGACTTAGAGGAGATCTAATAGAGGTGTACAAGATTATGAGGGGTATAGATAGAGTAAACAGGGTCAAGCTTTTTCCTAGGATGGACTCGAATAGCACGAGGGGTCACGGCTTAGGGTGAGGGGGTTAAGGTATAATTTGGATGCTAGAGGGAGTTTTTTCACACAGAGGGTGGTGGGGGTATGGAATGCGCTGCCAAGTAAAGTGGTGGAGACAGGTACTCTCAAGTTATTTAAGAAATACTTAGATGGGCACATGAACAGAATGGGAATGGAGGGGTATAGAAAACTGATTTAAAATAGGGATCAAGAGCCTTGGGTGTCCCTGGGAAGTGTGTAAATAGATGATGATATTGATGTACTTGTTTTTATCCTACAGGTGCTTTGGTTCACCTTGTTGTCTAATAAGGGGCATACATGCGATGGGTCGTGGGAGGGCTGCTCTTGGATTTTTTTTCGAGAGTATCCTAGTGCTTCACGTCGTTAGTGTACGCTTGACCTGGACCATTTGATGGGCAACACGACAGCTCAGTGACTATCGCTGTGCTGTACAGATACATGGATTTAGGCCTGTGTCTGTGGGAGTTTGCGCATTCTCCCTGTGCTTGCGTGGGTTTTCTCTGGGTGCTCCGGTTTCCTCCCACATCCCAAAAATGTGCTCTTAGGCTAATTGAGAAAACAAATTCTTCCTAAATCGTCTCAAATTTGGTTTTTAATCCACAGATCTATAAACATAGACAGGGATCACAGGTACAGGTGGGAACATCGGGATGGTGGCACGGGCTCGTTGGGCCGAAGGGCCTGTTTCCCGTGCTGTTTTGTTCTTTGTTTTCAAGAAGGAGTTAGATATAGTTTTTGAACTGAAAGGGGTCAAAGGATATGGGAGGACAATATGGGATCAGGCATTGGAGTTGGATGATCAGCCATGATCATAGTGAATGGTGGACCAGGCACAAAGATCAAACAGTCTTCTCCTGTTCTTATTTTATATGTTATTATAGATAATCAATGAATGCACCCTGCCCAGAACTTCCCCTTCAGAATTTCAGTGCTGATGTGAAAACATTTTGGGTATCATAATTATTTCATATATATTCAGTGATGTAGAAAAATACACATCTACAGAGAAAAATCAAGCAGAAGTATGTCCAAGTAGCAATTCATTATTTATTTTTGTTTTCAGCTAGCTGCAAAAGCCACATGTAAATGAGATATTTGACTAGTCTGCACTGCTTTGCCTGTTGGATTTGTTATTTGTGATAAGACTGTCAAGTAGGAATGATTGCAGTGAGCACAGCTGATTAATGGGTCTATTCCAGCTAAATCTATCTTTTTTCACAATGATAGCCTTTTATAGAAACAAAAACAGAAGATATTTGATTAATTCCTATCTCATTGTGAGAGGTATTTTTAAAGACAAATATAATATTACTTCCTTACCTTTGCAACACAACAAAAAATTAATGTATATTAGCCAATGCAACTATAAGCATGGACAAATTTTAGTATATTTTGACTTACTGCATTGCGAATTTAACATAATTTAAAAAAAACGATTATGGATTATTATGCATGAGCCATAACAAGAGCAACTACACCATCTACAGTACAGAAGTGGTACAAAACATGTTACCCTAAATTTTCTAAACAGCCGTAAGTTTGAATGGAGGGAGGGTGGTGCAGAAAGATTACCCATATAGCTTTTAGTGTGCTGATTTTCCCCAGATCACCTTCATTATCATAATATCACCAAGCTCACAGCATGGAAAACACCTGTATTTAATTTTTCCATTACTGAACACATGGGGAGCAATTTTCTAGCCTTGCTGTGCCTGGCACAGATCACTTTGCAGCTGGGTTCACCAGTGTGTTTAGGCCCTGTCCTTTCCAGAATCAGCGCACAACTCATCACTCTCCCAAAAAATAACTGAAGTGTGGGATGATTGCAGTTCAATCCAACACGATTGCTCCAGTTTTGAGAAAATTCTGCCCATGAAGTTTCACACCAGTTGTTGGAAGGACAGAATGGGAAGCGCACAACCCTCTAATGTAACTTCTCTCCCATCTATGTCAGGCAGCAGAACAGTTTGCTACAGTGACTGGAGGCCAGCCAGCCTGTTAAGCCATTTCAGAGGGCATTTAACAGCCAACTACAATGTCTAAGAAGACAAGTTTGAATGGGTCATGAAAAGGGTTTATGTTAAATATGTAAGTAGACAACTTATACCATCAGTGATGTAAGACTGCAAAAGAATATGAAACAGGAACAGAAGTAGGCTACTCCACCCTTTGAGCTTGCTCTGCCATTCAATGAAATTATGGACTGATCTTTTTCATCACCAGCACTATCCTGGTCTCCCTTGATGTTTTAATATGTAGAAATCTATCAATCTTAATCTTTGACTTATTCGATGTGCCTCCACAGCCCTCTGGGCAAAGAATTCCAAATATTCACCATCCTTTGAATGAAGGGATCCTTCCTCATCAGTCCTAAGTGGGTTTCTCCTTATTCTGAGACTGTGTTCTGGAATATGCTTACTGTATCTATTCTATCCAGCCCAGTAAGAATGTTGTATGTTTGAATGAAATTGTCTCTAATTTCTCTAAACTCTAGAGACTAAAGACCCAGTCTATTTAATCTTTCTTCATTGATGTTAGAAGGGTTTATGATAACCTGGAATTAAAAAGACTAATAGATCAAGATAGATTAATTTAGAGTGAATATTGTATAGAAAAAGATACAGTTTGCATAGAAACATATATCCACTGTTAGCGCATTTAAATATGTATTTTTATATTCTGTATTAAAAGCAGACACCTTGGCTACTGACATTCTAGGGCATGATGGGATATAGCTAAGCGAGGAGAGCTACATTCTTTGAAAACAATACAGGTACTGAGTGAAACAAAAATATCACTCATCAGTCTGGGCTTTAGCAAGTACAAGCTTCCCAGGCAGTAGAATGAATAGACCAACACAATTTTCCCAATAAGGGGTGGCTAAACAGACAGTGGGAAAAGAACTTTTGAACTCTACGGACCTATGTATTTGGGGTTGTTAGGAGACAGTGGGCAAGAACATTCGAACTCTATGGACTTATGAATTCTCATGCTGCCAGAGAATAGATTATTATTGACCAAGGTAAATGGCACATACTAAAATGATTAGCTGACATCTGGTTAAGGTAAGCAGAATAAATGATTTTTGAAAAATGTATAATTATAATACTGATAAAAATGCAGTTAAGAGTAATTTGAGCTGCCCCAAATCATTCTCCTACATACGTGGACCAGGCCTGGACAATAAAATTCGTCTTCAACCAGAATTACTGTCTCTGCGAATTCTTTGTCTTTGCTGAGCTGTGATTAGTAAAAGAGAAATCACTCACGTAAAAGCCAGCATAATACATAAGTTTCTGAAAAGCTCCTACAATAGGACAATCCTTTGATCCCAGGAATTAATTTTCTGAACCTTTGGCATGTTCACTCTACAGCAATCTTTCCTTAGCTAAGGAGACCAAAATTGCACACAATACTCCAGGTGCGAACTCAAGACTCTATATAATTGCAGCAAAACATCTTTATTTTTATATTCAAATTCTTTGTAATAAAAGCAAACACACCATTTGCCTTCTTAATTGCGTGCTGTACCTGCATGTTTTCAGTGACTTATGAATAAGAACACCCAAGTCCCTCTGATGTTCAGTACTTCCCAGCTTTTTACAATTTAAGAAATACTCTGAGGGCGATTCTCCAAAAAACCTTTTAGATGCTGAATTTGTGCGAAAACTGGATTAACTTGCATTGATTGCTTTAGCAGGATTTTCAAAATGAATTTCCCACATTCTGAGCACTGCAGAGTGTCCTAAAATGTCTTACTCTGAAAAGTGGTGAGTGGAGTCTATTCTGGCTGAAGAGGCTTAAATCAAAGTGCTGAGAGGGCCACGTGCATGCACCAATCTTTGGGAGATTGGTTCACACATCGTCCCAGCATTGACGGCCTCTCACTTCTCCACGGATATTACTGGCCTCATCGTTGACCTCTCAACCCATCATGAACATTGCTGGCCTCATCTGTGGGCCATCCCCCCACTCACAGACGTTACTGGCCTCTCAACCTTATCACAGATATTGCTGGCCTCAGCTCTGGCCTCTCACCATTCAGCCATTGACATGGCTGGTGTCTCACCACCCCTCCTGACTTGGACCACACTGGTGTCCACTATCCCCCACACTGACCCAGATGGTCATCGCTGGTCTCTCAATCTGTCCCATGGACTGGCCTCATCTCAAGCCTCTCACCCACCTCTAACACCCATGGACATCCCTGGCTTCTGAACCTCCCTGGAATCTTGCCCTCACCTAGACATTGCTGGCCTCATTCCCCACTGACCCAAATAGTGCTGTTCTCCGCCATTCCCCACTGACCCGGACATCATTGGCTTCTCCATCCCTGACTGATCTGGACATGATTGGCCTTCCCATTCCTGACTGACCTGGACATCACTGTCCTCCCCATCCTCTACTGATCTGAACTCTAACACATCAACATCTCCCCCAAACCTACCCCCCCACTTTCCTCCACAGTGCATACCAATCCTATCCTTGCTCCCACCCCCCATCATAGTGTGCTGGATCCATTTCTTCCTCCTGTTCACCCACAGTGTCCTGCCCCCACCCAGCCATTCACTCACAGTGTGCTGGCCCCCCCCCCCCCCCCCCCCCCCCCCCTTTCATCTAAGTGTGCTGGCTTCACTGCTGCCTTTCACCCACAGTGCACTTGCCTCACTGCTGCCTTTCACACAGTGTGCTGGCCTCACTGTTGCTTTTCACTCACACGTAGAGTGCTGGGCTACCATGCACACACAATACCTGCGAGCATTTCACCTTGTTGAATGAGACCCTTGAATATTGTACTTGTTCCATGTGCGCCAACGCAGTCCACGACACAGTAACTTGTTGAGTTAATCCAATCCGCATGTTTGGAAATGGCTCCCCTCTTGTTGAAACCAGGCTGCCTGTACATTATTTACCGTGAAATTTAACTAACACGCCCATGTGGTGCAAACTGACTGCACCACAACTCCCTTAACAGGGCAGGGCTGTATGTAAACTGTAAGTATGGACACACAGGCAGTCACGCCAGAGAGATGGCACAGAGAAGGGCTCCCAAATTTTCAGTGGATGAGGCTCTTGGAGGAGAGGCGCAAGCTGCTCTATCCCACTGAAGGACATCACTCAAGGAGTCGCACAGCTAATGCTATCTGGGAGGTTGTGGCTGCATCTGTAAGCGCATGTGCACTGGCATGTCAGACTGGCGACCGTGTCACAAAATGTTGAATGACCTTTTTTGGGCAGCAAAGATGACTGTGCATCCTATTCAGAAGCCAGTACATGTGCTATACTTAAAATGTGAAACCATCCTCAAGGGCATCCATCTACTGCCTCCCACCCCCTCAGCACTGCTTCCAAATCCTATGGCACAGCCGCCGCCACACCTGACTCAATCAGCACCCTACAACGGGGAGGCATTGCCCCGAAACAGCCCATCCGAGTATCCATTGTGCCCCATGCCCTTCCCTATATCATGCTTTCAATCCCCTTTATGTTCCCACAGGAAGGAACCACACACAGCCACAGGGAGAAGAGAGAAAACTGGAGGTGAGGTACCTGAGCTGTGCTTGTTCACAAGGTTTGAACAATGCACCATGAAGCTGGCAGGGGAAGTGGAGCAGCAAATGGTCACCAACAGCCAGCTGATGTCCAGCATGCAAGTCAGTATCAGATGAACCCTATTCCTAAGGTCTTCTTCGAAGTAAGTACTATGCTGTATGGGCTATTTTTTTCCCTCCCTTCCACCAATGTGCATCCTTTTTGATGGGATGATCTTGATGCACCATGCCCTTCTGGTGTCTCCACACAACCTGCTGCTCCTGCTGAGATTTCTCAGGGCACCTCACACAACACTTCAAAGGGAGGCCCTGATGAATCCTCCGAAGGCAGCGCCTGTGAATCAGTACAGGCATCAACAACACAAACTACCAACACAAGAGACTATCACGGCGGTGTAACATGTTAATAGTGAGGCTTCTGGGTCATTTATTGATAAGCACTTCATAGCTGCTGACGCGCATCAGATGGAGACAGGAACATTGGAGGGCTCTGAAGTCTGTCAGAGGCAACGATCCAACTGGACCCAAGCCAGGCCTCAGGAATTGGCCATCCCGATGAAGGTGGAGATGCATAAGTCGACATGGGTAATGGTGGATGGGTTGTCAGCAGCCATGCTACAATTGCAGTACAATTTAGAGGAGTCAGATAGAGTGCTGTAACAAGAGATAGTGCCAGCATAATGTGGTAACCAGGCCAGTGGTAACACTGCAAGGGTGGTGTCCGCAGAGGAAAATCTGGCTCAGGGATTTGACCTCGTAGATGACAGGGTGTGTGTGTGTGTGTGTGTGTGTGTGTGTGTGTGTATATATATATGAGGGGATGATGTGGTAAGCTATGGTAAAGCATGTAAGATCCATTTGTGTTGAAAAATTTAGGGCTGGGAAGCATGCAAAGGCTAGGCCTCCCAACAGAAAGCCCACAAAACGGCAGCTGCAAATGTCTCCCAACCCGCTGCGCTACTCCAGCAATGCAGCAGGTTGGGAGAATTGTTCCGCTCTGCCCGTCGAATTTCTGTTTTACCTACCAAAGCGGATAACTTCACGTTGTATTCGATCCATTAAATTCTGCCCACTCGCTTACCCTCTCCAAATTCCCTTCAAGTTTCTTTGCATCCTCCTCATAACTTTTGTGTCATCTGCAAATTTGGAAGTATTACATTTAATCCTCACATTCAAATCATTTATCTAGATTGTTAGCGATCAGATCAGAAACTCCAAGGCATATTATGAAGTTAGACTAGACCCCAGCTATTTTTGATTTTGGCAATAGTGGAAGGATAACTTCACTCCAAGTGTGATTCTACTGACCGACTAGGAAGCTTTTATCTAAACAAACTACTTAACAGTACAGTTCTACAACTTGCCTATAGCATACATTTCTCTTTCGACACATTGACTTATTTTTTTACATATGATATAAAATCTTCAAAATAAACTGTTCTACATTTAATAATTGCCACATTGTGCAAGCATGAGAATAGCTCTGCATAGTATGTACAAATGAGTAGCTTTCAAATCCTTGGTTTGCACATCTATTTCATTCATGCCGATGCAGTGAAAATTAAACATTTTTTGTGGCTCGGCAGTGTAATTACTCTTTGTGGATACTAAAATTAAAGATACTAGACAGCTGAGAAAATATTTGCTGATGTGAATAATGGACTTCATGTACTGAATCTTGATGTGCCTTCAAGAACCCTTCTTCAAAGAGGGTGAGGCTGTTGTGGAGCAATTAAGTAAACTGGGTATTAAGAAAGATCAATATTTAAAAATCCAGATAATCTTTTCAACTAATTCTGCCAAATGTATAGCCCAAGGCTCCTTAAGGCACAGTAATGATAATAAAATAATATTTTGGCAGAAGAAGAAAAATACTCTACTTTCATTTCAGACATTGGACTTACTTTTCCAAAACCTCATCATTCCAAATTACTAATTTTTTGATAATGAAAATACAGAGTGGTTTCCACATCACTGTTTTAGACAAAAATATATTGTGTCAAACTTCCAATGAAGGTGCCATAGTGCAAATAAATTTGGTATTAACCAGTATAGTGATGATTAATTTCTGGAAATATGAAGACATACAAGCTCCAAATTTAGCAGAAATGACACAATCAAAGTTAAGCTGGCCTATGGCCAGATATAACTTACTGGTAGCTCAGACGGTGTGTTATGTTGTATTTAGCAATGCCTGTTCCTACCACTAATTTGATCAGGCATGGAAAACGTATTCAGGAAGCCTGGTTACAGCTTGTTTACTGGGTTTGCAAAATCTGACAAGGCTTCAGCTATTCAACACCCAAAGCTTTGCATTAAAAAGGAAGTTGTGATGATGGAACAAAAGTGGCTGATTGTTCAAATAACTATGGGAGGAATGGGGATAAGTTTACTTTGAAGATGAATCGCTAGAGATTCTCTGCAGAAAGTACACCAAAGCACAATCACATTATGTGGATCCGTAATATAATATTAAGTGATATCTTCATTATCTTCGTGTTCCCCCATTGCTTGGTCAGCTTACATTTTGCAGGTCTTCAAATGAGTAATAAAGAACAAAGAAAACTACAGCACAGGAACAGGCCCTTCGGCCCTCCACGCCTGCACTGACCATGCTGACCGACTTAAATAAAACCCCTTATGCTTCCGGGGACCATATCACTCTATTCCCATCTCATTCATGTACTTGTCAAGATGCCCCTTAAAAGTCACTATCATATTTGCTTCTACTACCTCCCCTGGCAACAAGTTCTGTGTAAAAAAAATCTATCTTGTACATCTCTTTTAAAACTTGTCCTTCGCACCATAAGCCTATGCCCCCTAGTAATTGACTCTCCCAATTACTTGGGAAAAAGCTTCTCACTATCCACTCTTCCATGCCTCTCATAATCTTGTAGACTTCTATCAGATCCCCCTCAACCTCAGTTGCTCCAGTGAAAACAAACCACGTTTCTCCAACCTCTCCTCATAGTTAATGCCCTCCATACCAGGCAACATCCTGGTAAACCTTTTCTGTACCCTCTCCAAATCCTTCTGGTGGTGGAGGGACAGCAGCAATCCGGGTAAGTTGGGGGTATGCTCTGCTGAAGGAGTTCCTGCCTCCCGGAGGCGAGGAGGTGAATCGTGGGATGGGGGAATCTGCTGAGCAGGCCTGCCTTCCAGGAGGGTCTGAACGCTGGGGCGGGGTGGAGTGGCCTGCATCCCAGTGGGGTTTCGATCATGGAGTGGGGTGATCTGCCTCCTGGGGGGAGGGGAAGATTGTCCAATCGCGCGAGGTGGGGGAGAGTAAATGTGCCTCCAGGGGGTTCGAATTGCACAGGGGCAGATCTGCTGGGGTGGTTAGCAGGGGTTCTGCGAAGAGTGTTCAAGGAGGATGGGTTTCCGGGGTTCCCCTGGAGAACAAGAATCTGGTTCAGATTTTTATTCTGCAGGTGGATAGCAGCACAGATCCAAAACGGAACCGAAAGTGGTAAAATGAGATTTGGCGGTAGAGTTGGGCGCGCGTTCCATTAAGCCAATTTAAATGCATGCTAACGCATTTAAATCATTGGACCGCCCGATTGGGGTGTGGACCAAATTAGGTGTCGGTGAAGGCACGATCTGCTTGGTTTTCGGATGCAGATCATTTTATAGGCCCGACACCCAAATTTACTGTGATTTCGTGTCAGAAAGCGGGCATGAATTTTTGATAAAATTGGGGCTTATATTCAAACTGCAGCCTCATCAAGGTTTGATAAAATGTCAACATTACTTGCCAATTTTTAAACTCAATACCCTGGCCGATGAAGGCAAGCATGCCATATGCCTCTTGACTACCTTCTCCACCTGCATTGCCACTTTCAAAGACCTGTGTAACTGTGCACCTCGATCCCTTTGCTTATTAATACTCTTAAAGGTTCTGCCATTTACTGTATATTTCCTATCGTATTGAACTTCCAAAATGTATTACCTCACATTTGTCCAGATTAAACTTCATCTGCCATCTCTCCACCCAAGTCTCCAACTGATCTATATCTTGCTATATTCTCTGATGACTTCATCATTATCTGCAAATCCACCAATCTTTACGTCATCTGCAAACTTACTAATCAAGTTACATTTTCCTCCAAAGCATTTAGGTCCCAGCACTCATCCTTCAGGAACACACTTGTCACAGCCCTCCTTCTACTGGTACCCTCTGTTTTCTTTGACTGAGCCACTTTTGTATCCACCTTGCCAGCTCACCTCTGATCCCACGCGACTTCACCGTCTGCACCAGTCTGTTATGAGCGACCTTGTCAAAGGCCTTACTGAAGTCCATGTAGACAACATCCACTGTCCTACCCTCAATCATCTTCATCACTTCCTCGAAAAATTCCATCAAGTTTGCGAGATACAACCTTTCCTTCACAAAACCATGTTGCCTCTCACTGATAGTCCACTTATTTCCAAGTGGGAATAAATCCTGTCTTTAAGAATTCTCTCCAATAATTTCTCTACCACTGATGTAAGGCTCACCAGCCTGTAATTACCTGGATTATTCTTGCTATCCTTCTTAAACAAAGGAACACATTGGCTATTCTTCAATCCTCTAGGATCTCCTCTATAGCCAATGAGGATACAAAGGTTTCCCTCAAGGCCCCGATAATTTCCTTTCTTGCCTTTTTCAATATTTGGGGGTATAACCCATCAGATCCTGGAGACTTGTAATGTGGTGAAGGGAGTTGGGGAAAAAGTAAGAGCTGCATTCAGATTCTCAGGCAGTGCCAGAATTGACATCCATGATTATAAGCTTCTATTATCATTTAATTATGCATTCCGAGGGTTTCCTGACCCCCTGTTGATTTTTAAGATCTGTCCTCCTATCCATTTCCTCCACAGAAACCTTCAGTGCAACATACAAAAATCTTGGATCCTGCACTCTCCCATGCTGTGTGCCATTCTTTCTTTTCTGTTTCTGTAATCAGATTTACTTCCTGAAACACTCCTAGCACTGAATCCAGCTACAGTGCACTTCCTCTTTAGAAGAAGCAATGCTAGGTAACCTTAAGTAATGCTAAAAAGTTACAATTTTGTCTGCTGTTGAGAATGTGGAAAGAACACAAGAGAAGCAGGAGTAGGCCCCCAGGCCTTTCAAGCTTGCCACATCACTGAATACAATCATGGCTGATTTATGCTGGCCTCAAATCCTTTTCTGCACCATTTCCACATAGCCTTCTTTTCCTCGATCTATCAAATATTTGCCCATCTACACTTTAAATACTTTTAATGATCCAGCCTACTGGCATGGTGAAACAGTGGCTAGTACTGCTGCATCATAGCTCCAGGGACCTCAGTTCAATTCTGGCCTTGGGTGACTGTCTGTGTGGAGTTTGCATGTTTTCCTCATGTCTGCGTAGGTTTCCTCCATGTGTTCTGGTTTCGTCCCACAGTCCAAAGATATGCAGGTTAGGTTGATTGGCCATGCTAAATTTCCTCTTAGTGTGAGATGGATGAGCAGGGTAAATATGTGGAGATAAAGGGATATGGCCCAGATGGAATCATCATTGGTGCAAGCTCAATGGGCCGAATGGTCCCCTTCTGTACTGTAGTGATTCTATGATTACCCTTTTGAGACACAGAATTCCAGAGATTTACTACCATCTGGGAGAAGAAATTTCTATGTCCCTAGGTTTTAAATGACTGGCCCATTTTCTTGTAGCTATGTCCCCTTGTTTGAGACTCTACCACCAGAGAAAGCATCTCACCATCTACCCTGTCCAGTCCCTTAGGATCTTATAGGTTTGAATAGACCCAAACTATTTAGTCTCTCTTGATAGGGCAACACTAACTTCCCAGGAATTAGCCTGGTGAATCTCCTTTGGACTGCCCCCAATGTTACTATAGCCTTTTTTTTGGACCAAAACTATGCGCAGTATTCAAGTGAGACCTCACTAACACTTTATACAATTGCAACAAAATCTCCCCATTTTTAAACTCTAACCCCTTTGCAATGAAAGCCAAAATGCAGTTCACCTTCTTAACTGTTCGTTGGACCTACTTGCTAGCTTTTCCTGATTTATGCACTAGAACACCCAGATGTCTCTGTATTTTACTCACCTGAGTCTCTCTCTGTTTAGATAATAATCTGCCTATTGATTTCTCCAACCAAAATGCATGACCTCACATTTCCTCACATTAAAACTTTGCTTGCTAGGTTTTCACCCAGTCACTCAACAATATATTTATCTCCCATTGCAGATTACAATATCCTCATCACAACATGCTCTTCCACCTATCCATTGTATCATCTGTAAATTTGGAAATTTTACATTCTGTTCCTTCATTCAGGACATTAACGCAAATAGTAGACAGTTGCAGGCCAAGAACTGAATCCTGCAGTATTCCATTTGTTACGTCTTTCCATTCTGAAAAGGTCCCATTTATTCCATAGAACCACAGAACAGTACAGCACAGAAACAGACCTTTTGGCCCTTGGCTGTGTCAAACCATTTTTCTGCCTAGTCTCACTGACCTGCACTGGACCATATCCCTCCACATCCTCTCATCCATGTACCTGTCCAAGTTTTTCTTAAATGTTAAAAGTGAGCCTGTATTCACCACTTCACCCCCACCCACCCCCCCACCCCAGCACTTCGCCCCCACCCACCCCCCCCACCCCAGCACTTCGCCCCCCCCACCCCAGCACTCGCCCCCCCCCCCCCCCCCGCCCCTCCACTTCGCCCCCACCCACCCCTCCCATAATGGTGGGAGCTCATTCTATGCTCCCACCATTCTTTGTGCAAAGAAGCCACTCCCCCTAATATTCCCTTTAAACTTTTCCCTCTTTACCCTTAACCCACATCCTCTAGTTCTTTTCTCCACTAGCTTCAATGGAAAAAGCCTGCTTGCATTCACTCTGTCTATACCCATTATAATTTTATACACCTCTTTCAAATCTCCACTCATTCTTCCATGCTTCAAGGAATGAAATCTTAACCTATTCAAACTTTCTCTGTAACTCAGTTTCTCAAGTCCTGGCAAATCCTTATAAACCTTCTCTGCACTCTTTCAACCTTGTTAATATCCTTCCTGTAATTAGATGACCAAAACTGTGCACAATACTCACCAGTGTGTTATACAACTTCACCATAACATTCCAATTCATGCTCAATAATTTGATTTATAAAGATCAATGTTCAAAAAGCACTCTTTATGATGCTATCTATTTGTCAATTTTAAGGAATTATGCATTTGTATTCCAGATGCCCCTGTTCTACTACACTCTTCAGTGTCCTACCATTTACCTTATATGTTTTACCTTGGTTTGTCCTTTCAAAGTGCAATACCTCACACTTGTCTGCATTAAACTCCATCTGCCATTTTTCAGCCCATTTTTCTAGTGGTCCAAATCTCTCTGCAAGTTTTGAAAACCTTCCTCACTGTCCACTACACCTCCAATCTTTGTATCATAGCAAATTCACTGATCCAATTTACCACATTATCGTCCAAATCATTGATTATAGATGACAAACAATAATGGACCCAACACTGATCCCTGTGGCACACCATTGGTCCCAGACCTCCAGTCAGAGAATCAATCCTCCACCACCACTCACTGGCTTCTTCCATTGAGTCAATGTCTAATCCAATTTACTATCTCTCCACGCATACCAAGCGACTGAACCTTCCTAACTAACTTCCCATTTGGGACCTTGTCAAAGGCCTTACTTAAGTCCATGCAGATAACATCCAATGCCTTCCCTTCATCCATCTGCCTGATAACCTCCTCGAAAAACTCTAATAGATTGGTTAAACATGACCTACCATACACAAAACCATGTTGACTCTCCCTAATAAGTCCCTTTGCATCCAAGTATTTGTAGATCTTAATACTCCTTCCAATAATTTACCTATTACTGCTGTCAAACTTACCGGTCTATAATTTCCCAGATTACTTTTTGAGCCTTTTTTAAACAATGGAACAACATGAGCTATCCTTCAATCATCCAGCATCTCACCCGTAATACCGACATTTTAAATATATCTGCCAGGGCCTCTGCAACTTCAACGGTAGTCTCCTTCAAGGTCCAAGGGAATACCCTGTCCGGTCCTGGGGATTTATCTACTCTGATTTACCTCAAGGCAGCAAGCACCTTCTCCCCTTTAATCTGTATATGTTCCATGACCTCCCTACTTGTTTGCCTTATTTCTGTAGACTCCATGCCAGTTTTCTTAGTAAATACGGGTGCAAAAAACTCATTTAGCATCTCCCCCATTTCTTTCAGTTCCATACAAAGCCGACCACTCTGATGTTCGAGAGGACCAATTTTATCTCTTACTATCCTTTTGCTCTTAATATACTTGTAGGAGCTCTTAGGATTATCCTTCGCCTTGACTGCTAAAACAACCTCATGTCTTCTTTTAGCCCTCCTGATTTCCTTAAGTAGTTTCTTGCATTTTTTATATCCTCAAGCGTCTTATTTGTTTCCTGTTGCTATACATGTCATACATATCTCTCTTCTTCTTTGTCAGAGTTGCAATATCCCTCAAGAAGCAAGGTTCCTTATTCTTATTCACTATGCCTTTAATCCTGACAGGAACATACAAACTCTGCACTCTAAAAAAATTCTCCTTCAAAGACCTTGCACTTACCAATCACATCCTTGCCAGAGAACAGCCTGTTTCAATCCATGCTTTTTAGATCCTTTCTCATTTCTTCAAATTTGGCCTTTATCCAGTTTAGGACCTCAACCCGAGGACCAGATCCAACTATGTAATACAGTAAGAAGTCTCACAACACAAGGTTGAAGTCCAACAAGTTTATTGGTAGTTACCCAAAAGCTTTCGGAATGCTGTTTGGAACATAAACTTGTTGGACTTTAACTTGGTGTTGAGAGACTTCTTGCTGTGTTTACCCCAGTCCAATGCTGGCATCTCCACATCATGACTTCTATGTAATAGTTTTCAATCTATGCTAACACATTTCCTCCAATTCCATTGGTTTTTACTTTGTGCACCAGCCTCCAATGCAGCACATTTCCAAAAAGTATTTGACAATCTAAATGACTACATTCACAGGTTTCCCTCTATCTACTCTCACTGTTACATCCTCAAAGAATTTGAGCAAATTTGACAAAAATGATTTATCTTTCATGAAAAGAGGTGTGATTATATTCAGCTTTCCTAAATGATTAGCTATTTCTTATTGACTCCAGCATTTTGCCAATAATAAATGTTAAATTAACTGACTTATAGTTCGCTTCTGCCCTGCTCCCTTTATGAACAAGAGAAATTGACTGTTTTCCAATAGTTATCCTTCCTGAATTTAACAAATAATGAAAAATGGGTCCACAATCTCTGCAACTACTTCTACTAAAACCTGTCAGCCTTTAGTCTGTTGAGTTTCTTTAATACTCTATCCCTTATGATTGGAAATTTTGTAAATTCTACCATATTATTTGAAATCAGCCCATCTAATAGCTTAGGGACCCAAAGAGAGAAAACGCTGAAAAATCTCAGCAGGTCTGGCAGCATTTGTAAGGAAAAAAAAGGGCTGACATTTTGGGTCCCGATGACTCTTTGTCAAAACTTTGAAAGAATAGAGATATAACGAATTGAATCTAGGTAGGATTGTGTCTGCGCAGGCTCGATGGGATAAATGCCCTCCTACTGCACTATAGGAATTCCATGATTCTAATTTTAATTTCCCAATTTTCCAAGCAACAAAGACTTCCTAACAAGATTTTAAGAAGTTGTAGGTGCAAGTGGGTATGTAGATGAAACACCATTTTATAAAGTATTATTTATCTTCACAGAGACACAAGAGAGGTGTGATAATTTTAAAGTGTCTCTACAGGTGAAGATATTTTGAAAAGTAAAGGGCTGAATGCAAAGGCTGCCCTGGAAGGCAATAACTGTTGAAAGGAATTTAGCCTAGTGGGACATGAAGATAGCATGCACAGGAGTGTTAGAATGTTTTTGTGATAGTTCTGAAACTGATTTCATCTTGGACATTTGATTAACAACTGCAGATGGTGAAATTTGAATTCAATAAGAATTGGGAATTAAGTGTTCAATGGTGACCATGAAAGCAGTTTTGATTGTTGTAAAAACTCAAAATTCATGAACGTCTTTTAGGGAAAGAAATCTGCCATCCTTACTACGTTTGAGTCCAGACCTACAGCATTGTGGTTGACTCTTAAATCTGTCAGTTCAAGGGCAATTTGGGATGGGCATAATTGCTGGCTATTTTATCTGTTCTTACCCTATCAGGCAATATGCTTCAAATGCTAACTACTTCTTGCATTAAAAAGTGCCGCATAAAAAGATCTTTCTCGAGCTGCCTCTGGTTCTTTTCTCAATCAACTTAAATTTGTGCCCTCTGGTTATCAAACGTTTAGCCAATGGAAACAGTTACTCTTTATTTATTCTACCTAAACACTCCATGACTTTAAATACCTCTATTAAATCTCATATCTTTTCAGCTCCAATGAGAATAGCATCAGTTTCTTCATTCTACGTGCATATCTGTAATTCCTCACCTATGAAATCATTCTTTTATGCCATCTTCTCAACCTTCCTAAAGTGAATTTCCCAAAATTGGACACAACATTCCATCTGGAGCCTAACCATTCTTTTGTGACCTCAGTACTCAATGCCGACAACTGCCAGTTTCCAGATGCAATTTTACGTCTCATCCACTTTATTCTGGACCACAATGTTTTCACCTTCAACAATCAGTTTTTCATCCAAACACACGGAACAGCCATGGGGACCAAATTCACACCTAAATATGCTAACATCTTCATGCACGGGTTTGAACAAGACTTCTTCAACCGAGGCTATACACTAGATACACTGATGACATTTTTTTCCTTTGGACTCATGGTGAACAATCATTGAAACAACTATATGATGATAACAACAAGTTCCATCCCCGCCATCAAACTCACCATGGACTATTCTCCAGAATATGTTGCATTCTTGGACACCCACATCTCCATCAAGTACTGTCACCTCAGCACCTCACTGTACTGCAAGCCAACAGACAACCTCACAATGTTCCACTTCTCCAGCTTCCACTCTAAACATGTTAAAGAAGCCATCCCCTACGGACAAGCCCTCCATATACACAGAATTTGCTCAGATGAGGAGGATCGTAACAGACACCTCCAGATGCTGAAAGATGCCCTCATGAGAACAGGATACGGTGCTCGACTCATCTATCGACAGTTCCGACGTGCTACGGTGATAAACCGCACTGACCTCCTCAGAAGACGAACACAGGACATGGTGGACAGAGTACCCCTTGTTGGCCAGTACTTCCCCGAAGCGGAGAAGCTACGACATCTTCTCTGGAGTCTTCAACATATCATTGATGATGATGAACATCTCGCTAGGGCCATCCCCACATGCCCACTTCTTGCCTTCAGACAACTGCGCAACCTCAAACAGACCATTGTTCACAGCAAACTACCCAGCCTTCAGGAGAACAGTGACTACAATACCACACAACTCTGCCACAGCAACCTCTGCAAGACATGCCAGATCATCGACATGGATGACATCATCAAACGTGAGAATACCATTACCAGGTACATGGTACATACTCTTGCAACTCGGCCAACATTGTCTACCTAATACGTTGCAAGAAAGGATGCCCCGAAGCATGGTACGTTGGGGAGACATGCAGACACTACGACAGTGGATGAATGAACATCACTCGGCAATCACCAGGCAAAACTGTTCCCTTCCTGTTGGCGAACACCTCAGCGGTCACGAGCATTCGGCCCCTGACCTTCAGATAAACATTTTTCAAGGGGGCTTTCACGACACACGACAGCACAGAGCCGCTGAGCAGAGACCTATAGCCAACTTCTGCACACATGAGGACGGTCTTAACAGGGATCTTGACTTCATGTCACACTATCTGTAACCCCCATGACTTGCCTGGGTTAGCAAAAAACCTCAACTTACTGTGCTGTCTGGAGAACAATATACATCTCTTTAACCTGTGCTCAGTGCTCCTTCCACTCACATTGTTAGCTACTTTAAGACTTGAATAGCAGGTAAGATGTAAAGATTCGCATTCTAATCAGTAATCTGTGAACAGTCTGTGCTGGTATGTTTGCTATTGGAGACCAGAACACCTCATTTGCCTGACGAAGGCCATAGAGTCGAAAGCTTCCGAGTTTACTATCAAATAAATTGGTTGGATTTAAAACTTATGTTGTCAGACTTCTTACTGTGTTTACCCCAGTCCAACGGCGGCATCTGTACGTCAGTACAAACCCCACCAGAAGAGGGAGCATAATGGTAATCATTTGGATTGGAATGGTCCAAAGAGCCCTCAAAATTTATTTTAATTGAGTCTGGAATCAAAGTGCATGGTGGAGGTGGGAATATATTGGCATGAATAAAAGATGGTTAGCTGACAGGAGTTTGTTTATTAGTGTCACAAGTAGGCTCACTTTAACACTACAAATGAAGTTACAATGAAAATCTCCTAATCACCATACTCCGGTGCCTGTTCAGGTATACTGGGAGAGAATTTAGCATGACCAATGCACCCATCCAGCATGTCAGAGAGATTTACACCATGGAAACAAACCCTTTGGCCCAATTTGTACATGCCGTCCAGTTTTTACCACTAAGCTAGTCCCAATTGCCTATATTTGGCCCATATCTCTCTATACCCATCTTACTCATGGAAGTGTCTAAGTATTTTTTAAACAAACAAAATTGTACCTGCCTCCACTGCTGTGTCTGGCAGCTCATTCCAGACACTCATCACCCTCTAAGTGGAAAACAAAATTGCCTTCCGGACCCTTTTGTATCTCTCCCCTCTCACTATAAACTTATACCCTCTATTTTTAGAATCTCCTAACTTTGGGAAAAGACATTGACTATCTACTTCATCTATGCATCTCATTATTTTATAGACCTCAAAAGGATCATCCCTGAGCCTCCTATGCTTTCAGAGAAAAAAGTCCCAGTCCATCCAGCTCTTCCTTATAATTCAAACCATCAAGTTCCAGTAGCATCCTAGTAAATCTTTTCTGCACTGTTTCTAGTTTAAGTAGAAAAGTAAGTTGTGAAGAGAACATAAGGAGGCTACATATAGATCCGGCAAATGGAGTATAATGTCAGACCAGGTGAAATTGTTCATTTTGACTGGAAGAATAAAGAAACTTATTAGCTAAATGGTGAGAGATTGCATTGTTCTGAGATGCAGATGGATCTGGGTGTCCTGGTGTATGAACTGCAAAAGGTTAGTACACAGGCACGGAAAGTAATTAGGAAAGCCAATAGATTGTTACGGTTCACTGCGAGGGGAACTGAATACAAAAGTAGAGAAATGATGTTTCAGTTATACAGGATGTTGGTGGGACCACATCCGGATATAATTCATAACACCAAGTTAAAGTCCAACAGGTTCATTTGGAATCAAGAACTTTCGAAACACTGCTCCTTCATCAAATGAGTGGAGAGGTACGTTCACAAACATGGCATATGTAGGCAAAAGCACAATTGCAAGATAATTACAGATTGGAATGTGAAGTCTTTACAGATAATCAAGTCTTTGCAGATACAGACAGTATGAGTATGTACCTCTTGGCATCTGCAAAGACTTGATTACCTGGAAAGATCCACTATCCAACCATTCTTTGCATTCAGAGCTGTAATTATCTTGCGGTTATGTCTTTGCCTATATATGCCATGTTTGTGAATCTACCTCTCCACTTACTTGATGAAGGAGCAGCACTCTAAAAGCTTGTGATTCCAAATAAATTTGTTGGACTTTAACCTGGTGTTGACAGACTTCTTATTGTGCCCACTCCAGCATCTCCACATCCTGGATATGATCGGTCTCCTTATTTAAGGAAAAATGTAGGTATGTTGGAAGCAGTTCAGTGAAGGTTTACAAGATTAATACTTGGAATGGGAGAGTTGTCTTATGAAGGTTGGACAGGCTAGCCTAATATCTGTTGTTGAAGAGCAACTTGATTGAAACATTAGATCCTGAGGGGTCTTGACAGAGTGGATGTGTAAAGGATGTATCTATCCTCTTGTGAGAGAATCAAGAACTAGAAATAACTGTTTAAAAATAAGATCATTACCGACAAGAGATTTTCTCAAAGGATTGAGAGTCTTTGGAAATCTCTTCCTCAAAAGATGGTGCAACAGAGTTATTAAATATTTTTTAAGGCAGAACAAAATAGATTCTTGATTAGCAAACAGGTGAAAAGGTATGGGGGTAGGTGGGAATGAGAAGTTAAGGTTTAAATTCAATCAGCCTCATCTTATTGAATGGTGGAGGAGGCTCAAGGCATCAAGTGGCCTAATCTTGCTCCTAATTCACATGAAATATCATAACATAAGATCAAATCTTATCAAGGAAACTTCCTGCTGATTATGACCCACCTTCTTCCCACAGTTGATGATTCAGTACATGTCCAAATTGAATACCATGTGGAAGAAGCAGAGAATAGTAAGGCAAAGTCTTCATACTGAGGTCATCCTTCATTGTATTGTGTGGCATTACCACCAAATAGGAATGATTCAGAACAGATCTAGCAACTCAAAACTAGGACTCCTTGAGTTTCTGTGGCCATTTGCAACTGGAATATTACATTCGATCACAATCTGTACATTTGTGGCCTGACAATTCTCTTACACCACCATTAACAGGGCATTCCACTCCATTAGGGAGTGGAATGCCCTGCCTGCAGCTGTTGTAGATGCGCCAAGTTTGGTGGCGTTTAAGAGGTTAGTTGATAAGTATATGGATGAGAAGGGAATGGTTTAGTAGGAGGGGCATTGCTTTTTATTTTGGTCGGCACAACATCGAAGGCCGAAGGGCCTGTTCTGTGCTGTATTGTTCTATGTTCTATGTTCTAACATCAAATAAGGGGATCAACCTTGGTCTGACAAATAGTGTAGAAGAGCATGCTGGCAGCAACACCAGGAATATCTTAACATTAGGTGCCAACCTTGTAAAGATACAAAATAGAACCACATGCATGCTGAATAAAAGAAGCAGTATTTATAGATAGAGTTGAGTAATCCCATAACCAACAGATCAGATCAAAATTCTGCAACACAGTTGTGAATGGTGATAAACAATAGGAGGAGGCAGCTGAAGAATATTTCCATCTTCAATAATTGCAGGCCCAGATGTGAGTGTAAAAGACAAAGCTGAAGTCTCTAAAATGAGCTATAACTACAAGTGCAGGGTGATCCACCTTGGCCTCGTCTTGGGTTCTCAGCGTCATGACAGACAAATATCAACCAATTTAATTCACTCTATTTGATATCAGTAAATGGCTGAATGCACTGAATACAACAAAGGGCATAGTCTTTGCCAGCATCCTACTTGTACTGCTGAAGATTTGAGCTCCAGAACAAAATTAACTGGCATCTAAATGACAAACTGGAAAATTGCACAGCTATGTCCTGTTGACAAAAAGCAGGACAAGTTCAATCCAGCCAATGGGCTCCATCAGCCTATTCTCAAACATCAGTACAGTGATGGAAGTTGTTAATTGTATCATCAAGTGGCATCTATTCACCAATATTCTGGTCACAGTGCTATCTTTGGGTTGGTCAAGAACATTTGGTTATGGAACTCTTTACAACCTTGATCCAAAACATGGAAAAAAGAGTCGAATTCCAGTTGTCAGCTGTTCTTGACATCAATGCAGCATTTGATTGAGAGTACCCAAAAGAAGCCCTAGTAAAATTAAAGTTGATTGTAATTAAAGAAAACTGAACACTGACTGGAATCTTACTTAGGAAGATGGACGTTCGAGGCCAATCATCTCCAAAGATATGCAGGTTAAGTTGATTGGCTATGCTAAGTTGTCCCTTAATAGCAAGGGGATTAATGGGATAAATATGTGGGGTTACAGACTATGGCCTGGGTGGGATTGTTGTTGGTGCACACTTGGTGGGCTAAATGCTGCCTTCTGCACTGTAGGGTTTCTATAATTCTATGATCTTAACCCCAGGTCATTTCTATTGTTCATCTTCAGTTGTTTCATCAAAAGTTTGTCATCCATCATAAGATCAAAACTGGGGATGTTTGATGATGATTTCAACATGCTCAATTTCATTCACAACTCTTCAGATACTGAAGCCATCCATATCTACAAATAGCTAGACTTAGATAGCATTCAGGTATTTGCTTTTAAGTTGCAAGAAAGATTCACGCCACATAATAGACAGGCAATGATCATCCCAACAAGAAATAAATGTAACCATTTCCCCTTGACATTAACCAGCATTGATCCCCGCAAAGGCTCTGGCAAGTAACTCAATTCCTGATTCCTCAAAGCCTATCCACAATCTACAAGGCACAGATCAGGTGTGTGATGGAATACTTTGCATTTGTTTGCATGAGTAAGGCTCCAAAAGAGTCAAACATTTGTTATAACTAGGAGTTCAGCCTCCTTGATTGGTCACAATAAAGGTTTTTAAAAAATTATTTCTCCTTGGATAACTTTTTCAAATCCAAATGTACTTTTTAACTATCAGTGCAGTGAACAATAAGGAGTCAATAATGGGGTTTTCTTGAGTCAAAGAAGGAATGAATTTATTGACTTGTAAACTTAAGGAAAAAAAACAAAAAGATGCAATGTTACACACATATCAAAAGGAAGGAAATTTAGTATCCAAAAGAATGTTAATATACAGTTAAATTCTTTGCTTGTCATTAAGGAATAGGTTGTGAACATTGTGGCCAATTTAAGTTGACTGGTTCCATTGATGCAGTTGGATGCAGAAATGTCGCAATTATTTCGAGTAGAATGGATCTTGACACTGCCCCACTCCCAACTTCCAGGTGTGACATTCCATGCAACATATCAGGGTGGGAGTGACACAGTGCTTAACACTACTGCCTCACAGTGCCAGGAACCTGGATTCAATTCCAGACTTGGATGACTGGTTGTGTGGAGTTTAATCTGCTCCCTGTATTTGCATGGGTTTCCTCTGGGTGCTCCAGTTTCCTCCTGCATTCCGAAGATGTGTGGATTAGCCATGATAAAAGCAGAGGGTTGTGGAATAGGGCAGAGGGGAGGACTGGACAGGATACTGTTTAAGAGAGTTGGTGCTGACTCAATCAACACGATAGCTTCTTTCTGCACTATAGGAATTCTATGGTTCTAAATCTGTAGTGCAATCTATATAGAAACTTACCAAAAAAGTGGTTAACTTACAATACTAGAAATTAGGTTACTTATGGTAGCCATCTTTGGTTACCATCTTTTCTTATTTTTTAAAAAAAGATAAACATTGAATGTGTTTTATTCAAGCAGTTGAATGTGTTTTTGATTAATTGGAAGAGTTATAGGTAGACCTCATCCAGACAATTTTCCATTTCCTTGACACAATTCAACACCATTCAAGAAAAAGCAATTCACTTGACTGGCTCACCATTCATTTTAAACACTTACTCCTTTCACCACTGGCATGCCATGGCTCAAGTGTACACCATCTATGAGATGCACTGCAGAAATTCAACAAGATTCTTCATCAGTTCCTTACAAATTCACAGGGTGGAATCTTACGAGATTTTTTTCTAAGTGTCTAGCTAGCGTGCAAATGGGAGAGTTACTGATCCATTTTTTGAGCGAGTTTTCACATCCAATCTTATGTTTTGGGCTAGACCGTTGGTGGCTGCAAGAGGCAGGTGGCAGGGCTTAACTCACCAGACAGCTAGCAGCTCAGATTGAAGCCATAAACTGCACATGTGCAGAAAAAGCAAAATATAAAGCAGCAGGTTTGTGGAGAGGGGTGGGAGGATGTTGCTCAATAGGGGGCCCAATGTTTGATTCACAGCATTGATCTCGGGTCTTGTGGATCAATGAGTCCTACATGTGGGGAGGGTGGGGAGTGGGGCTTGTGTTGTTGGAGGGCCCATGGTGGGGAGAATGGGCAGTATGTGTTGCTGGGCTAGGGGCAAGCAGCGTTCCTTAACGTCACCATTGTTTCTCTCTTTCTCCAACCACTTTTCTTGCTTCAGAATGACTAGATAGCTTTCACAATGCAGCCGATTGACCTTGTTGGTCTTTTGGTTACTACTGGGGCTGAGGAGGAGGAAGAACTGTGGGCGTAGGAGGCCCAGACCTTATAATTCGCAGCAGTAGAGAGAGAGGCAGGAGATGGATGCCTCTCCTGGTGGGGTGGGGAGGTGCACAGGAAAAGGAGGGAGCCTCTTTTTGCCGAGAACCTCGGCAGTTCTTCATACGAATGTCATTCAGCCCACCTTGTGCCACCAATGGACTTGTTGCAGGAACTGGCGCCTCAGGGACAGGGACCTGGAGAGGTTCATGCAAAGTTCACTCTCAGTGGCTGTCAAATTGATGACCACTCTGAACTTTTATGCCACTGGCTCCACTGTTGTTAGCACTGCTGCCTCACAGTGCCAGGGACTCAGGTTTGATTCCCGGCTTGGGTCACTGTCTATGCGGAGTCTGCACGTTCTCCCTTTATCTGTGTGGGTTCTCCGGTTTCCTCCCACAGTCTGAAAAATGTGCTGGTTTGATGCATTGGCCACGCTAAATTCTCCCTCAGTGTATCTGAACAGGCACCAGAGTGCGGCAACTAGAAGAATTGCAATAGTAACTTTATCACAGTGTTAATGTAAACTGACTTGTGACAAATAAATAAACTTTACTTTTACTTTACCTCCAGTAGAGATTTATGTGGCATTTCATAATCAGTTGTCCATACCTGTGTCAAGGTTGTCACGGATGCCCTGTATACTTGGGCTGGGCAGTACATCAAATTTTACCTGGACCTGACCCACCAGAAAGTCCTGTCTTCAGGATTCACAGCCATTGTAGGGATGCCTAATGTGCAGGGGGCCATCAATAGCATCATGCCACCCACAAGGCTGCAGAATCCACAAAGATTTGGCAATAGAAAGGGGTTCCACTTCCTAAATATCCAACTGGTTTGTGACCACAAGATGAACGTCAAGTACATTTGCGCGAGAAACCCCAGCAGCATGCACGATGGTTTCATTCTAAGGAGTCTGACATACCAGAGGCCTTTGAGGAGGACCCCAGGCCACAGTGTGGCTTGTGGGTGACGTAGTTTATCTGCTTCGGACATGCCGATGTCACCTGTGCGGAGGCTTGTGACTGAGACGGAGACCCCATGTAATGAGGCCCGTGTAGCCACTCGCTTTTTAGTGGAGAGATGCATAGGGCTCTTGAAAATGTGGTTCCTATGGTTGGACCATTCTGGCAGGGCTCTACAGTAGAGCCTCCGGATCTCTTCTCGCACTGTGGTGTCCTCTTCACAACCTGATGCAGCAGAGAGGTGACCTTTTGGAGAAGGAAAATGACACAGAGGCCAACCAACCAGGCGTCACAGGGGAGGAGGCTGTCAAGAACGACAAGGATGACCACCGAGGCACTGGAGGGCTGACAGCAAGAATGAAGCATGCGAGAGCAGCTAGAGAGGCCCTGGTCATCTGGCGCTTCCCTAACCAGGGGCCCGAATCTGTGCACATTGGTTCCATTCCAACCCCCAACCTCCCAAAGTCCTTCTATCTCCTGCAACATCATCACATCAGAGTGGTGAGCTGGATACGCTGTTTCTTTGGCGGGCGGGAGAATGATGGTGACTTGTTGAGCACCATTATGATGGTGCCCTCATGCAAAGTAGTCTGACCGCTTTGCACCTAGGCCCATGTCTGTATAGTGGGTGAGGGATCAGTGATCCCCCTCATACAGGGCCCTCGAGTGGGTGGCATGGGGAAGGGGAAGGAATTGCTCATGTTCTGGGGAACCAATGGCTTCTTTTCCTCAGTGAACCAGCGTTGAGGGGCTCCGCAACTGACATCAACATGAAGGATCACTCTGGCAACCAAAGGGAAGAGGTTTCCTGTTTGAGCCAAATCTGAGACAAATTAGTTAAAGCGGATAGTGAAAAAAAAATTAAACGATTTATAATAAAGGTTTTAAAATAATAAATTCTAACATAAAAAATATGTAAATTGAAAACATTAAGGTGTTTAGAAATCTAACTGGTGCAACCCTTCATCTGTGCCATCTTTGTGCAACTACAACTTCTTAACCTTACACGACCTGCCACTATGTCTATGTGTCTCCCCAGAACGCACATCAAAGGTGGAGGGGGCTAGCTGCCTACCTTGCCCTATTGCCGGTAATATGCTAGGTAGGCATCCTCCGGAGGGCCTGGACCTTGAGAGCTCTGGCTAGATTTCAGGTGTCTGGAATAAATCCATGACACCCTCTTCATCTCGCAGCCCCTGAGATATGCCGGTGTCAGGAAGCGGATAGTCAGGTGTAGCCACAGCCACAGTCTCCTGGTTGGAAGGCCTCAGCATGGGCTCAAGTCCTTCTGCCTCCCTTGAAGTTCCTGTGGATCTCTGGGTCACTCTGTGGGATAGGTGCTTCTGCAATGAGTTTCAGAAGCTCCGGTGTCACTTGGCCCTGCCAGTCCTGGAGGACCACCTGCATCCTACCCATGGTATTGAGCCCTCAGCAATGGCCATCTGAGTCATGCGTATGTGCCCTCTGAGCCTGGGCCACTCTCTGCACCCCCTCAGCCATGGCCTTCTGTGACTGGGCCACATTCTCAAGAACTATTTCTGTAGCCCGCTGTGTCTCAGCGTTGTTCCACTGGGTCTCATGCAATCTCTTGAGCCTCTCAGCTACAGGCCACAGAACCTCAAGAATCCTGTTAAGTCCCTCAGTTGTGGCCCTCTGGGACTCCACTGTAGCCTGCTGTAACTTGGCCATTGCTTGGAACCTGTCATTCATTGTGAGGATTCTCTTCCCCAGGCTTTCCACTGTGGATGCCCCCTTGCAATATTGGTTTCGGAACCACGCAAGACAGGCAATAACTGGTCTGCTAGAAAGCTCTGGGGATTCTTCCCAACAACTTCGAAATCGTTCCAGCGTAGCTGTCAGCCCCTCCTGCATTTCCTGGTTCTATTGCTGCATCTCCAGCAACTGAGGGAGTATTGATCTCAAAGGACCAGCATGTAGCATGGGGCCAGCTGAGTTCTCGCCTCTGGCAGACCCCCATACACAAAAGGCCTCGGACGTTCCCTCCTCCACCTGATGTACGTTATTGGATGTGTTGTGCTCACCAGTGACCTAGAAGACTCATCATTAACTAGACCCACCAACGTGTCAGTATCTGGGATGGTGACCTGTGAGGTGGAAGCTGGTGCCAAAACAGTGCCACCTTTGGACGTCCCTTCACCCATATCTGAGGACTCATGTGAGCTGTCTGGGGCAGAATGAGTGGGAGACAGAGCGGGGGCTGTGATGCCAGATGACCCTGGGGTGTCTGCATTTGTTCCTGCAACACAGGATATAAGGTTAAGCGCAAGGCAGGCAGAGAAATCTGGGATGCAAAGATCTAGATTCACATTTCTTCATTGAACATAGAACAAAGCACAAGGAAGATTATATCATAGGAACAGGCCCTCCAAACCTGTAGCAACCAGACTATCCATCTGAATTGTAACCTCCTATCCTTTCAGGGACCATAAGCCTCTATTCCCATCCCAATAATGTATCTCTAAGATGCCCCTTAAAAGTCACGCTCATGCCTGCTTCCACAGCCTCCCCCGATGGCGAGTTCCAGGCACCTACCACACGCTGAAAATAAATGCATCTCATTTACCTCCTTTAAACCTGGCCCCTCACATCTTAAGCCCATGCTCCCTTGAAATTGCCTCATATTGAATAGAGGATTGACGAGTGCTCATTTCTTGGTGCAGCCTGACTATGCTGTTTCTGACAGGCCAGATGTTCTGTTCACCGGATAGCTCCAATGCCTGCTCTTCAAAGGAGGCAAGGACCCAGAGGTTTCGACTTCAAGTGTTATGTTTGGTATTTCCTCGTGGGGACAGAAGGAGCCATGAAAGAAATGATAGCACGACCAAAGCTCCAACAGCTTCTCAGGCTGCATTGCCATCAATCCCTCTCATGGCAGTTCCCATGCCAACATTCCAATGTCAGGAGGGAGGAACAGGTGCCCTCTGGGCAGTGCCAGACTGGCAGTGCCACCTGACACCTTGGTATTGCCAGCCTAGCACCTGAGCAATGTCCATTGGGTGACTTGGCACCATCCATAGGCAGTGCCAGAGTGCAGGGCCAATAGGGGTTGAGAGCCAATGTGGAGTGAGAGTGCCACTCTGCCTATGATTGGTGGGGAGAAGGCAATGGGGGATGTGATTGGTCTGAGCAGTTTTTTTAAGGAGCAAAAGAGGAAAGGGAATATTTTTTTCCACAATGGTGTGGCAGGGTCTAAAAGAGGTAGAAATGAGATATCAGAGTTCAAACGTCCAGACCACAGTAAGAAAAAAAAAATGTGGATGCATATATCATGGGACCTAGGAACCAGTCCCAAAGTTGTACTGCCAGATTCGTTGATCCATAGTCACCATTACTGCCTTGGAGCTCATAACCTCAATTGCTCATCCCCATGACCCCACTCAGGGCATACCCCACATTTTGACTTTAGAACCACTGCAACACACCATTCCTACATTACTGAAGTATATATAGATTTCATCATTTAAATACTTAATTGAGGACCCAAAACATGTAAGGAATAAGAAAATAAGAGCTCATGGGGTAGGGGATAACATAGTAACATGGAGAGGGTTGGTGAGCTGACAGGAGACAGAGAGTAGATGTAAATGAATAATTTTTGTCTTGGCAAGATGTAACAAGTGGAGTGCTAAAGGGGTCAGTGCTAGGATCTGAACATTTTACAATTTGTATTAAAGACTTGGATGAACAAACCAAATGTATGGTTGCTAAATTTGCAAATGATACAAATATAAGAGACAAGTTGTTGTAAAGAGGATAAGGAGTCTGCAAAGAAACATAGGTTAAATGAATGAACAAAAATTTGGCAAATGAAGTATAATGTGACAAAATGTGAATTTGTATACTATGGCAGGTAGAATGAAAGAAGAAGCATATTATTTAAATGGAAAGATTAAAGAACCTGAGTACAGAGGGATCTGGCTATTGTTGTGAAAGTCATACTTTATCTTGTTGAGTGTGAAGGTTGGGAACGCCACGTCTCAATGGACCTTAGACTTCTTGCACACATGCAAGCTGGGAGCAGGTGGTTTTACATATTTTACATTCTTTGGGCTGGTGATTGTGCAAAGGCAAAATACATAGCCAGTAATTGTCCGAAAGAGGGATACGGGAGCGGGGACCGGGAAAGATTCCAAGAAAGGTGTTCCAGGTGAGGGAGAAGAGACAGAGAGAAGTCCAGTTAAGTTCAGTCAAATGGAAGGAGCAGAGAAGTAGGCTCTAATTAGATAAAAATCTGCTCCTTGCAGCCCTTTTAAGTGAAGTAAGCTTGGGAGCAGCTCTGCTAATCAAGAAAGGCTCAAAAAGAAATCCTGAAGATCCAAGAAGGCAGCTGAAGCTTGGATGACTTCATGTTGTGTTGGAGCAAAGATACCCCTTTGGAGCAGTATGTTCTGTTTGGCACAGCCAAAGAGCTAAGATTGTGCTTGTAAGTACTTGTGCATCCAGGGGAATGGGATCTCGGAATGCAAGATCGAAACTTTGCGAGATTGACTGTCATTGAAACCATTTGACCGTTGGAGAGAATTCCAAAAAAAGATGCTCAAAGGTAAAGACTGGAAATCCTTGTGAGAGAAAGGGGGTTTCAGTGAGGTTGGTTCACTCAATGTGATTAATGTCTGGGTGGGTTGCTGAGAAAGCCATGGAATTTGTTTTGGTCATTTCTGTCATTTATTGTACCTCGTGGATGCTTGACCACAGTTTGCTTGTTAGTTCATATTTACCTTATACTCAAACAATCGGGGAATTGTAAGATAAATACTGTAAACTCATCGAACAACAGTTCTGACGTGCCACAGCGAAAAACCGCACTGACCTCCTCAAAAGACAAACACAGGACACGATGGACAGAGTACTCTTCGTCATCCAGTACTTCCCTGGAGTGGAGAAACTATGACATCTTCTCTGGAGTTTTCAACACGTCATTGATGAAGACAAACATCTCGCCAGGGCCATTCCCACACCCCATTTCTTGCCTTCAAACAACCGCATGACCTCAAACAGACCATTGTTTGCAGCAAACTACCCAACCTTCAGGAGAACGGTGAACACAACACCACTAAATCCTGCCATAGCAATCTCTGTAAGACATGCCGATCATCGACAAGGATGACATCATCTCACGTGAGAACACCATCCACCAGGTACATGACACATACTCTTACGTTGGCTTCGTAATACACTGCAGGAAAGGATGTCCCAAAGCATGGTACATTGGGGAGACCATGCAGACACTACAACAACGAATGAATGAACATCGCTCGACAATCACCAGAAAGGACTGTTCTCTCCCTGTTGGTGAACACTTCAGTGGTCACAGGCATTCAGTCTCTGATCTTCGGATAAGCGTTCTCCAAGGCGGCCTTCATGACACACAAAAGCGCAGAGTGCTGAGTAAAGACTGACAGTCAAGTTCCGCACACATGAGGACGGTCTCAACCGGGATCTGGGGTTCATGTCACACTATCTGTAACCCCCATGACTTGCCTGGGCTTATAAAATCTCACTTACTGACTTATCTGGAGACAATACACATCTCTTTAACCTATGCTAATACTATCTCCACTCACAATGTCTGCATCTTTAAGACCTGAAAGCAGGTTAGCTGCTAAGACTTGCATTCTAATCTGTATTCTGTAAACTATATGCGTCTTTACTTGCCTTTCTCCACTCAGAGCCTTTCACACACCTGACGAAAGAACACCATTTCCAAAAGCTTGTGGGATTACTATTAAATAAGCTGGTTGGATTTAAACTTGGTGTTATGAGATTTCTTACTGTGAACACCACTAGTTACAGACCTCTAACTGGAAAAGATCCCTCCACTGCTATCCTCTGTCTTCTATAGCTAAGCCAGTTCTCCATCCATCTAGCTAGCTCATCTTTCATCCCGTGAATTTAACCTTTTGCACCAGCCTGCCATGAGGGATCTTGTCAAATGGTTTACTAAAATCCATATAGACTACATCCACAGCCCTTCCCTGGTCAATCATTTTTGCCACCTCTTCAAAAAAACTCAACCAAATTTGTGAGGCATGACCTCCCTCATACAAAACCATGCTGTCTATCGCTAATGAGATTATTCCATTCTAAATGTGCATATATCCTATCTGTAAGAATCGTCTCCAACAATTTCCCTACCACAGACGTCAAGCTCACCAGCCTATAATTACCCAGGTTATCCTTGCTACCCTTCTTAAATAACGGGACCACATTTGCTATCCTCCAATCCTCTGGGACCTTACCTGTGTCCAGTGAAGAGACAAAGATTTCTGTTAGAGGCCCAGCAATTTCATTTCTTGTGAGCAGCCTAGGATAGATGCCATCAGGCTCTGGGGATTTGTCTGTCTTAATGTTTCCTAAAAAACCTAACATTTCCTCCCTTGTAATTGAGATTTTTTTTCTAATTGGTCAACACATGCCTCTGAGACACTACCAGTCAACATGTCTCTCTCTTTTGTGAATACTCTTCCGAAGTATTCGTTTAGGATCTCACCTACTTCCTTTCGTTCTAAGCATAATTCCCGTCCTTTGTCTGAGAAGTCTGATTTTTTTTTCCCTGACAACCCTCTTGTTCCTAACGTATGTATAAAATGCCTTAGGATTCTCCTTAATCCTGTCTGCCATGGACATTTTGTGACCCTTTCTGCCCTTTTAACTCCCTGTTTGAGTTCTTTTCTACTTCCTCTGTAATCCTCCAGTGCTGCATCTGTTTTGAGCTGCCTGGACCTTACGTATGCCTCTTTTTAATTTTTTATTAAACCCACAATTTCACTGGTTATTCACAGCTCTCAAATCTTACCTTTCCTAATCTTCTTTTTATAGGCACATGCCTGTCCTGCAGCCTTATCAACTGCTCCTTAAAAGACTCCCACATGCCAGACGTGGATTTACCCTCAAACAGCATCCCCAATCAACAGCCATCAGATCCTACCTAAACCGGCTGTAGTTTGCCCTCCCCCAATTCAGCACCTTACCTATAGGACAACACTCATCTTTTTCCATTACATAGAACATAGAACATTACAGCGCAGAACATCGGCCCTTGATGTTGGGCCGACCAATTCAGAAAAAGCAATGACCCTTTAACCTAAACCACTCCGTTTTCATCCATAAACCTATCCACTGACCTCTTAAACGTCCCCAAACTTGGCGCATCTACAACTGCAGCAGGCAGGGCATTCCACACCCTTACCACCCTCTGGGTAAAGAACCTACCTCTGACATCCGTCCTGTAACTACCACCCCTTAATTTAAAGTTATGTCCCCTCGTGCTAGCTTTCTCCATCCGAGGAAAAAGGCCATCAATGTCCACCCTATCTAAACCTCTGATCATCTTGTATGTTTCAATAAGGTCTTCTGTTAGCCACCTTCTTTCTAATGAAAACAACCTCAAATCTCTCAGCCTCTCCTCATAAGACCATCCCTCCATACCAGGCAACATCCTGGTAAACCTCCTCTGCTATCCCAAAGTTTACAGAATTGTGGTCACTATTTACCACATGTTCCTCTACTGAAACTTTGATGAACTAACTGGGCTCATTTCCCAATACTAGGTCCAGTATAGCCCCCTCTCTATAGTTGGGCTATCAACATATTGTTCCAAAGAACCTTCCTGTACACGTTTTATAAATTCTTCCCTGTCTAGACGCCCAGCCATAAGCAATTTCCAGTCATATACTGGAAATTAAAGTCTCCCACTACAACAACCCTATTTTTTCTGCACCTGTGCAGAATCTCCTCCCATATCCATTCCTCAACTTTCTATGGGCTGTTGGGAGGCTTGTAGTACATCCCCAGCATAGTGACTGTGCCTTTCCTGTTTCTGAGTTCCACTACAGTGACTCATTACATGATCCTTCTAAATTGTCCACTCTCTGTACCGCTGTAATGAGATTTAACCAGTATTGCTACTCCCCTACCTCTTCTAGCCCTTCCTCTGTCTCGCCTAAACACTTATACCCTGGAATATTCAGTTGCCAGTCCTGTCCTTCTTTTAACCAAGTCTCTGAATCTGCAACAACATCCAAGTTCTGCACAAGCATTAAGGCTCTAAGTTCATCTGTCCTGCCCATTACACTCCTTGCATTGAAGCAGATGCACTTCAGCCCTCCAGGCCCACTGAGGTCATCCTCCCCCAGAATGCTCTTCCTCTTAGATTGCCTTGCCTTGGCCTCAAACTCATTCCCAGCCTCTATGCTTATTGACCTACTGTTTTGATCACCAACCCCCTGCCACATTACTTTAAATCCATCCAAACCACAATAACAAAACTCGTAGCCAGAATATTCGTGCCCCTCCAGTTTAGGTGTAACCCATCCTTCTTGTACAGGTGCCATCCTCTCTCGAAGACTTCCCAGTGATCCAAATCTTGCACCAGTCCTTTAGCCACACGTTCAGTTGAATTACAGAATTGTGGTCACTATTTGCCACATGTTTCCCTACTGAAAGGAAAATAAGTGGATAGAAATAAAAATGGGGTGAAGGTAGAAGGACGAGTTCACGGTCCAAAGCTATTGAATTTAATGTTAAATCCAGAAGGATGTAACATGCCCAATTGTAAAATGAGGTGTTGTTCCTCCAGTTTGCATTGAACTTCAGTGGAATATTGCAGCAGGCCAAGGATAGACATATGAGCACGAGAACAGGATGATGTGCTGAAATGGCAAGAGATAGAGAGGTCGAGACCCTGCTTGCTGACGGACCAAAGATGTTGTGCAAAACAGTTCCCAAAGTGTATTTAGTGTCTCCAATACAAAGTAGACTGCATTAGAAGCAGTGAATGCAATAAACCAGATTAAAGGAGCTGCATATGAATTGGTGTTTCCCCGGGCGAAAGTATTAAGGCCTGTGGATGGTGAGCAGGGAGGAGGTTCAACAAGTTAAGACTGTGAACCCTCTCTTCCACCTTCACCCCATTTTTATGTCTTCCATTAATTCATTTTTCCATCCCCTTTTTATCCCACTTCTCAACTTTTTTTTTCCTTACCATAGTCTCTCCTCTGAAAACCCAATAGGGTGGTCTGTTGCCTGTCCCAGCTTGTCCTTTGACTCACTACTTACTTTTGTTCTGCCAGTAACACATTATGATTTAACATACCGCTATCAGCATTCTTCTTAGCCATGATCATCACCATTTATATTCCCTCTGAATTTTTGTCCATGATATCTTTGTCAATCTCTTCATAGCCTTCATATATCGCTAGCCCTCTATACAGTCCCTACTGCTTCAACCACCACAACAATACTATAAATCTTATCCTATTTCCAGTTTTCTTCAGTTCTAATGAAGAATCATTCAGACTCAAAATGTCTGCTCTGCTCTCTCTCCACAGATGCTATCAGACCAACTGATATTTTCCAGCATTTTATCTGTCTCTGTTTTTGCTTCAGATTCCAGCATCCACACCATTTCCTTTTATCATTCAACTAATTTAATAATCCCACATCTAAGATATGAGAAAAGGTTGGACAGGCTTGGCCAGTGTCTTTTGGAGTCTAGAAGATTGAAAAGTGATCTTATTGAAAATACAACATCGTGAGGGGACTTCTGTGGGTGGATGCTGAAATGATGCTTCCCCTTGCGGGAGAGATGAGAACAAGATGACAGTTTAAAAATAAAGGGTCTTCCATTTTAAAAATGGAGCTGGGGGGGATATTTTTCTCTCAGAGAATTGTTAATCTTTGAAACTCTCTTCCCCAGAGTAACTGGAGGCAGTATTATGAATAATTTTATGGTCAAAGTATATAGATTCTTGACTAACAAAGGAGTCAAAGGTTCTTGGGGATAAGCAGAATGTGAAGTAGAGGCCACAGTCAGATAGGCCATGATCTTACTAAATTGCAGAACAGGCTCAAGAAGCTGAATGCTTACTCCTATTCTGAATTCATAAGTTTGTACGGCTACGTCGATACCATTCTATCCTACATCTTAAAGGGTTCAATTTAGTCCAACCTCTAAATTGTTGCCTTAATTTCTCTGAATATAGTGGTAATTAGTTCTAAAATTAGTAGACTGCATAAGTGGTTTTCTGAACTCTGTACAAAGCATACTGTCCACCTGGCCATCCTACTTCAATAAGAATTTAGCAACACCAATTATTAATCCAACCGATTTATTTGATAGTAAAAAAGCGAGCTTTCAACACTCCCGTGTCTTCCTCAGGCAAGTGCCTGAGGAAGACACGGGAGTGTTGAAAGCTCGCTTTTTTACTATCAAATAAATCGGTTGGATTAATAATTGGTGTTGCTAAATTCTTACTGAGTTCTTACCACCCGAATCCAACGCCGGCATCTTTACATCATCCTACTTCAAATCAGCTTTATGTATACTCAAGATTGTCAAGCCTTCTATCTTTGCCTAACTCCATGTCAAGGAAAATGTGCGCATGTCATCCAAAATTTACTTGCATGGTATTACATTTTGTGACACTTTTTAGTGGTGGTGTGCTGCTTCCCTCACATCATTTACTAAGATTGTAGAAATTTTCTTGAACCTCATCTCTGTACCACAAGGCCTAGACCGTACCTTTCTTATTATCATGCACTTCTAGTATTTGAGGCCAGAAGAAGAAAAAAGCATCATATATGAGGGTAAAAAAAAACAATTGGCCTCAGTCAAGTACTCTGAGGCATGCTTGCTGTTAACTAAATACTTTCAGTTTGGCAGTTACAATATCTGACACAAAATGCAATAATTAAGGAAATCAGCAATCATTGGACAAGAAGCTCATGTATACTCCAACTTCTTAAATGCAACTATCAGGGGGTAGCACAACTTAGACCATAAGTTTCGTTGGTATTTAAGCTCATAGGCTCTAGATCGCAAGTTATTACACAATCCTGTGCATAAATTAGAATACTGTTATTTTGACAACATTTGGCCCATTAAGCAATTTGCATAAGAACGAACGTAAATTGATATGGCACGTTTCGCAATGGTGGGGCCTCCCAGTCAGCGAAGCAAAACTATAATACGTTTTGAATTTGGCATATACTTCGAGTTTTCTTTGACTAAAAGTTCTTGCTGCACTAAAAAGGTCCTGTAATACTTTTAAAACTGTTTTAACGATTATTATTTCTACATCAAGTCTACCTTCATTTTCATTCTTTATTCGTATAATAATGCATAAAGGAAATTCTACCTTAAAATAATTTGAAGCTCGGTTTCAGAAGGAAGCGAAAGCGTAACAAAATAATCGTTTAAATTCACTGTACTCAACATCACAAGCATATTTAATGCAAGAAACAACACGTTGAGATTATTATGAAAATTTTGTTCATATTTACAACGTGCAAACATGTTTATGTTAAGGAAGAAATAAATGGCAAGAATTAACACCTTTCAATTATATATTTAATTAAATGTAACCATGGAGGTTGAACGTATTATCTATTATTCATCAAGTTATCCTTTGTTTTTGGGAAGGGACAGGGAGAGGGGTGGGATATTATGGCAATCGAAAACCCCAACATCATACTTGAAGTTCAAAACAATGAATTGGGACGAGAAAGTAAAAGGATAACCGACGACAATGTGTTGCTTTGGGCTCTCTCGGGAACTTACCCAAGCGGTAATGTATCCACTTATTTCCACGAAGCTACAAACGGAGGATAAAATGTGTGGTGATTAAAACTAATTCACAAAAAATAGTCAGCATGAATGAAATAAAATATTTACTTCATTCTGCACGGACTGCACCTGGATCTACACAGCAAATATCTACTCCCATACCGTTTAGCCGCTGCTTCCAACTGTCACCATCATTCAGCCTCGCGCTCGCCGCCGTTAACTGCCACTCGTTCCATTCCAGTTGCTGCAGTTCCCACGGCGACCGCATACCTCCCAACCTCTCCTCAATTCAACCTGCTTGGTATCTCGCCCCGCCTCGCACTTCCACCCATAGGTTAATCAGGACGCGGCCCGTGTGGCTCCTTTGATTAAGTGGTCAATAGCGATGTCAATTAAATTTGGTTCCCGCCTCTCCAGTATAGTTGTCGCCCTCTTTCAGCGGCTCCAACGCGTAAACGTTCCACCCAGGTCTTAAAGCCCACTCATCCTGAGGGAGCTCGAATATCCTGTTGTCATGGCAATCCCACTTTTTAAAAGTACAAATTGACGACAGCAAACTTGGGTAAACTTTGTTTCTCAGCGGACTTGTTACTAATGTGCAGAGTCTGATCAATAAGTTTAAAATTCTTGAAAGGAAATACTGAGAAATCCACATAAGAGTTTCTGACCTAATCCCAGAGAGCGCACACGCTTTTTGGAATTCCTTCCCATCCTCGCATACCCAATATCGAAGATGTTTAATTGAAAAAAATAGGTCTGTTCATTAATGTTGGGATTATTGCCATTCAAAAATGAAAAAAAAAATTTTGACCACCCATTGATTGCAAATTACTTTGGATGGAATTTCAGCTAACATGAAAACGCGAGTTGCTGATCGTTTTTCGGGTGAGTTTTCACGTCTAGTTTTCAAAGTTTATTTGTTAGTCACAAGCAAAGCTTACACTAACACTGCAATGAAGTTACTGTGAAATTTCCTTCAACGCCACACTCCAGCATCTGTTTAGGTCAATGCACTTATCCAGCACATCTTTTAGACTGTGGGAGGAAACTGGAGCACCTGGAGGAAACCCATGCAGACACAGGGAAAACGTGCAAACTCCACACAGAGAGTGACCTAAGCCAGGAATTGAACCCAGGTCCCTGGCACTGTAAGGCAGTAGTGCTAACCACTGTGCCACCATGCCACACTCAGTCTTTGAAAAAAATGGTCTAAACCATCTATAGCCACTACGGCAGTTTGCCAGACAACCAGCAGCTCAGATCAGAGCCACAAACTGCGCAAGTGCAGGAAAAGCAAAACAAAACAGCTCTGCTGACAGATTCCCTCCTCCAGGCCAGATACAGCCTCCCCCTCACGGACATCAGAGACCCGCCTTCCCCAATATTACTGACTCTCTTGCCCCCGTGCCCCTCCCCCCACATCCTCTTGCTACTCCCCTAGGCCCTGATATCTGACTGACATGACCCTCTCCCCTTGCCCCAATCATCATAGAGGCACAAATTCCACTCTCTCTCTATCAGCACACTTGAAAGAGATGACTTGGCTTCCCCTCCATGATAATAAGGCAAACTGCTTTAAAGTTGCTAGAATGCTCTAACGGATTTGTGACTCCTGCAGCTCATCTGCCCTAACAAGGGAGAACTCCATAAAAACCCCAAAGATTAACATCAGGCAGGCAGTATAGGAAGATGGCCTTGAGGAAGACAGCCTCCAGATTTTCCAATGCTGATCTTGCTAGAGTGCTGGAGGCAGTGGAGGCAAGGTAGGATACTGAACCAGAGGAAGGGATGGAAACACAGCCCGGGAGGTCATGTCTGCATGTGTAGGTACTAGGGCACTGACCAGAAGAACCAGGAAGCAGTGATGCAACGAATTGAATGACTTCATCTGAGCAGCAAGGGTGAGTGTTTTACCTCATTCTGTATCTTCTCCCTAAATGACCCCCAGAACCCCCCATACCTAGTACTCTGCATGCTTTCCGCCCCTGACCACTCCCTTCCCCCTCCCAAAGGTATCAGAATCCTTGTCCTTAGAGGTTACCCCTGAAACCCTGCAGGAATTGTGCCGTCAGATTTTACATGGCTTCTTCTGTCCCTGCAGGAGAAAAACACCCATAACCATCGGGAGGGTACGAAGGTGTGCCTGGGATCTGGGTCCTCAGCCCCTTTGAAGAGTAGGCACTGGAGCTTGCAATGGAGGAAGGCATTGGACCATTAGCAGCAGCATGGTCAGGTTGGAGCACAGAAGTGAGTACCTGTCAGTCCTCCACTTGTTGGAGAAATGTGAAATAAATTACAAACAGCCCAGATTCCTCTTCCTCCCTTGCGCATCAGGATCCCTGTCTTGTGTTGCAAGAAGGGACCCTGATGCACTAGGCCACCTGGCATCGCGGTCTCCAGCTGCAACCAGCTATCCTGCCCCTGACATCTTGGATGACTCCTCAAGGAAGTGGTTGAAGGCAGCTCTAAGGCTGATACCAGTTTTGCATCAGCTTCCACCTCACAATTGCCATCGTAGAGACCCTCACATCGGTGGGTCAAGTTAATGGCGAGGCATCTAGGTCACTCTCCTGTGCACACAACACATCTGCTGATGTACATCGGGTAGAGGAGAGAACATCCGAGACCATGTGAGGGCCTGCCGCCATTGACAGATGGCCATCTTAGAGGGCTTGACCATCATGGTAAGAACACAGGTGGTCCTCCAGAACAAGCAGGGTTGGTGATGCTGGAATTTGTGGAACTCACTGCAAAAGCACCTCCGTCCCATGGAGTAATCCATGGGGCCCACAGGAACTCTGGGGGAGGAGGAAAGGTTCGAGCCCGTGCCAGGGCCTTCCAAATAGGAGACTGCAGTTGTGGCTATACTTCTCTTCTGTGGCTACACCTTCCTCATGTGGCATCTTAGGGGCAGTGGGAAGAAGAAGATGTTATGGATACATCCCTGACACCTGGAAGTTAGGAGATATTCTCTCCCTCAAATCCACCCACCATTGGCCCTGCATGGTGTTTGGTGCTCCCTTATCCACCACCCAGACATGGGCCTAAGTGCCAGCATGCATGCATCAAACTGGGAATCAAACTAATTTGCACCAGGCCATCATAACAATGGTGCATAACATAGAAACATAGAAGATAGAAGCAGGAGGAGGCCATTCAGCCTTTTAGCCTGCTCATCCATTTATTATATTGGATGATCATCCAACTCAATAGCCCATTCCTGCTTTTTCCCCATACCTTTGGCCCCATTCACCCCTATATCCAGCCACCTCTTCAATACATTCAATGTTTTGGCATTATCTACTCCTGTGGTAATGAATTCCACAGACTCACCACTCTTTGAATAAAGAAATATCCCCTCAGCTCTGTCCTAAGTGGTTTATCCCGAATCTTCAGATTGTGACCCCTGGTTCTGAATAATGAAATATCATTACCCTCCTGCCTACCACAGAAATTCGCTAACACAAAATGCTCAGGCCACCACTCTGGTGTTGCAATGTTGAAGGAGATTATAGTACTCCAAAGTATCAAAACTTGGAGGAGAGTGGGGGGATGAAATGGAACCCATGTGTGACAACACAGGCCCCAGTGACCAAAGTGCATGTTGATCATGGCTCTCCCTTGCCACCCTTGCATGTCTCATCCTTGCTGCCTCCAGCGTTTGGCTGGTGTTGCTTGTCGTCGTCAGCCTCCTCCTCCTCTTCCTCCTCCTCCTGTTGGATAACCTCCTCCCCAACAATGCCCAGCTGGTCAGCCTCCATGTCCTCCTCCTCAAAACAAGGTCTCCTCATTGCTGCACCAGGTTGTATAGGGCACAGCAAGGTATCAGGGGGCCACATTGGAGTGCTCCGTCAGAGCGGTCCAAAAAAAAAGCACCTGAACCCATGTACTGCTCCACTATTAAATAGGTGGCAACATGGGCCTCATTACACAGGATCTCCAGATCAGTCTCATGCCTCTGCAAAGGCATCATCAACCAAGTCCAAAGTGGGTATCCCATGTCCCCCATGAGCCATCCCTCTTTCTCTCTCTCTCTCGCTGCAGAGGCTTGCTGCAAGTTCCAGGACTGGGAAGCTTCAGAAATATGATCCAATATTCAAAGCCAATTCATAGAGCAGTTACAAGCTCCAGTATCACGAGAACATACTTGCTTCTATACCAAATCCGAAGAAAGCTATGTGTCTGTGGGATGATGCTTAAATTGGAACAGCTGTGATAGCTAGATATTAGGAGTTATGTTTTGTGGTATTTAGTTCTTGTAATTGGAAAAAGTTATGCTAAATCTTTTTATTATACCCTGCACCCTGGGTTCCTCTTCAAAGACCTCCAGGACATCAGAACTCATTAATATGAAACTGTCATGCATGCTGGCAAAGATGTGCATGATGTTCAGTTGATGGGTGCACAGCAATTGACCATTTACTGAATGGAAGCCCTTTCTGATTATGAATCTTCCTGGATTCTTCACCAGGGCCTTTAGGATGACGTGGGTACAATCTTTAGCCCCCTGCACATTTGGCATCTCTGCAATGGCTGCAAATCCTGCAGCACGGGCTTCTAGCTGAGCTTGGTCCAGGTCAAATTTAATATACTGGCCAGCGCCCCCAGGCATACAGGGCATCCATGACCTCCTTCACACATTTGTGGATGGTTGGGAATGCCACAAAGATCTCCACTGGTGGTCTGGAAGGACTCAGTGGTGTAAACGTTTAAGGCGGCCATCACTTTCACACCCACTGGGAATGGGTGCTCCTCCACCAGGAGGTGCCAGGTCCTGAAAGAAATGGCACACATATCACGTTATCTCCTTTCAGAGCTGGAGCCCTTGGCAACATGCGATGTCTGACATTTTGCTCAAAGGACACTCGTGTGCAGATCTACCAGAGTCTCCGCTCCCTCCTTCTCCTGCCTTCCCCCCTTGGGGCAAATGGTCCTGCCTCCAGTGGCCATCTCCCTCTACTCTTGCAAGTGATAAGGTCTGTTCACAACTCAATCTCCTGCTCCTCCTCCAAAGCTCCAGCAACAACCAAAAGAATAGCAAGATCGATCGGTTGCATTGCAAAAGCTGTCTCATCAATCTGAAAGGGTGAGGGGGGTAGAATTTGAGGAAGGGGAGACAAAGATGGAGAGGTTAAAGTACTTAGATTGCCCCCAGCCCAGTGACACACACTTCCTATATCCCCTCCCCAGCAATATACTTCCTATAACCACCCCCACAGACCCCCATCAACGCACATTCCCAATATCCCCCCAACCAACCCCCACAGTGCACTCTCCACACCCCCTCCCCACAAATCCCCAGCAACACACACTCCCCATAGTTTCCCTAGCAGCACATACTCCCCATACCCCCCTACAGATCCCCAGCAACACTCACTCCCATACCTCCCCCATTGATTCCCAGCAAAACACACTCCCCTTACACCCCCACAGATCCCAGAATACACAGTCCCCTCTTTCCTCCCCCAGCCACAACTCGCAAACACACACCCAGAATCCATGCAGTCATGGACACAGACAGTTGCTGTTCAAGTCCTGAGGCTGCAGCTCTGCCATTTCCAAGAGTTTCCAGCCCAACCCTCACCTGCATCAGTGCTTGTTGCTGCCAGCACTAGGACAAAGTCAGTGCTAAGATCCGAGATCAGCGCTCTGACCCAGGTCTGTGCTGAGAATTCAAGATTGGACCAAAATGAGCAACAAAGCTTTCTTCCCTATATGCTCACCCCATGATCCAAAAGCAACATGGCTGCCATGAAACAAACCCCTCTGAGCAGCACCTAGTAGTTTAAACGCAGATACTTACCTCCCCACTTACCCTCACTGCTCATGTGCCTGAAACCAACTTTTATACTTGAAGTGTTTTCCTGACCAATCCTACTGCAGTGAATGAAACCATTAAGGCAGGCGAGCTGGGATGATTGGGACTGAAACTCATTAATGATATTGTGATGAATGTAAAAAAATACAAACTGACATTTTTTCTGTTTTGGATGGGCTCTCGATCATGCCAATTTTGTTTCTTGGTAAAATGAGAATGAGTGTGAAAACGGGCCATTCCCGCTTGTTGCATCACACCTGATTTATAGCATTTTTCTGCTGCAAAATGGGTGTGGTGAGGTCGTAAAAACCCACCCTTTGAGTAATACATAAAATAGCATATTTTAATGAACATTTAATTATTCTGATTTGACAACATGTTTTAATATTTAACACTAATTGGAAGAAGCACTGAGGGTGGCAAGGACACAGAATGTTTTCTGGGTAAGGAAATTTAATGTCCATCACCAAGGGTGGCTAGCTAGCACTAGGAATGAGTAAACTGTGGAGAATATAACTGTTAGTTAAGTAGTAAGTAAAGCAAAGAAGCAGGAAAACCTACTTGCCCTTGCTCTCACCAACCTACCTGCCAGAGATTCACTTGTCCAGGACAGAATTAGTACAAGAGACCACCACATAGCAGGGCCCAAAAAGGGGAGTACGCCTGGTGCTAATCACTGTGCCTTGAGGGTTGTGGAGGGTCTTGGGCAACACTGCCGACATTTTGAAGTGGCTGCCTTGTTCTTCAACGTACTTACAAAGAAATGTAAACACTTTGTCTAGGACAAGTTTCCAATGCTTGAAGCCCAGTTGTCCTGGAGCAGAAGCCTGATTACATGTGACTATTGGTTTTGACAACATGGATGCATTCTGGGTGATATATTCTGCTATTGGCTAACATTCTTGTCCTTCCTGATGTGCCTACCCCCAACTTCCATGTAGGCATCAGCCAATTAAAGGACCACACAAGTCCAGATGGGGAGACCAAGCAGGGTGACAGTAAGAGGACAGACAGCTGGAGCATTAGACAGGACTGAGAGGAGATGTGTTTTGCTGTCTTCACAGTGGATGCAAACTTCTTTTTTAGAAGTAATTCATGGGATGTGGGTATCACAGGTTAGGCAGCATTCTTATTGCCCTATCCCTAATCGTCCTTCAGAAGATGGTAGTTAGCCACCTTTTGAACTGCTGCAGTTCATGTGGTGAAGGATGATACACCCATAATGCTGTCAGGGAGGGAGTTCCAAGATTTTAAATCAGACAAGGAGCGCAAATATTATTCCTCGTCAGTGTGGTGTCAGATGCTTGGAGGGGAATTTGCAGATGGTGGTATTTCCATGCGTCTGCTTTAGATGGTAAAATACCTTGATTTGGAAGGTGTTGTCAAAGGAGTCTTTGTGAGTTGCTGCAGAACCTTGTGTACATGGGTATATACTGCTACAACTGTGTATCAGTGTGGAGGGAATGAATGGTTAAGTTGGTAGATGGGGTGCCAGAATTGAATACAATTCCACAGTGGGCTGCTTTGTCCTGAATGGAGTTCACTTTCTTGAGTGTTGTTGGAGTAAGCTCATCCAGGCAGGTGGAGGGTATTCTATCATCCTTTTGACTTGTGTCTTGCAGATGGTGGTCAAACTTGGAGAATCAGACGATCAGTTATTCACCACAGAATTCCTAATCTCTGACCTGTTCTTGTAGACACAATATTTATGTAGCTTATCCAGTCCAGTTTCTGGCTAATGATAAACCCCCCAGAATGTTGGTATTGAGGAATTCAGCAATGGTAATACCATTGAATGTCAGAGAAGATGGTTACATTTTTTTCTTGGAGATTGTTGTGGCCTGGTATTTGTGTGGTACAAATGCTACTAACCACTTATTAGCTCAAACCTATCCAGATTTTGCTGCATATTTATTTGGACTATTTCAGTAACTGAGGGTTTGCCAACAATGCTGAACATTATATAACAACAAGTGAACATCTCCACTTCTAACTTTTTCATAGAGGAGGTTATTGATGAAACAGCTAAAGATGTTTGGGAATAGGACATTACCCAAGGAACTCCTACAACAATTTTTCAAGGCAGAGAATGAGCTCAAGCAATCAATTATTCCTCTTTTTGCTTAGTATTCATACAACCAGTGCAGAGTTTTCCCCCTGATTTGTATTGTCTTCAGTTTTACTGGAGTTCCTTGAACCCAAACTTATTAAAATATTGACTTGATGTCGAGGACAGTAACTCTCACCTCCCATTTTGAGTCCATCAACACTTTGTCAGCTTTGGACAAGAAATCAGTGGCCCTAGTAGAAGCCAAACTGAGCATCAATGAGGTTTGTTATCAAAATGTTGTTTGATAACATTATCGATTACCTTTTTCATCACTTTGTTGATGATTGTGAGTGCAATAACAGGCCAGTAATTTGCACGCTGGATTTATCCTGCTGTTCATGGACAGGATATAGCTGGACAAGATTTTATATTGCTGGGTAGATGTCAATGGCTTTATATCTTAACATATAGTGCATTTGCAAAAGAGTGGATAAATTAATGCGCAAATCGATGTAAACAGGTATGATATAGTCAGGATTATGAAGTCATGGCTACAGGGTTACCAGGAATGGGAAATGATCATCTAGTGGTCTTCAGCATTTTAACAAGGACAGACAAAAAAGAAAAGTTGGTGGAGTTGCGTTAGTGGCTAAAGAGGAAATTAACGCAATAATGAAGAATAATATGAGATTCAATAATATGGAATCTGTCTGGATAGAGCTGAGAAACTGTAAGGGGAAAATATTGTTAGTGGGGGTTATATGTGAACCCTCTCAACTGCAATGATGATGTTGGGAATGGCATCAAACAGGAAATTAGAGACACATATGATAATGGAATATCTGTAGTTATGAGTGATTTCAATCTGCATATAGGTTGGACAAATCATTTAGAACATAGAACATTACAGCACAGAACAGGCCCTTCGGCCTTCGATGTTGCGCCGACCAATATAAAAAGCAATGCCCCTCCAAACTAAACCATTCCCTTCTCTTCCATATACTTATCAACTAACCTCTTAAACGCCACCAAACTTGGCGCATCTACAACTGCTGCAGGCAGGGCATTCCACTCCCGAACCACCTTTGGGTAAAGAACCTACCTCTGATATCCGTCCTATAACTATCACCCCTTAATTTAAAGCTGTGTCCCTCGTGCTAGCTTTCTCCATCCTAGGAAAAAGGCTATCACTGTCCACCCTATCTAAACCTCTAATCATCTTATATGTTTCGATTAGGTCCCCTCTTAGCCGCCTCCTTTCTAACGAAAACAACCTCTAATCCCTCAGCCTCTCTTCATAAGACCTGCCCTCCATACCAGGCAACATCCTGGTAAACATCCTCTGTACCCTCTCCAATGCCTCCACATCTTTCTTATAATGCGGGGACCAGAACTGCACACAATACTCCAAGTGCGGCCGCACTAGAGTTTTGTACAGTTGCAACATGACGTTGCGGCTCCGAAATTCAATCCCTCTACCAATAAAAGCCAAGACTCCATATGCCTTCCTAACAACCTTCTCGACCTGACTGCCTACTTTCAGGGATCTATGCACATACACACCAAGATCCCTCTGTTCATCTAGACTACTAAGAATCCTACCATTTGCCCTATACTCTACACATTTATTATTTCTGCCATAGTGCATTACCTCACACTTTTCCACATTAAACTCCATTTGCCACCTCTCGGCCCAGCTCTGCAACTTGTCCAAGTCCCTCTGCAAACTATAACACCCCTCTTCACTATCTACCACTCCACCGACTTTAGTGTCATCTGCAAATTTACTGATCCATCCCTCAATACCCTCATCCAGATCATTTATAAAAATTACAAACAGCAGGGGCCCCAAAACAGACCCCTGAGGTACACCACTTGTCACCGAACTCCACGATGAATATCTCCCATCAACCACCACCCTCTGTCTTCTATCTGCTAGCCAATTCCTAATCCAATTAGCTAAATCACCCTCTATCCCATACATCTGCATTTTCTGCAGAAGTCTTCCATGGGCCACCTTATCAAACGCCTTACTAAAGTCCATATATACCACATCAACCGCCTTACCCCCATCCACCTCTTTAGTCACTTTTTCAAAAAACTCAATGAGGTTAGTAAGGCACGACCTACCCTTCACAAAACCATGCTGACTATCTCCAATCAATTCATTACTCTCTAAATAACTAGAAATCCTATCCCTAATTATTCTCTCCAACACTTTGCCCACCACAGAAGTAAGACTCACTGGCCTATAATTCCCTGGAAGGTCTCTCTTCCCATTCTTGAACAACGGGACCACATTCGCTATCCTCCAGTCCTCCGGAACCACACCCGTAACCAACGACGACCTGAAGATCAGAGCCAGAGGCTCTGCAATCTCCTCTCTTGCCTCCCAGAGAATCCTAGGGTAAATCCCGTCCGGCCCAGGGGACTTATCCAACTTCAAACCCTCGAGAATATCTAGCACATCATCCCTATCTACTTCGATACCTTCCAGTTTGCTACCCTGTACCTCAGTGTTCTCCATAACTACATTTACATCACCCTGCGTGAATACCGAAGAGAAATATTTATTCAGTACCTCTCCAATATCCTCAGGCTCCACGCACAACTTCCCACTGCAGTCTATGACTGGCCCTAATCTTGCCCTAACCAATCTTCTATACTTAACATATCTAAAGAAAGCTTTAGGATTCTCCCTAATCCTATCAGCCAAAGTCTTCTCATGTCCTCTCTTTGCTCTCCTCAATTCCCCCTTTAGCTCCCTCCTGGCTAATCTATAGCTATCCATTGCACTAACCGAGCCTTCAATCCTCATCCTGACATAAGCCTCCTTTTTCCTTTTAACCAGCAAATCAACTTTTTTCGTACACCAAGGTTCTCTTACTCGACCATTTCCTCCTTGCCTGACAGGGACATACTTATCAAGGACCCGCAGCAGCTGCTCCTTGAATAAGCTCCACATTCCAGATGTTCCCAGTCCCTGTAGCTTCCTAGTCCAATCTATGCACCCTAATTCTCTCCTGATGGCCTCATAATTACCCTTCCCCCAGCTATAACTACTGCCCCCAGCTTCATGCCTATCCCTATCCATCACTAAGGTGAACGTAACCGAATTGTGGTCACTATCACCAAAATGTTCACCAACCTCCAAGCCTAACACCTGGTCTGGCTCATTGCATATTTAGTCCAATATTGTAGAGGAAGAATTGCTGGAGTGTATATGGGATGATTTCTGAGATCAATAATTGAGGAACCAACTAGATTCTAGATTGGGTATGGTTTAATGAAAAAGCAATATTTGGCAATCAAGTTGTGCAAGATTCCTTGGGGATGAGTGACCATAAATGACAGAATTCTTCATTAAGCTGGAGAGTGATGTAGTTAATTCTGAGACTAGGGTCCTTAATCTTAGTTAAGGAAACTACAATGCCACAAGGCGTAAGTTGACTATAATAGAGCAGGGTTCTATGTTGACCTCGGGCGGGATATGCCCATAAAATTCCACCCATCGGCCGACCCGGCCAATTTCTGATTTTGTATCTACTTGCAATCACCATTAAAGTGATGGAAGGAGTATCAACAGTGCTTTAAGCGGCTCTTACTTAGTAATAACATGCTCACTGGTGCTCAGTTTGGGTTCTGCTAGGACCATTCAGTTCATGATGTCATTATAGCTTTGATTCAGACATGAACAAAAAAGGTGAGAACGACTGCCCTTCACATCAAGGCAGAATTTGACCAAGTGTGGCAGTGCAACGGCACTGATCACCACTGCCACCGCCTTCCAAGCTCGATTGTTTAACATGCTTGCAGTTCTGTGTCCAAGACAGTGCTAGGGGAAAGTGCAGCTGACCTCCATTACATCAGCAGGTGCTCCAGTGACATATCACTGAATTTGGCTGCTGCACATTCCTCCCCTTGGATGCCCTTCGTTATCTGCAACTTTTCTAGGCTGAGAGAGTGTGAACAATGTGTAGGGGTGTCGTTTAAATATGGCAGCTGCAATTATGGAGGTCTGAGATCACAGCTATGTGGACAAATTAGATACTTCCTGATTACTTAAACTGAGAGCATACAATTACTTAAAAAAACATCATTGCAGTTGATGGGTACAAGGCCTGTTTTTACGTCTGCTAATGGACTCCATGGATTTCAGAGGAAGTGCAACATATCACAATTGATATTGAATATCGAGCATAGGCTTACCATTCTTTTTCACTAACTACTCATTTTAACAAGAATTTCACAAAATAACGAAACACAGTCAAATTAAATTTTAAATTATTGTTACTATGGAACTTATTTATATTGAAGAAAAGGAATAGTCCCAATCACAACATTATATGCAAAGCATTAAGAGAAACCATTTTCAGGTAGGTACAGCTACATGAATACCAAAAGCACTTGCCTTCTTCAAATTCAGCAGGTTTAGAACTATAGAAATGAAGGCACACTCAAAAGATAGGCAACAATTACTGAATTCAGTAATCCCCTTAATCAGCTGATCTGTAATTTTAAATGATGCTTCCATACTTAATGTTAAGAATGTTCTACAGTATTAGCGATGTCTTGAATTCATTATATCTGCTACAGCAGACACCCTTTTTAAAAATCCAAGTTTAACTGATGAAATTGATTGTCTTGAAGAACTCTCTGTCCACATGTTCTTTCCATCAATTTTTTGATGTTTGCACAGAAATTGTTTCATCTTTTCTCTGAAGAAACTGGTTGTAAGCGTGTAGAGAATTGGGTTCAATGCACTGTTTATTGGGAGTATGAATATAACTACCCATGATGTAATTGTTCCTGAAAAATTAAGAACATACAAACAAGAGTATATTTATATTTTTAATCAACATTTGTGAACTGAAATATTAAAAAAGAAAGTTTATACAGGGCCTTTCATTACTTCATGGTTACCCAAAGCACTTTAGAGCCATTGAAGTACTTTTGAAGTGTAGTTACTGGTGTAGAAAAAACAACAGTCAATTTGCATACAGCTAACTCCCAGAAACAACAATGTGGTTATGATCAGATAATTATTTTTGTGAGATTGATTGAGGACAAATATTAGCCAGGACTCCAGAGATACCCATTCCTCCTTGAAATGATGCCATGGGATATTTCGTTTTTACTTGAAAGGATAGACAAGGCTTCAGTTAATTGTCACATCAAAACGATGACACCTCTAACACTGCAATACTCCCTGAATATTGCATTGGAATGTTAGCTAAGATTCTTCCGCTCAAGTCTCTTGAGTAGGACTTGAATCTATTATCCTCTAGCTCAGAAGTGAAAGTGCTGCTCACTGATCCATTGCTGACACTGCATTTAATTTAATTTTAATGCAGATAAATGCGAAGTGATGCATTTTGATAGGACTAATGTAGGGGGAGCTACACAATAAATGGCAGAACCATCAAAAATATAGACACTCAGAGGGACCTGGGTGTGCAAGTCCACAGTTATAATTTGGATGCTAGAGGGAGTTTTTTCACACAGAGGGTGGTGAGGGTATGGAACACACTGCCAAGTAAAGTGGTGGAGGCACTCTGGAGTATTTAAGACATAGTTAGATGGGTACATGAACAGAATGGGAATGGAGGGATATAGAAAACTGATTTAAAATAGGGATGGTGAGCCTTGGGAGTTCCCTGGGAAGTTGTGAATTGTCGATGATATTGATGTATTTCTGTTTTATCCTACAGGTACTTCGGTCCGCCTTGTTGTCTAACAAGGGGCATTCACGCGATGGATTGTGAGAGGGCTGCTCTTGGATTTTTCGAGAGTAGCCTAGTGCTTCACATCGTTAGTGTATGCTTGACCTGGACCATTTGATGGGCAACATGACAGCTCAGTGACTATTGCTGTGCTGTGCAGATACATGGATTTTGGCCTGTGTCTGTGGGAGTTTGTGCATTCTCCTGTGCTTGTGTGGGTTTTCTCCGGGTGCTCCGGTTTCTTCCCACATTCCAAAGATGTGCTCTTAGGCTGATTGGCAGAACAAATTCTCCCTAAATTGTGACACAAATTTGGTTCCAATGCATAGATTTATAAACATAGACAGGGATCATGGGTTGAAGCGGAAATATCGAGGTGGCAGTGCGGGCTCGTTGGGCTGAAGGGCCTGTTTCCCATGCTGTTTTGTTCTTTGTTCTTTAGATCCTTGAAGGTGGCAGGACAGGTGGAGAAAGTGATGAAGAAGGCATATGGCATGCTTGCCTTTATAGAACGGGGTATAGAGTATAAAAATTGGTGTCTGATGTTACAGCTATACAGAACATTGGTTAGGCCACATTTGGAGTACTGCTTCCAGTTCTAGTCACCACACTACCAGTAGGTCATGGAGGCTTTGGAGAGATTCAGAGAAGATTTACCAGGATGTTGCCTTGTATGGAAGGTCTTATCTATGAGGAGAGATTGGGTAAACTGTAGTTGTTCTCCCTGGAAAGACGGAAAATGAAGGGAGAAATAATGGTGTATAAAATTATGAGGGGTGTGGATAGGGTGAACAGTGGGAAGCTTTTTCTCAGGTCGGAGGTGACAAACACGAGGGGTCAGAGGTTCAATGTTATGGGGGGGTGAGGTTTAACTCAGATATCAGAGGGATATATTTTACACAAAGAGTGGCAGCAGAATGGAATGCACTGCCAAGCAGGGTAGTGGAGGCAGACACGCTGGGTTCATTTAAGACTTATCTGGATAGTCACATGAGCAGACTGGGAATGGAGGGATACAAATGAATGGTCTAGCTGGACCAATGAGCAATGCAGGCTTGGAGGGCCGAAGGGCCTGTTTCCTGTGCTGTATTGTTCTTTGTTAAAAAAATATAAAAAATGATCTAAATATTGCAAATATTGGTATAAAGCACCATTGTGTATCATCCTCTAATTTCTTTAAAGATTCAACTTAAAGGCATATCTATATTTTTGAATGAAGTAAAACATTGATTAAGATGCTATTAATAACTGAAAACATACTTTAAAAATTGAATTTTATTGAAGGGCAGAAAGCTATTTGGGTCAGTTTGTTAACATACTTTCATGCTGCAAATCTAAATAATATTTAGTAATACCACTCTACACCAGCAAGTGGCTCCCTTGCACTTTGTAGCACATGACTTTTAAAGAAAAAAATTTGTATTTATATTCCTCTTTTTGCAACTGCAGGCTATAAATTTAAATGGATAAGGAAATTTCAAATGCATTAGTCAACAGTTTTTTCCAAAGCTCTTGAGATTCAGGAATGATAGTGTTTGGAAAACTTCAAATTCATTTTTTTTAAGAAGGAAGATAGACATCAGTTCACGGCAGATGTGTCAGTTTAGCATTTATTGTGGGGAAATTAATGGAGTGTACTATCAGAAGCAAGTAACTAAGCACTTAGACAAATATCAGTTGATAAAAGAGAGACAGCATAGAATATTTTAAGGTTCCAAATAACGTAATTACATTTTTTTGAAATGATGATCCCAGTAAGGTGGGGAGGGGGGTAGTGCTCTATGAATGTTGTCTATATGGACTTCTAGAAGACATTTCATAAAATTCCATATAACAGACTTTCAGCAAAATTGAATTGGGGATAACACACTTAAATTTGAGTTGGTAATCATTTGAGAGATGGGAACAAATGATTACGGGTGGATTTTCACCAATCAGGATGACTCAGCAATCCTTTAAAAATGGCGGGCAAGTCCTGTTTCTGGAATACTCAACCGTATTTCTCGAGTTTCTGATTTTTGGGAATGCTTTGTAATGGTATGGGCTGATTCAGGTCACAAGTTGTTCCCTGCAATTCTTACCTGGTTGGCTCCATTGTGGAGGTAGGCATGAACAAGTCGTTTACAATTTTCATGAGACTGGGCCTTCTTTTCAAAAAATTGTGGTTAATGGTATCTCAGCGATGTTGTAAATCATAGTTTGCATAGGGAAAATAAGTTCAACAAATCCTCGTCATGCTTCTATAGAAGGCATGCCCATCACCCATCCGATAGCTTTTCATGTTACCATGTCAAGGTATGTAATGAAACAACTCATATAGCCCCTCATGCCTTCTATGCCAAGCTATGGCACCTGCCTGCTCATGCATCCATTACATGTGGAGTAGAAGCAATTAATTCACTACTGATAAAAGGATATAAAAAAAGTTTTATAAAAACAGTCATTCTTTGATAATTTTCCACTTCCTTAAAAACTTTTTAACTACAACCTAATAACAACATCATTAAAGCAAAATACTATGGATGCTAGAACCTGAAACAAAAACAGAAAATGCTGGAAAATCTCAGCAGATCTGACACCATCTGTGGAGAGAGAGTACAGCCAACATTTGCAAACCGGATGTCTCTTCTTTAGAACTCGAAACAGCATTTTTTATTTCTGGTGCCAAAAACAACAACAATTGTTCAGACTCTTTAGAGTTTGTTGAAAATTGGGGGGTATGGAGGGGGTGGGGAGCGGCTTGGTGGCACAATAGTTAGCACTGCTGCCTCACAGCATCTGGGACCCGGGTTCAATTCCCAGTTTGGGTCACTGTTTGTGTGGAGTTTGCATGTTCTCCCTGTGTCTGCATGTGTTTCCTCCAGGTGCTCTGGTTTCCTCCCAGAGTTCAAAGATCTATGGATTGGCCATGCTAAATTGTTCCTTAATGTCAAAGGATATTAGCTAGGATAAATGGGGATAGGGCCTGGGTGGAATTGTGGTCAGTGCAGACACAATGTGCCAAATGGCCTCCTTCTCTACTGTAGGAGTTTATGATTCTTTAAGTATCAATAACCACAACTGAATGCACTTGGTACCTTTTTTGTATAAATAAGCATTGTAAAATTGATAGCATATATCAAAGAGCTAGAGTTGTCAATCAATCACTGTTTTCCCTGGGGCTGAGGTGTTTCAACAGGCTAGTGAATTTAGAACAGTGCTCTAAGTTGTTTCTACTTAAGTGGTTGCATGTTTGCCTTAAGAGCTGGTCATATGATTTGATAGTGATGTAATTGGGGTGTTTCACAAGGTCCAGTTTAGTTTCATTGCAGGGAATAGATCCTACAATAAATCTTGTCCATATTTTGAAATCATGTATGCAAAACACATCTTTTTCTTTTGTTTAAAACTCACAACTGCTAACATAAATAAAGCCTCATTGTGTAAGAATGGATGGGGCGTGGGGAGTGTGTGGTGGCTGAAGAGATGTGAAGCATGAGGTCTGGAAGGCTTTTCTATTTTTATTATAACATAGGAACAAGATGGATCTTTTAAACATGTCACTTCCACACCTGACAGCCCTTATGGGTGCCTCCAAATTTTGTTTGAGTTTGCTGGCTTGACTGCAACTTGCATCAACCCAACACAAATGAAAATTCATCTTTGTGAGCACTCTCTCCTGAAGTGGGCAAGCTGTGACAGGAATTTTCCTTACTTCTGCCACCACCTTGAAGATGGAAATCCAGCCCAAAGGGTTTATCTCTAATTGTTGGGATACAACAAGTATTCCACACAGAATTTGCATTGGGATATCAACTTTACACCATATTTATTAATAATTTGGAATGAAGAATAGAGTTGCACATCCACAGTAAATTATAGGGATAAAAAAAAAGAAAGTATAAAGGGACATAGATCGACCAAAATAATGGTTAAAATCATGGTAGGTGCTATTAATTTGGAAAGAGTAAGATGATCGACAGTAGATCAGGAAAAGACTTCTACTGCTGTGGTCCTACAATGGTGGAGGTGCCAGTTTTTAGATGAGATATTAATCAATGCCCTACCTGCCCTCTTAAATGTGCTGTGATACTAAGAGATTTGCGCTGGCCATAATTATACCCTCAACTAACATTATATAAAATGAATACTTGGTCATTTGTTTCATTGCCAGTTATGGACCTTGCTATATGTAATTTAGATATTGCATTTCGCTATATTGCAACAGTGACTACACTTCAGAAATCATTAATTGGCTGTGAAAGTAGCTGGGACATCCTAAGGAATATAGAAATTGGAGTTGGCCATTCAACTCCTGGAACCTGCTATATTATCCAATTAGATAATGGCTGTTTTGCATTTCAATTCTGCTTTTATGTCATATCACTTGACACTATTAGCTAATAAAGTACTATCTAATGCAGAAATTTTGACCAAACATGCAAAGTGAACAGTGTCACAAATTTTGTCATCAGTGAGATTCAAACACATATCCCAAAAAGAGTGGAAATTAATGCCAACACCTTATGATCATACCAATATGTATGCTTCAAAAGTGCATGGACAGGGTTAATTTTCAAGTTTCAGATTTTTAAAAATTCTTTCTAATAAAGAATTTTATGTACTAAGATGTTTTTTGAAAACTACATGCATTTTCATTACTTTTCAATTGAAATAATTTTATGATGGCAACTTACTGCTTCAGTTCCCTTCATTTCCTTACACAGAAAGTAACATTTTGCATGCAATCAGTAATTATTGCGCAAGGCAACTTTTTTTGGTCAAAATCATGGATGTTATATCAGTCCAAAATGATTTAGGAACCATATTCTTATGCACATGTATATCCAAAATGCCACATTATTACTACTACACTACAGTCATTGTAACAAAGAAACTTATATTATTATGCAGAACATGGGGAGATCTGTAAAACTACACTATAAGCTCCATTATTTCAAAATATATGATTATTTTGAACTATGGGGAGCCACAGGACATAACAATGGAACTCTTTACCATATAACATTTTGGGAGTACCTCACCACATGGTCTGTAGAGATTCAACAAGACAGCTTATTGCCATCTGCCAAAGGATAATTAGGAATGGGAAATAAATGTTGGCCTTTCGCGTCCACTTTCCACGAACAACAAAAAGGTTCAACCACTTAACTTAAAGGACAGTTTTATTAAGTGACAGTGAAAAAAAGTGAAAATATTCATCTTTAGTACTGTACAAGGAAACAAACAATATAGACTTATAATAAACTTTTAAATGTATATTGCAGGCAAATCAATTTAGTACAATATGTTTGCTACAAGCCATGGGAGCTGTATCATACAAAGATAACAACTATGAAAGAGTTATATCGGTTAGATGATCATCAAAATCTTTCAAAAGCCACATCAGGATAGAGAATCAAGTGCTACTACTTTTTATGCAAACAATGGCAGTAATGTTTAAAAACAGGGCAAACAAATGGCAAAAACAAAACTTTAGAAACTTTATGGTATGCAGTAATAAAGCTATTGCAAGTATTAGGAAATAAAGGACGCTGTCATCTGACACTTCACGCTAGCAGATTTCTGGTCTCACCAATGACACACTCCTACTTCACATCATCAAGCAAAATGATTTGGGGAGGATAGATAATTTCAACAATAGGCTTGAAATTTGCTCATGTTTATTACCACAAATATGTGTGTTTTGTAGTGACAGTTTTCAAAAATGGTAGCAGATGCATGGGAGTACGACCACCTGCAAATACCCTCACAAGCCACACACCATCTTCATTTAAAACTTTATTCCTGCAATCCTTTCACTGTTGCTGGGCCAAAATTCTGGAATTCCCTTCCTAACAGCACTGTAGGTGTACTGACACCATTTGTAGCGCAGCAGTTCAAGAAGGCAGCTCACCACCATTCTCTCAAAGAAAAGTAGGGATAAGTAATAATTGCTGGCCTTCTTTCACACCCATGTTAAAATAAAGTTTATGAGCTTGCTAGTAATGTTAAAAATATATCATTTCAGTGTAATCTGTTTTATACATTACCAAGCTACTGTCAATCCCACTGCATTCTGAATCGCCCAACATGTCAGGACATCTAAGTAGCAAGTATGAAATATCCAATGGGCATACTCATGTACTGTATTATAATAGATGAAGCAGATGAGCAGCAAAGGCAGAAATCAACAAGCCTCACTACTACCCCTCAAGGGGTAATAAACAGACATTACAGTTTTTAGACCAGTTATGTGTCAACTGACCTGCAATTCTTCAAGGAAGCGATACACCTTCTGTTACATTTTGAGTGCATTACGGATGCAGATTGGTTTATGTTTCATGGTATGTGTCATCATGCTGAGAATGCAATCAGATCACTGTTTTCAATGAATGATGACTGGCCAGAACTACTGTATAAATTATGAGCATTATTTGAAATGTTGTTTTAAAATCTGCTGGATTGCTTTTAACTGCTGTAATATGAATCTAGAAGGCTGTGGTCAATCTTGTAGAGTTGGCAATCTTAGGGAGCATCTTTAAACAGTAGCTCTTGGCTTCAAGGAGCTAACTGTTTGCTCAACTGGGAGATAAGAACATAAGAACATAAAAATAGGAGCAGGAATAGGCCATCTAGCTTCTCGAGCCTGTCCCATCATTCAATTAGATCATGGCTCATCTGATAGTTGTTCAGCTCCACTTAACCGCATATTCCCCATAACCCTTAATTCTCTTATTGATCAGAAATCCATCTACTTGTGACTTAAACATATTTAACGAGGTAGCCTCCACTGCTTCAATGGGCAGAGAATTCCAAAGATTCATTACCCTCTGAGAGAAGAAGTTCCTCCTCAACTCTGTTCTAAATTGACTTCCCCTTATTTTGAGGCTGTGCCCTCTAGTTCTTGTTTCCTTTCTAAGTGGAAACATGAACAACTGGATTTAGAGCATGAATAGAAGGTTGAGGAGGAGAGTCTCAAAATAGCAGAAGTGATTCACCACACCAAGGATTTATAATCAAAGAATCTCCTGCTTACAAATGAGTGAGAGGCAATTCTGGACATGCCTGCGATTGTCCAAAGATCTTGTATATCATATTTACCATAGGTTCCCTCTGCCAGTGGTTTTGAATGTTACAGCAGTGCACAATTTCTTTGCCTCTGGGTCTTTCCAGGGATCTACAGGGGATCTGCATGGCATCTCTCTGTCCTTAACACAAAGGAGATGATTGATGCCCTTCATGTAGGTTTGTTTTGGCCAGGGATAGCCAGGCTCAAAGATTCATCTTAGGCTTCCCAAAAATGCAGAGTTCGATAAACTGAACCCATGTGACTATAAGGCTCCTGGCAGCAGCCCCTAATGTTTGTAAACTGCAAGGTACTATTTCATCACTGTGCAAGTTACTGATCATCTTTACTTCCACCAGCCTAATTGGCAGTGGATTTATTGTCATTGTTACTCACTGAATAAAAAGGTCCTCCTTTAATCATTTCTGCATTTCTTCTAAAAAAAATCTTAAATTGGTGTCCTCAGTCACAATATTACCAATTAATGTGAACAGAATTTCCTTATCTACCTTATCCAAACTTGTCATAATCTTGTACAGCTTGATCAAATCTTCCTTCAGTGCATTTTACTCTGAGGAAAATAAACCGAGCTTCTGTAACTGAACTTTGTGATAAAAATCCATCATCCCTTAAACTGTTCTGGTAAATCTCCTCTGCATCCCTCAAAGAAACTTATGTCTTTCCTTAAGTGTGATGATCATAAATTGACATAATGCTTGGGTTGTGGCCTAACCAGAACTTTATAAAGATTCAGCATAACTCTTCTGCTTTTATATGCAATATGTTTATTTCTGATGTCTACAATCTCATAGTTTACCAGCCTTTGCTATCTCAAAATCTCTTACCACTTTCAAAGATCTAAGCACATATATCTCCAGCATCTGAGAAGCAGGCATGTGGAATTCAGCCAATGCAGCAAATTTTGGTTCTGATTCTGACTATTCTCATGTTACATAAGTGACAGTCCTGACAAACATGGTATCTCTGAGGGGATGTTATTATGGGCGATAGACTATTTCCAATCTGCAGAATTGCCAGCTGATTCTTGGAAAGAGCTGAAAGTGAATAAAGTCAGAATAATGCATGGTTCAGCTGATCCAATGGAAAGGAAGTCTTGTTCCAAGACACTGCAGATGTCAAAAACTGCATCTCTTTGAAGGCTTGAGCCTCCTGAGATCCTATTGTTCAGTCATGCGGAGAAAATTCTCCTTTCTATGTGTTGCCTCTGATGGGGCTATCTATTCTGTGGGCATTTCATTTGTTCATGGGATGTGAATATCCCTGGCTAGCCTAGCATTTTTATTGCCCATCCTTGGTTACCTTGAGAAGGCTGTGTTGGGCTATCTTTTTTAACTGCTGCCATCCATATGATATGGGTATACTCACAGTGTTGTTAGGAAGGGTGTTACATGATTTCGACCCAGTGAGAGTGAAGGAATGGTGACATATGCAGAATTTTCCAGCCCACATCTTGTCATGGATTTCTCTGAAGTGAGGCTGGCAAACCATTGAAATTTCCATCCACATTGGCTGGATTGGAAGATTCAGCTGGAATTAGAACAAAGAACAGTACAGCACAGGAAACAGGCCCTTCAGCCTGTTTAAGGGCTAGAAAATTCTAGCCATATTTCTAAGTCAGAATGTTATGTGGCTTGGGGGAGAGGTGGAGCAAGTTGGGGGCGGGCAAGGGAACATATAGATGATAGTAAAAGCAAAACACTATGGATGCTAGAATCTGAAACAAAAACAGAGAAAGTTGGAAAATTTCAGCAGATCTGACAGCATCTCTGGAGAGAGAATCGAGCCAATGTTTTAATTCTCTGACCCTTTGTCAGAGCATTATTCCCATGCATCTGCTGCTCTTATCATTCCAGGAGGCAGAAATCGCAGGTTTGGAGGTCCTGGCTAAGGAGCCTTGGTGAGTTGCTACAATATATCTTGTAGATCGTATATATTGTTGCCATTATGTGTGTCAGTGGTGGAGTGAGTGGATGTTTAAGGTTTTCTGTTATTCATTCACGGATGTGGGCACCGCAGGTTAGACCAGAATTTATTGCCCATTCCTAAGAGCACTTAAGAGTCTGAAATTACATGAAGACCAAACCAGATAATGATGACAGATTTCTTTCCCTAAAGGACATTAGTGAACCAGATGGGGTTGTTTTTATGACAATCAACAATGGCTTTGTGTAATTATTAGATATTTATACTCCTTTTGAATTCAAATTTCAATATCTGCCATTGTGGGACGAGAATCTGATTCCCCAGAGCATTCCCCTGAGTCTTCTGGATTAGTTGTCCTGTGAAAGTACCTCAATCTACCACTTTCCCAAGGCTGTGGATGTGGTGTCAATTAAGTGAGCTGCTTTGTACTGGATGATGCCAAGCTTCTGGAATGTTGTTGGAGCTACACTTATCCAGACCAGTGGAGAATATTCCATCACTCTCCTGACTTGTGCTTTATAGATGGTGGGCAGATATTGGGGAATCAGGAGGTGAGCTATTCTCTGCAGAAGTCCTGACCTGCTCTTCTAGCCATAGTATTTATGTGGCTAGTCCAGTTCAGTTTCTGGTCAATAAGAATCCAGGATGTTGATAGTGGGGGATTCAGTAATGGTAGTGCCATTGACTATCAAGGAATGATGGTTATATGAGACTAAAAGCAGATTCAGCAATGTTCCACTGATAGCACAAAGCATCTCAATGATGCCTGTTGATGATTTTCTATGGAGAAGTTTTGTGGAATTTGAGCAATTTATTATAATAAAGATATACTTTTGAGAAAATGGGTGTTGATTAGGAATGAGATATTTGTAATGTTGTATCCCATAAATAAATCTAGTATTAAGTAAGAATTGGCATCTGATTTCCTACTTCACCGGTTGTCTTCAGAATGAATTAAACTTGATGCCAATGTTGCTGCAAATCACAGCAGCTCTGAATTTCTACACTTCTGGCTCTTTCCAAGGTACCCCCAGGAACATGTACTGGATATCACAGGCTACTGCACACCACTGCATTAAGGGAGTGATCCACATACTGTTTAAAAGAGCTGGAGAATTTGTATGATTCTGAGCTGACCTTGATAGCCAGAGTGAAAGTTCTGAGCTGGCTGACTTCAGACCCATTGTAGACTTCTCACTTGTGCAAGGTCTAATAATTGTATAAATGTGGCCATCAAAGATCCATCAGGTCAACCTACAGATTTCATCAAAAGGACTTCTTAAACTCCATAAACATTCAACTAGCATGTGACTACCAGAATTGCACCCTCTTTTCGAGGGAGCAGTCATGATGCATTTGTGCTCTGGCACTTCAGCCTACTACAGTTCATTAAGCTCCATGCACAACTGTGTGGATGGAATCTCAATGACAGTGATTCTCTCCAGGAATCCTTTGCACTGAAGCTGAAAAATGATACAATGCTTTCCCAGGTAGACAATAAACCTTCTCAAGGCATAATTCTGTTGCCTGTGTCATTCTTGAGGAGCTCTGCAATATGATCCAGTAACGCTTTCCAGAACCTAGTGCAGTGAAGCCTTGCATGCAGGCAAATAGAGGAGACTTCTGATGGGGGGGGGGAGTGTGGAATATGGCGCAGGAGGCAGGACAGCAATATAAGCCACTTGTACCAGAAACCATAACCTTGGAGATAGATGCTAGGAATGTTCATAACAATATTATTCACTGCTGCTTTCAGCAGCCTTCAAGTCTCTGAGCTGCCTTCCACTCACCAGAACACTATATTTCCCCTCATTTCCTCTGATATATTACTTACCACCATCTATTGAACAGCAAGACCAGCACCCCATATTTGGGCACGACCATCAGCCCTATACTAACTAGATAAGGATCAGAGCCAATCAGAAGCCATAAGACAGTAAATAAAGGATGCAGAAATATACATGGAACCATTTAATGAAACACAGCAACCATTAATTAACATCAAATGCATAAACACCTGTGTCACCCTAGAGGTCAAAGTTCACCTGATAACTCTGACAAAGTGTGGATCTAACATCTACAGCTGAGTGTCAGAGCACAAATGAGAACTCTAACAATGTGTGGATCTAACATCTACAGCTGAGCGTCAGAGCACAAATGAGAACTCTAACAATGTGTGGATCTAACATCTGCAGCTGAGCGTCAGAGCACAAATGAGAACTCTGACAAAGTGTAAACCTAGCATCTGCAGCTGAAGTGGAGACAGGCTGCTGGACACAGTGCTCCATGGTCTGAGATGATCTTGGCAGCTGCCTGAGAGCCTGACATGCAGAAGGGCTCTTTCATCAAGCCTCCTCTATGGCCACTTCCCCTGGAGGGAATCAGATTCCTGCCACAGGGACTGAGGAGTACATGTCTCCCTTGGGGCACATTGAGAGTTGCCATCTGATTTGGCAGGTGCACCTCCTCCCTCTCGATGGGCAAAGGCACCTCCCTCTCTACTGGAGATTGAGGGACACCTCTGGCCATTTAACCCAAGAATCCAAGGTCCAGAACCTAAGGCCAAAAGGTTAGTGCCTATGTTTGCTAGCCTATCTGACAGCCACTGACAGGATTGTTGAAATGATGTGGAGATGCCAGCATTGGACTGAGGCAAACACAGTAAGAAGTCTCACAACACCAGGTTAAAGTCCAACAGGTTTATTTGGTAGCAAAAGCCATTACACCCGACGAAGTGGCTCACCTGATGAAGGAATTCAGCTGACGAAGGAACAGTGTTCTGAAAGCTTGTGGCATTTATAATCAGATAAACCTGTTGAACTTTAACCTGGTGTTGTGAGACTTCTTCCTATATCATAAATCCAGTGATATTGTGATTAATCTCAACATTAATCTCAATGTGCTCAACATGGGTCAAGCCAGTTTCTGATTATTACAGCCTCCATCAGCTGCTTCTGTCTGTCTGTGAGGTGTTCACCAGATTATGACCCCAAATCCATTTGTGATTACCTTTCCATTAAGGTGCAAGTATCTGTGCTGGTGGAAAGATGCCTTGCTGCATCCTCTGAGACTCTACTTTTCAAAAATGGACTGCACGATCACTGTTGAAGCAGTAATCTGTTGGTCTGGAGTGAGGATATGTGCATAGGAATACACTGTATGGGGCAGGACAGCTGCACTGTGGTTAGCACTGCTGCCTTACAGTGCAAGGAACCAAGGTTTGATTCCTGCCTTGAGTCACTGTCTATGTAGAGTCTGCATGTTGGCCGCATGTCTGCATGTGTTTCCTCTGGGTGCTCAAGTTCCCTCCCACAGTCTGAAAGACATGCTGGTTAGGTGCATTAGCTATGCTAAATTTTCTTTCAGTGTACCCAAATAGATGCTGGAATCTGTCGACTAAAGGATTTTCACAGTAATTTCATTGCAGTGTTAATATAAGCCTGTTTCTGACACTAATAAATGAACTTTAAACTTTAAACAATTAGACCTATGCCTTCCCATTCATTCCTCCCACTTAGTTCTTCCTACTAAGAGACATACACCGCATTCTAGGCTTCCTCACTCCCAGATCAGAGGTCTCCAACAAATAGCTTCACATTTTACCAGTGCTCAATTGGAGGAAATTTATGCTTATCTAGTGCTATATATTAGAAAGACAGTCTGATAGTTTAGTGACAATGGGGGAATCAAAAATGTTTTGGTGGCATGGTGGCACAGCAATTAGCACTACTACCTCACAACTGCAGGAACCTGGGTTCGATTCTGATCTTGGGTGACTGTCTATGTGAGGTTTGCATGTTTTCCCTGTTTCTGCATGTGTTTCCTCCCTGTTCTCCTATTTCCTCCCACAGTCCAAAGTGTGTAGGTTAGGGGGATTGGCCAAGCTAAATTTGTGGGGTTATGGAGATAAGAAAGAGGATTGGGCCTGGGTAAGATACTCTTTCAGAGAGTCGGTGCAAACTAGAGGGACTGAATAGCTCTCTTTTGCCCTTTATAGAACAAGATTGTGGCAATATGTAATTAGGTGCTGTCACTGTCCATGTGAAACCTAATGCTGCATTTTTGAATAATGTCACTGAGGGGGAAGAATCTAGATATCTTAAGAATATATTGTGGAGATACCAAAGATAATTGTGGACAGCCAGGAGACAGGCTATTGCAGGTGCTACTCTTTGCTGAGATTAGCTAAATAAGAATGGAACTACACCCAAATATGTCAACAAACTGAACTAGTATTAAGAGGCTGAGAGTTGAATTTTCCTGTCTTTGTGGTGATAGGTCTGGGTGTGAGGGTTAGGGGAAGGATAGCAAAATACAGGGAACCAGAAACAAATTCCTGGCGGCCTGCTACTCAGAAGTGTAAGCTTATATTGTATAATTCTAAGCAAATAAAGATATGTATAATGATTGGCTCCAGTTCTATCCTTCAGCAACTTTTCTTTTATTCATTCATGACACACAGACCTCGCTGACTGGCCAGCATTTATTGCCCATCTCTAGTTGCCCTTAAGAAATTGATGGTGAGCTGCCTTCTTGAATCACTGCAGTCCATGTGCTGTGGGCTGACCTACAATGCCATAAGAGAGGGAATTCCAGAATTTTAATCCAGCGACTGCCAGAGAACAGCAATATATTTCCAAGTCAGGGTGGTGACTGGCTTGGAGGGGAACTTGCAGGTGTGGTGTTCCCATGTATCAGCTGCCCCTGCTGTTCTAGGTAGAAGTGGTTGTGGGTTTGAAAGATGCTTTTCTAAGAATCTTTGATGCTACAGTACATCTTGTAGATAGTACACATTGCTGCAGGTGTTGGTGATGGATGGAATGAATGTTTGTGAACATAATGCCAATCAGTGAGCTGCTCTGTCTTGGATGGTGTTAAGCTTCTTGAGTGTTGTTAGAGCTACATCCATCCAGGCAAGTCAGGAGTATTCCATCACATTTCTGAGTTGTGCTTTGTAGATAAATGGTGGATAAGCTTTGGGGATTCAGGAGCTGAACTACTCGCCACAATATTCCTAGCCTCTGACGTGCTCTCATATCCATTGTGTTTATGTAGTGAGTCCAGCTGAGTTTCTAGTCAATGGTAACTCCAAGGGTGTTGACAGTGGGGGATTCAGTGATGGCAACACCATTTAATGTTAAGGGGTAGGGGTTAGAGTGTCGTTTATCGATGATGTTCATTGCCTGGCATTTGTGTAGCACGAATGTTACTTGCCACTTGTCAGCCCAAGCCTGAGTATTGTCTATATGTTGCTGTATTTGAACATGGACTGCTTCTGTATCTAAGGAGTCGCGAACATTGTGCAATCATCGGCGAACAATCCCTACTTCTGATCTAATGATAGAGTAAAGGTCATTGGTGATGCACCTGATAACTAGGCCTAAGTCTATCCTGAGGGATTCCTGCAGAGATGTCCTGGAGCTGAAGACTAACTCTCCACAACACAACCATCTTTCTATGTGCTAGGTATGACTCCAACCAGCAGAGAGCTTGCTTTCTGATATCCCTTGATTCCAGTTTTGCTAGGGCTCCTTGATACCTCACTCAGTCGAATGCAGCCTTGATGTCAAAGTCTGTTACTCTCAACTCTCCTCTGGAATTCAGCTCTTTTGTCCATCTTTGAACAAGACTGTAATTGGATCAGGAGCTGAGTGATCCTGGCAAAACCTAAATTGGGCATCACTGAGTAGGTTATTGCTGAGCACTGTTAATGACCCCTTTCATCACTTTACTAATAATCAAAAGTAGGCTGATTGGACAGTAACTGGTCAGATTAGTTTTATCCTGCTTTTCACCTGGACAATTTTCTACATCGTCAGGTAGATGCCACTGTTGCAACTGTAGTGAAAGAGCTTGGCTAGGTGAGCAGCAAGATCTGGAGCACAAGTCTTCAGTCCTATTGCCAGAATGTTATCAGGGCTTATTGCCTTTGCAGTATCCAGTACCACCAACCGTTTATTGATATCATCCTTTCGGGATTTTTAAAAAGATTTTCTTTCATAAGATGTGGCTGTGCTGTCAAAGCCAGCATTTGTTGCTAATCCCTAATTTGCCTTTGGGTAGACTATTTCAGAGAGTACTTATGGGTCAACCATATTCCTGTGGATCTGGCATCACAAACCAGTTAAGAATGATAGTTTCCTTCCCTAAAGGCCATTAATCAACCCGATTTGTTCTGCAACAATCATGATCAAAATATTGAAATTAAAATTCAGTCCCAGATTTTCATTAAATTCCACAAATTGCCAACGTGGTATCTGAACACATATGCCCAGAGTATTACCTAAACCTTTAGGTTACTGGTCCAGGGGTATTTCCACTAGGGCCACTGTCTTCCCTATAATAATAGAATAATGGGATCTGCTCAAGAGTTTTAGATAAACACGTTTATAGTTTTGAAGTGTAATCTGATGGTTCAAAGGGTACTTTTGTATCAAGCTAAGAACAGTGGGAGCTGCAAAGAAGAGGATGTGCAACTATTGAGCAAGCATGGGAGTTGATTGAACAGTGTTTGTTGCTACAGCTTGAGCAGAGAATATTTGAAAACAGACCCTTGCGTGTTGTGTTCCTGAGAGAATTATGATCCCTGACAGAGGTATGAATCTTCGGCATTTGTGTCCAAAAAGATAGTGATAAATTAGCGCCTGTCCTGAGAGTACGCGAGTGGGAGCACAATCACTGCCAGTAAGATCTGTACAAGAAGAAGAAACATGAAAGCATCGGCAGCAGTAACCTACAGCATCAATTGATGAGTCTAAGAGCAACGGAAGTTAGGCGGGAGTAGTCAAACCAGGAGGTCATAAAAGCATGGATAAAACTTTCAGCAACAAATAAGGTGAAACAAGGGTTGAAATGGGAAATATTTTGCAGATAAAAGAATGATAGTCTTTGCGATTGAGAGGATTTAAGTTAGAAACTCAGCTCAGGGTCAAAACAGAGTACAAATTTGCACATCAGTGCATTTGAGGAGGTGGATGGAATAGATAGCCAGGATGCAGAGTTTATTTGAGCTATCTGCAGCAACAGTATGACTAAATGTTCATTGTGTTATTATTGCTCTACATAAATTCTGCTAATATTGGAATCATATCATGTTTTAGAAGTGACATAGCTCATATGGGAAGCCACTATTTTACTTTCAGTTTACTTTCTTTATGTAACATTTTTATAACATTTTCTACAGTATATTTTTATTAGCATTTTCATGTGGGATAAACCCTACTGAAGCTTCAAATTTTACATGGGATAAATTGTGCTGAAAGCTTCACTCATGCTGGAACCATATTACAATATTACATGTGCCACTCTGATCATCACATACTCACATTCCGTGCACAATGCATAATCAGAGGTTTGGACTAATCAGTGTTGACCATCTTATGTGATGTGTTTAATTAACCAATGAATGTAAATAGGTGTTCTCTGGAGTAATAATATTGTATAAGAACAATAGAAAGGAGGGAAACTGATGCCATCTTGTGACTGGAGGGGGGCGCGAACGATACTGAAAAAGTGGTGTACATCTTGAATGAATGAACTCATAAACTTGTCCAAGACATACAAAGTGTCAGTGAATTCTTGAATCTAACACTCAGCTGATATCATCTGCTCTAAAATTAGTTGGTGTTTCAATCCGTCAATAATCAATTGGATACTGCTATGTTAAATCCTGAAGATTTTCAGTAAATCCTTAAACTGTCAGATGATTGGGGAAATAACGTAGCTAATTTGATGGATTTTTACCCAATGCTTCAATGAATTCTGAAATAAACAATGCTATAGCAATTAATTTAATATTGCAGTGGTCTTATTACTATTTTTTAATAAATACATCTAAAATAATTTCTAAACATGATAAGTTTAAAAAAAGACTATAATACTGCTTGTCCTTTATCCTTTCTGTTCTATTGTCTCTGTCTTTTTATTTCTAGCTTTTATTTTAACTTTGTTTGTATATAAGCTAATCTCATTTATTTATTTTTCCCTTAAAAGTCCCATTGAAACATAGGGAGCCATTTTCTGACCTTGCTACATATGGTGCAGTTCATGCTTATCTTGGAAAATAGTGTGTGGGCTTCAAAATCAGCTTCTTATCTGATGCCAAGAAGTTTGCAATTATCGCAGTCCCTTTCTAATGGTACAAACTGGATTGTACCCAGAAAGGATGTGAGGCCAATTAGCATATTAAAGTAGCAGTTAAATATGCCCATTTGATACCAGATTCTCCCTGTTTCTCAGATTTTCTGACGCTCAGCACAACACAAGAGTGATGAGAATCACTATTGGTCTCCACTAATGGAGAACAGGCATGATGGCCATGCCATTGGGCCCAGAGGCCTTTGAAGCCCTTGAGTGGACAGGGACATAGCTGGACAGTACGCATCATGCAGTTCCCACTGGGTATTCCAGCAGTGCCAGCTGAGCACTATCAGTGTGGCAGGGACTGTGGCAAGGGGATAGGCTCTGAGTGGGTAACATGACAGGGAGGCTGTGACAGGAAACTGTGCAGGGGGGAGGGGTCATTCAGGGGTGGAGCATGAAGGGGGATGTGTCATGGGTCATGAGAGTGGAGCCTGTCGGGAATAGTGAAGTGGGGAGGCATGTGGCGGGGGAGGGGGGGGGGGTCATGAAGAAGGACCCATTGGAAGGATTTCAATGTCATGATATTGGTGGCATTGGGGAAGGGGCAGGGAAACATACTGCTGATAAAGGGGGGTCCTCAATGTCCTTGGATGGAGGAAAGGTATCGCCGAGTGCCCTATGATATTGGGTTGCCCTTCCAAAATGATGCCTGAGTGCTTTGCAGCTGGGCTCATCAGCATATTTAGGCTCCAGCTCCCCCAGAACTGATGCACCACTCACCACTGTCCCGAAAAATAACTGAGTGTGACATGATTGATTCCAGACCACGCCTGACAGATCGGCGAGGATTACTCCGGTATTCTCACTGTTATGACACATTTTTGGGGAGAAAATTCCACCCAGAATGTATTGTTTCTTCTTCAGTTTTGAAAACCTGAAACACTGAAAGTTGATACAATTTCAGTGTGCAGCTTCAATTCTACCTGTATATGTCAACTTATAGAAATATACTAACTACTACCAGAAATATTGGTGTACAAATGCAGCAAATTACATGATCAAGAAAACATTGAACCCATCTTTTTGTAACAATATACTACTCTTTCATTAAGGGAAAGAAGCAAAACAGAAGTTAGAACTACCTGGGATCTCCACCTGTATCAATGAAAGGACTTTTAAGAGAAAAATTGGGATCCAACAAAGGGCATCAGAAAGTACTATGAAGAAAAATCTGTAAGCCACTGCAACTTCACTTCGTATATGCCTTTTCATTTCTGGTGTCTGGATTCCAGTTTTGTGCATGGAATAAAACATGCTTGAGTAAGAGAAGACAATTATGATGAAGGCAACCAGGTTCAAACCTATCAGAAAAAAAAGGAAATGTTGCATAAGTCGGTATCTAAGGAACTATTGCTGATTAAATCTATTTATTTTTCTCTGATATTTTTCCAATGCATTCAAGACATAAGCAAGTGTTCAATTCCCAGCCACTTTCTCATTACTGTTAAAACTAGCATTAAGATATTCCTAGCAGCAACACAGGATCACAGAGAAAGCAAGCTTATTTGTCGACCAATTGATCATCTGTAGTGTTACAAGGAAACAAAACCAAAGACAATTTGAAATGAGGAATCAAGACCAAATGTAGCTTTTGAATGAAATAGTCACAGAATCATGGAATCCTATAGTGCAGTAGGAGGCCATTCAGCCCATCGAGTCTGCAACGACCACAATCCCACCCAGCACCTATCCACATAACCCCATGCATTTACCCTAGCTAGTCCCCCTGACACTAAAGGGCAATTTAGTATGGCCAGTCTCAATCTTTGGACTGTGGGAGGAACCCATGCAGACATGGGGAAAACATGCAGATTCCACATAGTGACCCAAGTGGGAATCAAACTGGATCTCTGAAGGCTGTGAGGCAATAGTGCTAACCAGTATATGCCACCATGTTGCTTAGGGATTTTGGACTAGGAAATACATATGTAACTCAGTCCATGTTTTAATGTTGTACCTTCTGTCTTTTTATTTCCACTGTAAATACTAATTGACAATTTACAATGGAAACTATGTAAATTTAGTTCTCTCCTTCCAATAGAGGCACTGCAGTAAGATATGACAAAGGCATGAAACTATATAAGCAATTTCCATTATAAGAACAGGGAGATTCATAATAAAGATTGCAAAAATGTGCACACATCTTTTATATAAAATATTAATTGATATCATTGCATATGGAAAATGAGGAAACATTGTCACTTTCTGCCCTCATGTTGCTGTTTCTCTCTATCAACTTCCCTGCTTTGTCTCTTTCTCTCATGCTTTTCTCTTTTTAATCTTATTTGCTTCTCCCTATTCTTTTCTTTTTAAGTTACAGATGGAAAGTGGTGAGTTGATGAAGTAAAAAACAATGGCTTCAAGTTGTACTTGCAGTAATGGTGGCAAGGAAACTATAGTCCCTATAGATTGCATTACCATCTAACCCTTGACCCAAACACAAATGTGTCCTCAATCTCTATCTCGTCACATGCTCTATTTCTTCTCCTGCTTATTTTTCTCTCATTTCCAATCATTGATCATTAACTCTATGTAGCAGGATCTCTGTCATCAGGTGGCAAACAGGGGAACTGGTTGGTTCCTGACAGCCCCTCCATGCAGGAAGCAGTCTCTTTGTCAGGCTGGAGTTGGGAGTGGGGGAATGGGGAAGGGGTTGGATGTGGAGCCAGACACCATGTGTAGCAGGTTGAAAAAGGAACAAAGAACCTGGAGTAGTGGCTTGATGCATGATTGAGCACTCGAAAGTCTTGTTTGTTGTCTGGAGGATCATTGAGGGAAAATGGACAAGAATATGGCTGCTAGAGATTAACAAACACAGCACAGAACCTGCCATATCTGAAACACTCTAAGGTGATGAAGATATCCTTCATAGACTGGATGACAAGATAATCCAGTTCATGCATTTGAGAGGGATTAGCACTAGGAGATCCCACTAACCATCATTTTTGCTGGATGCTTCTGTTTCTGCTGCAGTAAAATGAACTGTGTAAACTGGTTGATTAGAGACCAGGAGTTGAGCTCTTGATAATTTCCTGATGAACTGGGATATTGGGCTACAGTAAATGTTCAGAATAAATAGTTTGCTCGATGAACTAAACTTTTCCATGAATGTACATAAAGATTTGATACTGGTGAAATAAAAGACCCCTGTTTTAGAAAATAAGTTTAAAATTTATTGACTAGTGTTACAAGTAGGCTTACATGAAGTTACTGTGAAAATCCCCTAGTATCCACACTTATTTGGTGCCTATTTGGGTACATCGAGGGAAAATTTAGCATGACCAATGTGCCTAACCAGCACATTGTTTGGATTGTGGGAGGAAACTGGAATTCCCGGAGGAAAGCCATGCAGACACGAAGAATGTGCAGAATCTGCACAGATAGTGACCAGAGTTGGGAATCGTATCCGACTCCCTGACACTGTGAGGTAGCAGCGCTAACCGCTGTGCTACTATGGTGCAGTCCCTGTGCTTGAACTTCATGTTATTCTTATCTTTAAGAAATACCAACTCAACCCCATATTGCTTGTTTTACTATCCAGTCATCCCAGCTTAACTTGCCATCCTGTCTCCCTCCATTACACTTGTTCCTATGAATAGGACATGATGTAAGACTGAGGATCATCACTCTTAAAGAGATATTCTCATTTTCTGGCCTCTTGCTGCACTGTAGGGTTTCTGTGATTCTGTTTATCATCCCTGATTTATGAGAATGTTTATTTGCTTTTGAAATTCAATTGGTTAAAGTATACTCCATTTCAAATCCCTACTTCAACCTTTTCTCTCTCAACTTTTCCTTTCTGGCAATCTTCTCTCTCTCAATTCACTAATTGTATCGATGTCCACTCCTTTCCTTTCCCTTTCTATGTTTCTTTAAAAATAAATGAGAAAATAAGATATTTTTATAGCTTATTCTGCTCAATTTGTATTTGTCTCTAACCCTATTTGATATTTGTTAGAAATGAGAACCTCTGTGCCACAGGTGTAAACTATTAGCATTAATATTTCTAAATGCCAACAACAGGCAGATATGAATAGTTATTTAAATTAAACATTAGCCTGTACAACTATTCTATTTCACTCCTCTCAGCTCCGATGCTCTTTTCTCCATTAGAACAATGGTTACACATTGAGGATACTCATTTGTTGTGAGGTGCTTTGTTTGGAACATCTTAAGGTTGTGAAAGGCACTACATAAATATAGTCTTGCCTTCTCAGTTAATGACATGTTTTGAAGTTTGCAGAACAGGAAATGAAAACTGCAATGAGCTGAATTTAATGATGGCAGTCACCCTATACATTGGTCAGAAAGTTGGCCAGTAGACAACAATGGTCTGCCACAGGTATTTTCAGAAGCCTCAGAGACATTAAATACCAATCAGGCAGTTGAATGCTTTCTACCAGGGCTTCCGTGTATTTAAGTAGGGAGGTCCTATCACCAAGAGCTGCCAGCCAATCAAAGGGTTGCATGAACAAGTAAAAAAAAAGTCATAAATTCACAGCAAACTTGAGATTAATATTTCTTTACAATGAATAAAAGGTTCAGAATCTCAAGTTATATTTGATAAAACGTACAGGAGTTAATATGCTTTAATTGTTAATTCTGTTTTATTTGGATAATATACATTAATTAATAACCCCAAAAAAAAGTTGCTGCAGGTTCATGAATTGAAGTAAGTGACAAAGCATAGTTATGAAATAATGAGTGATACAGTACCTTTGGAAAAAGTTCAGAGGAGCAGGACTAGATTGGCACTGAATTTCAAAATTCTTTAGTTATCATGATAGGACGTCAACTCATTTTACAGTAAAAGTCTACAAATTCTAGGAAGATTTGATTAAGACAGTTAAAATAATATAATGAGGACAATTTGAAGTGAATACATTAGGTAAAGCCAGTTTTGGGAAATCTAGAGCACTATGCTTTTTTAAACAAAAATGAAAGCTGCTGGACCAGTTTGTTAAGTATCTCAAGAGGAAGATGGACATGGCCATGGTTAAAGGGATCAAGGGAAATAGAAAGCAGGAATGGGATAATGAAAGTGCATGATCAGCCATGATTATATTGAATGGTGGTGTAGGTTCATAGGGCCAAATGGCCTATTCCTGCATGTATTTTCTATGTTTCTTTGTTTCTATGTATCGCCCAGAATATTACATGGTTGCTATTGGATGATGTGGTATGTATGGGGGAAGCTATAGTGTTTAATTGCAATTTAAGCTGGTTAGAATCATACTGGCATAAAGGAAGATGGTTGTGGTGATTGGATGTCAATTATAACAGTTCCAAGATATCACTGCATGGGTTCCTCAGGTCAGTGTCCTAGATCCAACCATCTTCAGCTGCTTCATCAATGACCTTCCTTCCATTCTAAAGTCAGACGTGGGGATGATTTCGATAATTCATGACTCTCTAGATGCTGGAACAGTCCATGTCCAAATGCAACAAGATCTGGACAACATCCAAGTTTGGGCTGATAAGTGGCAAGTAATATTCATACCAAAAGATAAAATCCTGGAAAATCTCAGCAGATCTGGCAGCATCTTTAAGGAGAGGAAAGAGTTGACATTTTGAGTTCACATGACTCTTTGTCAAAGCTAAAAGGGATAGAAAGTGGGAGATAATTATTCTGTAGAGTGAAGGATTGAAAGATGAATCATAGCCACAGAAACCAGGGGAAAAAATTGCTAATGGCTGTCTAGAGAGAGAATAAAGGGTGTGAATGGCCAAACAGCAGCAGAGCTAAAATGAGGGAGCCATACTATTCATGCCACACTAGTGCCAAGCAATAACCATCTATAACAACAGCGGATCTAACCACTGTCCTTTGACATTAATAGATTATCATGGTTGAATCTTCCACCATACCATTGACCAGAAACTGAACTGGACTGGCCAAATAAATACTGTGGCTACCACAATAAGTCAAAGACTAAGAATCCTGAGGTGAGTATACCACCTATAAGATGCACTGCAGGAACTCACCAAGTGGCAAGTAATATTCATACCAAAAAACAAAATCCTGGAAAATCTCAGCAGATCTGGTAGCATCTTTAAGGAGAGGAAAGAGTTGACATTTTGAGTTCACATGACCCTTTGTCAAAGCTAAAAGGCATAGAAAGTGAGAGATATTTATACTGTAGAGTGAAGGATTGAAAAGATGAATCATAGCCACAGAAATCAGGGGAAAAATTGCTAATGGTTGTCTACAGAGAGAATAAAGGGTGCGAATGGCCAAACAGCAGTGGAGCTAAAATGAGGGAGCCATACTATTCATGCTACACTAATGCCAAGCAATAATCATCTTTAACAACAGCGGATCTAACCACTGTCCTTTGACGTTAATAGATTATCAATGGTTTCTTAGGTAGCACTTTCAAAACCCATGACCACTACAAGTGAGGAGAAAAGCAGCAGATACCTGGGAACACCACCATCTGGAGGTTCCTCTCCCAGTCATTCAATATTCTGACTTGGAAATATATTGCTGTTCCTTCACTGTGGCTAGGTCTAAATCTTGGAACTCACTTACAAACAGCGCTGAGGTGTACATACACTTCAAGGATTGCAACAGTTTAGGAAGGCTTCTCACAGCATCGTCTCAAAAACAACTAGGGATGGGCAATAAATGCTGGTCTAGCCAGTGACACCCACGTACCTTAAACAAATAAAATGAGTGTTTGAGATAGAATTAAAAGAATCAGCTAGTCTTTTCCTGTGCATCATTTTGTTCACAATTAAGTTGAAAAGGAGATGGTAGTATCATGATAGTGCTACTAGACTAGTAACTTGAAGCACAAGACTAATGGTCAAGGGTTTACATCTTACCACAACAGTTGGTTGAATTTAAACTAAATTAATGAAAAAATCCGGAACTCAAAACTAATCTTAATTATTGTGCCATGGAATTATTGATTGTCATAACCCATTTATCAAGAAAGTAGATAAGGGCAATGTAGTTGATGTTGTCTACATGGACTTTAGCAAGACATGGTAGGTTGTTGCATAAAGTTAAATCTCATGGGATCCAGGGTGAGATACCTAAATGGATATAAAATTGGCTTCTGAGGGTGGTTGTAAAGGGTTGTTTTTCAAACTGGAGGCCTGTGACCAGCAGTGTGCCTCAGGGTTAGTGCTGAGTCTGCTGTTATTTGTGATCTGTAGTAATGATTTGGATGAAAATATAGGCGGCATGGTTAGTAAGTTTGCAGATGACACCAAAATTGCTGGCATAGTGGACAGTGAAGAAATCTATCTCCAATTGCAACGGGATTTTAATTAATTGAGCCAGTGGGCTAATGAATGGCAGATGGAGTTTAATTTAGACAAATTCAAAGTGATGTATTTTAGTAGATTGAACCAGGGCAGGACTTACTCAGTTAATGATAGGGCGTTGGGGAGAGTTACAGAACAAAGAGATCTAGGCATACATGTTTGTAACTCCTTGAAAGTGGAGTCACAGGTCGACAGAGTGGTGAAGAAGGCATTTAGCATGCTTGGTTTCATCGATCAGAACCATGAATACAGGAATTGGGACATCTTGTTGAAGTTGTACAAGACATTAGCAAGACCACCATTGGAATACTGTGCGCGGTTCTGATCATCCTATTATAGAAAGGACATTATTAAACTAGAAAGAGTGCAGAAAATATTTACTAGGATGCCAGCAGGACTTGATGGTTTGAGTTATAAGGAGAGATGGATAGACTGGGACTTTTTTCTCTGGAGTGTAGGAGGCTGAGGACTCCTACATGGAGTCCTTATGGAGATCTATAAAATAATGAGGGGCAGAGATCAATTAGAAAGTAAATATCTTTTCCCAAAGGTAGACGAGTCTATGAATAGAAGGCATAAGTTTATGGTGAGAAAGGACAGATACAAAAGTGTCCAGAGGGGCAATTTCTTCACACAGAGGGTGGTGAATATCTGGAACAAGCTGCCAGAAGTACTACAGATGGGTATAATTTTGTCTTTTAAAAAGCATTGAGATAGTTATGTAGGTAAGTAGTTATATAGGTAAGATGTGTATGGAGGGATATTGGTCAAATGCAGGCAATTGGGATTAGCTTGAGGGTTTTAAAAAAAGGATGGCATGGATAAGTTGGGCTGAAGGGTCTCTTTCCATGCTGTAAACCTCTATGACTTTGTCTGGTTCACTAATGTCCTTTAGGAAAAGAAATCTGTCTTTATCTGATCTGGCTTACATGTGACCTCCACAACTATCTATGGGGTTGACTCTTATTTGCCTTCTGAAATGGCCTAACAGCCACTCAGTTGACCTAACTGCTACAGAAAGATTTAAGAAGGTGGCTTACTGCACCTCTTCATGGGCAATTAGGGATATGCAACAGATGCTGTCCGTGCCAGTAATACCCTGTTTAACTACGGCTTTTTTCCACAGGTAATTCGGTCCATAATTTGAGCACGCATTCGGCAGGTGGTGCAGGTACAGCTCTTGGATGTTGATTCATGGGTTGCCTGGTACCTCATGTCGTATATGAGTGCTTTCTGTGGACCATCTGAAGGGCACCATGACAGCTCAGAGACTATCGATGTGGCTGTGCAGACACTTGGAATTGGGCCGGTGTCTGCGGGAGTTTGAGCGTTCTCCCCATGGTTGCGTGGGTTTTCTCCGGGCACTCCGGTTTCCTCCCACAACCCAAAAATTCGCTCTTAGGCTGATTGGGTAACAAATTGTCCCTATGGTGAAAATTTTCCATATTAGGAATAATATATATATTATTATATAGGAATATTAAAATAGGATAATGTATTTGGTATGACGGCGGCGCGGGCTCGTTGGGCCGAAGGGCCTGTTTCCCGTGCTGTGTTGCTTAAAAAAAAAGTGCCATGAAGGAATTAAAAAAGTGAACAATTCACATGTTTGCTGGTGCTCGCATAGTTTGACTCCTTTTCCAAAGCCAACAACCTAGGTGACAACCAAATTATTTGTAAGTCAGTTGTTTTGATTTAAGCAGAGGATATGAATTAGGCAGTTGAGTTAGAAGTCTTATTATATTATTGAACACTATTAAATTCAGGCTAGGTAAAATGTTAAATTTTTGACAGTTAACACAAAGCAACATTTATTCTATGTTGCTGTGTTCTGTTGCTTTATAAGTATCTAATTTTTCTCCATGAATTGGGATAGAATATTTTAGGCCCCTAGAGGGAGGAAGGAAAATGATGATTGGGTGCAGGAGGTGCATTTACAGTTATCAATTGAGAGATAAATGTTGTAAGAAGTCTCACAACACCTAGGTTAAAGTCCAGCGGGTTTATTTGGCACTAGTTTTCAGAGTCTCAGGCTCCTTCATCAGGTGAGTGAGGACTTGTGTTCACTAACAGGTCATATACAAACACAGACTCAATTTACCAGATAATGGTTGGAATGCGAATCTTTATAGGTAATCAAGTCTTAAAGATATAGACAATGTGAGTGGAGAGAGGGTCAAACACAGGTTAAAGAAGTTGTATGGTCTCCAGTCAGCCCAAGCAAGTTATGAGGGTTACAGAGTGTGACATGAACCCAAGATCCCAGTTGAGGCTGTCTTATATGATCTTTGGGTAAGCAGTCTCTAAGGCGGCCTTCATGACACACAACATGAGCAGAAACTGATAGTCAAGTTACACACACATGAAGATGGCCTCAACTGGGATCTTGGGTTTATATCACATATCTATAATAATTTATATGTATAATCCCCACAACTTGTTTGGGTTTGCAAAATCTCACTTAACTGTCCTGGCTGAAGACAATACATACTGTTTAACCTCTCTCCACTCACATTGTCTGTATCTTTAAGACTTGATTATGTGTAAAGACTTGCACTCCAACCATTATCTTGTAAATTGAGCTTGTGTCTGTATATGACCTGTTTGTGAACACAAGTGCTCACTCACCTGATGAAGGAGCCTAAGACTCTGAAAGCTAGTGCTAAATAAATTTGTTGGACTTTAACTTGAGACTAGTAGCTGTGCTTACTCCAGTCCAATGCTGGCATCTCCACATCACAGATAAATATTGGTCAGGGCAATAGAAGAAATCATTTGCTCTTTTTCCAATAGATCCACAACATTTTTTATCATTATTGGAAAAGTCATAAAAAATGACACCTCTGACAGTGTATTGCATTGCAGTGTTAGCTTTAATGTTATTTTTTAGATCTCACGGGTTTGTGAGTGGAATACTTTATTTTGCCTTATTATTTAACATGATGTACAGTTTGTAATAGATTGTGAGATGCAAAAATTAGCCATATTTGAGAATCTTTGCTTTAATTTCAATTTATTGTTGGTATGGACATTTATTTTAGGCACATAATTTACTTATTAAAAATACACACAAATGAATAATAATAAAAAGGAAAACTACCCTATTACAAACGTTGGAAATTGAATTGAAATTGAATTTGTTTGAGAATTTTTGTATTGCTTGTGTCCTGCACATTTTGCCCACTGTATTATTTCTACTGTCCTAAACAGACAATAAAATGAATCATTAAAATATTATAAATTCATACCAAGGAATATTCCGATGGAATAGCCTTTTGCAGCATCGTTTTCAATTTGGTCTGCATGAAGCGGAAAACAAACTCCATTTCTTCCGTAGTAGTTCCCAAATATTTCTTCATTCCAGAGTGGAATTATAGCAATAGAGAATCCAATAAACCAAATTGTAATGAGTGTTATCAATGTCTGGTACTTTCCTGGTTTGACATTACTGAATGGGAAAACAATGACGATGTACTTCTCCAGACTCAAATAAGTCAATAAGAGAACTGAGACCTCAGTAGAAAGCATGGCCAGAAATCCTATCATTCGACACTGGATACTGTTCATCCATAGCTGTGCGTGTCTGTTATATTCTCCACGGTATTTGACATCAAAAATTCCAACAAAGAATAGATATATTCCCATCAGGCAATCAGCACCTTGTATATAAAAAAGGGAGATATTCATTTTTCAAACAATAGATGTTTGCATTTTGTCATTATATAATCAGTTATAATTTTAGTAAAATGAAAGGAATTGTACAAATTTGCATTATTTAGCTATCTACATTAGATACATTGGGTTGATTAACTGTGTCTTGTGGTCTAAGAACAATTGTTCCTCAAGCACAAAACAGTGTTGGCAACTGTTGATGCTGGTTCTCTCACTCCAAACTTATAAATTTCTCAGTTTTAACTGGGCCTCCCTTTCTGGAGAGGAGAATCAAATGCCTGCACTTGCACATGAAGGATAAGTTCTCCTGTAGTATTGAGGTGGGAGGAGGCATATCCAAATTTTCACTGCTAATAGAGCTGTTGTTTGCCAAAACTACTCACTCCATGATTAAATTAAGTGATTTCTTAATACATATTGATTTAAATTATTTTGAAAAATATTGACATATCTTAAAATGTGTAGGGGTTGTGACCATTGCTGGCATAGCCAGCATGTATGACCATCCCTAATTCAAAAGGTGGTGATGAACATTGCCCTTAATATGATGTGGATACACCCATGTATAATCACTAGAATGTTGATAGTAAGGGATGGTTAGATTCTCACTTGTTGAAGATGGTCATTATCTGACAGTTGTGTGATATGAATGTGACAGTGGTGGCTCATTGTTGTAGAGGTAAATGGTGGCTCATTGGTACAGGTATATAATTCTTACTTTGGCTGTTGCAAACAGTGAGTTTGCGAGAGATCCTAGGTTCAAATCCTGGGTGAGTCCTCATTTTGTGGTGGCACAGTGGCACAATAGTTAGCACTGCTGCCTCACAGCACCAGAGTCTCGGGTTCAGTTCTGGCCTCCGGTCACTATCTGTATGGTGTTTACACATTCTCTCTGTGTCTGCATGGGTTTCGTCTGGGTGCTCCAGTTTCCTCCCATAGTCCAAAGATGTGCGGATTAGATTGATTGGCTATGCTAAATTGTCCATTAGTAACAGGGGGATTAGCAGGGTAAAATGCATGGGATTATGGTTGGTGCAGACTTGGTGGGCCAAACAGCCTCCTTCAGTACCATAGAGATTCTATGATTATATGAACATTATTTGTCACTAAACAGCATAAATCTTATTTCCAGGCTTTGCTGCATGCAAGACTACTTCATTGTCTGAGCAGTTACAAATGGAACTGAATATTGTGGAATCATCAGTGAACATCCCCATTTCTAACCTTATGATGAGCACAGAGTATCGAGGAAGCAGCTGAAGGTAGTTGAACATCACTGGTTAGGCCAGCATTTATTAGCAATCCCAATTGTCTTTGAGAAGGTGGTGATGCCTTTTGAACCTTGAGTTCCTGCAGTGCATTTTGTAGATAGTATACAGTATTGCCGCTGTGCATCAGTGGTAGAGGGAATGAATGGTTGTGGAGGGGATGTCAATGAAGTTGGCTGCTTTTTCCTGGAAAGTGTCAAGTTTCTTGCACTCATCCAAATAAATGCTATCTTGATGCTCTCATGTCATCTCTGGAATTCAGCTTTTTTGTCCACGTTTGGACCTAGGGATTAACGAGCCCTGGAGTTGAGTGGTACTGGCACAACCATAGAGAATTGAGGGGAGATGTATTGGTGAGGAGGGTTGAGGTCTGGGGGAGTGGAGTCATCTGGCAATCTATAATCCTATAAAAACATGGGGAGAATTTTTTGATAGTACTGAAGCATAAACAGGAAATGCATGGTGGCTGATTACAGTAGCCTGGCAGCTATTAAACAGCCCGAGGTGCATAAATTGACTCAAGGTGGGACTTCTTGTCCTATGGTGGCATGTTGGCACAGCGTCAGGGATCTTGGTTAAATTCCTTGGGCAACTTTCTGTTGAAGTTTGCATGTTCTCCCTATACCTGAGTGGATTTTCTTTGGGTGATCCAGTTTCACAATCTAAAGGTGTGCAGCTTAGGTGGATTATGTGGGCTGTTACAAGGATAGGGCCTCAGGTGGGGCTGGGTGAGGTGCTCTTTCTGAAAGTCAGTGTAGACACAAAGCCTCCTTCTGCATTGCATTTCTGACCTTCACTGGATCGTGCCTCAGGGAGCAACTGTCCAAGTGGATTGACCTGCGGCTCAGAAGTTCCAGGAATACTACTGGCAGCAGTGGCCAGGGCTGAGATTGCATGTAGTTCTGAGTCCAGAGTCCTGGATGAGGTAAGTGTAGGTGATATCATGGTAGCTTGAGGGGGGTCTAGAGAGAAGGGAATAGGGAGACTGGGGAGGGAGGGAGGGGAGCATGCACCTATGAGAGCTCTTTTCCTGAGGCCCAAGTATGGTAACCTGCCAAACCTCCCACCATTGCTTCTGAATTCCTCTTTGAATTGAGACTGTGCCGGAAATGGCTCTCATGGTCAATAACTGGCTACTTAAGGGCTTCAATTGGTGCAAGGACGGGCCCTAAGTTTTCCACCTTCACATAAGATTGCAGACAGATCTGGGTTGCAAACCTGCTTAGAGGGGACTGTAGAATTCTGCTGATGGTAGACAGATGCTCCCTTCCCTTTAGATTATTGTCTAATTCAGGCTCATGCAGCGTCTCATAGATTGGACTGGTTCTCAGCCCAAACTCTTATGATAACCCCATTTAACTGGTTTGTATTCCCATTTGCTTTTACAGCATATTTTTCAAAGTTATTCCAAGTTCCTGTGAGAATGTGAATATAAAAACTTTCAATTAAGAGAGTCCCTACCACTAGCTAAACATACATCTCCTCCAACGTGGTGCCCTTATAAGGGTGAATAGAGGTTTAATCTTTTACAAAATCACATACTAACGTTTACAGGTCCTAATTATTTTGGTCCTTTCCACTTCAGATCTATTATGATGTAATAGAGGTATGCCAGAATAACCACAGAATATCAGACCAAATATTACTAACAGAAGGATAATGTGACAAATCTGCAAATGAGGAAGTATTACTGCCTTTTTTTTTTTGCAATGCACTATTAACTTCAAGAAAGAAATTTTACTTACAACATAAAATTTTTATAGACATTGCATGCAGTTTGTTTTCGGCTCTAATAAGTGACCTCATAAAAATGACGAAAAGGTTTCCAAAGCAAGTGAGACAAGCTATGACCCAGACAAATACTCTGAGGATGATGTTTGCTAGTAGGTCTTCAAAGGAAGATATGCCATCTGTATTTGGTTGACAACTGCGTACACGAATAGAATATGCACAGTACTGAAACTTATTGAAGTATCTGTGAAGAAAAATAGCACAAACCACATTGTAGTCATGAGATGAAGTGTATAACAAATAAGAATGAAAAATCTGGAGAAACTCAGCAGGTCAGGCAGGATCTGTGGAAAGAAACAGAGTTTACATGCAAGGTGAACAACCTAGTGAGTTTTTGCAGCTTTTTTGTTAGTACTTCAAAATTTCCAGTTTTTTTTATTTTTAATATAACAAGTAAGGTAGTTTAATTGAAATTAGCATAGAATCATTAGGAATGATGGGAAAAAAAAAAAAAAAAAATCGACTGCTGGAATTTCCATGGGCTTAATCACTCTTGCAAGGAATTTCTTTGGCGATTCTCTCAATCAGCCATTGTCATTTTAACACAAGACAGATGGAAAACCCACATAGGTGCATGAAGATTTTTTTGCCAATCTTCCACTACAATTACGGGACACCAATTGCAAGTATGCTGTGGTAATTCCTAACTTCTTCCTCAATCCCCATTTCTTATGTTTACAGCAAAAATATAACAAGCAAGCACAACATTGTGGTCTCTCTAAACTGGACAAATTGACACAATTCAAGGAAACAATAGATTATTTATTCAGAGATAAGTATCTGAAAGGCATTTGGAGTAGTTCACAAAGTGATTTGTATGTAACATTGTTAGGAAATCATGTTAAAGTGCAAACATGTTCTAGTGGTTGTATGGTTCCAGAAAAACAAACTATTTTAAAATGGAAATTATAGAAAGGCTGTTGATGAGTTGATGGAACTAATGTTTTGGATATGGTGATTAGCCTAACAACACAATGAAGAGATGTTTACCTAAGGCAAGTTGATAACATGGAAGCTAGAATGTTAAAAGTTAAAGCAAATATGGTAAAAGTTCAGAAGAATTTCACACTTACATTTTAATAGGTGGATTTATGTAATAAAGATAATTAAGAATAACTTCCTGAGAAGGTTAGTTCAGTTATGGGGAGATCAAAAGGAAAAACAGTATATCCTAGGCAAGTTCAGTTTTGATATTGCATTCCAAAGCAGCAAGCTACATCTATCCCAACAACTAGAGAAAGCCAGTTGCCTCTATCCTATATCAGAAGCAACCCCAAAAGATATAGGGACCCTGGGAATTTAACATCCAGAGATATCTGACATTTCAGAATGACAGGAAGGAAGGAAAAGGTGGCAGATAGAGATGAAATTAGGTCAGTTGAGAGAGATGATCAAGGCTCGTATGATATAGAATTCATTTGGATGTAGGTACAAAACAGCAATGGAAAGAAGACATTGCTAGGAGTAGTGTATAGACCACCAAACAGTAGCCACACTGCAGCAAATAATCAGAGCATGTAAAAAGAATAGAGCAATAATTATGGGTGACTTTAAACTTCATGTTGATTTGGTTAAGCAGGTTGGAAGGGTAGCTATAACAAGGAATTCATAGGTTAAATAAGTGGGCAAAAAGTTGGCTCTTGTGCACCCTAGCAATGTCTTGGAGCCAGTGAATAGATTATCTTAGATCTGATAATGGATAATGAGGCAGATTTAATAAATGATCTCAGTGTAAAAGATCCTCTTGGAAGTAGTGATCCAAACATGATAGCAATTATGTTTCTCACTTCCAAATTGAATACAAGTCTAAAACAACCATATTTAATTTAAATAAAGGGTATTACAAGTAAATAAGAATAGAGTTAGCTAAAGTGGACATGGTGATACATTAGTAGGAAAGACAGCAAGCAAGCCGTGGCAAACTTTTAAAGAGGGAATTTATGACTCTTAGCAAAAACATATCCAAGTAAGGAGAATAGAGTTCAAGAGAGGGATAAACCAAATATGGCAAACTAAGGAAGTTAAATAGATTAGCCTAACATCTATTGTTGGAATCAATTGTTAAAGAAGCAGTCACACCACATCTGGAAAATCATAACCTAATCAGAGTCAGCATGGCTTCACAAAATGGGAATCATGTCTGAGTAATTTATTAGAGCTTTTGAGGAAGTTTCAATCAGAATGGATAGAGGAGAATGAATAGATGTATTGTGGAAGTCCAAATACAAGATGTTAGATAAGGTACTTCACAAAGGGTTAAATCAGTGGACAGTGATAGCCTTTTTCCTAGGATGGAGAAAGCTAGCACGAGGGGACACAACTTTAAATTAAGGGGTATGAGTTATAGGACGGATATCAGAGGTAGGTTCTTTACTCAAAGAGTGATTAGGGAGTGGAATGCCCTGCCTGCAGCTGTTGTAGATGCGCCAAGTTTGGTGGCGTTTAAGAGGTTAGTTGATAAGTATATGGATGAGAAGGGAATGGTTTAGTTAGGAGGGGCATTGCTTTTTATTTTGGTCGGCACAACATCGAAGGCCGAAGGGCCTGTTCTGTGCTGTATTGTTCTATGTTCTATCACAAAAGAGCCCATGGTATTGAAGGTAATATATTGGCATGGATAGAGAATTGGCCTATGGGCAGGAAACAGTTAATGAAGATAAGAGGTTCTTTTTCAGATTGGTGGTCCATAACCAGCAGAGTTCCACAGGTTTCAGGTTACGAAGAGTCATCCAGATTTGAAACATTAGTTCCGTTCTCTCTCCACTGATGCTGTCATACCTGCTGAGATTTTCTGTTTCTGTTTTTGTTTGGGGTTCCACAGGAATCAGTGCTGGGACTGTAACTGTTCATAATATATAGCATTGACTTAGAGGTAGCAGGAGAATGTACTCTAGCCAAAGACAAGTTGTGAAAGGGATATAAACAGTTTACAAATAAATATTGATGGGTTAAGTAAGTGGGCAAAAAGTTGGCAAATGAGGCATGACATTGGAAAATTTGAAGTTTTTCATTTTGGAATGAGAACAAATTATTATTTAAATGGAGAAAAGATGCAGAAAGATGTAATACAAAGGAACTTGTTGATACTTGTGCACAAAACAGAAAGCTTGCAGCAGATGCAACAGGCAATCAGGAAGGATAATGGAGTGTCGGCCCTTGTTTCAAAGGGATTGGAGTATAAGAGTCTTGCTACAACTGTCCAAATTACTGATGAGACCACATCTGGAGTACTGTGAGCAATTTTGATCTCCTTATTTAAGAAAAGATAGTATTTCATTGGCGGCAGTTCATAAAAGATTCACTTGGGTGATTGTCACGAGAAGGGATTATCTTATGTGGAATGGTTAAACAGGCTGGAACTTTATTCATTGGAATTTAGAAGACAGAGGAGATCGCATTGAAACATTTGGATTCTTAAATGACTTGACAGGGTAAATGCTGAGAGGATGTATCCGCTCATGGGAGAATCTAGGATCAGAGCACATAGTCTCAGAACTAAGTTATGCTAATTTAAGACTGAGATTAAGAGGAATTTCTTCTTTCAAAGGGTTGAGAGTCTTTGGAACTCCTTTACACAGAAAGCTGTGGGGGCAGAGACCTTGGTCGCGATCTTACCATTTTGTGTGGCCAACCGATAGGTGGGGCAAGCCAGTAAAGTTGTGAGAGCCAAGAAATCAAAACGGGTGAGAGACTGATTGGAATATTTAAATTCTATGCAAAATCAAATTTAAATATTACAAGTGAGCTCAGAACATTGTTGTCTGAGCTCATCTGCCTCTGCGGCCTTTCTGGTGAAATTCTTACTGGTGAGGATCATGTATGGTCCCTGTCAATAGGAACAGGCATGATGGTTGGTAGAATAGAGGTCATTTAGAGCCCCCCGCAGGAGGGAGGTTTGCCTCATGGGCAGTTCCAGCCTGGCTATGCCTACCAGACATCATCACACTGCCAGCTTAGCACCTGACAGTGCCCATCAGATACCACGTAGTGCCAAGTAGTAGGGGCCTGAGGAGGCCTATGGGGAGAGGGCCAATTCAGAGATGGAGACACTGTGTAGTTTGCAGCCATGATTGGGGGGGGTGCAGCGGGCTCTGCAACCACAATCAGCAGAACATGCAGTGCACTCTGCAGTCTGTGCATGGGAGGGCTTAGCTGCAGAACTCTGTAATAGTAGGAGAGGCACGCGGGATTGGGGAATTTGATGGCTCACGCGGGGTTTACGCTCAGTCCAGTGTAGATGAACAGTGCAGAGGCCCATGTAGCTGAAGGAGGCAGTCACTGATTGTGCTCTGTGAACACAGAGATCTGAGCATGCGCAATGGTTGTCCTCTGCTGCTATCTGCCAGTTATCTGTTGGCAGAAAACAGATTTGGCTTCGTTTTTTTGACAAGGGTGAGGCAAGAACCATTTTTAACTCACCCAAAAAATAACATTATTTTCTTTTTTCATACTTTTTTGGCATTTAGAATTTTTTTTGATGAGATTGCCCTCCTTTGTGTATATTTAAGCCTGACACAGATAGATTTTTGTTCAGTAAGGGAATTGGGAATGGGCAGGAAAGTGGACCTATTGAACAGGAGAGCAGGATCTTCAGGTCTACTCCTATATCTTATGGTCTTGTCTGTAGTAACCATTGCTGGATTTTGCTTATAGATTTAAAGTGTATGGGATGGTGTTTGGGGAGGTTTCACTCTGAGGTTAGGAACATAGAGGGATTTGGAACTGAGCTACTTTAAAGATACTGTACTATTAATATAGTTAAGTATATTTTTAGTTGGCTTTTTATGTGTTGTGCTGCTTAACAAACATTTATTTTTGTTTAAGATCATCACAAAAACATCTGAGACATTTTTCACTGGTCTTCACATCTGTCCTCACGTTATACAAATTGCAAATTAGAGTTAAGAGCAGAAATTCCATGTTTCTCTTCTGGGATTTGGAATACCCTAGCATTTAACATCAACTGTGTTCTTAACGCCATGTTTATAATATATTGTGAAGATCCGCATGATAATACATATAATGACACTGCAGTATTCAAATAAAGAAATAGTTGATTACTATATTTTAAGTTAGTCCTTTTAAGTCCAGAAATTTTTGACCTCCAAGTATTAGGTGAACCTTGGCTGTATCTGCCTTGAGAGTGCTTTAACTTACTGCAATTTTTAAGTAAAACTTTTCAGCCTGGATAGGGAATGAACAGAAAACCTACTACTAATAGTGAAATAATATATTATTGTTCAGTAAGAACATCATGGATTAAGGAGCAAGGTAAGCAAATACATTTAAGGCACTGATCAGCTAAGACTTTATCGAATATTGGAATAGGCATTAGAGCTGAAAGGCCTACTTCTGTTTCTAGAATGAACTTGAACACTTAAATATGGGTGAAGTTCGTTTTGAATTCTATATGTTCTAACAGAACTGAAAAAAAACAATAGGCTCGATTTTACCAAAAATTCACGCTCATTTTTGGGTGTGAAATCACGGTAAATTCAGGCGTTGGACCTGTAATGCAATCTGCACCCGAATCTGAGCAGATTGCGACTTTACCGATACCCGATTTGGATGCGGATCCAGTCTGTGCCCCAATAGGGCGGCCCAACGATTAATTGCATTAGCATGCATTTAAATCGATTTAATGAACTGCGCGCCCAACTCTGCCGCCAAATCCCACTTCACTGTCTCCGGGTCTGTTCTGGATCCGCACTGTTATCAACCTGCAGAATAAAAATCCGAAACTGATTCCTATTCTGCAAGTGAATCTCTGAAGCCCATCCTCCTCGAACACCCTTCGCAGAGCCCCCACTAACCACCACAGCAGATCTACCCCTCCCTGTAATCGGACCCCCCTGGAAGGCAAGCCCTTCCGACAGACGTCCGCGCCCCCCCGGCAGACCCATGCCCCTGATCAACACCCCCTCCCTGGGAGACACTTCCCTTCACTCCCTGGGAGGCAAAGACCCCCTCCCCCACCAACCCAACTTCCCCCGTGATTAGATTTTCTAGGATGCAGAGCCCTTTGGCAGAGCACACCCGCGACCCATCTCGATCGCTGCTCTCCCTCCACCATCCTTCTGACCTGCAGTCGTTGGAGAGCTGCAGCATCTTCCTGGCCTTCTGCTGGAGGTGGGGAGGGGTGGGGAGGGGTGGGGTCAGATTGATCTCTGGTTCGGGGGAGTGGGAGGATAGACTTGGGAGAATCTCCACCACTCCCCCCAACCCTCTGAGCCCACCCCTCTTCTCTCCGGCAGATGCTCTGCTGTTCTTCCTCTTTCACACTTGGGCGCGCTGTTTCAGATATTTTTCTAACTGCGCATGCACAGTTCAGAGTTCTGATTGTTCCGACAGCGCTAAGCCCCTCCCACAGTGCAGACTGGATCGAAGCTGGCAAAAAGCATTTGGGCGCGCTGGAACAGATTCCGGGCTCGGATCCGAATTACGCCCGGATATGGCCCTTAGCCTCTGATTGGTAAAATTAGGCCCAATAGCAAGCTAAGTCTTAAGACAAAGATTTTTTCACTTTTATGTCCAATCTTTTTCTTCTTGAACAAAGTGGCCCAAAATTGGCCATACGCATTCAAAGGCACCGCTTGGTGAACACCAATAAGCCACTGACACACAAAAACATATTGTGAGAGAAAGTAATAGTGACGTTGAGGAGGAACAATAGAATTAGGAACTAAGCATTGATGCTGAAAATTAATGAAATTGGAGGTTGATGACATATCAGCATATGTGTCAAACTGAGAGTAAATCCTGAATTGTATGGTGCCCATAAGTTGACAGGCATAGTTTTTAGCAAAGGCTTTTAGAGCACAAGACTGCATTCTTCAAATATTTGTCTCAAATTTAAAACACTGGAGGGAAGTATAGTTAGGGCTAACAAATGATTATATCTGAAGTCCTCTATAATTGAGCATGTGACAATATCTTTAACATCTAGAATAAAGATTTCAGTTATGCAGGTCAGAAACAGACTAGCATCTCACTTTAATGCCTTCACTAATACTATGAAAATCTTGAGGACCAAAATCCAAGAAATAACTGTAGCCTGAGTAACTCTTACATGAGAGAATGATCCCAAGATCTTATTGTTGTCTGTTGTTTTACACTGGATGGGGAGTTTGTAACTGTGCCCACGAGCAGTGCCAGTGAGTAACATATGAACAATTTACAACATGCACAAATGGCAAGTAGGTACGGCTTCTGAATGCAAAGAGTCCTTAACAAAGAATATGTCAGGTTTCTCTATAGATACAGGTATGGTTTGCAATACTTTTTGTAACTCACTAGTCTATGAAGCATGCAACATTGCTATTCTTCAGAGTTCACAACAATATTGCACACAAACTATCAAAATGTCGCTCGTAACACAGAAATAGCTAATGCAACAGGAAAATAATTTAATCAAATGTATTTTAAGCGAAAACTTCAAAATTTATTAATGAGGTAAATCTTTCGTCCAAATTAATCTTAGATGACTGGCATGTAAAAACCTTTTCCATGTTGAAGTCCAAGCCTTATTAGTGTGTGTGGGGGGCGGGGAGGGGAGGGAGGGTCAGAACACAGTGAAAAGGAGAATCTGAGTCCTGGGACAACCCATTAGTTGTTGGACACTGCCATATCAATAAATGTGGCCTGACTCCAGGCCAGAAAAATATATGACATAATAGCTGGTGTCGTTGCAGAGATGTATAGGCTAAGAACCAAAAGAATAAAAGATTATTTTTGTGGTGTTTAAAGAAGCAATTGAGCCTCTCACCCAACAAATGTAAATGAGTCAATAACAGAAAATGCTGGAAAATCTCAGAAGATCTGTTAATATCTGTGGAGAGAGAAAAGAGTAACATTTTGAGTCTGCATGGCCTGCTCAGATTTATCAGTATTTTTTGTTTTTGTTTCAGACTCCAGCATCAGTAATTTGCTTTAATAAATAAGTACCTATGTGAGGGATTCTCTTCAGCTGAACTGCCAGCTGATACTGGGCAGAGCATGTGCAGAAGCCTAAAATGGTATATATCATTGGACTTCAATTTAAATACCTAAATTTATTTTAGGTATTTAAAATAAATAACCTTTTGCAAACTGTATTTGCAAAAGGTGGCCCCAATCTACCTATTTCAATTATGTTAGAATAAAGCAACAGTAAAAAAATAGGTTGTATGAATTTCCATGAATTTTGGAGTGCTATCCTCCCATTTCTGGCAGACAAGCTGCATCAGAATTCTCCCCAAATATACCTTGCTATCTTCCCTTATTTCTTGTGAAAATGAAGTGTCTGGCATCTAAAGGTTAAACCAGCAATGTGATTGACTCTTGTAACATCTCTTGTGGATGCCTTATGGCATAAAAGTTAGGGGTAATGTTAACCTTTGTGTCGCTGGGTTGTGCAAAATTGATGAGAGGAGAATTTCTTTTTGCATGAAGCATAATAATTCATTGGATTTGGATGTTTTTTCTGTTCTCATTTTTATTCTAGTGTCATCATCAGTTTAGAAGAATTTTGGGCTGTTGTAATAATTATAAACTTCGTTAAGGAAACAGACATACTTATCATATATGTCTGTATGTTAGCCTCAAATATAGCTGGACTTCTGCAAAAATGGCTGAAGTCCTGCTGCTGTGATTCCAATTTGGCTGATGATGAGATCAGGGCAAGCATATTCCTGGCAGAGGTCCTCACCAGGAGTGTCATGCCTATTAAAGATGGTGACCTTCTCAACAAGAGCTGCTGATCCAATCATACTGCAGCAGTTCAGCTGCCTCACCACTAGCAGTGGCTTGTGCTACGGCTGCAGTATGAGGCAATGGCCTCTCTATGACCGAGGCACCCTTGGCAAGAGTATGTGACGATGGGTGACACCTGAGCTTGTGATTGGGGAATGGAATTGGGTGTCATGAGATGTAGGCAGCACAGTTGCCCACAGTTGCTGCAGGGGCAGTTTTGCCACCATTGGGTCTCTCTAAAGTTACAGAGTGCCACAAGAGGGTGTATCTACCCCTGAATCCACCAGGAAGTTGCCAGGTTTCCCTGAATTGTCTTCCTAAGTGGCAGCAGCCTGCAGAATTGGGAAGCAGCTCTTAACTGATCATTAAAGTAACTTAACTTGACTCTGGACAGGTGTTCTATTTGCTATTTTTCTAGTGGGAAGATGTAAGGCCTAATGTGTTTCCTTTGCCCCATTTATTACATCTGCAGCTCTGTTTTTGAAAGCCCATCAATGCACCAAGTTTTTGTTTTCTCTTCAAAAATGCATTTACAAATTTTAAGATGAATCATTCTACAGCAATCTCAACAAATATTTTAACTCATTAAAAAAGCTTTCTAATGCATGTTTAATGATACATTAAAAGCTGTTGTATTTAGCTAAGACAACATACAATGTGGCGAATCTATAGCTGTTTACTTACATATGTTCTAAGCTTGTCATGGACTTAAACATTCGGCTTTCTATGTTTGTGATTTCTATTCCTTTAAGACTGCTGTTAAAGGAAAATAGGGAGAAAAGCTAAGTTAAATACTAGACAGGTCAAAGTTTAAAACAAAGCAAAATGCTAGAAACTTATTTATTTATTGCGGTGTCTGAAAATTCTTCTTATATAAAAAAAGTATAAAGTAGTATTAAACTTCTTTTCAAATGGTAAATTTTCATGACAATATTTTTGTTTTCAAAATGAAATCATACCATTCTATGCAATCACTCGCTTGTTTAATCTTTTTTGATTCAAGCCAAACTATATAAAACTGAATTATGTCAGGATCTTATAATTGATATGTAACATTTTATTTCCTTACACAAAAATACTAGCTTGTATTCTTCAAAATGTCATCATAACTTACAGAGATCTAAGTTGGTTAAGACTATCAAACTGTTCAAGGTGAATAAGCTTGAGGGGGTTGTTAGATATATTCCTAAAAGAAATGAATAATTTTTATTATAAAATTTTTTTAAAAAAAGTGACAACGCACCAAGTATGGTAACACTAACTGGTTATACTTACAATTTTATCAGCAATTTAACATTTTTGAAAATATATTTGGGCAGTTCCTGAATCTTGTTTGATGATATTTCCCTAAGGAAAATACAAAATAAGTGATCATAGAATTACTGGTTATATTATTTGTTTAGCAGAACACAGCGCAATTAGATTGTTGGTGCAGAGAAATTAAAATATTGATATAGTAGATATCAAAAAGAATCAGTGGTTCACACATCAGAAATAAATCCAAAGATGCACACAACTTTTTTGAGCTAAAATATTTTGGGCTGAATTTTCAGAGTTGAAAGGACTCCTAAACCATTCAAAAATGGCTGAAGGGACCCACTTGTGGGATTCCCGCCCATACTCTTGAATTGCATGCAATTCATAACTTTTGCTTGTGTGGGCTAACATACTTGAACCCTGCACTCCCAACCTGGCTGGCCCCATTGTGATGGTTTGTATCCCCTAGTCTCCTACAAGTTTTGTACGTCAGCTTCTTCATGACTTATGGTCTCCCAGAGGACTTGTAAACTATTGTCTGGATTTGGGAATCTTTTGAAAGGTAAGCTAAAAAATGCTGTCCCATGCTCCCACACTACCTCCATGCTAATTCAGTGCCAATACAGGTCCTCACCCCTATCCACAATGGTCCCTCAATTCTTCCATGTCAACTCATGGCTCTTCTATTAATTCAATATAGACTCTGTACAGGACCGATGAAACCTATAGTAACATAGATATATGCAAAGCTGTTTAGAAAAAGAACCCATTTGTAATTTAAAAACATTGATATTCATACAAAATGTATAACAGTGTTAGTAAAGCAGACAATTAAAGTCTTAAAGACAGAAGCTTTAAGGACTTGACATAGACTCAGCTGGCTGAGGAATAAGGACAGCTGTTAAATTGGGCCTGCAGCAGGTGGTGAGGGAACCAGTAAAATAGTGAAGGGCCCTTTTTAGCAAGGCAATAATGTGTTTGCCCACCATTTGGCCTATTTTCTTTTGAAGTTAGTCAGATTAGCTTTTACATACCATTAATTGAGTAACATTTAGGTCAGTAATGTAATAGGAATGATAGACTTTATTTTCTATCTAAACATAATGGTAGCACACTCTTGCTAATTGGCTACTCACCTATTCCTGATTGTTTTATTCTGCTTTCACTTTATTGTCTAGGATAAATGACTTCACTGATAGGGAAAATCTTTTTGTAGCTTTGGTAAATAAGAATCATGTAGGCATTTTCACCAGGAATAAAAGCTAAATACTTAAGCTCGTATTTCAAAGTTAGGAATTTTATATATTCACACATTATTTACAAATTGAGAGGATTATACTAACAAAACATGCAAACTTACAGTTCTACCAATTTATGTAGTGGAGCAAATGCCATTTCTGAAATAGTTGTAATTTCATTATGATGAAGATACCTAACAATGAAAAAAAGTCACAAATGTATTTCAATTAATTCAAATTGGTATGTATATCTTCAAATTCTATCAAATAGATTTTTTTTATAAATATAGTAAAGTCTATAATAGATACTCAGATTTATTTTATCTTTCCTGAGATCTGTCTATATGGGATATGGGGTGAGTAGGTGTGGAGGGTGGTGATGGAAGGGCATGAGTTGGCACAACATTGGCATTTTGTCTATAAAACACAATAGGGATGAATGGGGGTTTATAGGTTCTCAGTAAGAATTTAGCAACACCAATTATTAATCCAACTGATTTATTTGATAGTAAAAAAGCGAGCTTTCAACACTCCCGTGTCTTCCTCAGGCAAGTGCAGTGTTCTGGTCTGCAATAGCACACATCAGCACAGACAGTCAGAGATTGCTGATTGGAATGCGAATCCTTACATCTAACCTGCTATTCAAGTGTTAAAGTGGCTAACAATGTGTGTGAAGGGGATCCTGAGCATTGTTAGAGAAATATAGGTTAGCATGAATTGACATGAAGGATATGTGATTTGATTTATTATTGTCACATGTATTAGTATACAGTGAAAAGGATTTTTCCTTGTATGCTACATGGACAAAGTACACCTTACATACAGAAGGCAAGGAGAGAGTGCAGAATGTAGTGTTACAGTACAGCTAGTGTGTAATGAAAGATTAACTTAATGCGAGGCAAATCCATTCAAAAGTCTGATAGCACTAGGGAAGAAGTTATTCTTGAATTGGTTGGTACATGTCCTCAAACCTTTGTATATTTTTTCCTGATGGAAGAAGTGGAAAAGACAATGTCAAGGGTACTTGGGATTCTTAATTATGCCAGCTGCTTTTCTGAAGTAGTGGGAAGTGTAGACAGTGTCCATGGGTGGGAGGCTGGTCTGAGTGATGGACTGAGCTTCATTCATGACATTTGTAGTTTATTGCAGTCTTGGGCAGAGCAGGAGCTATGCCAAGTGTGATACAAATCGAAAGAATGCTTTCTATAATGCATCTGTAAAAATTGATGAGAGTCACAGCCGACATGCCAAGTTTCCTCCTTCTGAGGAAGCAAAGTCATTGGTGGGTTTTCTTGACTATAGTATTCATATGGAATGACCAGGACAGATTGTTATGGCAATACATGTTGATAAAAGTGCATATGTTGGCATAGAAGGCAAGAGAGGTGGTGGGTGGATTGCACGAGTTGATAATGGATGAGGCATGAGGAATGTGTGGGAGTTCAGAGGGTATGAACATTACATAACATCTGCACCTTCTACAACTCATCTGCCACTGAAACTCTTATCAGTGTCTTTGTCACCCAGAAACATTCTTCCTGCTTTCCTGAGTGCCCCTTATGTTTTGCCAACTACAGTCCTCAATTCACGATTTGGTACTCATCTGTGTTGAAGGGTGCAGAGGCACCAAATAGAGTGAAGATGGGTGACTTTAGTGTCCAGCATCAACAATGATTTGTTAATGCTACCATTGACCAAATCCTAAGAGGACATAACTATCAGAATGGATTTGCTTCAGATGCTAAGGAATTGACATAAGAAAGTAACCCTCTTTTCAGTTAATTATAACGCTCGCCAAGTAGTTTAAAATGGACGGAAGGTCTGGTAGGAGTGACCTAGTGGCATCAATCTTAGTGGATCTATAACAGAGGACTATAGCATCCCAAATATCAGAAACAGCAGTGTAAGAAATACCACGTTGTTCCATAATAAAATATCAAAATAAAGCTTTCCAGGCCTACAACTGAGAATACTGATGGACTGTCAAGCAATTAACAGTAGGTGAAGCCTCCATGAATATCCATATTATTAATTGTGGTTCACTTGGCATATGAATGGAAGAAATAAGGAAAAATGCAGAGTGGATGACCTTGCTTATGCTCCTCTTGTGTTCTCTTTCATCAATACCCAGTCAATTCTGTTTACCCAATGTGAGACTAAGACATAGCTGTGTGCATAAGACACGGCAAAAGCCTTAACATCATCCTGAGTATACTGCTGAATATCTGTTTACCAGGGCTATCCACTCTTCTGACTACACTGTTCCACCACAGTTCTGATACTGATTCAGGCAGTTGATTGCCTTGGTATGTTCTGTTAAGAAATTCCTGATTAAATCTACCTCCATTTCTAGTTGACCAGCATTTTCTTAATCATCAGTAAACGTGGAGCCACCAAATAACACCTATTCTCTAATAAAATATTCATTAATGCTCAGTTTGTGTTCTCCGTGAAACACTGAGCTGCCAACTACATCAAATTTTTGACAGCACCTTCTAATCTGAGAACCTCTGCCATTTAAAGCAAGGGCAGTAAATGCATCGGAAACCACCTCCTGTAAGTTCTCCTCCTCACCATATATGATCCTGACTTGGAAACTATCTGTTTCCGAACTACAGCAGCCAAAGACTGTTCCTTCATTATCACTAGGTCAAAATCTTGAAATTCTCATTAACATACTTGCACCCCATGAACTGCAGTGGTTCAAGAAAGCAGATCATCAGCACCTCTTGCGGGCAATTTGGCCTAGCCCATGAAAAAATTTAAAAAATCCAGACATAGATACAATGGCTGCATCCCAGATAACAGATGAGAATAACTACTCTCAAGACAATAAAATAGTACCACTCCTGAATTACATGGCTTTCTTACCTGACAGGATAGATTGAAGTGAGAGATTTAACGGCATTGCTGAACCAAATTTATGTCCCATCACATGTTGCTACATATGAATTGGCAGTCCATTGAGATACCATAGAATCTCTACAGTGCAGAAGGAGGCCATTCAGCCCATTAAGTCTGCACCAATTTTCACAAGAGTTGTTGTACTTGTGAGATTATAGGTGAATAAAATTCTTTTAATTGTTTGATAATACAGAACTTGAGTATTATTGAAAAAAGATCACTACAATATTGAAGCGGTAGAATAAGGATGAGATTATTGTCCTCAAAAATGACAATGTGAACACTTAAAAAGGGATCTTGAGAAGACACCTTTCACCGTGAGATACAAGTGCAAAATAGCATAGATTTGCCATTTCAATGAAAAACGAATGGAATATAACCCCCAAAACACTAGTTGAATTTCCATCAACTCCCACAATTCTAACAGAGAAACATACAAACTAGAGACAGGAGTAATTCTATATAATAAAGATAGAATTTGATTTATTTAATCATGATAAATCAATAGGTCGAATTATGAATGGACAATTGCAGAATACAATATCATAGGTACTGGGTCACGATAAATATAATTTGCATTATTCAGTCACTGTAAATTAGCAGCTGTGACAATAAACTCAGATATTTTCATTCTAATTGTTATAATAGCACCAACAAATAATAAAGTGGATGAGTGGATTTCACTAATTTGTGGACTTCTCCCACTGTTTTTATCTTACAAATTGATATGTCTGCATAAATATACTTACAACACAATCAGTTTATCACATTTCAGGAAAGTTGAATAATCTAAAGACTTGATGCGATTATTGTCAAAATCTCTAAAAAAAAAAGTTGGAATGAAGAATGTTTGAGCACAGATACAACAGGGTTAATTAGACCACAATAAATGTTTAGAAAATAACAGTACATTTGAAAATCTGAAAACATTAGTTACCTCAGAAAGAAACATATCAACTTTATAAACAAGAGAAATTGTATTCACTCACAGCCATTGCACATTTGGGATTTCAGCACATATTGACCTTTTTGGCAGTTTTTCCAGTAAATTGTTAATCATGGATCTAAAAAAATGGAAAATAGAAAAGTATCTTATTAGTTAAATAGGTATTTGTATCAATCCTCACTATAGAGGATACAAGCAACATCCCAGAAATAGCTGTAAATCATGAATTGGAAGGTAGGGAAGAACTCAGGAAAATTACAATCACCAGGGAAGTGGTACTTAGCAAATTGTTGCCATTGTGGGCTGACAAATTCTTGCATTCTGACGGACTTCATCCTATTGAAATAATTGATGTATTGGTTCCAATTTTTCTAAAATTCCCTGGATTTGTGAAAGATATCATCAGAGTGGAAAATAGCAAATAAAACTATTTTATTCAAAACATCAGGGAAACAGAAATAGGAAACTACAGGCCAGTTAGCTTAACATCTGGCATCGGAAAATATTGGAAACTATTATTAAAGATTTTTATGTTAGGGCATTTAGGAAATTCAAGGCAATTAGGCAAGTTGAACATGGTTTTGTGAAAGGGAAGTCATCTTTAACCAATTTATTGGAGTTCATTGAGGAAGTTATATCTGATGTAGAAAAAGGAGAACCTGTAGATGTACTGTACTTAAATTTCCAAAAGGTATTTGATAAGGTGCCTCAAGATTTTTTGAGAAAATAAAAGCTCATGGTGTAGAGGTTAACATATTTCCATGGGCAGAAGATTTGTTCAATGACCGGAAACAGAGGCTAGCCAAATGTGAGGCATTTCCTGGTTAGCAGAATGAGACAACTGATCTGTCATAGGGATCACTGCTGGACCACCAGCTTTTTTTACAATTTATATAAGTGATTTGGATGAAGGGACAAAAAGTATGATTGCAAATTTGTTGATAATGCAAAGATATGTAGTATACAAAAGTATAAAGAAAATATGAGGCTATAAGGGGACACAAGTTAAGCAAGTGGGTGGGCAAAGATATGGCTATTGGAGCACAATGTGGAAAAATGAGAGATTGTCCATTTCAACAGAAAGAATAAAAAATAAGCTTGTTATCTAAATGGTGAGAGATTGCAGAGCTCTTACATGCTTAGGAATCTTAGTGTATGAATCACAAAACACTAAATGCAATTACAGCAAGTAATTAGGAAAGCTACTAGAATGTTATTGTTTATTGTGATGGGAATTTAATACAAAAGTAGGGAAGTTAGGCTTCAGGTTCACAAGACTTTGAAGAGATCACTTCTGGAATAGTATGTAAATATTGGTCTCCTTTTTAAGGAAGGTTGTAAATGCACTAGAATCAATTCAGTGAAGTTTTACTGAACTGATACCATGAATGTACAGGTTGGCTTATGATTATACAGACTGAAAATGTATCCTCAAGTTTTGAAGAATATAGGTGACTTGATTGAAACCTTAAGATCCTGAGGGGCCTTGACAAGATGGATGTGGAGAGAATGTTTCTTCTTGTGGGAGAATCTAGGAGGTTGTCCATTTAGGACAGAGATAAGAAGAATTTATTTCTCTCAGAAGATATTGAGTCTTTGAAATTACTTTCAAAAGGCAGTGGAAGCAACATCATTAAATGTTTTCAAGGCAGAGGTGAATAAAGTCTTGATAAACAAAGGAAAGAAGAGTTATTAGGTGTAGATGGGAAGCTATAGTCAGATCAAGCATGATCTTATAGAATAGCAGTGCAGGTTTGAAGGGCCTACTTCTGCTATGTTTGCATGTATGTTTGTATGTACTACAGTGTGCTGAGCTAGGAAACTAAGTGTTCTATTGCTTGTTATTCACTTGAAGACTAAGAAGTAGCACAAGAATACAAATTGGAAAGTCATTTGCCCAATTCTCATTTTTTTCAGCTTGAAACGGATGCTGAAGGCTTTTCTAAACACTTTAGAAAAGGGAACAGGAGGAAAAATTTTATGCACAAGGTTACTGCATTCTTGTTTATTGCAATATACTAAGCATACGACGAGGAGTGGTGAAACAATTAAGTGGGTTATTTATTATTTGAAGATTAAACTGTATAGGGATAAATATAACTGAGTCTATGGCTGCATCTGATCTATAGCACTGCTACTGTTTTCTGTTTACAGAGCTATGAAATTATATGACACACCCTTTCTCATGGTGGACAGTGATAGACAGCAGTTTAACATATGTTCCCTCAATGGTACATGGACTACACGTCACAACAGTTACGAAGCAGGTAGATAAACTATTGATTTATCAATATATCAATTGATTTACTGATATATAAATCATGACTTGGTACCATAGTGGTTAGGGGCAGGTGGCAGCGCAGTGGTTAGCACTCCGTAGCTCCCATGGGTCCAGGTTCAATTCTAGCTTTGGATGACTGTTTGCATGGAGTTGCGTGTTCTCCTTGTGTCTATATGGGTTTCCTGGTTTTCCCTCAGTCCAAAGAAATGCAGGTTAGGTTGATTTGTCATGCAAAATTATCCCTTAGTGTTCCAAGACGTGTATATTAGATGGATTAACCTTGGGAAATGTGAGAGATTATGGGGATAAGGCCTAGGAGAAGACTGAGTAAGATACTCTGTCAGAAAGTTGATGCAAACTTGATGGGCTGTACGGCCTTTTCTGCACTGTGGATTTTATGATATTAGTGAGTCAAACAGAGATCATGACAATTTTATTATTAGGTTGATTAGTGATCAAAGGAAAAAAGGATAAAGGGAAACAAGAAAAAGGCAAGTATATAGAATTATGATTGTTGCTCACATGGAGAATCAATGTTTGAATCATTTTCATATTGTAATTTTCATTCTTTAATTTTTGTTTTCTTCTAATAAAATGAAGCAATATTAGTTCTACCATCATCTTAAATTTTACACTAGCCATGATAGTTTTATTACCAGTGCTGTCTTTGAGTTGTGTTGTATCCATGGTTGTGTCAGCTTTTGTCAGTTTTATTCTTTAACATGCTGCAAGATATCAGATATGATTTTTTACTCTATATGTGTATATTTGGGGCTGCAACATGAATGAGAGTGTGGAAGAGGTAAAACGAATTGGCTGACTTGTACACAGATTTCAAATTTCAGGTTGTAGGCCTCCAGTATAAATTTGAGACAGTAGTGGTTATCATTGTTGAACAAAGCAGCATTGTGAAATCTTGGATGACACTTCTCTTTCTGGTCATGATTGCAAAGATAAGCAGATAAAAGAAATAAATTGTCCAAGTCTCAAAATATTTAGATGGTATATTTGAATATATATTTTGTGCTCACAGTGGCATAAAATCATGTAATGGCAAAATAAGCAACTCCAAGTGAATAAACAAAATAGCTCACCAGTAACATTAAACTCTATAGGTAAGATTCTCCAGTCTTCCAGCTGCGCATTTCCTGTAGGCGATGGTGCGTTGTTGGCTACTGGTCCCACCACAGTCCAATTAATGGGAATTCCTATTGATGTCACCCCATGCCAGCGGGAAACCCATGGGCGGGGATGCGCTGCCAACTGGACTGGAGAATCCCATTGGCATAAATGGCTGGAGAATTCTGGCCTATATATTGCTTTCTTGTGAACTATACATCTTCTATAATTATGCATTCGGCACTGAATACTACATACAACACAAATGTTAAAATAAATCAGCCTTATTCAGAACAATATCATCAGTATATCAGTTACAACCATCTGAACATCTTTAAGAATGAATGAATGTCAGGAGCACCAATACATCAATAAATTCACATGATCATACATAAAATCTTCAAAATATTTATCAGATTGGAAGAGTGAAAAATATACTTACAAAATAAGCAAAGACTTTAGTCCAGTAAATAACCGTGGTGAGATTTTTGATATTAAGTTGTCATCAAGCGATCTGAAAAAAGAATTACAGTATTTCAAACAAGCTGAGCAAAATATGCAATGTTTAGATTTTATTAAGTTGCATATTACATAGTATGAATTAGAATGTACAGCACAGATACAAGCAATTCAGCCCAATTTATTTCGGTATCCTCCACATATGCCTCCTCCCACCCTTCTTCATTTAATCTTTTCTCTCTATTCCTTTCTCTCATGTGTTCATCTAATTTTCTACTAAATAGTTAGTCTAAATTTTATAAAGAAATCCTGGGTAAACGATTTTTTCTCAATTCCCCACTGGGTTTAATAGTGACCATCTTATAATTAAGACCCAGAGTTTTAGGCCAGAATCTTATCACTGTTCATGCTGGTGGGATTTTCCCATCCAGAAATTTGGCTGGCCAAATTTACTGCAGTAAGAGCGTAGAGTGAATAGCAGGTAAGATCACCCCCATGATCTCTTCCATCTCTCCTACTGTGGCCACAGTCAAGTATTATAGGATGCATAAAGGATTTCAGAACATTTTTGAGGCAACATTGCCTGCAACATGGCATTCATTCACAGAGTAAAAGAGCAAGAAAGATATAAATGTTTATCTTCTGAGAAGGTTGGCGCATCAGAGCTGTCGATTGTTGAGTTGAACGGAATATGTGATATACCCTTCTTGATTACACTATCCGTGTAAACTTCAGCTTCTTTCTCCCTTGTGTGTTTATCAACTTCCTTGAAGATATCAATGCTGGAAACACAGAATGGTTGTAGCACAGAAGGAGGCCATTCAGCACATTGCAGAGAGCTGACACAGAGACAATGTGCTGAATGGCCTCCTTCTGTGCTACAACCATTCTGTGTTTCCAGCATTGATATCTTCAAGGAAGTTGATAAACACACAAGGGAGAAAGAAGCTGAAGTTTACACGGATAGTGTAATCAAGAAGGGTATATCACATATTCCGTTCAACTCAACAATCGACAGCTCTGATGCGCCAACCTTCTCAGAAGATAAACGTGGAAATGACTGACAGATGTCATCCAGTACTTCCCCAGAATGGAGAAACTATGAGATCTTCTTTTGAGCTTTCAACGTATCACCGATGAAGACGAACATCTCGCAAAAGGCCCCCAGTATTTATCTCCAAACAAGTGCCCAACCTCAAACAGATCATTGTTTACAGCAAACTACCCAATCTTTATGAAAACAGCAACCACAATACCACACAACTCTTCCACAGCAACTCTGCAAGACATGCTGGACCATCGATATGGATACCACCATCACATGTGAGAACACCACCCATTAGGCACATGGTACATATTAATGTGACTTGGTCAATGTAATCCACCTCATATGCTGCAGGAAAGCTTGTCCTGAGGTGTGGTACATGGCGAGACCATGCTGACACTAAAACAGCAAATGAATGGGCTACAGCACAACAATTGCTAGGCAGGAACGTTCCCTTCTAGTCGGAAAACACTTCAGCAGTCAAGGGCATTCAGCCTCAGATCTTCAGGTAAGCATTCTCCAAGGCGGCCTGCAGGACATATGACAATGCAGAATTGCTGAACAGAAACCAATGGCCAAGTTCTGCATGCATGAGGATGGCTACAATTGGGATCTTGGGTACACATCATACTATATCTAACCCTCCACTATTTAAGCCTGGGCTTGCAAAATCCTATTAACTCTCCTGGCTTGAGACAGCTTACAGCTCTTTAACCTGTGATTATCCTCTCTCCACTTGCCCTGTCTGTACCTGTAAAGACTCACATTCCAACCATTCCTCACATTCCAATCTGTAATTATCTTGCAATTATATCTTAGCCTGTATACGCTGTGTTTGTGAATCTTGCTCTCCACTCACCCAATGAGCAAGCTATGCTCCAAAAGCTTACGATTCCAAATAAACCTGTTGGACTTTAATCTGGTGTTGTGAAACTTCTCACACAATTGAACCTTAACAGATTTTATGATTCTATAATAACAACTGTTATTGCAATGGAAGTATTAAGATTTCTCACCCCTGTAGTTCATAGAATACTACAGTGAAAAGGGAGGCTATTCTGCCAATTGGTTCTGCACTGACCTTTTGAAAGACATGGCCCATTCTCCTGCCCTATCCCCATCACCCCATGCATTGATCATGGCCATTTCACCTTGCCTGCACATCTTTGGAGTATGGGAGGAAACCGGAGGACTGTGCGGAAATCCATGCAAATATGGGGAGAATGTATAAACTCGACATAGACAAGTCATCGTAGGCTAGAATTGAATTCAGGTAGAACTCTCAGGTCACTGCGAGGCAGTAGTGCTAATCACTGTGCACCATGCCACCCAATGTCTACATAATTGCCTGCATTGTGGCCACAAGGCTTTTGTCACAGTGCTGTGTGCCCCATCACTCAAGAGTCAGTGATGTTAATTCCAAATGGAGGGTTTTGATGGTCATGGGGGGTTGGGTTGACTCCAGCAGGAGGCAAGGGTTTTGCCTTGGTGCTATCCTCTGGGATTGTGGGGAGTAAGAAGTCTCACAACACCAGGTTTAACTCCAACCAGTTTATTCAATAGTAATCCCACAAACTTTTGGAAACACAGTGTTCCTTCGTCAGATGTGTGGAACCTTCCACACACTTGACGAAGGAGCCTGGTGTTGTGAGACATCTTACTGTGTTTACCCTACTCCAATGCCAGCGTCTCTACATAATTGCGGGGAGTCCCATGGCTGGACTTCCTCTTCTCACCTGAAGACCATTCCTGGCATTGTGATTTCAACTCAGTAAGAATTTAGCAACACCAATTTATAATCCAACCGATTTATTTGATAGTAAAAAAGCGAGCTTTCGACTCTGTCTTCCTCAGGCAAATGCAGTGTTCTGGTCTGCAATAGCACACATCAGCACAGACAGTCAGAGATTGCTGATTAGAATGCGAATCCTTACATCTAACCTGCTATTCAAGTGTTAAAGTGGCTAACAATGTGTGTGAAGGGGATCCTGAGCATTGTTAGAGAATTGTGTATTTTCTCCAGACAGCACAGTAAGTGAGGGTTTTTGCTAACCCAGGCAAGTTACGGGGGTTACAGATAGTGTGTCATGAAGCCAAGATCCCTGTTAAGACCGTCCTCATGTGTGCGGAGCTTGGCTATCAGTCTCTGCTCAGCGACTCTGCGCTGTTGTGCATCACGAAAGCCCCCTTGAAGAACATTTACCCGCAGGTCGGAGGCCGAATGCCCATGACTGCTGAAGTGTTCGCCCACAGGAAGGGAACTGTTTGATGTCACGTTTGACACCATCAAACGTGAGGATACCATTCACCAGGTACACGGTACATACACTTGCAACGCGGCCAACGTTGTCTACCTAATACGTTGCAAGAAAGGATGTCCCAAAGCATGGTATATTGGGGAGACCATGCAGACACTACGACAGCGGATGAATGAGCAATCACCAGGCAAAACAGTTCCCTTCCTGTGGGCAAACACTTCAGCAGTCATGGGCATTCGGCCTCCAACCTGCGGGTAAATGTTCTTCAAGGGGGCTTTCGTGATACACGACAGCGCAGAGTCGCTGAGCAGAGACTGATAGCCAAGCTCCGCACACATGAGGACGGTCTTAACAGGGATCTTGGCTTCATGACACACTATCTGTAACCCCCGTAACTTGCCTGGGTTAGCAAAAACCTCACTTACTGTGCTGTCTGGAGAAAATACACAATTCTCTAACAATGCTCAGGATTCCCTTCACACACATTGTTAGCCACTTTAACACTTGAATAGCAGGTTAGATGTAAGGATTCGCATTCTAATCAGCAATCTCTGACTGTCTGTGCTGATGTGTGCTAGTGCAGACCAGAACACTGCATTTGCCTGAAGAAGACACAGGAGTCGAAAGCTCGCTTTTTTACTATCAAATAAATCGGTTGGATTATAAATTGGTGTTGCTAAATTCTTACTGAGTTCTTACCACCCCAATCCAACGCCGGCATCTGTACATTGTGATTTCAGGCAGTTCCCTGTGCAAATCTCCATTTCTGCCTGTCATCTGTGAGAATACGCGGCCATAATATTCCAATTAAAAATAAATGTTTATCTTATTCAATGTTTAATTAAAATATACTGAAAAACATTAAAAATGCCTTGAAAGTTATTTAAAATGAATTGGAAATGATCACACTGTAAAATATACTGTAAAATTAATGATACTGAAGCTAACTTAGAAGTACTTTGACAGTGGTTGATACATACAAAAATTTCAGGTTATGAAGGTCTTGAAATACTCTTGGCTTCAGAGCTGTGATCTGGTTCTGACTGATGTACCTATAAAATAAAATGTAATATGCAATCAAATAACCTTGAAAAAGAGCCATTGTAATTATAATGTTAAAAAATTGGAAATACTAAGCAAATAACAGATAACAAGTCATCCTCAATACATTGTTAAAATGCACTGCAGTGCAAGTTGTAATATTTGAGGGATGGCGGGTCATTAATTGACTACTATTCTAAAGAAATATATATTCCCAATAAATTTACAAAGGAGGCAGAGGAAAATGCAATCGAGGTTCTATTCTCAGTAAATAAAAGCAGTATAAATTGATAGCTATTCTTTTTAAAGACACCCAAACAAAACAAAATAGTTGGAGATAAAGATCCTAAAGTTTATGCAAGATCTTTTAAGAATGAAAAAAACCTAGCTTTGTGATAACAGCAGAGTTGCTAATCCATAAACCTAAGTGATATTAAAGCTAAAGCCTGAATGCTAATTGTAGCTGGACAGCACGAGGGCTCTGTTGCTGTGGGTGCTTCATTTAATAGTATGTGAATAAAGGCTCTCAGCAAATATTACCCAAACTATCGTTAAGTGCCAGAGTTGAGAAATCATGGCAATCTCACTAGGCCTGGATATCTGGTGAGAACCGTTGAGGCTGACATCAATATTTAAATTCTATTTAAAATAGGCTCATTTGCGGCCTTACCGATGGGACTAAAAACCATTGAGGCCTCCCTCAGAGGTAGAGGTGGGAATGAACCTGGGTGGTGCCAACCTGGCAACCTTGCCATTGCCAGCATGACATCCTGGCACTGCCCATCAAACACCAGGCAGTGTCAAGGGGCCAGACCTGGGGGATGCAAAGCCAACTGGGAGAAGGGATGTGGTGAATTTTGCAACCAGGAACGACTGGTCCATGTGGGGAGAAGGGGTGAGTAATCGGATGGTTCGTGTGGTTAGGGGGTTTAATGGTTGGTGATTGGTCCCTATGTGGGGAATGGGGTAGAGGATCAGCTGCAGAGACTTGCGATAATGCGGGAAGGGGCGGGGGGGGGGCATCAGCTGCCAGCAGTAGCTGGGGGAAGCAATGACTGAAAGATCTTTCTTTTGAGCTATTGCACAGACCAGAGAAATCTGAGCATGCACAACTATGTCCTCTGTTACACATTGCTGGCTTTTGATGAGCTTTGACCCCACCCTGTCCTCCTGGGAAAACAGATTTTGCATTTTTCTTCAGAGCGAGATAGAATTTCTTTTAACTTGCTCAAAAAACAGGGCGATTCTCCCTTGTGTTCATACTCATTAGGCACTTAGAATTCTTTTAGTAAGAAAACCTCTTTTGATTCAGCGATGACAGAGGAATTATGCAAGACCAGGAGGGGAATGCAGATTTGAAACTGTTCTCTTTAGTTCTTGTCATAGGAAATGAAGATATGCAAAGTGAGCTTGGTAGATTCATGCTTGGAATATTATGCATCAAAACGTAGCAGTGATAAGACCATAAGGCATAGGAGCAGAAGTACTTCCACCAGTGATGGAGGGACAGTGTGATGCAAAATTTAATGCTAAGGATGTCAATCAAATAAAATGCTGTGTCCTGAATGGAGTTGATTGTCTTGAGTACTGTTGATCTTCAAGGTGTTGATAATAGATGATTCAACATGACAATGCTGTTTAAGGTCAGAAGGAGATGGTTAGGTTTCTTTTGCTGTACACTAGCCTGGGTTTAAGTTAAACTGTTTTACCAATCTGTTGGATTATAATATATTATTTCAATATACATTTAGACAGAATTTAAATAAAACTTCAAACCTTTAAATTCTGTTGATTAAAATATGAAGGTTACACATTTACTTGAATTGAGACTATTCCACTCATCTTTAAATGTAACAATAAATTCTGCTTTTTTGTTCTGCTCTGAGCAAGGCTCATGTTCAAAATGCATGCAGGCTTGAAATAGGGTTACACACTGGATTCATGCTTGAATCATTGTTGGAAGCAGCCTGTTAGACATGGCCCCAAGCATTAAAATAAGTGACTATGTATCAACTGCTTACTTACAATCGGCTGAGTTTGTAAAGTCCAGAAAATGCAGTTTTTGCGATGGATCTGATCTGATTATTCTGCAAAAATCTGCAAAGCAATATAATAACAATATTGTAAATGTCTTCACAATTACACTGTTAAAGATAATTATTTGGATTTTGTGATTGGAGTGATGTTGAGCCTGTTTGCAATCACTGATGTTCTGAAATGGATGGCAAATTCTGGAGCTCTCACATTTGGAGAAAAATGTGGAAACCCTGATGTTAATGTCACTGCTACTATGTTTATTCAAATATCCCCCCAGACAGCAATCATTTCGAAATTGCAAACTCATAAGAAATTCTGCATTTTGTTGTAAAAACTCTTTAAAAAATTATATCTCAGGACACAACTATATGGCGTTATGAGTAATAAGTAAAGGCAGATTGTGGACTTCAACTTCACTTATCTTCCCAGTTCCCACATTCTTGATTCCCTGAGACACCAAAAATCTGCTCATCCCATCTTAACTATATTGGATATTGGAGTATCCACAACCCATTTGGGGGAAACAATTGCAAAAGTTCACAACCCTTTGAGTGAAAAAAGCTCTCCTCATCTCTGTTCTAAATGGTCAACTCTTTATCCCGAGACTATGTCCCTGGATTCCAGATTCCACAGTGTCTACCTTGTCAAACTTATTTGTATTCTTGAATGTTTCAATAAAATTACCTCTCTTTTCTGAACTCTGGAGAATTTAGGTCTAATTACTCAGCCTGTCATCATAGGACAACCCTTTCACCTAATCGCCAATTAAGTGGACCATCAATGTACTGTCTTCAATTCAAGCATTTCCTTCCTTAAAATGGAGACTAAATTAAACATAGTTTATAAAGCATGGTCTTGGTGTGGTGAAACCTCCCTATTCTTGAATCCCAATTGCATTGCAATGAAGAACAACATGCCATTTGTTTTCTTTATTGATTCTTGAACCTGCATGCTAACCTTTCATGTTACTTGTATAATACATCTCTTTGAACATTAGTTTCATGCCTTCTAAAAAAATTCTGCTTTTCCATCCTTATGACCAAAATGAATAATCTCACTTCTTATTTTAATCTAATACTATCCTTAACTTCCTCAATAAGCCATAAATGAATCTTTCTTGCTGAGTTTGTTTTTCAGATGAATATATTTTTGTTGAATATTTTGAATCATTACTTTGAATGTTTTCCAATGTTTATTTACTGTTATACCTGTTAGTCTATTTTTATCAGCTTTACTAGATTTCCATTCATACTCAGGCAATTGGTTTGATTGGGGTGTAATAAGGTTTTGAACAGTTTACTAAATTCATGGTAACTGCTGAATAGCATTATTGGCCATGAAAGAATAAGTTTACATATGTTCAATGTTAAATTCTTCCAATACCAAAAGAATACCACATTTTAATATAATAATTTTGGAAGAAGTTTGATTATAATATTTTGGCTTCTAATTTGCAAGAGATCATGTGTTGAAATGGGTAGCATCCTTACCTCTATACGAAAAGCTCTGAGTTAAAGTCTCATTCCAGGGAAGAGGTACATTCACAATGTGGCTAAGCAGGTTAATTGTCAATCTGTAAATCCCTCCAACACAGAAATTGAAGTGGAGCTGCCCAACATGTTCAGCAGTTCATTTAAATGTTATTAGCAGGCCCAGAACTGAAGCGGGTCAGGAATTGGGGGGTGCACTCTGGGCTTGCCACCTTGGCAGTGCCAGCTGGAGCCCCTGGCACTGCCCAAGTAGTAAATTACCAATGCCCAGGGGGCATCTTAGCACTGCCTACCAAACATGGGGCATGCTAAGGGGGTGGGGCCTAATGCGGAGGTGGGAGATCCTGCTGCACTGGGATCTGTGACAGAGAGGGGGAGTCTCAGGTTGGGCAACCTGTGCAGGAGGTTGGGGGTGGGGGGGGGGGGGGGGTGGCGATTGGTGTGGGTGGGTGGGGTGGGTTCAGAGACTAGTGGTGTAGGAGCGTTGGGAGTCAGGGGGACTGGAGTAAGAGGCAGAGGCAGTCTGGTGATGTGGTTGTGGGGGGTGCTGGCCAGCAATTGAGCTAGCCAGTGATCAAGAGGTTGATAACTCTGGGCCACTGTGCGTGCACCGATCTTAGCACTGTCAGGTTGGCGCATGTGCAGTGGCAGTATGATGCTGGTCTCCTGGTTGGGAATAGGCCCCACCTACTGATTTTCAGAATGATTCATGGTAGAGCTCTCTGTGATGCACAGATTGTGGGAGATTCATTTTGGAACTTCTGCTGAAAAACCAGCAGGAGTTACTCCAGTTTTTATGTGAATTCAACACTTAGGATTTTTTGGGAGAATTGCCCCCCCTTAGTTTTAAAACTGTCTCCTAGTTCTAGCCTATTGTAAAAGGGCAAATATCCTTTTCCATTTGTAATTTTATCTCTCATCACTTTCACCTTATCCACAAATCTTCCTTTTTGTTCTTTCGTCCCTTTGCTTTTCCAGCCTCTACAATAAGGCCCAATTTTGTGTTGTTCTAAGTCCTTCTACTTTAACACTGTAGATATAATGAAGCCAGTGTGCGCACTTAGGGGGCAATCTTTCTGATTGCCATAATGGTTGATTGGCATGGTGAGCCAGGAAGAATGAGAGAGAGGCAAAAAACTGGATTCACGCCTGGTTTCTTGCCCCTTGCGATCTTACTGGCCCTGATCAGTTAGTATATACAGAGAATTTTAATATTCACTCTGATTTAAATATTATCATATTAAATATTATTAAACACAATCATCTGGGCTCACTTGCCTTAATGGCCTTGCTGATAAAGGTCCTCACTATTGAGGATCAGGTCTGGTCCCCAGCAGTGGGACTAGAGGTCATTGGGGCCCCTCAGGTGGTTGAGGGCAGGAGTGGGCAGTGCCAGCTTGTGACCCTGACATTGCCCACCAGGCACCAAGAGTTCAAGTGTTGGGACCAAAGGAGAGAGAGGGGAGGAGAGGATGCACGTGGGGTCTGTGCACTCTGCATCGGGGTTCGCTGGGGCGGTGATTGATGGGGTGGGGAATGAACTGGGGCAGCAATCCCAGAAGAAAGGGATTAGCACAGAGATAAGGAGACATTTTTCACTCAGAGGGTTGTGAATCCAAGTATGAATCTAGATGTCCAGATCAACAACCTATCCTGATTCCCCATGTCGTCACTATAGTTAAGAAAGCCCACCAATGCCTCTACTTTCTGAGAAGGATAAGAAAATTTGGCATGTCAGCTACGACTTTCACTAACTTTTATAGATGCACCATAGAAAACATTCCTTCTGGTTGTATCACAACTTGGTATGGCTCCTGTCCAGCCCAAGACTGCAAGGAACTACAAAAGCTCATGAATGTAGCATGACCATCACACAAAACAACTTCCCATCCATTGACTTTATCCCATTGCCTCAGCAAAGCAACCAGCATAATTAAGGACCTCACACATCCTGGACATTCTCTCTTTCATCTTCATCCATCAGGAAAAAGATACAAAAGTCTGAGATCACGTACCAACCAACTCAAGAACAGCTTCTTCTCTGCTGCCATCAGACTTCTGAATAGACTTACCTTGCATTAGGTTGATCTTTCTTTACATTCTACCTGTGACTGTAACACTACATTTTGCACTCTCTTGTTTCCCTATGAACAGTATGTTTTGTCTGTGAAGTGTGCAAGAAACAATACTTTTCACTGTATGTTAATACATGTGGCAATAATAAATCAAATCAAATTTTAAAAAATCTTTGGAATTCTCTATCCCAGAAACTGTGGATTCTCTGTTGTTGAATATATTTATGGTCTGTCAGGGAATTAAGGGATATGGGGAGGCAGCAGTGAAGTGAAGCTAAGGATGAAGATCAGCCATAATCATATTGGATGGCACAGCAAGTGAAAGGTCTACCCCTTATGTTCTTATCTTCTCTAATTTTGTTTTGGAAATATTTAAAAAGTAAGATTTTCCACACTATACGTATGACATCCTGAGAACAGTGACCAATTAAACTCATGAAAGAGCTAATTTAAATTTGATATTCAAAATAGTATTTAAAAAATAAGCAATATTATGAAAACAAAAATAAATAAAGCTTGCAAATTCTGAAAATACATTGAAACTAAAGCATGATGGAAACAAAAGGTGGAAATGAACTCACAACTGTTCCAGGTCGTTGTAATTGATGAAAACATCAGCATTCAGGCTTTTGATTTTATTGTTCTTCAATGATCTATTATAGAAAAAAGTACTTTCAATATTTAAAATACAATTCCTGCGGTGTAAAATTTCTTTCAGTGTTAGCCATGCAAATGTTGGTAAGTTATGTTAGAAATAACAATAGATGTGTATAGAGATTCACATAGGAAATGTTTAACAAATGGCATTTGTCCAAAGGTTCAAGCAATCAAATAAGGCAGAAAAATCACAATTGTGTGATCCCTCGATTCCACCTGCTGCTTAACCTGTGCAAGGTCAGGAAGCAAAACCTCACAGGCCTGAGGATTGGTCCTTTTGCCACGTGGTGACATTGCCAAACTGGCATAAATACCTTAGGGACTAGATTTCCAAAGCCTGATGGTTTTTAGGCAGAGTATTGCCATGGGAGAATAGTGTGTCAGCCTCCTGCCTGCTGGCCATTTTCAAAATGACAGGGTCTGAGGTACAAAAGCTGTTGGCTCAAGTGACAGGTAACCTATTAAGGGACTTAATAAGGCCCCTTCCTTACATTAACTGCTCCTCTGTGGTCAAAACACCACTAACTCATGCTCCTTTCCTATAATTCAAAATTCCAGCAATATTAAGTGTTAAGAGGGCAACTCCATTTTCAACCACTTCTCTCTTCTTTAACAATTTGCAGTTCTCTAGTATCGGAGGGCCCTATGTTAGCTGTCCAGCATTGGAAGCCATCCTACCACCATTAATTGAACAACTAGCATGCCCTTTGGCATTTAATTGTCCAATCGTGCAGCAATGATCAGGTGACTATTTCCAACACATTGGCGGTCAGAATCCATTGGAGGTTAGAATTCATATTGGATCTTAACATGGGGTTCCAATAATAAATGGCAAATTAAGGCTGGGTAGTGACTCCACATTCCAACTTTTGACCAGACGGTGCAATTACACAAGTTTACATAACCAAAATCACGAATAGCTGTAAACATAGGATATTTAAAAAATCTGATATGAAGTGTGTCAAAACATTATAGCATTACAGAAAGTCAGGTTATGCATACTAAGAGTTTAATTTTCCAGTCCCACCTGCTGCAGGAATCATCATGGGTAAGTCACAAAATTTGGCAGACCATTTAAAGGTCCATTGACCTCTGGCAGGAATTTCTTGGGGCCATTGTGACTGGAAAATTCAGTCCAAGATTTCCGTACAGATAATTCCAGAAATTTTCTAGGGATAATGGCAGCAAAGTGGGACAAATCCCTTCTTGTTTTTCTAAATTCCGGAAAATATAAACCTAATTTACTCAGACTCTGATCAGCAGATAACACTCTCATCCCAGGGACCAATTTAGTGAACCTTCACTGTACTTCCTGAAATGCAAATATATCCTCCTTTAAATACAGACACTAAATGCTGAGTTTTTCCACTTGATTCCCACTGAAGAAATGTAGGTCCAAAATCAACTGATGTTAAACAAAGCCACGCGGTGGTCATAACATGCTACACATGTCCTCAAGAAGGGGAGGGTAGGACTTGCATCCTCTAGAGTTATCCCATACCCCAGGCAGCTTTAACTGAAACTCAGCAGTGGACATTGAAATGACTGCAAGTAGGCTTTTGAAGCAAGCTAAGTTATGAAAATTTGAACAGGAAGGGATGTGATAGCTGAGAGAGGTGGGCAAGGGAGATGGGCCCATTGGTTTTGCTGGTTGGATAGTAAATGACAGAAGGAGTTGATAACTTGGGATGGGATTGAGGTGTGGGGAACCCTCAAGAGGATATAAATCCACTTGTTTTCCACTTTTAACCAGTTGAATAAAAAAAAAAATGACTTTCCTACTCCTACCTGTCTGCCCAGGCCTGTATCAGGGCATGTGTAACATAATATTTGGGTCAAATTTATGGTCAGGTTCATTGCCCACTTATTATTTTTAAAACAATGATAAAAGGTATTTTGGGCTTTTACCATGTTTTTTGTACTTGTTGCCCTTTACTTAAAAGTTAAAGTTTATTTATTCATCACAAGTAAGGCTTACATTAACACTGCAATGAAGTTACTGTGAAATTTCCATATTTGCTTTGTTTTCTAACTCAAAGATATATCTCTTACTTTGTGGGGCAATCTTATCTTCTGCCAATGGGCAGGACGAGCCAGTAAGATCTCAAGAGAGCCGAGAATAGGATTTGTGCCTGATTTCTCATCTTTCGTGATCTTACCAAACCGGATATCTGACATGATTGGGCATGAGGCTGATTATAATATTTAAATTTAGTTTAAATCTCATTTGAATAGGATTAGTGAGCCTAGGATGGAATCGTCTGGGCTCACTTGCCTTCGTGGCCTTGCCGAGGAAGATTCTCTCCAACGCTGATCACATATGATTCCCCATCCATGGGGACCAGACGTGGTAGCCTCGCCAGTAGAACTAGAGATCATTGAGGCCCCCCAGGAAGTCAGAGGCAGTGGAGGGTGTCCTTTGAGAACACTTTAAACAAGTCACTTCAACATTTTGTTCTGTTTTAGAATAAAGTAAAAAATATATCAATGGTTGTAGAATGGTACGAAAGTGTGTTCTCTTTTGATGAATTAGATGAACAGACATTATTTGTTTTAGAGCTCAGTTTGGGTTCAGCTCTTTACCTCGTTATAGCCTTGGTCTAAACAAGGAACAAAGAGCTAAACTAAAGCACTGAGCTGGAGTGACTGCCCTTGACTTCAAGGCACTGTTTGAGTTTAGTATTAAGGACCCCTGGCAAAACTGGAGGCAAGAGGAATATGATGAGAAAATTTTTTGCTGGTTGGAGTCATTCCACAAAGCAAAATGATTGTAGCTGTTGGGGGTCAATCTTCTCAAATGTCAGGACATTAACACAAGTGTTCCTTAGGGTGGTGTCCTAAGCCCAACCATCTTCAGCTGCTCTGTCAATGATCTTCCTGCTGTTGTAAGATCAAATGTTGAAATTTTTTGAGGTTGTAGCTGGTAGAGTTGATCGAGGAGAACCAGTAGATATTGTTTATTTAGACTTTCAGAAGGCTTTTGACATGGTCTCACATAGCAGATCAGTAAAGTTAAAATGCACAGGTTTGTAGGTAAATGTCTTAATAGAGATAAAAAAGCTGGTTAGTAGATAGAAAGCAAAGAGTTGGGATAAGTGTCTTTTTCTGATCAGAAGGCAATGACTTGGTGAGGTACTGCAGGGACCCAGCTATTCGCACGATTATATTAATGATTTTGAAGGGGGAGGGCTAAATGTACTTTCTCCAAACTTGCAAATAATACAAAGTTGGATGGGTGGGGGAACTGTGAGGAGAATGTAGAGATACTTCAGTATGATTTGGACAGGCTGAGTGTGTGGGCATATGCGTGGCAGATTCTTGAATGTGAGGTTATGCACTTTAGTAACAATAATAGGAAGACATGTTATTACTTGAATGCGTGTAAATTGAGAGATGGATACTCAGTGAGAACTCGATATCCTCATGCATCAATCACTGAAAGTAATCATGTTGGTACAATAGACAGTAAAGAAGGCAAATGATATGTTCACCTTCAAACCAAGAAGATTTGAGCATAGGAATAAAGATGTTTTACTGTAATTGTATAGGGTGTTGGTGATGCCATGCCTGGAGTATTATGTTCTTATCTGAGAAAGAATGTCCTCGCTATCAAGGGAGTACAGTGAAGATTTACCATGCTGATTCCTGGGATGGCAGGCCTGTCATTTGAGGAGAAACTGAGTTGATTAGGATTATATTCACTGGAATTTAGAAAAGAGAAACTTATAAAATTCTAACAGTTCGACATGGTAAATTCAGAAAGAATGTTCACATTGGCATGGGAATCCAGAACTAGGGATCATAGTTTGAGAATAAGGGGTAAACCTTTTACAACTGTAGTTAAGAGAAATTTCTTCACTCAGAGGATGGTGAATGTATGGAATTCACTATCACAGAAAATAGCTGAGGCCAAAATGTTGTGTGATTTCAACAAGAAATTGGATATAGTTCTTGTGGCTAAATGGATCAACAAATATCAGGGGTGGGGGGGAAAGAGGGGCACATCAGGATTTTAAATTTGATTATCAACTATGATCATAACGAATGACGGAGCAGGCTTGAAGGGTTAAATGGCCTACTCCTGCTTCTGGTTTCTATATTCTATCTGGCTGGGAATCCTGTTGCAAGAGATTCACCTCCTGAATCCCTGAGCATCTAAAAGGCACAAGTAAGAACGTAATGGAATATTCTCTACTTGTCTGGACGAATGCAGTTCTAACAATCCTTGAAGATCTCGGTACCATCCAAGGCAAAGCAGTCCAATTACTTGACACCTCTTCACCACTTTAAAATTCACACCACACATGGCAGCAGTGAGTATCTTCTGCAAGATGCACTGCAGCTCCTCACCATAGTTCCCTCAACAGCACCTTCCAAACTCATCACCTCAACTATCTAGAATAACAAGGGCAGCAGATGCATGGGTACACCACCATCTGCAAGTCGCACAATCTTCTGACTTGGAACTGTATCAGCCAATGCTTCAATTTTGCTATGTCAAAATCCTGGAAATCTCTTTCCAACAGCACTGTCAGTGTTCCTGTAACATAGGGACTGCTGAGATTCAAAATGGCAGTTCACCATCACCTTCTCAAGAGCAATAAGGAATGATCAATAAATGCTGACACCTACATCCCAAACCAAAGTTTATAATATTTTGTAGATAGAAATTCCACATTTCCACAAGAGTTGTAAGGTATATGAAAAGTTTACCATTGATATCAAATGGAATTAATGAAATTGATAGATTTGCTTACAGCAAAGTCACGTTTACCGAAACTGGTGGCACATCGCATAGGTTCACATCTACACATTCCAATTCTGTTTCCCGGCAATCACATTTCTGTGGGTATTCCTTAAGAACTGGAAAACAAGCATATATCACATCTGATAATACGCAAAATAATTCTTAATAACCTTTGTATAGTTGCTATAGCTTATTTTTTGAATATCAATATTAAGGCATAAGGTTCAGGCTGACAAAACTTTAGATATTCGGTATGGACCAATTAAACTAAATCTTATTAGGGATTATTTTGTCTGCCTGCTTTCCCAGTCATGCTGAAAATTAGGGTATTGAATAAAAAAAAAAAAGACAATTTCCTTGCCTCAATTTTTCAAGAGGGTCCTGAAATGAACAGCCGGGCTCCCACATGAAACGGGCAGAATTTTTAATTCTCCCTTTACTATTTAAATTTATTCATATCCCAGCCCAACCGCATTCTTACCTCCCCTCAGCCTACAACCCTCCATGAACTCTTCATTTTCCAATTTTGGCCTGTTGTATGATTTGCATTTCATTTTCACCCACTGCTAGCAATCATGCCTTCAGTCATCTAGGCCCTGAATATTTAAATGATCACATCTCAGGGATGAGGTTAAGGAACTGTAGAACTGCTAAATGGAAATTCCATCTTGCTGACTTCTGGCACATTAAAAGATTAAAATTTTACCAATGTTACAAATAAGATTTTAATTTTATTAGGTTTAAAAAAACAAGGAACAGATAAACACTTTTTAGAAAAATGAGTTTAAGAATAAATCACTTACAGCAATCTTTTGAAATGTTTTCATTTTGAATTGCAGGTATGACCTTTTCAAAAATGTCTGACAAACCAGTATAATCATCTAAAAGGATAACAGAATACATTTTCAACATTTAATCAGAAAAGAGTATTTGGAGCTGACACTGTGACAACTTGTTATCCCGGAATTAGAATTAAAATATAAACAGTATTTGAATACGTCACAGGCATGTTGCACGTATTTTATGCCCCTTGGCCTCAAGTATTAAATAAGTGAGGCTCAACAATCAAATGTATATGGTCTGGTCAGATTTGTATAGCTGAGCCCCACAGAGGTAAGGACAATGTTAAGGGAATTTGGGAAACTTCAAACATTTTCAGCGCAGAAGTTCAATTTAAAATACACCAACACATTACCTATAATGCAGTAAACTTTTTTTTCGTCTGGTTTACTTGCATACATTTCAGAAAATAATTTTTTATATCATGCATTGAGAATAATTAAAAAATAATGTTCATTTATTCACTGCAAAGTTGTGTCAGAATACCTGCAAAGGCTTCAAAAATGTTTCAGTGGAGAATTGCAATCAAAAATACACCAGCTATAGTATGGTGAAGTACACTTAATAGTTATTTGTCCGTATTTACTTCACCTGTAAAAATTTCAGCCTGGCAGATAATGACACTGCTTTAAAATAAGGCTCATTTGTTAGTGGCAAAATAATAACTTCCATTCCCAGAAGATCTGTTGAGGTACACTCTAGAAGTCCCCATGCAAGGACTGCACAGGAATTGCCTGGAGAGTTTAAATTTCTAATGGGAAATTACCCTGCATCTGAAATCATTTGTTACTCCAATTTAAATCAGATTCTTTCAGATGGTTCTGATCCCCTGAGTAAAAAAAATCAAGGAAAAAGATTAAAGAATTAAAACAATTTCTAATGTCTGGGTAACAATTCTCCCACTCTGATTATCTCCCACTCCCGATTACCCTCCTTCACAACAGTACACCCTACTCCTCAACTACCCTTCTCAATCCCCAACTGTCCTCTCAACTAGCCTTAGAATCTCCTTTTACATTCCCATCTCCCTGATTACCTTCCTGCACACCACACCCCAACCTATCCTCCCAAACACACCCAGCCTAACCACTTTTCCAACTCTAAATTCTCTTACTCTCTGACTTCTCATTACTGTGAAAAGGAAGCATAGTTTCATTTCACTTGATGGTCCTCAACTACACTGAAGGCCTCTATTAGCAGCTAAGCTGCACAGTTGTCACAGGCTATGATTAACAGTCCAGACAAGAAACGTGCAGCTTCAGACTAAAGCAAGTAAAAAGTGGAATGGCAATTTGGTAATGATTACCAGTCCATGGATGTTCTAGCCAATTATGTTTTAAAAGTTTACAATATACAGGGAATCTATGTATGGCAGTTACCATTCCCTTTACATATTCAATTATAACTCACATTAGAACTGTTTCTTGAGTAGCATTTAGAAATTAATCTAGATTTTAAAGCTGATTGATATTTTACAATTATTGCTGCGAAAGAGTGCAAGGACAAAACTAAGTTCAAAATCAGTGAAAAGTCAGGGTTTAAAAAAAATGAAGGGAAAATAACTTAAGAGACCTCAATAATTATGACTGAACAGGATGTTGTGCATTTATTCAAATTTTGGTCTGCGGGGTGAACACGGGATCATGCGTCACACAGATAAACAAAAAGAATTCCATAGCTATCCAAAACTGGGTAAATGTATTATTTTGTATAGTTTTGCAACTTCACAGCTGATCCAAAAAACACAAATCAACATTTCAGATTATAATGATCGTTTCAACCATGTCTTTTTCTCAAACTGGAATTATATGCAATGTAAATGGCAGTGTGAGGTGTTACACTGTTTCAGATGATCAAAAGTACGTTACCACAATCTGCCTCATCAGCTCCGTTTTCACAGTCTTTAACGCTATTGCAATACAATGACTGCGGTATACACACTGAGAGACTGTCACAGGGGAAAAATCCAGTTGGACAACCACGAGAGTCAAGGATGAATTCTGACATTGCAAGTTCTAAAAAGGAAAAGAAAGAGAAAAAAATAAATCACTGAAATGGTTTTACCTGAAGACCTATTTTTGTGAAAAAAGGCTCACATCAAGGGTGAACAATGAATCATTGAAATCATTCTCAGAATTCAGCAAATTAAATCCAAGATTTACAAAATGCAGAGATCACAACTTAACACATATAGCATCAAACGGTTTGATGAGTGTCAACGTTTGATTCAAAATCTCAAAGAACAAAATTATTTAAACATTTGTTTCCTTTTTCCAATTTTGTCTTACTTTCTATCAAAGTTTACAGCATGGAAACAGGCCCTTCAGCCCAACTTGAAGGTTCTGAGCCTCAAGTAAGCAAATTCATGTGTATGAGGCTGTTCATTCACAGTCAACATTACAGTCAAGCCAGATCATTTCTTCACAAACCTGAGCACACGCAAACACATTTTTCAACTGTAGCTACACAATATCAGTAACAAGCAGGAGCCCTGACTGTTCTTGCTTTTCTCCCTGGCCTGAGGCTACTATTGTATTGCCCTAGCTGAATCATAGAATGGTTATAGTATTTAGGGACAAGATCAGAAATTTCAAAGTACATTATGAAGTTAGCCTAAACCTTAACTTTTCCTTTGATTTTGGCATTATGGTGAGCATTAGGTGTTTTGCCCCAGGTATGATTCAATTGACCCTATTAGAAAGCTTTTATTGAAACAAACTTTATTTAATAACACAGTTAGAATATAACAGAGACTTAGCATAACTTTTATCATTGGAAACACTTAAACATGACAAGTATAATTCTTAACAGCTAACTACCTCTATTGTTCCAACGTAAGTAATAACCTACAGATATAAATCCCTTTCTTAAATCATCACCAAAACAGATATGCCCACATGGATGCAAGATTTCCAGAGGTTTAACACCTCCGGACAGACATCCAGATAGACATCTGTCTTCTGACTCTTATACAATCACCTCCAGAGAATGACCCACTCCAAACAGCATAATCTCGGAGAGACTTATTTCCTGGCAGATTCCAGTCTCCAACTCCAGAGAGAGAAAGAGATGGAGAGAAAGCAACCTCTCTCTAAAAATCCTAAGCAGCAGACTGAGCTTGAATTTTACGTAAGCCTAGCTCCACACAGTCAGCCTGATTTTTTTCATAGTCAACCTAATCAAGCACTAAAAAAATGACAGAACAGCATTAGTCCAGATGAAAACAAACATTCTAGCAATTAGGAGCAATTATGCTGCTGCTGTAGCAGCACAGGGCTGCTGGGTACAGACTGTACAACACCAGTGTTAGAATAGACTGTTAAAACATTCAAAGAAACATGACAAATACATTTCTTAGAGGCACAGTATTGTTACAAGTAACATACAAATACATAAGTTAGGAGCATGAACGGATCATTCGACCCTTCAAGCTTGGTCCAATAGTATATAAGAAGATTGTTTGACCCATATCTATCCACGTCTTGCAAGTGTAACTCATCTAAATCTACTCACCCTACAGTTATCTTTTCAGATAATTATCCAATTCTCTTTTGAATTCCTCAATTGAATCTGCCTCCACCGCACTCTAAAGCGGTGCATTCCTCATCTTGAGGTGTAAAAAAAGTTTCTCATATCACCATTGCAAAAAGAAACAATCACATTAAATTAGTATCATCTAGATCTTGATCCTTCCTTTAACATGAACAGTTTCTCTCTACCTACTGTATCCAGACACCTCATGATTTTGAACACAACTTTCAAATCCTATTACAATCCTGTTATAACTGGACACAAAGATTCCTGAATGGAACCCTGGCTGAAGAGACTTTTTACTTTTTTTTAGAAAACATGGAAGGACGGAATCATAGAATGGCTAATTAATTATAACAAGTAAAAAACATTTATTAAACATGAAAATGTTGATGATATAACACTCCTTTACTCCCTCAATGTCACAGACATACACAAATTTTAAGGTTAACATAGGTTACAATGTATATCATGGGCTATAATGATCTCAGTAACATAGTCCCTTTCACCACACAGGTTTACTGTGGTCAGACATGGATTTCTCCTCAAAGTCCCCCCAGACAATTCTTATGCCATAAGCCACCTTATTTCACTGAACCCCATCTTCCACACGAGTGATTTCAACTTTCACTTTCGAAGAACATTTTCAAATCTTTTAAACAAAGCTTTCTCTTAATTACATCCATCTATGATCTGTTTCCAGGTTTCACACTTCTCCCTTTAGATTTTTTTTATATAAAGCCTTGTGCATAAAGTCCAACCAAGTTCTATAATTATTTCAAACAAAGTCTCACAAACTGTAGTAATTTCTCTCAAAACTTAGCACTATTACTGAAATATTTCTGGCCTCTCATGATCCAATGCCTTTTTAATTCTGTGATTTTACTGAAGAGTAACCTCTTCCAGTTTCTAGTTTCCTCTGTTCCATTAACTTCTGACCTCTTGAAAACTTCTCTTCATTTCTTTAGTTTTCTTACCTATTAGTTACATGGTATGGCTTTTCTTCTAGCATATCTGAGACAAACATTCCCTCTCTAATTTTCTAAAACAACTACTTCTTGCAGTGCTGTCAGAGGTGCCTTGTCTCTCATTACTTATCTCCAACTGCTAATGAATTCAGTTAAAACTGTACTCACAAAAGCTTCCTGCTTTAAAGCTGTCCCTTTATGTTTCTGCCAGATTTTTACTTTCCACTACATAACTTTTACACAAACACACACACCTACCCACACACACACAGTTTGAATTGAAACCAAAGTTCCCACACATACAAACACCTTTGTCCAACTGGAATTTAACTATAGGTTTACCTTTCCTTACATACAGACACTAACTAAAACGCAATCAAAACTATACCTTATTTTTAATATTTACCAGTAAAAATATTTTAAAAAACTCTTTGTTTTCCTAACCACATATTTTACATTCTCTTAGAGCAATTCCAGTTTCTCTTACCTATTCACATTACTGAAGTTTCTCACATTGGAATCATTCTCAGCAATCTTTACTAGATCCTCTCTGATGTGTTGACATTCTTCCTAAAATGGAATGCTCAGACCTGGACAAAACATTCCAATGGAGTTTGAGTTTAAGATTTTCCTTGATTTTTTTTTTGTGTGTAAGTAATGCACACAAATATCATGATGGATTTGATTTGCACTTTTAAATGAGTTTTGAGTTTATTTGAACATCAAAAGGAAGTCAGAGGTGACAAGAAACCCTTTGAATCAGACATTGAGGCAAGGCAGAAAAATCTTGAGGCTGCAAAAAGTAGCTTTGTTTTGAAGTCTTATGTTTCCACAGCAGAATGGGAGAGAGTTTGAGAAGACAATATTGAGCCAGTCAAGGTGTTTTATGAAGTCAGCCAAGACTGTAAGTTTTGCAGTTTGAATTTGGCATGATTGAGCATCAAGTGTTTCACTCCAGGTATGATTCAAGTGAGCCACCAGGAAACTTTTATCAAATAAAATGTATTTAAGACTACAGTTAACATATGATAAGGAAAATTAGCACCTCTCCTTTCAATTAAAAAAAATAAACCCATGATATAAACCTTAACAGCTAATTATGATATTCCAAGCTAAACAACATCCATAAACATATATCTTGTTCTATGCTTACGTGATGCTGGATTTTGCAGCTTTTTAATTTAACCAAACTACTTTCATGACTTTGCAAGGACTCTTAGGATAAAGGCTTCTAGATGTGTATAATTTTTATCAATAACATATTAATATGAAAGGAGTTGACTGTGTTTGTGCTCAGTCAATTTTGCTCATCAAAACGCAGCTTACTATACGTTTTACTGAAAAGCATTTTTTATATTAATTATAATTATTAATCTATCCCATAAGTTATAGGCTTTTTTTTTTACAAATAAGCCTTTACTTTCAAAATCCCAAAGTTTCACTCGATTTTATGTGCTGAGTTTAGTATATTTTCTTCTTGTTTGCACAATACAAAAAAAAGTGTGCCAAGTTTCCCTCTGGCATTTAGTTTGCTCAGTATTCAATATCTGCTGTTGCAATATTGACACTACAATTGAGACTAGCTTTATATTCCAGCTTTATTCATTGAATCTACCAGCTGCTGTGGAGTGATCTCAATGGGTTTGCAGTGTGTTTACCCAGGTCACTTTTAAAAGTAAAAGGCTACCAGTTCAGCACCATCACCCCCAGCAATAACCTGCTCACTGACACTCAGTTTCTGACCTCATTAAAACCTGAATTCAGACATGGATAAAAGAGCTGAATGTAAGAGGTGAGATGATATTGACTGCCCTTGACATCAAGGCAGCTTTTGATTGTGTATGGCGCTGAGGATTCCTATTAAAACTGGAGCCAATGGGAATCAGAGGAGGGTGGGGGTGAAATATCCACTGTTGTATTCACAGCAACATAAAAGGAAGATAGCTGTGGAGGTCAACCATCTCAGTCCCAAGGTATCAATGTGAAAGTACTTCAGGGTAGTATCCTAGGCCCAACCATCTTCAGCTGTTCATCAATGACCTTCCTCCCATCATAAGACCACAAGTGGGAATGTTTCCTGATGATTTCCCAATGTTCAGCACTGTACTCATTTTACTGTCTTGCCAGCCTGCAGAGAGGTCGGAAGTGGGCATCATGAAAGTTCCATTTCCTTCGATTCTGAAGCCTTCAAGCTAAAGAGCAGAACATCAAGTGGCTTTCTTTGATGCTGAAGATGCAAGAAATGTTCTCATTAAGCAGAGAGTTGAAGTGTCTGCCACAGATTTTAAAACCATTTTCAAAGCTTCTTTGAAAGATTCAGATAAAACTATCCTTTTGACAACGTGTCTTACATATTTTTACCCATCAAAGTACAGGAAATGTTACCCAAATGAAGACTTTACTTCCACTTTTAACAGACCTACAATCCATGGATGCCCAGATCTGTGCTGATGTGCTATTTCCCCAAAGGCAATGCAGGCCAGTGTTGCATACACACACACAACATACTTGGGAAGGTTTAAAAACTTCTGCTGATTCCAGAGTCTCAGCTTTGCAGCTGACACATTACTAGCTGCAACAACTGCTCATTCAAATGAACAGACTATCCATGTTTAGATTTCTTGAGATAGGGGCATTTTCTCTGATGTGAAAGGTTTCTTTGAAGTCATGATTGTTATTCCTGGTCATCTTTAGGGCTCTAATGTCTCAAAAAAAAAGCTGTTGTGATCTCACTTGGAGATATGACCTCCAGTGAGTAGAGAATGATAAGGAGGCAGAGGAGGAGAGCGAAAGAAAGAGAAAAGCATAGGATATGTGATGTTGCATGACAGGGACATAGCAGTGACAGACTACAAGGGTCCAGCAGAACTCAAAAGTCCTCAGTTGAGCTGCAGGCAATCTGATGGTGCCCCTGGAGCCTACAAGCAAAGATTCAGCTACCTGCAACTGACCCCAGGTCTAAAGCAAGAGAAGGCTTAGGCTTTCAAGAATTATGGTAACATCACTCTGACATGATCAAAGGGGAGATCTCCTCCAACTATGTTGGGGATCATCCAATGACTGTCACATTGAAGGTCAACATGTTAAGCCTCTCAGTTGCAGTCCAGTAATAAAAGATGATGCAGGTCCAGCTTCTTCACACCCATCACCCAGTGCACTTGTAACCCCTTTATATATCTTGAGTACTATTAAACAACGTACAAATTAGGTCTAAAGTGGGAGGTTTCTGTTAACCCATTCCTAACACAACGTGGCAGTGAACTTCTTTCCAGGCAGCCTGTGGAGAGTTGAGTAGCATCACATAGCTTGCTGCACACCACTGTATAAAGATCATATGAACTTTATAATCAAAGAATAGGAGCAGGCCCCTTGAGCCTGCTCTGCCATTTAATAAGATCATGATTGATCTGATAGTAACCTCAAATCTGCATCCTGCTTAACCCCAATAATGATCAGCTCCTTGCTCACCAAGAATCTCCACCTCTGCTTTAAAAATATTCAAAGGTTTTTTTCCACCATCTTTTCAGGAAGATGTTCCAAAGATTCAAATGATAGAAAAAAATGTTGCCTTATTTCTGTTGTAAATGAGTGACCCCTTATTTGTAAACAGTGACCCCCAATTCTACATTCTCCCACAAGAGGAAGCAGCAAGCCAGAAGACTCGTGTCCATTATACCTCACACACAGGGTGCTGCTGTAAAGTGAAACTGTGTTGCACTGTGTAACAAACCCAAATTACTGTTAGCATTGTAGAGTCATCACAAGTAGTACAATCAAACAGGCAGTCTCCTAAAAATTGATTCAGATTCTTGAAGTCTTTCAGATGTAACTCTGCAGAATGGACCAGCAAAGATAATAGAGGTGCATTGCATAACGTCATGCAACTGAGAAGCCTATGACTGCAAAACAACAATGCCATGCGTGGAGTTTCAAACTCTGAGGAGGAAGAGGAAGCCCATGTCCATTCTGAAGATTCTATAATTGAAGAGGATGAGGAGGATGGCAGGGCAGCTGAAAGAGATTGTCATGTAGCCAGGACTGGCTTTGTATGGGAGGTGTTCATCACCTCAAGCGTCTTTATGCAAAATAGGGTCACCTAAAAGTCCTCAATCCCATATTTGCCATCATCCAGATCGTGATGAATAACTTTCAACAAAATAACATTTTACATGATGCACAATTATTCAGGAGATTTTCCATCCCTGAAAAGGGAATATACACAGCATTATTGGGCCCTATTTTACCATTTTGATTTTAAGTGCTGGATAGACTTGAAACTGGAAGTGTTTCAGATCCAACTTTTAGACTCATTTTGAGGTGCCTCCTTACACATGCTGCCTGAAGATTCCAAATTGCACCACACAAGCCTATGAGTAGGGTTTAATGCACCTGAAACCCTGCAGCTCCGATCAGCACCTCCAACTGCGCATGTGCAGAAAAGAATGATAGAATACTACTCCCCTGCTACATCATACCTGGGCTGGATAATGTCTCCCCTGGCCCCCCCATAGATATTGCTCCACTCCCACAATATTACTGACCCCACCACATCCCTGCTATCCAGACCAATTGTGGGCCCCTCCCCTTCTCCCCCACAGCTCTCAGGCAGAGTGTCAGCAGACCCCCTTCCCCCTCACGATCTAAGCAGAGTGCAGTTGGATCCTTGGCACTTACCTCCTCATTAATCTTTATTGATGGAGCGATGAATTGGACTTATATGTAGCATGTCTCTTTCATGCCAATTCAGGATGAGTTAACACAGTGGTAAAGGGGGAAGTGCTGATAAAATTGACCGTTCAGCCCACTAAATCAACCTAAATATATATAAATGGATTTAAATGGCTTTGCACCCATTTTGGGAGTAGTCCCATTCGTGGCCATTTTTGGATCTTGGTAAAGAGAGAATGGGTGCGGAGGCGGTTGCAGATCGCGCTACTTACCTCATGCCTGACTTTACCAAGTTTTCACACCCAAAAACTGGCACAATGTGATGGTAAAATTGAACCCATCAGTTACATTAAAGTGAGTGCAACCCTTATCATCGAAAGCATCAGTCTCAGCATATTGCAAACAAAATAGTAATATATCCTCACGTAAGCAAAATGCCTGTAAATGAGACAACAAAGCCTGTGTGTAATGCACCATGCTAATAATGCTGAGAATGCCATGATGATGTAAAATGGCATACCCAATGCATGCTGGTATATACCAACATTCATGCAGATAAGCCATAATACACAACTGGACCTTGATTTTGTTGTCTTATCCTGGAGTTACAGCTTAAAGGGAATTGTGTATGAGAGATGAAATAATTGCTGAGGATAGAAGGTGAATATTTGAGGAGGGTGACTGTGAAGAAAAGATGTGAGAAGTTAATAGGATCAGAGTGAGGACAAGTGCTGTGTCCTAAAAAATGTTGATCTGAGGAGGAGGCTGGAGAGAAAGAAATGCAGGCAGTCAGAACTGTGCTTAGCAGAGAAATGCAGAGCAGATGAGAAAATGATGGTTTGAGCTGAGAGTTCTATAACACTCCTTTTGATGAATATCATGAGGCCATTAGATCTTGTGCAGAACTGAATGCAGATCTTGAGCATCACATGCTGGCTCCTTGCTTCTTTTGTTATCTGCAGCCATGCTTGCTGGATGAGGCTGATCTCCTTCTCCATCCTCTGGCAGTAGGATTTCTCTGTGTGCTCATGGTCTGAAACATGGACTACGGTTTTCTCAAAAGTGCTAAACTGGCAGAAAAACTGTTTTAGATCCGACTATTTTGTCAGTTCAAGTTCTCACCCGAATCTCCCCACTCTGTGCAGTTGTGAACCTCATTAAAAACCCGGGGAAGTGGGGCTTATTTGTGCCAGGGTCTGACAGTTCTGCAACTCTGGGGCCATTGCATATGCACAATCTGTCAGACTCCCCATTTGCTGGCCAGCTCAATTACTGGCCAGCCCAGGGTCCCCTAGGTGGCAGGCCCCCCCTGGCAGACCATTACCCCTCAACCTGCCCCAATCGCTGCCCTCCCTCCATCCTAGAACGATGACAATACAGACAGCATTGATGCCCTTTGGGAAGTGCTGGGGGTTTGCCTGGCAATGCCAGGGTGCCCATGCACAGGGGGCATCCCCCACTGTCCAACCCCCTCTGGGGCTCCGATTGTACCCCCCCCTTCATTCTGGTGGGGTTTCCTGCCAGTTCCCCAAATATGGGGAGCCACTCTGAACCCTGCTGGAATGAAATACTCTGGTTGGGGGGGGAGATTCAATCAGTAAGTTCCCAATAATTACATTCAAAACATATTAAAACACAGATTCAAATGACTTACCTGCCTTCCTACTGGTTTCCAGCAGGATCTGACCTGCGACTTCTGGCACATGCTCAAATCCTGGAACAAGGCCGGTGATGCACATCTCCCACCTCAACCTGCCAGAAATGTGGCCGGTCGGGATGGGAGAATCGCAGCCATGATTTCCAGGGACAAGAATGAGATTTGGAGGAGCAGCCTTCCCACGTCTAATCTGCATGCAATTTTCTCTCTCCTATTGCTATTTTGAATGCTTCACTCGGTAGTGCCATTGAGAGCTCTGCTGGGATTAGTTTAAATTGAAGTCCTTCATTTCTTGTTTTGGCATTGCATCCCTGGTGGGTCAGGAAGCCAGAGATAGGATGATCTGGGATTCAGTCTAACAAAGTCTGCCAATTAGGAAATTGGGTCCCTAGTATGTAAATAGTGCTGTTCCAGGGATTAAGTGCTAAAGATTCCTCCCTGTGATAGGCACATCTGTCAAATGAAAATTGCGCAGAACTTTGGTTTGCTTAATTACTTTGAGGTAGAAGTTTGTCCAAGAAATATTTCTTCTTGGAATTCATATGTTGCCTTCTTCAAGAAAGTTAGATAAATGAATAGAAGGGGAGTTTTTCCCCAGTTAAGAAGATGGGTTCGGGTACCTGGGGTGAATTAATCCCCTAAATTGATATAGGGTTGTGATCTCAACATAACCCTGCTTTCTTTCAGCTTTCAAATTATTGGGTTAGAAAGCAAGTGTGTAATCACTGTGCAGATGATGGCTGAGTAATTAAAATATGCAATCTTTTAACCAAGGATTCTGCTTTCAACAGACAGTGGATTTATTTCCCAAGCTGTCGGCAATTCGCCAGGATTACTAAGGCACATGCTCTACTGGGATGAGTGTTTCTTTTCAGTGAAACTGAAACCGACAAGCTGGGAAGCCTTTGATCAGTGAAACAGAATGACAACAGCAATGGCCAGAAAATCACAGTAATGTTGCTGATTTCTTTGATCACTTCCATTCACACCTATATAGTTAGAGAGGTTAACTTCTGTCCTTAGGAGAGCGAACATTTTTGCAGCCTGCCAGATCCCACTGCAGAAACTCCAGTTAATAGACCCAGTAAGAACTTTTTCCAGGCCCTCCCTATTTCCATGGCTGTTGAAGACTTAGAAATCGATGTCTTATAACTCATGCAGAAATCCCTTCAATTAGGGATCTTTTCTTTTGCAGATACACAGCACACTCTGCCTGCCATTGGTTAGGGTACTTGGAGGGCCTCAGGACCTTAATGTCAAGGTGAAATTTGGATCTCAGGCCAGTCTTCACAGGAGCAGGATCAGTTTGTAATTTTGCCACAGGTGATCTTCTAATAAGCTGTCACAGATTCATCATTTAATTAAAGGTTGGGGCTTGTGTCCTGATACTTCAAACCAAATCAGGAGGCTGACATCTCTGAAGCCTCATTTACACCATGAGTATGCGACAACCACCGAGGAATCTTGCTGCTCTCCATCACAGGAAAATCCTTCGCAAGATTCCTGCTAAATCATCTGGTCACTCATCTGGAACTGGGCCTGCTTCCAGAGTCACAGTGTGCTTTCCACAAAGGTTGTGGGACTGCTGACATGATTTTTGCTGCGCGCCAACTTCAGGAGAAGTGTGAGGAGCAGAATCGTGAGCTCTACACAACATTTGTTGACTTTGCAAAAGCCTTCGATACTGTAAGCTGACAAAGCTGTGGAGGATCATGTCAAAGTATAGCTGCCCTCACAAAATACATTCAAATGGTATGCGGTTCCATGATGCCATGATAGCTGGAATACTGGATGGTGGAGAATCTTCTGAGGCATTTCCAGTTACCAATGGCATCAGACAGGGCTATGTGCTCATACCCACACTGTTCAGTATGATGTTTACTGCCATGCTGAATGATGCATTCCAGATCAGTGTAGCTGGAATCAGCCTCAAGTACAGAGTGGATGGGAAGCTCTTCACCCTGAGGGGACTTCAAGCTATTAGCAAAAGACTGTTCTGAGAGATTTCCTCTTTGCCAATGACTGTGCCCTGTACGCTGGCTCAGAGCCAGAGATGCAAGTCAGTATGGACAAATTTTCAATGGCTTGTGACAATTTTGGACCCACCATCAACATTAAAAAGACTGAAGTCATGTACCAGCCTGCTCCTCATGCACCATACACAGAACCCATAATCACAATCAAAGGGCAGAAACTACAGGCAGTGCACCAGTTCACTTATCTTGGTAGCACCCTCTCTGTGACTAATGACGCAGAAGTTAACTGCAGAATAGCAAAGGCAAGTTCTGCTTTTGGTAGACTGTGATCCACTGTATGGGAACGTGGAGGAATCAGCCCAATAACAAAACTGAAGATCTACAGCGCTGTGGTACTCACCATTCTCCTGCATGCCTGTGAAACATAGCCTGTATATCGAAGGCATGCAAGACAGCTCAATCATTTCCACATTACTTGTCTTCGCAGAATATTACGCATCAGATGGTAAGACAAAGTAACAGACAGTGAAGTTCTCTCTAGACCAGGTCTATCATCAGTCCACATACTGCTGGTGAGAGCGCAGACTCGGTGGGCAGGTCACGTCATCCCTATGTCAGATAAGTGCGTACCCAAGCAGCTCCTTTTTGGGGAACTCTCTGCTGGAAGATGCTAGCATGGAGGGCAGAAGAAACATTTCAAAAATCACATTTAAATCCTCCCTGAAATTGCTTGACATTGACACGATCACTTGGGAAATGCTGGCACAAAGCTGCCCTACCTGCCTCATCCACAAAGGCTGTCAAGCTCATGAAGCAAGGTGTATTGCTGAAGCACAACTTAAGCGTGAGCTGCACAAGTCCAGAGCCACCAGTGCAAGATCTACAGTGTCTACACAAGTCTGTCTAATATGTGCCAGAAATTCCATGCCTGAATTGCCCTGATCAGTCATCTTCAGGCACACCGCAACCAGCCTCAAAATGATTAATGGTGTCAGGGTCCTCATTGATGACAATGGGCGAAGAACAACACCATGAGGAGAAGTGGGTGATGGTGCAGGGAGATTTCAGGACAAAAACAGAAAATGCAGGAAAATCTCAGCAGGTCTGACAGCATCGGTGGGAAGAAAATGGAGCCAATGTTTCGAGTCTAGATGACCCTTTGTCAGCTGATGTTATGCGCAGTTCTGGAATAGAGTGGAAGGAGTATAACTCTGTGTCCAACTCCTACAACACCTAAAGTTTAAGATTATTTATTAGTCATGCGTAAGGCTTACATTAACGCTGTAATGAAGTTACTGTGAAATTCCCCTAGTCGCCACATCCCGGCATCTGTTCAGGTCAATGCAATTAACCAGCACGTCTTTCAGAATGTGGGAGAAAACCGGAGCACCTGGAAGAAACACACACGGAGAGAATGTGCAAACGCCACACAGACAGTGACCCAAGCCAGGAATCGAACCCCGGATCCCTGGCGTTGTGAGGCAGCAGTGCTAACCACTATACCGCTATGTCGCCCACCTGTCCCAGGACTACTTGTATAATGCTCTTTAGAAGAAATACAGAAAATGTTCCATTCATCATCATTCATAGTCCTTCACTTTATTATTATAAGAATTGTCAAAACACAAGAAAACAGTTTGTTTTCCAAGAATAATGACAAGTATAGAATTTCATAAACAATTAATGTTCCTATCATTCAAGCATCTTGATATATCAATTATTGCACATCATTACTGTCTGTTTAAATGCAATGGATATTTGCTGTATTTAAAGATGCTGCATTTAAAATGATTCATCTTAGAGGAAAGCATCTCTTGTGGTTATCAATGCAGCCAGCTCTGATCAATCCCATAGATGATGAAAAGTAGCAGTTTTTCAAAATAAAATCTTTAATTATTTTTAAGAGTTCCAGAGGAGCAGGAGTACCCCTCCAGTGCCTGCAAAAATAATTTGTGCTGTTGTTATTCTGAAAAGCTGGCCCTCCATGATTAAAACCATCCATTCGGTGACATATCATGCTGATGGCAGATCCAGCCCAATTTCCAGTGTTCAATCTGATGAGCCCCACTGGGATGATTGGTTGGCACCTTGCAACTTGCCTGCTTAATTTAAATCAAACTATTGCCTCAAAGTTCCAGGGACCAGCAGAATGGATGGCTGATCAGAACTTTCCGTCTGTCAAAATCTTTCTCTGCATGTGCATAAAATGACTTAAATTATGTTAGACAGATTGCATATAAAAAATCTGACAGGTACTATTATATTTCAAACTCCCACTCTAACAGAACTGTGGATGTATCTATGCCACATTGTTATGGTTCAGATCAGAAACTCCAAAGTGTTTTATGGAACCTGCCTGGATCATACGTTTTGCACCTTGAAATTGGCTAAGATAAGCAATAATATATTTCACCTCATGTCTGATTCAAATGACCCACTGGGGAACTTTTACCAAAGTTTATTTTTAAGAATATGTATGGAAAGATAATTAGCAATAACTTTCATTAATTACAAACAAAAACAAAACAACCACAATAATGTAAAACCCTTAAATGTAGGTAAGATAAGAACATAAAAAATAGGAACAGGAGTAACTAGCGCTTCGAGCCTGCCCGCCATTCAATAAGATCATAGCTAATCTGAAGTGCATTAGTTCCACTTTCCCGCTTTTTCCCCATAACCCTTAATTCCCTTGTCTATTAGAAATCTAACTACCCGCGACTTAAATATATTCAGCGAGGCAGCCTTCACACTTCAATGGGCGGAGAATTCTAGAGATTCACCACATTTTGAGTGAAAAAGTTCCTCCTCAACTCCGATCTAAACTGCTGCCCCTTTATTTTGAAGCTATGTGCTCTAGTTCTGGTTTCCTTTCTAAGTGGAAAGAATCTCTCTACCTCTACCCTATCTAGCCCCTTCATTATCTTGTAAGCCTCTATAAGATCCCCCCTCAGCCTTATCAACTCTAACGAGTACAGACCCAATCTATTCAATCCCTCTTGACAGGCTAAACCCCTCATCTCTGGTATCAGCCTGGTGAAACTTCTCTACACGCCCGCCAAGGCCAATGTATACTTCCTCAAATGTGGTGGCCAAAATTGCACACAGTACTCCTCATAAGTGCCCTGTACAGTTGCAACAAGACCTCCCTGCATTTATATTCTATTTCCCTCGCTTTAAAGGCAAACATTCCATTCGCTTTCTTGATCACCTGCTGCACCTACAGACTGGGATTTTGCGATTCGTGCACAAGGACCCCCAGGACCCTCTGCACTGTAACATGTTGCAACTTTTCGCCCTTTAAATAATAATGCCTCCTATTATTTCTACCAAAGTGGACAACCACAAATTTGCTAACGTTATACTCCATCTGCCAGGTCCTTGCCCATTCACTCAGCCTATCCAGATCTCTCTGCAGACTTTCTGCTCCTTCCACGCGATTTGCTTTTCCACTCATCTTTGTATCAGCAAATTTTGTTACCCTACAGTCAGCCCTCTCCTTCAGATCATCTATGTAAATGGTAAACAGTTGAGGCCCCAGCACTGATCCCTATGGCACTCCACTAGTCACCAACTGCCAACCAGAATAGCACCATTGATTCCAACTCTCTGCTTCCTGTTAGACAACCAATCCTCAATCTGTGCTAACATCTTACCCCCAACTCCGTGCACCCTAATCTTTTGCAGCAACCTTTTGAGGCACCTTATCAAATGCCTTTTAGAAGTCTAAAAACACCACATTCCCCTCTGTCTACTGCATTAGTCACATCATCATAGAAATCCAATAAATTTGTTGAACACGACTTCCCCTTCACGAATCCATGCTGTGTCTGCTTGATCAACCCATTCTTTACTAGGTATCTTGCTATTTCTTCTTTGATGACAGATTTTAGCATTTTTCCAAACTATGGACGTTAAGCTAACCAGCCTATAATTCTCTGCCTTTTGTCTGCTACCTTTTTTTAAACAATGGCGTAACTTTAGCCGTTTTCCAATCTTCCAGCACTTCTCCAAAGTCCAGCAAATTTTGATAAATAATTATTAAGGCATCCACTATTGTCTCTGCCATTTCTTTCAGAACCCTGGGACACATTCCATCCGGTCCTGGGTACTTGTCTACCTTTAGTCCTGTTAGTCTATCAAGCACTACCTCTCTGGTGACTAATTGCATTAAGGACCTCATCTCCCATCATCCTTCTCTCTCTAAATATTCAGCAAGCTACTTGTGTCCTCCTCCGTGAAGACCGACACAAAAAACTTAAGTCTCAACCATTTCCTCATAACCCACCTCGAAATCCCCCCTCTCATCCTCCAAGGGTCTAACATTCTCTCAGGCAGTCTCTTCTTTATATATTTATAAAAACTTTTACTCTCATTTTTTATATTTAGAGCTAGTTTAATTTCATACTCTATCTTTTGTTTCTTTATTGCTTTCTTAGTCATTTTGTTTTTTTTTTTAAAATCTTTCCCAATCTTCTAATGCCCACTATTTTTAGCCGCTCCAAATGCATCAGATTTTAGTTTAATACTCTCCTTTATTTCCTTCTTTAGTATTCTCCTTTATTTCCTTCAAACAAAACACATACACAAAACCCTTCCACAGGTTTAACATAGTAAAGTTTAATGCAAAAGGTACATTAACACCACAATATGGCCTGCATGCAGCAGTCCAAGAAGGTGGCTCACCACTACCTTTTCAATTGGAATTAAGAATGGGCAAAGAATCTGGCCTAGCCAGCAATTCCTATGTCCTCATAGAATCATACATTCCCTACAGTATAAAGAGGCCATTTGCCCCATCGCACTTGTACCAACAACAATCCCACCAGGCCCTATTCTTGTAATCTCCCTTCTATTTATCTGCTAGTTCCCCTGACACTAAGGGACAATTTTGCATGGCCAATCAATTGAACATCTTTGCAATGTGGGAGAAAACCGCAACATAAACTCCACACAAACAGTGACCCAGGTTCCTGACGCTGTGAGGCAGCAGTGCTAACCACCGTGTCACTATCCTTTGAAGGAATAAAATAGAGACTGAGTTTGTAATATTCTATTATAATCTTATTAAATCTAACTAATGTAACTAAGGAGACATGTGTAAACTGCTTTGTCTGACAGAACTTCACATGCAGGGTTTCAATGGCCCTGATAACTATCCCCATTCCGAAGCATATTGTCAAACTTTACTCACATCACTGGTAGTTTCAGAAGACAAAGTTACTGAGACAAATAAATTCACATTTAGTCATTGGTTTAATTCATGTCAAAAGCACATGCACCAATCTTTGTTCTAACATATTATAATGATTTCAACAGCACAAAAGGATCAATTTAATAAAATCAATAATAAAACCATTTGAAAAACAGAACTGAGAATAGATTTATGAAAGTTATTATCTTCAATTCAGCATAGAGGAGAATGATCTTGCTCAGCTTTGTGATTCCTTTGTTAAATGAGTAATGTACCCTAATTTTAGCTTATTATTTACATAGTGTTGAAACCAGTTTCAAAGTCTGGAAACGTACATCTTTGTGCACAATATTTCTTATTCTTTTTGAACTATAAAGAATAACCATTGCATCACATGAATGATGGCACAGTGGCTCCCACTGTTGTCCCACAGTGCCAGCAACAGGATTCAATTCCAGCTCTGGATAATTGTGTAGTGTTTACATGTTCTTCCCATGCCTGCATGTGTTTCCTCTGAGTGCTCTGGTTTCCTCCCACAGTTGAAGTTGTGTAGATTAGGAGCATTGGCCATGCTAAATTGCCCTTTGTGACCCAAGGTGTGAAGGTTAAAGAAAGACAGGTAAATAGGTGGGAAAATGAGGATAGGGCTTGAGTGAGATGTTCTGTTGGAGTGTCGGTGTAGACCTGATGGGCTGAATAGCCTTCTTCTGCATTAATGACATTTATTACAACAAATAGTGATATTATAAAAGAAAATATAACTGAATCAAAATCCCCAATATAATTACCATGGCTTCTTGGATTAGCGGCCATTTGAAAGTTAAGTGGATATAATAATTAAATTTGGGAATTTTTGAACAGTCAAGTCCTTGAACAGTTAGTTTTCAATGGTTGCCTCTGATTTTTATAGCAAGTAATGTTTCTTCTGTAGCATTACTAATGGCTTTCAGTGGTAATTGAACGCAGTTTATAAAATGAGAGGTTCATTTTGGATTGACAAATAGTACTCTTGGAGTTTCTGATAAAGTATTGGCTTAATCAGTTTTATTGGTGTGCTCATTTTTGTCAGGGTTACCTTAGGTCCTTGCTGTTAAATAAGTAAAATCAATTTCTCAGGAGCACGACTGTGCCAATTGCATAACTGATTTTTGATTACCTTGAAATAACACAAGTAGAATCTGTTCACCTTTAAAATCAATTGCAAAATTCTAACCAAAATTCTGAAGCTGCCCATTTCCTTACTTACATTACTTTGCATTATAATCTTATTAAAGTTATGTTACAAACTCAGTCTTTTTTTTAATGCCTTCAGAGGACATGGGAATTGATGGAAAAGCCAGCCTTTCTTTTGACATTCCTAATTTCCCTTGAAAAAGTGGTGAGCCACCTTCTTGGATCAGTGTAGGTACGTCCACAGTGAAGCTGGAGTTGAAGTTCCAAATTTTGATGCAGCAACAGTGAAGAAATGGCAATAAATTTCCAAATCAGGATAGTGAAGGGGAACATGAAGATGATGACGTTCCCATGTATTAGCTACCTTTGATGTTAGAGGTCATGGGTTTGGAAACTGCTGTTGAAGGAGCCTTAATGAGCAATGACGGTTGTAGACATTACGCACTGCTGCCACAGTGAGTGAGTGGATATTAGAGGTAATAGATGGGGTAAGGTCCTCGCCACAGAATACTTAGCCTCTGACCTACTGTTGTAGCCATAATATTTACATGGCTAGTGTGTTTTAGTTTTTTGTTCAATGGTAACACTCAGGATCTTCATAGAGGAAGATTCAGCGATAGAAATGCCATTAAAAGTCATGGCAAGAATGCTAGATAGTCATATTGGAGATGGTCTTTACCTGGCACTTATATGGCATGCATGTTACTTGCCACTTTTCAGTCCAAGCCTGAATATTATTCACATCTTGCCGAATGTGGGCATGAACTGCTTCAGTATTTGAGGAGTTGTGTTTGGTGCTGAACATTATGTAATCATTAGCAAACATTCCCGCTTTTGATCTTATGACAGAGGGAAACTCATTGATAAAGCTGATGAAAATGGTTGGGCCTAGGATACTCATAAGCATGATGACAGTATAGGTCTTCATTATAAATTTACATCATTTTACACATTTCATTCTGTAGCAGTTACTTATTTCATGATCAGCCCTTCATTGATACAAGCATTTGAAATAGAAGGATGAGGCCACTTAGCTCCATGAACCTGAATCACTATTTGACAAGATCATGATTGATTTAATCATGGCCTCAACTCTACTTTCCTTTCTATCTCCTTTCACCTTTGATTCCCTCGTCACTCAAGAGTCTATCGAGCTCAACCTTAAAAATATTCAACGACTCCGCTTCCACTGCTCTGAAGAATATAATTCATTAATAATGACATTTAGGGAAAGAAAAAGATCACATAATATCGATCTTAAATGGGAGAAGTTACAAATTGCTTGCAATGCATCGGCATTTAGGATAGATGAGTCATCTCTCACATCCTACCCTCAGGAGAATAGCAACTGACAATCTTCGCTTTACAAACTCTTGCAGAAACCAGTTATGCTCAGCTGGAAAGAGAAGCTTTGAGCATTTAATTTGGAATAAGATTTCATTACTACCTTTATGGATATCATTTTACACTTCTGACAGATCACTCACCCTCAATAACAATCTTCAGGTTGTATTCCTTATTTAGCAGCTAGTACGTTACAGAGATGGTCCTTGATATTATTGACATGCACCTACACTATTAAATATTGGTAATCAGAGCAATCTGCGAATGCTGATACTTTTATCGATTGCAGTTACAAATCAAGCAAGAAGCAAAAGAAAATTGGATAGTAAGTGGATAACAAGTGGATAGTATACTTGTGACTGCTACTCAAGTCAAATGATGGGAAAAGTTATAGATAAGCTCCTAAAAGAAATGATGGCAGAAGAACATTGTAAAAGCCCAAAGCCATACCACTACCTACTAAAAGGACAAGGACAGCAAATATATGGGAACACCACCACCTAGAGGTTCTCCTCCAAGTCACTCACCATCTTTTCTTGGAATTCTTGAGTCACTGTATCTTCACTGTTACTGAGTCAAAATTCTGAAACAGTCTCCCTAACTGCACTATGAATGTACCTACATCAAAGGTTGCAGCAGTTCAATAATGCAGCTCATCTTCTCAAGGGCAACTAATAATGGACAATAATTGTGGATTAGCAATGAAGCTCACATCACTTGAATACATAAAGAAAATTTGGCTGTTAATTAAATCTGAGTAAGAAATCTCACAACATCAGGTTTATTTGGTAGCAAAAGCCACTAGCTTTCTGAGCCCTAGCTACCCATTTGTCAGGTGATCTGATTCACTCTTCCTGAGTGAATCAAACATGGTATACCTCCTTGTTCGATCTTGGACATACAATATGCAAAGACCTATCCTGGACACACTCGAGACACATCTTTTTGATGTCTACTAGTCTGCTTATCCCAATCTACAAGAAAATTAAATACTCACTAGAAACCATTTTGTCTTTGCTTGCTTAAATTGTGACATTTACAATATATAATCTACCACCTCACAGCTTCTATCAGGGAGTCAATTCACAATTCCCTTTCCTATCTCTATCCGTAAAGTCGTCTCTGCCTATTTATCACCCGTTACATCACCTGATATCATTCAACTGATTTCATCTTCAATTATTAATTCCCAACCAACTCTATCTTTGGAAGTATAACTCAAGTAATGGCTAAACAAAATAGCAAAGAAAGCAGTAATAAAATATTTTACTCAAAACCTCATTCCATTTTATTGATTTTTTTTTACTGTTTAGAGGAAGATGTTTAAAGATGCAGCTGTACTGCCACTTCATCAATAGCAAATCCATTCTGGTGTTCATTGGATCAAAGGTGCCAATACATTTCAGGATTGACATGATGACTAGAACAACAACATCTTATATTTATATAGCATCTTTAATATAATAAGATGAAATATCTCAAGGAGTTTCACAAAAGCTTTTGTTTCAAAAAAAAAAAAAGCTTATTTATTAATGTCACCAGTAGGCTTACATCAACAGTGCAATGAAGTTACTATGAAAATCCCCTAGTCACCTACGCTGGCGTCTGATTGGGTACACTGAAGGAAAATTTAGCATAGCCAATGCACTTAACCAGCATGTCTTTCAGACTGTGGAAGAAAATCAGAGCACTGAGAAAATCCATGCAGACACGGAGAGAATGTGCAGACTCTGCACCGACAGTAACCCAAGCAGGAATAGGGTCCTGGTGCTTTGAGGCAGCTGTGATAACTGTGTGCCACTGTGCTGCCCCTTATAAAACTTAATACAACACCAAACCACATATGGACATATTAGGTCAAAGCATTGGTTTTAAACTTCATCTTAAAGGGGTAGAGAAAAAAAAAAAAGAGATGCAGGAAAGGGATTTCAGAGTTTGCAATCCGGTCAACTGCAGGTATAACCAGAAATGTTGGCCCAAGTAAAACCATAGATGCTCAACAGGCAAAAATAGATGAGTACAGGAATCCTGGAGGGTTGTGACCAAGAAAGAGAAGGCTGACACTATAAAGAGATTTGGAAACAAAGATGAAAATTTTAAAACAAGAAAGTTGCTTTCCTGGATCCTGGTGTAGATAATGTTACACCATTGAACAAGGATGCAGTAGAATTTCAGTGTAAAGTCACATTTTATTAAATGCTTAATGGAAGTGAAAAATATATAATTTTTTAAATGGAATATATATATATATATATATATATATATGTCTGAAAGTAAGTTAAAAAAGTGTTCCAGATTCAGATTTTGTTTGTGAACTTTGGTGTCAGAAAGCCTGGATAGATGAAAGGTGGAATATTTGGGTTTGTTTAAAATACACACACACTTTAATGATGTCTTACAATTCTTGAAGGTAAAGTGACGGATTAAAAGTTTATTGAGAGGAGTAATAAACACAAAGTAGAATAAACTTTATTGTTGCCTTGCATTAGTGGTCCAGGGAGATAGAAACAGAAAGTGAAGACAAGGATTTTCAGCTGAGAAGAAAACATTACAAGTCTATTGAGATAGTCAGCTATAAAACCCGATGAAGTGAGGTGTTACCAGAAGGCTGAATTTAGAGTTCAGTTTTTAGGTATCTCTGAGAAAGATGTTGTTCGTCCATTGTCGTCGATAAGGACCTCGACACCGTTAGTCATTTTGAGGCTGGATGCGGTGTACCTGAAGATGACTGATCAGGCCAATTTGGGCACAGAATGTCCTGGCACACATTGGACACTTGTGTAGACACTGTAGTTGTTGCACTGCTGGCTGTGAACTTGCACAGCTTACACTTAAGCTGTGCTTCAGTAATGTACCTTGCTTCGTAAGCTTGACAGCCCTTGTGAATGAACCAGCTCCTGGCAGGGCCGTTTTGTGCCACCATTTTTCAGCTGGTTATGTCCATGTCAGGGAGGCCACGAGTGTGTCTTTGTAACATTTCTTCTGCCCTCCATGCGAGCGTCTTTCAGCAGAGAGTTCCCCAAAAAGAAGCTACTTAGGTATGCGCTTGTCATCCATATGCCAGACATGACCTGCCCACCGGGTCTGTGCTCCCATCAGCAGGTGTGGACTGATACTAGACTTGCTCTAGAGAGAACTTCACTATCTGGTACTTTGTCTTGCCATCTGATGCATAATATCCTGCAAAGACAAGTCATGGGGAAATAATTGGGCTGTCTTGCATGCTTTTGATACACAGTTCATGTTTCACAGGCATACAGGAAGTTAGTGAGTACCATGACATTGTAGACCTTCAGTTTTGTTGCTGGGCTGATTCTTCAATGTTCCCATATAGTGGAGTGCAGTCTACCGAAAGCAGAATTTGTCTTTGCTATTCTGCAATTAACTTCTGTATCAATAGTCACTGCTTGGGAGAGAGTGCTGCCAAGATAAGTGAACTGGTCCACTACCTGTAGTTTCTGCCCTATGATTGCAATTATGGCTTCTGAGTACGGTGCACGAGTTCGGTCTTAATGTTGATGGTAAGTCCAACGTTGTCACAAGCTGTCAAAAATTTGTCCATACTGACATGCATCTCTGGGTCTGAGCCAGCATACAGAACACAGTTATTGGCAAAGAGGAAGTCTCTCAGAACAGTCTCCTTCACTTTGATAATAGCTTGAATTCTCCTTAGGTTGAAGAGCTTCCCATCCACTCCATACTTGAGGCTGATTCCAACTACACTGTCCTGGAAGGCATCATTCAACATGGCAGTAAATATCATGCTGAACAGTGTAGATGTGAGCACATGGCCTTGTTTGGCACCATTGGTGACTGGGAGTGCCTCAGAGGATTCTCCACCATCCAGTATTCCGGCTATCATGCCATCATGGAACTGGCGTACCATCTGAATGAACTTTGACATGATCCACCACAGGCCTTGTCGGATGATAGTGTTGAAGGCTTTTGCAAGGCCAACAAATATGGAGCTTGCAGTTCTGTTCTTGACACTTTTCCTGAAGTTGGCGTGCAGCAAAAATCATGTCAATAGTGCCGTGACCTTTGTGGAAACCACACTGTGACTCTGGAAGCAGATGAGTGACCAGGCAATTTAGCAGGACTTTTGAGGGTTTTTTCTGTGATGGAAAGCAGTGAGATACTTCAGTTTTGTTGCTGGGCTGATTCTTCAATGTTCCCATATAGTGGAGTGCCAGTTGCCCTTTCTCTTGTAGAGGTGTACAATGGAAGCATGTTTAAGTTCCTGAGGAATGGATCCTTGTTTCCAAAAGAACTGGAACAACTCAGCTTCTCGATAAGTACAGGACCAGCAGTTTGTACATCTCTACAGGTATGGCATCTGCCATAAAACTTTTCCTGATTGTCAGCTGTCATGACTTTGGCTACTACTAGTGGGTCATCCCTGGAGCTGTTGATATCAATCTGGGAAATCCTATCTATTGCTTCATCGTTAATAGATGACAGTCAGTTGAGGATGGCTTCAAAATGTTCAGCCCATCTTTACAGGGCCTGAGCTCTGTCATGAGAGTTGTACCATCTGTACTCAGGAGGGGGGAATTCCTGAGAGACTGAGGTCTGCAGAGTGTTGAGGGCTTCATAGAACCGTTTCAAGTCATTTCTGTCAGCGTAGCCCTGTACTTCATCTGCCTTGGTGCTCAACCAGGGATCCTGCATTTTACATGGTTTATTCTGGACTGTCCTGTGAGCACTGGTAAAAGCATTTTTCTTGCAGCTGATGGTGGGTCATTCTGACAGCCTGATGAAGATGGTGCTTTTCAACAATTAGAGCCTGTATCTCCTCATCAAACCAATATTGCAGCTTGCAGGTAGAGGGCCCGAGCATCTTCAGTGAAGATGAATGGAAAGCATCCCTGTAACATTCCCAGTCATCCTCAGCGCTGCCTGTGAAGTGTAGGTCAGCAAGCATGATTTAAGTCTTCAGCTATGAAATGGGGTTCTTCAACTTGGCCACTGACTCTTTTCATAAAACTTGCTTCTTTGTGGTCACCTCTTGGGTTTGATGTGGAGCCTCATTTTGGAGACAATGAATTGTGATCTGTCCAGCAGCCAGCACCACACATGGCCTTGGTCATTCTGACATCCTGCCTGTCTTTTCTTCTGACAATGACATATCTGATAAGCTATGGCTTATAAGCTCTCTGGCAACTAAGGCTGTTTTTCTGTTTGGTCTGTCTGCTGTAGGATTGTCCAAAAACATGCACACAGTCCAAGTGCCAATGGTGAGCAGTATCAACTTGCTTAGAGTGGGAATGCATCCAAGAGGTCTTGTTACGGGAAGGCAGATGGAAGGTTGTGCGGGTGATGAAGAGGTTGTGTGCTGCACAGGTCTTCATTTAGAGTTACTGTTACACTTGCCCACTCCATGCCTCCCAATGACTCCCTGCCAGATTGCAGAGTCACTTTCTACCCTTGCATTGAAATTGCCAAGCAAGATCAGCTTGTCACTACTGCTCACTGCTGTTAGTAGGGCGTTTAGCTGTATGTAGAACTTGTCTTTCATCTCGTCTGTTGTTGACTATGGGGGCATAGGAACTGCTCAAGGTGGTTTGATTTCTGTTCTGTAGCAGAAACTGTAATGTCATAAGGCAATTGCTCACACCCTTGGATAGTCTAGCAAGTTTCCGAACAAAGCGACTCCTGATGGCGAATCCAACTCCAGCATCATGACACTCATCACTGCTGTGATCGCTCCAGAAAAAAGTGTATCCACCTCCAGTTTCAGTCAACTGACCTACGTTGGCAAGATGAGTTTCACTCAGGGCTGCAATGTCAAAGTTGTATCTTGCAAGCTCTTTGGCAACTAAGGCTGTTTTTCTGTTTGGTCTGTCTGCTGTAGGATTGTCCAAAAAGATGCACACATCCAAGTGCCAATGGTGAGCGGTATCAACTTGTGTTTTATTTTGTTTGTTTGACTGCAGGAAGGGATCCCCACCAGCCACGGTAAATTGGCCAGGGTTTAGTGAAGCAGACAATGTTTAGGGCACCTTTTCTAGCCCCTTCCTCATTCTACAGAGATGAGCAGTGTGTTCATGAAGAGGACTGCTCAGCCACCCAGGTAGACGCCGAGTTCCATTGCTGCTTCAGTCAGCGGAAGACAACCATTAGACCTGAGCTGCCCGTGCGTAGGTCCATTACTATAGCTCCCAGTGTATTCACACCTGCTGCTTCACCACTCACCCAAAGGTTGAGCAGGATGATGTTAATGATGATGGTGGTGTCTAAACTTGATTTGGATTAAAGTGAAGGAGTTGTGCAGCATCAGCCTCACTCTCTCTTCCCAATTCTCAACTGGATTCAGTGGCAAGACAAGAGTCAAGATGGCTGAAGATGGGACTAGGATCAGTGGATGACCAGGACATCTTCTGTATCTCGTTCTGCTCTTCGCGGTCCATGACGCTTAGAGATTACCTTCTTGACTGTTGGACCTTCCATTGGTCTTGTCCGCTCTATCCGCCAGAGTCTGTCTTCACATGCTGGGATAGACACTCCCTATCTCACCGAGGATTGACACCCGTCAACTACCCCTCCTTGACACCCTATACAACCTGAGAAAAATATGAGTTGGGTGAAAAGCATCTCAGCATTCATTGAAAGAAGAACATTTGCAACTATGCCAGTCCCAAACAAGAAACCTTTGTGTGTCAAGCTATTGTGTGCCATCAGTGGTTTACACTTCTATAAAGATATTGCTGGGGTTAAAGAATAGTGTGAATTTGAAGCATTTTCTTGAGTTTGTATTGAGATCTTTTGTTTGGTCCATTTTCCTTGTTTAAAAAACATTTTGTGCTTTTTGTGAAAGTTTATCAACAGACTCCTATGAATTTATTCAGTAACTTCCCTCCACAATTTCAAAAAGAAAACATTAAGCCGGGTTTCTCTGCGGGATCTGACTTGTCCTCTATTAATATCATCTAGGATGGTAACATCAGCCTTTACATCGCCGGTGGACTTCACGGCAAAATCGTTAGTAATGGCATGAGAATTTGAAATTTAATCTTATAGAAATATCTGGTCAGGTAAGGAATTTTGAATATACGTCTCACTTGTTTATTGGTGCTTTGAAAGTCAGCTTAGTACGAGATACAGTCACAACACATCTCTAATCTACCGACTGATATCAGAACCGTTAGTGCAACTGCACTCTACAGAAAATGATCGATCAAGGTAGGAGACGTCTCGGTGGTGGAATTCATTAACCGGTGGTGGACGGAACAAGATTCAGATCAACGAAACCCGCAGACGAATCAAATGGCCTGGGCATCGCTGCTACGGATTCCTGGTTAGGATCAACACATCTGGTACTGAGTGTATTAACAGGGAGCCATTTGAACTTCTGAAGTTGAAGGGCAGTGTTGCAAACTGTAGGGTTAATAGATGCAGAAAATTAAATTACTATTTTTGACACTGGGGCAGCTTGTTTCCAGGTTGTGCTCAACTAAAACAGTGGTGTTACTGACGGAGCGCAGAATCTGCAGATTCCTGTCGCCAGAATGTCAAAATATTCCCTCAAATAGTTAGACAATTATTACAGTTGGATAAAAAAAAACACGAAGGAGACTAATAGCATCTTTTTGCGAGCAGATTTAATGTGGATTTGTGGTAACATTTCTTTATATAGGAGAATGGAATGTGAAACTGACATAAAACAGGCTTGTTCCCATCCCACTCCCAACCTGTTTCGAACTTGAACCCGAGAGATCCGCGTCTTTCTCTCTAATTAAAACAACTGAAAACAAAGCATCAGACAGCAATTATCAATTTAAGGACTTAACGATGCTTATAAAGTGCAGTCTTTCATGCAGCTATTTTTCTACCCACGCAATATCCAAATAAAATCAAATAGTTTCGGATATTAAGCGAAAGTGAATTGCCGAGGCTGGAGGAGGGCTTCACTAAAGCAGAGTTGTACAATAATGGAATCAAATACACAGCAACAAAGACAAACCAAGTATCTTGTTCATGTAGCACATTATTGCAGTTAATAAAACTCCGATTGGGGTGAAAGAGAATGCAGCGATTGTGAGAATCGCCTCAGTGATCTACCTCGACAAGATTGGCTCAGTTTGATTTCGAAACTACAGCCGATTAAAATCTGACGAAAACCTCTCAATCTTGTTGATCAAAACTGTTTTATGGTTATAGCAGTTTAAGCTTTGGGGTACTTACAAAAAAAGACGCAAATCCTCCCAATCCGCATCTAAAATCCAACAAAGTATAAACTCCAGAATTTCGGGATTTCTTAATCATTTAACCCACTAGACAATTTCAGCCAAAACACATTTTCCAACGGCAGTTTAGCACTGTATACCGTATATTAAGAGGTGTATTGTATGTGTCCTCCCTTAATTCTAAATCACTACTATTCTTACTGTCCTTTTCACAACTTTAAACATAGCCTTGGATTGACACTACACTTTGTGATATCTTCACTATAAATTTACTCATTCATTCTTGTCGCTTGGTCTTCAAACTAAACCCAAACCACGCTCCTGCTGCTAATACGAGTCCGATATAAAGTCCAGGCGTATTTCCCACTGACCATGTCCAAGAAATTTGCACAAGAGATCACTCTAACGATAATCCATTCAAACCAGTTACTTCTGTTGTGCTATTCTCTACGTGTAACACAACCATTCATTCTCCAATTTGTGTGTGGCTTGATTCCCAGTGTCATTGAATTAAATGATCCACTGGTCGATGGTTTCCAAGTTTACACATTAACAAGCAGTCGTTGACAAGCAGAGTAAATCAATGGTAAAATGGAAGATTGAAACATCTTACCGTTCAGCTGACCAAGCACAAACAAATAGGGAAGTATCATCACGGTGTGGGTGCGAGCCAGGAGCCGGGAGTGATGCGCTTGAGTTTGCATGTGTGTGTCCCAGTTCATATCTCTCCGTGCTTCAAATAAAGCTGGAGTCCACGATCCGCGCAAGCGCCACTCCAGGAACTGTGCAAAGGCTGCAAGTAACGAGCACTTCATTTATTACCAAGTATTATGTAACCTGACCACTTTAAAAGAAAGCTCCACCTCTAACCATTCAGCCAGCAGTGTTAGTTTGGGTTATGGATTGCAGGGCAAGGAGGGAGCGGGCCGTTTCCCATCTATCACTACAAGAACGCGCAGCACTATGCCCACAAAGAAACTCTCAAGAAGCCAAAAAGCTATTAGTTTGCAATTGACAAATTCTGTTAGCATCCACTTGGAAGGGTCTCGCTGCTCGTACAGGATATTAGCACCTTTATCATTGAGTGAACTGTCATCAGGTGAACTGATTTGTAAGGAATCTCAATCATGAACCCGGGACTTGCATCGTTATTATAGTTAGAGCGTGAGTGTCCTCCAAAAAATATACATATAATTTTGACATCAATTTTATTACAAACAGTAATTTGTCCTTCAATGCGAGGTCGACCTTTCCAGACCTATTTCAAACAAAGAATGACACGTTAAGTCCACAGCCTGGTTTGCTGGATGTTGCATCCCTTGTGACCTTCCTTGCCAATCAAAAATCTGTCCACCTCAGCTTTGAATATATTCAGTGACTCAACCTCCACTCATCTGAGGAACAGAATTCCAAAGATTAATCACCCTCCAGGAGAAGAAATCCCTCTTGTCTCTGCCTTAAACTGTGCCCCCTAGTTCTAAGTTACCCAACAGGAGGAAACATCCTCTCAGCATCTCTATCAAGAGATTGTTTACTTTAGGATATTGAATTCGATAATCAGCCATGGTCAAAATGAATGGCAGAGCCAAATGGGTCTTGCTTCCAGCTTCTATGTTTCATCCATTTAGTTGGGAGTAGTAGTGGGTTTGGAAGGTGCTGCCAAAAGAACTTTGGTGAGTTCCTGCAGTGCATCTGGCAGATGTTACACATGGCTGTCATTGTTTGTCTATGGTAGTGGGATTGAATGTTTGTGGAAGGGGTAGCAATTCAGCAGACTACTTTGTCCTTACTGAAGACATGACAGTATAAGATTTAGTGAGTTGTGTTATCCTTCCAAATCTGTAGAGAAGTGTAACAATAAAGCTGAGGTGAACGAGTAGTGAAATAAAATTAATCTTTTCTTGTTTAATAAATGTTGTATTCTTTTGTTAAAAAATAATCAGCAAGCCTGTGACTCCTCTGTTCATCCACATCTCCAAACAAATAAATAAAAATTAAGATCTATGAAGCCAGTGTACACTCTGGGGTGTGACTGTCTATTAGCAACAACCCATTAGCAACAACAGCTGGGATTTTAACAATTTTAAAAAGTATTTTAAAAGTTGTGGAAGACTGCCACATTTTGAAGTTTCTACCTATTCAATATAAAAGGGGTTTTAGGACTATTCATGTTATTACGTTGCTATAAATTTAATTTGGATCCAAAGTGGTCAACAGTTAGGCTAATTTTCCATCTGGGATGTTAAAACCACTAGTTGAAGTGCCAGGTGTTGGAGTCACTAAAGTTATATTTCTCACACTTGATACATTGAAGGGGAGCACGGTGGCATGATGGTTAGCACTGCTGTCTCACAGCACCAGGGCATGGGTTCAATTATGGCCTCAGGAACTTTCTGGGTGGAGTTTAAACATTCTCCCCATGTCTGCATGGGTTTCCTCTGTGTTCCCGTTTCCTCCCACAGCCCAAAGATGTGTGGGTTAGGTTGATTAGCCATGTTAAATTACACCTTAGTGTCAGGGAGACTAGCAGGGTAATTAAGTAGGATTATGGGAAATGTGCTTGTATAGGATTGTTGTCAATGCAGACTTAATGGGCTGAATGGCCGCCTTCTGCACTGTAGAGATTCTATGATTCTAAGTTCACTGATCACAGAAATTTGATAGAAGGAAGGCTGAAACATTTCCTTTCTTAGCACCAATGTCACATCCTGCCTTTGCCAGGTGCGAGATCATGGCGAGAAATTAAGTCAAGAACAAACAAGTTACATTTGTCAATAAATGTCTATGAATAACTTGTTTTGTTGGCCACAGGCTATCATGAATGAGGAAATGTGGGCCTTATATAGCAATGCCTTTCATAGCCTCAGGCCCTTTCAATGTGTTCTACAGTAAATTAAGTACTTTGGAAGGGTAGTTAGTGTTATATTGGAAGAAATGTGGTAAGTCCTCATTAAAATACATGATGATAATGGCCAGATAATCTTTTTAAAAAATGGTATTTGTTATAGAATGACTATTAGCTTTGATAATACTTTGTCAAAATAGTGGCATAGGATCCCAATAATATTCACCAAGAGACCAGACAGCCTCAATTTAATTTAAATAAAAGCAAAATACTATGGATGTTGAAGATATGAAATAAAACAGAAAGTTCTGGAAAAACTCAGCAGGTTCAGCAGCACCTGAGCAGAGAAAAATAGTGTTTACGTCAGAAAAGAAAGACAGAAATTTATTGGATTTTATGCTGTTGAAAATGGGAGAAAGTCAGGAGAACAAAACAGAATGTCAGAGATAGGTCAGAGAGCAGGGAAGTTGAAAAGACAAAGATGATTTGGAAAAAAAGGACAAAGGGAATGATAATAGTAAAGAAATAAAACATTGGCCCAGAGTAGGTTTTAATAGCAGAATAATGGTTACTTTTGACTGAAAGCAAAGAACAAGATACAAGCTGGCACTTGAGGGAACATAAAATTAAAATAGAGATGGAGTTCATGATCTGAAGTTGTTTGAACTCAGTGTTAAGTACAGAAAGCTCTAAAGTATGGTAATATATTTCCAAGTCAGGATGGTGAGTGAGTTAGACCATGGATCATAAGACCATAAGATATAGGAGCAGAATTAGGGCACTCAGTTCATCAAGTCCGCTCTGTCATTCAATTATGGCTGATATTTTTCTCATCTCCTTTCTCCTGCCTTTTGCCCATAACTTCTGATCCCCTTATTAATCAAGAACTTATCTATCTCTGTCTTAAATATACTCATAACCTGACCTCCACAGTCTACAGCGGCAAAGAGTTCCACAGATTCACCACTGTCTGGTTGAAGAAATTCCTCCTTGTCTCTGTTTTAAAGGACCATCCTTTAGTCTGAGCTTGTGACTTGGAGGGGAATTTCCAACTGGTGATATTCCTAGGTATCTGCTGTGTTTGTCTAGCTCAATGGAAGTGGCCATGGGTTTGGAAGGTATTCTCTCAGGAGGCTTAGTGAGTTTTGGCAATGCATCTGGAGATGGTGCACACTTTTGCCACTGTTCATTGGTGGTGGAAGAATTGTAAGTTTGTGGAATGGGTGGCAATCAGGTGAGCTGCTTTGTTTTGAATGATGTTAATTTTCTTGAGTATTGTAGAAGCTGCACTCACCCAGGCATTGGAGCATATTCCATCACAGCCTGACTTGTGTCTTGTTGAATGTGAGCAGGCTTTGGGAAGTCAGAAGGTGAATTAACCACCGCAGTATTCCTAGCTTCTGATTGCTGTGGCAATCACGGTATTTACATGGCTAATTTATATAGCTAACCCAGTTCATTTTCTGATCAATTGTAACTTCCAGGGTGATGACACTGGAGGGATTCATCAATGGTAATACTATTGAATGTCAAGCAGCAAAAACCTTTCTTTTCTACTTTGAGATACTCCTTTAGACGGCATGGTGGCACAGTGATTAGCACTGCTGCTTCATAGCACCAGGAGCCAAATTCAATTCTGGCCTTGAGATGACTGTCTATGTCAAATTTGCATATTCTCCCCTTGTCTGCATCGATTTCCTCCAGATGCTCTGGATTCCACAAAGATGTGTAAAATAGATAGATTGGTCCTGATAAAATTGCCTTTTTGTGTCCAAAGATTTGTAGGTTGATGGATTAAATGTGTGGGGTTACGGGCAAACGGCCTGGCTAAGATGCTCTGTCCGAGAGTCGGTGTAGACTTGATGGCCTCCTTCTGCACTGTAGGGAATCTCTGATTAAAACCAACACTTTTGAGCATGTGCCTTAATAAGACATTTTATTACAGCAAAGGCACTATGTAAAAGCAACTTATTATATTTGAGTGAGTAAATGGAAAGATCTTCCTAGAACTCTCATTAGATAATAGATTTGACTAATCACAATCCAGGCAATGCATGTGGTTCCACAACACAAATTTTCTATTTTTACATTAAATGAGAAGCTGGTGAAAGTCAGAAAGTTGACAGTAACAGACGGCTTATGCTGTGCCTTAACTATACTGAGGTTGTTTGAAATTGGTTTTATTGATTTGGTTTAATGTGTAGTTGATACAAAGAAAATCTATCTTTTAGATAGTGCTGTGAATCATATAATATAAATTAGCCTAATAGTAGGATCTAGATCAATGACAATAGATATCTGTAAAATGTGATAATTGATAAAAGATGGCACATTGATAAGTAAATTGGATGTTTGCATAGTGTAATGCCTGCTGTTCACATGTACCTAGGCTTGAAACTAATCCAGATTGATGAAGAGACTACCTCCTCACTTTGTTTTTTTTTTAATTCATTTGTGGGACATGGGCTTCACTGGCCATCCCTTGTTGCCTTTGGAGGGCAGTTGAGAGTTAACCACATTGCTGTGGCTCTGGAATAACATATAAACCATAGTAGGATTAATGGCAGATTTACTTCCCAAAAGGATATTAGTGAACCAGATGGTATTTTTCCTTCAATTATAGAATCATAGAATCATAGAAATCCTACAGTACAGAAAGAGCCATTTGATCCATGAAGTCTGCACTGACCACATCCCACCCATGCCCTGCCCCAATACCCTGACATACTTACCCATTAATCACTCTAACCTATGCCTCTCAGAACACTAAGGGGCATTTCTTTTAAGCATGGCATTGACAATGGTTTCATGGTCATCATTAGATTCTTAATTCCAGATATATTTTATTGAATTCAAGTTGCACCATCTGCAGTGATGTGATTCAAACCCAGGTCCTCAGAACATTAGCTGTGTTTCTGGGTTAATACAGTTTTACAGGAAATGCAATTCAGACAGATTCAACACAGTTGTACCGGCACAATAGTGAACGCTATGATAAATTGGCTCTGCCTGCAGAAAAAGATGGTGTTACAAACAAAACTGTCATAAAAGCCATATGTACAAGCCACTTGTATTTCATTGCCGTTATATTGGATCTTGCTGTATTTGAAAAAGCTGACACATTTGCCTATAAAACAAGTGACTACTCTGCAAAAGCAATTAAGTTGTGAATTGCTTTTGGAATGTCCTGGGGATATAATAGTCATAATATAAATGCAAATGTCATTCTACTGTTTAGAGCATTAGAGAAATACTGAAAAACATGCATTAATGTACCACAAGAAAAGACTCACATTTATATTTGCTTCAGTTCTGTATTATAGTTGTGCAGTTTTCACCCATATCTTACAATATTTTTCATCTCAGAGGAAAAGATTGTTCATCTTCAGGAAAGTAAAATTTGGTGCCTTTTCTCACATAGTAAAGAAGTGAGTCCAATGGAAACCATAATAAAATGACAAATTGTGTTCAGAAATAGAGATAGTTAAAGAATTTATATTTGATGCTTGGGTGCTAGGAATAAGACATAAGATTAGGTTTAAGCTGTATTTCTGTTTGTGTGCCTATATGTTTTGATTTCATTTTAAACTTTGCCTACATTGTAATTGATATTTTTGACACAAAAGTAATTACAGGCTTACCAGAGACCCACATTGAAAAGCAGAAGCATTCAGCTGGAACCAGGTAACCCAAAAGCAAGAAGCTTTCCATAGAATCTGTCAATATTGACAGGACAAAACTGAGGAACAGAAAGCAAGTCCCAGAAGCTAAAGAACAATCAGAAATCAAGGAATGAGACCAAAGAGACTTGCAGAAAGTTAAAGAATAAAGGACTGGAATCTGAATTGTTCCATGAAGTTAAGTAAAGGGACAGAGAAAGGCTCCTAGTTAAAGGCAGGTCTGCAAGTTGCAGCCTATAACATTCTAAATATCTATAACAGTCCAAAAAATATCAACAGGATGAAAATAAGATAAAGGAGCATTAATCAATCTTGGAAAATTAGGAATTGTGCAACAATTTTCTCAGTTTATCTCAACAATGTAGCCATAGGCTATATTTGGCAATTAAGGAAATTGCCTGATGTTGCCAATCTTCTGCTTCTGCTTGTAAAGATGATAAGCAACCCAAATCAGTGTTATTAACCATGTCAAAATTGTAGTCCTGGGCACATACATTGCTCTGTATAAATATAAAACCAATTAAGTTATGCATAATTTAATTTACCATTTATACAAGTTTCAGTATTTTCTTTTGGCTTTGGTAGCTGGCTGAGACTTTTCAACAAAGTTCTTTGCTTTTCATTGCCTGATTAGCAAAACTGTTCTGTTTTAATCATCACGCGATGAGATGGATTTACTCCACTTCTCAAAGACTAAAGTGTTTGACTCAAACTCCAATATAGAACCAACAAATCTGAGGTAATGGTCTCATTTGGTCTTTACACTGCTAATCTTGAATGATTTCTATAAGAAATGTCTCACCCCTGAAAAACTCACATCTCAGTCACCTACAAATTACCAGGAAAGACTGGAGCCCAACCTAAGGTACAGCTGACAGGCAAGATAGGTTAAAGATTTTGTGGTTAGTTCTGAAACTGAAAAACACAATCCTCAATATACCCAGCACTGTTCAATTGTAATATAGTCATAAATTTGCTTCTGTAAATGCCATGACAGCATAGTAAGAAGTAAGAATGAATGGACAAAGGTGATACTTTGGCGCTGCTTATACCAAAAGATTTTCATAGTAACTCCATTACAGTGTTAATGTAAGCCTACTTGTGATACTAATAAAGAAACTTAAGCTTATTTTTAATGACAAACTTAATTAGCATTTATGCATAATTTTGTACCAATATCCACAAGATTAGCATTGAGTCTTTCCAAGTTAATGATATAAAGGGAGCGATGTTATGAGAAAAATTCTAAATGCCCAGAGTTTCAGATCCATGTTGTGGGTGAGTCTTTATTCCGAATCTTTTGGACTTAGATTATAAAAATTGGACAAGACTGTTTTCAGCTGGCCTCAATCAATTATCCCCCCTGCCCCCTTACCTGTCTCCCCAGCTGTCACAGGGGCCTGTTGCTGATTATGAGCTTCCCAATGCCCAGAAATATTGCCTCCTCTTCACCCCACCACTCAGATTAATTGTGCCCCCTTCCCTCTCCGACCGCCTGCAGAATGTCCAGCAGGGCCTCCCTCCATCCCCAACCAATCGCCTGCAGAGTGGTAGCAAGCTCTACTCCCTCCGCCACCAATCACCTGCAGAGTGATAGAAGGGCCCTTCCTCCCTACCCAGCCTGTCCTAGTCCTAGCTTGGCCCTGCCTCTAAGGCCCTGCCCCTTAATGCCCCACCTCTTGGCACTGCCAGGCTGACAATGCCCAATGGGCATCCCTTTGCCCTTGCATTCTCCAGAGTTCTGATTGGCCTTCACTTCTACTGGCAAGGCCAACACAACTGTTTCCCATTTGTAGGTGCAAGTGTTCTCTTTTCTAGAGAGAACCTCTCCTGGCAAGGATGCAAAGACAATTGAGCCCAAATGGCTGCGTTCTGGCTTGCTAATCATGTGTAAATGATGTTTTGCATAAATTTAAATAAAATATTAAACTTCTTGCCAGAAATGGTTGAGTGGCTGATTGTACCAAATATCCAGTGCAAGTAAGATCGCGAGAGGCAAGAAATCAGGCATAAACCTGATTCCTTGGTTTCCTCGCAATTTTATCTTCTTGTTCTGTCCAGGGCAGGTGAGTCAGTAAAATTGTGACATAATGTTGTTAGTGAGGAGATTTCAGGATTTTAACCCAGTAACAATGAACTGACGGTGCTATAGTTTCAAGTTAAGAGGATGCATAACTTAGAGGGGAATTTTCAGATAGCCGTATTCCCAAGTATCTGCTGCCTTGTCTTCCTAGTTACCGGCAGGTTCAATTCCCATACCAGCTGAAATTCTTCATGAAGGCCTACCTTCTTAACTTTGCCCCTTGTCTGAGGTGTGGTGATCCTCAAGTTAAATCATCACCAGTCAGTCCTTTTAATCACTGAGGATAATTTATCTTACTTGATATTAGAGGATGTGGGTTAGCAAGTTCTTTTGAAGGATTGATGGGTTACTGCAATATAACCAGTAGAAACTACACACAGCAGTCACTGTGTGCTATTGGTGGAGAGAATGAATGCTTAAAATGGTGAATGGGGTGCTGATAAAGCAGGCTGCTTTATCCTGGATGGCTTTGAACCTCTTGAGTGTTGTTAAATTGCTGTCAAACAGATAAGTGGAAGGTGTTGCACAGTATACCTGAGTTGTTCCTTGTAGGTTGTGGACAGGATTTCAGAAGTCAGGAAATGAGTTATTCACCACAGAATTCCCAGCATCTCAGCTGCTGTTGTAGTCACAATATTTATATGCTTGATCAATGTGACTCCGAGGAACTTGATGTGTTTTTCAGTGGTGGTAATGATGCTAAATATCAAGAGAAGATGATTAAATTCTCTGCTGTTGGGGATGGTTATTGGATGGTGTTTGTGTTGTACAATGTTGCTTGCCACTTGCCAGCCTAAGCCTGGATATTGTCCAGATCTTGCTGTCTTGAAGTTGATGTCAGACACAACTATTGGGTCCATGATAGGGTCTTGATTCTTTGTGCCTTGATTCTTTATTATTGAGACAAATTTGTCGCAGGATGTGTGTCTAGTTGCAATTCTTCACAGATTGCATTGTTTGGTTACAGTGGCAGGTGGACACACTGCAAAGCATACAGGAGGCAGACAATGTGATAAACATAGTTACATCACATGTTCAGACAGGTACATAGGTGACCACCAGGAGATGCAGCTAGGTAGTGCAGAAGTTTCCTGTAATTATTCCCCTTTTATCATCTTGAATACTGCCCGGGGGAGAGCCTGTCAGGGAAAGATACCAGCAGCAGCCAGGCCTGTTGCACCAAACATGCTTCTGCAGTCAAGCTGTGACAAATTTATCAGGGAGACTAGATTGCTCCCTAATTTCTCTAGCATAACATCTAGCAGGAGGAGCATACCACTGCCCTAGCTGCCATACTGCCCTTATACAGGTAAAAAGATAAAAGAACCTCAACTCATTTCTCCATTGCTTGTGGTCTTCCCACCAACTTTTTTTATTTGTTTGAGGAGGAGGTAGGATGGGCAACACTGAAGTAGTGTTTGGGTTTAACTGTCCCTTCATAGCAGCTCCTCCACAAACCACCTTTTGGTTGCAGTGACAGCACCTATGCTAGTGAGAGTAGGGATAGGAAGATTAGACAGATGAATGAGTGGATTGAGAGCTGATGCAAGGGGCAGGGATTTAGATTTTTGGATCATTGGGTCTTTTCTGGGGAAGGGCTTACCTGTTTAAGAGGGCCAGGTTACACCTGAACTGGAGGGGGACTAATATCCTGGCGGGGAGATTTGCTAGAGCCACTCAGGAGGGTTTAAACTAGTTTGGCAGGAGGGTAGGATCCAAAGCAGTAGGAAGACAGAAGAGAAGATTGAGGACAGCCCAGAAGATAAAGAGAGCCCATTAAGTAAAAAAGGCAGTGTCAGTAATCCTAGTACCAGACAGATCAGGAAAAAGCAGACAGAGAGCAAGGGAAGTCCAGATTAAACTACATTTATTTCAATGCAAGAGGCCTGATGGGCAAGGCAGATGAACTCAGGGGATGGATGGGTATGTGGGACTGAGATATTATAACAATTACTGAAACATGGCTAAGGAAGGGACACAACTGGCAGCTCAATGTTCCAGGGTACCAATGCTATAAGGAAGATAGAACAGGAAGTTAAAGAGAAGAGGGAGTTGCACATTTGATTAGGGAAAGCATCACGGCTGTACTGAGGGGGGATATATCCGAGGATTCGGCTGCTGAGTCTATATCGGTAGAACTGAAATAAGAAGGAGGAAAACACTTTGATAGAGTTGTCTATAGGCTCCCAAATAGTTGGCGGGAAATTGAGGGGCAAATATGTAAGGAGATTACAGATAGCTCTAAGAGAAACAGGGTGTAGTAGTTAGAGATTTTTATTTTCTCAACATTGACTGGGACAGCCTTAGTATCAGAGGCTTGGATAGAGTGAAATTTGTTGAGTGTATTCAGGATGAATTTCTCATTCAGTCTGTGGATGCCTCAGCTAGAGAGGGGGCAAAACTTACCTCCTCTTGGGAAATAAGGAAGGGCAGGTGACAGAAGTGATAGCGAGGGATCCCTTTGGGACCAGTGACCATAATTCTATTAGTTTTAAGATAGCTTTGGAAAATGATAGATCTGGTCCAAAAGTTAAAATTCTAAATTGGGCCAAAGCCAATTTTGATGATATCAGGCAGAAATCTTCAAAAGTTAATTAGGGAAGTCTGTGGGAAGGCAAAGCGATGTCTGGTAAGTGGGAGGTTTTCAGAAGTTTGTTAACCAGGGTTCAAGGTAAGCACAATCCTCTTAGAGTAAAGAGCAAGGTTGGCAGAAGTAGGGGACCGTGGATGACTCAGGATATTGACGCACTGGTCAAGAAGAAGAAAGAGGCACATGACATGCATTGGCAGTAGGGATCAAGTGAATCCTTTGAAGAGTATACAGGGTATAAGAGTAGAGTTAAGAGAGAAATTAGGAGGGCAAAAATGGGACACAAGATTGTTTTGCAGATAAGGCAAAGGAGAATCCAAAGAAGGGCAAACAGTAACAAGTGAGAGAGTAGAGCCTCTTAAGGATCAACAATATCATTCATCTATGGATCCACAAGAGATGGGTGAGATCCTAAATGCATATTTCTCATCAATATTTACTGTTGAGAAAAACATAGATGATAGGGAACTTGGGGAAATAAATAGTGATGCCTTGAGGCATCTGTATATATTAGAGAGAAAGGTGCTGGAAGTCTTAAAGCACACTAAAGTAGATAAATCCCTGGGACCTAATGAAGTATATCCCAGGACATTGTGGGAAGCCAGGAAGGAAATTGCAGGTCCCCTAGCTGAGACTTTTGAATCATTAGTAGTCATGAGTGAGGTGCCTGAAAATTGGAGAATGGCAAATGTTGTGCTTTTGTTTAAGAAGGACTGCAGAGAAAAGCCTGTGAACTCCAAGCCAGTGAGCCTCACATCTGTAGTGGGTAAGTTGTTGGAAGGTACTTTGAGAGACAGGATCTATAGTTATTTAGAAACGCAAAGACTGATTAGGGACAGTTAGCACAGCTTTGAGTGGAAAGTCATGTCTCTCAAATTTGATTGAGTTTTTTGAAGGGGTAACCAAGAAAGTAGATGAGGGCAGTGCAGTTGATGTTGTCAACATGGACTTTTGCAAGGCCTTTGATAAAGCACCGCATAGTAGGTTGTTGTATAAGATTAAGTCTCATGTGATGCAGAGTGAGGTAGATAAATGGATACAAAATTGGCTTCTAGCCAGAAGCCGGAGGGTGGTTGTAGAGCGTTGTTTTTCAAACTGTAGTCCTGTGATCAGCAGTGTGTTTCAAGGATCAGTACTAAGTCCACTATTATTTGTCATTTATATTAATGATTTGAATGAGAATTTAGGAGGCATAGTTAGTAAGTTTGCAGATGATACCAAGATTGGTAGCATAGTTGACAGTGAAGAGAGTTATCTCTGATTGCAATGGATCTTGATCAATGGGGCCAATGGGCTGAATGGCTAGTGGAGTTTAATTTAGACAAATGCGAGGTGATGCATTTTGGTAGATTGAACCAGGACAGGACTTACTCAGTTAAAGGTAGGGCTTGGGGAGAGTTACAGAACAAAGGGATCTAGGGGTACATATTCATAACTCCTTGAAAGTGGAGTCACAGGTGGAGAGAGTAGTGAAGAAGGCATTCGGCGTGCTTGGTTTCATTAGTCAAAACATTGAATACAGGAGTAGGGACATCTTATTGAGGTTGTACAAAACATTGGTAAGGCCACACTTGGAATATTGTGTACAGTTCTGGTCACCCTATTATAGAAAGGATATTATTAAACTAGAAAGTGTGCAGAAAAGATTTACTAGGATGCTACTGGACTTCATGTTTTGAGTTATAAGGAGAGGCTGGATAGACTGGGACTTTTTCTCTGGAGCATAGGAGGCTGAGAGGTTATCTTATCGAGATCTGTAAAATAATGAGCAGCACAGATCAACTAGATAGCCAATATCTTTTCCCAAAGATAGGGGAGTCTAAAACTAGAGGGCGCAGGTTTAAGATGAGAGGGGAGAGATACAATAGTATCTAGAGAGTGGTGCATGTCTGGAACAAGCTGTCAATTGTACCCGCCTCTACCGTTTTTAATGGTAGAGACGGATACAATTTTATCTTTGAAAAAGCATTTAGACAGTTACATGGTTAAGTTGGGTATAGAAGGATATGGACTAAATGCAGCAATTGGGATTAGCTTAGGGGTTTAAAACAAAAGGGCAGCATGGAGGAGTTGGGCCGAAGCTGTAAACCTCTATGACTTTATGACTCAGAAACAGAAATCATTAAGGTTTGTACATGATATCCAATCAGGTGTAATGACACATGTTTCCTGCAAAAGTCTATCATTCCCCACTACCTAACACCCCAGAGGCATCTCAGAATGGTTGCTGTAGGACAAGAGAGATTGCTTTTAGATTTAGCTCATGGCACCACCCCCAACTACCTCAACACATCTCAGCAATGAAGATAAACAACTTATTTGAATTATGGATGGTCTAATTGTCCATATTTGTATCTGCAAAAAGGACAGGATTGGAGAGGAGCAGCTTGGAGAATTTGAAGGAAGAGCAATAACGACAGAAAATGCTGCAAAAACAAAAGATCTGGCAGCATCTGTAGAAAGGGAAATACAGGGCAGGATTTTCCAGCTGTGCATCCCCCAAGACTCGAAAATTCCCACCTGAGGCCAACAGATTTTTAAATTGCTAAATTTTTTGTTCTGCCTGCTACAATTCCTGTGGTGGACAGTACGGGAAAATTCTATCCAGAGTTAATATTTGTGTTCAATATCATACTTCCGTCAAAAAGAACAGCCATATTGGATTTGGAATATTAACTCTGTATCTCTCTCCATGTTGCCAAGCCAGTTTTTCCTGGTGCTAAGTTAGTACTATCATTTCAATATTAATTCGGCACCTGCTCCAGGAATGGAAATTCCTGCCCAATGTCAACATGGTTTGCCAAATTTTCTGTCTCACCTGCAATGATCGCTGTGGCAAGTGTGATTGGAAAATTTACTCCTATGTGTAGGTTAGAGGAATTAGTAGGGTAAATGGGTGGGGTTACAAGGATGGGGCAGTGGGATGGGGCTTGGTAAAATGCTTTGTCAGGAGTGGAATCTTCCATCCACACTTGCCCCAAGACCAGAAAATCATACCCAAAGTCAATGAACTTTTGCATGGTCGTGTCCTGCCTGCTATGATTCCTGTGGCAGCAAGACAAGAAAATTCCACATGGGGAGTCAGTGCAGACCCGATGCACTGAATGGCCTTCTTCTGCACTGCAGGGATTCTATTCTATGTTTGTAATAAGAAGTATTTCAAAAGAATTGAATGCAATTATTGCGATACATAATGTTAACCATTGCTGTAATGTCATCATACCAAAAATTCAAATAAATTGTTACAATAGATTTCTATATTAATAAAATGCAAGCACTTTAATCTAATACGTTTATTGGAAATTGTTGATTGTAATTGAATTTGTAACCATTCTGTTTTAATTTAGTTCTTACTACAAATTCTCAAAGGTGGTTCATTTTATCTTTAAAGTAAGCTCTCGCATCTATAGCTGGTTGGAGTGGTGGAAAGCTACTTTTAGAGGTCTGAAGGAGTGGGTATGATAGCAGATTTTTTTGGGGGTTCTGATTTCTGATTAGCCTGACATTGAATATTAATTTATACTTAATGTTTGAGGGCCGCTTTAGCAGTATAATCAGTGGAACCAGACATTACACATGGCAAGCAATTTGCTCCACACATCATAGAACCCTATTTCAAAAGAATCACATATTTTAAAAGAGATTTATCAGCTGAAACAAGGATGTTGCACCGCTGCATAAACTGTTCTATATTCATGGCCATGATCTTAATAATTCCACACAAGCTCCCACCTTAAACTAAGGGACAGAAGACATAGGAAGGTGACTGATCATGCCTTCATCAATTTGTGATATGCCGCCAAAGTTAAATGTAGCTTTCCTAACCTATCTTCATTTTGTTTGCTTCTCATTAACTGAATTCAAGTGGTAATGAAATGAGAGCTCCTCAAAGAATACTAGAAAAAATTTTATATTTGGGGTACACCCAAAGTCATTGTGGATGTTAACATAATATAATGCTGGCTGGCCAATTGATGGACATCCAGCGTGAAATACACACTGTGAATGGCTGAGCGCTGCTAGTGAGGGTGGGCGCTGAGGAAAGGGAGGGTGGAGGCTGGCATTTCCAATATGTTCCTTTGAGGAGAACGCTGCTGCAGAACTGTCTGCTCTGAGACTGCGTTCAAAATTCTGCCCAGTGTTTAACCAAAGATCCATCTGAAGGGATTGCCAAATCTACTGTGATCAGAACTCTCTCAAATCAACAGTAGCAGGACCATTTCAAACTTCATCCTTTATATAAATGTGTTCCCTTTGACTTTTGTGTTGGTGAATATATGTGTGTGTTTGTGTTGAGATTTTTAAAAAGATATGGAGGGTGCAAATCATTACATTTCCAGATTATAAATGGTAAAATAGTTTTGCAACAAATTTAAAAATGTGTTTGTTTTGTGACAAATCAACAATTTTCAGTTTATTGAAAGAATCCTGGTTAAATTCTCCTTTACATTGGGTACAATCATAGAAAAGACAGACAATTGACCATGTTTGGTGAGTGAGTCAAACATTTATACTTAACATAGAAACATAGAAGATAGGAACAGGAAGAGGCCATTTGGCCTTTTGAACCTGCTCCACCATTCATTATGATCATGGCTGAGCATCCAAGTCAATAGCCTAATCCTGCTTTCTCCCCATAACCTTTGATCTCATTTGCCCCAAGTGCTATATCTAGCCACTTCTTGCAAACATTCAACGTTTTAGCATCAATTACTTGCTGAATGAATTCCATAGGCTTACTACTCCTTGGGTGAAGAAATGTCTCCTCATCTCCTTCCTATATGATCTACCTGAATCCTCAGACTGTAACTCTTGGTTCTGGATTCCCCGCCATCAGGAATATCCTCATTACATCTATCCTGTCTAGTCCTGTTAGAATTTTATAAGTGCCTATGAGATCTCCCCCTCATACGTCTGATCCTGTGAAAAATCTATAGAGAGTTGGGTTCCAAATAACTGTGCACTCCTCCTGCCCCAGTCATAACAACAGTGCTGTGAGTACAAGAGGCATAATATGTAGAGAGACACAGTGATTTGCACTGCTGCCTCACAGCACCATGGATCCAGATTCAATTCTTGGCTTGGGTGACTGTATGTATGGAGTCTGCATGTTCTCCCCATATCTGCATGGGTTTCATCTGTGTGCTCCAGTTGCCTTCCACAGTCTGAAAGATGCACTGGTTACATGCATTGGTCATGCTGAAAAAATTCTCTCTCTGTGTACCCAGACACCAGAGTGTGGCGAGTAGGGGATTTTCATAGTAACTTCATTGCAGTGTTAATGTAAGCATACTTATGACACTAATAAATAAACATATTACAAAATAAAATAAAAATATTAAAGAAGTAATGTTGTGAAGTGGCCCTGTATTGTGCTTTTTATTACTTTGGAGTTTTTAAATCAAAATGTAAGGCAAGCAAGCTAATTGTGAAACCTAAATGCTTATTTTATACCCATATTTCTGGGGATTTATGTGAAATCTTACTGCAGCACAGTTATTAAACTGTACTATGGAAACTCATTTACTCTATTCTTGATTGTCATAGTCAATCATGACTTAAAGGACAAAAAATGCAATCTAAAATCATTTTCTTTGCCATTTCTTGGTTTGTAAAATGTGAAACTTGCCAATTATGTTTGGTTAGTGTACCCAAGCTGCAGTTGGTGAAAAGTATATTCAATTATGATGAGAATTCCTTCTATTTTGAGAAGTGTAGGGAGTGCTGTCATATTCTAAAATAGTTATTGATTATAGTAACTAGAGTTGTTTATGGGAAACAAGTGCAGGGAATTTGGAAGGGAATGAACTGGACAAAAATTCAAGATGAGCTCCTCTGAAGGATAGTTTACACATTTTTGTCCTTGGCTCAAATTCAAAATCAGAAGCAAGAAAGGTAGAGGGAAACAGAAATATTCTGATTTGGAAAGGGTGGCAGAGTGGTTAGCACTGCTGGCTCACAGTACCAGTGACCTGTGTTCAGTTCCTGGCTTGGGTCACTGTCTGTTAACGTAATATAATGCTGGCTGGTCAATTGATGAGCAGCCAGCTGAAGCAGACACTGTGAATGGCTGAGTGCTGCCAAGGAGGATGGGTGCTGAAGAAAGGAAGGTGCAGGCTTGCATTTCCAACATTTTTCTTTGGGTAAATCGCTGTGCAGAGCTGGCTGCTCTGAAAATGTGTTGAAGATCCTGCCCACTGTTTAACCAAAGATCCATCAGAACGGATTACCAAACCTACTGTGTGGAGTTTACACATTCTCCCTGTGTCTGTGTGGGTTACTCTGGGTGTTCCAGTCTTCTCCACAGTCCAAAGATGTTCAGGTTACATGAATTGGCCATGTTGAATTGACCCAAACAAGTGGCGGAGTGTGGCGAATGGGGGATTTTCACAGCAACTTCGTTGCAGTGCGAATGTAAGCCTACCCACGACTAATAAATAAACTTAACTTTACTTTTACCTTAAATTGTAAGATGGAAAGAATGAAGATGAGATTTTCTCAAAAAGATTCTAAGTGGGCTGGGAGACTCAAGCAGAGCCTGTTTAACGGGCTTCCCACTGGGTACCATGGCCCCCATCAGTGTCTGGCAGCTGGAATCCCGGTGATGTCAGTGCCACACCACATGCATGGAGGTGCATAATTTATTCAAATTAGAATCTCCCTACAATTCCCATTTAACTAACAGGCTTGGGACTAAAGTCTCTGGGCTTACTAGCCTTTTCCTCACTACCTCCCCACTGTTTCCCCCCCCCGCCCCCAACAGCAGGGGCCAGGAGTGAAGGGGGCCATTGAGGCTTCCCCCCCCCCAAGAGGTTGGGGGTAAGGAGGTTGTCCCATAGACATTGCCATTTGCCAGCTTGGAGGGAATCAGGAGGACAGTGATGTGTGGTCATTGTGCTGACAGTTGGGTGCATATGCAATGACCTGCTCAGTGCTATCCTGTGAGCCGAGAAAATAGATCCTGCCTCCTAGCTTTTTAACAGGATTGAGGGCACTCTGCAATGCACAGAGTGTGGCAAATTAATTTTGAAACTCCCACTGAAAACAACAATGAGATTTACTCCAGTTTTTAAACTGAATTTGATACTTGGATTTTTTTGGGGGGAGAATTGTCCCTTATGTGTTGAAATCACAGAAAAACTGGAATATGTCACACTGTCTAATTCAGCAGGTGTTTGAAAATGAATCTCCCATCTCTCCAGACCCTCCTCCCCTCAGTCCCAAATCATACCACCTCCCCCATAACTGATAGGCTGACATAAGAACATAAGAAATAGGAGCAGGAGTAGGCCATCAAGCCCCTCGAGCCTGTCCCGCCATTCAATAAGATCATGGCTGATCTGAAGTGGATCAGTTTCACTTTCCCGCCTGCTCCCCATAACCCTTAACTCCCTTATTGATCAGAAAACTATCTACCCATTACTTAAACATATTCAAGAGGTAACCTTCACCACTTCAAAGGGCAGAGAATTCCAGAGATTCACTACCCTCTGAGAGAAGTTCCCCCTCAACTCCGTTCTAAACTGGCACCCCTCTCTTATTTTGAGGCTGTGCCCTCTAGTTCTGGTTTCCTTTCTAAGTGGAAAGAATCTCTCTGCCTCTACCCTATCTATTCCCTTCATTATCTTATATGTCTCTATAAGATCCCCCCCTCAGCCTTCTAAACTCCAACGAGTACAGGGCCAATCTACTCAATCTCTCCTCATAAGCTAACCCCCTCATCTCTGGTATCAACCTGGTGAACCTTCTCTGTACTTCCTCCAAGGTCAATATATCCTTTCGCAAATAAGAGGGACCAAAACTGCACACAGTACTCCAGTTGTGGCCTCACCAGTGCCTTGTATGGTTGCAGCAAAACCTCCCTGCCTTTATATTCTATCTCCCTCGCGATAAAGGCCAACATTCCATTCGCCTTCTTGATCACCTGCTGCACTTGCAGACTGAGTTTTTGCGATTCGTGCACAAGGAACCCCAGGTGCCTCTGCACAGTAGCATGCTGCAACTTTTCACCATTTAAATAATATTCCATCTACTATTATTTTTTCCAAAGAGATTAACTTCTCATCTGCCAACCCCCCATCCCAATGTCCAGCCCTGATCACTGCCCCTCCCACTTCCTCCTGTCACTGATCCGTTGGTAGAGTGGCAGTAGGAACTCCCATGCCCACAATCACCACTCCCCTGAGGCCCTGCCCCAATAGGCCCTGCCCCCTTTGCTCTACCCAATGCCCAGTAAGCAATGCAAGTGCCCCCTCGGCATTGGCACATTGCCCCTGGGCAATTCCATGGGCCCAGGCTGGCACTGCCAAGATGGCAATGCCTACGGGGCATTGCCACCCTTATCCCTGACCCCATGAAAGGCCTTGATTGCCCCCTCTTCAATCCAGCAAGGTCAGGTCAAATGAAGAACTATTGTCAACCCTGCTGGTGTGAAACACTCCTGGTGGAAAGGGAGAGGGTAGCGGGTTGGGAGACTTCAGTCCCAGGGCTGCTAATTCAGTGTAAATTATATTGAAATTAAAATTAGGATAAATTATACAGGTTCATGCTGGAAATCAGCAGGGAGTTGGAAATCCAGTACCCGGAAACTCGCAATGGTCGTGGCGCCCAGTGGGAAGCCCACAAAATGGCTCCCACTTGAGTCTCCTGGCCCGCCGTGCTACAAAAGCAGCACAACGAGCTGGGCTATTCACCCCAATCTTTCTTATAAATATGTTATGCACAACACAAATGTTGAAAATTCCATCATTTCCATGCTTACAGCTTTAAAAACACAACAGAATTTAGTATAGTTTAACCATCATGCAAAGAATATCTTGGAACCAGATTAAGCGGATGATTTGATATGGAAGGGATAAGGTTTTTGGTTTTGGAGCATTCCTGGAGTTACAGAGGCTGGAGGTTGTCAATGTGCTGTGCAGAGTGCTTTAGGTCAGGTCTGCATGGTGACCCATTGCTGGAAAAGGTTTTTTGGGATTTCAATTTGTAGAAGCTGGCGTGTTTTTGGAAGTGTATTGATGTGTTCCTAGATTTGGCAGAGATCGTTGCTGCATTTTCAAGTGAGGGCAGAGGATTTTATAAACTGTCCAGTGATAAACAGTGATGTCACGTGGGCAAACCCCAGCCAGAGATGGTTCCGGAAGAAGCCTCATGCTTAATTTTCATTATGTGTAGTTATATACAGTTAATTAATGTTAATAAAAATTCACAGAAGGCCTTGGTTCCAGCAGTCTACGTTAAACACACCCAGGGACATTTTATGATGAAGCCTCAATCAGGAGATCATAGTGTAATGTGACAAAGAGGAGCTGAGGCAGTGAAGAGGGAGACTCTACTCAATCCTCTGCCAAACTGAAACAACTTAAGGGCTACTTCCTGCCTGGATACAATATCTCAGCTGGAAGGAGGATGTTAGCAATGAGTTAAATGTATAGGAAGCCTGGCAGCTAAGTCTGCATGGGCCTTCAGTGGGACACTGGGGCCTACTTCAGCGATCCATTTTTCCAATTGGAGTCTGGCCACCAAATTCAGCCGTCCCCTCGCCTCTGTCCCCTCATCTCTGATTTGTGCATTCCTGCTCCTAGCACTCTCGTAACCTCCCTTTTTCCCTTCTTGGAACTACCAAGAATCTACTCCAACTTACAAAGTAAGAACAAAGAATAAAGAACATTACAGCACAAGACAGACCCTTCAGCCTTCCAAGCCTGCACTGACCATGCTGCCCAACTTATCCTCTCTGCACTACATCCCTCTACTTCCATCCTATTCATGTATTTATCAAGACGCCCCTTAGAAGTTATTTCCATATCTACTTCCACCATCTCCCCCAGCAACGAATTCCCAGCACCCAACACCCTCTGTGTAAAAAACCTGCCTTGTACATCTCCTTTAAACCTTGCCCCTCGCACATTAAACCTGTGCCCCTAGTAATTGACTCTTCCACCCTGAGAAAAAGCTTCTGACTGTCCACTCTGTCCATGCCCCTCATAATCGTATGGACTTCTATAAGGTCGCCCCTCAATCCCTGTCATTCCAATGAGGACGAATCAAATTTCTCCAACCCCTTCTCATATCTAATGCCCTCTATACCAGGCAACATCCTGATAAATCTTTTCTGTATCTTTCCAAAGCCTCCACATCTTTCTGATAGTGTGGTGACCAGAACTGGCCTAACTAAGTGTTCCAAGTGTGGCCTAACTAAGGTTCTATAAAGCTGCAACATGACTTGCCAATTTTTAAACTCAGTACTCCGGCTGATGAAGGCAAGCATGTTGTATGTCTTCTCGACTACTTCTCCACCTGCATTGCTACTTTCAGTACATCCAGATCCCTTTGCCTATCAATATTTTTAAGAATTCTGCCATTTACTGTATATTTCTATCTGTATTAGACCTTCCAAAATGCATTACCTCACATTTGTCCAGATTAAACTCCATCTGCCATCTCTCTGTCCAAGTCTCCAACTGATATATGCCCTGCTATATCCTCTGATGGTCCTCATTATTATCTGCAAATCCATCAACTTTTGCGTCCTCTGCAAACTTATTAATCAAACCAGTTACATTTTCTTCCAAATCATTTATGTATATTACAAACAGCAAAAGTCCCAGTATTGAACCTTAAGAAACACCACTTATCACAGCCCTCCATTCAGAAATGCATACTTCCAATGCTACCTTCTGTCTTCTTTGATCAGGCCAGTTTTTTATCCATCTTGCCAGCTTACATCTTATCCCGTGCAACTTCACCTTATGCACCAGTCTGCCATGAGGGATATTGTCAAAGGCCTTACTGAAGTCCATGTAGACAACATCCACTGTCCTACCTCATCAATCATTTTTGTCACTTCTTTGAAAAACTCAATTTTGTGAGACATGACCTCCCTTTCATAAAGCCATGTTGCCTCTCACTAATACATCCACTTATTTCCAAGTGGGAATAAATCTTTTCTCGAAGAATCCTTTCCAATAATTTCCCTACCACTGATGTAAGGCTTACTGGCCTGTAATTACCTGGATCATTCTTGTTACCCTTCTTAAACATAGGGGCAATTTCCCAGCAATTTCCCCCCTTGCCTCTCTCAGTATTCTGGGGTATATCCCATCAGGTCCTGGGGACTTATCTACCTTAATGTCTCTCAAGAACCCCAATAACTCCTCCTTTATGATCTCAACATGACTCAAACTATCTATACACTCTTTCCTAGACTCTTCATCCACCAAGTCCTTCTCTTTGGTGACCACTCAAAGTACTCATTTAATACCTTGCTCATTTTTTCTGGCTCCATGCATAGATTCCCTCCCTCATTCTTGCGTGGACCAGTCCTTTTCCTGGCTACCCACTTGCTCTTTATATATGTATGAAAAACCTTGGGATTTTCCTTAATCCTGCAGGGCAATGCTTTTTCATGATCCCTTTTAGTCCTCCTTACTCCTTGCTTAAGTTTCTTTCTATTTTCTTTGTATTCCACAGCCTGTTCTTTTGTTTGTCAGGGCTGACTGCAGTTCCAGCACTGTGCTCCCACTGGTGCTTCTGGAACCAGAGAGCTATCAGCCAATCAGTTTCACCTCTTGGAATTGGATCTTCCTCTGCACATGGGGGTTGAATGCATCTGAAACAATGAATGCTCCTCAAATGTAATAACTCACAATGTTGAGTAAACTGTTTCTCTCTCTCTGCTGGCAACAAAGAACCTCTGCTGTGTGGCTGTAATAATCATTGATTTTGTGGAGAAACTGATAACTGTATTTAGAAAATAGATTTCTCAGCCCTCTTCTCTTGGCAACCTGTAAGACTATCTTTTGTTTGAACTTTTTGTTTTTTATTTTTTCTTTTCTCACAGCAAGAAAAAAGATTGGAACGGTAAAAAAGTTGGAATTGTTCATCCCATTAATCATCAGTGCTGTTGACAGAAATATCAAAGAAACAGTATAACAAAGGTACTTTTAGTTTGGAGAATCAAGTTATATGTACAGCCAAGTGTTGGCGTAGCAAATAAACAGGAAGTTGATGTCGGTAACTGGAAGTTGCTTTCTTACATAGGGTACCAGTGAAAAATGACTCTAAAATATATGGGAAAGCATAGTTAAAAAAATCCATTAAAAATAATAATATCACAACTAATGAAAAAAAAGGACAATTATATAATGAATAAAAGCGAATTACTGCGGATGCAGGAATCTGAAATCAAAAGAGAAAATGCTGGAAAATCTCAGCTGATCTAGCTGTATCTGTAAGGAGAAAAAAGCTTTGACAAAGGGTCATCGAAATGTTAGCTCTTTTCTCTCCTTACAGATGTTGCCAGACCTGCTGAGATTTTCTAGCATTTTCTCTTTTGGTATTATATAATGAAATGGTATTGGTATGCGCCGGGGTGTGGTGGGTTGGATTGGGTGGGGTGGTGTGGAATGGGTATTGTGGTGTGATGTGTGATCTCTGTGGTTTTGTTCATGTGATCAATATTTCCATTACAGGGATCCATCTTTGAAATAATTTTTCAGTCTGTAAATGTAATGAATATGCGATTCTTTCCATCTCAGAACACTCTCTGACTTTGGATAACTAAGATCCATATGTTGGGCTTATGGATTTCAGCCTGTTAAGGGTCATAACTTTGATGGAAGCTAAAAGCAGAATTTGTAAAAAAACAATTATGTTTTCTGCCTTCTATCCTTTCTTGAACTGTATTGTTTAGAGTAGTTAGAACGTCCTTGTGGAATGCGTCCACTTACATGTTTTGAATATCTTATCCCAATACTCTCTTAACTTAGGGCATGACCAGAATGTGTGTAAGTAATGACCAGCTGGTTTCCCCACAGTCTCTCCAGCAATGACTTGTGAGGGAGAAGCCATTTTTTTACTGGAAGATGTGGCATTCTGGAGTACCTAGTAATGACTTTCCATTTACATTGTCTACAGAAATTCGTGTAGGTGACAAGGTGAGCCTCAGAACAGATTACATTCCAGTTTTCCATCGGTATCTCCTGTTTCATTCAAACTCCAATTTCCTTTCATTATATAAGGAATTGCTAGTTACCATGGCGATCAATTTCTGATGTATACAGGAAAACACTTTTCCTCCAGTGACCATTTGTTGAGTGTTTACAAAATATGACTCAATAGGAGATGGACTTTTTTGCTTATGTTTGAAAAAAATGCTTTTCTGTATGTATCTTAAGACAATATTTGGAAAGCCAAATTCTCCTCTGATCTGCTCAAATGATTTTGGAGTATCCTATTAAAATAATGGTGAAGGAAATTGAAAACATATTCAGATCATTTCTTAAAACCCTTATCATCCACAGAGGACGTGCCATTTTTCACAGACCCAATAGCGGTCAGAGCCGAGATTAAACTGGGTAAATCAAATGATTTCCGAGTTCCTTTATAAATATTGATAGTCAATCTCATTCATTCACTCATTCTACAGTTCCTTATGTTATTGCCTATCAGTTGTAGTATGGTCAATGGAATTTGACATTCAAGTTTCTCCAGGTTCAGCCATTGTTTTTGTCCTCTATCTATTAACCAAACCATCATAGATTTTAATTGAGCTGTCCAAAAATAGAATTTAAAATTGGGGAATGCTGAGCCTCCTTCCAATTTAGTAACTGTAAGGTTTAAATCGCACTCTGGGTCATCTTTCTTGTCATATAAAACGGGAGATCAGACAATCCAGCATATCAATGTAAATTTGACTAGGGAGAATCCAGAACAAGTACAACAATTTGGGGAGGACTTTAATCTTAATAACTTCAATCCACCCTAACAGACAGAGCGCTAAGGTCAGCAGCTGATCCTGATCACTCTTGGTATGATTAATGATCCCAGTGTAATTTGCTTCATATATTCTATCAGTTGATACTGGGGACAAAATATGGAGATATTTATTGTCTTGACTGGGCCATTTAGTGGTACTTTGAATTTTAATATGATTGGGAAGCTGTCCACTTGTTTCCAATGCTTCAATTTATCAACATTAACTTTGTAAGCTGAATAATAGCCAAACTTAATGACAATTTGTGCTCCTCTTCTCCAGCTAAAACATCCTTTATAGAACATAGAACGCTACAGCACAAACAGGCCCTTCGGCCCACAAGTTGTGCCGAACACATCAAAACCTACCCAGCCATAGACCTATCTATAACCCCCAATCCCATTGGATCCCATATACTCATCCAGAAGTCTTTTAAAAGACCCCAGCGAGTTCGCCTCGACCACCACCGATGGCAGCCGATTCCATTCACTCACCACCCTCTGAGTGAAAAACTTTCCCCTAGCATCCCCTCTGTACTTGCTTCCCTGCACCTTAAATCTGTGCCCTCTCGTCGTGACCATTTCAGCCCTGGGAAATAGTCTCTGAGAGTCCACCCTATCTAATCCTCTCAACATCTTGTAAACCTCTATCAGGTCGCCTCTCAACCTTCGTCTCTCCAGGGAGAACAGTCCCAGCTCCCTCTATCTGTCTTCATAAGGCATGCCTCCCAATCCAGGCAACATCCTTGTAAATCTCCGCTGCACCCTTTCAATAGCTTCCACGTCCTTCCTTTATATCCATATTGTCTCTCATCACTCGTACGGTAGGTTCTATATAGATAGTGAACAGAAAGGGTGGCAGAGGATAATTCTGCCTTCTCCAGCCCAAAGGAATGAGAACTATGATCCTGGATTTGAATAAAGAATCTGCAGCCATCTCACAAAGCTGGGTCCAAATCCAGGAGGTCTAAAATAATTGGACCCATGGTATTTGCTCAAATGCCTTTTCAGCATCTAAAGGTAAGTTCAAGGCCTCAACTCCCCTACTTTGGCATGAGTCATGATGTTAATGACCGATGGAGATTGTCTTCAAAGTAACGTCCCATTATAAATCAAATTTGGTCTGGGTATATAATCTTACTTATTATTCTATTTATTCCATGGGCCAATTCTGATGTTCAAATTTTCAGATTACTATTACATAATGATATGGGACAATATGATTTACACTCTATTGGGTTCCTACCTCCTTATGAATGACCATTATGATTGTTTCTCTCCACAAAGGGGGCCAATGATCAGTTTTTAATGAGTGATGATAGGCCCACTGAAGTAAAGGTGTAAGTATGTTTTTATAAAGTTTTGTTTTTGTAGCTATTTGGCCAGGGATTTTATTATTTTTAAGTGCATCTATTGCTTCATCAATTTCCTAATTGGTGATAGACTTGTCCAATTCTTTAACGCTATTTTCTGACAGCCTTGTCATGTTGATATTTCACCTGCAGACATCAGAATCCCTGTATAGTTTCCTATAGAAATCTGCAAATGCTGGAGTGATATGCTCTCGTTTGGTGAAAAAGTGGTGGCGTGTCTCTGACTTCAGTTTTGGAACGATATTGCATGATAACTGTTTTCTTAATTGAAATGTCAGTAGGTGGTTCACCCTGTTACTGTGCTCATAATCTCTTCATTTTGCAAATCATGAACAGCCTTCAACTTGTTCTGAAAACAAACTGTCTGGAACTCTGCCAGCCTTTGTGAGGGAGGATATCAAAGCTGGTGAGTGCTGCTTGTGTTGCTGTTCTAAATTTTCAATTTCCTGTTCAAATTCAATCCGTTTGAATTCATTTTTCTTCTTTTTGACACAAGCAAATGAAATAGTACCACTTCTTAAATACACCTTTATGCAGTCCCATAAGGTCAGGCGTGAAGTATTTACTGTCCCATCTACTGTTCTATTCAATGATATGAACCTTCCTTCATTGTCCTCATGTTGTGAGTGGATGCAGAAGTTCATTGAAATTTCTGTGAAATAAGATTGTTACACACTTTTTCCTTCCTGCAGGTGGAAAGTAGCTTGTCTACTGGTGGGTGGTAAGAATCAGTTGGGCAATGAGAATCTGTTCGGTTAAGGATCTGATGCGTGGATAATCTGTTGGAGGCTAAGGATCTTTTGGGTGGTGAGAATCTGTTGAGTTGAGGATCTATTAGGTGCTGAGAATCTGTTGGAGGGTAAGGATCTGTGGGTTGAGGATCTGTTTCATGAAGAACCCGTTGGAGGCTAAGAATCTGTTGAGTGATGCCGATCTGTTGAGTTGAGGATCTGTTGGATGGTGAGGGTCTGTTGGGCATTGGGATCTGTTGGTGGTGGGGTGTAAGTGGTATTGAAAGAAGTGTGGGAGAGGAATGCAGGGGTTATGGGGGTTTAAATATTGCAAAGCTGCATGCAGCGCCTCATGGTAGAGATCTCAAAATGCTGTGTGCAGGTTGGATCAATGGTTGTGGGCAGAGATGTAGTTCATCTTAACTGGACAAACACAAAGGAATCCGAGCATGTCATATTTCCAATGCTAGGGCCCTCGCACACATAACAGTTTGAAGGATGAAGGTGCAGTGGCACAGGACAGCACTTGCTCATGGTTGGCAAAGCCTCTGGCACATCCACATCCTTCCTTCCTACAAATGCTTCTGTGGTAATATAAATAGGGCCTAGTTTTAAGGCTGATAAAATTGGATATCCTAAATTAAAGAATTGTGCATATTAAAATCAAACACAGTCAAATCTCAGGCAGGCCAATTGTACAAATACACAAAAATGTCTAGGCCTAATCCATCAATCACTCATCAAAGGTTATTGCGCTCTACTGATACTTAGCAGGAGATCATTGCTCCACGTTGAAATGTACTGGCCTAAAAACAGAAGCCCAGATCGGGCCAGACTTTCTGTCACCACGAGTTCCTGCAGTTATCTTATCTGATAACAGGTTACATGTAAGCAACAGCATGGAGATGAGCACTTGGGGATGGATGTTCTGTCCTGTCAGGCAGGCATCAAGAAACCCACTGGGTATTGGAACTCACTCCTGGGACTTCACTGGCTGGAAGCCAGAGAATTTCTGGAAAGGCACACAGGCAGGGGGATAAAGGAACACATTTCAGACAAAACAGGAGCGAAGTTTCAACAAGGGAGGCAACCTTGACCAGTCAGAAGACTGACCAGAGAAGGAAGGAGAGAGATTCACCTTCGTGATGATGGACCAGAGGGACTCAGCGAATCGAGCCTGCAGTTCAACCAAACCATCTTTGCGGATAGTATACTTGAATCTGGGGTATCCTCTTGTTTTATGTGGGCAATTTAGGAGTTAATGGTGTTATTATTAATAAACTTGTTGAACCTTTACTCGTGTTTGTCCTTTTTCTATCTTGCAAATAAGGGCCCCGAGTAAAACTTTGGAGTAAACAAACTGGTTGAAAGTAACTGATCAAATTAGCAGGTACAACACTTTCTTTTTGGAGATGGAGGAAGGGGACCATCAAGACCATAAGAAATAGAAACAGAAGTTGGCTATTTGACCACTTGAATTTGGCTGCCCTTTGGACAAGATAATGTTTGTGTTGCGAGTTCTACATTCCAATTTACCCTCAATACCTTTGATTCTCTTACTAACAAGAATCTATGTATTTCCACTTTAATTATCCCACTTTCATTGCCTTCGGAGGCAGAGAGTTACTTTGAGAAAAAATAATTCCCCTCATCTCTGTCCTAAATGGTCAACTCCTGATTTTAAAGTATTGCCCTTTTGTTCTAGGTTTACTTTCATGTAAACCTTATCAAAATCGTTCAGGTTATTACATACTTCACCACTCACTCTTTTAAACTTCAGTGGAAACAAACCTGATCTGTCCAATTTATCCTCATTAAACAGCCTGCACGTTCCGTGTATCAATCAAGTAAACGATCAATTTAAGTACTGCAATTAAAACAAGAAAGACATTAAGAAGTGTAAATGATTATATTTCAAATGTTTCCTGATTGTGACATTCAGTTGTTTATGCACTGACCAGTTATGTATTTAATAATTCTTAATTTTCCTTTCTGTTCTGTTTCCTGTACCTGCTCCCTGACAGCCGCAGCAGGAAACCTTTGACAGGTTGGCCTTGTTGTTTTGGGTGATCTTGGCAGCTGTCCTCTGGAAAGCTGAGTCCTGACAGTCCCCAGCTTAATTTGGTTGTCCTGTTGTTGGCTGTGGTAACAGGGCACAAGATGGCAGACAGAGGGGATTCAGAAGGACTGGACACCGCCTGTGATGCCTAATAGGATGTCTCAGCTACTGCTTCTGCTCCTGGTTGCCCAATGGCCCCTATCTGGTTTCTTGAAGAGAAGGGGTATTTGGACAGAAGTTTAGTTACCCCAGTCCTCTCTTACATAGCCACTGCAGAAACTCCCTCATGGTCACCATAGTGGAGTGCAGATCTGCGCTTATCTCTAGCAAAATCTGCTGCACTAGGAATTCCATGGAGTCCCCCATCCTCCCCATAGAGTCCCCCATCCTCCCCATGGAGTCCCCCATCCACCCCATGGAGTCCCCCATCCTCCCCATGGAGTCCTCCTCTTTGCCATGGACTCCTCCATCTTCCCCATGGCATCTGCCATCTTCCCCATGGAGTCCACCATTCTCCCCATGGAGTCCTCCTCTTTGCCATGGACTCCTCCATCTTCCCCATGGCATCTGCCATCTTCCCCATGGAGTCCTCTATCTTCCCCATGGAATCTGCCATCCTTCCCATGGAAATTTCAATGCATGCACAAATCGGCATCACTTTACCAGATGGATGCACTCCTCTGCCTCACATGCCAACCTGTTGAAGTTCTCTAACACATCTGTGTAATGTTTCTCTTCCTCTTGTTGCCTCTCCACTATGAGTTGGAAGGTCAATTCCAGAGGTTTGGTAATGGTACAAATCTCTGGTAATCTTTTGACCACACTTATTGAAAGTAATGGAAAGGTAAAAAGTATTGGAACAGATAGTAAGACTGACCAATTGGTCAAAACTGTAAATCTTTCTGAATATGTTCGCTGCTAGAAATATAGAAGATAAAACATGTTAGCAACTATAAGGAAGCAATGAGAAGGTTATGTGAATGAAGAATCTAACTGCAGGAAGTAAAATTTACTTCAATATCATTGTAGAAATATTTATTGAAATGTATAAAGTAATGGACATTGTCAGTGAAGCTGAAACATTAAATTACAGTGAATGATGAGGTACTTGCTCTCTTAGCAGATGAGAATGCAATAACATTGACTTTTCTGGAAGAAAAGATTATTTTTCTCCCAATGGTTTTGTGAAATAATCAGATTACAACCATAATAAAAAAAAGATTGCTTACAAAGCTCAAAACTCTTGAATCATACCAAGAAAGCAGGTGATTCATCAGCGCTACAGACATGTCAAGTGAGTGTACAGGAGGTTTGGTTCTGTAATCAGTGATCATACTTAATACTCGAGGCAAAGATACTGCTCACTACCTGTTTCCAGTCAATTATTTCCTCCAATGACAAATACTATCATTCATTCTGAAACACACTATTCTTTCCAAAGAAAACTCTTTAAAAGCATCTTTTATGACTAACAGTTATCAGGATGGCACAGTGGTACAGTGGTTAGCAATGCTGCCTCACAGCACCAGTGACCTGGGTTCAATTTCCAGCTTGGGTCACTGTGTAGAGTTTACACGTTCTCCCCATGTCTGTGTGGGCTTCTTCCCACAGTCCAAAGATTTGCATGTCAGGTGGAGTGGCCATGCTAAATTGCATCTTGGTGTCCCAAGGTATGTAACTTATGGAGATTAGCAGGATAAAGATATGGGGTTACGAGGATAGGGCTTGAGTGGGATGCTGTATTGTGGAGAATGTGCAGACTTCTGCACTGGAAGGATTCTATGATTCTATGAAACTAGTTGTGCCTGTGGAAAGCAGGAATTGAAGCAACCACATGGTTCTTGTCAGCTGTATTTACGAAATGTAACAAATACACTGACAGGAGCAGGCAGTACATCAAGAACATGGCCAACAGAACAGCATAAAAAGCTCCATCACTATCAGAAGATGTTTGCTCATAATCACAGATTGTAACAACATGTCATACTTATATGATGGCAATAAAATGTATTTGAACATGAAAAAAAACACCTTTCTTTATCCATTTGGTCAAAATGGCCAAATCGTAAACAGTTCTATCACGCTACTTGGTGGCACAAGGTTAGCTCTGCTGCCGGGTTTGATCTAGCCTGGGATCTATCTGTGTGGAGTTTGCACATATTCCCCATGTCTGTGTGGGTTTCTTCCGGTTACCTCCCATGGTCCAAAGATATGCAGATTAGGTGGATTTGTCATGCTAAATTGTCCATGTATCAATAGTAACCTGTTCCAGGAACGATTAGCGACAGAAACAGATAAAAATATGACCTAATGCACTGTTAGGTGCGGAGAGGTTGATGGAGATTATATTTGTTGGATTATGTTGCTTTTGATGGTAATTTTTCTCATGATATATTTCCAAGGTTGCTTTGTAATTCCAAAAATTAAAAGCACAAGATTCTCTATGAAAAAGGGAGAAGTGCTGGAAAGGTTGGGCATACAGTTCTTTAAGTCAATTTAAATGCAAATGCATTTAAATGGCCATCGCGTCTGTTTCGAGCACAGGCCCCATCACAGCCATTTTTGGGTCTTGGTAAAGGGGGAAACGAGCTGGGAGGCAGCAGCAACTTGATGGTAAAATTAGGCCCAGTATGTGACTTGGAGGGGAATGTACAGGTCATCACATTCCCAGGTACCTGTTGACCTTATCCTTCAAGACAACAAATTAGAAGATTGGATGGAATATAAATAGCAATAAAGAACAGTTAAACTGATAAGGAAGGACATATTAGAGTACAAGAGAAAGCTAGCCAGAAATATAGAGATAGGCAATAAGAAGTCTATAGATATCTTTAAAAGAAAGGAGTTTACAAGGAATGAGTATTGGAAAATAAGAAGATGACTGTTATTTTATGTTTTATCTTGCTTTCTGTAGTTGGCAAGTCAGTGCATTATGGAGATGTAAGGCAGGATTTTACATTCTTGCTCAAGTGAGATGGTAGGACCCACGAATTCTCATTAATTTGCCTGCAACAGCAATAAAGAACAATTACTATATTAATCACTTCCTATGTTTAATTGTGCATTGATTGAGTTTGAAAAGGTATGAGGACCAAATGCAACAAACCGATGGTGAGGACAACAGACATTTGTGTAATGCCACTGAAAAAATGGAACTAAATAAGGAAACTTTAATTTAATTTTCCCTTAAACTAGGTGCACAGCAGAGAAAAACGGGCAGTTAAATACTAGGACCTGCAGAGTTGGGACAAAAAGAAGCCTGCAGACATTTGAAAAAAGCAAAACTATAGAGTATGTTTAAAACAAAGGAATTATAACCATGCAGAAGAATTTAAGAAAAGCCGCTGGCCTGAGAAGAAGCTTTATATTTAATAATGGAATTCTGAAAAAGCATGGGAAATCAACAACAAAGAAACTGACAGACTACAAACAGCCCCTCTTGTGCAAAAAAACAGAAGAAAGTTTGCAGTAATTTGGAAAAATAAGTGAGAATTCTTCAAAAGTTAGAACAAAACAACCACAAATGCAGGTCTCCCAAGAAAGTGTGAGGAAAACAGAGAGGCCGGAATGTTACAGCTGTTCATGTAGGCAGGATTTTCCCATCCTGCTGTAGCGAATAGTTTAAAGTAAAGTTGATTTATTAATCACAAGTAGGCTTACATTAACACAGCAATGAAGTTACTGTGAAAATCCCCTAGTCGCCACACTCCAGCGCCTGTTCAGGTCAATGCACCTAACCAGCACAGCTTTTATACTGTGGGAGGAAACCAGAGCATCCAGAAGAAACCATGCAGACATGGAGAGAACATGCAAACTTCACACAGGCAGCGATCCAAGTCAGGACCCAAATCCCTGGCACTGTGAGGCAGCAGTGCTAACCACTATGCCGCCTCAGAGATTTGACCGGATGACACATTCACAAAAGAATAAAAGTAAAGAACTAAATTATAGCACAGGAACAGGCCCTTCAGCCCTCAAAGCCTGCTTGACTGAACTAAAACCCCCTATCATATCCCTCCATTACCATATTATTCGTGTATTTGTCAAGATACCCCTTAAAAGTCACTATGATATCTTCTCCCACTATTCCTGACAGCAAGTTCCAGGCTCTCACCACTCTTTGCATAAAAAATTTGCCTTGTACAACTCCTTTAAAACTTGCCTCTCACACCTTAAACCTATGCCCCTAGTAATTGACTCTTCCACCCTGGGAAAAAGCTTCTGACTATCTATTCTGTCCATGCCTCTCATAATGTTGTAGACTTCTATCAGGTCGCCCCTCAACCTCCGTCATTCCAGTGAGAACAAGCCAAATTTCTCCAACTCTCCTAATCTCCCTATACCGGGCAATACCTTGGTAAATGTTTCCTGTACCCTCTCCAAAGTCTCCATATCCTTCAGGTAGTGCGGCGATAAGAATTGAACACTACATTCCTAACTAAGGTTCTAATAAAGCTGCAACATGATTTGTCAATTTTTAAACTCAATGCCCCGGCCAATGAAGGCAAGCATGCCATATGCTTTCTTGATTACCTTCTCTAACTGCATTGGGACTTTCAGTGTTCTATGTACCTGTACATCCAGATACTTCTCCCTATCAATACTCTTAAGGGTTCTGCCATTTACTGTATATTTCCCATCTGAATAGAGGAAAATGCATTACCTCACATTTGTCTGGATTAAACTCCATCTGCCATCTCTCTGCCCAAGTCTCCAATCAATCTATATCCTGCTGTGTTCTCTGATGGTCCTCATCGCTATCTGAAAATCCACCAACCTTTATTTTGTCCGCAAACTTACTAATCAAACCTATTTCCTCCAAGTCATTTATATATATTACAAACAGCAAAGGTCCCAGCCCTGATCCCTGAGGAACACCATTTGTCACAGCCCATCATTCAGAAATGCATCCTTCCATTGCTACCCTCTGTCATTTATGATTGAGCCAGTTTTATGTCCAACTTGCCAGCTTACCTCTGATCCCATGCGACTTCACCTGCACCAATCTGCCATGAGAGACCTTGTCAAAGGCCTTATGAAGTCCATGTAGACAACATCCACTGCCCTACCTTCATCAGTCATCTTTGTCACTTCTTCAAAAAACTCAATCAAGTTAATGAGACATGATCTCCCCTTCACAAAACCGTGCTCCTCTCGCTAATACATCCACTTATTTCCAAGTGGGAGTAAATCCAATCTCAAAGAATTCCCTCCATTAATTTCCGCACTACTGATGTAAGGCTACCTGGTCTGTAATTACCTGGATTATTCTTCCTATTCTTCTTAAACAAAGAAAAATATTGATTATTCTCCAATCCTCTGGGACATCCCCTGTAATCATGATATGGAGATGCTGGCATTGGACTGGGATAAACACAGTAAGAAGCCCCACAATACCACTTTATCCTGGTGTTGTGAGACTTCTTACTGTGTACCTCCCCTGTAGCCAGTGAGGATGGAAAAATTTCTCCCATAGCCCCAGCAATTTCCTCTCTTAGTATCCTGGGGCATATCCCTTCATGCCCTGGGACCTTAATATTTCTCAATAATCCTGATACTCCCTCCTTTTTGATTTCAGCATGACTCAAACTATCCACACACCCTTTCCCAGGCTCATAATCCACTAAATCCTTCTCTTTTGTGAATATTGGTGCAAAGTACTAATTTAAAACCTGGCCCCTTTCCTTTGGCTCCACCTATAGATTCTCTCTCCTGCCCTTGCGTGGGCCAACACTCCTCCTGGTTACCCTCTTGCTCTTTATATATGTACAAAAAGCCTTGTGATTTTTTCAATCCTGCTGGTCAATGACTTTTCGTGACCCCTCTTAGCCTTCTTACTCCTTGCTTAAGTTTCTTTGTACTTTCTTTTATTCTATATTTGCTTTGTGTGTTCCCAGCCTCCTAGCCTTGACAAGTGCTTCCTTTCTCTATGACTAGGCTCACAATATCTCCTGTTATCCAAAGTTTCCAAAACTTGCCATACTTATCCTTCATCCTTACAGGAATGTGCTGGTCCTGAATCCTTATCAACTTACACTTGAAAGCCTCTCAGATGCCAGATATTGATTTGGCCTCAAACATCTCCCCCAATCTACATTCTTCAGTTCCTGCCTAATACTATTGTAATTAGCCTTCTCCCAATTCGAGGACTACACTTGTTTTTATCCATCAGTATTCTAAAGCTTAGGGGTTGTGGTCGCTTTCCCTGAACTGCTGCCCGACTGAAACATTGACCACCTGGCTAGGCTCATTCCCCAGTATCAGGTTCAGTACAATCCCTTCCCTAGCTGATCTATCTACATTCAAGAAGCTCTCCTGGATGTTCCATACAAACTCTGCACTATCTACGCCTCTAGGAGTAAATGAGTCCCAGTCAATATAGGGGAAAGTTACAATCTCCCACCAGAACAACCCTGTTATTTTTACACCTTGCCAAAACCTGCCTACATATCTGTTCCTCTGTCTCCCACTGGCTGTTGGGCAGCCTGTAGTAAACCTCCAACACTGTGATTACATTTTTCCTATTCCTGGGCTCTGCCCATATTACCTTACTGTATGAGCCCTCTGAGGTGTCCTCCTGTAGTACAGCTGTGATATTCTCCTTAACCAGTGGTGCAACTCCCCCACCTTTTACATCCCCCTTTATCCCACCTGAAACACTGCAGCGGGAGAGTGACATGAATGGCTGGTAAGATCGCACCCAGAGACTCAACTGGCAGCTGCAGAGAGGAAAAAAACACTGACAATCTTAAAGCAACAACATATTCAAATAGGCGATACAGTAACTGACAAAGAGAACAAAAGGTGGAAAATAGTCATACTAATAGGACATTTTGTTAAGACTGTTGAACTGTGGAGCTCCTACACTGAATGTTTAGAGATTTTTTGTCCTTGCGAGAGGATGGAAAGATGGCAACTTTCTTAAGTGTGATGGGATCTAAGACCTTTGGCTTATAAAGAAGCTTGGTGCAGCCTGGCAAGCATTGCACACAATTATACCAGGGCATTGTAAAATTCCTGGAGATGCATTTTTCCCTTAGCCACTTGTCATAGCAGAAATATTTAGGTTTCACAAAAGAAACCGAGGAAAAAGCAATCGTATGTTGCAATAATTAAACAGCTCATTGAATATTGTAAATTCAATGAAGTACTGAATGGTATTCAACATTTTTGTTTATATTCATTTGTATGATATGGGTGTCGCAGGCTGGCCAGCATCCATTTCCCATCCCTCATTGCCCTTGAACTGAGTCTTGCTCGGTCATTTCAGAGAGCAGCTGAGAGTCAATTACATTACTCTGATTCTGGAGTCACATGTAGGCCAGACCAGGTAAGGATGGCAGATTTCCTTCCCTAAAGGGGATTAGAGAAGCAGATGGGTTTTTCCAACAATCAACAATGGTTTCATGATCATCAGTTGATTCTTAATTCCAGATTTTTTTTAAATTCAAATTCCACCATCTGCCATGGCAGGATTCGAAACCGGGTCCCCAGAACATTAGCTGAGTTTCTGGATTAATAGTCTAGCGATAATTCCTGCAGACCAATGCCTCCCCTAAATACCCTCTGTGACAGATTGGACTGTGGTCTTTGTAGTGTAACACTCCAGGACTGCTTATTAACAGAGGGTAATTTCACCCTGCAGAAAGCCATAGAGATTGCAGTTTCCATGGAGGTGGCTGCAAAAGAAGCAGAGTAGCAAAATGCATCAGACTGAGTGCCTAACATTGCAGCTGAGCATGTATAGAAGATAGAAAGCAGCCAGAAATATTACCATTGTGAAAGTCTCGTCACCATCATCTGAATGTTAGTGCAGAGATCTTGAATGCTATCAATGTGACAAGAAGTGACACATTGGGCCTGATTTTACCTTCGCAGGCACAAAAACTTGGTAAAGTTGGGCATGTGGCAAATAATGCAATCCGCGCCTGCCTCCGCGCCAGTTCCCTCTTTACCAATGTCCAGAAATGGCCATGGTTGGGGCTGCATCCAACACGGGTGCAACAGTCTTTTAAATGATTTAAATGGACTTAATGGGCTGCACACCCAACCTTATCCCTCTTTACCATTGCATTCACCCATCTAGGAATCGGCACAAAACAGACATGCTCCACATAAGTCTGATTTGGGCACTCCATCAGTGAGTGTTAGTAAGAGCCAAGCATCCAACGGCTCTGTGCTTGAGACCGGTAGTGGCGGGTTGGTGGGGGTGTGTGGGGTGGTTAGGGGACAGAAGGGGCAGGTGAATCTGATCTCTCTGCTTGAGGTCATAGGGAGGATGAAGGGGGCTCCACTGCCACTCTGCCCGTGATCAGTTGGGTGGGGGCAGGGGGAGTCCGCTGCCACTTTGACTGAGATTAGTGAGGAGAAGAGGGTCTACTGCCACTTACTGAGATTACTGAGGGGGCAGGGGGTTTACTGCCACTTTGACTGAAATTAGTGAGAGGGAAGGGGATCGGCTGCCTGCCCCGATTGCTGGCCTCCTGTCAGCCCTGACCAGATTCCAGTGCAGAATGACATTGGAGCCCCATACCCTCACTGATTACCCCTAGGCCCCACACTCCTGTTGACCCTGACCCTAGGCCCCACCCCTTTGCATTGCCTGATGCCTAATGGGCAGTACCAAGATCTCTGTGGGCATGGGCACTTTGCCCCTTGGGCAGCGCCACAGTGCCCATGCACAGGGGGCATCACCCCCACTGCTCAACCCCTTGGGAGGCCCCTATTACTCCTCTTGCCCGTATTGCCCCCCCTTCACTTCAGCGGGGTCTCCCTCTAGTTCCCCAAAACTGGGGAGCTACTCTAACTCCGCTGGAGTAAATTTGTACTGGTGGAGTGGGAGATGCTACTGGGCCCAGAGAATTCAGTGCTGGACCTGATCATGACATTCAAATTCAATTTAAAATAGATTGAAATGACTTACCCGGTCTTCCCACAGGTTTCCTGCATGGGCCAGGCTGTGCCGGATTTCCAGCCGTGACAGATACGCATGTGGTGGAAACTGGCTCACGTGCATGTCTCCTGATCCAACTCGACCTTCCAAAAAATTAGCAGGTCAGAACTGCAGAATTGTTCTTTGGTTTTTTTCTTAAAGTTTGCCAAATGATACTATAATATTCTCTTACTGAATGAGGCGGTGGCATTGCAGCATTGTTGCTGGACTAGTAATCCAAAGACCCAGAGTAATGCTCTGGAGATCCGGGTTTAAATCCCACCATTGCAGATTAAATTAAAAATCTAATGATGACTATGAAACCATTGTTGATTGTTACAAAAACCCATCTGGTTCACTAATGTTCTTTAGGATTAGAAATCTGCTGCCCTTGCCTGGTCTGGCCTACATATGAATTCAAATCCACAGAAATGTTGCTGATTCTTGAATTGCCCTGTTAACAACCACTCAGGCAATTATGAATGGACAATAGATGCTAGCCCAGCCAGCGACACCCACATCCTCTGAACAGATGTTAAAAAACCCTGAAAACTACTATTCAGGGGCTGATGGTAAAACATTTATATCTGTGACTCTGTTTGAAGTATTTCATTTTCCTTAAAACATGTTGGGAATGGAGCATTTATATAAACGCAGATTTTTAATCGATTGCTGCTGCCACCCCTATTCCATCTCCTCTGCCCACCCCAGACCCCATTCCATTCACCGCCCCTCTACCCCTTCCCCCCCTCCAACTCCCACCACATTCTCCACCATTTCAACCTCCACCATCCACTACTCAAATTTCCTTGGGTACTTTTTGGCCCTTCCAGTGATTGGACAGTTGTGATCCTGAGTGAGATCTTCCAAATATATTATCTCATTGAAGTATACGATAACAAATTTTGGAAGGATTACAGCCAAGGACTGAGGCGGGCAGGATGGAGGGGCTCGAAGGGGCAGTGTCTAAGTGGAAGTAGCCAAGGGGGTGGGGGGAAGCTGTGTACTCTGTGATCAGAAGCAGCTGGGCAGAGGGAGTAAAGCTATAGTCTGCAACCAAGGATCGGCCAGGACAGGGATTGACTGGGGTGGGGGAGGGGGTACAATCCATTGGGTCAGTGAGGACCAGGAATAGGGAGTGACTGATGGGGGTGGATGAGGCGGGAGGGGGCAATATCCAGAGGGTTTGGGAATGATCAGACAGGGAGGCTAACGATATCGGGCGTGAGGGAATGATATCCAGAGGGAGAAAATGACCGATAGATCTCACTGTTCTGTAGCACAATTGTGTCCTCTGGCTTTCAGGTGAATTTAACACCTGCACCCTTCCCTACTGACGGAAATCAGATTTGCATCATTTCTTGCATCTATGGCCTCATTGAAAAAGTCGATTCAAACTCTCCTGTTTTCACACTTGTCTGGCATTTCAAACTTTTTTGGTGAGATTGCGATCTGAGTCTTTGCAGTTTAGGTAGAAACTCAACTGGGCTCCATGTTGGAGAGCATGGTAGTCAGAATGAACATGGGAATGGAAGTGCAGATCTTTATCTCCTGCAGGATGTCAAAACATCAGTTCCCTCCTTCCCATCCATTCAATCTACATCTGCTGAGGTTCTAGAAAGTGAGATGGATCAGACTACTTTGGTAGCTGTTTTTCAACACCCAAAGTTACCAGGTACAAGCATCTCAAGGATCCTAACATGATAAAGGGCAGTCTTCCACTACATTTGTTAAAGCCACTGGGGAAATACCTTGTGCAAGTAATTGACATATGAATCTTTAAGAAATATACCAGAGACTGACATTTGGGCGAGAACTGAATTTATGATAATTATTATATTTGCTATTAAATTAATCATTTGTCACAATTGACAAATTGATGTGCAGTGTGGTTTTATAGCATATTCTGTGTTTGCATTTTCAGTATGTCATTAATATAGAAGTTTCATTTGCTTTTATACAGGATTTTAAAAATTCATTCATGCCAGTGGATAAGGCCAACATTTATTGCCCATCACTAATTGCCTGTGAGAAAGTAATGCTGAGTTCTTGAATCATGTTCGCCACTTTAACACTTGAATAGCAGGTTAGATGTAAGAATTCGCATTCTAATCAGCAATCTCTGACTGTCTGTGCTGATGTGTGCTATTGCAGACCAGAACACTGCATTTGCCTGAAGAAGACACAGGAGTCGAAAGCTCGCGTTTTTACTATCAAATAAATCGGTTGGATTATAAATTGGTGTTGCTAAATTCTTACTGAGTTCTTACCACCCCAATCCAACGCCGGCATCTGTACATCAGTACTTCTTGAATCATTGCAGTCCATCTGAGTTTGTACATCCACAGTGCTGTTAAGATGGGAGTTCCAGGATTTTGATCCGGGGACAGTAAAAGAATAAAAATATTGTTCCAAGTCAGGATGGTGTATAACCTAAGAGTAACTTGCAGCTACTTGTGGTGTTCCCATTTGCCTGTTGCCCTCTCAGTAGTAGAGATTTCAAAGATATTGTCAAGCGAGACTTGGCAAGTTGAAGTTGTGCATCCTGTATATGGTACCAATTGATTGTAATGTCATTGAATACCAAGGGGTGATAGTTAAACTCTCTTTTATTGGAGATGGTTATTGTCTAATGTTGTGTGAATGTTACTTGCCCCTTATCTAGGGTCTGACTGTTTATGGACAAAGGTTGCTTCAATATCTGAAGAGTCATGAATGGTGCTAAACATTGTGCAGTCATCAGCAAATGTCTCTACATCCTACCTTATGATTGAAGAAAGGTCACTGATGAAGCGACTGAATATGGGTTTCCTAGAATCCTAGAATTCCTACAGTGCAGAAGGAGGCCATTCAGCCCATCAAGTCTACACTGATAGCAATCCCAGCCAGACCTTATCCCAATCACTCCATGGATTTAGCCTGCTAATGCCCCCGACACTAAGGGGCAATTTAGCATGGCCAATCAACTTAACCTACATGTCTTTGGAGTGTGGGAGGAAACAGAACACCCAGAGGAAACCCATGCAGGCACAGGAAGAGTGTGAAGACTCCAACCAGAGAATGACCCAAGTTAGTAATTTAACCCGGGTCCCTGGGTCTATGAGGCAGCAGTACTAACCATTGTGCCATCGCACTGCACAACCTGAGGAACTCCTGCACTGATATCCTGAGGTTGAAATAATTGGCCATCAACAACCACAACCACCTTCTTTGGAGCCAGTATGATTCCAACCATTGGAGACTTATCTGTCTGATTCCTATTTATTTTGGTTTTGTTAGAGATCAGTAATGTCACAGTCAATCAAATGCTGCCTTGATGTCAAGGGCAGTTACTCTCACCTTATTTCTGCAATTCAGCTTTTTTAATTTATGTTTCAGTTAAGGCTGTAATGAGATCTGGAGTTGAGTTGCCTTGGAGGAACTCATAATTTGCACAAAGCAGCTTTGAGTTTTAAATTCCCATCATAGGATTATCTTTCCATTGATTTTTTTGTCTTAGAATATGAGCACCACTAGAAAGTATTATGATCCAGTAAGGGACTGGTAACCTTTTGCTTAAAGTAGACAAAGTTTGACATCCTATTGTCACCCGGTGGGAGAATAAAACCACAAGTTTCCATGGTTTTAAACAAACAAATTAAACTTTATTATGCAAAGTCAGAGAAGTAAAATGATCTACAATGTCTATCCTGTACTCTAACATTCAGAATGAATGTCAGGTAAATACGAATTGTGACATTAGTGTATCTTTAAGATTTTTTTTTTAAATCATGTTCTCTGCAGCTTTTACAGCCTCAACATATTTCATTGTTGCCAGGTGCTCTGTAGGAATCCTTTTATTGCTGCTTCAGTGCTTAAATGAAGTTTATTTATTTTTACTCTGGAATCTTTTATGACCCTGCATTGTTAGGAGGAAGTCCAGTTGCAGCTCTTGTGTTATGGATAGTTTTTGTTTGTTTCTAATGAAATTAAGGTTTCATTTCTTGTCTAGAGAGTAGCAGTTTAGTTTTAGAAGGGACATCAAGCTAAAAAGAAGTGTTTCTCTCTCCCCGGTTTTGGCCATTCTGCTGATTAGCTGAAAGCAAGGCTTCTTGCCTCCCTGGAGTAACAAAAATGCTGTTAGTGGCTTAATCTCTCCCTAGTGTTCTGGAAAGCTGTTCTGAGTTCAAACTGGTTAGAGTGATTCCAGAAGACTGAGAAGTTAGTGTTTCAATTCTCCAACTAAAGGATTCCATTCCAGTATCACATGAATTATTATTTGCTGAGTTAAACCTGTGTAAAGGATTTCATCTATGGGAAGTTTTGTTTCATTGGAACATTTTACATATATTTGTTAAAGGTTATACATTATTGTGGTTGTTTTGTTTTTGTTTGCAATTGGTAAAAGTCATCAGAAATTTTCTTTCTACACATGTCAACTGTATTCTGAAATAAACTTTCTTTGATGGAATCTCCCTAGTGAATCATTTGAATCATACCTAAAGGGAACCATATCATGCTTACCCTAGCCAAATTCAAAGTGTAAAACTTATGGTCCAGGTGAGCTTCATAAAACACTTTGCAGTTTCTGACTGAACTGTAATAAGAATTAACACACAAACATTAAATGGCAAATGCAACCAGGACAGTACCCATGGATTTCATAGCAATCTATCCAGATATCACTGACCACTGTGAATCACAAATCTTGTTAAAATTCTCCTTTTTGATGGAACCCTACACTTACAAAGTTTTAGTCTCTAAATTCCCTCAAAAGTTGCTAAATGATAGAGAGTGCAGAAATCTGAGATACAGAGGGATCTGGGCATCCTTGAAAATAAGTCACAAAAAGTGCAGGTATAGCATGTAATTAGGAAAGCTATTAGAATGTTATCATCTATTTTGAAGGAAATTGACTACATAAGTAGGGAGGTTATGCTTCAGTTGTACAGGTGATGCGTGATCACATTTAAAGTATGATGTATAGTGTTGGTTACCTTATTTAAGCAAATAAATTTGGGGAGGCAGTGGCCTAGTGGTATTATCACTAAACTATCAACCCAGAAAGTCAGCTAATGTGCTGGGGACTCGGATTCAAATCTCGCTACAGCAGATGGTGGAATTTGAATTCAATAAAAAAATCTGGAATTAACAATCTACTGGTGACTATGAAACCATTGTCAATTGTCGGAAAAACCCATTTGGTTCACTAAACTCCTTTAAGGAAGGAAATCTGCCATTCTTCCCTGGTCTGGCCTATATTTGACTTCAGATCCACAGCAATGTGGTTGACTATCAACTGCCCTCAGGCAACTAGGGATGGGCAAAAAATGCCCAGTCAGCATTGCCCATGTCCCACGTTTGAGTAAAAAATATAAATGCATTGGAAGCAATTCATAAATGGTTTATCAGACTAATACTTGGAATAGGGGATTTGTCTTATGAGGAAAGGTTAAACAGAGTAGGTTTGTATCTGCTGGAGTTTAGAAAAGCGAGTGGTGAATTGATTGAAGCATTGAAGATGTTGAGAGTTTTGATGGGGTGGATGTGGAGAGGATGATTCCTCTTATGGGGATGTCTAGAATTAGCATTCAAAATTTAAAAATAAAGTGTTGCACATTTAAAACAGAAATGAGACTAACTCTATTAACTCGGAGGGTTATGAGTCTTTCAAACTCTCTTCCTGAAAAGGTCGTGGAAGCAGATCTTTGAATATTTTTAAGGCACAGCAAGAAGTCTCACAACACCAGGTGAAAGTCCAACAGGTTTATTTGATATCGCGAGCTTTCAGAGTTTCATTACCTGATGAAGGAGCAGCACTGCGAAAATTCACAATACCAAACAAACCTGTTGGACTTTTACCTGATGTTGTGAGACTTCTTGCTGTGCCTTAAAAATATTCAAAGATCTGCTTCCATGACCTTTTCAGGAAGAGAGTTTGAAAGACTCACAACCTTCTGAGTTAATAGAGTTAGTCTCATTTCTGTTTTAAATGTGTGACACTTTATTTTTAAATTTTGAATGCTAATTCTAGACATCCCCATAAGAGGAACCATCCTCCCCACATCCACCCCATCAAAACCCTCAACATCTTCAATCAATTCACCACTCGCTTTTCTAAACTCCAGCAGAAGTGGTTTCTGTGAATCAAGGCTAACACTGTTCTAACAGTTAAAAACTTTTTAAAACTGTATGAAGAATAGAAATAGTTAAAAAAGGAGCATTCTTCCTTCCTTAATATGTTTTATAAGCTCATGTGTTCAAAGTCAGGACTTTCATACAGAACTCCAAATCTAAAGGTGAATAATAATAATAATCCTGAATAATAATCCTTCCAAGCCTTTTTTCTTATTGTTATTGCTTTAGTGTTCTCCTTTGATCTGATTTATTATTGTCACATGTATTAGAGTACAGTGAAAAGTACTGTTTCTTGCGTGCTATACAGACAATATACATAATACATAGAGAAGGAAACATAACAACATAAGAAATCGGAGCAGGAGTAGGCCATCTAGCACTTTGAGCCTGCCCTGCCATTCAACAAGATCATGGCTGATCAAAAGTGGATCCACTTTCCCGCTTTCTCCCCATAACCCTTAATTCCCTTGTCTATCAGAAACCTATCTACCTGTGACTTAAATATATTCAGCAAGGAGCCTCCACCATTTCAATGGGCAGAGAATTCCAGAGACTCACCACCCTTTGAGTGAAGAAGTTCCTCCTTAACTTCGATTCAAACTGTTCCCCCTTATCTTGAGGCTGCACCCTTTAGCTTTGCTATTCTTTCTAAGTGGGAAGAATCTCTCTACCTCTATCCTATCTAGCCCCTTCGTTACCTTGTAAGTCTCTATAAGGTCCCTTCTCAGCCTTCTAAATTCCAACGAGTACAGACCCAGTCTATTCAATCTCTCCTCATAGGCTGGCCCCCTCATCTCTGATATCAGTCTAGTGAACCTAGTGAAACAAGAGGGTGTAAAATAAAGTGTTACAGTCATAGTTAGGGTGTAGGGAAAGATCAACGAAATAAAAGATAAGTCCATTCAAAAGTCCGATGGCACCAGGGAAGAAGTTGTTCTTGAATCAGTTGGTATACAACCTCAGACTTTGTATCTTTTTCTCGAAGGAAAAAGGTGGAAGAGAGAATGTCTGGATGCATAAGGTCTGTAATTTGAGTGAGGTTCTTTCGCCCTGTCATGCTGTCATGCTGTAGGCCAAGGAAGAGATTGAGCATTGTACCCATGACTGAAATCAAATGGCCCAAGTAGAAGTTTTGAATTGGACACCAATGCTTTCATCATGGATCACACTATTTCTTGTAGACTTCATCAACCTCAACTTCTAAACACTTCTAACTCAGCGCTGCAATCTTCTAAACACTTCTAACTCAGCACTGCAATCCTCTAAATACTTCTAACCCGGCACAATTATTCTCTAAACACTTCTAACTCAGCACTGCACTCCCCTAAACACTTCTAACTCACCACTGCAATCCTCTAAATACTTCTAACCCGGCACTACAATTCTCTAAATACTTATTACCCAGAACTACAATCCTCTAAACACTTCTAACTCAGCACTGCAATCCTCTAAACACTTCTAACTCACCACTGCAATCCTCTAAATACTTCTAACCCGGCACGATTATTCTCTAAACACTTCTAACTCAGCCGTGCAATCCTCTAAACACTTCTAACTCAGCACTGCAATCCTCTAAACACTTCTAATTCAGCACTGCAATCCTCTAAACACTTCTAACTCAGCACTACAATTCTCTAAACACTTCTAATCAGCACTGCAATCTCTAAATACTTCTAACCCGGCACTACAATTCTCTAAATATTATTACCCAGAACTACAATCCTCTAAACACTTCTAACTCAGCACTGCAATCCTCTAAACACTTCTAACTCACCACTGCAATCCTCTAAAATAAACACTTCTAACTCAGCACTGCAATCCCCTAAACACTTCTAACTCACACTGCAATCCTCTAAATACTTCTAACCCGCACTCAATCTCTAAATACTTCCAGAACTACAATCCTCTAACACTTCTAACTCAGCACTGCAATCCTCTAAACACTTCTAATCACACTGCAATCCTCTAACTTCTAACCCGCCGAACTCTAAACACTTCTAATTCAGCTGCAATCCTCTAAACACTTCTAACTCAGCACTGCAATCCTCTAAACACTTCTAATTCAGCACTGCAATCCTCTAAACACTTCTAACTCAGCACTACAATTCATTAAACACTTCTAATTCAGCACTGCAATCCTCTAAATACTTCTAACCCGGCACTACAATTCTCTAAATATTTATTACACAGAACTACAATCCTCTAAACAATTCTAACTCAGCACTGCAATCTTCTAAACACTTCTAATTCAGCACTGCAATCCTCTAAACACTTCTAATTCAGCACTGCAATCCTCTAAATACTTCTATCACACTGCAATCCTTAAACACTTCTAACAGCATCAATCCTTAAACATTCTACCAACTGCAATCTCTAAACACTTCTAATTCAGCACTGCAATCCTCTAAATACTTCTATCAGCACCACCAACACTACAATCCTCTAAACACTTCTAACTCAGCACTGCAATTCTAAACACTTCAATCAGCACTGCAATCTCTAAACACTTCTAACTCAGCACTGCAATCCTCTAAACACTTCTAACTCAGCACTGCAATCTCTAAAACTTCTAATCAGCACTGCAATTCTAAAACTCTAACTCAGCACTGCAATCCTCTAAACACTTCTAACTCAGCACTGCAATCCTCTAAACACTTCTAACTCAGCACTGCAATCCTCTAAACACTTCTAATCAGCACTACAATTCTCTAAACACTTCTAATTCAGCACTGCAATCCTCTAAAACTTCTAACTCAGCACCAACCTATCAAACACCAACACACCACCAAACCATCAGCACTGCAATCGTCTAAACACTTCTAACTCAGCACTGCAATCCTCTAAACACTTCTAACTCAGCACTGCAATCTCTAAACACTTCAATTCAGCACTGCAATCCTCTAAATACTTCTAATTCAGCACTGCAATCCTCTCAATACTTCTAATTCAGCACTGCAATCCTCTAAACACTTCTAACTCAGCACTGCAATCCTCTAAATACTTCTAATTCAGCACTGCAATCATCGAAATACTTCTAATTCAGCACTGCAATCCTCTAAACACTTCTAACTCAGCACTGCAATCCTCTAAACACTTCTAATTCAGCACTGCAATCCTCTAAATACTTCTAACTCAGCACTACAATTCTCTAAATACTTATTACACAGAACTACAATCCTCTAAACACTTCTAACTCAGCACTGCAATTTTCTAAACACTTCTAATTCAGCACTGCAATCGTCTAAACACTTCTAACTCAGCACTGCAATCGTCTAAACACTTCTAACTCAGCACTGCAATCCTCTAAACACTTCTAACTCAGCACTGCAATCCTCTAAACACTTCTAATTCAGCACTGCAATCCTCTAAATACTTCTAATTCAGCACTGCAATCCTCTCAATACTTCTAATTCAGCACTGCAATCCTCTAAACACTTCTAACTCAGCACTGCAATCCTCTAAATACTTCTAATTCAGCACTGCAATCCTCTAAATACTTCTAATTCAGCACTGCAATCCTCTAACTTCTAATCAGCACTGCAATCATCTAAATACTTCTAATTCAGCACTGCAATCTCTAAACACTTCTAACTCAGCACTGCAATCCTCTAAACACTTCTAACTCAGCACTGCAATCCTCTAAACACTTCTAACTCAGCACTACAATTCTCTAAGCACGTCTAATTCAGCACTGCAATCCTCTAAATACTTCTAACTCAGCACTACAATTCCTAAGTACTTATTACACAGAACTACAATCCTCTAAACACTTCAACTACAATCTCTAAACACTTCTAACTCAGCACTGCAATCTCTAAACACTTCTAACTCACACTGCACCTAAACACTCTAACTCAGCACTGCAATCCTCTAAACACTTCTAACTCAGCACTGCAATCCTCTAAACACTTTAATCACACTGCAATCCTAAACTCTAATCCACTATTCTAAACACTTCTAACTCAGCACTGCAATCCCTAAACACTTCTAATCAGCACTGCAATCTCTAAAATTTACCAGACTCAATCCTCTAAACACTTCTAACTCAGCACTGCAATCCTCTAAACACTTCTAATTCAGCACTGCAATCCTCTAAATACTTCTAACCAGCACTGCAATTCTCTAAATACTTTACCAGACTACAATCTCTAAACACTTCTAACTCAGCACTGCAATCCTCTAAACACTTCTAATCAGCACTGCAATCCTCTAAAACTTCTACACAAAAAAACAACATCTCTAAAACTTCTAAAGCACTGCAATTCTAACACTTCTAATCACACAAACACTTCTAATCAGCCTGCAATCCTCTAAACACTTCTAACTCAGCACTGCAATCCTCTAAACACTTCTAACTCAGCACTGCAATCCTCTAAACACTTCTAACTCAGCACTGCAATTCTCTAAACACTTCTAATTCAGCACTGCAATCCTCTAAATACTTCTAATTCAGCACTGCAATCCTCTAAATACTTATTACACAGACTACATCCTCTAAACACTTCTAACTCAGCACTGCAATCTTCTAAACACTTCTAATTCAGCACTGCAATCCTCTAAACACTTCTAACTCAGCACTGCAATCCTCTAAACACTTCTAACTCAGCACTGCAATCCTCTAAACACTTCTAACTCAGCACTGCAATCCTCTAAACACTTCTAATTCAGCACTGCAATCCTCTAAATACTTCTAACTCAGCACTGCAATCCTCTAAATACTTCTACTCAGCACTGCAATCCTCTAAACACTTCTAACTCAGCACTGCAATCCTCTAAACACTTCTAACTCAGCACTGCAATCCTCTAAACACTTCTAACTCACCACTGCAATCCTCTAAACACTTCTAACTCACCACTGCAATCCTCTAAACACTTCTAACTCAGCACTGCAATCCTCTAAACACTTCTAACTCACCACTGCAATCCTCTAAACACTTCTAATTCAGCACTGCAATCGTCTAAACACTTCTAACTCAGCACTGCAATCCTCTAAACACTTCTAATTCAGCACTGCAATTCTCTAAATACTTATTACCCAGAACTACAATCCTCTAAACACTTCTAACTCAGCACTGCAATCCTCTAAACACTTCTAATTCACCACTGCAATCCTCTAAATACTTCTAACCCGGCACTACAATTCTCTAAATACTTATTACCCAGAACTACAATCCTCTAAACACTTCTAACTCAGCACTGCAATCCTCTAAACACTTCTAACTCACCACTGCAATCCTCTAAATACTTCTAACCGCACGATTATTCTCTAAACACTTCTATCAGCACTGCACTCCCCTAAACACTTCTAATCACCACTGCATCCTCTAATACTTCTAACCCGGCACTACAATTTAAATACTTATTACCAGAACTACATCCTCTAAACACTTCTAAAGCACTGCAATCCTCTAACACTTCTAACTCACCACGCAATCCTCTAAATACTCTAACCGCACATTTCTCTAAACACTTCTAATTCAGCCGTGCAATCCTCAAACACTTCTAACTCAGCACTGCAACCTCTAAACACTTCTAATTCAGCACGCAATCCTCTAAACACTTCTACTCAGCACTACAATTCATTAAACATCTAATCAGCACTGCAATCCTCTAAATACTCAACCCGGCACTACAATTCTCTAAATATTATTACACAGAACTACAATCCCTAAACAATTCTAACTCAGCACGCAATTTCTAAACACTTCTAATTCAGCACTGCAATCCTCTAAACACTTCTAATTCAGCACTGCAATCCCTAAATACTTCTAACTCAGCACTGCAATCCTCTAAACACTTCTAACTCAGCACTGCAATCATCTAAATACTTTAATTCAGCACTGCAATCCTCTAAACACTTCTAACTCAGCACTACAATTCTCTAAACACTTCTAATTCAGCACTGCAATGCTAAAACTTAACTCAGCACTGCAATCGTCTAAACACTTCTAACTCAGCACTGCAATCCTCTAAACACTTCTAACTCAGCACTGCAATCATCTAAACATTCTAATCAGCACTGCAATCTCAAAATACTCTAATTCAGCACTGCAATCCTCTCAATACTTCTAATTCAGCACTGCAATCCTCTAAACACTTCTAACTCAGCACTGCAATCTCTAAATACTTCTAATCAGCACTGCAATCATCGAAATACTTCTAATTCAGCACTGCAATCTCTAAACACTTCTAACTCAGCACTGCAATCCTCTAAACACTTCTAATTCAGCACTGCAATCCTCTAAATACTTCTAACTAGCACTACAATTCTCTAAATACTTATTAACAGAACTACAATCCTCTAAACACTTCTAACTCAGCACTGCAATTTTCTAAACACTCTAATTCAGCACTGCAATCGCCTAAACACTTCAACTCAGCACTGCAATCGCTCTAAACACTCTAACTCAGCACTGCAATCTAAACACTCTAACTCAGCACTGCACCTCTAACACTTCTAACTCGCACTGCAATCCTCTAAACACTTCTAATTCAGCACTGCAATCGTTAAATACTTCTAATTCAGCATGCATCCTCTCAATAGTTCTAATTCAGCATGCAATCCTCTAAACACTCTAACTCAGCACTGCAATCCTCTAAATACTTCTAATTCAGCACTGCAATCATCTAAATACTTCTAATTCAGCACTGCAATCCTCTAAACACTTCTAATCAGCACTGCAATCCTCTAAACACTTCAATCAGCACTGCAATCCTCTAAAACTTCTAACTCAGCACTACAATTCTTAAGCACGTCTAATTCAGCACTGCAATCCTCTAAATACTTCTAACTCAGCACTACAATTCTCTAAGTACTTATTACACAGAACTACAATCCTCTAAACACTTCTAACTCAGCATGCAATCTTCTAAACACTTCTAACTCAGCACTGCAATCGTCTAAACACTTCGAACTCACCACTGCAATCCTCTAAACACTTCTAACTCACCACTGCAATCCTCTAAACACTTCTAACTCAGCACTGCAATCCTCTAAACACTTCTAACTCACCACTGCAATCCTCTAAACACTTCTAATTCAGCACTGCAATCGTCTAAACACTTCTAACTCAGCACTGCAATCCTCTAAACACTTCTAATTCAGCACTGCAATTCTCTAAATACTTATTACCCAGAACTACAATCCTCTAAACACTTCTAACTCAGCACTGCAATCCTCTAAACACTTCTAATTCACCACTGCAATCCTCTAAATACTTCTAACCCGGCACTACAATTCTCTAAATACTTATTACCCAGAACTACAATCCTCTAAACACTTCTAACTCAGCACTGCAATCCTCTAAACACTTCTAACTCACCACTGCAATCCTCTAAATACTTCTAACCCGGCACGATTATTCTCTAAACCTTCTAACTCAGCACTGCACTCCCCTAAACACTTCTAACTCACCACTGCAATCCTCTAAATACTTCTAACCCGGCACTACAATTCTCTAAATACTTATTACCCAGAACTACAATCCTCTAAACACTTCTAACTCAGACTGCAATCCTCTAAACACTTCTAACTCACACTGCAATCCTCTAAATACTTCTAACCCGGCACGATTATTCTCTAAACACTTCTAATTCAGCCGTGCAATCCTCTAAACACTTCTAACTCAGCACTGCAATCTCTAAACACTTCTAATTCAGCACTGCAATCCTCTAAACACTTCTAACTCAGCACTACAATTCATTAAACACTTCTAATTCAGCACTGCAATCCTCTAAATACTTCTAACCCGGCACTACAATTCTCTAAATATTTATTACACAGAACTACAATCCTCTAAACAATTCTAACTAGCACTGCAATCTTCTAAACACTTCAATTCAGCACTGCAATCCTCTAAAACTCTAATCAGCACTGCAACCTCTAATACTTCTAATTCAGCACTGCAATCCTCTAAACACTTCTAATCAGCACTGCAATCCTCTAAATACTTCTAATAAACACTTCAACTCAGCACGCAATCCTCTAAACACTTCTAATCAGCACTGCAATCCTCTAAATACTTCTAACTCAGCACTACAATTCTCTAAAACTTTACAGACTCAATCCTAAACACTTCTAACTCAGCACTGCAATCTTCTAAACACTTCTAATTCAGCACTGCAATCCTCTAAACACTTCTAACTCAGCACTGCAATCCTCTAAACACTTCTAACTCAGCACTGCAATCTCAAAACTTCTAACAGCAGCAATCTTAAACTTCAATCAGCACTGCAATCCTCTAAACACTTCTAACTCAGCACTGCAATCCTCTAAACACTTCTAACTCAGCACTGCAATCCTCTAAACACTTCTAACTCAGCACTCAATCTCTAAACACTTCTAATCGCACTGCAATCCTCTAAACTTCTAACTCAGCAAATAATTAGACTATCTAAACACTTAATCACATGCAATCTCTAACCAAACACTTCTAACTCACACTGCAATTCTAAACTTCAACTCAGCATGCAATCCTCTAAACACTTCTAACTCAGCACTGCAATCCTCTAAACACTTCTAATTCAGCACTGCAATCCTCTAAACACTTCTAACTCAGCACTGCAATTCTCTAAACACTTCTAATTCAGCACTGCAATCCTCTAAACACTTCTAACTCAGCACTGCAATCTCTAAACACTTCTAACTCAGCACTGCATCCTCTAAACACTCTAATCAGCACTGCAATCCTCTAAAACACACAATTTTCTAACTCAGCACTGCAATCTCTAAACACTTCTAACTCAGCACTGCAATCCTCTAAATACTTCTAATCAGCACTGCAATCCTCTAAATACTTCTAATCAGCACTGCAATCCTCTAAACACTTCTAACTCAGCACTGCAATCCTCTAAACACTTCTAACTCAGCACTGCAATCCTCTAAATACTTCTAACTCAGCACTGCAATTCTCTAAACTTATTACCAGCACTGCAATCCTCTAAACACTTCTAACTCAGCACTGCAATCCTCTAAACACTTCTAATTCAGCACTGCAATCCTCTAAATACTTCTAACTCAGCACTACAATTCTCTAAATACTTATTACACAGAACTACAATCCTCTAAACACTTCTAACTCAGCACTGCAATCCTCTAAACACTTCTAACTCAGCACTGCAATCCTCTAAACACTTCTAACTCAGCACTGCAATCCTCTAAACACTTCTAACTCAGCACTGCAATCCTCTAAACACTTCTAACTCAGCACTGCAATCCTCTAAACACTTCTAACTCAGCACTGCAATCCTCTAAACACTTCTAATCACATCAACCCTCTAAACACTTCTAACTCAGCACTGCAATCCTCTAAACACTTCTAACTCAGCACTGCAATCCTCTAAACACTTCTAACTCAGCACTGCAATCCTCAAACACTTCTAACTCAGCACTGCAATCCTCTAAACACTTCTAACTCAGCACTGCAATCCTCTAAATACTTCTAACTCAGCACTGCAATCCTCTAAACACTTCTAACTCAGCACTGCAATCCTCTAAACACTTCTAACTCAGCACTGCAATCCTCTAAATACTTCTAACTCAGCACTGCAATCCTCTAAACACTTCTAACTCAGCACTGCAATCCTCTAAACACTTCTAACTCAGCACTGCAATCCTCTAAACACTTCTAATTCAGCACTGCAATCCTCTAAACACTTCTAACTCAGCACTACAATTCTCTAAACACTTCTAATTCAGCACTGCAATCCTCTAAATACTTCTAACCCAGCACTACAATTCTCTAAATACTTATTACACAGAACTACAATCCTCTAAACACTTCTAACTCAGCACTGCAATCCTCTAAACACTTCTAATTCAGCACTGCAATCCTCTAAATACTTCTAATTCAGCACTGCAATCCTCTAAATACTTCTAATTCAGCACTGCAATCCTCTAAACACTTCTAACTCAGCACTGCAATCCTCTAAATACTTCTAATTCAGCACTGCAATCCTCTAAATACTTCTAATTCAGCACTGCAATCCTCTAAACACTTCTAACTCAGCACTGCAATCCTCTAAACACTTCTAATTCAGCACTGCAATCCTCTAAATACTTCTAACTCAGCACTACAATTCTCTAAATACTTATTACACAGAACTACAATCCTCTAAACACTTCTAACTCAGCACTGCAATTTTCTAAACACTTCTAATTCAGCACTGCAATCGTCTAAACACTTCTAACTCAGCACTGCAATCCTCTAAACACTTCTAACTCAGCACTGCAATCCTCTAAACACTTCTAACTCAGCACTGCAATCCTCTAAACACTTCTAACTCAGCACTGCAATCCTCTAAACACTTCTAATTCAGCACTGCAATCCTCTAAATACTTCTAATTCAGCACTGCAATCCTCTAAACACTTCTAACTCAGCACTGCAATCCTCTAAACACTTCTAACTCAGCACTGCAATCCTCTAAACACTTCTAACTCAGCACTGCAATCCTCTAAACACTTCTAACTCAGCACTGCAATCCTCTAAACACTTCTAACTCAGCACTGCAATTCTAAACACTTCTAACTCAGCACTGCAATCCTCTAAACACTTCTAACTCAGCACTGCAATCCTCTAAACACTTCTAATTCAGCACTGCAATCCTCTAAATACTTCTAATTCAGCACTGCAATCCTCTAAATACTTCTAATTCAGCACTGCAATCCTCTAAACACTTCTAACTCAGCACTGCAATCCTCTAAATACTTCTAATTCAGCACTGCAATCCTCTAAATACTTCTAATTCAGCACTGCAATCCTCTAAACACTTCTAACTCAGCACTGCAATCCTCTAAACACTTCTAATTCAGCACTGCAATCCTCTAAATACTTCTAACTCAGCACTACAATTCTCTAAATACTTATTACACAGAACTACAATCCTCTAAACACTTCTAACTCAGCACTGCAATTTTCTAAACACTTCTAATTCAGCACTGCAATCGTCTAAACACTTCTAACTCAGCACTGCAATCCTCTAAACACTTCTAACTCAGCACTGCAATCCTCTAAACACTTCTAACTCAGCACTGCAATCCTCTAAACACTTCTAATTCAGCACTGCAATCCTCTAAACACTTCTAATTCAGCACTGCAATCCTCTAAATACTTCTAATTCAGCACTGCAATCCTCTAAACACTTCTAACTCAGCACTGCAATCCTCTAAATACTTCTAATTCAGCACTGCAATCCTCTAAACACTTCTAACTCAGCACTGCAATCCTCTAAACACTTCTAACTCAGCACTGCAATCCTCTAAACACTTCTAACTCAGCACTGCAATCCTCTAAACACTTCTAACTCAGCACTGCAATCCTCTAAACACTTCTAATTCAGCACTGCAATCCTCTAAACACTTCTAACTCAGCACTGCAATCCTCTAAACACTTCTAACTCAGCACTGCAATCCTCTAAACACTTCTAACTCAGCACTGCAATCCTCTAAACACTTCTAACTCAGCACTGCAATCCTCTAAACACTTCTAACTCAGCACTGCAATCCTCTAAACACTTCTAACTCAGCACTGCAATCCTCTAAACACTTCTAATTCAGCACTGCAATCCTCTAAACACTTCTAACTCAGCACTGCAATCCTCTAAATACTTCTAACTCAGCACTGCAATCCTCTAAACACTTCTAATCAGCACTGCAATCTCTAAATACTTCTAATTCAGCACTGCAATCCTCTAAACACTTCTAACTCAGCACTGCAATCCTCTAAACACTTCTAACTCAGCACTGCAATCCTCTAAACACTTCTAACTCAGCACTGCAATCCTCTAAACACTTCTAACTCAGCACTGCAATCCTCTAAACACTTCTAACTCAGCACTGCAATCCTCTAAACACTTCTAACTCAGCACTGCAATCCTCTAAACACTTCTAACTCAGCACTGCAATCCTCTAAACACTTCTAACTCAGCACTGCAATCCTCTAAATACTTCTAATTCAGCACTGCAATCCTCTAAACACTTCTAACTCAGCACTGCAATCCTCTAAACACTTCTAACTCAGCACTGCAATCCTCTAAATACTTCTAACTCAGCACTGCAATCCTCTAAACACTTCTAACTCCAGATAGAAACTAGCACAACACAACTTTAAATATTATAACTCAGAGTATTCTCTAAAATATTAGATGGAATCCTCTACTTTTAATCACTTTACGCACATCCCCTTCTCTGATGCTATGTTCTATGTTCTATTAACTCACCACTGCAATCCTCTAAACACTTCTAACTCAGCACTGCAATCCTCTAAACACTTCTAACTCACCACTGCAATCCTCTAAACACTTCTAACTCAGCACTGCAATTCTCTAAACACTTCTAACTCAGCACTGCAATCCTCTAAACACTTCTAACTCAGCACTACAATTCTCTAAACACTTCTAATTCAGCACTGCAATCCTCTAAATACTTCTAACTCAGCACTACAATTCTCTAAATACTTATTACACAGAACTACAATCCTCTAAACACTTCTAACTCAGCACTGCAATCCTCTAAACACTTCTAACTCAGCACTGCAATCCTCTAAACACTTCTAACTCAGCACTGCAATCCTCTAAACACTTCTAACTCAGCACTGCAATCCTCTAAACACTTCTAACTCAGCACTGCAATCCTCTAAACACTTCTAACTCAGCACTGCAATCCTCTAAACACTTCTAACTCAGCACTGCAATCCTCTAAACACTTCTAACTCACCACTGCAATCCTCTAAATACTTCTAACTCAGCACTACAATTCTCTAAATACTTATTACACAGAGCTACAATCCTCTAAACACTTCTAACTCAGCACTGCAATCTTCTAAATACTTCTAATTCAGCACTGCAATCCTCTAAACACTTCTAAGTCAGCACTGCAATCCTCTAAACACTTCTAACTCAGCACTGCAATCCTCTAAACACTTCTAACTCAGCACTGCAATCCTCTAAACACTTCGAATTCAGCATTACAATCTTCTAAACACTGCAAACTCAGGACTGCAATCCTCTAAACACTTCTAAGTCAGCATTGCTATCCTCTAAGTACTTCTAACTCAACATTACAATCCTCCAAACACTTCTAACTCAGCACTGCAATCCTCCAAACACTTCTAACTCAGCACTGCAATCCTCCAAACACTTCTAATTCAACACTACAATCCTCTAACCACTTCTAGCCCTGCACATAATCCTCCAAAGACTTCAAACTTAGCAGCAGTGAATGAAATCTAGCAATGACCTGAAAATAGTTGATGATCTCTTTAAATTGTATTGACCATGGTACTGGGTTGTTTCGTTGGGAGGTGAGTGGGTAGATGAACATATTTTCAGCTCTGCAAGATTAAGAGACGGCATTAGCTGAAGAACGGAGGTTGAAATGACACTACCAGAATGAATTGAGAGTTACACACTGAAAGACTGGTCTACCCTGCATCAATCCAAATCATGTTCCCTGCACCCATACTTATGATCTACCCTAAATGGTATCTGGAGAGACCTGCATCAGAAGTGTACATGCAATTTTGAAACTGAATTGGCAGCATTTGAAGTAAAATTACAAGCACAACAAATTAGATTTTGCAGCCAGGCTATTTCCTGGACCAAAATATCAATTCTTTACAATCCTGCCCTGTAAATTCATAATTCAGCCTAATAATCCCCCTCAAGACTCCCTCCAATTATTGCACTTCTTTCTTGTAATAGGGAGTCCAAATTGGCTTATGATAGTTCTGTCATCATTTATCCTCTGGAACAGTACAATCTCTTCACTTGTGAAGCTGTTCAACATGCCAGGTACATCTAAACTATGAGAAAAGTAAGTGGAAGATGATTGAAAAATATAACAGAAGTTTTGGAGCTCTGAGGAAATTTTAGCTTTGATCCTTTGATAGCCTCTTGGTTACTGAATTTACTAAAACTCAATGTGTAGCAGATGAATTAATATATAGGTGTGACTTCATAACCGGCATTACAGTCAAGCTTTTATAAGAAAAGGGATTGTAATATTTTGGTTGCAAAGTCCTTGTTTTTGTCTTTTGAAGGGCTACACTGGAATATTAACTTATCTGTTCTCTTTGCAGCTGGTAGCAAACATGGTAAAGTGAGAGGCAAGTGAATTGAAGTATTTGAGGACATGGAGTTAGACTGTTAACTTGTGTTGAAGACCAGACCCCTTTAAAAATAACAGCATGATTTTCATATTGCATTTCTATAATTGTTACTTTTACACTTGGGCAATACTTTTAAAATGCATTCTCGTATTTTCCTTTGAGAATTTCAATTAGCAATGGTAAAGGTCATTTCCAGTCTTGATCTGGTGCCAAATGAAATGTAGAACAGCACTAGCCTTATTTTAGTTTAGAACATCTTGACATGGCAAAGCTGAACTCAATGTTGCAGAGGTTGTGAAGGGAACATGCTGTTTAATCAAAAAATTTCTCTGCTACTGATTATAACCATGAGTCTCACCTATAAAATGTAAAGCGTACACATCACTGCTAAAGGTCACTCATTGTCAAGCACCAAGAGTCAAAAAGGTGAGATAAGAACCAATTTGCACCTTCAGAAGTGCTGAACAATTGAAGGGAACGTTTCAATGTCATGTTTGCTCTATTAAAAATAACCTTAAATAACTCCAGGTTGTGTCAATTAGAATAATGTGGTCTTCTTACTTGAGATATATGTTGAATAATTTGGTTTTATCAAGAGTTTCCTGTAACATTGAAGCTTGCAGAACTCTTTCCTAGCCCTAGGGGTAGAAAAAATTGCAGAGATCCATACGGCATAGCCATGCAGAGATTTGAAGATGAATGTTAATATGTTAATAAATCTTGTTGCCCTTCCTTGCCTGAAACTTCTATGTCTTTTGGACTGCTCTCATAAATCAATTATATTCCCTCTTCAAGTATATTCATACTTGTTCTGATATATAGATAATATTAATAGTGTTTTGAGGATGATAAACACAAAACTATGCTTTAGAATGCTGTAATAACTAATCCCATTGACATGAGAAGTGTCATAATAACACTACACCAGGTGTCGTGCTCCATTTCTCCAGCCGTTTGATGAACTGCTCGAACTTTCTATTCCTAGTCTCATGGACTGTAGGATTGGAGCCCATGGACTGTAAGATTGGAGCTACTGGGGATCTTCCGTAAATATCTGGATAGGCTATGTATGTTTATTGATGTGTCTTTTTTACATACACAAGTGATTCGGTCTGCCTTGTAGGCCAACAAGGGGCATACACGCAGTGGGTCGTGCGAGGGCTGCTCTTGGGTGTTGTTTCGAGAGTTGCCTAGTGCTTCATGTCATTAGTATATGCTTAAACTGGACCAATTGATAGGCAACACGACAGCTCAGTGACTATCACTGTTTGCTGTGCAGATACAGGGACCTGGGTCGGATCTGCAATTTGGGTTGGTGTCAGTGTGAGTTTGCACATTCTCCCCATGCTTGCGTGGGTTTTCTCTGGGTGTTCCGGTTTCCTCCCACACCCCAAAAATGTATTTTTAGGCTGATTGGTGTTAATAAATTGTCCCCAAATTGGACCTCCCTTAATCTGGCGCACATGTAATTGTTTAAATTTGCACCCCCTTTATTGCGGAGTCCAAGAGATATAGACAAGAGTCGTAGGTCGAAGAGGGATCGGAATGAGGCACTCACTGAGTATTAAAATAGGCAGCATGGGCTTGTAGGGCTGAAAGGCTTGTTTCCTGTGCTGTATTTTACTTTGTTCTTTGACTGGGAGTAATCCTGAAATGACTGCTCTTGAGGTTCTGCTTTTTAATTTCCTTCCTAACCCTCTAATATCTGCTTTCAGGACCTCATCTCTTTTCCTGCCTACGTCATTGTGGTCTCAATGTGGATAACGAATTCCAACTGCTTACACTCCCAAAAAGAATATCCTGCTGATGCTGTGTGACATCCCTGACCCAGGCAGCAGAGAATCAATATTCCATCCTGGAGTCATATCAATGGCTGCAGAAATGACTGAGCTCCCCAGCAATGGAATCACCTAGTACTACAGCACTTCCTCCTGCCTCCTCCCCCCCCAAGTTAAGTCGCCCATGGTGCCACAAATTTGGCTCTTGCTACATCCTTTGAGGATATAAAATGGAAAAGTAATTAGAGAGTGAGATAGCCTCAGAGAATTCCTACACCACTTGCCTTAGATACTCTGGTGGCCACTATTCTCTTGCTGTATATCTTAGCTGTGATGTTATCTCTTCTTTAGGTATCCAATTATTGAACTACCTCTAGCATTCCACCACCTGGAAATCAAATTTATACAGCTGGTGGCACTTTCTGTAAATGTAGTAAATGAGGGCATTTTGTGCCTGCATGACTTCCCACATTCCACAGGATGCACATTGAACATGGGCGAGTGGCAGTGACATACCTGATAGAACAGTATAGAAAGTGTTTATTGCTATATAGTATAATATAAGATCTCATCTATCACTCATCAATTGCCTGTTCTGTGCTGAGTACAGAAAGACTTATACTTACCAACTAATTAACTTATAGGACTCATGTGATGTGTGTAAAGTAACTTGGCAAAGGGACTTTCACCTCTGTGGAATTAGTACAAGCTGCTCTCTGTACTGTATTAGTATATAAACCTGAAAGTAGCTTCACCTCAATGACATCACCATCAAATCACATGTTCAGCTCATAAAGCAACCTGCACCCTTTTTAATTAAATAACATTTCTCCCCCTTACTTCTGAGGTCATGACAACAAATCAATACAATGTTATACATAGAATCAATAATACTCTAGATACAGTGCTATGCATCATTAGTCATTTGACACAATCATTTAGAAAGTCCATCAGAAAAATAACTATTCCTTTTTGGTTGCTCATAATGTTCTGGAATTCGGTTGTCCTTGATCTTTGGAACTTCAGTAGACCCTTCCTGTCTTTGATTCTATTTCTATATCATTTTCATTCAGTATAATAACAAGAGACACAATTATCAGGCAATTCAGATTCAACTAAGTCTTCTGTAGTTGTATTCAGAACAGTAGGGACTAAAGAAGATGGTATTTCAGAGATATTTCTGAAAAATAATTTTGAAATGACAACAATTTGTCAGCATTACATCACCAAACTTGTTCATCTTTAGTTTGAACCACGTAAGAAAATGGACCTGTTTTTGCTTGAACTATGACTGAAACCCATTTCTCACTTGTGGTATAATTATGTGCTAGCACTCAATCTCTTTGTCGAAATAAACCTTGTTTAACCCTCACTTCTCATCTAGGAACTTAAGATTGATATTGATGCTCAACTATTTCCAAAGTTTCTGAAGATATTAACAAATCAAACATTGTTCTTAATTTTATCTGGTAATGCAAGTCAACTTTGAATAGCCGCATAAGTAATGTTTCTATAAGATGCCAAAAAACTATTCAAACAATGGGATAACAAACTTTGCTCTTTTAAAGCATTTAACAGAATACTCAAGAATTGTACAAATATTTCAGTTAATCCATTAATTGATGGTGTCAGGCTTTTATATGCTGAATATCATTTATTTTCAGATAATCCTCAAACTCCTGTGCAGTAAATCTTGCAAAAATTTTTATTAAGCTTTCAATGGTTTGTTCAGTTGTGGTAAATCTCATGATACCAATTCCTGTTACTGTGAGTGCGCATCAATTATGACTAAGAACATGTCATCCTCAAGTGGACCAGCAAAATCTATATTTAATCACTGTGAGGTTGTTTTAGACAATTCCTAAGGGTATTGTGATACTACTGTGCCTTTAAGAAATGTATTTATAATCATGTTCTCTGTAATTTGTAAGCAAGCTTGTTTTTTGTTTTTGCTATTGCTATTCGAGGTCCATAGTGGCATCTTTTATTGCTGTTTAAATGGTTTAAATTGGGTTTTGTTTATTTTTAATCTGGGCCTAATGTACTCTCTGGGAGTTTGACCCTTTTTGACCCTTATGACCCTTTTTGAATTGTTGTGGGAAGATTGTGTGACAGTTTTTGTTTCCTTTCCCAAGAGTTTTTTTTAAACCAGCTTCTGGCTGGTTAGGAGATGTTTGGACTTGAGGCTGATGCAATGTGTTTGATCTTTCCTTGGTATTACAAATATGGCTGGCTAGTTGCAAGCAGGTTTTCTTACTTTCTTGGAATGAAACTTCTGCTGTTGGTGTTTTGCTAGTTAAAGGTCAGCAGTGATGCTATCTCTACCTTGAGGTGCTGGGAGTTCCAAAGCAGAGAAGCCTGAGTTTCAATTCTCCATCCAAAGAATTAATTCACAGCGGGTGTTATTGAGCTGAAAAACTATGTGAGTATTTTTATTTTCTGTGTTATGTCTGGACGGGTGTATGATTATAAGATGGTTTTGTTGTGTTGGAACAGTGCATTTAGTTGTTAAGGTTTATAAAATATCATGTTGTTTTTCTTGTTTGAAATTGGTAAAAGTTATTGCTAATTTGCTTTGTATATGTTATCTGTATTCTTAAGTAAACTTTGTCTGATAAAAAGCTCCCTAGTCAGTTGTTTGAATCATATTTGAAGTGAAAAATCTTATGCTTATCCACACCAAATTAAAAGGCCAAAACTTAGGGAAGTCTGAACTACTTATACATAATGAGACTTGCCTGAGAATCAACCTGATTTTTGACATTGAATATTTGACTATGTCAATTATCAGTGAGTTTAATATTGTTGTTACAAGTCTGTTTGATTCCAATACATTTCACTTGTGCTTAAGATAGGAAATCAGCTTCCGACAGCAAATATATGCTTCATGCAGATGGAAATGTGATCTTACACTTAAGATATTTGAGTTAATGTGCTGCCAAACATACAAGAAGTTTTCGACAGTTGAAATGTGAAAAAAACATAATCATCAAGTTCTCTACATGTCTTTAAGTCAGCAGAAAATAACGTTAGATAATTCATATAACTCAAGCTATAAATCAAGCAATCGCAGCCACACTCAATGATTATTTCTGCTGGTACATTGCTTCAACCAATGTATCAATGTATTAAAAAAATGCTTAATGAGATTGGAGCCAGAATAAAAAATATGTGGAATGATTAATCATTGACCCTGAAGGCAGCAATTAAGACATCTAACTGTAGATTTGCTGATAGATTTTAAAAAGAGAGGAGAGATTAGGGAAGCTAAGGAATAAGTTTAAAGCATGTCTGTTTCAATGTGAGGAGCGTAACGGGAAAAACGGATGAACTTAGGGCCTTAATGTTTGCGAGGAACTTGGACGTGGTTGCGGTGACAGAGACGTGGTTAAAGGAAGGGGAACAGTGGCAACTGATCCCTCCTGGGTATAAGTGTTTCAGGCGTGACAGAGGAGGATCCAGAAGAGGTGGGAGAGTGGCGTTGTTAGTTAGGGAGAGCATCACGACGGTGCAGAGGGAGGACAATACAGAGGAGTTAGGAGTGGAGTAGCTGTGGGTGGAGTTGAGGAATAGAAAGGGGGTGATTACTATGCTAGGGGTTTATTACAGGCCACCCAACAGCCCGCGGGTAGTTGAAGAAGGCATATGTCAAGACATTTTGGATAGGAGCAGAAAGAACAGAGTCGTTATAGTGGGAGATCTTAATCTCCCTGGGGTGGATTGGAAAGTACCTAGAGCTGGGAGTTTGGATGGGCAGGAATTTGTAAAATGTGTACTGGAAGGATCGTTGGAGAAGTATGTGGCTAGCCCAACTAGATAAGGAGCTATATTGGATTTAGTTCTGAGTAATGAGCCAGGGCAGGTGGTTGATGTTGTAGTAGGGGAACATGTGGCTAACAGTGACCACAATTCTGTCTATTTTAGGATACAGATGGAAAAGGATGCTTGTTGCCCTAGGGGCAAGATGCTGAATTGGGGGGAGGCTAACTACAGTCGGATTAGACAGGAACTTATGGAAACTGATTGGGAATGGTTGTTCAAGGGTAAGTCCACGCTAGGCATGTGGGACTCTTTCAAGGGAATACTGAAAATGTTGCAAGATAAATATGTGCCGGCCAAGAGGAAAGATGGGAAAGGTAGGATTAGAGAGCCGTGGATTACTAGGGATATTGAGGACTTGGTTAGGAAGAAAAGAGAGGTGTATGATAGGTCAAAGCAGCTGGGAACCAAGACAGTGTTGGAGGAATATAGAGAGAGTAGGAGGGAGCTCAAACGGGGAGTTAGAAGGGCAAAAAGGGGGCATGAAATGATTTTGGTGGACAGGATTAAGGAAAATCCAAGGCTTTTTACTCCTATGTTAGGAATAAAAGGGTGGTTAGAGGAAAAATTGGACCTCTTAGGGACAGAGGAAGGGAACGGTGCTTAGACCCCGAGGGAATGGCGGAGATCCTGAATGAATACTTTGCATCGGTATTCACGAAGGAGGGGGGCTTTTTGACTGCTCCTGTCTCTGAGGGAGCTGTGGACCAGTTGAGGGAAATATCCATACCGAGGGAGGAAGTGTTAGAGCTTCTAGGTAGCATTAAAACTAATAAATCTCCGGGGCTTGATAGCATTTATCCCAGGCTGCTTAGGGAGGTGCGAGGTGAAATTGCTGGGCCTCTGACGCAAATCTTTGTCTCTTCCTTAGACACAGGTGAGGTCCCAGAGGACTGGAGAATAGCTAATGTACCGTTGTTTAAAAAGGGTAGTAGGGATAACCCTGGAAATTATAGGCCGGTGAGTTTGACATCATTGGTAGGGAAGCTGTTGGAGGGGATTCTTAGAGATAGGATCGATAGGCACTTAGAGCGTTGCGATCTGATTAGGGATACACAGCATGGATTTGTTACGGGGAGGTTGAGCCTTACGAATCTGGTAGAATGTTTTGAGGAGGTGACGAAAACGGTGGACGAAGGGCGAGCCGTTGATGTCGTCTATATGGATTTTAGTAAGGTGTTTGACAAAGTTCCTCATGGGAAGTTAGTTGAGAAGGTCAAGGCTCATGGGACACAAGGACAGGTAGCTAGTTGGATAAGTAACTGGCTTGGTAATAGGAGGCAGAGAGTAATAGTGGAAGGGTGTTTCTCTAGCTGGAGGTCGGTCACTAGTAGTGTGCCGCAGGCCTCGGTACTGGGACCTCTTCTATTTGTAATATATATAAATGACTTGGAAGAGGGAGTAAGTGGAGTGATCAGCAAGTTTGCAGACGATACAAAGATGGCTGGACTTGCGGATAGTGAGGAGCATTATCAGGCGATGCAGCAGGACATAGATAGGCTGGTAGCTTGGGCAGACAGATGGCAGATGGAATTCAATCCTGATAAATGTGAGGTGATGCATTTCAGGAGAAAGATTGTAGGGGGGAGGGATATGATAAAGGGTAGACCTATTAAGAGCATAGAAACGCTGAGGGACCTGGGGGTGCAGGTGCACAAGTCTCTGAAGGTGGCAGAGCAAGTGGAGAAGGTTGTGAAGAAAGCATATAGTATGCTAGCCTTTACAGGAAGGGGTATAGAGTACAAGAGCTGGCCTTTAATGTTGCAGTTGTATAAAATGCTGGTTAGACCTCATTTGGAATACTGCGTCCAGTTCTGGTCACCTTACTACCGGAAGGACATGGAGACTCTGGAGAGAGTGCAGAGGAGATTTACCAGGATGCTGCCTGGTATGGAAGGTCTGAGTTACGAGGAGAGGTTAGGCAAATTGGGACTATTTTCCTTAGAAAGACGTAGACTTAGAGGAGATCTGATAGAGGTGTACAGGATTATGAGGGGTATAGATAGAGTAAACAGGGTTAAGTTTTTTCCTAGGATGGACTCAAATAGCACGAGGGGTCACGGGCTTAGGGTGAGGGGGGTAAGGTATAATTTGGATGCTAGAGGGAGTTTTTTCACACAGAGGGTGGTGGGGGTATGGAATGCGCTGCCAAGTAAAGTGTTGGAGGCAGGTACTCTGGAGTTATTTAAGAAATACTTAGATGGGCACATGAACAGAATGGGAATGGAGGGGTATAGAAAACTGATTTAAAATAGGAATCATGAGCCTTGGAGTCCCTGGGAAGTGTGTAAATAGATGATGATATTGATGTACTTGTTTTTATCCTACAGGTGCTTTGGTCCACCTTGTTGTCTAACGAGGGGCATACACGCGATGGGTCGTGAGGGGACTGCTCTTGGATCTTTTTCGAGAGTATCCTACTGCTTCACGTTGTTAGTGTATGCTTGATCTGGACCATCTGATGGGCAACACGACAGCTCAGTGGCTATCGCTGTGCTGTGCAGATACATGGATTTGGGCCTGTGTCTGTGGGAGTTTGCACATTCTCCCCGTGCTTGCATGGGTTTTCTCCGGGCGCTCCGGTTTCCTCCCACATCCCAAAGATGTGCTCTTAGGCTAATTTTAAAAAAGGGCTGCAAGGAAAAGTTGGGCCGAAGGGCCTGTTTTTCTGCTATAAACTTCTATGACTTTATGACTCTAAGTAGAAACGATGAAGCCATAAAACTTCATCACTAAGCACTTACTTAGCTAGAGACCCCAAGATATGTCTACATTGAGAGCAAAGATGTGCAATCCAGCAAGATGTTATGTTTTGGGAGCTAATTAAATTGTAGCTCTCGACCCTTTCTGCTTCGTCCCCATTGATGTAGACAGGGGCATGCTTTCCTTTATGCTTCCTGAAGCTGATGACAATCTCTTTGTTAATATTGAGAGAGAGATTATCTTTGCCACATTAGTTCACCAGATTCTCTATCTCATTCTGTATTCTCTTGTCATTTCTTGCCCGTCAGCAAACTTGAAAATCAAATTGGAGGGGAATTTGACTGTCCAGTCTTTGGTATATCAAGAGTGTAGTAGAGGGCTGAGAGCACAGCTTTGTGGAGCATCGGTTTTGAGGGTAATCTTGGAGGAGGTGTTGTTGCCAATCCTTACTGATAGCGGTCTGTGAATTAGGAGGTGAGGGTCCAGTCGCAGAGGGAGACACCAAGGCCCAAACCATGGCATTTGGGAATGAGTTTCATGGGAATAATGGTGTTAGAGGCTGAGCTGTAGTCAATAAATAGGAGTCTGACATAGGTGTCCATGTTATCTAGATGTTTCAGGGTCGAGGGCAAGGCCAGGCAAATGGCGTCTGGTATGGACCTGTTGCAGCAGTAGCAAACTCTAGTGGATCCAGATAATCCAGGAGGCTGGAATTGATTTGTGTCATGACTAACCTTTTCAAGCATTTCATAATGATGAATGTCAGAGCTACGGCCGATATTCATTAACATAAGCTGCTTGGTTTTTCTTAGCTACCAGGATACTGGTTGTCTTCTTGAAGCAGATAGGGAGTTTAAATTATTGTAAAGAGAGGTTGAAGATATCTGTGAATACCTCCAGCAGCTGATCTGTGTAAGGAGTGCATCCGGGTTTATTTTGTTTATTTAAAACTATGGAATTCTGTGGCTTTGGTCCCCTGGTGGTTAACTTTGCCTATTTACAAGTTATTGGTCCCAGACTGGATCGTAACACCGTGCTGTAACAGTTCTATAATTCTGACTGTGAAACTGATAGCAGGACCAGGAATCTCGCAGCCCATTGTGCTACTGGGCAGTGGGGTGGTGGGGTGGCGGTGGGAGGTGGCTGTCTGGCTGATCACAAGTCCCTAAGATACCTTTTTCATGTAATCAGCCCCATGCCAGAAATCCTAGCTGACACAATGAACCATAAAATATTCCTCATAATAAATCACAAACAGTCCCTCTTCTAATTGTGGTCATGTTATTGTTGAATTAAAAGTGATGGACACAAAATGGTTACCTGGGAAGGGACATTAAGAGCCTCTGGCTTTAGGCACAGACAGGTTAAAACGTGCAGTATCTGAATTGCTGCAGGAAGCTGGTCAGAGCATGAGGCATTCTAGATAAAAGCAGACCCAAAACAATGAGTCTGATAATAAGGTCAGCCACAGATGGGGACATAAATATATAAATGTAACAAGATCAGCCACTGAATGTATAGATCGAAACCAATCATTGATAGTCACTACATAAATGTATCCATTCTATGAACAATGATATGTAACTATGTCCATACCTTTCTGCTTGTAATGATGTGTTAACTGTCGATGTTCGTATCTGTCTACTTGACTTGTAACGATGTGTTAATGGCCAATGTCTCTACTGCCTATCATCTAAAAGATATAAAAATGATCAACTACCTTTGTATAGTTGAGAAGGTAGCTGCCAAGTATTGCGGAGTAATAGTCCCCCAAAGCCAAAATAAAACTGTATTGTTGAAACCTCCAAGTCTAACTCCAAAGTGATAAATTTCCCACAACAGTCAGGCTAGAGATAAAAAGCTTCACTAAGTGTAAACTACTTGTAACGCAGCCTAGTAAAACAAGATTTGCCTTTTGGATTCCTCACTGTAATGTTTTTTAATGAGTTAGAAACTAATCGTTTCTTTGTAACAATGCAATTACAGTGCCAGTTTAAATTTCTTATTAAAACACAATACTTCCAGGCAAATAGCATGCAGATTTTAACTTCCATATATCATCTGCATAAAGCTCCATTTATCCCTTGTCCAAGCCCTGGCAGACAGATGGCACTAGGTGGTTGGTAGGTGGTACGTTGTATGATTGAGTAGGCAGTGGTTCTGCAGAAGGCTGCTGTTGGGGTCCTGAAGGAACAATTCTGATCATTCTGGTAAGTTGGTGGGAGGGAGTTTGGAGAGAACGATGTTTGGGGTGGGAGAGAGTATTGCTGGGATTGGGGAAGTCAAAGCCTTCCATTTGGGACTCAGAAGAGCACTTGTGATCTCACCATTAAAGCCCAAACAGCATATTTAAAGAAACCTGCCGGTATCTGGAATGTCAGAGATAATACTGATCTTCATAAGTAAACTTGAAACAAGGAAAGGAAATTCACTAAAGCTCATTCATAATGGCCAGTGAAGCGGGGAGGGGGAGGTGTAATTCGCTGGCCTCCCAACCCCGTGTTTCCTGAGGCAGCGGGTGGTCCGCTGTTTGCTGGTGGCGGGATATTCCGGTCCCACTGCAGTCAATGGGATTTCCCTTTGATGTCACCCACTCCGCTTAGAAACGTGTGGGAGGGGGTGCGCTGCCAGCGGGTCTGCCAACGTAAACAGCTGGAGAATATCCCCAGGAAGACAACTGGTAATGGATACATCCCTTATTTCACCGTTCACCTGGAGCAGTCAAGTGAACTTCACTTCCTTGATGTTTTAGTTGAGAAATGTGCCAGAGTCTTCTCCATCACATTCTGCTGCTAGCCTTTCTTGCTAAATAACCTTCAGTGTGCTAAAACTGAGAACCCATTTAAAATTGTCAATAGGAAATGATCCATGGCTGAATTTAGTTTGATATCAATTTGCCACAAATGTTTCCTCTTAGTACTGAATGAGTTACAAAGGTATTAATTTTTTTGACAAGAGGTAAATGAAATAATTGTGTCGAAGATGAGTGTTATAATTAAATGTCAGATGTGCTATACCTGCTAGGTTTTTAAACCACATTCTGTTGTCAAAAAGACATTTATAAAGGAGATGAAACATGATCTGGCATAAGAAGATTGTCAGCATTGCACGTTACATTAATTACCTGTGTGAAATTAAAAGCCCAAAACAGCCTGAGTGTGAAAAACTGTCATTCCTGGACCAATAATATAATAGCAAAATGCTGAGGAGATTGGAAATGACAATAGGAAGCGCTGGGAAGACATAGCATGATTTGTGAAAATGTACACAGAATGTGGAATCTTCCAGTTTCTCCTCTTCGTGCTAGAGCAGACAAGAAAAGCAGTGTGCAGCTTTCCGACAGTTCATAGGCTTTTTCTACCATATTGTATGGGGAAGAAATAATCCTGGAGATGTGTCCCACACTGTCACATTGGCTGGATGGAGCCCAGAAGAACTGAGAGCATCGCTTTCCTGAGACTGTGGTCCTTTTTTAAAGTGCCAAGAGACAGTGCCAGGTGCAGTGCTGGGGACAGTGCTAGGGACAGTGCTGGGGACAGTGCTGAGGACAGTGCCAGGGTATGGAACTTTTCCCTCTGGGGTCTATATTTAACTGTGTGTCCCGTGGCATGGTCTTTCTGTTTGGTTCACATTCTTTCAGACCTGTTATAAGTTCTGTGAATGTGACATCACATCTGGGAGGTTGGGATACACCTCAACATGCAGAGGCAAAACAACAGGGAAATGTGCCAAGGAGGCGATCATGTATACAAATGAAGCTCTCAATCTTCCTGGGCAGAAACCTTGTTACTTATATGGCATGCGATGGGAATGATCTTGCCACAAAGTCTTACCAGTGAGAATCTCATGGAATTTTGAGCCCACATCGCCATTTGTACCACTGGCGAAGGGGAGAATGAAATCTTGATCAGAATTAACGTTTCAAGTTCAATGTGGCTCTTATGGAAGAATGCCAGTTAGCAAATCAGACATGTTGGATTACATTCTCCTAGGACCATGGAGTGGGTTTGGAGATGAGACAAAGAGCAAAAGGGTAATCTCGCAGACTTGTACTTGCCTTTAAGCAATCTTGATGTGGGGATGCTGGCATTGGACTGGGGTAGGCACAGTAAGAAGTCTCACAACACCAAGTTAAGATCTAGCAGGTTTATTTGGAATCATGAGTCTTTGAAGTGCTGCTCCTTCATCAAGTGGCTCACCTGATGATGGAGCAGCACTTCAAAAGCTTGTAGTTGCAAATAAACCTCTTGCACTTTGAGTTGGTATTGTGAGACTTCTTACCTTGCGAGAAATAGAGCCAAACTGACACTAGCTATTCAACAGGCACTACGGAAGTTAGCAAGTTAGTTGATCAAGTGCCCACTTGGGGGAAAATTCAGGATTTTTCCAAAGCTGGACTTGCCCTCATTGAGTATTAAGTCTGGCAGGTGCCTGGAGATTACTTACCAACAGCAGGCTGAGGAGTCAGCAATGAGGTGTCCAGAAGATCTGGACACCTCAGCTGTAACCATATGCTGTCTGGAAGAGCAACCCTGCCTCCATGATGGTGGCCTAGCAGCTGTGACCATTTTTCTTTTATAGATTTGCTTCAGAGAATGCTTCAATCTTGCTGTCTTTGTGCTTTCCGACCTGTCTCAGCTGTGCTCATTCCTAGTGGATCTGGCCAATTCAGAGATCGCTAGGCCTAATGAGCAGCTTTCTATAAGCTTGTTGACAAATGCTTTTGCTGTTGGAAATGAAACCAGCCCATTCTTTATCACTGCATCATTACAGTCACTCAGAGGGTCAAAATATGCAAAAATAAATCTGCGTAAGTGATTAAATGATCAGATATCTGAAAATCTCATTAAACTTCAATCTTGTTCAATTGATAGAAATTCTGATTAGTTGCCAAACTGACAACACATTTATGAGGAATCAGCTGCAACTTACATGAATTCTACGCAAGAAGTAAAGAATGATAAAGAAAGACACGTTCTGAGAAATTCTGCTGTCGTTCTTTATGTTGATGTATTGTGCTTCTGCATGATTTAATTTCATAAACACAACTTTCACATCCCACTGCAAAGAACGGAGATTTGGCTGACTGGCAGGTTTTCCGACCTCGCTGCAGCGGGATTGTGGCATGAATGGCAGGTAAGATCCATACCTTCGATTAACAGCTTTCCAAAATGGCCAGGCAAGCCATTTTCTAGCAAAAAACCAATAAATGCTTGCCTAGCCAACAATGTCCACAACCTACGAATAAATTTTTAAAATGTCACCAATAGGTAGTTTCTTATGTCTTTGGCCTGTGACATGAGAATGGAAAATGAATGGGGGGTGACACAGGGGAAGACAAACTACTCAAAGCAGGAGAAGGATTTTCCAGCAGGAGGCCATAATCATCCAGGGTTTTGGAACACAATCCTCCCTCCACAACCTAAGTGATCTCTCCACTTCACTAATAGATGCTCATTGAAATCTGCCACTCATTGTGGGCAAAATTGTAGCCAAGACAGTATTGCCAATGGCTGTATATTGCAATGTTGGACCCATTCTTGAAGCAGGCAACACCCAACAATTCATTTCCAAAGATCATTGGGAATGCCAATTGCATTCTGTCTTTCCGGAGCAAACATGTTGATCATGTTTGCTGTTTTGCCAGGTTTCCTCAGACTGCTATGACTGCATGTATGTCACTTCGTGGGTAAATTCTCACTCTGTGTGTAAATTCAGAAATGTTCCACAACCACAAAGAGTTCCAATCCCTCAATACGTGGTACGGTGGCACGATAGTTAGCACTGCTGCCTCACAGCGTCTGGGACACGGGTTTGATTCCCAGCTTAGGTCACAGTCTGTGCAGAGTTTGCACATTCTCTCTTTGTCTGTATGGGTTTTCTCCAGGTGCTCCGGTTTCTCCTACAGTCCAAAGATGTATGGGTTAATTTGATTGGCCATGTTGAATTGCCTCTTAGTATTAGAGGACTAGGGTAAATATGTGGGGTTATGCAGATAGAGCCTGGGTGGGATTGTTGTCAGTGCAGACTCAATGAGCTGAATGACCTCTTTCAGCATTATAAAAATTTTATGAATATTGAGCTTGAATGCAACTATACTCCGAATCATATGTGTCAATGCCGAGTACCCTCCCATTTGTTGTGGTGCCTTTATACTCTCCAGTTTCCAGTGTTTGAACCACCATTAGAAACTGAATGTTGTCCACTGGGTGAAATGCTATCTGATGATCACCTGACTGTGAATCAGGTGCACAATACCTATGCCAATAGTCAGTATACATATAAGGAAAGCTGGAAGAAAGATTGAGCAGATCATGGAGGTGCTTAAATAACACTTCTGCTGTCCAGATCATCTGGAGCCTTGTCATAGTCTCCAAAGTGTACATCACTGACAATTCAGAATAGTCTGCAGCATTTGCACAGTCCTGACATCAAAGGGGAAAATGCTTGCCACCAGGCAGATGTTGAGCAGCTGAAATAGAGAAAGGAAGGAGAAGAAGGAGAAAGAGGCGAGCACCAAATACAGCCTGGGAATTGATCATCTGACTGCGGTATCATGAACACAATGCTAATTTCTCCATTCAGTAGAAATCTCACATCTTACCTTTCCTCTGTTCCAATATTCCATACAAAAATAAGCAATTATCCTTCAGTATTCCCTAGATGCCTGTTTACTATATTCCTTTGCCCATCCTGGTGCTACTTCAGTGACTGTAGCATAGTCAACAGTCGGCTGTGGACATTTTATTGTGAAAAACGGAAATGATCTTTCAAGGTGGGCTTCTGCAGCTTTGAGCAGCATCACCTGGATAACAGTTTGGATTAGCTGGTTGACAGGCAAAAATAAAGACATTGATGGAATAAGTGATGAGAGGATGAATTCTATCATCTTCAAAGAGGACAACAGATTCATGCCTAATCCTGCCATTGCTGTCTGTAAGGGTGGCAACTCAATAATTCTAGCAATGTTCTAGAGGACCGCTTGCTGGACTGCTGTGAGCCCTTTGAATCAATTAAGTCTTTATTTAACATTGTTTCGTTTCACTGTCACTTATTCTCCAGGAGCCGTTTTCTGATTTGCATCAGCATTTTCTCTTTCATGTTACTAACGTTCTGATCCCAAGTCCCCACTGAGTTTCAGGAATTCTGTGCATGTGACACAGAAATGTTGCTACTCAGGGATTGTTTGTGTGATGGAGTGTTATCTATTTTCAGTGCATGTGGTATTTCTGTTATTTCCAGTGATTTGTTTTATTTTGCAAGTTATTCCCATTAGAAATGCACAGCACTGCATTTCAACTTCTACACTTGATTTTGCAGGCAACAAATGTCCAAAGAAATTTAATTCTGGCTTTAACATTGATTCTGATGGAAACCCATGATTCACATAAGGCTGTTCAACTTAATGTTGTAGTTTTCAGAAACAGCCACAACTTTGTGTGACAACTTAGTGTATTGTTATCCACTGCCAATATGGCAGCTTCCAAAGCTTTCTTGGCACTTGTATGACTTCAGTATGAGTTTCCACTGCAGCACTGGCCACTAGGTGGCTTCCTTTCGTGCTTCATGGCAGTTAGTCATTGGCGAGCATCTTCTGCATTATAGTTGGGACCACATTGTCTGACAATGGAGTCAGCCACCATTTCCTCTGGAATGGATAGGGTCTGAGCTCAGTGCAAAATGATATGAAAAACTGTTGCATTTCTATGTGTAAGAACATGGGACAAATGCAGGAAAATGGGATTAGCATGCCTTTAGTAGTAGTTATTGTCAGTGCAGATTTAATGGTGCAAAGACCCTTTTCTGCGGTGTGTGACTCCACGGGGCAAACTTTCCCATTCCGTCTGCCAAGGGAATTGGAGGGGGCAGACCATGGAAAGGTCTATTGATTTTTGTAGCCAGAAAATCTCACCCTCTGACTCTATACAACAGACTTGTCCTGCCCAGACCCCAGCACAGCTCTCTGCAGTGGAATCAGCCAATATTTGAGCGAGAGGTTGTGAGTATTTTTGAGGTTGTCCAATTTCGAACCCAAGGGCAATAAAAATTTATCTTTATGATGACACAGAAATCTTTATAATTCTTAGTCACTTCTGAGACCATCTTCCTGCTTATTCCACTTTGTTTTCCATTAATCCGGAGAAGAATCGATAAGAACAAGAACAAAGAACAAAGATCAACACAGCATGGGAAACAGGCCCTTCGGCCCAACGAGCCTGCGCTGCCGTCCTAACATCTTAATGACATATTCATGACTTTAGGCTATGCCTATTGTGCAAGATTCCCATATAGGGACCAATTTAGGGACAATTTGTTACCCAATCAGCCTAAGATCACATTTTTGGGATGTGGGAGGAAACCGGAGCACCCGGAGAAAACCCACGCAACCATGGGGAGAACGTGCAAACTCCCGCAGACACAGGCCCAAATCTATGTGTCTGCACAGCAACAGCGATAGTCTCTGAGCTGTCATGTTGCCCATCAGATGGTCCAGTTTAAGCGTACACTAACGACTTGAAGCACTAGGCCACTCCTGAAGCAACATCCAAGAGCAGCCCTCGCACGACCTGCCGAATGCATGTACCTTGTTGGTCAACAAGGTGGACCGAATTGCCTGTGGAAACAAATAAGATATTTAGACAGCCCTGCTATATCCCTCTATCGTGAGAGATGCCGGCGTTGGACTGGGGTAAACTCAGTAAAGTTTTACAACACCAAATTTAAATCCAACCAATTTATTTGATAGTAAATCTGCGAGCTTTCAACACTATCCACACAGACAGTTACAGATTGCTGATTAGAATGCATTCTAATCAGCAATCTGTAACTGTCTGTGTGGATGTGAGTGCCTCTGCAGATCAGAACACTGCATTTGCCTGACAAAGGTGCATAGCGTCGAAAGCTCGCGGATTTACTATCAAATAAATTGGTTGGATTTAAAATTGGTGTTGTAAAACTTTACTGAGTATATTCCTCTATCTGCAGACCGCTCATGTGGCTGTCCAAGAGACCCTAAACAACCCTAGCGTGCCTGCTCCCACCACCTTACTCGGCAGTGCATTCCACACCTCCACTACCCTTTGTGTGAAAAACTGCCCTCTAATATTCGTCTTATACATAGCCCCCCTCACCCTAAGGCCATGACCCCTCGTTCTATCCATTTCTAATGGTGGAAAAAGCTTACCACCGTTTACTCTATCTATACCCCTTATAATCTTATATACCTCTAATACATCCCCTCTCAACCGATGTCTTTCAAGGGAAAACAACCCCAGTGTGTTCAATCTTTCCTCGTAAGACAGCCCTTCCATACCAGGCAGCATCCTGGTAAATCTCCCCTGCACTCTCTCCAGGGCCTCTACATCCTTCCAGTAGTACGGCGACCAGAACTGGACGCAGTACTCCAAGTGAGGCCTAACCAAAGTTCTATACACCTGCAACATCAGACTCCTACTCTTATATTCTATACCCCTTCCTATGAAGGCTAACATACCATACGTTTTCTTTATCACATTCTCCACCTGTACTGACACCTTCAGAGACTTGTGAACCTGCACCCCCAGGTCTCTCTGTGTCTCTATACTCCGGATAGTTTTACCCTTTATCCTATAACTCCCCTCTACATTATTCCGGCCAAAATGCATCACCTCGCATTTATCCGGATTAAATTCCATTTGCCATCTATCTGCCCAATCTACCAGCCTATTATGTCCTGTTGTATTGCCTGGCACTGCTCCTCAGTACCCGCCAATCCAAGCATCTTAGTGTCATCAGCAAATTTGCTGATCACATCACCTACCCCCTCTTCCAAGTCATTTATATAAACCACAAATAGAAGAGGTCCTAGTACTGAGCCCTGTGGCACACCACTAGTGACAGACCTCCAGTTGGAAAAAGAGCCTTCCACTACTATCCGCTGTCTCCTCCTCCCAAGCCCGTTCTCAACCCATCTACACACCTGGCCCTGTATCCATGCGCCTTAACCTTTTCTATCAGCCTACCATGAGGAACCTTGTCAAACGCCTTACTGAAATCCATGTAGACGACATCAATGGCTTGTCCTTCATCAACCGTTTTTGTCACCTCTTCAAAAATTTCCACTAGATTCGTAAGGCACGACCTCCCCTTAACGAAGCCATGCTGCGTATCCCTGATCAGATCGCAGCGCTCCAGATGCTCATACCTCCTGTCCCTGAGGATCCTCTCCATTAGCTTACCTATAACTGAAGTCAAGCTCACCGGCCTATAGTTCCCTGGCTTATCCCTCTGACCCTTTTTAAACAATGGTACTACATTTGCTATCCTCCAATCCTCTGGGACCTCACCTGTGTCCAAAGAAGAGACAAAGATTTGCGTCAGAGGCCCAGCAATGTCATCTCTCACCTCCCTTAGCATCCTGGGGTAAATGCCATCAGGCCCTGGAGCTTTATAAGTCTTTATGCTGCCTAAAAGCCCCAACACCTCTTCCCTCGTAATGATTATTTCCTTTAACGGGTCCTCAAATTTCTCAAAGCTGGCACCAGACATCAGGCCCCTCTCCCGCGTGAATATCGACGCAAAGTATTCATTCAGGATCTCCCCCATTCCCTCAGGCTCTAAGCATAGTTCCCCTCCTCTGTCCCTGAGAGGTCCAATCTTCCCTCTAACCATCCTTTTGCTCCTTACACAGGAGTAAAATGCCTTAGGATTTTCCTTAATCCTACCTGCCAAAGCCATTTCGTGGCTCCTTTTTGCCTTTCTGACACCCCTTTTAAGATCCCGTCTACACTCTCTATATTCTTCCAGCGCTGTCTCTGTCCCCAGTTGCCTAGATCTAACGTACGCCTCCTGCTTCTTCCTGACCAAGTCCTCAACATCCCTAGTAACCCTAGCTCGATAAATGCTATCGAGCATTCTCTAATCCTATCTTTCCCATCCTTCCTCCTTACCGGCACGTGTCTTTCCTGCAAAGATTTTAGTTTTCCCTTGAAAGACTCCCACATGTACAGCATCAACCTACCCTCGAACAGCTTATCCCAGTTGGTATCCTTAAGATCCTGCCTAATCTGGCTGTACCTAGCCCTCCCCCAGTTTAACACCCTCCCCTTAAGGCAGGCTTCATCGTTTTCAATTAATATCCTAAAGCAGACAGAGTTGTGGTCACTATTTGACACATGCTCTCCTACTGCAATGTCAACCACCTGCCCTGGCTCATTCCCCAGAACCAAATCCAGTATAGCCCTCTCTCTAGTCGGGCTATCCACATACTGCTCCAAGGACCCTTCCAAAACACTGTACAAATTCCTCCCCGTCCGCACCTTCCGCTCTGGGCACCTTCCAATCTACCTTGTGAAGTGTGTGCAATAAAGATTCCATCAAAGAAATAGAAGAGGAGGATATCCCATTGACATTAAAAAATGTCCCTTTTATAATTAGGAGGAAAAAATCATCCTTACGCAGCTCAGTATGAATCTCCTGCTGAAATCTATCAGGATCTGACATTTGTTGTGGAGCCTATAAAGTTAATGTCTTTTTTGTAGTTTCTGATCTGTCCATGTGAATAAATCAAAGATATTAATTAAAAGTAAGATGTGATGCTTTCATTACTACTTCGGAAGACTAGAATCCATTCAGAGATAGAAATGATCTCCTTCTGTGTGCTGCACAGCAATGCTACATGGGGCAGTAAAAGTGTCTTTGCCATGGATTCAGAAGAACTGTCAAACAACTGGATGTACTGTTCAACTAAATTAAGTCAAATTCTATCAAGGAAAGTTTTTATTCATGTACCTGATCAAAAGAATGTTCACAGCAGCATTAACTATAAAGTCCTAATTCTATTGTGTGTGTTGTTAAAAAAGTATAATTCCCAAAAATAAATACAGGAAGAGGAAAACAGGCAGGTCATCTATTTTGAGTTGGAACATTATGTTTACTATCTACTTGTTACTGACTACTGAAATCCGCTCTGCTGGATTCCCACCTCATCCAATTTTCTGACCAGGTTGTGTATGAGTATCAGCTTATATTAGAGTTGGGCCCTGATGCTATAATTTAGATATTAATGGAATCTCCCAATATTTATGCTAATACGTTAGCCTCTCCAGTACAAAAATCTGGAAACCTCTGCTGTTTTTTATAAGAGGTGTTTGAATAAATGACTGTTCATTCTGATCTGTGTGCATTTCTTGGGAGTATTTTAGAGCAAGTCCCATTACCCACATATTTGTGACTCACAGTACTGTAATAAATCATCACAAAGGAGAGAGAAACAGAGAAAAAGAGAGAAAGAACCTTCAGTGGTCACATGCACATGGACAGATGCAACCTGCCTTCATCGCTCTACATTTCTGCAGGTCCAAGATTAGTGTTATTCTTGTGAATTTTTTTTTACCCCAAGTGTCTAACAATTCCAGTCTTGACTGTGCCAATGTAGTATCAGGGGTTCACCCCAGTTTTTGTGTCAAAAATGACATTTAGCCAAAGTTTGGGAAAAGTTCACCCAATGTCTCCTTCCATAATCAAATATCTAGCTTTACTAACATTAAAGATGGTTCTCTTAAATTACTACATGTCCAACTTATCACATGAATAATAAACTAATTAAACAAGGGACTTCATAAAATATTTTCAATGTTATTTAGTTTCATCAGTGTTATAATTCAGGTCAGAAACTCTAAAGTGTTTTATGAAGTCTGTCTGGATCATAAGCTTTCTATTTTGAATTTGTCTAGGGTGAGAAGGAGATATCTCACTTCAGGTATGATTGAAATGACTCTCTAAGGAGATATTATTAAACTAAGTTTATTTAAATATATAGTTAACAGGTACAGAAAGAAAATCAGCAATTACTTTACCAATTAGAAACAAGAAAAAACAATCAAGATATTATATAATCCTTAATGAATATAAGAAATGTCCCAATCAAACGAAACCATAAACAAAACCCTTTCCCACAGGTTTAACATAACAAAGATTAATGCTCACGTGATACTGGAATTTAGGCCTTTGGTTGAATGCTGCAACTTTCTGAGGCTCACGCAGACGTGCTTGGAATCAGAATAGCTTCCCAAAACAGTAGAGACAGATACTCTAGTCAAGCCAACCTCATAAAACAGATTTTCAGTTCTAGGAAGGCTAGGAGCCTTGCTTCTAGCCAACTGCAGAATTTTGAAAACCAGGAAGAATGAGAGAAAAACACTGCTCTCTAGTCTGATGTCCACCCCCTTCTAAAGTAAAAACTGAAAGTAAGTCCTTGAATCCTTCTGGAGAGAAACCACATGATTTTGACTTGCCAATCAATCTCCCCCCCCCCATCATTTTGGGTCATAAAGTCAATAATAGAATCCTGACAATATAGAAGGAGCTTATTCAGTATATTGAGTTTATATTGACCACAATCCCACTCAGGGCCCTATTCCAGTAACCCCATATTAGCGTCAATTTATCATTGCTAATCCACCTAACCTGCACATCTTTGGACTATGGGAGGAAAACAGAGAACCCAGAGGAAACCTACATAGAGATGGGGTGTTCGTGCAAATTCCACACAGGCAGTGACTGGGGCTGGATTTGAAGCTAGGTCTCCGGTGATGTGAGGCACCAGTGCTAACCATTGTGCTACCATGTTGCCCCTGATCCAAGAGTAAAAATAAACAAATTAATTAATAATAATTTTAATTTTTAATTTAAAATAATTTAATTTTAATAACTAATTTAAAATAAAATTAAGCCATTGAAGTGGCAGCATAAGGACTTCTAGCAGACAGTCGGTGCCACAATAAAAAAAATGAAGTTATGATAACTGTAGAGAACATGATTTTTTTAAAAAGTCTTAAAGGTACACTAATGTTACACTGGGAAATGAAAAATAACTTTATTTTCAAATTGATAATAAAGACATGATGGGAGCAGCTGGAAGCAGTGAAATTATGGACTGTTTCAGGAGATATAATTTATATTTTTGGAAAGATATATTCCCAATTTGGATTAGGAAAAAGGATTAGAATTAGAATTTTCTGAGTAAAACTCTGTCAAGAATTCTGCTATCAAAAATAAATATCAGGACAAGAAACTATCATCTGAAAAGATAAGGAACATCATTTTTATTGGTGCAAAGTTAAAAGAACAGTTAAAATAACTGATAAAGTGTAGAAGAGGCTAATCTTTGATAACAGATCCAAAACAAAACAGGTGTAATGTTAGTCAGTACATGCTTCTTATTGAATAGAGGAAAAATACGTGAGGAAAATGTTTGAAAGACTATTAGGGACTTGTGCATGCTGTTGAGTCCTTGTTCAAGATTGCTGTGAAACTGATTAACTCCACCATGCAAAAAGCAGCTTTCTTTCTGAAAGTGCACTGGTCACTGCATTTATGAGGTTAAAGGGAAAAGCTTTGTAGTGAAAGCAAGGTTCTGTAAAATCTATGTTGCCACTGGAGTTCAGAGATGAAGAATAAGATTGTTGGTCTCTTTAATTAGATATCAAATTGTGAAGAGCCAGGTAGAAAAGAGGGAGGGCATTGAGCAATAGAATCAATAGAGTGTGCACCTGTGTCCAAAGGTGCACACCTTTTTTTTTTGAAAAAGTGACTAAGGAGGTGGATGGGGGTAAGGCGGTTGATGTGGTATATATGGACTTTAGTAAGGCGTTTGATAAGGTGGCCCATGGAAGACTTCTGCAGAAAATGCAGATGTATGGGATAGAGGGTGATTTAGCTAATTGGGTTAGGAATTGGCTAGCAGATAGAAGACAGAGGGTGGTGGTTGATGGGAGATATTCATCTTGGAGTTCGGTGACAAGTGGTGTACCTCAGGGGTCTGTTTTGGGGCCCCTGCTGTTTGTAATTTTTATAAATGATCTGGATGAGGGTATTGAAGGATGGATTAGTAAATTTGCAGATGACACTAAAGTCGGTGGAGTGGTAGATAGTGAAGAGGGGTGTTATAGTTTGCAGAGGGACTTGGACAAGTTGCAGAGCTGGGCCGAGAGGTGGCAAATGGAGTTTAATGTGGAAAAGTGTGAGGTAATGCACTATGGCAGAAATAATAAATGTGTAGAGTATAGGGCAAATGGTAGGATTCTTAGTAGTCTAGATGAACAGAGGGATCTTGGTGTGTATGTGCATAGATCCCTGAAAGTAGGCAGTCAGGTCGAGAAGGTTGTTAGGAAGGCATATGGAGTCTTGGCTTTTATTGGTAGAGGGATTGAATTTCGGAGCCGCAACGTCATGTTGCAACTGTACAAAACTCTAGTGCGGCCGCACTTGGAGTATTGTGTGCAGTTCTGGTCCCCACATTATAAGAAAGATGTGGAGGCATTGGAGAGGGTACAGAGGAGGTTTACCAGGATGTTGCCTGGTATGGAGGGCAGGTCTTATGAGGAGAGGCTGAGGGATTTGAGGTTGTTTTCGTTAGAAAGGAGGCGGCTAAGAGGGGACCTGATCGAAACATATAAGATGATTAGAGGTTTAGATAGGGTGGACAGTGATAGCCTTTTTCCTAGGATGGAGAAAGCTAGCACGAGGGGACACAGCTTTAAATTAAGGGGTGATAGTTATAGGACGGATATCAGAGGTAGGTTCTTTACCCAAAGGGTGGTTCGGGAGTGGAATGCCCTGCCTGCAGCAGTTGTAGATGCGCCAAGTTTGGTGGCGTTTAAGAGGTTAGTTGATAAGTATATGGAAGAGAAGGGAATGGTTTAGTTTGGAGGGGCATTGCTTTTTATATTGGTCGGCGCAACATCGAAGGCCGAAGGGCCTGTTCTGTGCTGTAATGTTCTATATTCTATGTTCTAAAGGTCATGGTCACTTCAATTAGCCACATAATGAAGTCCAGCTATCTTTGTGGCAGGTCCTTGCTGAAGATGACATGTATACGTGTGTACTGAGAATTCTGACCATTATACATTAATCTGATGCCAGAAATGTGTTTTGTATCTGAAAAATGTTTGTTTTGGACTCTGAGCTGCGATAATTGGACTTTGTCATATGGCTAATTCCCTCAAGTTACTGATTATCACTGTTTCCATTTCATAAGCATTTATATACCAAGCAACAATCCAAAGGAAATGTCAAAGAGATGTCATTCACTAAATACTTAAATGGATATTCCCTTACACACCTGACGATAATGTATTCAAATGCACATTTTCTGGCCGTACAGGTCATTTTTTTATTTGCTGACAATCCACCATGAAAAGGTGCTTTCTAATGAGTAAAGTATCTCTGACTCTTTGGAGACTGGGACATTTATTTTAAGTATTGTTTATAACATTCAAAACAAGTGCAACTAAATTATAATGTCCCAACTAGAGTTCTGAAGAAATCACAGAGACTCAAAAGGTTAATTCTGTTTCTCTCCCCACAGCTGCTAGCAGACCTGCTGAGCTTTTTGTCCATGTGTGTTCATCACTTGTTAGCGCACCCAGTAAAATCACAGAATCTCAGAATTGGGACAGTGCAGAAAGAGGCCTTTTGGTCACATGAATCAATACCAGCTCTCTGAATGAGCATTGTGACTTAGTGCTTTTCCCCGTACCGCTGCACATTGTTTCTATTCAAATAATTATCTAATTTCCTCTTGAATGCCTCAATTGAACCTACCTCCATCACACTTCCAGACAGTCCGTTCCTTCCCTGACCTGTTTGTTGTATCGAACAATTCTTACACGCATCACATTTGCTTCTTTTGCAAATTGCTTTAAATCTCTCATTCTTGATCCTTTTAAGAGCAGGAACACTTTCTCCCTATCTATTATGTCCAGCTCCCTCATGATTTTGAACATCTCTATCAAACCTTCTCTTGTTTTCTCCTCTCCAAGAAAAACAGTTCCAATGTCTCCAATATATCATAAAATACTTACGGTGCACATGGAGGCCATTTGGCTCATTGAGTCTCCACAGACCCTCTGATAGAACATCTTACCCAGCTGAATCTAATTATTATCTTAAGTTCCACATAACCTCCTTGCCCTTGTTCTCTTTGCCCCATTAACAGAATCCAAGTTACTGTACACTTCATTAACTGCTCTCTCCACCCCTGCCACATTCAATGATCTGTGCACGTATACACCCATTACTCCTATACAGACTTTAGAGTTGTGCCCTTAATTTTATATTCCTATCAAAATGAATCACCTCACCCTTCACTGCATTAAACTTCAACTTCATTTATGACCTATCATCCATTCTACCAACCTACGTTTTTTTGAAGTTTTACTCTGTCCTCCTCAGAGTTTATAATACTTCCAAGTATTATGTCATTCATAAATTTTGCAACTGTCCTGCAAACCACAATTTGTATCATTGATATGTATCAGACAAAGCAAGACTCCTGGGGAAATCCAATACACACTTCCTCCAACCCAAAAAATACCCATTAACCATTACTGTCTGCTTCCAATTACTCAGCCAGTTTTGTATCCAAATTCCTAATGTCCCTTTTATTCCATGAGGTCTAACTTTTCTTATAAATCTCTGGTGTGGCATTGTATCAGATGTCTCTTGAAAGTCCATGTATATATAACACATAAACAGCAATATCCTCATTAACCCTCTCTGTCATCTTAAACAAGTTCATCACACAACCCAGCCTCCCATTCATTGATTCTGTCTACACTTCCAACTGCTTTGAAGAAGCAGCCAGCATAATCAAGGACCCCACACACCCTGGGCAGCATTTCACTTTCTTCCGATGGGAAAAGAAAAGGTCTGAGGTCACATACCGACTAACTCAAGAACAGCTTCTTCAATGCTGCCATCAGACTTTTGAATGGAACTATTATATATTAAGCTGATCTTTCTCCTCCCCATCTGCAACTGCAACACTATATTCTGTATTCTTTCCTTCTCTATGAATGATATGCTTTGTCTGTATAGTGCGATAAACAATACTTTTCACTGTTTAGTAATATATGTGACATTAATAAACCAAATCAAACCAAATCATCAGAAAAATCCAGCATATTAGTTAAACATAACTTCCCTTAAGAAATCCATGCTGGCTCTTTCGAATCAACTGAGATTTTTTCATGTTACTATTAATTCTGTCTTGAATAATGGTTTCCTGGAAGCTTCCTCATTACAAAGTTAAAATTACCAGTCTGTAATTGCTGAACTTATCCTTCCAACCCTTTTTTAAACAAGTGTGTAATGTTTGCTATTCTGTAATCCTCTGGTATCTCCCCTGCATTGAGGAAGATTGCGGCCAGTGCCCCTGCAATTTCCACTCTCACTTCCCTCAATATCCTTGGATGCATCTCATCCTGCCCCGGTGCCTTGTCAACTTTACGTACTGATGGTTTATCCAATACCTCCTCCATATCAAGTTTGAACGCTTCTGGTGACAGAGGGCAAGACCAGCTATGCACATCCCAAGACTGGAAATTCCCACCCAAGCTCAATATATTTTTACGTGGTCTATCAAATTTTCTGTCTTGCCCATTATGATTCCCACGGTGGGCAGAATGGAAGAACTTCGGCCAAAATTTTCTGCTTTATCGCCATCACATGGGTTGTATCTACCTCGTTTGTCAAGACCCATGGAAAGTATTCATTTAACATTTCAGCCATGCCCCCTGCCTCTATGTGGAAATAGCCTTTTGGTCCCTAATTAACATTAATCCTCATTTTACCTTCCATTTACTATTTCTGTGCCTAAAGAAGATTTTGCGACTCACCTTTATGTTGGCTGCCAGTCTTTTCTCATAATCCCTCTTTACATCTCTTAGTTGCTTCTTCAGCTCTCATTTGAACCCTTTGCATTCAGCTTGGGTCTCAATTGTATTTGTTTCCTGAAACCTGTAATTCTTTTTTCTTTATCTCAATTTCTACCGTTTTTATCAGCCAGGGAGTTCTGGATTGTTTTGCCCTATCTTTTCCTTTTGAAGGACTGGCCTTTGTTTGTGTCCAAACCATTTCTTCTTTAAAAGTAGCCCATTGTTCAGCTACAGTTTTTCTCACCAATCTTTAGTTCCAGTCTATCTGGCCTGGCTCCATTCTTGCCCCATTGAAGTTGGCTCTTCTTCAGTTAATTAATCTTATTTTGGATTGCTAATTGTCCTTTTCTACTGCCATTGTAAACATTATGATACAATGATCACTATTTCCCAAATGAACCCCTACCACCCTACTGAGACTTGATCAACTTGTCTCCTCATTTCCAAGAAGTAAGTCTAGTAGTCCCCTATTTTGGACTGGATACTAAGAGAGTAAATTCTTCCTAACACGCTGTAGGAACTCTTGCCCCTCTCTGTCCTTTACACTATCTCAATTAATAATCAGCAATTAAATTTCCCCATTTTAATTGTTCTATAATATTTGCAGCTCCCAGCAGATTTGTTCTTCATGTCTAAGGAATGCCATGCAAACGTTCTGCATGTTGGGCTGACTCCTATTTTGTTGGTTTTGTCATGTTTCAGTGTTATTATAATGTCAGTTTTCCACAATGGCATACACCTCTAATTGTAACATTTCATATTGAATGTTTCAAGCATTCAGACATAAAATTTTTTATTTTTCATTATTTAAGTGAATCAATATGCCTATTTTAAAAATAGATATTCACTCTATAATTTTGTCAGGCTGCAAAAGACCGTGAATTACTTAAAAAAAAGGATTCTAATTTAATCTGAAAACATAACGTACAGCTCACAAATCAGTCATCTGTGACTCTACTTAGTTTACCCTGCAGAGGAGGAAGTTGAACGTAGCTATAAATACACACTTACACGTGATTTTTTTAAAAATAAAGATCTTTATTCTATTTTCATTAGGGGAAATTGCTAGATAAATTCTTTCAAAGAAATATCCTAGGTTCTGTAAAAAAAGGATTGAGAATTGTGTCTTAAGGATTGTTTGATTAACACCCTGGAACCTGTCTTCAGACTCCGACTACTGAATTTATCATGAAATTCAAACTTACCTTCATGCTGATAGCAGAGGTCTGAAGTTTCAATTTCCTATGATCCTTGGACCTTCGCGCTTATGCAGACTGGGAATGGGCTGCACAATTCTGCAATTTGTCAGTTCTGGATCCTGTGCAGGAAAAAAGAGGCACAAAATCTTGGGTTACATGACCAGGACCAGAACCAGACCAGGAAAACCAGACAGGGAATGGGGAGCGATCCCAAAGGGAGAATACACAAGGAAAGTTCCCAAAAGAAAGTCCCAGGTAGAGGATGGAGACAGGAGACAAAGACAGGTCTTTGTTTAATTAAATTAAAAATGGGAAAAGGCTGCGACTGGCAATGAAGAGGGCATGAGAGAAGTCCTGGCAATTGAAGAGGCCTCATGAGAATCCCTGAAGATCAGGAAGGTAATTGAAGGTTGGTGACTCTATGCTGTAGTCTATCGGGCAAAAGTCTGCAATCAGTAAGGATAGGCAATGAAACCTTCTCCTGATTACCCTCAACATTGGTACCCCAAAAGACTGTTCCTCAGTCCCTTATTACACTTCTTATACATCTGTGATTGTGTGGCCAAATTCCCCTCCAACTCTGCTTTCAAGTTTGTGGATGACACCACTGCAGTGGGTTGGACCTTGGGTCACTGTCTGTGTAGATTTTGCAAGCTCTCCCCATGTCTGCATGGATTTCCTCCGGGTGCTCCACTTTCCTCTTGTGGTGCAATGATGTGCAGGTTAGATGGATTGGCCATGCTAGATTATTCCTTAGTGTTCAAAGATATCTTGTTTTGGGGATTAGTGGGATAAGTGTGAGGGGTTATGGGTTTAAAATGGAGTAGGCCGAGGTAAGATGCTCTGTTGGAGAGTGAGTCCAAATGGCCTCCTTCTACTCTGTATGGATTCTAACATCTTTAGTAAGGTTCCTCAATCTATCCTTACCAATTCGCAGCTCATACCCTCATAGTTTCCTCTATTATGATTCAGGACCCTAGATTTCGGATTTGGCTACTTCACTCTCAATCTCAATGAAAAATTTTATCATTTATTGTTTCTCTTCCCCAGGCACAACAAGGTTGCTAATTAATATTTCTAGAATAGCTTGTTCTCTGATTGGTTTCTCAATGGTCTAAAAAAAAACCTTCATATACACATTCCAGAAACTTCTCCTCCACTATACTTTTGAAGTTTGGTTTGTCCAATCTCTGTGTAAATTAAAGTCACACATGATTACAATTGTAACCTTATTGTATGCATCTCTGAGTTCTTGCTTACCACCTTCCCTTACACCTCACTACTGTTTGGGGACCTATTGATAACCCCTAACTATGTTTTCTGCTCCTTAGTGACTGCTTTCTCTACATCATGATTTTCCCAGCCCATACCCTTTTCATTATTGAATTGTTTTTTGCCTTATTAACAGTGCTATCCCACCTCCTCTCCCTTTTTGTCTGTCCTTCCTAAATAATAAATCCTTTGATTGTTCAATTCCCATTCTTCAAAATGTCACAGCCATATCTCTGTAATTGCAACTATACCACTTAAAGTTATTGTTTATATCTATTTGTGATTTTAATTCATCTATCTTATTGCAAATGCTCTGCACATTAAGACATGAAGAATTTTAATTTGTCTTTTTACCTTTGTTAGTCATGTTAGCTTTATCTTGCATTCTAGTCCCATTTGCTGATGATACCAAAGTGGGGGGAGTTGTAGACAGCGAGGATGGATGTTACAGTTTGCAGAGGGACATAGATAGATTGCAGAGCTGGGCCGTGAGGTGGCAAATGGAATTCAATACGGATAAGTGTGAGGTGATTCACTTTGGTAGGAATAACAGGCATATGAAATATAGGGCTAATGGAAGGACCCTTAATAGTGCTGTCAAGCAGAGGGATCTTGGGGTACAAGTACATAGCTCTTTGAAAGTTGGCACCCAGGTTGATAAAGTTGTTAAGAAGGCGTACGGTGTGTTAGCTTTTATTGGTAGAGGGATTGAATTTAGGAGCCGTGAGGTTATGTTACAACTGTACAAAACTCTGGTGCGGCCGCACTTGGAGTATTGCGTACAGTTCTGGTCGCCGCATTATAAGAAAGATGTGGAAGCATTGGAAAGGGTGCAGAGGAGGTTTACCAGGATGTTGCCTGGTATGGTGGGAAGGCCTTATGAGGAAAGGCTGAGGGACCTGAGGTTATTTTCATTAGAGAGAAGAAGGTTACGCGGTGACCTAATTGAGGCGTATAAGATGATCAAGGGATTGGATAGGGTGGATAGTGAGAGCCTTTTTCCTCGGATGGTGATGACCAACACGAGGGGACATAACTTTAAATTAAGAGGTGGTAGTTATAGGACGGATGTCAGAGGCAGGTTCTTTACACAGAGGGTGGTGAGGGCGTGGAATGCCCTGCCTGCAGCAGTTGTGGACTCGCCTACTTTGGGGGCATTCAAATGTTCGGTGGATAGGCATATGGATGATATTGGAATAGTTTAGGTTAAAGGGTCCACTGGCCGGTGCAACATCGAGGGCCGAAGGGCCTGTACTGCGCTGTAATGTTCTATGTTCTATGTTCTATTTGTTTTTGCCTTAGATTTTTCTGCTTTCCACTTTGGCTTCTGATGTTTATGTCTTTCGTTTTTATCCTTCCTTCCTCTGTCTCACTTCTCAGGTTCCCAACTTTTTGCTGTTCTGGTTTAAACCCTCCCCAACAGCACTGGCAAACATCCACCTGAAGACTTTTGTCTTGGTCCTGCCCAGGTGTAACTTGTATTTGTCCCACCTTCCCCAGAACCAGTCACAATGTCCCAGAAATGTAAATCCTTCCATCATTTCTATAGCCACGTATTCATCTAGTATATCCTGTTGCTTTCACTCTTGTTAGCCCATGGCACAGGTGGTATCCCTGAGATTATTATCTTTGAGGTCCTGCTTTATAAATTACATCCTAATTCTTTATATTCTGCTTGTAGGACCTCATCTTTTTTTTAATCTATATTGTTAGTAGTGATACATACCACAGGCACTGGTTGTTCACCCTCCCCCTTCAGAATGCCCTGCAGTGACTCTGAGACATAATTAATCGTGGCACTGGATGGGCAACACACTTTACTGGTGCCTGTTTTGTGGCTGCAGAATGTCTGTCTATTCCCCTTATTATTGAATCCTGCATCACTGTGGTCCTTTTGTTGTTCTTCCTTCCCTCTTGTGCAGCAGAGCCGCCCATGAGGCCGTGGGGCCATGGACTTGATCTTGCTACTATTCCCTGAGGAGTCTTTCCCCCAATGATGCCTAAGATGATACACCTGTTAGAGACAGAGACAGCTACTCGGGTCCCTCCTGAACTATCCGCCTTCCTTTACTCTGTCTAGTGATCACCCATCCCCATTTTGCTTGTTTAATTAGATCCATGTACAACTATTTGTTTAAAGTATACGTTCTTCGCTAATTTGTAGCAACATTGAGATAATCCCCAACAACAGTTTCTTATCAACTAATAAACTTACAGTGTTTCAGTGATGTCACTTTTTTTCAAGAAGAACTGATTGAAAGAAGCTTTTCCCAATCTGTTCCACTGCGTTCGTGATGTGTTGATGCCAACATTAGACTGGGGTGGGCACAGTAAGAAGTCTTGCAACACCAGGTTAAAGTCCAACAGGTTTATTTGGTAGCACGAGCTTTTGGAGCACTGCTCCTTCATTAGGTGAATGGAAAATTTGGTTCACAGACAGGGCATATATAGACACAAACTCAATTACAAGCTAATGGTTCGAATGTGAGTTTGATCAGGTAATCAAGTCTTTGTAGGTGCAGATATTGCCGTTGAAGAAAGAGTCAAGTACAGGTTAAAGAGGTGTGAATTGTCTCAAGGACAGTTTGTGAGATTTTGCAAAACCAGGCAATTCATGGGGGTTACAGATAGTGTGACATGAGCACAAGATCCAGGTTGAGACCCTCCTCATGTGTGTGGAACTTGGCTATCAGTTTCTGTTTGGCAATTCTGCATTGTCTTGTGTCTTGAAGGAGGCCTTGCAGAATGCTTACCTGAAGATCAGACGCTGAATGGCCTTGACTGTTGATTGGTGATTGCCTGGTGATTGTTGAGTGGTGTTCATTCATCTGTTGTTGTACCATGCCTCGGGACATTCTTTCCAGCAGAGTATCAGGTAGACAATTTTGGCCAATTTGCAAGAGTATGGACCGTGTACCTGATGGATGATGTCTCCCATGAGATGATGACATCCATGTTGATGATCCGGCATATCTTGTAGAGTTTTCTGTGACAGGGTTGTGTGGTACCATGGTCACTATTCTCTTGAAAGCTGGGTAGTTTGCTACATATGATAGTCTGTTGAGGTTGCGTGGTTGTTTGAAGGCAAATAGTGGGAGAGTGGAGATGGCCTTGGTGAGATATTTGTCTTCATCAGTGACATGTTGAAGGCTCTGGAGAAGATATCTAGCTTCTCCGCTCCGGAGTACTGGGCGATGAAAGGTACTCTGTCCACCTTGTCCCATGCTTGTCTTCTCAGAAGGTCAATGCGGTTTTTCGCTATGACGTGTCAGAACTGTCGATTGATGAATCGAGTGCCATATTCTGTCCTTAGGAGGATGTCTTTCAGCATCTGTAGATGTCTGTTGTGATCTTCCTCATCTGAACAGAGCCTGTGTATGTGGAGGGATTGTCGGTAGGGGATGCTTCTTTAATGTGTTAAGAGTAGAAGCTGAAGAAGTAGAATATCATGACATCCATGGAGTTATCTGTGGGCTTGCAGTACAGTGAAGTGCTCAGGTGACCGTCCTTGATGGAGATCTGTATGTCCAAGAATGCAAGCAATTCTGGAGAATAGTCCATGGTGAGTCTGGTGGTGGGATGGAATCTATTGATGTCATCATATAGTTGTTTCAGTGATTTGTTCACCATGAGTCCAAAGGAAGAAAATGTCATCAATATAGATAGTGTATAGCATTGGTTGAAGGTGTTGTGTGGTGAAGAAGTCTTGTTCGAACCAGTGCATGAAGATGTTGGCATATTAAGGTGTGAATTTGGTTTCCATGGCTGTTCTATGTGTCTGGATGAAGAACTGGTTATTGAAGGTGAAGGCCTTGTGTCCAGGATGAAACAGATGAGTTATAGAATTGACTGGCAATTGTCAGCATTGAGTACTGAGGCACTTGCAGTGAAGCTACCATTGTAGGGGATGCTGGTGTAGAGAGCTGAAACATCCATTATGACAAGAAGTGTTCCTAGTACAACTGTTTCATGGCTTGCTGAGTTTCTGTAATAAGTCTGTAGTGTCATGACAGAAGCTGGAAGTTCTTTGTACGATGCGTTTCAGGATGCCCTCGAAATAGTCAGAGAGATTCTTGCACAGGGTCCCATTGCCTGAATCAATGGGACAGCTGGATGTGTTGGTCTTGTGTATCTTTGGGTGGCAGTAGAGATTTCCAATGCAGAGAGTACATGGAATGAAAGCATGAAGGGTGCTCTGAAGGTCTTGATCCATTGAATTGATGTGTGTGTTTTTTGGTTGAATCTACGGATTAACTGTCCGTAGTGCTCCTTGTTATTCAGTTGTCAGTACATATCTTTGCAGTAATCCTTTCTGTTCAGTATGATGGTGGCCCCTCCTTTGTCTGCTGGTTTGATGACAACGTTGCAGTTGGTCTTGGGAGTGCGGATGTGCTTGGCTGATGTTCGAGGCTATCTTGTGAGTGTAGCTGATGAATCTGGCATTGATGCACCTCCTGATGGCTTGAGCATACATGTCATGTGGAGGACAGTGGCCTTCCAAAGGAGTCCAATTCTACTCTTTCCTATTCGTTTGCTGCATTGTGATCTCTCTGTCGGCTGTTCCGGTTCATCAGCTGCCTCATTGGGTTCGCTAAAAACAATGAGACAACCAATGAAACGGAACTCTTCAGCAGTGACAGGTATTCAGTCTCTGATCTTCGGGTCAGCATTCTCCAAAGCGGTCTTCACGACACATAACAATGCAGAATTGCTGAGCAGAAACTGTTAGCCAAGTTCTGCACACATGAGGATGGCCTCAACCAAGATCTTAAGTTTATGTCACACTATCTGTAACTCCCACGACTTGCCTGGGCTTGCAAATTCTCACCAACTGCCCTGGCTTGAGAGAATTCACACCTCTTTAACCTGTACTTAACCCTTTCTCCATTCACTTTATCAGTACTTGTAAAGATCGGATTACCTGTTAAGACTCACATTTTAACCATTCCATTGTAGTTGGGTTTGTGTCTGTATATGCCCTGTCTGTGAATCCAACTCTTCATTCACCTGATAACGGGCAGCGCTCTGAAATCTCATGCTACCAAATAGTCCTGTCGGTATTAGAACGGACTATTAAAAAACAATATACATGATGCATGTATGTACAAGATACATGATCTAAGTACATTTCTTAAAGGCACAGTATTGTCACACATGTTACTGCCAAACTGAATGAACTCCTAAAGAATGTATGCCCAGATGGCACTCGGGATAATATTATTATCAATGGCAGGCAGAAGGGCAAGAAGATTAATAACAAAGATGAACAAAAGAAGGTATAGAGAAGGCCAAGAGAAGGAAGCTGAACCCCAACAAGGCACCATGAAAAGTGTACAAACAAAGGCGTCAAAGGGATGCCACATTGCACAAAGACCCTGAATGTAGCAGGCTAGGTCCAAGTGGGGCTTGGGTAAATTGCAGGTGATGAGCTCAGGGGGAAGATTGCTGAATCAAAATGACGGGTTACATGACACCAAGTAATAGTCCAGCAGATTTATTTGAAATCACGAGCTTTCAGAGTCTTGCTCCTTCATCAGGTGACCTTCATCAGGTGACTTTCGTCAGGCTGTGAACTTTTTCCCTCTGGGTTCCAGACATCCTGCATGACCTGGTGAAATCAGATGGGTTGGAGAGAGTGATATGAGTGTGCTGGACTGGTATTTAAATTTGGCACTGGGACTTTTGGATCCATTAGCTGATGGCAAGAAGGCAACTCAGCTGCCATCCACCAGGAAATTTGGATGGGAACTTCTCTGTGCTTTGTTAATGATATTCCAAAAAAAGAATCTAGCTTGGGATCCCACTATTTTGACCAGTGGGAAAGGTACCTCAGGAGCCACCCACCACCATAATAGGACTGGATTCTCCAACCCCTTCTTCAACTGGGGTCCTCCTTCCCACTGCAATGAATGACCCTCTTGTCTTAAGACCATGCCGCCCAACATCTTCAACTCTACTGCTAGACTCTCAGCCAGAAAAGAAAGGTTTCAGTATCAATTCAGAATATCTTGGACACAATCACACAGCATATGAATTTAAGAATTCGTAATCAGATTTGTTTGTATTTTAGAGCAAAAAGCTTTCCAAGATGAACAAGATAGTCTTGGGTTGTCATCGTAAAAATTACTATTTGTCTTCAACTTTTATTATCTGAGTGTTGGCCATGAGAATTTCTCATCCATGGCATTAAAGTGAATGGGTAAACATCAAGCTTAAATCCTTAAAATGTGACTTTAGTGGCTTATGTCATAAAATAGACAGCACAATCAAATTGCTACAGTAAATAAATAAAGTAATAAACTTACATCTCAAAAGGTTCAAGAGTAGTTAAGTCAAAGTGTCCTGTTTAAGATATATCAAATAAATAAGTAAGATTGTATATATGAAATGTTTAACAGTTACTTCAACAAATATGGATTCATTAAGGAAAGCCAGCACAATTTCACAACTACTAGGGCCCTATTTTACCATTTTGATTCAAAGTGCTGGGAGTGTTTGAGATCTGACTTTAGACCTGTCCTCAGGTTCCCCGATACACGCTGTGCCTGAAAAATATCAACAATTCTGAATCACGCTGCACAAGCCTGTGGGTGGGGCTTAACATGTCCGAAATCTTGCTGCTACCATCAGGGCTTCCAACTGCGCATGCGCAGAAAAAAACTGATAGAATGTGGCTCCCCTGCCATATTCCTCCCAGGTCAGATAATGCCTTCTCCAGCCTCTACAGACATTGGCCCGCTCCCCCATCCCCCCTAACATTACAGATCCCCTTATCCTCCCACCATCTCTCACCACGCAGAGTGATCATGGGCTCCTCCCTCCCTTCCCCCTTACTGATCTCAGGCAAAGTGGCAGTGGACATCCCTCCCTTCACCGATCTTAAGCAGAGAGCTATCAGATGCTTGCCTCCTCACTAACTGGAGCACCCCCAAATGCGACATTTGTGGAGCATGTCTGTTTTGAGTCGATTATAGACGGGCGAACACGGTGGTAAAGGGGGAAGTGCCAGTAAGGGTGGGTGTGCAGCCCATTAAGTTCAATTTAAATGCCTGTTTCTGGCGCGGTTCAGATCATGGCCATTTTCGGGCTTGATAAAAGGGGAACCGACGTGGAGGCAGGTGCAGATCGCACTATTCGCCTCATGCCCAACTTTATCAAGTTTTCACACCCAAAAATGAGCAGAACTTGATGGTAAAATCAGGCCCATCAGATCTGACATCTAAAAACATTATAAAGGAATCAGAGATCTTCTAGCAATATAGCAAAATGGGGAGCATGCGAAGAAAAATTGAGGAGTCTGGACCAGGATCTGAGAATGTGCTACTGCAGGATATAGTGGTCACTATGTCAAAGCCGCTTACAAACTGATCCAAGGCCTACTACATTGAGAAATTGTTTACAATTAGCAAAATGATCATGTGAATAGTCAAATGTTTTAAAATAATCTTTTGTAACCTAAACTTAAAATGAATGCTTTGTTTTTGGACATATGTTTCCCAATGTTACTTATTAATTTTACTTTCTGTGATGCTTTCTTTCTATGAATAAATTTCAAATCAAATTTAAAGCCATTGTTTTGTCATGATTAATAGTGAACATTATTTTCAATACTGCTGACATGGAAATAAAAGGCCTTCTTTACACCTGAATGATGTGAAAGTGAAGGGTACGTTGCAGTGATCAAACAATGCTAGCTTTTGGAAAAAAAAGTGACACCTCCGATTTATTGAGATATCAGTTTTTGCTTCTGTTATTTGGATAAGGGGCAACTTTAGTAACGATGAACTAGGACTGCCCCCCCTTCCCCCACCCCCAACCCTGTGCATTAAACTTAGTAGGTCTCCAAAAGCGGAAGTCGGTGTGCCAATATAAACTGAAGGATGATTTTACTAACATGTTCTTCACTACCATCTCTGCACATCCAACAATGCACGCTTCTACCATTCCAACCAAAACATTACTGTACAGGTGGGAATGACAAAATAGTCCACGTTACAATTATCCCTGATCCCGTTTTAACCATTCTGAAATCAGGACTGTTAAGACGTGCCTTGCCCCAGATATATGCAATGGATAGCTATAGATTAGCCAGGAAGGAGCTAAAAAGTGAATTGAGGAGAGCTAAGAGGGGACACGAGAAGATGTTGGTTGATAGGATTAAGGAGAATCCTAAAGCTTCCTTTCGATATGTTAAAAATAGAAGATTGGTTAGGGCAAGATTAGGGCCAGTCATAGACAGCAGTGGGAAGTTGTGCGTGGAGCCTGAAGAGATTGGTGAGGCACTGAATAAATATTTCTCTTCGGTATTCACGCAGAGTGCTGGAAATGTAGCTATGGAGAACACTGAGGTACAGGGTTGCAAATTGGGAAGTAGTGTAGTAGATAGGGAGGATGTGCTAGAAATTCTCGAGGGTTTGAAGTTGGATAAGTCCCCTGGGCCGGACGGGATTTACCCTAGGATTCTCTGGGAGGCAAGAGAGGAGATGGCAGAGCCTCTGGCTCTGATCTGCAGGTCCTCGTTGGTTACGGGTGTGGTTCCGGAGGACTGGAGGATGGCGAATGTGGTCCCATTGTTTAAGAAGGGGAAGAGAGACCTTCCTGGGAATTATAGGCCAGTGAGTCTTACTTCTGGGGTGGGCAAGGTATTGGAGAGAAGTATTAGGGATAGGATTTATAGTTATTTAGAGAGAAATGAATTGATTGGGGATAGTAAACATGGTTTCGTGAAGGGTAGGTCATGCCTTACTAACCTCATTGAGTTTTTTGAGAAAGTGACCAGAGAGGTGGATGGGGGTAAGGCGGTTGATGTAGTATATATGGACGTTAGTAAGGCGTTTGATAAGGTGGCCCATGGAAGACTTCTACAGAAAATGCAGATGTGTGGAATAGAGGGTGATTTAGCTAATTGGATTAGGAATTGGCTTGCAGATAGAAGACAGAGGGTGGTGGTTGATGGGAGATATTCATCGTGGAGTTCGGTGACAAGTGGTGTGCCCAGGGGTCTGTTTTGGGGCCCCTGCTGTTTGTAATTTTTATAAATGATCTGGATGAGGGTATTGAGGGATGGATCAGTAAATTTGCAGATGACACTAAAGTTGGTGGAGTGGTAGATAGTGAAGAGGGGTGTTATAGTTTACAGAGGACTTGGACAAGTTGCAGAGCTGGGCCGAGAGGTGGCAAATGGAGTTTAATGTGGAAAAGTGTGAGGTAATGCACTTTGGCAGGAACAAGAAATGTGTAGAGTATAGGGCTAATGGTAGGGCTCTTAATAGTGTTGAGGAACAGAAGGATCTGGGTGTATGTGTCAATAGATCCCTGAAAGTAGGCAGTCAAGTGGATAAAGTTGTTAAGAAGGCTTATGGAGTCTTAGCTTTTATGGGTAGGGGGATTGAATTTAGGAGCCGCAGCATCATGTTGCAGCTGTACAAAACTCTAGTGCGGCCGCACTTGGAGTATTGTGTGCAGTTCTGGTCGCCACATTATAAGAAAGATGTGGAGGCATTGGAGAGGGTACAGAGGAGGTTTACCAGGATGTTGCCTGGTAGGGAGGGCAGGTCCTATGAAGAGAGGGTGAAGGATTTGAGGTTGTTTTCGTTAGAAAGGAGGCGGCTAAGAGGGGATCTTATTGAAGCATATAAGATGATTAGAGGTTTAGATAGGGTGGACCGTGATAGCCTTTTTCCTAGGATGGAGAAAGCTAGCACGAGGGGACACAGCTTTAAATTAAGGGGTATGAGTAATAGGACGGATATCAGAGGTAGGTTCTTTACTCAAAGAGTGATTAGGGAGTGGAATGCCCTGCCTGCAGCTGTTGTAGATGCGCAAGTTTGGTGGCGTTTAAGAGGTTAATTGATATGGAAGAGAAGGGAATGGTTTAGTTTGGAGGGGCATTGCTTTTTATTTTGGTCGGCACAACATCGAAGGCCGAAGGGCCTGTTCTGTGCTGTAATGTTCTATGTTCTATGTTCTATGTTCTATATGTGGAAGTCTAATTTAAATGGCATGCTGTATTCAGATGATGTTATGGGCATATTCACTTCACTTTAGTTAACTTGTGTCAGACCTGTTAATGAGAGCTGGTGATAAACACGATACAGGGCAGAGGAGAACCAGGTAAGTGTGCTTTTTTTAGAAGTGCTTCTTCGATCTAAAGATTCTTTCCTTTCCCTAGTCATGGACCTTCCAATTCTGCCTCATACTTGACATAATTTGGCAGAAGTTATTTTTATGGGTCTTTGACAACAGCCAGTCCACCTCTCACCACTCTTTGCAACCAGATCTGGTTCTACTCCCTATTATTCCTTATGCCGATGATGCTGTATTACTCCCTATTACTGATCTGCATTTTGACCCTCAGTGACATCATCTAAAAGCATATTATCAGGATTTATCAGCTTTACCCCATCATCGACTCTCTCGATCCCTCCATTAGCTCTAATTTGTCACATTGCTTGCCTGAACCCCAGTGCTGAATGAGCAGAAATTTCCTTCAACTAAACATTGTGACGACTGAAGGTATTATCTTCAATCACAGACAAAACTTCATTTCTTCATGATTGAATTCCATCTTCACCCTGGCAACTGTCTGAGACAGAACCAGACTGTTTGTAGTATTTAACCTGAGGTGGTTCTGGCAATATATCCATTTCAGTTTTAAGTCCATCTATTTTCAGCTCTGTAACATCATCCAGATATCTCTGCCCCTGGTTACCAGCTGCAGAACCACTTCTTCATGCCTTTATTACCTCTAGGCTCAGCTATTATGATTTGATTTGCTTTGATTTGATTTATTATTGTCACATCTATTATCGTACAGTGAAAAGTATTGTTTCTTTTGTGCTATATAGACAAAGCATACCGTTCATAGAGAGTGAAACGAGAGAGCACAGAATGTAGTGTTACAATCATAGCTATGGTGTAGAGAAAGATCAACTTAATACGAGGTAAGTCCATTCAAAAGTCTGACAGCAGCAGAGTAAAACTGTTCTTGAGTTGGTTGGCGTGTGACTCAGACTTCTGTATCTTTTTCCCGACGGAAGAAGGTGGAAGAGAAAATGTCTGGTGGAGTCCCTAATTTTGCTGGCTGCTTTGCCAAGGCAGCAGGAAATGTGGACAGAGTCAATAGTTGGGAGGCAGGTTTGCGTGATAGATTGGGCTACATGTGCTTTTGTAGTTTCTTGCGGTCTTGGGAAGAACAGGAGCAATACCAAGCTGTGATACAACTGGAAAAATTGTTTTCTATAGTGCATCTGTATAAGTTGGTAAAAGTTGATGATGAAGCTCCCTTGCTTGAAATTCCATCCCCCCGAGCACTGCTGCTGTCCCCCACCCCCCACCTCTATTCCCACGCTATACTTAAGATACAGTGACACTGGAACTTAACCTCCCTGCCCATCACTGGAAATCAGAGCGAGCAAGGGATACAATTTCTCAGTTTCAGGTTGAGCGAGCCTGTAAAACTGCACTCAGATTTCTGTGAACTCTGTTCATGCTGTCAAATGGCTTGGGATAATTTAGGAGCAAATGTAATAGAATGCATGCTCCTGGGATAGGGCTGGTGGGTGGGGAGAGCAGGATGAGTGGGTGTGGCCAGTATAAGGGTGCTGATTATCCAGTTGGCTAGATGGCTAGCATATGAATAGGATTAATGCCAACTGCATAGCAGTCAATCCCTGTTCCAGCTGAGGTAGATTTAGGACCTGCCTTTGCACTCTACACTTAGTAAAACAAATCACAACACTTTACCTTGCTTTTGGCAAATAATCAGCAAGGATCTGCCTGCAAGCAGAGGACTGAAGAAGAAGCTTAGCAAACCAGCTGATCTTCGATGAATCTATTCAATTGTTTGATGTATTGAATTACAGAGTTCTTCAAAATAGATGTTCATATATAATTTGCTCCTAAGATTCAGTATGAAAAGTGGTGTGCCCATTACAGACTATGCTGAATGTGGGTCTGTTGTTTCTGCTTTCTGAACAATAGTGGAACATATCATAAGACATATATATGTATGTGTGTGTGTGTGCATGTGTATGTGTGTATTTTCCCAGATATCCTCTTTTTTCATCTATTTTTCAGCGACGTGCCGATCCTCCATGACAAAAGTCAAAAAGCCAATATTTTCTTTATGTGTGCTGTGCAGAACACAAAATAATATGGGGAGCTGGTGATGAAGATCACATCATCTGTCTTGATCTAAACAAAACATAGTATAATTCTTATCAGCATTCAGCTATAAAGTGACTACCAGCACATAACAGATGTTACAATCTCCAGGAAGGCAAGTAATTTTAAAAAATAAAACAAATTCCTCATTATTATCTGAAAGAATGATGTCAAAATGTTTCACGTTTTAGACAAAAACTGTTAATCTACAAGAATTAAACAAAGCCTGTACTAATAATTCAATTATATACACATAAGATATTCAATCTCAACACAGCACTTCTTATTATGTTTTAAATCCATTCAAGAATCCTTCTAAACTTTCGAGGATCTTGAGGGCTTGTTCATTTCTCCTAAGAACAGACCATAGGTGCCACAGCTCTTGGGAATTCACTTTGATTCTCTTCAATTTCCAATTTGGCATGTAGAATTTCAGAGGTCTTTTTGACTTTCTATGAGGATTCTACTGATGATCTGTTCCACTAGCTTTACCAGGCACATCTGACAATTTTAATTTCTCGTTAATTTGGACTTCAGATTCTGAGCATGGGCCCCACTTGCAATTTCTCCAACTTAGGAACACCCGTCGTTCCTAACAGCCTTTATGCTCCTATGCATAATCAGATTCTCAATGTTTTCCAAGCTACTGTTGTTTCTAGGGGAAAAAAAGAGATAACTCCAAAACAAAGATTGCATCCCTGCAATCTATCTCAATGCCAACATGACACCCCTGGGATGTCCCAAATAGAGATTCAAATCAAATGTCTACAAGTGCCCAAAACCTGTCTTTTGATCTGAAAATTCTGAAAAGCACATGGATATTTTAAGATCTTCCTTAGTTCACTTTTTGCTTTCAAACCTTTCTTTGACCTGGGACCCACAGGGAAACACTTGTAGACAGCTCATCTTTACCAAGACTCAAACAGGGGGCATAATATTGTTTGTTATTTCAATACTTTTAACCTTGACCTTATTGATTAAACATAGATCACCCTTTGAATGACAACTATTTTAAGTTTGTTACCAACCTCTCACACTCAGATTCCTTTTCAAAATTATCTTGCAGTTAACACTTCAGTCCCAAACTAAGGGTTATATTCCTAAAACCTATGAATCATGAAGTTACGAATGCATAACACATGAGTGCTTATTCCTTGGGGGATCCCACAATGACTTTCTTTATAGAGAATCATCTCCATTGCAATTATTTTGAGTACAAGGAACAAAAGAATAGTTTCTGGCTAAGGTTCCCATGCAACAATAATTTGTGGCATAGATGAATCATGGACTGAAGTAGATCGTGGACATAATTAGAATTGTTATTGAAAATACCACTTGGATCTAAAGCAGATATCTCAATGTTACAAACCTTTCACCCCAGTGTCTTAAAATGTGAATGTTAAAGCCTTTTAGTCGCAAGTATTAAAAATAGCAAAATCATTGCAGAAATTTTTTGTCTCATTCTCCCCGTATTAGGCCTTACGTAATAGGAAACATATGTGAGGAAACATTCTCCTCAGTTTTCTATCTAAGCAGATGGAAAAGTGTGGGAAACACATTTATGATTCCTGATTTGGAATCTCACTGAGTAAGAACCTATATAGGGAATAGACATTGATAAAATTTACCCTCATGTATCAAAAACATTCTGTATAAACTCCAAAAAACACCCAATTTAACTAAGATAAAAAAGCTTTTCCCTTTCAAATAATTTTATTTACTAGGTATTTTAAAAATCCCACTGCTTTGATATTTATAAAAACTAAACATCTTAATTTCTTTAAAAGTTTTGCAATTTGTCTTAATCATTTGATCATAAATCCCATTTTAATTAATTCCCTAATCTTGATGCTGTTTATTAATAGTTATAATAAAACTTGAATTTTAACTTAGTAACTGGCTCGGCCATTTATTTATTTAAACCAGAATATTCTTGTTTGACTTTTGCAGGAGGGCTTTTCCGACCAGTTTTCAGGGAGATGGGATTGGTGGCAGGAGTAGGAATTCCTGCAGGAACCTTGAAACACAGTTTCTGTGACGAGATTTCCCATTCTGATTGTGTTATGTTGTGGCTGTTATGGCAACATCAAGGGATTTCAAAGCTTGTTGGAAACTAAAGGCTTGGAATGTTACGGCTGTTCATATCAGCAGGATGTTCCCATCCCACTGCAGTGAACGGAGATTTGGCTGGGCATCAAATTCTTAGACATCTTTGCAGCGGAAGCATGGCATGAATGGCTGGTAAGATGGCGCCCAAGGTAATTAGCAAATAAGAGACATGGTATCAAGAGTTGCAGCTATAAACTGCTCTGGAACTGCGCCCTGGTCTTTACATGTATACATGACTGCTAAAATTGTCTACAGGAATAGTGCCAAAAGACTGGAGGATAACTAATGTTGCCTCCTTGTTCAAGAAGGGGAATAGAGACAACCCCAGTAATTATAGACCAGTGAGCCTTACTTCTGTTGTGGGCAAAGTTTTGGAAAGGATTATAAGAGATAGGATTTATAATCATCTAGAAAGGATAACTTGATTAGGGATAGTCAGCACGGTTTTGTGAATGGTAGGTCGTGCCTCACAAACCTTATTGAGTTCTTTGAGAAGGCGACCAAAGAGGTGGATGAGGGTAAAGCAGTTGCTGTGGTGTATATGGATTTCAGTAAAATGTTTGAAAAGGTTCCCCATGGTAAGCTATTGCAGAAAATACGGAGGCATGGGATTGAGGGTGATTTAGCAGTTTGGATCAGAAATTGGCTAACTGCGAGAAGACAGAGGGTGGTTGTTAATGGTAAATGTTTATCCTGAAGTTCAGTTACTATTATCACAAGGATTTGTTTTAGGACCACTGCATTTTTATAAATGACCTGGATGAGAGCATAGAAAGAAGGGGGTTAGTAAATTTACGGATGACACTAAAGTCGGTGGAGTTGTGGATAGTGCAGAAGGATGTGGCAGGTTACAGAGGGATATTGGTAAGCTACAGAGTTGGGCTGAGAGGTGGCAATTGGAGCTTAATGTGGAAAAGTGTGAGGTGATTCACTTTGGAAGGATTAACAAGAATACAGAGTACTGGGCTAATGGTAAGATACTTGGTAGTGTGGATGAGCAGAGAGATCTCAGTATCCATGTGCATAGATCCCTGAAGTTGGCACCAGTTTGATAGGGTTGTTAAGAAGGAGTACACTGTGTTTGCTTTTATTAGTAGAGGAACTAAGTTTCAGAGCTATGAGATCATATTGCAGCTGTACAAAATTCTAGTGCGGCTGCACTTGAAGTATTGCATATAGTTCTGATTGCCATATTATAGGAAGGATTTGGAAGCATTTGGAAAGGTGCAGAGGAGATTTACCAGGATGTTGCCTGGTATGGTGGGAAGGTCTTATGAGGAAAGGCTAAGGGACTTGAGGCTGTTTTCTTTAGAGAAAAGAAGGATAAGAGGTGAGTTAATAGAGGCATATAAATGATCAGAGGATTAGATAGAGTGGAATGTGAGAGCCTTTTTCCTCAGATAATGATGGGTAGCATGAGAGGGCATAGCTTTAAATTGAGGGGTGATAGATATAGGACAGATGTCAGAGGTAAGTTCTTTACTCAAGGGTAGTAAGGGCGTGGAATGTCCTGCCTGCAATAGTAGTGGACTCGCCAATATTAAGGGCATTTAAATGATCATTGGATAAACATATGGATGATATTGGAATAGTGTAGATTAGGTGAGCTTTAGATTGGTTTGACAGGTCAGCACAACATTGGAGGCTGAAAGGCCTGTACTATGCTGTAATGTTCTATGTTCTATGTTGTAGAAGATTCTCCTTAAGAGAACCCTAAAAATACTGCAGCAGAAACAACCTTTGGGGCTTTCATGGCATTTTTCTGACATGCACCGCCACTCTATATAAAAATGAGATAATTCCCCTGTTGTATTCTCATTGAGGAGGTGGAGTTGGTGGTGCAGTTAATTCATTTGTCTGGATGTGGGAATCAGATTAATACTGGTGGCATAGAGTTCAGTCCCAGTTCCTGCTGAGGCAGATTCTGGCCCTCTCCTCACCCTACACATAGTAAAAGAAAACATTGGTGCTGTTTTTAAAAGTTTATTTATTAAAATTAGACTTGCATTAAGACTGCAATGAAGTGATTAAGGAAGAATTTAGCTCAGCAATGCACCTAACCAGCACATCTCTTGGACTGTGGGAGGAAGCCGGAACACCCCGGAGGAAAGCCATGCAGATACAGGGAGAATGTGCAGACTCTGCACAGACAGTGACCCATTTGGGAATCGAACCCAAATCTCTGGTTTAGTGAATCATCACCAATGACCTGCTTTCAGGCAGAGATTTGAAGAAAACAATTTTAGTTAAAAGCTTTAACAGGTGACATAATTACTCATTTTAAATAGTTGGCAATATCTTCATTTCTCATACAGTTTCGAAGATTTAGATGGATGTCATCCCCTTTGCATTGAAATACCCTTTTTGATTACAAACATGGAAGAACTTTAGTTAATGAAAGATCAAAGGTGAAATGAAGATTACCAATTTCTCTTCTCAGTGCGACAGTGATTTTCAACTTCACAACCTGATCAATAATTTGACATCAACTGAGTTAAAATTGGGCGTTTTTTACAGCAGGCAGGATTTTTTTTAATATTCATTCATGGGACATGGGCATCATTGGCTGCCAGCATTTATCGCCCAGCCCTAGTTGCCTGAGGGCAGTGCCATGACTCTGGAGTCACACGTAAACTAGATAAGGATGGCAGGTTTTCTTCCATAAAGGCGATTAGTGAACCAAATGGGTTTTTCCGACAATTGGCAATTGTTTCACGATCACCAATGGATTCTTAATTCCAGTTTTTTTTATTGAATTCAAATTCCACCATCCTTGGTAGGATTTGAACCCAGGTTCCCAGGACATTAGCTAAGTTTCTGAATTAACAGTCTAATAATGATATCATTCGGTCATCTCCTCCCTGTACCCATTAGCTCAAGTATATCATCTATGTACTGAAATTAAAAGTTATTTCCACTAACATCAAATTAACTGCAATATAATCTGTTAAATTTGGAAAGCATTCAAATCGTTATTCACATTGCACCGCAGTATGCAATGGAGATTAATGTTATGTTGCTATAGTTACAGCACGTGTGATTTTGTGCCACAAATCTTTTATGCTGTGGTGAAAATGTTTACTTCAATTTATTAGAATCACTTGAGTAATTTTGTTAGGGAGTTCTAGCTGAGATGTAGTAAATATCTGCAGCAGGCCTGAACATTAGCTATTGTGTTCTTGTGATTGGTTGCTTCCGCATTGTCTTTACAGTTATAAAAATATAACCTTGGTGATTTACTAGACAGTAATTCACTGCAAGAGTTTTTGGATCTTTATATTTTAATAGCACCACTTTTTGCAAAGTGAAATAATGTTTGAATCTGGGGTGAAGCTGTATTAATTAAATTCAGCATTGCAAGTGATGAAAATATGTCAGATTATACAGGCAGGATATTTCAATAGGCTTCAGGATCCCAACTTGGAGTCAATCAGGCATCCTGAACCTACACTTAACAGGAACTAGAATGGCAGAGCTGTTTTCCAAGGAGGCCTCTTACTTGGATGCATCTACTATGATAGCCTAGTGCTATTATCAGTAGACTATTAATCCAGAAACTCAGCTAATGTTCTGTGAGCCTGGGTACAAATTCCATGGCAGATGGTGAAATTTGAATCCAATAAAAAAAATCTGGAATTCAGAATTTATTGATGATCATGAATCAACATCCATTGTGGATGGTCTCCCTATGTTATCAGCCCAAACATATTGCTGGCAGCTCTGGAGCCTTGGCAACTCTCCTGGGAGTATGGGGCTGGTGGAATGATGTAGGGGACCCTCAGGCATTCCGCAAAGCAACACAGCAGAGGCCTAAAATCCAATTGTTACTGCAGAGTAGACAAGTTGGGTGGTCCCAATGAATGATGAAGAGAACCCTTTGGGGGCACTGTTGGAGTTATAAGTGCCATATTTGCTTCCTGGAGAGCCCTCCTTGGGATGGAGTGTCAGACTCCAATGCTGCCCCCCATCAATGCCCATACCCATATGCTTCTAAGTCAACATAACTGGGGCCAATTGTGTGCAAATTGGCCGCCTCCCTCAGTGCTGTGGGCGTTTCTACCTGGCAGAAACTGTGAACAGGATGAATTGGGGAAGTGCTCCGCATAGATCACCCTGTTCTCCTGCTTCAGCCCTCTGTCATGGGGCTGAGAAAATTCTTCCTCACTTTACCTTCATTTGTCTACTGTTGTAATAATACCACCCCAGCATCAATGTCATTTGTGGGTTACGGGATGATTGTAAATCAATCTATCTAGTGGGAGACTGGCCACTGTTTTAAATTTCAGAGAATGTATCAATTCATAGAATCCCTACAGTTCACAAAGAGGCCATTCAGCCCATCGAGCCTGCACTGACAACAATCCCATCCGGTCTTATCCTCATAACCCCACATATTTACCTTGATAATCCCCCTGACACCAATTTTACCGTTGCCATGGGAGCTGCCAAGACTCCAGAGCTGCCAGCGATGTGCTTGGGCTGATAACATAGGGATCCCACCCACAATTTCAGTAGGATGTTGTGCTTGTTTTCAGGTGTTTACGTGGTAAAGTCGATTGTGAGGCCATTAATGCGATCTGCGCCCATGTCCATGCAGATGGCCACTTTACTGAGACCTGGGAATGACAATGTCCAATTTACGCCCAAAATGGGTGCAATGGCATTTAAATGTATTTGCATGCTGATGGGGATGGTGGGGAGGCACAGCAGATCATTCTCTGATGGGGGGGGCTGGACAGGAGGGCCAAGTGTTGGCAGGTTAGGGGGGACGAGGGCCAATCGTTGTCTGGTTGAGTGGAGGAGGAAGACCAATCGTTGTTTGGTTGCAGGGGGGGAGGAGGGCCAATCGTTGGCAGATTAGTGGGGAGGAGGGCCGATCATTGTTTGGTTGGCAGGGAGGGAGGAGGGCCAATCGTTGTTTGATTGGGGAGGGAGGAGGGCCAATCATTGTTTGATTGGGAGGGAGAAGGACTGATCGTTGTTTGGTAGGGGGGGAGAAGGGCTGATCGTTGTTTTGGTTAGTGGGAGGGAGGAGGGCCGATCGTTGTTTGGTTGGGGAGGGAGAGGGCCAATTGTTGTTTGATTGGGGGGGAGAAGGGCTGATCGTTGTTTGGTTGGGGGGAGAAGGGCTGATCGTTGTTTGGTTGGGGGGGAGAAGGGCTGATCGTTGTTTTGTTGGCGGGGGGGAGGAGGGCTGATCGTTGTTTGGTTGGGGGGGGGAGGAGGGCCAATTGTTGTCTGGATGAGGAGGGAGGAGGGCCAATCGTTCTCTGATTGGTAGGGTGGAGGGGGCAAAGAACCATGATCGGTCTGGGTAATGGGGGATAAAGGTGGATAAGGAGGAAAGTGATGTCTGTAGGGGCCATTGCTCCTGCTTTTCGCCTCCAGGTCACTTTCTCCACTTTCTGCGCCCCAGGAGCGATTTGACATGGGTGCGCTTTTTCAAAATTTTTTTTCTAACTGCACATGCGTAGTTCAGAGCTCCGATTGTTTCAGGTGCGCTCAGCCCCATCCACAGTGTGATTCGGACTGCTGATTCTTTTTCAGGTTGAGTGTATTGGGGGGACACCTCAAAGCAGATTTCCAAGTCGGATCTGAATTGCGCCCAGATTCAGCACTTAAAATAAAAATGGTAAAATCAGGCTGTAAGAGTCAATTTAGCATAGCTTATCCACCTAACCCACACATCTTTGAACCGTGGAAGGAAACAGGAGTATCCAGATGAAATCTACAGAGACACAGGGAGAATGTGCAAATTCCACACAGATAGATTGAAATCACACACTTGTTTAAAGACAGGCAACTCAAGTTTTGATTTGTAACACCAATGAATCTTTATTTAAGCAATTTTCTTAAGTTGAAGCAATGAACAAAATGTGCAAAATGTGACTGTTCGGTTATAAACACTGATATAGGAACCAGACACCGAACACAAATGACATCTTTCTAGTCTGGTTGGATGACAGTTTAGTTAATCCCAGGAAATGCAGAATACAAATGAATCAATTCTGCAGAATTATAAGCATCTTAAATGAAGCAAAATGCGTGGTGTGGAATTTGATTACTGACATAAACCAATTTAATTAATTATATTCTGTTTATTCATGTTAAGTAGATAGATAATACCTACGGAAAATTTTCTCATCTTGTTCCCCCTTAAAACTGAACGTAATGATTGTTAACTATTGTTCGACAATGAATTTTTTGGGGAGAGTAAATATTGCATAATTAATCTATTCTCCATTCTGTTTGGCCCCACACTGACATCAGGAGATAAGGAAGGACAAGCAGAGTGTTGTCAGACACCATCACAAAGTATGTATGTTTTTGCTGTATAAATAACCCATATCTGCGGTTTGCCATAGGGTCTGGAGTGGGACAGATTGAAAAATGAAAGTTCAACTGCCTCAATGTTCATTTTATGTTCAATTGTAACTTTTGTGATGATGTATATCATGATGCCATTAAAATTTACACTGTGGTCTTGATGAATAAACTGTGTTTTACAAATGTGGACTGAGTGGAAGAATATTTAATATTAGATCAGCAAGGCACTGTATGATTCACTAACTGAAGATGACTGAGGGTTTTGAGAACTTCATATATATTGATAAATTTCCATATTGTAACACTATCTACAGCATAATGATACACAAGGGGAAGAACCCAAAAGTATAAGTTAACCCAGGCAGACTAGAATTACTAATATTCTAATAGTCAGTTTGCTGATCATAATCCGAATGTTTTTCCTAATAGTTTTCAAATTCTTGTCACCATATATTGCTGAGCAATTTAAATTTCTGATGAAGAATTAACCTTTGATTCTCTTCCATATTCTCATTCAACAGTATTGTGGCTGTTACTTCAATATTTTAATCATAGAACTGCAGAATCCCAACAGAGCAGAAGAGGCTATTCAGTCCATTCAGCCTGTACTGACTTTCTGAAAATACCCACTCACTAACCATATCCCTGTAGCCCTCCCCACATCTCCCATGGTAAATATAGCCCACATTTACCATGGCTAATCAACCTACCCTACAAATATTTGGACACTAAGGGGCAATTTAGCATGACCAATCCACCTAACATGTATATATTTGGAATGCAGGAGAAAACGAAGCATCTGGAGAAAACCCACTCAGACATGAGAAGAATGTGCAAACACCACACAGTCACCCAAGGTTGGAATTGAACCAAGGTCACTGACACCGTGAGGCAGCGGTGCTAACAATTACCACTCGAACACAGGCTGCTCTCGCCTTTGCGAGGAAGAATAACTAGTGTGAATTTAACCCAATGATTGCCACACCTCAAATGGGCTAGCGTGGCACTAACACAACAGGCTGAATGGCCTCCTCATATGCTGTAACTATTCCATATTTCTGATTATTCTATTTAAGTCTAATTTAGCAGTCACAATATTCCAATGATGAACATAAAAACAAATAGAGTAGACAGCGCTATAGAACACAGCATTGTTAATGCCAATCCAAAGGAATATCATCAATCCAAACCATTTGGCGCCATTCTTTCAGTTTGTTTGGTATGATGAAATAGTTATGTTACAATGTCTTTAAATATTCAACATTCGAAACTAACTGTCAGGAAATATTCCTAACTGGTGTCGGTTTGAAAGTTATTTTATACCTCTGAGATAGTGCTTAGGGGAGACAGTGGGATAATGGTAATCACTGTAGTAGTAACCTAGAAATCTAGAGTGACGTCCTGTGGACATGTGTTCAAATCACACTACAGCAGCTGATGGAATTTAAATTAATTAATAAATCTGGAATTAAAAGCTGGTCTCACTAACATTGACCATGAGACTATCATCAGACACACCTTTCTATCTTCCCCTGGAGCATGACCCCACCAACAAACATCAAGCCATTGTTTCTAGGCTTTCATTGACCTCATCTCTTCTGAAGTTCTTCATTCCACAGCCTCCAACCTCACAGTCACCCAACCCTGTATAACCCACTTCTACCTCCTTCCCCAAATCCACAAAGAGAACTCTTTGGGTAGATTCACCATTTCAACTTCTTGCTGCCTTACTGAGCTTACTTCTTCCTATTTTCTAATAATTGTTTCCTCCTTCTTGTCCAGTCTCTTTCCACCATCAATATCTTACCTTTATGCAACTACTAGCAGTTTCTCTGCCATCAACACATCTTTGTTGTAATCTGTCCTAGCTACCACTGATCACTGACCTTCTAATCTAGCTGTTCCACCCCATTTTACGCAGTATGTAATCTATGTAATTTTTCCACCTTTAGTCTGTAGGAGAGTTATATGCACTGGAAACGTTTACTCAGTTTCTCTCTCCACATATGCTGCCAGTCCAGCTGAATTTTTGCAGCATTTTTTGTTTTTATTTCTTTTCATCTACATTCTTTTGACCTCTACCTCACTTCAACAATTTTGAATTCCCTAATCCTAACCTTCTCCTTTTTGCCATGCACGTCCAATCTCAATACACCTCTAACTCCCACCAAGACAGCCTGAGGCCTCCCCACTTCTTCCTTGAATGGAAGCCCAAATATAAAAACAAAGAAAATAGAAAATAGGAGCAAGAGAAGGCATTCGGTTTTTCGGGCCTGTTCTGTCATTCATTATGATCATGACTGGTCATCCACCTCAAAAACCTAATCCTGTCTTCCCCCCATATCCTTTGATCCCCATTGCTTCAAGTGCTATATCTAATTGCCTCTTGAAAACATTCAATATTTTGGTCTCAACTATTTTCTGTGATAATGAATTCCATAGATAGAAAACTCTCTAAGTGAAGACATTTCTCTTCATCTTTGTCCTGAACAATCTAACCTGTATGCATAGACTTGTTCTGGGCTCCCTCACCATTGGGAACATCCTTCTTGCACCTACCCTATTTAATCCTATTAGAATTTTATAAAGAAATCTCCCTACATCCTTCTGAACTCCAGTGAAAACATCCTAAATGACCCAATCTCACCTCATACATCAGGAATGCCACTGCAGAAATCAGTCTGGTAAACCTTTTTTGCACTCTCGCTGGGCAAAAACATCCTTCCTCAGAAAAGGGCACCCAAACAGCACATAATATTCCAGAACCACCAAGGCTTTGTATAATTGCAACAACACATCCCTGCTCCTATACTTAAATCCTCTTGCGATGAAGACCAACATGCTATTTGTCTCTTTTTTCTGCCTGCTTCATCTGCACGATTACCTTCAGTGATTGGTATACGAGGACACTCAGGTCTTGTTGCACGTTCCCCTCTCTTAATAGGATTGAGGGTTATAGGTAAGCCTAGTAGATAGAGATAAGATCGGTGCAACTTGGGTGCTGAAGGGCCTGTTTGTGCTGTAGTTTTTCTATGATTCAATGATTCTATAATTCGTGACCATTCAGATATTAACTGTCTTCTCATTTTTGCTAGCGAAATGAATAACTTCATATTTGTCCACATTATACTGCATCTGCCATTCATTTGCCCATTCACTCAACTTTTCCAAATCATGCTGAAGAATCTCTGCATCCTCCTCATAGCTCACACTCCCATTGAGCTTTGTGGCACCTAAAATCAAACAGTCCCCATCCACCACCTCTCAGAACAATGATAGGGTTTCACCCCACCAGCTTCAGTATTAAGAACATAAGAACATAAGAAATAGGAGCAGGAGTAGGCCACACAGCCCCTCGAGCCTGCCCCGCCATTCAATAAGATCATGGCTGATCTGTAGTGGTTCAGTACCACTTTCCCGCTTTTTCCCCGTAACTCTTAATTCTCTTGTCAATCAAAAACCTATCCACTCTTGACTTGAACATATTCAGCAAGAAAGCCTTCACCATCTCATCAGGCAGAGAATTCCAAAGATTCACCACCCTTTATGTGAAGAAACTCCTCTGCAACTCTGATCTGAACCGCACGTACCCCCCCGCCCCCCCGCAATCTTGAGACTGTGCCCTCTAGTCCTGCTATCTTTGCTAAGTGTGAAGAGTCTCTCAACCTCTACCCTATCCATCCCCTTCATTATCTTAACATCATCTATAAAATCCCCTCTCAGCCCTCTAAACTCCAAAGAGTACAAACCTAGCCTATTCAGTCTCTCCAATGTCCTCATCTCCAATATCAGCCTAGTAAACCTTCTCTGCACCCCCTCCAAGGCCAATATATCCTGCCTCGAATGCGGTAACCAAAACTGCACACAGTACTCCAGTTGTGGCCTCACCAGCGCCCTATACAGCTGCAACAGAACCTCCCTACTTTTATATTCTATCCCCCTAGCTATAAAGGCCAACATTGCATTTGTCTTCTTAATCATCTGCTGCACCTGCATACTGTGTTTTTGTGATTCGTGTACAAGGACCCTCAGGTCCCTCTGCACTGTTGCATGCTGCAGCTTTTCGCCATTTAAATAGTAACCCTCCCTACCATTATTCTTCCCAAAGTAGATAACCTCACACTTGCTAATATTATACTCCATCTGCCAGGTCCTTGCCCAAACCTATCCAGATCTCTCTGCAGGCTTTCCACACCCTCTACGCAATTTGCTTTTCCACTCAACTTCGTGTTTGATATTCCTGATTTGTTCGATCTTTGAACATTTTTACATCTTTCAGGTTCTCTTGGTTACATTCAGGCTGTATCTTACTTAATTATTTTTCAGTGAGGCCAATTACCTCCTTGTTCTAAACTTTTATTTTCCTCTCCATTACCTTAAATCTTCTGCACAAGTCATAAATCACAACACTGCAATTATTTTGGAGTCTCAAGTGATCTTTTGTAAACTGTCCACTTACCCAGGTTCCTGCTGCTGCATCCTATGTCTCAACACTGAAAAGTGTTTATGGTTTGGGATCACACGTAGTTAATGCTTTTAGGCTCACTTTGAAATCTCAATTTTTCCCTGTTGGAATTTTTTTATTTTGTACTTCTGCAGGCACTTTCACAGTTGCTGTCCTATCCATTATTGAGGTGGATACATCCGTACTTTTACAAGAATCAATTCTTCATTCAACTGGATCACAAACAGGCAAGCAGTTTTTGCTCACAAGAACACCTTTAGAACGATCGCTATACAATTTCCCTAATAGAAAATTTAGATTGAAATGAGTAATTTAGAAACAATTCCATCTATACAGGATCCTTTTATTAACACAATTGAATTGTACTCTATGCAATGGGATATGCACTTGCCTTCCATCAATACCCTATATTGGTGCATTTTTATTCAGCAAAATGTTTTGAAGAAAGATCTTGCTCCCTTGCTAACAGTGAGCTCTGAATCAAACCTCTATCTTTCAGGATAACAAGCTTTTTAATCACCCGCTTGGGTAAAAATTAAGCAACTCTGTATGCATATAAATATATTAAAATGTTTTGATGTTCTATCTATTTTAACTGTAAAAATGTTCTAAGGAATGGGTTTCCCACAAGAACATAGAACATAGAACATTACAGCACAGAACATGCCCTTCGGCCTTCGATGTTGCGCTGACCAATATAAAAAGCAATGCCCCTCCAAACTAAACCATTCTCTTCTCTTCCATATACTTATCAACTAACCTCTTAAACGCCACCAAACTTGGCGCATCTACAACTGCTGCAGGCAGGGCATTCCGCTCCCGAACCACCCTTTGGGTAAAGAACCTACCTCTGATATCCGTCCTATAACTATCACCCCTTAATTTAAAGCTGTGTCCCCTCGTGCTAGCTTTCTCCATCCTAGGAAAAAGGCTATCACTGTCCACCCTATCTAAACCTCTAATCATCTTATATGTTTCGATTAGGTCCCCTCTTAGCCGCCTCCTTTCTAACGAAAACAACCTCAAATCCCTCAGCCTCTCTTCATAAGACCTGCCCTCCATACCAGGCAACATCCAGGCAACAAGTTTCACTTCTGGTGTAGCTTTCTCTATGGAAATTTATTTGCACAATTCCACTCGTTTAGACTCTTACCCCCAATAATTTGCCTTGACATGTCCAATTTTATGACTCACCCTACCTTCTACACTATCTTCTTGTTCACCTTGGACAGAAACAGCTTTCTTCTTCTCACCAGCCCCTTCACCATTAGAAGCTTGTTCATTTGCATTTGGCCTATCTTTCCAATTCCTGTGTGGGTTTACAAATGGAGATCATCTGCCCATCTATGAGATCCCGCTCATTCTTCTAAACTCCAATAAAGATAATCCAAACTGACTTAGTCTTTCCACAAATCACAGTCCTGCCATCCCAGGAATCAGCCTGGTAAACCTTTGCTGTACTCCAGCACAGTGACACAGCATTTAGCACTACTACCTCACAGTGCCAGGGACCTGGGCTTGATTCCCCCTTGGGTCACTCTCTGCGTCTCCAGTTTCCTCCTACAGTTCAAAAGACATGTTGCTTAGGTGCATTGGCCATACTAAATTCCCTCGCAGTGTACCCGACCAGGTGCCGAAGTGAGTTGACTAGAGGATTTTCACAACAACTTCATTGCAATATTAATGCAAATCTACTTGTGACACTAATAAATAAACTTTAAATCTATAGTAAGAACACTCTTCATCAAATAAGGACACAAAAACTGTACATAATATTCCTTGCCAACATCCTATACACTTGCAGTAAAACGACACCAGTCCTATACTCAAATCCTCTTTCTATGAAGGCCATTTGCCTTCTTTACTCCCTGCTGTACGTGCATCTTACTTTTAGCAACTGATGCACAAGAATACCAGGGTCTTATTGAGTATCCACCTCTCTCAATTAACACACAGTCAAATAAGAATCTGCATTCCTATTTTTGCCTTACTGGAATTATTTGCCCTTTTTTCCATGACGTCTTTGTCATTTAATCTCTTCCTTCTTTATCTTATTCCAGGCTTCTCTTTTTGTTCTTCCCCTTCTTCCCTCGCTCAACAACGTATGATGCACATTATATTTCTACTCTCCTTCTGCTGTGAAGTAGAGTCATATTTGATTTGAAACTTTAACACTTTTTGTCTGTATAGATACTGCTGGACCTGCTGAGCATTTTCAGCACATTCTGTATTTGTAAAGTAACTGGCGTTGCAAGTGAAGTACTTTAGGATCCTTCCTCCTATCATTCTGCCCTTTCTTTCATTTCCCCCAGTTATACCTCATCCTGACCATCGTCAGTGGTGACATATTTGATTCAGTTGTAAATCTGGTACCTGCACATGTGAGTAGACAAAGAGTTTCCAGTTTGTGGCACAATCAATTCTCTGGATGCAAATTGCACTCAAACTTAGGTTAGGTCTCAGGTTTTCGCACAAACCTGTTTGAATATTGTTGAATATAAAATCAATGTTTTAAAGTGCACTTGTTTAAAAAGCATTACTTTTTGCATTAATATGGGGTTGGTAGGGGGGGAGCAATTCTCCCAAAAATGTGCTGAATTCACAGGAATAAATCAAATTGTTTTTTCAGTGAGAGTTCAGACTCAGATCTCCCACCTCTGTGCAATGCAGAGGTCACAATCATGAATATCATTAAAGCTCAGAGTGGGGGAGGCCCTATTATCATTGGAATCCAACAGCTCTGGAGCTCTGCGCGTGCGCTGCAACCCCGAATTGTCATCTTTCCATTTACTGCCCCATCACCACTCGCACGGCCCAATCATGGCCCACACGACCATTCCTGGGCCATCCCTGGCCCACGAGGTGGGAGGCAGAGCCCCACCTCAGCAGACCCCAGCGCACCCTGATTGCTGGCTTCTCTCCAGATTCTGTCTGTCGAGTGACAGCAGGAACCCCCCCACCCCCAACAACTGTCCCTAGGCCACATCCCTTGGCATTGCACCCCTAGGGCAATGCCAGGGGGCACAGGCTAGACTCCTAGGGAGCCTATGCCCAGGGAAAGCACCCCCCCCATTGCCTGACCCCCTGGAGGGGCTCCATTTGCCCCACTTCACTCCAGTAGGGCCTTCCACTAGTGCCATGAGAGTGGGGAGCTGATCTCAATACTGCTGGAGTGAAATTGTATTGGTGGAGTGGAGAATTCAGTCCTGGTCCCGGTAATGACACTTAAATCATATTAAAATAAGATTAAAATAATTTACCTGGTATTCCTGCCGGTTTCTTGTACAGTCCCAACCTTGCTGGATTTCTGTAATCCTGCAAAAACATTAGTGGATCGGAATGGGACAATCGCCCCCATATGCTTTGAAATAGTTATGAGTACTGCTGCGACTTTATTAACCCAGCTAGAGAGAGTTTAGCAAATGAACAGAAAACTTTCAACAGAGTCTCAGGCACTATCTGGGAGCAACTTACTTTAAAAACCTGAACATGATCTGAAAAGCTAAACCAAACTATTTACTAGTTACATCAGTGTAGAATAGTCAGTTTCTTAGTAAGCAAAAGATATATTGTGAGAGCATTCTAAAATCTGTCTAATAATGTAGCTGGGCCTAGAGAAAAAAATGATTGCTTTTTTTAGAGATCTGCAAACTGGCGCAAATAGCATAAACGTTCAATGGTGATTACATTGATGTGGGGACAGAGCCAGTTTGGGAGCGATACCAACTTCTGCACAATTTTTTTTGCGCTAGTTTAATGAACAGTGAAGAAACGTGACTTGGGCGAAACATAATTTGCGCTTAAAATTCCGCAAGCTTTTGTACTGGCTTGGCTAATTTCAGGCAAATTGAAGAACATGGAAGAAGTGAATATTTTTTCATTCATTCATGGGACATGAGCTTCACTGGCTGGCCAGCATTTATTGCCCATTCCTAGTTGCATGAGGGCAGTTGAGAGTCAATCACATTGTTGTGGCTCTGGAGTCACACGTAGTCCAGACTAGGTAAGGATGGCAGATTTCCTTCCCTAAAGGATATTAGTGAACCAAATGGGTCTTTCCAACAATTGACAATGGTTTCATTTAATTACAGATTTTATTTTTATTGAATTCAAATTCCACCATCTGCCGTGGTGGTGGGATTCAAACTCAAGTCCGCAGAACGTTAGCTGAATTTCTGGATTAATAGTCTGCAAACAATAAGCTGGTGACTGGACCATTGCCTCCCCCCTCAATACAATAACTCTTACGCTGCAGGTGAGGGCGTCCACATTCAGGGTGGATTGAAAGTGTGTACTAATCACCTCCACTTTGACCGTTTTTCCAAGCAAAAGACTGTTTGCTCATTTTTTCTCTTTTTCTGCCATATTCGTAAAGCTACTTGTTTCGTGTCATATCATCCTTCTTGTAGATGACACCATGAACAAAATGTTCCAAGTTCTAGACAAATACACGGAACATAATGTTCTTCCTTCAAAAATTAATTTATAATGTGTATAGGAGATAAATAGAGCCTTGATATTTCCCAAATGCATTCATCTAGATGCTCTGAAGTAAAGCTAGGAAATGCTCTTTATGAAAATTAATTTAAGAGTTCCTTTATATATCCTAAGATGTGAAGAGCAGATTTTTGCCTAACATGGATTGATCTAATAATAAAAAACAGACTTTCTAGTCAAAACATTTTACTGGGGTTCAACTCACCAAAGCAAATGAATGATAAAATATAAACTAAGATTAATTAGCTAAGAAGTTATTTTTGCCAAGAGACAATTATGCAGCATTTTAAGGAGAATTGAACCTTGGAGGTCAGGTCATTCTTTTCATTATGCTTTCTATCCTTTCTGACTGCAAATGGTCTTAGCTTGACAATGTTCCTCTTCTAATGGCATTAGTTTCTGAACTCTATGGGCCTTATTCTACCATTTTGATTCCAAGTGATTGGCAGACTTGAAACTGGGAGTGTTTCAGATCTGACTTTTGGACCCATTTTCAGGCATCCCCATACACACTCTGCCTGAAAAAGTAGTAGCAATTTTGTATCGTGCTGCAGAAGCCTATGGATGGGGCTTAATCTGCAGCTTTGATTGACGCCTCCACATGCGCATGCCCCCAAAAAAAGATACAATGTGGCTCCCTTGCCACATCATTCCCAAGTCAGATAATGCCATCTCCCCCGTCTCCCACAGTCATTGCCCCACCCCCAACATAACTGACCCCCTTATCCCCCACCATCTCCGTCACCCAGAGCAATCGCAGGCTCCTCCCCTCTACTTCCCACTGAACTCAGTCACAGAGGCAGCTGAACCCCCTCCTCCCTCCCACTGATCTCAGGCAGAGTAGCAACAGAGCCCCCCCCCCCTCCTTCTCCCTCACTGATCTCAGGTAGAGTAGCAGAGGACACCCTTTCCCCTTCAGTAATCATGTGCAGGATGGCAGTGGTCCTCTCTCCCTCCTCACTGACCTCAGGCACAGTGGTAGCAGACTCCTCCTTCCCCCTCCTGATCTCAAAAAGAGAGCAAAGAGAAATGAAAATGAATTTAAATGCCATCACGCCCATTTTGGACATGGTCCTGATCGTGGTCATTTTTGGGCCTTGGTAAAAGCGGAACGGGCGCAGAGACAGGTGCGGATCACGTTATTCACCTCACACCTAACTTTACCAGGTTTTACCTGATGGTAAAATCGGGCCCCATAGCTCAACTGACTTGGTTTGTATGACATTTGTTTCCAACCATGGATTGTAGGAAAATGAAGTATTCAATCTTTCTGATGGGCATCATTCAGCAAGGGTATAATTTGTTTAGAGGCTTGATCAACAAGAATACATTTGTCCACTTTTTTGCATGATAATTTATCCTTGAGATAAGTGACTTCGATCTCAAAAACATGAAAATGACATGTTTGAGCTTCTTAAAAGATGTGTCTCCATGGCCTCCAGAATTAAAGTAACTGGAAATTTCCCCTTGGTAGATTATGGTTCTATTTCAGAAGAATGTCAGAGAATCTTCATTCAGATTCACTACATTTTCTGACCATATAAAAGTCTGGCAAAAATGAAGAATACAATTTATTTTTTCTACTGATACAAAGCAGTGGTCAGATAGAGTCACTGTCTTAAACATTTAGTTGATTTTGTGGGGCATCTTAGATTGAGGTAAACCTGATTATTAATTTTAGTTACAAACCTGGCATACATGGCAGTTGTATGAAGAAAAGAGAGATAGCATCAAAACTTGTCATCTTGCACTCACCAGATTATCCAAACCAAGATAAACCAACAATAAAGTGTACATCAGTTTACTTCATCAGATCAGAGTGTTGATTGGTTGACATGTGGACTCTGCCATGGGGATTGCAGCAGAGATGAATTAACTGTTAACTCAAAATCAAGCAGTGCGCAGTATTCTAGTCTTACCAAGATTCTGTCAAATTGTAAAACGTTTTCTTTGTTCTAGCACACAAACTCCTTGCAATAAAGGCCAATATGCCATCTGTTTTCCCACATGGCAGCCAGTTTTCAGCCATCCATGTACAAGTGGATTCTGAACATCAGTATTCCAAATTTTGATGCCCTTTGAAAAGTATCTTCCTTTTCTATTCTTATCACCACAATAAATGCCTCATTATGGCTGATATTATTTTCCGTCAGACACCTTGTTGCCTATTCACTTAATCTATTTATATTTCTTTGCAGATTCTTTTGTGCTCTCCTGCCAGCTTATATTCACTTAGCTTTGTACTCTCAACAACTAGAATGCATTATTCTTTTCTCAGTCATTAATTATTATAGTTCGAGAACAGCAAAAGCTTTAGCTCTGATCCTGCTGCACTCCATTAGTTAAAGCCTGACAATTTGAAAAATACCTCATTTATCCACGATATATACTTCATCTGTGTTAATCAATACTCTATTCCTTTTATTCATTGATGGGATGTGGCTAGGCCAGTATTTACCATCCATTATAAGTGCCTTGAAAAGCTGTGGTGAGTTGCTTGAACTGCTGTGGTCCATGCGGTGTAGATACATTCAAGTGTTGTTCGGTTGGGAATTCCAGGATTTTGACTCAGTGGCAGTGAAGGAATGGTATTTTAAAATCAGAATGATGAGTGACTTGGTGGGGAATTACAAGATAGTAATATTCCCAGATATCTGCTGCTATTGTCCTTCTAGATGATTGTGGTCTTGGATTTGTAAGGTGTTGCCTAAAGAGCCTTGGTGAGATCCTGCAGTGCATCTTGTAGATGGTACACATGCTGTTGCTATTGTGTGTCAGTGGTGGAAGGAATGGATGTTTGGAAAAGGGGTGACAATCAAGCTGACTGCTCTGTCCTGAATGGTGCTGAGCTTCTTGAATGTTGTTAGAGCTGCACTCATTCAGACAAATAGAGAGAATTCCATTACACTCCTGACTTGTGCCTTGTAGATAGTGAACCAATTTGAAGGGCCAGTCCATGAGTTACTAGCCACAGGATGCCTAACTTCTGACCTGTTCTTGTAGCCATGATATTTATATGGCCGGTTTAGTTCAGTTTTTGCAGGGAAAGGGAACGTACAAACTTGCTATTATTGTTTAACATTTAACAAGATCAGTGAATTTTTTTTGGAAAATGCTGGAAATGTGATCGAATGTGCTAATATATTTTAAGAAGTATATTATAATATTTACATAAAAGGAGCCATGTTTTTATTTTGTACTGCATATCAATAGGAAGGGTCAGTTTGAGAAATGGATTTACAAATTTCAGTAACAAATAGCTACATCACATCCTATTTGAAAGTAAATAAAATGCATTACTTTTGCAATCACCAGAGATAATTTCTTCAATTTATGCCATTAATAGTTTTTGTTTCTTTCAGTTGCACCTCTTTGGTGCATATTCATATTGTTAAAGAGACAAAAGCTTTTGCTTGATGCCTGATGTGGATTTGATTGCAATGTATTAAATACATTTGCGAGGTGCATATAAAAGAGCAAGATGCTGATTGTTTTCCAATGTGCAGGGGATGACTCAGGAGATGATTATATAATAATCTCAATAAACATGTTCTTGCTTTGTGCTGACATATTGGATTGACATTTCTTACTGTGACCTCAATTTGCTCTAGCTGATGTATTCTCCTGAGGTTGATGCTGACTGGCTGAGATGTCTTGATCGTGTCATCCTAAACGTGCCATTAGTAGTAGTTAGTAGCATGAAGACATTAAAACTTATTTTAGATTGACTTTTTCAATCCACTTGATTGTCAACAGCTCACGAAATTAATCATGCATAAGAATCGACTACAACTGAATCCGTTTAATGTTGCAGCTGCCTTGTCTGAATCAGGAGTGTAATCCCTTGATAACAAGGCATGATTTGATTGCTATATTACAGATTATATCAGATAAAACTAAAGCACATAGATGCACAAGAATTGGAGAGGCTTATTGGATTCATGAAGGAGATATTGACATTTGGCATTTTCTTCATCCAAATGCTTTAATTCTGTGCTTTATTATTTATATAAATGACTAAAATTTGCTGATAACAGCAAATGCTTAAGCACTAATTATAATCCTTCCAATACAATTCTAAAATTCCAGCATGAATCCCTTCTGTTTGAAGAGGGTCCAAATGATGCAAGTAAAAAATGGCTACTAGGGTAGGGTGGTGGAACAACACTGACGCCAGGAATCAATTCCATTGTGAGTGTTCCTTCAGGAGAAGAAAACAGGAGTGAGTAACAATAAAACAAACCCATCAACGGTCTCCTTCACAAAAACATTGCAATTGTAAATGCATTCAAGACAAACATGTCTATATAATGAGTCAGATTTTGTTGAAAAAATGAGGGTGCTTGGAACACACTGTTATTAATGCACAAATCAACCAGCAGATTGCAGTAATGAAGAAATCCAAATGCATGGAAAATTTATGCTGTTCTGCCATTAGCTTCACGATTACAGTATTTCAGATTTAACAATGGCAAGATTTTTATGCAACTGCTGCACTTGCCCATAAATTAGCCATTAAACTCACCACAGAATGTAAACTCTAGTAACTGGACAGCATAAGTACCAGCTAAAAAAACAATAAATGGTAGGACATTGAAGAACTGAGCAGAAGACCTTAAATGCAGATCCCTGAAAATAGTGCAACAGGTAATAAGGCATTTAAGATGACTTGGAGGGATGCTTTCCTTTGCTAGCTGAAACAAAGAAGCTGAGAGTAGGGCGGTCATGTTGGAACTAGTTAAGCCACAGATAGAGGAGTGCATGTGATTCAGCATCATAAAAAGAATGTGATCAAATTAGAGAGGGCATAAAGGAGATTGTTAAGGGATTTTGCCAGGCATGGAGATTTTAGCAATGAGGAATGATTGGATAAGCTGAGGTTATTTCCTTTGGAACAGAGGAGTCTGTGGGAGATTTCATTTGGGTGTACAAAATCATGAAGTGTTGTAATACCACTTTAAGAGGAATACCTCTTTAAGAAGCTCAACATGCAGATGACCTAGGAAGCAGAATCATGTGACCATGGGTCATGGTACTCTTAATCCTGTAGTAACCTAGATAACCTAGGTTGTGTCTAGCGATTTCTCTGAAATCCTGACAGAGATCTGCAAATAAATAGGATCCACCTATTTCATTTATGTTACATTTAGATAGCAGAATGATAACAATACATGTTGTACAGCAGTGATTGATTTCTTTGAAAAAGCAAAATAAAGGATACATGCTTAAAGATAGGCAATATTTTGGTCTTCATCCTCTGGTGAATTTGACTGTATGCTGTTTTACAGGAAAAAGTCTTACTTTACCTGCAATCATAACATTTTAATGCTTGATAACTTAAAAACATTTCAGAATCTGATTGGACCACAGCTTGACTTATAATTCCCACGCTGACATTTTACAAGATAAGGTTAAGTCTAAACTTGGTTTTCCGTATCGCAATGAGTCCTGCTTTATTCACTTGACAAGACACATTTTGTTTCAAGTGTCTATCCTAACCATTTTTGAGTACAGTGATCTCATTTACAAAATGGCCCTCATGACTTCTCTTTGGTAAATTAGACGTCATTTTTAACGGTAATTGAGTGTTGTGACTGGTATTCCTTTTCACACCCATTATTCTGGACTGCATTCTTTAACTAGTCTTCATTTCACAAAAGTTACAAATGACATTGGCTTCTATTAATTTATTGAGCCTCGCTCAGAAAAATACTTGCCTCTTTGAAAAGTTTGCTACATTTTACTGTCTCTTCTTATGACCTGAGGTCATTGACTTGATCAAATTGGTCACTGCAAGAGTGAGCACAGTTCTCGATCATAATTAATTTCAGTTTGTGCATGCTAATGATTGGAATAAGGTACACTTAGAGCAAAAGATAACTAATTTTATTACTGTGGATGCCTTTCTATAAGCTGAAAAGACATAAGAGCAGAAATAGGCCATTTGGTCCATCGTGTCTGTTCTGCCAATCAATGAGATCATGACTGATATCACGTGATAAACCTCAACTCCACTGTACTGCCTCATCTCAATAATCCTTGATTCGATTACTGATTAAAAATCTGTCCACCTCAACCTTGTACATATTTAATGACTCAGCCTCCACAGCCCTCTGTTGTAAAGAACTTCACAAATTCACTAGCCAGGCAGAGGAGAAATTCCTGCTCATCTCTGTCCTAACTGGGAAATCTCTTTCTCTGAGATTATGTCCTCTGATCCCAGAGTCTCCATCCATCCTCTCAGCATTTACTATCTGAGACTCCAGTATATTTCAATAAGGTTGCCTCTCATTCTTCTTAAATTCCAAGAAGTACGCGTCCAACTTACTCAACATTTCTTAACAAGAAAATCACGCCATACTGGGATCAGCCTAGTGAACCTTCTCTGAATTGCCTCTAATGCCAGTGTATCTTTCCTTAGATAAGGGACCAAGACTATTCACAGTATTCCAGGTGTGTTCTATCTAGTGGTTTATGTAGTTTCAGTAAGAAGTCTTACAACACCAGGTTTAAGTCCAACCAGTTTATTTCATAGTATAAACTGGTTGAACTTAAACCTGGTGTTGTAAGACTTCTTACTGTGTTTACCCCACTCCAACGCTGGCATCTCTACGTGTTGTATAGTTTCAGCCAGGCTTCCTTATTTTTATACTTCATTCCATTTGAAATAATTTCCAATGCTCCGTATGCTTTTCCTGTGACCTGCTGAATCTGCATGCTAGCTTTTTGTGATTTATGCATGAGGACCCCCAAATCTCTCTGTGCTGCATCTTTTTGCAGTTTTTCTCCAATTAAATAATATCCAGCTCTCTTACTCCTCCTACCAAAGTACCAAGCATAACTTCACCTTATATTCCATCTGCAAAGTTTTTGGCTACTCATCGGAACTGTCTATATTCCTCTGTAGATTTATTGGGGTGAGTTTTACCATCTAGCCCACCCCAGGAATTGTAACAGGCGATGGCCTCAGGTGTTGACCTCTGACAGGAATTTTCGGATTCGGGTCAAGCATGGCTGAAAAATCACGCCCTTTGTATCAACCTCATTACTTTCCTTCCCATCGATTTTTATGTTATCTGCAAACTTAGCAATAGTATATTTCCTTGTCAAGTCAAATTTATATTGTAAATAATTGTGGCTCCAGCACTGATCTCTGTGGCACTCCTCTACTTTCAGGTTGCCATCCTGAAAATGCCCCTCTTATCACAACATTTCTATCAGTTAGCAAACCCTTCACCGAAGAGTTCAGATTCTTTAACTGATACATGTACTTACAGAATCACAGAGTCATAGAGATTTACAGCAGGGAAACAGACCCTTCGGCCCAACTTGTCTATGTCGCCCTTTTTTTTAAAATTCCTAAGTGAATCCCAATTCTCGCAGTTGGTCCATATTCCTCTATACTCAACATACCCATGTAATTATCTAAATGCTTTTTAAAAGACAAAATTGTACCTGCCTCTGATACTACTTCTGACAGCTTGTTCCAGACATTCAGCACCCTTTGTGAAAAAAATTGCCAAATTGTCCCTCTGGACATTTTTGTATTTCTCCCCTCTCACCTTAAACATATGCTCTCTAGTTTTAGACTCCCCTACCTTTGGGAAAAGAATTGACTGTCTACTTGATTATGCTCCTCACTATTTTATAGACCTTTATAAGATCACCCCTCAGCCTCCTACGCTCAAGAAAAAAAGGTCCAGTCTATCCAGCCTCTCCTTATAACCCAATCCATCAAATTTTGGTAGCATCCTAGTAAATCTTTTCTGTATTCTTTCTAGTTTAATAATATCCTTTTGATAATAGAGTGACCAGAATTGCACACAGTGTTCCAAGCGTGGCCTTAGCAATGTCTTGTACAAACTTCAACAAGACATTCCAACTCCTGTATTCGATGTTCTGACCGATGAAATCAAGCATGTTGAATTCCTTCTTCGCCACTCTGTCCACCTGTGACTCCACTTCCAGGAGCTATGAACATGTAGCCCTAGATCTCTTTGTTCTGTAACTCTACTCAATGCCCTATCATTAACTGAATAAGTCCTGCCCTGATTCAATCTACCAAAATGCATCACCTCACATTTGTCTAAATTAAACTCCACCTGCCATTTGAAACCCATTGGCCCAATTGATCAAGATCACTGTACTTGCTAACCTACCAGTTCTCTTTCACTGTTAACTTATATTTTATCGCTTTTAGTGTTTATATGAATTATGTTGTATAATTTCTGTTGCTGTGACCCTGATGTGTGGGCTTCTGGGAGGCGAGAAGTGAATGGGAAGGCAATCAAGAGTCTTGGCATCAGGAAAGGGGGCCCGTTGTGAGACACCCTTCCCTTAATGCGAAGTTCACCCTTCCCTGGCCCACTTCCCACCATTACTCACTAGTGCCTGTGTCCCTCCTCAATCCAGGACCTTGGATGGGATGGGTGTAGTACCAATAGCTACATTCTGTGCTGCTGAATACAGAAGAGCTGCCATCCACCGTTAAGATCTCTACAACTGGGATTCTTGATCTCTGAAGATTATCACACTGGCCTATTACATGCCAGAATGGAACAAGATGTGACAGACCTTGAACAGTGTTATAGAGGTCTTGCCATCTGCTGAGATCCCTGTTGCCTCCACCTGTAGTAATTTTCAACACTTATAAATCAACATTACCACGACCCAAGTATAGAGTATTATTTTTACATGTTTTGAATTGCTTCAGGAAACTTTAACAATGCCAATTTTTTTTTAACTTATGCGTTCTGTCTCTTTTATCTTAGTCCAATGTTTAAGGGTTTTCTGGACTGGAAACGTCAGCTCTTTTCTCTCCTTACAGATGCTACCAGAACTGCTGAGATTTTCCAGTGTTTCCTTTTTTGGTTTCTTTCCCTTCCACGATTTTTATTTCTGTACCTGAATTTAGTTTGAATTTTAAAAGCAAGGTGAGAATGTTAAAGTTGAGGTGGTGTTTAACTGTGAGCTGATGTTTTACACCCGGTAAGCACAGGGGTGATAGGCTGAAGGACCTTGATGCAAGTTAGGATATAAGCAGCAGAGATTTGGGTAACTTAAATTTATGGAGGGTGAAAAGTGGGAGGAGGTCAGGAGAGTGGTGGAATAGCAAAGACAATGCAAGGGTTGTAGCATTGATGAGGAGAGTCGAGCAAAGTTGGAGAGTTAGAAGTAAGTCATTTTTATCTAAATGTGCATAACAAAGTTGAATTGAGATAGGGCTACAAGAGGTTCTGTGCATACAAAATACTGTCTGGGTCAATATAACACTAGTAGTTATAGATATTGAATTATCAAGCAATGATGAAAAATTGCATTAAAATGCTTTATAATGTACAGGAATTCACTCATAAGCCTTAAGCTCTCATTTTAGATTGGAAATTATATTAACCATGAAAAACACAGATTTTCTAAACACTGGTAATAAAATGTAATCTATGGAGTTGAATTTTGATTTGCAGAAACACTGGGATTGGGCTGAGATTGGTCTTGTTGTACGTGGGAAATCTGGAAGGAAGGGCAGCACATCTTTCAGTTTCTTTTTAACTCAGGGAGAGGAGGCAAGTGTGAGATCATGGCTGGGAGAATCAGGACTTTTTATTGATACCTGAAAGGTGGATCCTGCTCCTTCAAGCCCCACAAGGACATTTTTCTAAATTGCAAACATATGACCATCATCCATCATGCTCTGGGTAGATCTGGCAGGAATCTAATTGCAGCTTTCCATTCAGCTCTCTTGGAGAACAACTGGACCCCTGACTTCATTGACAAAAACCATATATTTGCCAAAAGGACCCTGCCAACTGGCCAATCAAATTCTTTCATAATCTTAATGATTTCTGTAGGTCACTTCTCAGTCTTCTCCTTCAAAAAGCCCAAACATTTCTGATGGGAGTAAGCTCTCATTTCTGGTATTGTCCTCGCAAAATTTTTTTTAATACTTCTCCAATGCCTCAATATCATTTTTATAATATGTACACCAGAATTGTGTCTTGTGCTCTAGGTGGAAGTAAAAGATTCCACTGTACATTTTGAACAAAAGAAAGGGAGTTCTCCTGTTGTCATGGCAAACATTTCTTTCTTATTTGTATAATTTATACCATTTCTAACTATCTGTTCAATGACTCATTGCTGTGTGCAAACTGGGGGATGCCATATTTCAATATTATGACAGTGACCCTTATTCAAAAGTACTCAACTGGCTATGATGTGCTTTGGAACATCTTGAGATTCTGAAAGGTGCTATATAAATTAAGTTCTTTCTTTTTTTAATAGGTGCAAAACTAATTTTGAGGGACTTCCAACAGTCTAACTGTGATTGGTATGGCAAGTGCTGAAGAACCTTTTGCTGACTTCAAGACTTTGACACAAAAACATTGCCATCATGGCTGCAGTAGTAGGCATCACCCTTAGAACGCAGGTGTCTTGAAGATTGAACAGATTTTCCCACCAATTCAGCACTTTTGGGAGAATCGTGGCCAATGGTTCTGCTGACGGAGCATCTCTCGGGGAGCTCTGCAGTACTCGGCAAGTAAGTGAAAGAATCGTTATGGTTTGCTGCACACCTCACAAGCTCATCACACAGACGGGCAGTCCTTTTGTCATGAGGGGTAAGCAGCTGAGCAGGCAAACATGAGGAGAATCATAGAACCAAAGAATCTACAGTGCAGAATGAAACCATTCGGCTCATTGAGTCTGCACTGACCATGATCTCACCCAGGCCCTATTCCTGTAACCCTTCATGTTCACCCTGCTAGTCCCTCTGATACCAAGGAGCAATTTTCTTTGGCCAATTCACCTAACTCAGACTGTAGGAGTAAACTGGAGCATCTGGAGGTAACTCACAAAGACTCGGGAAAAATGTATAAACATCACACAGCCAGTGACCCAACGCCAGAATTGAGCTTAGGTCCCTGGTGCTGCAAAGCAGCAGTGTTAACCACTGTGCTACCGTGCCATCCCTGGAAAAGAAGACGAGGAAAAGAAAGTGAACAGGTAATCACATTGAATTAGCACTGATCTCTGTGGCACTCCACTTGTTACATCTTGCCAACCCAAAAATGACTCATTTATGCCAACCTTCTGTTTTCAGTTAGCTAACCGATCCCTTGTCCATGCTAATATATTAACTCCTACACCATGGACTCTTATTTTGTGTAGTAACCTTTGATGTTGCACTTACAAAATTCTTACAAGGCAAGACAGGGTAGAAATTGGTAGCATGTTTGGGCTGGTGGATAAGTCTAGAATCAGGGTATACAGAATAAGAGGCAGGCCATTTCAGATTCAGCTGAAGAGAAATTCCTTCACACAACGTGGTGAATTTTTAGAATTCTGTCCTGAAAAAGCAATGGAAGATCAATCGCTGAGTATGTTCAAGACAGAAATCAATAGATATCTGGATAACAATTACATTAAGGGATGTGGGGATATTGCCCTCCATTTATAACTCCACTAGCTGTGTTGTTCATCTGGTGAATGCAGCAATCAAATAAGCAAGCAGCAAAGATAGCATGATTCCTGCATTGCAATTAAAGGATGAAACGTAATCGCATTGCAATCTCTGCGCCCATTTTCCAGAACTATCAATTTAACCCACACCTTGTCTCAATTTATTACAAGAGCATTGGTGTTATTAATGGCATTACCTTGACATTTTCCACTTTATGAGATAGATTAAATTCCCCATTGTAAAATAATCCATCCAGCACTGATTATTACAAATTAATTTTCATCCATTCAGATAGACAGTAGATGACATGTTTTGTTCATTCCACTGTGAGCCTTACGGTAGTCTCTTCAAACCTTTAGCTGATTTGTGTAAAGACTCGGCCCGATTTTACCATTTTCATTCTAAGTGTTGAATCTGGGCATAACGCAGATCTGATTTAGAAATCTGCTTTCAAACGCCCCCATTCGCTCTCAGCCATCTCCAGTCCCATTCACACTGTGCACAGGGATTAGCACGGCTGAAACAATCGGAGTTCTGAACTACACGTGCGCAGTTGGAAAAAAATTTGAAAAAGCGCGCCTGTGTCAGATCGCTCCCGGGTCGCGGAAAGCGGAGACAGCAGCCCGGAAACAATCGTGCACACACATATCATTGTGCCCCTTATCCACCCTCCCAGCACCTACACATATCACTGTCCTCCTTATTCCATTCCCCCCACTACCCACACATATTACTGTCCTCCTTATCCACCATCCCTACTACTCTGACTGATCGCCACCTCTGCCCCCCTTTCCCCATTGATTCCTGCAGAGTGGCAGCAGACCCCCCTGCTCCCCCACCGGAGAAACATCTGCCCCCTCCCCCATCCCCACCAGTGAGCGATTGGGCCTCCCCCTCTCCCTGACAACGATATAGCCTCACTCCCTCCCCCTCCCCCCACAAAGATCTGACCTCACTACCCCCCACTCCCCCAGAGGAGCATCTGACCGCCTCCTCCTCCTCCCACACCACCCCCCGCCCCCCCTCAACCAGACAATGATCTGGCGTCAATCCCATCCTTTGACTCACCTTCCTCCTACCCCCCACCCACCCTCTGAATTGAGTCACAGAGCCATTGGAGGCTCTGAATGTGCCCTTCAGAAGCTGGAGCACCCGATTCAGACTTTTATTTAGCTGGTCCATTATAGCATGGTTCTGGATTGGTAAACGCGATGCTAAAGGGGAAAATCTGATAGAATTGGGTGGGCAGTTTATTAATTCAATTTAAATGTATGCAAATACATTTAAATTCTTTTTCCGCCCATTTTGGGCTTGAAGCCGATTGCCACCATTCCCGGGTTTCAGTAAAGCGGCAATCTGCGCTGATGTGGGTGTGGATCATGTTAATGATTTCATACCTGACTTTACCACATTTTCATGCCCGAAAATGGGCGCAAGGCAATGATAAAATAGCTTTTTGAAATTCTGTAAAATATGTACTGCTTTCATTCTTGTGACTGGTCACTATTCTAATCCTAGATTCCTTTACATTATTTCTTATGGATGCATAAAGGTAGCTAGCTAAAGCATTTCCAGGGGATCAAAGTTTTTTGTCCATATTACTAATTATCCAAACACATAGGAATTCACAAGGCAGTGAATTAATTTTGCTTCCTTGAGTGATTATTGCATCTGCCAAGAATGAACAGCATCATATAAATATTGAAACTTCTTCCCTAAGAGACAATGTACCAAGCAGACTTCAACAGTTTAATTGTTCTGGGACACTGATGATGTTCAGAATAATAATAATTATATTTTCATGATTTTCATTCCTTATTACAAATTTTTAGCAAAATGTTTAGAATTTGCTTATCAAAATATACTCAGGAATAACAAGGCAATGTTCCACTAGTCTGTTTGAAACACCAAAACAAATGACTCTAAGTGTTTTTGCAGGGTAACAGATAATTATGTACATTGCACTTCATCTTGCAGTTTAAAAACGTTAGCAAGAATTTGGGTTGTAATGATTACAGGTTGGTTAAATAGACCTATCATTGGGATGAAAATTGATTATAAAGCATAAATCACAAGCACTATTAAATGGCTTCATTAGCCCATGTCCATATCCACACGAGTGCTTCTAATGACTGCGAATGGATATTTAAAACATTGGCCTCATCACTATCACAATTATGCCTATAAAACATTTGTTTGTACTGTTAGCTAATATAATGCATTACGTAGAACAAGCAAGACTTTCTACCTAAAGTCGAAGCTGGATGGGTCATGAAGCTTTATTGTAGTTTTGCTAATGTGTTTTATTTTTCACTGGTAGAGCTTGTGACAACTTCTCAAATTCAGACATGTACCAAAAATGATCCCATGATGGCTAGGTCTTGGATATGGTATTGAAGATAGCTGGAGTGCATTGTACACATCCTGATTTGAAAGCATTGTGTCAATAAAGCTTGAGTTGAGAAGTGAGGGCAAAATAATACCCATTTCAAAAAGGAGACAATAAGTGTCAGCACGTAATTTCACCACAAGTGAGAAATGGATACAAGCCACAGTTTTAGCAAAAACAGGTTCAATTTCTTACACAGTTCAAACTGAAGATGAAACTAATTGTTGTCATCTCAAAATCATTTCTCAGTATCAGCTCCAAAAGTGCCAATGTCTTGTTTTCTGGTTTTGTACATCCTATAATGGAAGACTTTGTTGAATCTGAGTTGCCTGATGATTGTATCTTTGCTACTATGTTGAGCGAGAATAATGCAGAATTGGTTGCAAGAGGTGTATCTACTGAAATTCCAAATCATACTTATAGGGTCAAGGACAGCCAAATTCCAGAACATTGTGTACAAAGACAAATAGATATCCTTCTGATTAACTTGCTTACTGACTGTATAATGATTAATGGTACATAGTACTGTGTCTAGAGTAATGTTGATCCTATGCATAACATCTTAATAATTTATTGCTATGACCACAGAAGGAGGAAGAATGTTATATATTTAAATGGTTGTTTTAAGAGCTGAACACATTTTTGATGGTGATGTCATTACAATGTTGCAGAGGCTGCTTTTTACTTTCAGTTTGTACTCTGCAGGCAAGTCTTCTGAGAATAAACCTGTTGTTTGTTACTTTGAATCTATGGCTGGAATTTTGCTGCCCCGCCTGCCACAGGAGTCGAAGTAGGTGAGGGGCAGAACATAGAAAAGGTCTGTTGACGGTTTCGGGTCAAGGAGTAAAATCTTGCCCTATGTGTGCAAACCACATTTTTTCTTTTTGCTAAAACCTACAACCCCTGACATTGTTGGGATATTACATTCTTCCTCAAACTGAATGTAAAATTCAATTATATTATGATCACCATTACTAGGGATGCCTTCACTTAATTATATTTTATCGTGCAATAGCAGGTCTAGAAAAGCCTGCTATCTGAATTAATAATGTGTTCCTGTGTTTTAGGTTCCTCAACCAACAGAAACAATTTCTATATCTTACTCTATCAAGTCTCTTCAGAATTCTGTAGGTTGCAATGAGATCAACTCTCATTTTGATAAACCTCTAGGCCAGACAGCCTAAGCTTGATAATGGACAAACTATTGGAAAACATTTTGAAGGACAACATAAATTGTCATCTAAAATAAGGCACGGACTAATCAAAGACGATTGGCTTGGATTTACTAAGGGAAAATTGTGTCTGACTAACTTGATAGTTTTATTTGGAGGACATTACAAGGAGGGTGAATGAGGATGGTGTGTTTGAAGAATTAAAGCTGGAAACTCATTTGTGATGGGATGAATGGTCTCCTTCCATACTGTAAATTTTCTGTGTCTATATAAGGTAAAATGATGGCCAATCCAGCATTGCTGGGACAGGGTCATTTGGACTAGGGCAAGTTTTTCATAATCACAGTGGCCATTTGAAGCAGCAAAAAGCACTCTGTGCAGAATACAGCAAGTTATTTATATAGATATATAAGCAGGACTTTATTTTTTACAAAATTATATAAATTCTTTTAACATTAACAGAAAAGCATAAATTGCACCAACTTTCCAGAAATACTGTTTCAAATACTGTCCAGGTGAATTACAAATATAATTCAACAATTTACTTAGTAATATAAAAAGTATTAAGTAAAATTACTAATGTGAATACGGATTTGGAGGGTGTTTTGAAAATCATGACGCTATTTGCATTCAGTCTTAGTAAATCTAAGAATTATTTATCGATATATTAAAAATGCATATTCATCACTAAGGCATTCATAAATCTTCCCTTTCTTTTTTTGGTTTCTTTATTGTTTGGTCTGATACAGGGTCATCCTCTTTCGCCAACCACGTGTAATAGACTTCAACTGGATCAATATTCCAGTGTTTATGAAATGAAATTGGAACCTGATGTGCCAGATAATCTTTTGAATAGTCCATTGGGCGTGCCTAAAAAAAACAGATGCAATCGACAAGTTAAAGAATATTTTTCTGCTTATTACTGCTAGGCAATTCAAATTCTTAGTTATAAAAACCATGCAGTGCAGAAGGAAGCCATTCAATCCATTGAGCCTGTACCAACAATCCCACCCACGCCCTATCTCTGCAACCCACACATTTACCCTATTAAACCCCCTGATACTAAGGGTTAATTTAGCATGGTCAATCCACCTAACACTCATATCTTTGGACTGTGGAAAGGAACTGGAACACCTGGAGGAAACCCATGCAGAGAATGTGCAAACTCCACACAGAAAGTGACCCGAGGCTGAAACTGAATCGGGTCTCTGGCACTGTGAGGCAACAGCGCTAACCACTGTGCCACCGTGCTGCTCGTAACTCTTTTGAGTTGTGAAGGTTTTATTTGATATCCCAGTATACTACCTTTGAAAAATTTGATCGTGCCACAGATTTTTCAGGAATACATATTTATAAAGGATCATCCTATTATTGTGACAGTTTGTTTTTCATTCCTATCAGTATTGCACTTTCACTGAGTCAGAAATTGCTCTGACGGTGTGTATAAGTGCATACCATTATCAATCTGTAAATTAAGCAGCAAATTCAAGTGTCCAAAATACAAGATAATAAAGGGGCTAGATAGGGTAGAGGTAGAAAGATTTTTTCCGCTTAGGAAGGAACACAGAACTAGAGGGGACAGCCTCAAAATAAGGGAGACAGTTTAGAATGGAGTTGAGGAGGAACTTCTTCACTTAAAGGGTGGTGAATCTCTGGAATTCTCTATCCATTGAAGTGGAGGAGGCTACCTCGTTGAATATATTTAAGTCATGGGTAGATAGATTTTGATAGACAAGAGAATTAAGGGTTATGGGGAGAAAGCAGGAAAGTGCAACTGATCCACTTCAGCTCAGCCATGATCTTGTTGAATGGCGGGGCAGGCTTGAAGGGCTAGATGGCCAACTCCTGCTCCTATTTCTTACGTTCTTATAAATTTGCAGGTTGATTAATACTGTTCGACATTTGCTTTGGACAAACTGCATCGCACCTGCAGTATTGCTTTGTTGTACTTACAATCAATTGTCCTTCAAACTTGTGATAAAAAGTTAAATAGTGGTGTCAACATCTTTCAAACTATGAAAATTGCCAATCAATCTCACTGGCCCTGAAAGAGAACAATTTAAATTGAAGAGTCTCACTTCCTCAGATTTCGTGTTGTTGGAAATTTCAAAAACATTTCCTTTTGTCGGTTTTATTTATAGAGTCTATTAAGTGGGATTTTCTGGCAGCGCTTGGTTCAAGATTGGAAATTCCCACCCGAGGTCAATGGACCTTTTGCATAGTCTGCTAAGTTTTCTGCCCCATTTGCAAGGATTCTCGTCATGGGCTGGAATGCAAAGTTCTGCCCATGGAGTGAGACGCTGGCATTGTCTGACCTTCCTGCGGTGTTTCTCCCAGCGGTGCTACTGGATCTTGTGGTGCTACCTCTATTAATGAGATTTCTCATTGATTCTAACTCTCCTCACTGGGAAACATGTGGCAGCATGCACCATCGGCAGAACCAGAAGATCCCGCTGTTGTGAAGAGCCAGAAAATGGTTTCCATGGAGTTTGATAGTACAGAAAGATTGCATCTGTACTAACCATCGAACATTTATCTATTCTAATCCCATTTTCCAGCACTTGGTCCACAGCCTTGTATGCTATACCATTTCAGGTGTTCATCTAAATGCTTCTTAAATGTTGTGAGGATTCCTGCCTCTACCACCCTTTCAGACAGTAAGTTCCAGAATCCCATCACTCTCAAACTGGACCTGGTCCTTCAAATTCTCTCTAACTGTGCTGTTCCTTATCTTAAATCAATGTCCCTGGTTATTGACCCTTCTACTAAGGGAAACGTTCCTTCCCTATCTACATGACCCATAACCCTTCACTTTACTTTTCTCTCTCTTGCTGTAAGTTGACTGTCATATTTCCTTCCTTACAATTGTGATTGAATTTCATAAAGTATTTCATTTGCTGTAAAACACTTTGGAGTGTTTTGCAGTCATAAAATGTTCATGTAATTGTTTCCTATTAACAAGAAATGCATTTGCTTTTTTAAAATTATTTAGTATTTCAAAAGTAAATAAAACTGAGTTTTTAAAGAAGCAATGTGAATAAAATTTTGTACTTTGCCAATCTCCTTCAGCTTGTCAAATCAATATTTTGATTTGTGTAAAAAAAATCTATGATTTTCTGATGTATGTATAGAAAACCAAATAAGAATTTTATAAAATTAGTTATAATTTATTATTATAATAATGTTTGCATTATAGGGACTGTGTTGAAAAAAAAATTACATTGCATCAACAGTGTCTCCTGACCAAACTTCCACCTTTCAGTCTCTATAAACTTTAGCACATCCAAGGGTCGCCTGATCTTGTCCAAATCACAGCAAGTCCCATTCACCCATAACCTCTGTGCTCGTTGACCTACACTGATTCCTGGTTAAGCGTTGCCTCAATTGCAAAATTCTCAAATTTGTTTTCAAATTACTCCATGGCTTCACACTTCCCTATATCTGGAACCTTTGTCAGACCACAAATTTAAAAAGAAAATCATTTATTAAATGTAGGTGTCGCTGGTCAGGCCAACTGTTACTGCCCTTTTCCTAAGTTGCCTTTTAGAAGCTGGTGGTGAGCTGCCTTCTTGAACTGCTGCAGTCTCTATAGTGCAAGGAGAAAATTCTAGGATTTTGACCAGCAGCAGTGAAGGAATGGTGATATATTTCTAAGTCAGGATGGTGAATGACTTGGAAGGGGGAAGCTTCCAGGTGATGGTGTTCTCAGTTATCTGCTAGCTTGTCCTTCTGGATGGTAATGTTGTGGATTTGGAAGGTACTGCTTAAGGAACCTTGGTGACTTCCTGAAGCGCATCTTGTAGATGGTAGGCATGGCTTCCATTGTTTGTCAGTGGTGAAAGGAACGAATGTTTGCAGAAGGGGTAGCGATCAAACAGGCCATTTAATTCTGGATGTTGTTGAGTTTTTCAAGTGTTGTTGGAGCTGCACCCATCCAACCAAGTAGAGAATATTACATCACATCCTTGATTTGTGCGATGTAGATGATGAACAGGCTTTGGGGAGTTAGGAGGTAAGCTACTTGCCACAGGGTTCCTAGTCTTTGATCTACTCTGCTAGCTACAGTATTTACAAAACTAGACCAGTTAGTTTCTGGTCAATGGTAACCCTAAAATGTTGACGGTGGGAAATTCAATGATGGTAATGCACTTGAAATGTCAAGGGAAATTGTTGGAGATGGTCTTCACGATATTTGTATTCCAATTTTGGTATCTTACTTTCCCCTGATTATTAATGGTTTCAGCATTGGCTGCATGCTGAACACAGTTTAGATTGTAAGCTCTGGGGAATTTCCTCATTAAATCTTTCCACCTTCCAAAAATGTTCCCTTAAAGTGCCCCTTAAAAATCAACCTCTCACCTGTGCTAAACTCTCTTTGTGAGGCTCTGACAAATTTTGTTTGATAATGCTCCCGTGAGATGCTTTGCAATGTTTTATCATGCTAAAGCTTTATTAATGCAAGCAGCTCTTGTTGAAATACACTTCAGATCTTAGATAGTATTTAGAGCTTTACTTAAATCTTGGTTTCCCACAACATCAATGATTAATGGCTATACTCATTAAGTGATGATAACATTTAGTTATGCTATTCAACGTAAGTCAGAGCTGTTAAATGTTTCATAGTATGCATTTCAATCTACTGTGAAGTCATGTAACACAATCCTTTTATACATGGTCCTTAGTACAGCTAACTACGTTGTACACATGTATACTGACATATGTAATCTGAGGGTGAAATGACTTGTAATGATTAAGTTGTTTCTTAAGTGGAACTTTGAGGACAAGAAAAATAACCACTCACTAATTCTCCTTTCAATTACTGGATGGTCCAGTTTCCTTAAAATAACTGATGAACTATTAAATCTACTCTCACGAAATAAGGTGGTTAGCACTGCTGCCTCACAGCGCCAGGGACCCAGCTTTATATCCATCTTGGGTCATTGTCTGTGTGGAGTTTGCACATTCTCCTCATGTCTGTGTAGGTTTCCTCCGGGTGCTTCGGTTTCCTCCCACAGTCCAAAGATGTGCAGGTTAGCTATATTGGCCATGCCAAACTGACGCTAGTGTCAGGGCATTAGTAGGGTAAATATGTGGGGCTACAGGAATAGGGTCTGGGTGGGATTGTGGTCAGTGCAGACTCAATGGCCTCCTTCTATGATTCTATGAAGTGAAACACCAATAGAGGAACAGAAGCCTGCTCATGTAAACTTTGTGACTGCATGATTGCTGATGGTGTTTGATACAAAATGATTTAATAAAAGAAAGAAATGTAAGCAAATATCATTAACCAGCTTCAATGGATGATTTATAAGGATTGGCCATGGAGGAGTGGAGGCAAAAAAGTAGGGAATATTCCCAATTCCATGGATATTCTCATCCAACATTTCCACTTTCCATTTGAGCTCACTTCATGTTCCATCCGGTCTCTTGAAAGGTAGCCTTACATTTCCAGTACAAAATGATCTGTGCCCCACACCAAAATATTTAGGTTTTACTTCCGCAGACAAAATAACTGTGAATAGCTTTGGGAATGCATTTTTCGAAGGCAGCATTGTGTGTATGATAGGAGCTATTGGCTGAAGTTGTGAGAGAGTAAGGGGAAATCTGAGCTACGTATCTACTTAATTTGCCAATAGGACCAATGAGTTGACTGTTACTGATTGAAACTGAAGTTAGCACAAGGGGAAGAATTCAAAGTTGAAAGCAACAATAAGGGGTACTTGTCAACCCTTGTTTCCTTGCTGGATTTCCTTTATTATGATGCATGTGAAGAGGAATCACTGGCTTTAAGGTTGCCATTATTGTCAGTACGGTGACTGGTTCTCCTAGTGAGAATATTCAACATTGCACATACCATCAATATATCCAGATTAATTCTACAGCAAAACAAACTTCCATAAGATCATTCATTTTACAAAATAAATACTTAACCTATGGCAACTGGTACAAAACTTCCACCGGGCATTGGGCAGTGCCAAGAGGGCAGGGTCTCTGAGGGGGAGATCGGTGGAGGGTCCTGCTTCTACTCTGCAGTCCAGCTGGGTAACAGAGGGAGGGAGGCTGGTGATCAGGGCTAGCCATCAGGGTGGTTGTGGGGTTGTTCTGATGGTGCAGGGGAAAATCAGCCATTGGGGCTGCGGGGCGGGTACAGATTATGCTGGGGGATAGGTTGAGGGGATAAGACATCAAGGCAGATTGGGTGGGATGGTCAGCGAAGTTGGCCTGGACATATCCGAGAGGCCAGCGATCGAACTGGACAGCAATTGAGAGGCCGGCTGTGCAGGCACTATCAGTTCGACACATGTGCAATGGCCTACTTAAGCACTATGCTGCTGGCCTCTTCAATGGGACTAGGATCCCGCTCATAGCTCTTTTGTGTGATTCATGCTAGTGCAGTCTGCAGTGCACAGAGTGTGGGAGATTCGTTTTGAAAATCCTGCTGAGAAAACCTAGCATGATTTATTTCAGTTTAACGCAAATTCAACACGAGAATTTTTGGGGGGAGAATTGCCCTCTGTAGTTTCTATAATATTGGTCTCTTTATTTAGGGAAGAATGTAAATGCATTAGAAACACTTCAGAGAAGGTTTACCAGATTAACGCCTGGAATGGGTGGGCTGTCTTTTGAGGTGAGATTGGACAGTCTAGCCTTGTATCTGCTCCAGTTTTGAAGAGTAAAAGTTGACTTGATTTTAACATATAAGATTGAAGAAGATTCTAGGGGTCATTGTTTAAAAATAAGGGATCGCTGATTTAAGATGAGTGAACAGAACTTCTTTTCTTTCAGAAGGTTATGAGTATTTGGAACTCCCTTCCTCAAAGGGTGGTGGAAACAAAGCCTTTGAATTCTTTGAAGGCAGAGGTAGATGGATTTTTGAAAAACAAATGGTTTTGTGAAGGGTAGGTTGTGCCTTACTAACCTCATTGAGTCTTTTGAAAAAGTGACTAAGGAGGTGGATGGGGGTAAGGCGGTTGATGTGGTATATATGGACTTTAGTAAGGCGTTTGATAAGGTGGCCCATGGAAGACTTCTGCAGAAAATGCAGATGTTTGGGATAGAGGGTGATTTAGCTAATTGGGTTAGGAATTGGCTAGCAGATAGAAGACAGAGGGTGGTGGTTGATGGGAGATATTCATCGTGGAGTTCGGTGACAAGTGGTGTACCTCAGGAGTCTGTTTTGGGGCCCCTGCTGTTTGTAATTTTTATAAATGATCTGGATGAGGGTATTGAAGGATGGATTAGTAAATTTGCAGATGACACTAAAGTCGGTGGAGTGGTAGATAGTGAAGAGGGGTGTTATAGTTTGCAGAGGGACTTGGACAAGTTGCAGAGCTGGGCCGAGAGGTGGCAAATGGAGTTTAATGTGGAAAAGTGTGAGGTAATGCACTATGGCAGAAATAATAAATGTGTAGAGTATAGGGCAAATGGTAGGATTCTTAGTAGTCTAGATGAACAGAGGGATCTTGGTGTGTATGTGCATAGATCCTGAAAGTAGGCAGTCAGGTCGAGAAGGTTGTTAGGAAGGCATATGGAGTCTTGGCTTTTATTGGTAGAGGGATTGAATTTCGGAGCCGCAACGTCATGTTGCAACTGTACAAAACTCTAGTGCGGCCGCACTTGGAGTATTGTGTGCAGTTCTGGTCCCCACATTATAAGAAAGATGTGGAGGCATTGGAGAGGGTACAGAGGAGGTTTACCAGGATGTTGCCTGGTATGGAGGGCAGGTCTTATGAAGAGAGGCTGAGGGATTTGAGGTTGTTTTCGTTAGAAAGGAGGAGGCTAAGAGGGGACCTTATCGAAACATATAAGATGATTAGAGGTTTAGATAGGGTGGACAGTGATAGCCTTTTTCCTAGGATGGAGAAAGCTAGCACGAGGGGACACAGCTTTAAATTAAGGGGTATAGTTATAGGACGGATATCAGAGGTAGGTTCTTTACTCAAAGAGTGATTAGGGAGTGGAATGCCCTGCCTGCAGCTGTCGTAGATGCGCCAAGTTTGGTGGCGTTTAAGAGGTTAATTGATAAGTATATGGAAGAGAAGGGAATGGTTTAGTTTGGAGGGGCATTGCTTTTTATTTTGGTCGGCGCAACATCGAAGGCCGAAGGGCCTGTTCTGTGCTGTAATGTTCTATGTTCTATGTTCTAAATGGGTGAAAGATTATTTGGGGAAGGCGACAATGTGGAGTTGAGGTTACAATCTAACCAGTCATAGAGATTTATAGCATGGAAACAGGCCCTTCGGTCCAACCTGTCCATGAATTATGTCGTCATGATCTTGTCCAATGACCAGCAGGCTCAAGAGGTCCTGCTTCTAATTCAATATGTTTGCCTGTACTTTAAAGGAATGAAAAGCTTTGTTAAAGGTATAAAATGGGAAGAACTATTTAATGAGTGTGTAGGGAAAATGGGAATATTCTAAGGTGATTATTTGTAACATTACAGAAACAGTTTATTCCGGAAATATGCGTGACAGCTCAAATAAAAAATCAAACCAACAATAAAATGTCAATAGGGACAAGGAATAATGCAAACATTCTGAAATGTAGAGGAGCAAGATAGGGAGAGTTCCAAAATCACTTAGAGAGACACTAAAACATTACCACAGGTAGGAAACATGACAGGAATAATAGCAAAACATTCTTCAAATCAATCAAGAGCAAAAGATGAAATAAAGCGAAGTTGAACTTGTTGACCTATGGCAGCAAGGAGGTGATATCTAGGAGAACAAATACAGTGGGTTTTGGGATGATTACTGTGGGCTGCTGAGAAGGTCAGACAGCCAAGCTGAGTTATATATATGTGTGTGAGAAGACTGGAAATCATAGTAGATAGATCACAGAATTACTGTGTGCGAAGAGACTCTTTGGCCCATCGAGTCTGCACCAACATGCGAGAAACACCTGACTTTCCTCCTAATCCCATTTTCTCGCACTTGGCCCATAGCCCTGAGTGTCATGATGTGCAAGGTGCTTATCTGTGTACTTTTGAAGATTGAGACAATCCACTTCTACTACCCTGTCAGGCATCACATTCCAGATCGTCACCACCCTCAGGGTAAAACTGTTTTTCCCCACATCCCCCTTAAGCCTCTTGCCCCTCACCTTGAACTTATGCTCTCCTGCAATCTATGAATTGACTGATAAAGACAAGGACCCCTTGTACCTTTTTCACCATCCTACTAATCTGCTTTTCCACCTTCAGAGATCTATGGGCAAACACACCAAAGTGCCTTTGTTCTTCAGAACATCCTCGTGTCACGCCATTCATTAAACACTTCCTTGCCAAATTATTCCTTCCAAAGTGTATCACCTCACACTTTTCAAGATTATATTCTACCTGCCACTTATCTGCCAAATTGACCATCTGATGTATATCTTTCTGTAGCCCAAGACATTCAGCCTCACTGTTAACAATCTGGCCAATCTTTGTGTCATCTGCAAACTTACTAATTCTACTCTCCACATAATTATGAATGTCATTATTTAAATGACAAATAATAGGAGATGCACTACAGATCCCTGTGATACACTACTGGATATTGGCTTCGAGTCATTAAAACAGCCTTCTACCATCACCCTCTGTCACCCACAACAAAGCCAATTTTGAATCCACTTGATCAAATTCCCATGTGCATTACCTTCTTTAGGACCGTTGGACCGTGTCAAAATTTTGTTGAGATCAATATAAACTACATCAACTGCACTATCCTCATCTGAACACCTGGCAACCTCCTCAAAAAATTCAATTTGTTAGACATGACCTCCCTCTGACAAAGCCATGCTGACTATCTCTGATCAAACCTTGTCTCTCCAAGTAGATAAAGAACATCTTCTTCAGAATTTTCTCCAATAGTTTCCCTACCACCGACATGAGACTTGCTGGGTTGTAGTTCACTAGATGGCTTAGGAAGCTGAATTCTATTTATATATATAAATATGAAGATGGGGGGATGGGGGAACTGAAAATGCCTGTCAGCATCTGAAAAAATAAATCAAGAAGTTGATCTTGCAGATGACAAGTGAATTCTATTCAAAACAGTCACCCTTCATTCTCAGATGGTAACAGACCATCAGCACCGAGACTGAAATGTGTTCCATTGGAATTAGCTGAGATGGTTACAGATCCCTTTAATAATATCATTTGAGAAGAGAAAACTTAAAGTTCTTTTAACATTTTCATAGGAATTAGGAGTTTCTATCCGGCAAGGTTTTTCAATTGGGCACAAGTAAGGCTTACATTAACACTGCAATGGAGTTATTGTGAAAATCCCCTAGTCGCCACAGTCCAGCGCCTTTTCTGGAACACTGATGGAGAATTTATCATAGCCAATGCACCTAACCAGCACATCTTTTGGATTTTTGAAGGAAACTGGAGTACCTGGAGGAAACCCACATAGACACAGGGAGAAGGTGCAGACTCCACACAGACAGTGACCCATGCTTGGAATTGAACTCGGGTCCCTAACGCTGTGAGACAATAGTGCTAACCATTGCCACTCACGAAAGGACAGAAATCGAGTACGAGCCCAATTTGTTAGCCCTTCACTCATATTTCCCGCCCCCAATGCTACTTGACCAGTTCAGTGGGATGGAAAAATCCCACCAATGGTCTGTCAGCATCTGAGAATGCAGGGTGAGTGTTTTGAATAGAATTCACTTGTCATCTGCAATATCAACTTCTTGATTTATTTTTTCAGATGCCGACAGGCATTTTCAGTTCCCCCAACTTCATATTTGTATATATAAAGAACCTTCACTCAATCTGCAGGTAATTAAATAGTTTATTGCTTCCATGTCACAAGTGATTTTTTTGCATTGACAGGAGAACCATTTGAAAGAGAGGATTACCTGATGGAAGAGAGGACTGTGTGTTACCGGGATACCAAGACTGTTGAAGCACATGCCCAGAACCATGTCGTCAGGTGCATCGTTACTGTAACAACCGCATCCACTCGCAAGTAATTGCATTACTGCTTCACGGCTAAAGACAATTCTATATAAAAACAGCAAGAGAAATGAACTAGTGAACAAGAAAATGACATATCGGGTTAATTTTAAACACCAGTGTAGGTTTCACTTATTGGTATCATTCAACAGAGTCTTGAGTTCCATGTCTGAAGTCTGTTTGTGAAGTTAGGGGTTGTTGTTGCCACTATTTGAAAATCAGTGTTGCTGATTATGCCAGTGAAAAGCGATAACATATAATGGCTGCAATTCTCCCCAAACATTTCGGGTATTGCTCAGGTGAGAAAAGATGTGCGATTTATGTCAAAGGGGTCAGTGTGATCCAAATCGCAATCCACGCACACTCAGGACGGAGTTTTATGAGATTTTTTCCTAAGGGCCCTATTTTATCATTGCTTTGTGCCAAAACATGGTAAAAGTGGGTGTGAGGCCATTAATGCAATCCGCGCTCGTGCAGATTGCCACCTTACGGAAACTCGGGAAGCGGCAACCCGCTTCGTGCCAGAAACAGGTGCAACAGCAATTTAAATGAATTTGCATGCATTTAAATTGAAATGATGAACATTATCAGCATTTCCTCCTTTACTGCCACTTTCGCCGATCCAGAATCGTGCCAAAATGAATCTGCTGAATAAAAGTCTGAATTGGGCACTCCAGCTGCTGACGACCGAGTTCAGAGCTTCCAACGCAACCCTTTGACTTAGATCGGTAGTGGGGGAGGGAGGAGGAAGGTGGGTTAGATCATTCTCTGGGGGGAGTGTGGGAGGAGGGCAGATCGTTGTCTGGTTGGGGGGAGGGCTGGTTGTGTGGGGAAGAGGTGGGGGAGGAAAGCTGGTAAGATGTATCTCTGGTGGGATGGGGGAGGAGAGGTCTGATCGCTCAGGTTGGGTGGGGCAGATGGATTTCTGATGGAGGTGGGGGGAGGGGGCAGGAGGGTTTGTTGCCACTCTGTGGGCGATCAGTTGGGGGCAAGGGGGCAGGGGGTTGCAATCAGTCTGGGTAGCAGGAGGTGAGTAGGTAAGGGGGACAGTGATGTTTGTGGGGCCATCGCTCCCACTTTTCACTCCCGGCCCTCTTTGTGTGCTTTCTGCAGCCTGGGAATGATCTGACACGGGCGCACTTTTTCAAATCTTTTTCTAACTGTGCATGCGCAGTTCAGAGCTCCGATCGTTTCAGCCGCGCTAAACCTCGCTCACAGTGCAAATGGGATCCGCGTTTTTTTTTCAGCCTAAGTGCTTATGGAGGTGCCTGAAAGCAGATTTCCAAGTCGGATCTGAATTACGCCCAGATTCAGCACTTAGAATGAAAATGGTAAAATTAGACCCTAAGTGTCCAGCTAATGAGAAAACAGCATTTTTCTCTCTCAATCTTACGCAGTCAGTCATTGAAAACATGGGCTAGACCATTTCAGGCCACTGGAGGCAGTGGGCCATTTGCCAGCAGCTCAGATCAGAGCCACATCATTGTGCATTTGCAGGAAAAATGGGAGAAAAAACAGCTCTGTTGACAGATCATCTCCCCTAGATACAGCCTCCCCTTCCCCACCAAGGACATTGGGGACCTTCCCCAACATTACTGACCCCCTTCCCACCTTGCACTTCCTCCGCCCTGTCCAGGACTCCTTGCATATGGTCCCCTCATCATCCTTCCCCCTCTCAATTGCTAAGAAGGAGATGACCCTCTCTCTCCCCTTTCCCCAATCATCACAAGAGGCCTCCCCCCTTCACTCTTCAATAATGCACCTGCAATAGCTATCTTCGCTTCCCTTCCATGATAACAAGACAAACTGCTTTAAGCTTGTTGGAAAGGTCTAATAGGCACCTGACCTGCCCAAACTGCCTCCAGCTGAATCTGCCCTAACTAGGGAGAGCTCTGTAAAAACCCCAAGGATTGACAGACAGGCAGGGCAGTGCAGGAACGAATGACCTCCAGGAAGACAGCAGCCAGATTTTCTGATGCTGATCTTGCCAAGATGCTGGAGGCAGTGAAGGCAAAGTGGGGCACTCTCTTCCCCCCAGCAGGATACTATACCAGAGGAAGGGATGGAGATGCAGCGTTGGAGGGGGGCAGGAGGTTTAAGGGGGATGTGGCAGCACTGGTCAGGAGAACCAGAAAGCAGTGCCATAAGAAATATAATCACCTCATCAGGCAGCACGTCATCTAGAATCTTACCCCTGAATGACTCCCAGATCTCCCCATTCCAGCACCCTGCAAACTTCCAGCCTCTGACCCCCAAACACTTCCATCCTCCCTCCCCCCCCAACAGTATTACAACCATTGCCCTCTGAGGGCCCTCCCCATTACCCTGCAGGACTCCCAGTTCAATTCCCAGCTTGGGTCACTATCTGTGTGCAGTTTGCACATTCTCCTTGTGTCTGCGTGAGTTTCCTCCGGGTGCTCCAGTTTCCTCCCACAGTCCAAAGATTGTGGGTTAGGTTGATTGGCCATGCTAAAATTGCTCCTTAGTGTCCTGAATGTGTAGGTTAGAGGGATTAGTGGGTAAATATGTAGGGATATGGGGGTAGAGCCTGGTAGGATTGTGGTCAGTGCAAAGACTCGATGGGCTGAATGGCCTCTTTCTGTACTGTAGGGTTTCTATGATTCTACGATTTTATGATTTGCTCAAAGGTCTGCGGTCTATGCTCCCTCCTTCTCCCTCAGGGTGAATGGCGGCCACATCCTGCCTCCAGTGGCCTTCTCCCTTTCCTTCTACAAATGGTAAGACCTGGGCTTCCTCTGCCCGCAACTCATCCTCCTGCTTGTCCTCCAATGCTCCACCAGCAATCAAAAGAACAGCAAGATTGATGGGTTGTATTGCAAAAGCTGTCTTGTACATTTGAAAAAGTGGAGTTGGGGGGTAGTTTGGGGAAGGGGAAAGACAGATGGAGAGGTTAAAGAACTCTGCTCATCCCCAACTCATCAACAGTCATTCCCCAGCAACACACACTCCCCATACCCTTCCCAGCAACACACACTCCCCATGCCCTCCCTCAGCAACACACTCCCCATACCCTCCCCAGCAATACACACTCCCCATGCCCTCCCTCAGCAACACACACTTCCCATACCCTTCCCAGCAACACACGCTCCCCATACCCTTCCCAGCAACACACACTCCCCATACCCTTCCCAGCAACACACACTCCCCATACCCTCCCCAGCAACACACACTCCCCATGCCCTCCCTCAGCAACACACTCCCATACCCTCCCAGCAATACACACTCCCCATGCCCTCCCTCAGCAACACACACTTCCCATACCCTTCCCGCACACACACTTCCCATACCCTTCCCAGCAACACACACTCCCCATACCCTTCCCAGCAACACACGCTCCCCATACCCTTCCCAGCAACACACGCTCCCCATACCCTTCCCAGCAACACATACTACCCATACCCTTCCCAGCAACACACACTACCCATACCCTCCCCAGGAAAACACACTCCCCATACCCTCCCCAGCGATACACACTACCATCAGGCCCCGCCATAAGTGAGTCACTTATGGCACTGCAGAAATCCTTCCCTGCTGCAGAAATCATCATAGGAAGGACAGAAAACTTGGCGGACCATTTAAATGGTCCATTGAATTTGGGTAGGAATTCTTGGTCTTGGGGTGCGTGTATTCCAGTCGCATATCTGTTTATCTGATTGGGCATGAACCAGGTTACATCACTGGCCTCCTTAGCAAGGAGGTCACGAATGCCCTCTATGCCCAGGCTGGCCAGTATATTAAATGTGACCCGAACCAGGACCAGCAGGAAGTCCAGGCTGCAGGATTCACGGCTATTGTGGGGATGTCAATTATGCAGGGGTCTATAGACTGCACCCAAATTGCCCTCAGGGCCCCGATCAAGAATCTAGGAGGATTCATGAACAGAAAGCGCTTCCATTCAATAAATGTGCAATTGCTGTGTGACCATCAAAATGGGTTATAGCTGTCGCAAGACACATTATGGTCCCTCCTGTGAGATTCTCCGACTATAATGTGACTTGTGTCTGCATGCCCATGACTGGAAAAATCATCCCCAAATCTCTCTTGATTTTAGTAGCTAAACTGAGTACCGTTCAGGTTTGTTTGCTGTCTTATCGTTTCAGTCAAGCAGCTGAAATGAGATAAGTATGGCTTTGATAGCAAGGGAATTAAGTCGAAGGCACAAATGTTCTGTTAGTCTGAACAGTACTCCATAGCTTCACTGATCACACAGAAGATGTTCTTTTAGTTGATCAGTTGCCTTGTTATTTAGCTGTTGCTAATAATTGCTAAAAGCAATATCAGAGCACAAGAAAACATAAAGCAAACAAGGCCATTTGGATTATCAAACCTATCCATTGCATGGAGCAATAGAAGAGTAGTGATCCGAGTAATACAAAGCCTAGGCGAATAATCCAGAGATTGTGAGATCAATGTAATGGCAAACTGGGAATTTGAGTTGAGTTTAAAATAAATTAAAAGAGGTTACTAATAAAAGAGAGTCAGTCAGAACATTGTGAAAAACCCAACTGTTTGACTGGAGTCTTAGGGAAGTCAAGTTGTCTTTGTTAAAGGTCAGCTGTCCTATTTGTGAATCTCTTCCTACATTTGACTCTTAAACTGCCCAGTGTTCCCAATACTAATTTCTATTCATTTACATTTTATTAACTCTTAACATATAATTAAATGTTAAGGAAAGAGTCAATAATTGAACACTTAGCTTTCGATTTTTGTTTCTTCCACTCACGCTCCCAATTTCCACCCTCACCAAATTCTAGTTTTTCTGAGTCCTTGCTCTGTTTTTAGCCTACTCCACTCAAAACAGAACAACTGTGTGCTATTGGTAGTCAGGCTATCAATATATCTGCAGTAGCTTAGTAAGTGGCATTATTTGAAGCAGTTTTATGCTATTGCTGTTGCAACATTAAGAAACATCTTCTTGATTATGAAAAGCACTGAGGAGGAACAGTTGTGGGTCTCATCCTCAAACTGAATTTCTATTGTTATCATTGACTATCTTGTCTTCTCTTATTAATAATAAACACAAAGCACTGTGCGTACACTAACAAGGGCCAAGTGGGATATCTGCCTGTGACATAGGAGCAGGGTCTGAGGACTCTGGGTCTGCACTCAATGGGAGTTTAGAAGGATAAGGGGAAGGAGGATTTTCATCAAAACTTACAGAGTAATGAAAGGCCTGGATAGAGTGTACATGGGAAGAGAGGAGGACCCGAGGGCACAACCTCAGAATAAAGGGATAGAACATAGAACATTACAGCGCAGAACAGGCCCTTCGGCCCTCGATGTTGCGCCGACCAATTAGGAACAAGCAGTGACCCTCTAACCTAAACCATTCCTTTTTCATCCATAAACTTATCTACTAACCTCTTAAACGCCACCAAACTTGGCGCATCTACAACTGACGCAGGCAGGGCATTCCATACCCTTACCACCCTCTGGGTAAAGAACCTACCTCTGATATCTGTCCTATACCTACCACCCCCTAATTTAAAGCTATGTCCCATCGTGCTAGCTTTCTCCATCCTAGGAAAAAGGCTATCACTGTCCACCCTATCTAAACCTCTAATCATCTTATATGTTTCAATAAGGTCTCCTCTGAGCCGCCTTCTTTCTAACGAAAACAACCTCAAATCCCTCAGCCTCTCTTCATAAGACCTGCCCTCCATACCAGGCAACATCCTGGTTAAACCTCCTCTGTACCCTCTCCAATGCCTCCACATCTTTCTTATAATGTGGGGACCAGAACTGCACACAATACTCAAGTGCGGCCGCACTAGAGTTTTGTACAGTTGCAACATGACGTTGCGGCTCCGAAATTCAATCCCCCTACCAATAAAAGCGAAGACTCCGTATGCCTTCTTAACAACCTTATCGACTTGATTGCCAACTTTCAGGGATCTCTGCACACATACACCAAGATCCCTCTGTTCATCAACACTATTAAGAGTCCTACCATTAGCCCTATACTCTACACATTTGTTATTCCTGCCAAAGTGAATTACCTCACACTTTTCCACATTTCCTATGCACCCTAATTCCCTCCTTATGGCTTCATAATTACCATTCCCCCAGCTATAACTAGTGCCCCCAGCTTCATGCCTATCCCTATCCATCACTAAGGTGAACGTAACCTAATTGTGGTCACTATCACCAAAATGTTCACCAACTTCCAAGTCTAACACCTGGATGACTCTTTAGAACTGAGATGAGGAGGAATTTCTTCAACCAGAGAGTGGTGAATCTATGGAATTCAGAAGGCTGTGGAGGCCAGGTTATTGAGTGCATTTAAAACACAGATAGATAGGTTCTTGATTGGTAAGGGGATCAAGGGTTATGGGGAAAAACTTCACAGCCATGATTAAATAGCAGAGCAGATTCAATGGGCTGAATGACCTAATTCTGCTCCTATATCTTTTTGTCTCATTGGGGTGATAGTGCTACCCTGGGTTAGCACTACTGCTATTGATTAACTAACCGCTGTTGACGCTATTAACGTCAGTGGGTTCTACCAAGGTCGATGAGAGTAAGAAAGATCAAGGATAATGGGTCCCCAGAGCAGGTATGCCTGGAGATCTTGTGCCAGGATGGTTTGAATAGGTTAGGTAGAGGAGTGGGGCAGGAGGGGATGGGTTTAAGGAAGGGAGTGGATAGGCAGGAGGGGAAGTTCAATCTAAGGTGAGGACTTTACCGCAATAGGCAAAGGGCAGCCCTCAAGAATGACTCCCACTTTTTTCCACCCCTTAAACACTTAAGCTTAAAAATCAGGCTTCCTGCTCCTGTCGTAGGTGACAACTGCCCAGAAACTTTGTGCAGAAATATATGTTCTGTGTCTTCACACTGACTGCAAGTGGAAGTCCTTTTGGCTGCTGAATGCCTCTGGGTGATCTGGGGGAGGGTGGCTGAGTTACCAATATGTGCACTTAATAACAAGCTTTAGCTATGCGAAGCCAGCTTTTTAAATTATTTCACAGGATGCGTTTATCACTGGCAAAGGCATTATTCGTTGCCCATTCCCAATTGTCCTTGAACTGAGTTTCTTGCTGGATCATTCCAGAGGTCAGCTGGAATTAACTACATTGCTATGGGTCTAGAATCTCACATAGGCCAGACCCATAGTCAGTCCCACTAAAACACATGGGTTTTTACAACAATTAATAATAGTTTTGCATTCACCATTACTGAGACTAGCTTTTCAATTCCCATGTGATTAATTGAACTTAAATTCCTGAGCTGCCATAGTGGGATATGAACCTCTGGAGCAGCTACAGCCACAGACCTGAGCTCCAGCTCTATCAGACTAGTCTCACCTGTGGGAAAGTTGACATAATCATCTGCTACGGCAAACAAACCACTATTTCTATGCAATATGGTCACCCAACTCTGAGATCCTGCAAATGCCCCTGGCAAAATTTACCGGGATCTGATGGTTTGAGTTATAAGGAGAGGCTGGATAGACTGAGACTTATTCCTTGGAGCATAGGAGGCTTTGGAGTAATCTTATGTAGGTGTATAAAAAAAATGAGAGGCATAGATCAGGTAGATAGTCAACATCTTTTCCCAAAGATGGGGAAATCTAAAACTAGAGGGCATAGGTTTAAGATGAGAGAGGAGAGATACAAAACGGTCTGGATGGACAATTTTTTCACTCAGAGGGTGGTGAATATCTGGAACGAGCTGCCAGAGGCAGTAGTAGAGAGGAGTACAATTTTAAAAAGTGTTATGGGTCAAATGCGGGCAATTGGAACTGGTTTAATAGTAAAAACTGAGCAGCATGGACAAGTTGGGCCGAAGAGCCTGTTTCCATTGCTGTAAACCTCTATGACTCTAAGGGCTATGGAGGAACCCAGAGGCTTGAGGGCAGTGGTAATTTTGACAGTTGCTTGTAAAGTATGGCGAGTGGGTCCACCTGACAGCAGGTTTTGTTCCAGTAGACTGCAAATGTCTGTCATCAACTGATGCAAGAAACCTACGCCTCCAGAAACATGGGTATGAGGTTTTGGAACTTATTGGCCTATTGCCCTTTTACGTTTTGAGCCCCCTCAACCACCAGTGTTATTGTCTTGCTTTCACAGATGAATTCCAATGGACTGACATTACATTGTAAAAGCTACATCAATACCACTGCAATTGACTGATGAACATACTGAAATTGACAACTCACCTTTCCCAAGGTCGCACACAGCCTAATCTACTGCAATTATCAGTGGGTTGGAACAGGCTTTTTAACTGGCTCTCAATTTTCCCAGCTCTCATCTCCCACTGGCTCCCAAAATTGTGCACTCTTGCACAGTAAAATTCTGGGTTAGCTGTCTGGAATTTTCACTGCTCCGTGAAAGAAGGACAATAGAGAAGCTATTATCTGCAGACCTTATTTGTCAGTTCAAATGAAAAGCGACTATAATTGACGTCATTTTGTAGTTATTTGTTTGAAAGCCTGCAGTAGTGTCACGTTGTTGCCCAGTGGGAAGCATGTGAAGGAATGAGTGCAGATATCAATAACAAGTTCTCTTGCACAATCCATGTTCAGCTTTAAGCTTAGAGTAAACTTTATTTAAAAAGTTAGAAAGTAACACAGCTCACTGAAAGCTTGAAGGCTGTAATTAAGCTGATGCAATTATTTTTTTCACAGTGAACAAACTCTGCAGTTTTTGACACAGTAGATTTCTACTGGCCAGCTCAATGAGATTTTCTTCTTTGGTTTCACTCCTATTAATCTGATTTTAGGCAGAGCAATAGTGTCTCTTCTGAACCTAACATGGTAACTACAGAGGTCCCAAAGATCTATTTCCTCCTTATCAATAATGTTTGTTGCCACATCATCAACTGGCACCAGATACAGTGTTGAACTGTTTTTTCTTTGTTCATTCGTGGGACATGGGCATTGCTAGCTAGCCAGCATTTATTGTCTATCCCTGGTTGCCTTTGAAGGGCAGTTGAGAGTCAATGAAATTGCTGTGGTTCTGGAGTCACATGTAGGCCAGGCCAGGTAAGGGTGGCAGATTTCCTTCCTTAAAGAACATTAATGAACCACATGGGTTCTTCCAACAGTTGACAATGGTTTCATGGTTATCAGTAGACTCTTCAGATATTCTTGTTTAAATAACTTACCCTCCACCTCCTGTAATGTAACTGTATCCACCAGTGCCCAGTCCATATCCGTAACGCTCTCCAAGAAAAACTGGTTCTTTTGGATTGTAGCAACTCAATAATCTCTGGAGTCGTGGGACACTGCATAAGAAATATCATTAACCAGGGTAAATGTTATAAATGTATTTTATACTGTTATAAAAAAGTATGATAGAAAGAATAAGTATATAACATCGTAGCATTTTCAAAGTCACAGTATATACTCAAAAATTCTACATTATTATGTATATTATTTTGGCCATCAAATCATCCTGAGCCATAAAGACTGACGAGCAAAGATTCTTCTGTGCACTACATTTAGGAAAATGTAAATATGTTTATTATAAACATGCAGGCCTGGATTTGGTGCTAGTAATAACAGTAAAACTCTCAGCCATTGCTGCCTCATACATAGAAATCCAGAGGTTGTTGTTAGTCATACCACATTTCTCCACTGCGCTCAACTAAACAAATCACTGAAGCAATGAAAATTTCCATTTGTACAGTCTTAATCTCACCACAACAACCATGTGAAAAGTTATATTTCATTGACTGAGGTCTTTTTAACAGTGCATTAAGTTCATAATTACCACTAAGCAACCTCACTCATTCTGAAGCGTAATTTTATATTCATATACTGAAGTCAGTCCTCCATAAGGCTAATAGAGCATATTCAGGTATTGCATCTTTTCTAATGAAACAAGGCTAATGAGGTTAATCTTCAAATTTGGTACCTTTGTTTCGTACATGCCTCCTGGACATCAATGCTTTAATCAGTGAGCAGAAGAATAACTAAACCTTGATATCCTAATATGAAATTGTTTTGATTTGATTTGATTTATTATTGTCACATGTATTAAAATGATGTGGAGATGCCAGCGTTGGACTGCGGTAAACACAGTAAGAAGTCTCACAACAACAGATTAAAGTTAAACAGGTTTATTTGGTAGCATAGCTTTTGGAGTGACTCACCTGAAGAAGCAGCAACACTCAAACTTGTGCTACCAAATCTACTTGTATTAACATACTGTGAAAAGTATTGCTTCTGGAATGCTATTGAGACAAAACATACCATTCATAGAGAAGGAAATCAGAAAGTGCAGAATGTAGTGTTACAGTCATAGCTAGGGTGCAGAGAAAGATCAACTTAATGCAAGATACATCCATTCAAAAGTCTGACAGCAGGAGGGAAGAAGTTGTTCTTGAGTTGGTTGGTATGTGACCTCAGACTTTTGTATCTTTTTCCTGAAGGAAGAAGACGGAAGAGAGAAAGTGCAGGGCGTATGGGATCTTTAATTATGCTGGCTGCTTTGCCAAGGCAATGTTCTTTCTACTATATTATTTTATTTTAAGTTTTCAGTATTTATTCTTTGGACATGCATGGTGATGGTTTTCTGAATGCATTATGAGTTGAGTGCCCAATGTGGAACTGAAATCACATATGAGCGACATTGGATACGAGTGGCAGATTCTCTATTCTGAAAAGGGGTGGCACGGTGGCACTGCTGCCTCTCAGCACCAGGGACTTAAGTTCGATTCCTGGTTTGGGTCACTGTCTGTGTGGAGTTTGCATGTTATTCCTGTGGTTACATGGTCTCGTCCAGGTGTTCCAGTTTCCTCACACAGTTCAAAGATTAGGGGTATTGGCCATGTTAAATTCTCCCTCAGTGTACGCGAACAGTCATTAGAGTGTGGTGACTAGGGGATTTTCACAGTAACTTCATTGCAGTGTGGATATAAGCCTACTTGTGACTAAGAAATAAACTTTTTTTTAAAAAATAAGTGAACCAACTTTTTTCGTGGTTACTATAAAATCCCTTTTCACAATAGGACATGCTGTGAACTGAATTTTTAACATCAAAGGGGGCTAGTCACCACCCTATATACTTATCATCAAATAATCTTTTGACTTTTTCTCAGCTGTTTAATCTTAGATGTGGCATTTTAAACATACTTATTCATGCCAGCTGAATTAACATGTGATACATTTATTCTATTAGGCATTCATGGTTTTTAAAACAAACATCTTCCCCAATGTTACATATGAACAGAATCTAAAGTATTACCATTTATCCACAGTAAAACTGCCCTGTTTACGAACATATCTACAGATTGTAGTTAGGACTAAACAAGTAGAAATAATTAAACTCAGAGTAATTAAAAACAAATAAAATAATTAATATAATGAAAGGAGTTATTTCAGTATTGGTGTTCTGTTACTTTTAAAGAAAATAACATAACCTCATATATTTTAACAAGCAGAGTTGTATTAGAACACCTAAGGTGCAAAAGGAGATCATTTGGCCCATTCAGTCTAAACCAATAATAATCTCACTCAAGCTCTATCCCTGTAATCCCACACATTTACCCTGCTAACCCCCTGACACTAAGGGACAATTTAGCATAGCCAATCAACCTAACCTGCACATCTTACTCTGTGAGAGAAAACCCACACAAGACACCAAGGAGAACATGCAAATTCCACACTGTCACCCGAAGCCGGAATTGCACCTGGATCCTGATGCTGTGGAACAGCAATGCTAATCATGGTGCCACTGTACCACCCTTGTGTTATACTCTTGTAAAAACATTTCCAGTTATTGTTCTACCTTCAGACTGATCAGACATAACAAGCTTTCGTGGGAGTTCCAAAAATATACTTCATGTCTTCAAAATCAATAAGAAGTCTCACAACACCAAGTCAAAGTCCAACAGGTTTATTTGGTAACAGGAACTTCCGGTAGCATCCTGTGTGAGAACCTCTTTGGCTATGTCAAGGGCATCCTGAAACCCATCGTACAAAGAATTCCCAACTTCTGTTGTAACACTTACAGAAACTTAGCACCTATGCAGCAGTTGAACCAGCAGTACTCCTTGTCACAACGGATGTCTTGGCATTCTATACCAGCATCCCCCACGACGATGGCTTTGCTGTAACTGCCAACAATTGCCAATCTCCAGATGCAATTTTACAACTCATCCGTTTCACACTGGACCACAACATCTTCACATTCAACAACCAGTTCTTCATCCAGACAAATGGAACAATGATGGGGACCAAATCTGCACCTCAGTATGCCAACATCTTCATGCACAGGTTCGAACAAGACCTCTTCACCACACTGGACTTTCAATCAATGTTATACACGAGATATGTCAATGATATTTTCTTCCTTTAGACTCATGGTGAATAATCACTGAAATAACTATATGATGACATCAATAAGTTCCACCCACCATAAGACTCATCATGGACTATTCTCCAGAATCGGTTGCATTCTCCAGCAAGGACGGTCACCTCAGCACTTTACTGTCCCAGAAGCCCACAGTTAACTTCATGAGGCTCCACTTCTCCAGTTTCCACCCTAAACACATTAAAGAAGCCATTCCCTACGGACAAGCCTTCTGTACACACAGGGTCTGCTTAGATGAGGAGGATTGCAACAGACATCTCCAGATGCTAAAAGATGCCCTTGATCAACAGTTCCAATGTGCCACAACGAAAAACCGCACTGAGTTGTTCAGAAGACAAATACAGGACACGATTGACAGAGTACTCTTCATTGCCCAGTACTTCCTCGGAGCAGAGAAGCTATGATATCTCCTTCAGAGCCTTCAATATGTCATCGATGAAGACGAACATCTTGCCAAGGCCATCTCCACATCCCCATTCTCGCCTTCAACTGTGCAATCTCAAACAGACCATTGCACGCAGCAAACTATCCAGCCTTCAGGAGAACAGTGACCATGACACCGTAAAACCCTGCCACAGTAACCTCTGCAAGACATGCCAGATCATCAACACAGATGCCATCATCTCACGTGAGAATAGCACCCACCAGGTACACAGTACATACTCCTGCAACTCGGCAAACATTGCCTACCTGATATGAAGGGATGCCCCGAGGCGTGGTACATTGGCAAGACCATGCAGATGCTACAATAATGGATGAATGGACACTGCTCGACAATCACCTGGCAGGAGTGTTCCCTGGCATTCAGCCTTTGATCTTCAAGTAAATATTCTCCAAGGTGGCCTTCATGACACACGACAATGCAAAATTGCTCAGCAGAAACAGATAGCAAGTTCGGCACACATTAGGACAGGCTCAACCAGGATCTTGGGTTCATGTCACACTATCTGTAACCCACACAATTTGCCTGAGCTTGCAAAATCTCATTACTGTCCTGATTTGAGACAATTTACATCTCTTTAACCTGAGCTTAAAGCTCTCTCCATTCACATGGTCACTACCTGTAAAGATTTGATTACCTCCAATTCCAATCATTACTTTGTAATTGAGTTTGTGTCTATATATACCCTGTTTATGGACCCAACTCTCACTGACCTGATGAGGGAGTAGTGCTCCAAAAGCTCGTGCCATCAAATAAACCTGGTGGACTTTAAGCTGGTGTGGTGAGACTTCTTACTGTGCTTATCCCAGTTCAACGCCGGCATCAACACATCATCTTCAGAACCATTTCTGTCTTTTGCAAAGCATCCTTTAAATCCACCAAAACTGGGTGTAATTTTATAGACAACCTTTTAAGTCAGCTAACTTCATCTCATTACTTTTTTGTATTTGTTTTCACCATTTATAATTTTAAATATTAGTGGTTTTATTGGTTAGGTTTTAATTTAATAATGTGGAATGAGTTCTTTGTAAGTGTCTCAAGGCCATTTTCATTCAAATTGATTGACTTAACAAGAAAAATGTGTTTAAAAAGTAAATAGATTTACGAAGAATTATTCACTATGAATAAGCTGGATTTTGTACTGCAGGTTTGCATCAAACTGAGAGATTAGCTTCCTTTCAGCAACACTGCCTTCTGGGAGGTTGGAATTGATTTGTGCCATGACTAACCTTTCAAAGCACTTCATAATGATGAATGTCAGCGATGCCAACCGATTGCCATTAAGGCACGCTGCTTGGTTTTTGTTAGCTACTGGGGTGATGGTCGTCCTCTTGAAGCAGATAGGGATCTCAGATTGTTGTAAAGAGAGGTTGAAGATGTCTGTGAATACCCCCACCAGTTGATCCACGCCCGGATCTGAGTGCATGTTCGGGTACACCATTTGGGCCAGTTGCTTTCTATGGATTAACTTTCAAGAAAGCTGCTCTAACATCTGCAATTGTGACCCCACATACAGGTTAATCCAGGATCTCCAGGATGGAGGGCATGCTCTTGCTGACCTCTTGTTCAAAACTGCTTTAGAATGCATTGAGCTCATCAGGAAAGGGTGCATTGGAGCTGGTAATTTTACGTGCTTTCATCTTGTATCCTGTTATGTCTTGCAGACCTTGTCATAATCGGCTGGGTTTGGTGTGGCCAGCCTGGGACTCCAGCTTGGCCTGATACTGGCTTTTGGCATCTTTAATGGATCTCCTTAGATCGTATCTGGATTTCTTATATAGGTTAGTGTCACCTGACTTGAACACTTCAGACCTGAACTTCAGCAAGTAGTAAGTTTCCTGTTGGGGAACACTCAGATTTGCTTCTTTAACACAAGAGGGCTTATCAATTGGATAACCTGGCAGTTTAAATATTATTTAATATCCTGTTCATAAAGGTATGTGCTTTGCACCATGTTTTATAATATTCAAATTTTACTTTCAACTCCTCAACTTCAGTTTTCTCAGGCATTAGCGGAGAATAGTTTAAGAAAGCAAAATCTAATAACATTCACATTCAGCTATAGTACAAAAATGTAGCTGAATTTTTATGCCTAAGGATTGCACGGTTTGATGTTGCAGTATTATCAAATTAAATCAAAGCGTGAGAAATTTTAAAAGAATATTATTCACAGTACCTTATCAATGTGTCATCATCCACAATCATAAGCCAGGGAACCTCAGCAACAGCAGGACTAACAAATCGTTCCAGAATCGCAAATGTTTTGCCGCAGTGGCCTTGGACATTAAAGAAATGGGAAAAAAAGTTTCAGTTAATCTGTTTTCCTGCTCTTAAAACATTGCACAAAATAAATTTTAATTCTGGCTTTTATATATGATTATCTATATTATCTTGGATAAAATGTGTCCACCAGGGTGTATAACGCCATATTTTTCCAGAAACAGGTTTCTATTTCTTGATTCACTGTGTTGGGTCGCTGACCAGCTGCCATTAAACACCATCCCTAACCCTACTCAACTACCTCTAATACTTTGCCTGTGGCCTTTTCTAGAGTCTGCCTCAGACAGCCAAGCCTGTCAATCAAACACCAGGTAGCCAAGCCTTATTCCCTTTTTGTATCTGTTTTCACTGTTTATGATTTTAAATATTAGTGGTTTTATTGGTTAGGTTTTAATTTGATAATGTAGAATGAGTTCTTTGTAAGTGTCTCAAGGCTATTTTCATTCAAATTGATTGATGCAGCAAGAATAATGTGTTTACAAAATAGATAGATTTACAAAGAATTATTCACAATGAAAAAGGTGGATTTTGTACTGCAGGTTTGCATTAGACTGAGAGTTTAGCTTCCTTTCAGTAACACTGCCTTCTGGGAGGCTGGAACTTATTTGTGCCATGACTAATCTTTCAAAGCACTTCATAATGATGGATGTCAGCAACACTAACCGATAGTCATTAAGCACGCTGCTTGGTTTTATTAGATACCAGGATGATGATTGTCCCCTTGAAGCAGATAGGGACCTCAGTTTGTTGTAAAAGACGTTGAAGATATCTGTGAATACCCCTGCCTGTTGATCCACGCTGGATCTGAGCACATTTCCAACAGACAGCCACTTGATAGATAGTCAAGCCAACCAATTACTCAACAGGCAGCCAATCCTGTTAATCTCCAACAGACAGCCAAGCCTGTCAATCTCCAACAGACAGCCAAGCCTGTCAACCACCCAATAGACAGTCAAACCTATCAACCAGGCTGGCTTTCTGGTGAGGAAGCTGTAAACAACAATCCAAAGTAGTAGAGCCGTCTTCTGTCATGTCATGTTATCACTTCCTTGTGAACTGGTTCTAGTTTATTATAACTAAGACAGGTTGTTACACTGACATATGTAGGATATGGAAACTGTAGAAAGAAGAACCGTACTTTGTGGTTGAGACATGCATTAGCTCTCCAGCTATGATGCTATCTATGTGTATAAAATGCTTAAGCTTGTCAAAGGACCAATTCACCATGCTCACAGACATTGCAGAATTGATGGGAAAGATATTGTTTTCTCAAAACCGCTGAACATGAGATGTCTTTGGGACATAATATTTTTCTTAGAACAAAACCAGACAAAAACATCAAGCAAGGGCAAAGGATTATTAAAAAAAGCTCCTAAACAGACCTTGAGAGCCTGAAAAAACAGATGTGTCACTCAGTGGAGACTTGGCAAGCACGATTAATTATTAGTTAACAGATGAACAACTCAGATTTCATCTTTAGAAGACAGCTCACTCATTCAGCCTGAACCACGTTCAGCCGAAAAACATCAGCAGGTGAGAATCTGCCCGCAACATAGCAGATGTTGATGAAACTTTAAATGTATAAAAGAGGAAAACATTTGGATTTCATCCACAGACCGAGAGAGAGAAAGACAGGGAGAGAGGGTAATCTGGCCAATTACTGAAGACAACAATCAATGTGGAACTGACTGTTGCCAGATGGTTTGTAAATATCAACTCCTTGTAATTTCCTATTTCTGGGCGTTCTATCACATGACCAACATTGTGCTGGATGTATTGCATTGGAAAGTGTAGGAAAGATTTTTAATGGTTAACAGAAAATTTTCAGTGTGATCTCATTATTTCTATTATTAAACCCTGTTAGGATTAAGAAAAGTCTCACAAACAGTTGCCTGTAGAATTTGAATGTTGCTGAAAAGATGTGCATGTTTTCAAAGTTTCTCATTTTGTAATCTTCAGGAAAAATGTAAGAATGCCAAACTCCCAAAGGGCACAAAAAACTGCACTATAGGAGATAAGGGCTGCTAATTGGCTGGCAAGTCGACCCTGTTTGACCAAGGGGTTGTCATGGAGAAAGCAATGGGAAACTAACTCAGAGCAAAGGGTGGGGGTAGCCGGGGGAGGGTGGTACTAACACTTCCTGTCATTTTCTCATTGGTCCATCTCAGAGCGAGCTCTGCCCTGTACAGTTACTAGTACTGCTCTAACATCTACTCAACAATGTGAAATATTGCCCACTTATAGGATAAATCCAAACCGGCCAATTACTATCCCATCAGTCTATGAGTAACCTGATCAGCAATATTCTATGTGAATTCTAACAGGACTGCTCGATTCCAGATCCTGTTACAGCTTTGGTCCGAATACGCACAATGAAGTTGAATTCCTGAATTGAGGCATTACAGATAAGCCCTCATTTGGGGTGGCACAGTAGTTAGCACTATTGCCTTACAGTGCTAGAGACCCAGGTTTGATTGCTAACTTGAGTCACTGCTTGTGTGGAGTTTACATGTTCTCCTTGTCTGTGTGAGTGTCCTCCGGTTTCTTTCTACAATCCAAAGATCATAGAATCATCATAGAATCCTGCAGTGCAGGGGAGGCCATTTGGCCCATCGAATCCCACTTAGCCCCTATCCCTGTAATTCCACATATTTTGCTTACTAATCCCCCTAACCGATACATCTTGGCACTTTAAGGGACAATTTAGCATGGCCAATCAACTTAACCCACGTATATTTGGATGTGTGGGTCAGGTGATTTGTCATGCTAAATTGTCCCTTAGTGTCAGGGAGACTAGCTAGGATAAATGCATGGCTTTATGGGGGTAGGGCCTGGGTGGGATTGTGGTTGGTGCAGACTCAATGGGCCAAATGGCCTCCTTCTGCACTGTAGGATTCCATGAATCTCTGATTCATTTAACCTGGTGTGGATTCAATGAATCCCAACACTGATGTCATTGGGAATCATGGATAAAAGACTTCTCTGGCTGGAGTTAATGGGGCAGAGGGGAGGTGTCAATACCAGGAGTTTGAAGTGGTTCAATTTTTACACTTCCAAGATAAGTCTTCTCCTAAGACCATCCAAAGTCTCTGATTTAAATCAGAGTATCAGATTATTCCCAGTGAACAGTTACTTCTCCTTGGAAATTGTTCCAGGGCAATTCTTACGCAATCCAATGATGAAAACTCCATGGGGTCTCCAGTGCGATTTCTGGGATACCTTTGGAGTATGAATAGATGCTCAGCCCTTTAGGTTGCTCCTTTGACAGCACCTCCTCAACACTCAGCCTCTTCTGTCTAAAATGGACGAAGGTAGCAGACACATGGGAACACTACCACCTTTGTGACACACATGGTCCTGACGTAGAAATATATTACCGCTCCTTCATCCTCCCTGGGTCAAACTCCTGACACTCCCACCCTAATAGCAGCAGAACATTGGGGTACCATCACCACATCGATTGCAGAGGGTCACCATCTTCTCAAGAGCAATTAAGGATGGGCAATAAATGCTGGCTCGGCCAGTAACACTCACATCGATGAATGAATGAAGTATGAATCAAAAGTATGCAAGGTATCAATCCAGGAGGTTGCATAAAGAATCAGTGTAGACACAAGAATCAATAGTTGTGAGAAATCAATCAGATCATGAACTAGGATCACAGGTTGCTCTAATGTTAATGTAATTTCCCCTCTTTATCCACACACTCATCTCCACAACACATGTACAATTTAATGATCAGCTCAGTAAGTCTTCATAACAAGTCCTAAACATTTACTACTTTGTCGCAGCCTCTTATCTAATGCTCTTCTTTTCTGTGACAAATACTGAATATTTATTAATAAAATATAAGCATCTAAGAATAATTGGAAGGGGCAACTTAAAGAAAAAATAAAATATGGCAAGAAACTGTTACTTTGCTTTAAAATTATTTTAGGGGTGGTACATGGTTAGCACTGTTGCCTCATAGTGCCAGGGACCCGGGTTTGATTCCTGGCTTGGGTCACTATCTGTGTGGAATTTTCACATTCTCCCAATGGTTTCTACATGGTTTCCTCCAAGTGCTCCAGTTTCCTCCCCCAGTCCAACAGATATGCTATGTTCCCTGCCGTCCCAAGTTGTGTAGTTAGGGGGAACAAGCAGAATAGATACATGGGGTTAAGGGAATGGGGGTGGGAGTAGGCCTGGCTAAGATAATCTGTAGGAGGATCGGTGCAGGCTCGATGGGCTAAATGGCCTTCTTCTACATTGTAGGGATTATGTGATTCTAAATCTAAAATCTATCAAAGGTGACTAACAAAGTTCCCCTACTGAATTTGAAACTTAATCTGGAAGATCACCAACCACCTGGTATGGGCAGACTTTTTACTGTGCTCACCCACCCTGGTGCAATGCCAGCACCTCCACATTAGAGTGAATTGTGTGAGAGCTGTCTTTGAAGTTTGAGAACGTCCCCAGAAAGGAGATGGTGTAGCATTCCTGGAGATACTGCAATACTGCAATAAATGGAACAGATAGAGCAAGCCCCTATTCCATCTCCCTGCTCCAAAAATCAATTTAATCTATGGTCCCCCAGATAAGGGACATATAAAATATTAAACTGATAAGAACTGATCTTAGCTAAAAGGCCGAGACTGACAGAAGGCTTTTGAATTTGTCACTGGCTGTCACACTCAGGGAAAATCATGCAAAAAATGTTACAATTTTGGCGTTACCAGGTAAGGCAATGATTAATATTAGCTCCATGGAGACAAGGGCTATTCATTGAAGACTAGGCTGACAACACCAGTTAGGAGCCCAAACAACAAGACCAAGGAGTGATTCAATCCAAGTCACAGCCACTGTAATCAATCGGAATACTGAAGATGTGCTTTCAGTCTTGGACAGATCTGGGGATGACAATGGGGCTGCAGTATGCACCAGCTCCAGCTTGGAGAATAATTGTGATTTGCTGCACTCTGCACAACATAGTGCAGCAGCAAAGTTTGGAGGAAGAGGGTACTAAGTGAAGGGCCTCCTCAGAGAGCAGGGCAAGGGGGAAGAGTAACAAGAGGAAGGAAAGTGAAGGTGGCAGTCGGAGAAGCATTCACGGCCACACAAAGCAGTTTGATTCTGGGACTATTTAGCTCGAAAGAGCCAGCGCACCAAGCTGACAGCCACATTATAAACCTACTTGGCATCTCCCATTCTCCAACAACAATCCTACTACAACCAACAAAAGCACAGCAACATGGCTGAGCCATTCAGTCCTTTGAAACTGTTCTGACATTCAATCAGATTATGTTTGATCTGTGACCTAACTCCATGGCCAGAATCTTATGCTCCCAACTCCAATGATTTTTTGTGGTGGGTGGGGGGCATAAAATTGCAGGGACAGGGTTCCCACCAGCCCTGATCTTACAGCAATGTTACACTAGGGTGGGCAAGGCCTCAGTTGGGAAGTTGCAAGTGTGAGGTTATCCACTTTGGTAGGAATAATGGTAGGAAGGATTACTATTTAAATGGCAAAAAGCTGCAACATGCGACAGTGCAGAGGGACCTGAGGGTCCTTGTGCACGAATCGCAAAAACACAGTATGCAGGTGCAGCAGGTGATTAAGAAGGCAAATGCAGTGTTGGCCTTTATAGCTAGGGGGATAGAATATAAAAGTAGGGAGGTTCTGTTGCAGCTGTATAGGGTACTGGTGATGCCGCAGCTGGAGTACTGTGTGCAGTTTTGGTTGCCACATTCGAGGAAGGATATATTGGCCTTGGAGGGGGTGCAGAGAAGGTTCACTAGGCTGATACCGGAGATGAGGGCGTTGGATTATGAGGAGAAACTGAATAGGCTAGGTTTGTACCCTTTGGAGTTTAGAAGGCTGAGAGGGGATCTTATAGAGACATATAAGATAATGAAGGGGATGGATAGGGTGGAGGTTGAGAGACTCTTCCCGCTTAGCAGAGATAGCAGGACTAGAGGGCACAGCCTCTAGATTAGGTGGGGGGGGGGTGGTGATGGTGGTGGTTCAGATCAGAGTTGCAGAGGAGTTTCTTCATGCAAAGGGTGGTGAATTTTTGGAATTCTCTGCCTGATGAAGTGGTGGAGGCTTCCTCACTGAATATCTTCAAGTCAAGAGTGGATAGTTTTTGATTGACAAGGGAATTAAGGGTTACGGGGAGAAAGCAGGAAAGTGGTACTGAACCACTACAGATCAGCCATGATCTTATTGAATGGCGGGCAGGCTCAAGAGGCTGGATGGCCTACTCCTGCTCCTATTTCTTATGTTCATTCTTGATCCAATCCAGGCTCTGAAGAGCCATTTCCCATCCAATCTCAATTTTTCAGCTGAAGGTGACCTTGAAGCTCCACTGAAGAAATAAATAAAATTTGATATTGGGTGGGAAGGAGGGAGAGGTGCAGGGGTGTCTCCATCAGATGCCCCATTTTGATTAGGGACACTTTCTAGAAGAACACTGGACCCTACCACCCCTCCCCTCAAATTGCCTGAGACACTTTGTGGGCCTCCACCACCCATTCCATTTATAGTTATCTGCATATCTGGGACCAGAACTTAGTCTCAGCTTCATGCAATTCCTCTTCCAGACAGTGCAATGTTGTTGCTGCTGAGACTAGTGTTCTGCCGGCAACTCTCCAAGGCAGGACATCCTCCCAAGATAAATTCTTATCTAACACTCATTACAGCGTAAGATGGTTCAGGGCACATTGAATTAACCAATGCACTGAATTAACCTGCTTTTGCCCTTTTATCTCTTAATGTCCTCAGATAACAACATTCTGAGACTCAGATTCACAACTGATCTAGCATCAAAGCTGTTCACAGGAAAGGTACAAACATTTGCCACTTCCCTTTGTGTAGAAGTGCTTCCTAATTTCACTTCTGAGCTCTTTAGACTCTGTCTCATATGTCCTGGAGTCTGTATGAATGGAAATTTAAACAGAAATGACACCAGCTGACAGTGTTAAACACCCATCAGCATACCTGACACTATGAGAAACCATCACTTTTCCTTTTCCTGTTCACAATAACGAACACATTTAATGTACTCTAGTTATTTGTGTCCAGTTTCAACTTAGCAAATCTGAAAGTGAAATTCATGCCTGAAATTTCATTGAAGGGATTTATCTGTGTGTAAAATATACAACTAAATGTTATTATGATTAAATAACCTACACATCAGAGAAATGTAAGAGGAGTCAGGCTAGTTTTTAATGGCATGTTAAATTTGCTGAAGCCAGACTCTTCAGCTGATTAATTAATTGGATAAATCTAGGCTAAATTATGACATGACATGATGCAGTTTGTCAGGCTCGAAAGTAGTCCAGTGAAAAAGTGTTATCACACAGCTGCAGCTGGAACCATTTCAAAACAATATGCATTTTCTTGCTACTTTAACACAAAATTGACTGATGATCACAACACTGGGGTATTTGTGTATGAAAATATCATTTTGGTTTTACAATTTGGCATGGGCTTCATTCTTCTAACATTTTGCTTGCAATGACTGAATTAATCTCGACATTCTTTCACATTCCATTTAGTATGCTTGAGTTAAAATAACATTGGAAAATCAAAGCATAGTTCTCATTAACATTTGTCTCTGCAGGGTGTAGACAGCATGGGAAGCTCTTTGCAATTTTTCTCGCTGGGGCTAATACTTTTAAGCAATGACCAGAATTTTCTGGCTGTTCATGTCAATGGGAATTTCCGGTCCCACCGATGGCGAACACCCCCATCTTGGGTTTCCCAGTGGCAAGGGAATGTAGTCAATGGAAACCTGCTGACAATGGTGACCAGATGATCCTGCTGCTGGCCAAAGGTGGGCCACCTCCACTGCTGTAAAACATGCACAGCAGGTTGCACAGAAAGTCCCGCACTATGGCTGGGATTTGCCAGTGTTGCTGTGGTGGGACCTGGTGCAGGGATGCAGCTAGCCAGTCAAAAGACCGGAACATCCCAGCACTGAGCAGGGCAGTGAAGGAAAATCATTGTGATGTCGGTGTCCTTAACCATTACATACACCTAAACATGCCAAAAAACATAGGGTGTGTGCATTCAAGTATAAATAAATTTTTACTCGCAAGGCTTAATTACTACTAAACAACTTCCTTGGAACTGAAAATAAACCTTTAGAAAAATAAAGTCTATTTCTTCATGTTTTAATTATTGTTGGTTTTTTTTTCAAATTGAAACTTTTTTACCTGACTTTTATCTCTCTTTAATCTCAATTTACATTCCATCTCTTCAATTCACTGTCCACGGTTTTGTGCCCGCATTTGCAAATTGTGCGAGGTCAAAGGACACGATTCTAATCATTCCGCACCACTGACATTTCCATATCATTAGTGGGCTACCCCACTGTATTCCATATTACAATCTCCACTCTTGCCAATGAAATTTACAACAGGCTTTTAACAACTGGAACCAGGCAAAGGGCACATGATGGGCACAAAGGGAGAGAGGGTCATGCCTGGGCAGTAAGCTGGCAATGTCCACTTTCTATAGCTAATTTGACATTGAATTAATCATAGGAATGATACAGTAGTGATGTTACTGGACTATGCACCAAATCCACAACATTCTAGAAGTTTGACACCATCCAGGACAAAGCAGCCCATTTGATTGGCATTACATCCACAAATATCCATTCCCTTCACCATCAACGCTCAGTAGCATTGTGCTGTGTACTAAATGCACTGCAAAAATTCAAAGTTTATTTATTAGTCACAAGTAAGGCTTACATTAACACTGCAATGAAGTTACTGTGAAATTCTCCTAGTTGCCAAATTCTGGCACCTGTTCGGGTCAATGTACCTAACCAGCACGTCTTTCAGACTGTGGGAGGAAACTGGAACACCCTGAGGAAATCCATGCAGACACGGGGAGAATGTGCAAACTCCAAACAGACAGTGACCCAAGCCAGGAATGGAACCTGAGTCCCTGGTGCAGCAGTGCTAACCACCATGTCACCATGCAATGTCAAATCAGCTGCAGAAAGTGGGCTCTGCTAGGGTACTGCCCAGGCATGAGCCCCTCTCCCCTGGGGTTGTACTTACTGTCTGTCTCTGCTGAGTTCCCTTCGCCTGGTTCCATAGAACATAGAACATAGAACATTACAGCGCAGAACAGGCCCTTCGGCCTTCGATGTTGCGCCGACCAATTAGGAGAAAGCAATGACCCTCTAACCTAAACCAATCCCTTTTCGTCCATAAACTTATCTACTAACCTCTTAAACGCCACCAAACTTGGCGCATCTACAACTGACGCCAGTTGTTAAAAACCTGTTGTAAACCAAGGATCCTTACAAACCCACAACCACTTCCATTTAGAAGGACAATAGCAACAGATACACAGGAATAACTCCACCTACAAGTTCCTCCCCAAACCACTCATCATCCTGACTTGGAAATATATCAGCGTTCCTTCGCAGTCACTGTCTCAAAATTCTGGAATTCTCTTTCTAAGGGTATTGTGGGTCATATATGGACTGCAGTGATCCAAGAAGGCAACTAATCACCACCTTTTCAAGGGCAAATAGGGACAGGCAATGACTGCTGGCCAGCCAATGACACACATGTCTCTTGAATGAATAAAATAAAGCATCCAGAAGCCTGGACTAAATCTGGAGATAGGAATTCAAATTTCATCATCACAGCAGTTGGGGAATTTTAATTCAATTAATATTTCTTTAAAAACATTGTTACAAAATGTGAGCATTGGTAATAGTGAACATGTTGAACAGATTGACATAAAAACCCAACTGATCTTATGAAATGTTCTTGGGAGAAAGAAACCTTTTGCCCCATCTCATCTGGCCTACACATGACTCCAAACCCATCACCTCCTCTGAAACAGCCGAGACAGGCACTCAGTTTAGGATGTTAGTTTTTTTAATGATGCCCACCCCTCGAATCAATTAAAAGAAACAATTCCACGTTACACTGCCTGGTTTAAATTCTGCGGGGAAAGGGGACAACAATTGAACTTGATCACAGAAGTTTTTTGGTTTCCAGCTTATGATTCACGAACTGTGGGTGGAACTATATTGATAAAGGAGTTGGTGCACATACATCTAATCTCTGCCAGACACAGCACGATGTCACCGGTGCTATCATTATTAAGCACCATCCTCCTTGTCACCTGCACCTTGTCTTAACCTGACGGCTGAACATGTGCCCAACTCCGTGGTTAATTGCTGGATGGCTCATTATGGCTGTTGCTGTAATTCTATGCACTTTGCAAGCTTTTCCCTACTCGCTAAAATATGATGGTGAAGATGCTTTATGTAACTTAGAGGCTTGGATACAAACTGCCACAAGACAGATGGAGTTTAATGTGGGAAAATGCAAAATTGTTCACTTTGGCTGGGAGAATTAAAAAGACCATTAATTAAATGGAGACTGCAGAATTCTGAGGGCCAGTGGGCATCAGTCAAAAGACATAGTACCTATGTACTCAAGTAATTAAGTGCAGGAAGACTAATGGAAAGCAGCAGAGGTGCCTCACATTAGCTGTCAGAGGAATTTCCGATACTCAATGGCCATTTGTGTTGCTTGCTATCTGTTCAGCTAAGGATTCTGCTGTGAGGGGGTCACTTTCGGCAGGACCGGAATATCCCACTGGTGCTGTCTGGGGCGTGATCTGAAACCCATGTCAGCTTCTTGTTTGACTAGTCTGTGAGACAGCTCTCCCAATTTTGGCACAAGCCCCCAGATGTTAGTAAGGAGGCCTCTGTCAGGTTGACAGGGCTGGGTTTTGCTAATGTTGTTTCCAGTACCTAGGTCAATGCCAGTTAGTCCATCTGGTTTCATTCCTTTGAATCTTTTTAGTGGGTTGATATAACTGAGTAACTTCACAGGCCATTTCGGAGACCATTTAAGAGACATCTACATTGCCATGGATCTGGAATCTCATGTAGTCCAGACCAGCTAAGGATGGCTGATTTGCTTCTGTAAAGGACACTAATCATTTTGGTAGAAGTCACAGGTTATCACCATTCATGCCGGCAGGATTTTGCCATTCTGCTGTAGTGAATGGAGATTTGGCTGGCCGCAAAATTCTCCTCTCTGCAGCAGGAGCGCAGTGTGAACGGCAGGTAAGATCACACCCCCAGTCTTTATTAGAAAATGGTTTTCAGCAGAATGCGATAGAGAGAGGGGGAGAAAGGAGAGGAGAAAGACTGAGAGAGTAGGAGTGGGAGAGTGAGAGGGAGAGGCAGAGAGAGAAAAAAAGAGAGAGAGAGAGAGAACATTTAACAGGCAGTCGTGAAAGGTGCAGTTTCAGCAGTTTAGGTGGACTGGAAGCTTAGTAGTTAAGCTGGACTGGAAGCCGTAAATTGGAAAATGATCCACTAGGCTGAAGCCTTAAAGTTGGAAAAGGATTTGTATGTGCATTAGAGTTAAGTTAGCTAAATTGAAAACTTGAACGACATTGTGATTACAGCGACCAAGTTTAATGAAATAAAAGACACTGAAGCCCCAGGATCTTCAGTCAAGACAAACAAACATGTGCTGATCTTGTGTACTGTGCCATGCCTCACTGATGAGAAGTTAAGTCCCAATATTTATTATCTCATACCTTTTTATATGCATGCTAAATTAATAGTTATTCTTTTTGCCAATATGGTCATTCCTCATAAGAATGTTCTTACTCTGGGATTTAATATCAAGTCCACATTCCTACAATAATATCAATAAGACCCAGAGGGGGAGAAAGAAGATAGCTTTGTCTCGATGTTTTGCCAAGCTAAAGTTTGTGATTGCTTTATAGCACTTTTGTACATTTTGACTTATGCAAATGTGCTCCACATCAAATATCACCAAAAGGTGCCAATGGCAATGTCTGCATAAATATCAGCACGTGGCATAAGCAAGTTTTAAGCTTTTACGTTTGGAACAAAGCGTTCTACTTCACTTGTGAACAGATCAATGAAAATTCCCATTTTGTTTAATTAAAAAGGGTTTTCTGTGAGATCAATTACTGAAAGCAATGCATAAATATACGTCTGTAAATTGGATTTTGAAAACTTGCCTGCAATTCCCAATAATGGCCTGAGTAATGATAATGACCTACCTTACAAAGTTTGAAAATAATGTGGGTGATTTTGTATATATAATTAAGCCCTTCCATTTGTGCTGTCGATCAATGTGAATCATTGGTTGATCCAAAGAACAAAGAGCAAAAAACAATACATGACCTTCGGCCCTCCAAGGCTGCACTGATTATGTCTTCCTAACTAGACCGCCTGTTTGTATCCCTCTATTTCCAGTCTGTTCATGTGGCTATCTAGATAAGTCTTAAATGATCTTAGCGTGTCTGCCTCAACCACCTTGTTTGGTACTGCATTCCAGACCTCCACCATCCTCTGTGTAAAATACGTCCCCCGCATATCAGTATTGAACTTTGCCCCCCTTACCTTGAACTTGTGACCCCTTGTGTTTATCATTTCCCCATAACCCCGATCCCCTTATGAAAAATATCAGCCATGATTGAATGGCAGAGTGGCCTAATTCTGCTTCTACGTGTTATGATTTTATGGTCTTAATCAGCACTGTCTATAGTTGAATCATTATTTATTGAGTTAGGTATGACAAATGGAATCCAACCTGCAGAAATGTGATATGATACATTTGGAATGGTTAAAAAAGACAAAGGGGATACATTAAGGTGATCTTTCTCTACACCCTAGCTATGACTGTGATACTATATTCTGCACTCTCTCCTCTCCTTCTCTATGAATGGTATGCTTTGTCTATACAGCATGCAAGAAACAATACTTTTCACTGTCTGTTAATACATGTGACAATTATAAATCAAATATAAAAAGTATACTTAAAAATATTGATTGTGGAACTTCAAAAGATAAGCTGTGTGTTAAGATTCAGGCCAGGAATTCCAATGTATTTTATGAAGTTAGCCTGGACGCTAAGTTTTACATTTGATTTTGACACAGGCGAGCATAAGGTGTTTCACTCCAGGAATGATTCAAGTGACCCTCTAAGAAACTTTTAACAAACAAAGTTTATTTACAACACAATCAAAACATAATAAATAGAATTAGCATGACCTTTACCAATTAGAAGATTCAAACATGACACGGTATGAATAGCTAGCTATCTATGTTGTTCCAAGTCAAACACCCTTCTCTAGACTTGGCCCAAAAAGCAATTATGCTCATGTGATGCTGGATATTCACTTTTTTAACAGCTGCTGTGAATTGTTCCTCGAATGTTGGAACAAATTTCTGAGGCTTCCCAGTCCTGCACCTTCAGTATGCCTCTGGAGAGAAACAGACTCACTGCTTTTTACCACCAGCTTCCAACAGCAACTGAGAAATGAAACTAAAACTCCAACATCAGAGAGATGGAAAAGCATTGCTGCTTCTCCCCACTTCAGGCTACTACTGAAGAGCAAAACTAAAAACTGGACTTTTCTATGAAAAAACTGTCCCCAAGCATATCAGCTGACCTGTCAACCATCCCTAAATCAAGCACCACTCAGCAATTCCCAGAGGGCCATAAAACCACAGGACACTGCATTTGTCCAGATTAAAAATAAACATGGGGTCATTGATATTGCCTTAGCATCAATAAAGGACTCCAGTTACAGACAACATGGGGCTGACAAAACCCTGCAAAAGAACATGGTTAAAATACATTCCTTAAAAGCACTGTGTTGTCACAATTAACAACACAATTATCTGTTCAGCTACTCACCTCGTTCAGTGTTGGGTATTCCTAAGTACTGGGTTGGAATGGAACTATCTGCATAATCACTATAGTATTCAATTAGAGTTGCTTGCTTTTCCCAAGTTTTTTTGACAATGGGTACTGAAAGATAATGGAATAGAATGCTTAGAAATCTGTACTGGGAAGTTGAATATATACATGAAAGCAAAATGATCAACAGCATCATCTGGTTACATTTCCAGAAGGCTACTAAATACAGTTAATTTTATAGCCCAGCTCCTGAATTTAACAATAAATTCATAAGTTCATCGGATATAGGAGCAGAATTAGGCCATTCAGTCCATCAAGTCCACTTCTCCATTCAATATGGCTGACATGCTCCTCATCCCCATTTTCCTGCCTTCTCCCCATAACCCTTCAACTCATTGCCAATTAAAAATCTGTCTAGCTTCTCCTTAAATTTACCAGCATCCAATGCAATTTGCAATAGTGAATTCCACAGATTCACAACTCTTTGGGGGAAGTAGTTTCTCCTCAACTCTGTTTTAAATTTGCTACCCTTATCCAAAGATTATGACCTTTCATCCTAGAATGTCCCACAAGAGGAAGCATCTGCTCTACATTTACTTTATCCTTATCTCTTAGCATCTTGAATTTCTCAATTTGACCTTCCCTCATTCTTCTAAACTTCAGAGAGTATAGGCCTAAACTGTTCAATCTCTCTTCATATAACAAACCCCATATCTCTGGAATCAATCTAGTGAATCTGCTCTGAACTGCTTCCAGTGCCATTACATCTTTCCTCAAAACTGTGCACAATACTCCAGGTGCAGCCTAGGAGCAGGAGTGGGCAATTTAGTCCCTTGAGCCTGCTCCACTATTCAAAAGGATTATGGTGATCTCATTTTAGCCTCATCTCCATCTTCCTGTCTGATCCATAACCCTTCATCCTGCTACAAACTAAAAATTTATCTATCTCCTCCTAAAGTTTGTTTAGTGTTCTGGCATCCACTGGACTCTGGAGTAGAAAATTCCACAGATTCATGACCCTTTGAGGGACATGATTCCTCCTTTCTGTTTTAAATCTGCCACCACTTCACCTAAAACTATAGCCTCTTGCTCTAGATGCTCTAACAAAGGGAAACATCTGCTCAATATCTGCCCTATCAATCCCCTTTAGCAATATTGTACACCTCAATCAGATCTCCCCTCATTCTTCTGAACTCCAGTGAGTATAGGTCTAAACTGCTCAATCTCTCTTCATAGGACAATTCCTTTATTCCTGGAATCAATCTAGTGAATCTTTTCGGAACCTCCTGTAATGCATTTATATCGTTCCTCAAGTAAGAGCATCAAAACTCTGCATAGTTACTAACATTTACCACTCCTTGCCACATGCAAAGTACTTTGCCAGAGTGTTGGGAACAATGAAATAAGAATACGGAAATTATTTCCATGACAGGTATTAGCTCCTCTGACTTCTCTCCAAACTTGCATGCAAAACCTCTTTCCCCTGATAAAACATGCAAAGCATGAAAATGCTGGTGGCAAGTAGCGGAAGCAGACACTAAAGTGACTTTTAAGGGGATGTTGACAAATACGTGAATAGGAAGAGAAGAGAGGGATATTATTCCGGGAATAATAGGGGGATATTAGTTCAGTTAGACAGTAAGGTCAGTGCAGGCTTGGAGGGCCAAAGAGACTGTTCCTGTGTTGTAATTTTCTTTGTCCTTTGAGTTCCACATCTGCATCCTATCAGTCATTTTTATTCAGTCTGTCACTGTTTCACATGGCTGGTAGATGGCATGACAATTTGGGTCCCTCAGTCTGATTAGCTGCCACATTGTAATATACAATATTTTCAAAACATCTTCCAGCCAAATAAATAGATCCAGAAGTTCAAATCTAATCAATTAAGACAAAATCATTAGCAATATTTAAAAATGAGGGACCTCAGGAAACTCAGTTTAGTTCCCCTCTAAACCCATATCAGCCTGACTTGGAAATATATGGCTGTCCCTTCACTGTCACTATGTCAAAATTCTGAACTTTTTTTGCAATAGCATTGTGGATGTCCCCAGAGCATATGGATTGCAACAGTTCAAGAAGATGGCTCATTACCAATGAGGAGTGGGCAGTAAATATTAGCCTAGCTAATGGCACCCAATCTCATGAACAAACAAAAAGACATCAAGTATTTAAAGGGAAATCATAAGTTAAAGTGAACAAACTGGGCACTAGATTGAATTAATTAGAAGCCTTAAAATGTAGTAGAAAAACCAGCAAAGATCATTTGTAACGTGTTTCAAAGAATTATAACACTGAAAATAAATCACTTTTCAGAAATAGAAATCTTATCACAGAATGCGCAAGATTTAGCATCATTATTTTCTTTTTATTTTATTTACATAATGATAATTATAAATAAATGCAAACATCCTTGAAATTTGGTCAGGAATGATAATTGACAGATCTGGAACACCTTATGAGTCTTTAATACATTTGTGGGAGGCAGTTGCATATGGTATTATCACTGGTCCAGTAACCCAGAATATTGCTCTTGGGATCTGGGTTCAATTCCCACCAGGACAGAGAGTGAAATTTTAAATCAATAAAATAACATGTAATTAAAAGTCTACTGAAGACCATGAAACCATTGTCAATTATCATAAAAATCTATCTGGTTCACTAATGTCCTTTAGGAAGGCAATCTGATGTACTTACCTGGTTTGGTCTGTATGTGACTTTTCACAACCCTTCAGGGATAATTAAATTACAGAATTCCCACAGGACAGAAAGAAGCCATTTGGCTCTTCGAACCTGCACCGCAACAATTCCATCCTAACCCAGTAGCCCCATATATTTACCCTGCTAATCCCCCCAAAACTAAGGCCAATTGAGCATGGACCACCAACCTAACCAGCATATCTTTAGACTGAGGAAGGAAACCCACACAGATATGGGGAGAATGTGCAAACTCCACACAGATAATGGCCCTAAATCAGAAATTGAACCTGGGTCCCTGGCGCTGTGAGGCAGTAGTACTAACCACTGTGCCATCATTAGGATGGGCAATAAATGCTGGTCCAGCCAGCAATACCCACATCCCATGAACAACTGAAAAAATTCACATTTTGTGTTATATATTTTTCTAATGGTTAGTGGCTGCTTGAAAATGTGCAGGAAAGAAATTTGATGGCAACTTTCAAAACGGAATTCAATATGTACTTGGAAAAGAAAGCAACGTAGGATTCTGGGGAAAGAGTGCAAATGTGGAATTAACTGGACCACTCTTTCAGAGAGCAGAACAGGGTTGATGAGAGGAAGGCACTCTTCTATGTTGCAGGATTCTATAAAAACTGTAAAAATTCTCACTTAAACGCAAAGTCATAAAAAGCTATTAAATATATCAACATTTTAACCTATTGCCATATTGCCCTAAAATAAATAAACAGGCTACTGCACAATTCCAAAGTACAAAGGCACTGGATGTAGTATTTGGCATGCTGTACTGAACCCGGCTTGCGGTACTTCAGAATGTAAGTATACTATCCTTCAAACACTGTACATCAATAGCTACTTACTTCTTTCCTCGTGGAACTTTTTGCAGGTTTTTACAGCAAAAAAGATGTTTCTCTTCTCTACTGCTTTTCCCTGTAAAACGTTACATTAAACTTCAGCTTAAATATTCACAACAAACTGTAAAACAAATATAAACTTCACACTTCAGAATTCTACAAAATTAAAATTAAAATGAATGCAAGCATTAGTTTGGCTTCATAGGATCTCTTGCTTATTTTACAGAAAGCTGTGGTTCTCAGCCCCATTCAAAGAGGTAAGCATATATTTTAGACTAATACTTCTATGCAGTATTGAGAGGGTGCAACACCGTTGGGTGCTCTATCTTTCAGATGAAGGCCAGAATTCTTCACCCGCGGCTGGGATTCTCCGATCTCGCTGCAGTGAGCAGTGACTTGGCTGAGCGCCAAATTCTCCATTCTCACTGGCAATGGTAGCAGCAGCTAGGCATGAACGGCCAGAGAATTTCAGCTGAGATGTTAAACAGAGGTCCCGCATGCCTACTCATTTCAAAACAGATGATCCATTCGAGCTAATTGAAGAACAGAGGGCAGCACGGTGGCCTGACACAGTGCCGAGGGACTCGGGTTCAATTCCAGCCTTCGGTGACTGTCTGAATGTGGAGTACGCACGTGCTTTGGTTTCTTGCCACAGTTGATTATCTCACCCAGGTCTTCTCCTCTGCCCTAGGGGAGATAGGTTGATGTAAAGATGCCGGAGTTAGACTGGGGTGGTAAGAACTCAGTAAGAATTTAGCAACACCAATTTTAAATCCAACCGATTTATTTGATAGTAAAATTGCGAGCTTTTGCCTGATGAAGACACAAGAGTGTTGAAAGCTTGCAATTTTACTATCAAATAAATCGGTTGGATTTAAAATTGGTGTTGCTAAATTCTAGGGGAGATAGGGCAGGGGAGAGGGCTTGGGTAAGATAATTTGTCAGTGAATTGGTGCAGACTGCACTGTAAGGATTCTATGATTCCTTTAAGTAATGTTTATCCTTCCGCCAACACCAACAAAAACTACTTACACAGTCATCAAACACAGTTCTGTTTAGGTGTTTTATGATATTGAAAACTGCATGAATGACCTTGACAAAATTTTAAATTTGTATAGCAAATCCTTTGCAGTAATTTTTCTTGACTACTTCAGGAGAGACAATCATCTCTATTATAATCAATGTTGCTGGGTGGTTCACAGTAAGGGGCTTCAGAAAATAGCTGAACATTGCTTTTCTGAACCTAAAACGCTCCTAATCTGTGTCACAGTTACTTTGTTCAGATCTGTTATTGCTTATGTTGACTTATTCTACACTGACTTATTCTAATCATGCTACGCTTTTCTAAGTGCTCTGTTAAGACTTGTTTAATAATGAATTCTAGTATTTTCCCAATGATTAATGTCAAGCTAACTGACCAATACTCTTCTGTTTTCTCTTTCCTTCCTTCCCTGGATTGCATTGTTACATTTGCTAATTTCCAATACACTGGGATCATTCTTGAATCAAGAGGGTTTTGAAGAATCATAGATAATATATCTACTATCTCTGCAGCTAACCCTTTCAAAACTCTTGAGTGTAGGTCCTGGAGATTTGTTGGATATTATTCCTTTTAGTGTTCCAGACCTTTTTCTGATATCAAATACCTTGATTACCTTATTCTCATTAGTTCCTGGCATACCCTCTATTTCTGGTATGTAACTTAATCCTTCTATTGTGAAAACAGACACAAAGTGTTTGTCATTTCCTTCTTCCCATGATAATTTTTCCTTTCTCTGCTTTTATGGATTCAATTTTTGTTTTAGCTTGTCTCTTCCTTTTTAAATCCTTGTAAAAACTCGAACAAGTGTGTTTTTTATATTCCTGGTTAACTCACTTAACATTCTATTTTTTTCTTGTTATATTTTTCAAAATGCATTCCCAATCTCAAACTTATTACTATTCTTAGCAACATTATAAGCCTATTCTTTTAATCTCTTATGCTTAAACTCTTTAAATGAATACTTCTTGTTGACGATTTGTTTCTCAGTGGAAACCTATTTAAATATTTTCAAGTAAATCTTTCACTATGATATTATTAATTAATCCTGCCATACTGCACAATAATATATTTAAAATAGCGCCATCCCTAGTCAATTGCACAAGATATTGCTCCAGGAAACTCTCATAAAAACATTCTACAAATTCATCTTTCAGAGTATCTTTGCCAATTTGATTAGTCCAGTCTACACAAGAATGTAAGAGCTAGGAGCAGGAGTAGGCCATCTGGCCCCTCAAGCCTGCTCTGCCATTCAGTATGGTCATGGCTGATCTTTTTACGGAGTCAGCTTCACTTACCTGCCAGCTCACTATAACCCTTAATTCCTTCACTGTTCAAAAATTTATCTAGCCTTGCCTTAAAAAACATTCAATGAGGTAGCCTCAACTTCTTCACTGAGCAAGGAATTCCACAGATTCAAAACCCTTTGTATGAAGAAGTTCCTCTTCAACTCAGTCCTAAATCTGCTTCCCCTTATTTTCCCCTTATGCTCCTCATAAGCCAACCCTCTAAACTCCGGAATTAACCTAGAGAATCTCCTCTGTGCCAGTATATCCTTTCTCAAGTAAGGAGATCCAAACTGTATACAGTACTCGAGATGTGCCCTCACCAGCACCTTACATAGCTGCAACATAATCTTGCTGTTTTTAAACTCCATCCCTCTAGCAATGAAGGACAAAATTCCATTGCCTTCTTAATCACCTGCTGCACCTGCAAACCAACTGCTTGAGATTCATGCACATGACACTCAGATCAGCCTAAGAGCACATCTTTGGGATGTGGGAGGAAACCAGAGCATCCGGAGAAAACCCACGCAAGAGCAGCCCTGTCACGACCCATCGCATGTAGACCCCTTGCCAAAAGTAGTAGTAGTAAGCCTGAGGATTGAGAAGTTGTAGAAATCAGCAAAGGATGGCAAAAAATTGACAATGAGAGAGAAAAAGAGTGATTTGCTCAGCCCACTGTGCTGTTCCAGTAGCGCCATGAGCTGGGAGACATGAGTGGAGGCCTTCCCTCTGGGCACCACAGTTTCTGCGAGTCTCCTAACTGAAGATCGGGACTGGATGGGATGAGGGGGGGATGTCAGGGCCCCTTTGGGGATGGTCCAGGAGGCCAATGATCGGGGGTGGTGGGGGATGGTCAGTAGGCCAGTGATGGGGGGTTGCATGGCTGGCCAGCAATTGGGAGGCCAGCAATGCGGGATCACTGCGCACGTGTCGATTTCCGCTCTGACAGATTGACATGTGCACAGTGGTCCATTCAGTGAAATGCCACCAGTCTCTCCAGGGGAATAGGCTCTGGCCCCTGACTTTCAGCATAAAGAAGAAAGCCTATGGTATGCTGGTCTTTATAGGAAGGGGTATAGAGTACAAGAGCTGGCCTTTAATGTTGCAGTTGTATAAAACGTTAGTTAGACCTCATTTGGAATACTGCATCCAGTTCTGGTCACCTTACTACCGGAAGGACGTGGAGATTCTGGAGACAGTGCAGAGGAGGTTTACCAGGATGCTGCCTGGCATGGAAGGTCTGAGTTACGAGGAGAGGTTAGGCAAATTGGGGCTGTTTTCCTTAGAAAGATGTAGACTTTGAGGAGATCTGATAGAGGTGTACAAGACTATGAGGGGTATAGATAGAATAAACAGGCTTAAGCTTTTTCCTAGGATGGACTCAAATAGCACGAGGGGTCACAGGCTTAGGGTGAGGGGGTAAGGTATAATTTGGATGCTAGAAGGAGTTTTTTCACACAGAGGGTGGTGGGGGTATGGAATGCGCTGCCAAGTAAAGAGGTGGAGGCAGGCACTCTGGAGTTATTTAAGAGATACTTAGATGGGCACATGAACAGAATGGGAATGGAGGGATATAGAAAACTGATTTAAAATAGGGACCATGAGCCTTGGGAGTCCCAGGGAAGTGTGTAAATAGATGATGATATTGATGTATTTGTTTTATCCTACAGGTACTTTGGTCCGCCTTGTTGTCTAACAAGGGGCATACATGCGATGGGTTATGAGAGGGCTGCTCTTGGATTTTTCGAGAGTATCCTAGTACTTCACGTTGTTAGTGTACGCTTGACCTGGACCATTTGATGGGCAACACGACAGCTCAGTGACTATCGCTGTGCTGTGCAGGTACATGGATTTGGGCCTGTGTCTGTGGGAGTTTGCGCATTCTCCCCGTGCTTGCGTGGGTTTTTTCTGGATGCTCCAGTTTTCTCCCACATCCCAAAGATGTGCTCTTAGGCTAACTGGCAGAACAAATTCTCCCAAAATTGTCTCAAATTTGGTTTCAGTCCATAGATCTATAAACATAGACAGGGATCGCGGGTAGAGGTGGGAACATTGGGGTGGTGGCGCGGGCTCGTTGGGCCGAAGGGCCTGTTTCCTGTGCTGTTTTGTTCTTTGTTCAGAGTGAATCACACTGAGGCAGTCTGTGATGCACTGAGTATGAGAGATTCATTCTGGAAATTATGTAAAATAACAAATGAGATTTCTTCCCATTTTCCCACAAACTGGGGAGAAGCCCAGCCAAAACTGAATGAGAGTAAGCTTCAAAGAAAGATAAAATCAAAGGCGGGATTTTCCTACCATTCATGGCAGTGGGATTCTCCAGTTCTGCTGCAGTGAACAGAGCTTTGGCTAAGCACCAAATTCTCCGTCCTCGCTGACAGCAATGGCGGGGCATGAAGTGTCAGAGAATTCAGGCCTATATTTTAAGAAGTTCCACAAAGACGTACGAAAGAGGACATTAACAGAAGTAGATATGGGCCTCTTGGAGAAAGACACAAAATAAGGAAACAACAGAAATGTTAAACTAATATTCTGTGTCAGTCTTCACAGTTAGAAAGATCTAAAAAGATATGGAAATCGAGGGTCTAATGAAAATAAAAGAGGCAACTAACATTAATGAGGAAAAGATGGTGGAGAAATTGATTGGACTAAAAGTCAAGAGCCTGTGACCTACACCCTCGTATTATAAAAGAGGTCACTGCCAAGATACATTGATTATTATCTTCCAGAATTTCCTGCATGTTAGATTGGTTCCTGTGCACAGGAAATGTAAACCTGCTATTGAAGCAATGAGGGCGAGAGAAAACAGGAAACCATAGGTCAGATAGTCAGATATCAGCAACCAGGAACATTTCCAGACAAAACGACCAAGGTAATGGGACAATTAAAAAATTAAGATAAGATTAGGCAGAAGCAGCAAGGTTTCATGGAAAGGAAAACCTTGTTTGACACAAATGTTGCTGTTAGTGGGGATAAATCAGAAATAATCAAAAAAAACATGGATTTTCAAATAAGTATTTTATAAAAATGCCATAGCAGAGGTTGTTCTGCAAGATTAACACTCAAGGGAATTTTCACAGTAACTTCATTGCAATGTTAATGTAAGCTTGGTCGTGACACTAATAAATAAAAAAAAACACACATCCTTGCTCCTATCCCACTACTCCCCTCACTTATCCAAAGCCATGATATGTGTTTTCAGAGAATGCTCAAATATTGCCATTTCACCTAGCTTTATATTGTCAGCAAGTTTATTGGCTTCAGCATGATTTAGCTTTGGGTAATGGACAGAAGGCTGAGGATAAGAATAAGCAGGGTAATTTTTACACCAGTAGTTGTAAGTAGAACAGTGCTGTAAGGGTCAATGTTGCACTTAGTCTATATCAACGACTTAAATGTGATGACTGAGTGTAATTTTACAAATTTGCTGACAATATAAAGCTATGTGAAATGGTGATATTTGTGCATTCTCTGAAAGCACACATTATGACTTTAATCAGTTGAGGGGAACAATGGGATAGGAGCAAAGATGTGTGCTCTTTTTTTATTTATTAGTGTCATGACCAGGCTTACATTAACATTGCAATGAAGTTACTGTGAAAATTCCCTTGAGTGCTAATCTTGCAGAACAACTTCTGCTATGGCATTTTTATAAAATACTTATTTGAAAATCCATGTTTTTTTTGATTATTTCTGATTTATCCCCACTAACAGCAACATTTTGTACCAAACAAGGTTTTCCTTTCCATGAAACCTTGCTGCTTCTGCCTAATCTTATCTTAATTTTTTAATTGTCCCATTACCTTGGTCGTTTTGTCTGGAAATGTTCCTGGTTGCTGATATCTGACTATCTGACCTATGGTTTCCTGTTTTCTCTCGCCCTCATTGCTTCAATAGCAGGTTTACATTTCCTGTGCACAGGAACCAATCTAACATGCAGGAAATTCTGGAAGATAATAATCAATGTATCTTGGCAGTGACCTCTTTTATAATACGAGGGTGTAGGTCACAGGCTCTTGACTTTTAGTCCAATCAATTTCTCCACCATCTTTTCCTCATTAACATTGAAATGAAGTTACTGGGAAAATCCCCTTGTTGCCACACTTTGGCACCTATTTGGATACACTAAGGGAAAATTTAGCATGGCCAATGCACCGAACCAAGGAGGAAATCAGAGTACCTGTAAGAAATCCACACAGAAAAAGGAAGAAAGTGCAATTTCTGCACAAATAAACACACAGAACCTGGTCCCGGGCGCTGTGAGACAGCAGTGCTAACCACTGAACCACTGTGCAGTTGCTTTTAGTAACAATCCCTCATGACTTTGACTATTTTATGTTGTCAGAGAATTTAAGAGTTCACAAGAATCAGTGCTGGTCATGAGGGATACAACGTGTGTCTTAAAGAGAAGGCATTTTAATATCTGGCCTGCAGGCGGTTGAATATTGTTATCTTCAGAAGGCACAGTAAAATGAAAATAAAAGCATGCCAACATTCCTGAGTGTGGATGTTAATGTGCTAGAGAAGAGGGTAACACAGAAGACTGAGTCATCTCAGAATAAGATGCACACTTGCAGAATGTCCCTGGCTGCCTTTGCTCAAGTGTCACCTAATAGTTTCACAGAAACTTAGAAACATAGAAACCAGAAGCAGGATAGACTATTCAGTCCTTTGAGTCTGCTCCATCATTCTTTATGAGCATGGCTGATCATCAAATTCAATAGCCTGATTTCCCTTCCCCCATACATCTTGATCCCTTTTATCCTGAGAGGTATATCTAATTTCTTCTTAAATCAGTCAACATTTTGGCCTCGGCTATTCTCTGTGATAGTGAGTTTCACACATTCACCATTGATGCTACATAGAATACATTGTCCTGTTGCTGGAGATGGGCCTCCTTAAGGGGTTTTATCAGTCTGAAAACACATAACTACAAGCCCACTGAGGATAGTGAAAGAGGTCTTAGTTCTCGTATGGCAACTACAATGCTGGAGATTGATTTGATTTGATTTATTGTTGTCAAATGTATTACATACAGTGGTATTGTTTCTTGCGCACTACACAGACAAAGCATACCGTTCATAGAGAAGGAAATGAGAGAGTACAGAGTATAATGTTACAGTAATAGCTAGGGGTCGAGAAAGATCAATTTAATGCAAGATAGGTCCATGGCACCTTTTAACATCTGATACCAGGACTCCCTCCTCCAGTTAGCACCTCATCTCAGCAATGACATGAGCTTCTGAGACTTCATCATCCTTCACAAGGTCAGGATGTGTAACTATTCACTCTTATTTTGAATTGCATGGCAGAAATGAGACAAATAGCAGTGCTGGTGCTCATGTTGACCTATGGTGGAGGGCATTTTCCAAGAGGTATACAGTGCAACTCACCATCATCCTCATGGAATCTGATGCAAATGAGGGCCTCACATGCCTAGCTGATTCATCCAGCTTATTCCATGGCCTCTTCCCCTATAGCCTGGTTGTCCTTCAATTCAGTGCACTCAACTCCTTTGATGTCCTCAGATGTAGATCTTCCAAGATGGCATCTGGAGAGTACTGCTCCCTTTGCAGCACGAGTTGGCAGTAAACCATGATAATCTGTGGGATTTTCTGGACAGTATGCTGGAGTGCTCAGCCAGCTCTGTCCAAGCATTGGAGTTACATTGTTAAAGTGCCTATGGTGTACTCAATCAACGTTCAGTAGGAATATGAGTTTTATTGCACCTTCTGTCTGCAGGATCTGTGGCCTCTGCATAGGCATTAACAACCATGATCTTTACACACACCTCTGTCACTGAGGAGGCAGCCCAGATTCTGTATGGTCCTTCAGCAGATTGAGACATATGATGTTACGATAAGTCCCTGCACACAACATGTTGGATACAATTGAGACTGGACTGATATGTCACACCCTCTCCCTGCACTGGGACTGTGACAGTTTTTGCAAGCTCAGTCATGGAAACTAAAGCACATCTTTCTCTCAGCGCTTCTCCCATTCTATCCTTACATCACTCTGTAACATACTTGTCCATTCTGCTGCTGAGGATGCTAACCATTCCCCCTCCCACAGCCCCCCCTCATTCATGTGTCTAAGCGTGACCTTCCCCACTCTTCCCCCCAAATGAAGTCCCTTTCCATGTCTCAGCCCAGTTACCCCTCCTGCCTTTCTCCAGTAGAACACTAACACTGCAGCCCATTAAGAGCTAACCTGTCTTACTGCTGGTTTGGTAGGTAGAGACTTGCCTCTGAAATTCCCCTGAACATGGTTCTGCCTGCAAAGCCTAACACTGATTACCATGAGTACTGTGCGATATATGACAGGCAAACAGATCTCAGAGTCAAGAGCGAGTTGCAAGTTATATACCAGGGTGAAATAGCTTGTTTTAATTACATACTAACATGTCCTGATGATCCGAGGGTAAGGAGCCCTTAAACTCAGATACAAATATGTTGAAATGGCATTCCCAATGTACTGTGACTGAAAACGCAGCTGACCTTCGAAAGCTGCAGTGCACTGTCACAGATTGGTTCGATGAGTACGGTACAAGTCTTCTCATGATATTTTCCATACCAGCCAGTAAATCCAATCAGAACATCCCTCCAGTTGTCCATTCAGTTGACCACTGGGAGGTGGAGCTGGCTGTGCTTCCATGTAGAGTTCAATGAATAATCTATTCAGAGTAATCCTGCAAAAACCGTACAGAGGATAACACCAAAGCAGCTGCCAAATCTAAACCCACCGTAAACTGGTGTCATCCAAATACATTACTGAGTGAATTCCCAGCAAGTTTACTGAGAATGGAGTTACCAGCAAGGCCAATAGATGTAAGTACATTACCTATGTACAAGTTGAAAAAAACGTACAGACCGGAATCATCCCTCTCCCGCCTGCCATGGGAATCGCAGCCGACGATGCAAAGATCCACTGACCTCGGCAGGATTTTCCGGTTTTGGAGTGAGCATAGCTGGAAAATCCTGCCCACAGAAAACTTAAACAATCCAAACCCGAATTTCACACTGAAGGTAAGAAAAGGTGATACAATCTGAAGGCAGCTTTTCATCTAGAAGTGAGAGCAATGCATCTGAGTATTGGTGCCAAGTAACAACGTTAAGCAGCACTCTACATGATGAGTTGAATCATGAAGCAACTGCAGTTATATGCCCCTAAAACGTACCACTCTGTAACAAAGTTAGTTACAACTATAGGGTACAGAAATAGATATTTGAACAGAATCCATAAAATTAGTCAAGTTATGAACTATTAAATCATTGCTAGTTTAGTGTTCAACAGTCAATATATATTTGAAGATTACTCACACAAACTGGAAGATAGGTATGAAATGTAGTTGCACAGTTGGTTGCTTCAGGCGAGCTTTCATCTTCTGTGCAGAATTCCTTGACTGAAGTCAGCTGAGGGCCATTAGATTTTTGGGATATAAAGAGGGCAATCTGAAAACGCAAATATTTCTGTTAATTTCCTTTTTGATTTATGTTGCTTCAAGCAATCAAAAAAAAAACCACAAAGTTAGACAAACTGTGATGTGTTTACACTGAAGATATTCTGACCTTAGTACATCTACATTATACAGTCCTGAAGTGTTTATCATTCAGTTGCCCACTTGCCTTTGTGGGAATGCCAATGGTGGTGGGATGAGGTCCTCAAGTGAGCGTTAATTGCCTAACACACCGGTACAGTTGGTAGTGGAGTGGGAAGACCACTTGTAGGCCTGGCTGCCACAGACTTAATCGGAGCAGTGGTGGGAAGGTGGCAAGGTTCCCCACTCACCACCCCCTGCCCGATTAAAGAACCCCTTACCATCAAACTAGCCAAAGATGGAGGGTATCAAATTTCAGCCCTGATGTAAACAAAATATGTGAAATATCCAATACGCATCTTCACATTGTAAATCAGACACTGGGCAGCACTGGTGTTTTTCATTTTCAGGTGTAGAACTTAAGAATAGATTTTCTTTTCGTTTTCATCATCTGTCTAAATCATTACATCAAAACTAAAAAAGCTTTGATTCCTCCTTGATAATGTGCATTAAAAGAAAAGGAAAATTTTAGTGAATGCAACTTATATTTATTTAGTGTAATAAAATGTCCCAGAGCGCTCTCTGCAAGGAACTGCTTTGCTAGCATCAGCTATGGGATGATATGCCGATAGGTCCACAGAGAGACTGGTATTTGGGTTGATTGAGAAGTGGCAGTTCTCCCATGGTGGTGCAAGGAAGTCAATGACTATCTGAATCTCAGCAATCAACTGGGAAATAATAATTCAGAGATGATTATATGATATGGGAAGTGAACCAGGCACCTATTCCATGTTTGATCTGCCACTCAGTGCTGGGACCTGAACGTAGCAGAAATCCTAGGTCTGGTGAAGGGAGGGAGAAGTGACTCCTATAGAGATATTTTCCAACCTCCTCAGCTTTCGACTAGAGCCACTTAACACACTGTCATCCCAATACACAGCTCAGTAGCACCTTATTATCAAACACTTTGTAATCATCCAACATCAGCAGCTAGGTTGAGTAGCCTTATTTCAAAATATTAATTTGTCTTTTGCTGCAGCCATTGCAGTTTATTACATCTGGAGGTGAGTACAGAGAAAGTTAGTGTGGTGTGGTTAGGGTGGTGTGGTGGGATGTGGGGGCGGGGGAAGAATCCTACCCAATATATGTAAAGGGAAAATTTACAAATTTACCTTTGCTGCACAGACTTTCAGCTGCCAGCAGCCCACGTTGTGCATTTAACCTGGTCCAGAGGCTCTGCAGAAACCTCCATTTATTCAATCTAATGGATGGAATATCCTGTTAACCTTAAACCTGAGGATATCTAAGATGTCCTCCCAGCAGATGAAGCTCACCTGCACAAATTTGTCAAATTGACCTTACATAGTTCATGAGAGTGAAATGAGAATCCACACATTATATGAGAATGCAAGTTATATTGCCAAATAGCAAATGAAGTTGGATGTACTGAAGTCCACTGTTAGAGTTTTGAAGATCCTGTATACTAATTACAGAAAGCCGTTGTTAACCATCAATGCTCAGTAAGAGAGAAAATTCTGTTAGTTGGAACACCAAATGGTGTTTAAATAAGGGTCACAAACCTGCTATCTTGCTGAACACCTTAATGACCCATACTTAGCAGAAATTGAAACTCGTTATGCATTACCCAGACATTACTCGAACAAATAGCAACTGAGAGCTACTGTCTCCAACGGATTGATAACTTTAACTGAGATATAATAAGGCTTACCATCCATCACAAAACCTTACCCATGACAGGGAACTATTAAGACTCAAAGCTAACAGGGATGGAAGAGACCACCACACAGACTGTACTCTTCAGCAAGAATAATTAAGACGCGCTGAACATTACATAGATTGACCTTCTTCGGCAATCACTTGCTAAAGAGTATGATTGTCCACCTAAATAACTCCATGTTACTGGCCATGGGTTCTGTGGGTTCTTGTGTGGCTAATGAATCCAATCCTAGACCACACCTTGGACCACACACTTGTCAGATATTTCCGTGAGGAGGAATTGGTTCTTGGACTCAGAATCAGTAGCATTCCTTTCTCAGGCTCCTTTTCCAGACCTCCCCTTACCTTCACGTGTTCTCGAAAAATTTTGCTCCTTCAGATTCCTCCCAGTAAGTTCCTTCTGAGCAAGGATCTCCCAGATGTTGACGGCTTATGTTGCATTTCTTGAGGTATGCTTTCTGGGTGTCTTTGAAGTGTTTCCTTTACCCTCCTCTCATTCAGGAGCCTTCCTGAAGCTCAGCAAAGAAGATTTGCTTTGGCACTGCTGTCTCACAATGCCAGGGACCTGGGCTCAATTCCAGCCTCGGATCACTGCTTGTGTGGAGTTTGCACATTCTCCCCATGTCTGTGTGGGCTTCCTCCTACACTTCAAAGATGGATTGGTCATGCTAAATTGACCTTAATGTCAAGGGATTAGCAGGGTAAATATGTAAGCTTACGGGAATAATGTCTTGGTGGAATTGTGGTCGGTGCAGACTTTATGGGCTGAATGGCCTCCATCTGCACTGTAGCAATTCGATGATTTATGATTATAATCAGCACTCCTAAGCAGTCTGAGTCATGCACCACCCAACTCAAGAACAGCTTCCATCAGACTTTTGAATGGATTTACCTTGAATTAAGTTGATTTTTCCATACACCCTAGCTATGATTGTAACACTACATTCTGCACTCTCTTGTTTCCTTCTCTATGAAGAGTATGCGTTGTCTGTATTGCACGCAAGAAACAATACTTCTTACTGTATGCTAATGCATGTGACAATAATAAATCAAATCAAATAGCCAGCCCAGCTGAGTTATTTTCAGGTGAACATGGCCTCAAAGCTGGTGCTTTTGGTTCCTTCAAGGGCGCTGATGTTAGTATGGCTGCCCTCCCAAATGATGCGGAGAATCTATCTCAGACAGCGCTGATGGTACCTCTGAGGTGACATTTGAATGTTGTCCAAATTTTTGAGCTATTTGCAAGAGTTAGGAGGATAACCGCCTTGAACAGGAGGATGTGAAATCAGAACGAATGTCACCATCATCAACGTTTCTCATCCTTAGGCATCTGAAGACCTGCTCACAAATTGGAGATAATATTGGATTTCCATATCGATGCCAGCCTTAGCAGTGAGGTGTCTCCCAAGTTCCACATTTGGGAGGGTTTCTCTGCCAATCTTGATGGAGGGAGACAATGGATCTTGTCCTGGGGCAAGTTGGTAAAGGACTTGAGTCTTGGGGTTGAGCTGAGACCGATTCTTCGGTCTACTTCTGCATAGTGTCAAGAAAAGCTTGGAGATTCTCTTCCAAGAGAGCAGAGATGGTATTGTTATCCACATAATGAAGCTCTACGAGCACTGTTTCACCTTAGTTTTCAATGGGTTGAGATTGAAAGGTTTTCTATCTATCCTGGAGATGATCTTGGTCTCCAACCAAGTGTGAATTAAATCGAAGTTGCCATTAAACACACCAAGAATGGAAAAGCCACAGGAGTGGATAGAATTCCAGCAGAGATTTTGATGATGACATCCACTCTACTGGGAAGTTTATTCTCGAGGAGGTGAAAGATGGTGGTGATGAGATGCAGAAAAGAGTGGGACGATGATACATTCCTGCTGGATTCCAGTCTTGACCTCGAAGTTTTCTGTCCTGTTTTCACAGAGGGAAGGACTATCACTGACATTTGTGGAGGAGTTGGAGGATGGTGATGAATTTCTCTGGATGGACAGCCAGTCTTTGACAGGGTCTTCAATAGCACTTTCCGATTGACTTGAGTCAAGAGCCTTGGCCGGATCGATGAAGGCCGTGTAAAAGTGGATGATGCTACTCCTGGCATTCTCTCGAGGTTGTCGAGCAGAGGCAATCACGCTCACTTGCACAGTTTAGTTGGAAGCAACACTGGCTTTCCAGAAGGATTTCTTCAGAGGTGGCTATCGAGGATTCGGGTGATGATCTTCCCAGCCATGAAGAACAGGGAGATTCCTCAGCTGTTCCCACAATCCATTTTGTCTCCTTTCCTGGTGGTGATGACGGCATCCTTGAGGTTGGCAGGGATTTTTTCTCTGTCTCAGATTTTCAGGAACAGCTGATGGAGATGACAGGTGATTTCTTCTTCTTTAAATTTCAAAATCTCTGCTGGAATTCCATCTACTTCTGCTGCTTTTCCATTCCTGATGTGTTTAATGGCAACTTCGACTTCATTCACACTTGGTTGGTGACCGGAATCATTTTTGATGGGGAGTTGGGGGATTTCCTCAAACATGTCCTCATGTACGATTGTATCATGATTCAGGAGTTCTTTGAAGTGTTCTCTCTATCAAATGTTGATGTTTTCTCTGTCTCTCAATCTATACTCTGCACCATCTTGAAGATGAGGATGTTGGGCCCATATCTTGCTTTGGTGACACTGAAGAAGCGCCGGGTGTTGTGCTTGTCAGTGAGGAGTTACAGCTCCTTAAGAGTTCTCGGTCTATCATTGATTCTTGTTGCCCTAGTACTGCCTTGTACCTCTGTCTTTGCTGTTTGATGAAGTCTCCTCTTTGCCTTACTGGTGATATCGTTTTGCCAGAGACTTCCTCTTCTTGTCGATAAGGACTCGGATGATGTGATCATTCTTGTCGAACTAGTCTTGGTGTTTCCTGGTCTTGTAACCGATAGTTTCTTCATCAATTGAGATGATAGCACAGATTAATACCTCCAATTGAGACCAGAAAAACTGAAACTCAATATACATCATTGGGATCCATAACAAAGAAAGAGATTCATTAAGCTGGGTTAAGATTCTATTTTAGATAGGACCTTGTCAGTTAGTAGAGGAAAATATTTACCCCATTAAATGATGGTGCATTGAAAACCAGGTCTGGTATGAATGTTTTGTGTTAAATGATTTCAAGGTTTTTTGACCTATGTTGTACTAAGCAGAAATTTAATTTGTTTTATAAGAAATTGTATCATTTTAAAAGAAGATTACATCGCATGGATAACCTGCAGTAAGGGGGAATAATTATTACAACTTCCTATTAATTACGTTAGTACATAGACAAGCTTTAAAGATTATCAATAATTTATGATATTCAACTAAATACCATCTTAACCATCACATACCTCATGTTTCAAATCTATGGTAAAATCTGCAAAAGGTTTTTCAATCTTCAATTGTTTTGCAAGTCTAGTGTAACAGAAATGAAAAAAAGATTAATCTTGAATAAAACTGTTAGGGATAGAGTATCTTTTTGATACATAGTTAATTGCAGTGTTTATGTTATCCCTGAGAAATGCACTATATTAAATAACTTTCCCACAAAGGCATTATTGTCAGAGCTCCAAAGGGATAACAGTGAAGGATCAATTGAAGATGCTGTAGCTAAAATTAAAAATACACAAGACCCTTCAAACACAAACTCAAAATGTAGTTTGTGACCTTTTCTTACCTGGTGGAACTTTAAGTTAAATTGGCAGAGTTATTTTCTCCCCTTGAAATACACCTCCAGCAATTAAGTCAATGAAAAAAATGATTACTTCTCTGGGGCCACACAGACTATAGTCAGATTTTTGAACAAAGAGTAGAGATCAGCATCCCCAACTTGCACACTTGTGATTATCAATCCATTAAAGTCAATGGATGAATAATTATTGGGAGTGAAATTAGGTTTGCTAATTTATACACCCGAATTCTTGATGGGAATTCGTCACCCATAAAACTTACATTAGGTGCTAAATCATAAAATATAGAGTGGCCCCTTTACAAATCTGTATCCAATGAATCATGTAGTTAGATTCCAATTCATAATACCGGATTCATTAACTACCTCGACACCACTTTTAACATTGGCACCAAATTCCACCCACTTCCTGCTCAATGTTACCACACCAAATGTATAAAACTTTTACTTCAAAAAACTATCACATTTAAAAAGATTGGGGTGATTCTCCCAGCCCACTGCTCTGCTAGGAGATATCAGCTTGGGAGACATGTTGTGGGCTTCCCGCAAGGTGCCCTGGCCTCTGTGCATTTTCAACGGCCGGACTTCCACCACCTTCAGCTCTACGCCAGATATCGGCACAGTGCTGAATAAATTATTTAAATCGGGTTTTACATATCATTAGTGGGCCCGGGACTGAAGTTTCCATGCCCGCTACTGCTCCCGCCCTCACCTCCCACCTCGCAGGAGGCTCCCCCCCAGGAGGTTGGGAGTAAGAGGGGGGAGATGCACTCTGAGCATTGCTAGTTCGACAGTGCTAGTCTGACTCCCTGGCACTGCCCAAAGGGCAAAGTGCCCAGGGGGCACCTTGGCACTGCCCACCAGACATTGGGCAGTGCCAAGGGGCAGGGTCAGAAAGGGCAGGGCCTAATGGAGCTGGGGGTGGGGGATTCTGCTGCCACTCTGCACTGGGAACAGTGACAGAGGGAGGGAAGTGCTGATCGGGGCTGCCAATTGGGATTGGCCTGCCAGGGAGGCTATGGGGAGGCGGGTATATTGGGCTACTTGTGGGGAGCAAGGGGGGTGGAGATTGACACAGGGAAGAGGGGGATGGAGAAAGGGCAGCAATTGGGAAGTGAGGGGATTAGAGGGGCAGTGTTGCAGGGTCCTGGGGCTAGCCAGCATCAAACTGGCTAGCGATTGGGACGCTGGCAGTGCAGAGCTACAGCACATGTGTCGAGCTCTTCACTGAAAGACTGGCACATGCACAGTGGCTCACTCAAGTCTATAGTGCCAGCATTCCAGGTGGGAATAGGTCACCCATTCTTACTTTCAGCATGATTCATGCTTGGGCTTTCTTTGATGCATAGAGTGTGGGAGATTTATTTTGAAATTCCCACTTAAGAAACCAGCGGGATTTACTCCAGTTTATATATGAATTCGACACTTAGAATTTGTTTGGGAGAATCCCACTCATTATTCCTGTTATTGTCAGGGGATGGCAGGTTAACTGAAATTTACTAGTTGGTGATGAAAAGTTTATATTGTATTTGTGAGTAATCTGTATAAAAGGCTTGTCAAAAATTGTCACACTGATGCCAAACCCACCATGAAGTATATAAACTTTCACAAACGCGGCCAAAATGCTATAATAGATCCATCTGAAAAGATAGTACAGGCACTGAAATGAATCCAAAGTGTTTGTGCAGACACTTCATTGCTTGGAACAGTCATTTTGAGTTTCAGTAGAAACATGTCATTTTTTTAAAGGAAGTACATCAGTGGTGGGGAAAAATATTGCAATCTCTGATTAATCATATTCAGGGATTTTTATATTATTAACATGATGGCAACAAATATTTGGAAGATGATTGGCAAATTGCATCAGAACATATGAGTACTTTCACAGAACTGTTTAAAGTTTTATAGTTTATTTACTAGTGTCACAAATAGGCTTACACTGACATGACAATGAAGTATTATGAAAATCCCCAAGTTGCCACACTCTGCTGCCTGTTTAGGTATACTGAGGAAGAATTTAGCATGGCCAATTCACGTAACCAGTACGTCTTTGGACATGGGAGGAAACTGGAGCACCCAGAGAAAACCCATGCAGACATGGGGAGAATGATCAAACTCCACATAGACAGTGATCCAAGCTTGGAATGAACCCGAGTCCCTGACGCTTTGAGGCAGCAGTGCTAACCATTGTGCCACCTTGCTACATGTATTGTGCACTGATACATAATAATGTGACAAAATTCAAATTTACTAAACTAAACAGGCAAGCGTTTTATTTGATTTTTGAAAAACCTCATTATCATAGCAGTGTTCTCCCACCCAAAAGAGGAACACCAAATATGGGACATTTAAACAGGAATTTGAATGCAATGAAGGCGGGAGATAAGGAGGAAAAGCCTGAGAAAGAACAGTGCTAGATTTTCCATTTTTTCAAAGAAATTCTGTGACATGGTGACAGTGGTTTGCACTGCTGACTCACAGCACCAAAGACCCGGGTTCAATTCCGGCCTACAGTGACTCTGTGTGGAGTTTGCACATTGTCTTTGTTCTTTGTTCTATTCTCCACGTGCTTGCGTGAATTTCCTCCAGGTGCCCCTTAGTGTCAAAAGATGTATAGGTTAGATGGGTTGGCCGTGGTAAATGTGTGGGGTGATCAGAATAGGGTGGAAGAGAGGGCCTGGGTAAGATACTCTGTCGGAGAATCAGTGCAGACTTGATGGGCCAAATTGCATCTTGTGCAGATTCTATGAAATTCCCTTAAACTGACTTCAAAATTTGTTGAGAAAATATTGGATTTATGGTTTGTGACATTCAGAGCACCATGCCAAAAAAAATATAAAATTAACTGAATTGAATCATATTCCATTGTAATCATCTGGATGGAAAAACAGGATGAAATTCTGCTTCAAAAAGCAAATAAAGAGGAACAGTCGGGAATTCAGTTTCACTTCTGGCTGATCTTGATGACAGTTGTTAGGACGCGAGCCATTGTATTGTCAGGATTTTGCTAGTCATGTACCTTGCCAGAGCTTTGTTACACATATGCACCTTTTTTACAGGGTTACTGGTTACACTCTGATTGTTGCATTGTTTCCTATCAGAACGATTGAGTGGCATTTTCTGCTCCCTGATCACCACGGCAAGTGTTTTGCAGGGGCAGAGGTGACCCGCCATTAGCCAGCATGGGAATCTTCCAGCCCTGCCACTGTCAATAAGGTTTCATGTTACTTGCATCCTCCACTGCCAGGGAGCCCGTGATGGGAGGGTCACCAGCAGTAAGACTGGAAGATCCCATCAGCAGGAATGCTCAGAACTTCCTGCCAATGGAAACAGCCAGAAAATCCCGCCTTCTATTTCAACTGCCTTCATTGCATTCAAATTCTTTTTTAAATGTCCCATACTTGGTGTCTCTCTTTTGGGATGGGAGAACATACCTACCCATGTCCAGGCGGAGGGCAGCCAACTAAATGTGCTAAAAGCATATTAAAGTCAATTGTCAAAGGCTACTAGTATTTTCCAGTTTAAAACTTGGAGAGTGGGGGCCCCATCTTGGGCCCTCTCTATTACTGGGTTGAAACGGCAGCCTGGTGCTTCTTCAGTGCTGGGGGCACTTCAATAACTTAATTCTAATCTTGCTGTCATTACATTCCTAATACAGTACTACTATTGCAGAATTGCTGGGGTGAGGGGTGGTGTTGTGGCCAGTGGGTAGTGTCCCTGCCTTTGCTCCAGAAGGTCTGTGTTCAAATCCCACCTCCAGACTTGATGGTCAATGGAGGTGCGTTCATAACGCAGTCAAATAGATTGAATATGTCAAACACAACAATGGTTGGCAAAAAAGCTGGAGAGATGTCTGGTCAGCCATGCTCAATGTGGAGTGATGGCCTTGAAGATATTATTCCCTGGCAAAAAGACTAGCGACCTGTTCCGGGAATTATTAGCTACTGAAACAAACAAAAATCTGCCTTGGTGTACCACTAGGTGTGGGAAGAAAATTTAAATTGTAGAATTGGGAATAGTCTGAATTTCATGCAGATGTGTGAAGTATTCTTTGCAGTCCCAGCACAAGTCAGTTAAAGGCTAATGAGTCACTCACCTGTTAACAAGTGGAACACTCAAGGCCCAGCCAGCAGCAAAATCTGGATATTTAAAAACCACCGGGTCTTCGGCAAAAGCATAATGGTGAATAATAGTAGATTGTTCATCATACAGTGCCCTCCCTAAAAACCACTCCTGCAACAAATATATTAAATATGACTTAAAATAAAAGAAGCATATTGTTCCAATGAATGTTTTCAATATGAAAGTGACCCCCTGAATAAAACACTTGGCTGAACAATGCATTATTGGTCATTATTACTATTTTATAAATTGCAAGGATTAATTAGAAATGATATTACTATATTTGGTAACTTTATGCTCATTCTATCAAACAGTTTTGAGGTGAAAAGATTTGTAAAACAAAACTAAGTCAAACTACGTCAAATCAGCATTGTGGGAAATTGAAATTATAAAAGCGACAATTTGTGAGATTAAATATATAAAAAATAAATTTACACAATTTTCCCAAAACAAATAAGTGAGGCAAGGGAAATGTGTGATAAATGTGGTTTACATGCACTGGCTTCTTACATCAAATACAACTTGTTAAATTTAAACCAGCATTGTGCAAAACTCCCCGAGTGACTCTGATTCACTAGAATACCTTTGTTTTGTCATATCTACCAATAACCTCCAACAGCTTTGGAACTTGTATCCTTGTTTGTTCTTCACAAAAGAAAATCCATGATTTCTTGCCGTAAGTAGTTGATAGGCTAACAAGAAATAAGAGTAGCATTAACGTCAGATTGATTCCCTGCTGTTGAAACTAAATTACAGATATCATAGCATCTTACAGTGCAGAAGGAGGCCATTTGCCCAGCGAGTCTGCACCGACTATAATCCCACCTGGTAACTATCCCCGTAACTCACATATTAATCCTGTGACACATCTGACACTAAGGTGCTGTGAGGCAGCAATGCTAACTACTGTGCCAATGTGCCGCTTATATCATTGGACTTGTATCTCATTAAATTCCAATGCTTTCTGATTCAGCTATATCCTGATCAACAAATTCATTCAGTTAATAAAGCCAAATTTTTTATTCTCCAAAATTACCTGGCCACCTAAATATTCACTAGAAGACAGATTGGCTCATTTGTTTCTGCAGTCATAGTGTTCAATTAGTTTTAAACTATTTATTGTGCCTAGAGTTGCCCACAGACTTTTATGCTGTAATCAGTGAGCCCAAACATCACGCCGCCCTCTGGAGAAAATCTATGTGAAACAGGGTTGTAGATGTTATAGATGCCTAGCTAAGGAAAACACTCTCTCAGCATCTACTCTATAAAGCGCCTTCAGAATTCTATATGCTTTAATGACATCTATTCTCCACGTGCTTGCGTGAATTTCCTCCAGGTGCCCCTTAGTGTCAAAAGATGTATAGGTTAGATGGGTTGGCCATGGTAAATGTGTGGAGTGATCAGAATAGGGTGGAAGAGAGGGCCTGGGTAAGATACTCTGTCGGAGAATGTTCTATGTTCTATCACCTCATTGCTCTAACATCCAGGGAATGTAGACCCCAAATCTACTCAATTTCTCCTCATAGGACAACTCCCTCATCCCATTACCCAATCAAGTGAATCTTTGTTGCAAGTATGTTTTTTCTTCGGTAAGGAGTGCAAAACTGCACAACTCCAAGTGTGGTCTCACCAATGCCCTGCACAGTTGTACTGAGACTTCCTTATTTTTATCCTCCACTCCCTTTATGACAAAAGCTAATTTGGAATAACGTTGAGTCAAATGACCGGCAAACCCTTTAATAATAGGGATGGGTCCTGATTCCAGGATTCCTAACCCCATTTCTGGACTCTTTGATTTTCAGGAACGTCTCTAAAAGATGAGGGCTGATTTGTCATGACATGCCATAACTTGATATAAGTGACATGAGGGACGAAGGGAGTTGGATAGGGACATGACATGGATTTGGCATGGGTATTGTATTGGTAGTATATGGGGGGGGGGGGGGGGGGGGGGGGGCAGATCTTTGTGTTTTTATTTTAACTTGGACCCAATCCCACGATACCTAAGTGGACCCTTTAAACATCCTGCCTCAATACTGGGCAGTCCCTTTAAGCTGCCTTCTACCTCTTTTCAGAGTTGGGAGGCTCAATTCCAACCGTATTGTCACTCATCCTCTGACACGCCAACTGGCCTCTTTCTATGCTGTAAACATTCTTTGATTCTATGACACCTTCCATCACTTTCTCTTCAGGCAGATAGGTGGGCCAAGCCAAGAATGTCTTTCACTCCCCTGTTACCCTCGGTAACTTTCCTCACAAATTGTCCACTGTACTTGCATGATTTATGCACGTGGACACCCAGGCACCCTGAATGCAAACATTTCCCAGTCTCTTACCATCCAACAAATATTCAGTTTCTTTATTCTTAAACTTAATGTGGATAACTTCACAATTCGCCATATTGTATTCCATTTTCCATGTTTCGCTCTCTCTCACACCACAGCACAGTGGCGAGAAGCATGGTGGCACAGTGGTTAGCACTGCTGCCTCAAGTACCAGCGACCCAGGTTCAATTCCGGCCTTTGATCACTGTCTGTGTGGAGTTTTCATGTTCTCACCATGTCTGCATGGGTTTTCTCCGAATATTCCAGTTTCCTCCCACACTCCAAAAATGTGCAGGTTAGGTTGATTGGCCGTGCTAAATTGACCCTAGTGTCAGAGGGATTAATAAGGTAAATATATGGGGTTACGGGAAAAGGGCCTGGGTGGGATCTGATCAGTGCAATTCAATGGGCTGAATTGCTTCCCTCTGCACTGTAGGAATTCTATGATATAATTCCATGATATCCCGTTGTAACCTCCTTGCATCCTCCTCACTACTTTTTCAACCGAATTTTGAACTGTCAGCAAACTTGGGTACATTAAGGGGTTCCCTGGCCTAATTCATGAGTATAGATTGTAAACAGCTGTGATAAGAACTGATCCTTACGGTACCCCACCAGTTACAGCCCAGCAACCCAGAAACATCTCACTTACTTGTTCATCAATCCCTTTATCAATCTGCAAAATTATCTAATCAGACAATAATTAAATCTGAAGTCACCTTAAGTTTTCTGTAATTAAGACAACTGGATCTTTCACCCTGAAAAGGATAGGTCATCTTAAACCACAACAATGTATCATGGTAATACACAATAGTTAATTTTGTAGTCTAGCTTTTAAACAAAACACATATAACCACCAGAGATCTCTGGATAATATCGAACAGCGTATCCGTACGCATTTCCTGCTCTTCACAATTCTAGTTGATCGACTCTAATTTTGTCCTCGTAAAAGGCAAATCTAAGACCATAAGATGCAAGAGCAGTATTAGGCCATTCGGCCCACTGAGTCAAATCATAGAATCTCTACAGTGCAGAAAAGGCCATTCAGCCCATTGAGTCTGCATCGACTATAATCTCACCAAGACTAGTTACCCTATTAATCCCCTGACACTAGGGTCAATTTAGCATGGCTAATTCCCCCCACCTGCACAATTTTGGAGCATGGGAGGAAACCAGAACACCTAGAGTGAGATGAGGGGGGAATATACAAACTTTGCACAGACAGTGACCAAGCTGGGAATCCCTGGCACTGTAAGGAAGCAGTGCTAACTACTGTGCCATTGTGCTGACAAGTCTGTTCCACCATTCAATCATTGCTGATATGGTTTTCATTCCATTCTCCTGTAACCCTTGATCCCTTAATCATCAAGAACCTATCGATTTCTGTCTTAATGAACTGGCCTCCACAGCTCTCTGTGGCAATGAGTTCCATAGATTCACCACCCTCTGGCTGAAGAAATTTTTTCCTCATCTCAGCTTTAAAGGAGCTTCCCTTCACTCTGAGGTTGTGCCCTCAAGTTCTGGTCTCTTCCACTAATGGGAAACATCTCCACATCCACTCTATCTAGGTCTCTCAGTATTCTGTAAGTTTCAATTAGATTCCCCATCATCCTTCCAAACTCCATCAAGTACAGACCCAGACTCCTCAACTGCTCCTCATACGAAAAACTCTTCATTCTTGGGGTTATTCTTTTGAACCTCTTCTGGACCCTTTCCAAGGCCAGCACATCCTTCCTTAGATATGGGGTCCAAAATTGCTCACAATACTCAAATGGGGTCTGATCAGAGCCTTATATAGCCTCAGAGGTATATTCCTGCTCTTATATTCTAGCCCTCTAGAAATTAAACTAACATTGAATTTGACTTCCTAACTGTCAGCTGAACTTGTATATTAACCTTTAGAGAGTCCTGAACCAGGACTCCCAAATCCCTTTGTGCTTCAGATTTCCGAAGCCTTTCCCCATTTAATAAATCATCTATGCCTCTATTCTTCCCACCAAAGTGCATTATCTTACACTTCCCTGTTTTGTATTCTACCGGCCACTTCTTTGCCCATTCTCCTAACCTATCCAAGTCATTCTGCAGCCTCTCTACTTTCTCATCACTACCTGTCCCTCTACATATCTTTGTATCATCGCAAATTTAGCAACCACGTCCTCAACTCCATCTTCATGATCATTAATGTATATAGTGAAAAGTTGTGGTGCTAACACTGACCCTAATGGAACACCACCACCGGTTGCCATCCTGGAAAGAACCCCCTTATCCTTACTCTCTGTCTTCTGTTTGTCAGCCAATCTTTGATCCATGCCTGTTCCTTGCCTTAACACATTGGCTCTGAGCTTATAATGCAGCCTCCTGTAACACACCTTGTCAAAGGCTTTCCACTGATTCTCCTTTGTCTAATTTCTTCATTACCTCCTCAAAGAATTTGAACAGGTTTGTTAGCCATGCTCTCCCTTTTTGATGAAGCTGTACTGACTCAGTCCTATTGTATCATGCATTTCCAAGTACTCCATAATTTCATCCTTAATAATGGATTCCAAGATCTTATCCACCACTGAGGTCAGGCTAACTGCCTATAATTTCCCGTCTTCTCAAATAGGGAAATCAAGCAGAATCAGGTAGGTGGTGGGAGGAGGCAGTAATGCTTCATTGGCTGTTTGTCTCTGACAGGCAGGCACCAATGTTGCTGACGTTCTCATTGCTGGCAGCAGCAACTCTCCCAACCCTTCTGCCACCATTTTACAACACCACCCACTTCGCTGCCCATCTCCAGAGGGCTGTTAAAATACAAATTCCTCAGTTCAAACAATCTTCCTGAAAGTCTGCACATTCCAACACTCATTCCATTCACTTTCCACATTCAGGGGAAAAAATAAGTCATTAAATTTATGAAAGGGATAATTAAATGTTGAAATCGTCAATTGTCATGTCAATCCTAATTACTTTTCCCTTTATCATTGATTTTATAATCTGTTAAAGCAAGAAAAATGACTTTATGACTAGCTTCTAAGCCATCAGTAAATCATTCCATCCACTTCTGGATTACTACTTAAAATAATTTGGAAAATAATTGGCCCGGTGTCAACAATTAATGTATTCAGTGATTTCCATCAGACTTTCATTCTCTCATCTTCTTCCATCCAACTGGGAAATGCGGCCAGAAATGTAGGATCCAGGAGAAGTGTTACATTATTTTTTTATCTTCCTGTCTCTATCATAAGTTGCCACCACCTCCAGAATTACACTTAATTATTAAAAAGTGAAAAGCATCCTCTGCGGAGAATGACGTTGTAATTAAACAATGACAATGTTGCCCCAAGTGCCTTGCCTGTAAAAAGCCAGCTTGTGCTTGGCCACCAGCAGATAGTGCTTTTCAATGATCTTGGCAGTGACTGAGAAAAACAGCCAGGAACCTTGGTAGGTCGCTCAGTGATGTATTGCAGAAACAAACGTACATGCCTCAGCATTGAGCCAAAGTGGCAGCACATAAAAGTGAGAGGCAAGGTGGCACCTTTTCCTTAATTCTGTGCTGGGCTGTGGCATTGCCCAAACCTAATTACCATCGAACAGAATGGCTTTTCAACCAATTTTATTTACTTATTCACAATCAGGCTTTCATACACACTGCAATGAAGTATTGTGAAAAGCTCCTTTCAGAGGGCAGTTAAAAGTCAACCACTTTACCGTGAGTCCAGATCACATGTACCCAGGTAGGAATGGCTATTTCCTTCCCTAAAGGACTTTATTGAACCAGATGTGCTTTTGAGACAAATAATGATGGTTTCATGGTCAGAATTTGGCCCACCGAGTCTGCATCAACCACAATCCCACCCAGGTCCTATTCCCTTAACCTCACATATTTACCCTGCTGATCCCCTGACACTAGGGACAAGTTAGCACGGCTAATGCACCTAATCTGTACATCTTTGGACTGTGGAAGGAAATTGGAGCACTCAGAGGAAACCCCCACAGACACAGGGAGAATGTGCAAATTCCACACAGCCAGTGACCTGATGTCAGAAATCAAACCGGCTCCTTGATGCTGTGTGGCAGCAGAGCTAACCACTGTGCCAGCAACTTCAAGCAAAAGCGCTGATTGACGATCCATCTCGGCCTCCTTTGGTGGTGCCCAGCGTCATAGATGCCATTCTTCAACCAATTTGATTTACTTCATGTGATATCAAAAAACAATTGAAGGTACTGGATGCTGCAAATGCTATGGTCCTTGATAGGATTCTGGCAGTATACTGAAGACTTGTGTTCCAGAATTATCTGGGTCTCTAACCAAACTGTTCCAACTCAACAATGATCTATCCTGCAATGTGAAAGATTGCCCAGTTATATCCAGTCCACAAAAGTTGGCCCAATTACCATCCCAATTTACTCTTGATCATCAACAAACTGATGGAAGGTGCCATAGAACCAAAGAATGTTTATCACACAGAAAAATACCAGTTGGTGTGTCTGAGCCAGTCAAAATACAAGCCACCCAGCCCTCTGCCACTTCCTGGCATTTGGTCTGTAGCCCTGTAGCTATTGGCACTTGAGGTACAAATCCAGACAGCTTTCTACTTCTGCTATCCTTTCAGACAGTCAATTCCAGACCCCTATGGGTGAAAAAGGTTTTCTTCTCTTCCACGCTAAACCTGCTATCACTTTAAATCTAGTCCCCAATTCATTGCTTTCTCCGTTAAATATGCCCTTCTCATCCACTCTAACCCTGGACCCTCATAATTGTCACATAGTCATACACCGAAACCTTGCTGCTGTTCATGGCAGTGGGATTATTTGGTTTTGCCAATGATGCACCCTCGCTGCGATTTCCCAGTGGCGAGGGGTATGCTCAATGGGAAACCCCATAGGACAACAGAGGGACTGTAAGATCCCAGTGCCAGTGAGCGGCATGCAGTCTCCGCAGCCAAGAAACACATGATGGAGAGGGAGAAAAATCCCACCCATAGAGTTTTACAGCACAGAAAGAGGCCCTTTGGCTACTCAACCCCTCCCCTCCCACACTCACTCACTCCGTTCCCATATTCACATCCTCCCCTTCCACACTCACCCACTCCGCTCCCACACTCAACCCCTCCACTCCCTCATTCACTCCTCCGTTCCTACACTCATCCCTCCGCTCACACACTCATCCCCTCTGCTCACACACTCATGTCCTTCGCTAACACACTCATGCTCTCTGCTCACACAATCACCGCCTCTGTTCACACACTCACCCCACTCCCCTCCCACACTCTCATGTCCTCCGCTCACACGCTCACGCCCTCCACTTACACAATCACCCCCTCCACTCACATACTCATGCCCTCCTCTCACACAATCACCCCCTCCACTCACATACTCACACCCTCCACTCACATACTCACACCCTCCACTCACATACTCACACCCTCCACTCACACCCTCCACTCACACACTCACACCCTCCACTCACACACTCACACCCTCCACTCACACCCTCCACTCACACACTCACACCTTTCGCTCACACACTCACCCCCTCCGCTCACATCTTTCCCCCCTTTGCTCACACACTCACTTCCTCCACTCCCAGACTCACCCCCTCCACTCCCATAGTCACCCTCTCCGCTAACACCCTCCCTCACCTCCGCTCCCAATTTGAGTTTAAGGATAAGGGGTAAATCTTTTAGAACGGAGGTGAGGAGGAATTTCTTCACCCAGAGGGTGGTGAATGGGTGGAATTCACTATCACAGAAAGTAATTGAGCCAAAAACATTGTGTGATTTTGAAAAGTAATTAGTTATAGCTCTTGGGGCTAAAAAGATCAAGGGGTATTTGAGGGAGGGAAGGTAGGATCAGGATATTGAATTTGATGATCAGCCATCATCATAACGAATGGGAGAGTAGGCTGGAAAGGCCAAACAACCTTCTTCAGTTTTTTGAGTTTCTATGTATGTTTCTACCTGGAGAGCCATATTACAGAACAATATTGACCGCCCTATCAGGACCAAATTTGTTTTTAATCACAATAAAGCTAAACTTCCAAATGAATCTACAATTGTATTGAGTCCTCCCCATTAAAAAGCCATTAAAATACAATAACAAGATTGCTTTTTCCACCATTGGTCATAGTATATTTTATACAAACAGATCCTGTAGGTAACATTGGCCTCCCTGTGGAACACTGAGTTACTGGTTTAGTTAGCTTCTACTGAAGATTTCATATAGCCAGCTGTCTGCTCAATTCCCAAGTAGTCAGATAGAAATATAAACAGAACAGAAGGTTTCTGTGTGTTTTACAAAACTTATTTGACTTTATTGTTACTGTGCTGCACACAGCTCACTGCAGATAGTCAAGAATTCTCAATAAGAAGAATTTCTGCCCACAGCACATGATATAAAAGTATGAGGAAAAGAAAACAGCATTAGGACAAAGGGTGGACTACACCTTTGTGTAAATGAGAATTCTATACCCAGATGTGAATGGAACAAGGAAGAAAGCAAGTGAATTAGAAAAGCAATTTCACTGTATGAAAGCTGGTTACAAACTGTGAATGACAGGGAAATATTCCACATTATAAGGTTTTTAGAATGGATCGGGAAATTGGAAAAGGGATAGTGGCATTGAAACAGACACACCACTGAAAGAGGTCAAAGTCACAAACTTCTCCTCTGACTGTGACTATGGTGACCACCACCAATTGGGCTACCCATTGAATTAAAACTAATCCTGCAGTGGGCATTTGCCATCGGCGGGACTGGAAAATTCCACCAGCAAGAATGACTAGGAAATTGATAAAGATGTAAATGTATGCAGTAAACTGCTGCTGGAAGCTTTCAGAGTAGACAGATTATGATATCAATCCACTTAATATGCATTCTCTTAACTTTGTACAGCCTCATGGTTTACAAATTTTGAGCTTACCATTTAATTGCTACCTAAGTTTGGCTAGCTCTTGTTTTAATGAATAGGTGTTTGGTGCCTCCTATAATTGTTCAATATTGTTCACATCTAAAGGCAGAGATGTCACAGCTTCTGAGAAGTTATACTGTTTCCAAGGCTGGTGCTGATAAGTTAGGGATATTTTATCAAAACCAGCTTTATTCATAACACAGTTTAAATATAACACAAATTAAAATAGCTTAAATTTTAGCAGTTGAAAAATAACTTTTATAAAATAAAAGAAACAACTCTAACTTCTAACTTATCACTATTTCAATTCCAAATAAGCAACATCTCTCTTTGACAGAAATGTCATTTTAAATACAGTTAGCAACCCAGGCATACTAGATATAGCAAAAAGCGGAAAATGCTGGAAAATCTTGGCAGGTCTGATAGTGTCTATGGGGAGAGAATAGAACCAACATTTTGAATTTAGATGACCCTTCAATAGAGCTATAAATTGGTTAACAACTTTGAAGCTTTCAGAGAGGTTCTGCCTTTCAGACAGAACCATCAAAGTTTCTCTTGTCGACTTCTGTCTTTAAACAACCCCAGTCAGAAACTGAACAGAAAACTGTTTCTCTTTCTGCTACATACATAGCTCATTCCATTAATTACATTATCACATGACTCTTTATATCTAAATCCAAAAATCCCTGGTGGGAACCTTTTCATCGATAAACAAAAATCCATTAGCTCTCTGCTAAGTAAACACTACATGGTTAAAATAGATAACTATCCTGTTTTCCCAACATCTGATTTGTATTCCTACCAGACATATCAACTGCCTATAGAAAAAAACTGAATTTTAAAATAGTCTCCTTCAACACAAAATATATCAATAACACAGTTTCAGCACCATGCTTACACCAACTGTAGCTTGAAAATCAGAAGAGTGTATGTGATGAGGGATAGATTATTCTCTATAGTTTCAATCCCAACAATGATCAGTACAATCTTCTCTACTGGGCTCAGGCCATGCAGATGAACTCAGTCCTCTTCGATAACTCCTATTGCATTCAGTTCAGAATCGCTTTGTCCTAGAGACTCAGTGTTTCAGCTTAACAAACCACTCACTTGAAGATCAATCAGGGATGGGCAACAAATGCTGGCCTTACTAGTGACACTCACTTCCCATTACAGAACGGAAACAAACCTTCAAAAATATCTATTCCCACAGCTTTCTGTGTAGATGTTTCAGGGGGTCTCCTTTGATACAGGACATTTCCCCACTTTTCACTTGTTTGCCAAAGCCTTCTGAGCAGTGTGTAAAAATCCTGGGCTCCCATGTTGTGCTGTTATTCAAAGCCGCACAGGTCACATTCATTCCCTATTTAAATGCTGATTCAACCTCAATGCGGATTTGCTTTAAGGAATGTAAGCAAGTCTTAATTGATGCTGGACTCCTGCCTCGGTATCAAATCAATGAATAGAACATAAGAACATAAGGAGCAGGAGTAGGCCATCTAGCTCTTCGAACCTGCCTCGCCATTCAATAAGATCTGATAGTGGGTTCAGTTCCACTTACCCGCCTGCTCCCCATAACCCCTAATTCACTTTTTTGTCAAAAATCTATCTACCTGTTACTTAAACACATTTAACAAGATAGCCTCCACTGTTTCAATGGGCAGAGAATTCCAAAGACTCACTAACCTTTGGGAGAAGAAGTTCCTCCTTAACTCTGTTTTAAATTGACTCCCCCTTATTTTGAGCTGTGCCTTCTAGTTCTTGTTACCTTTCTAAGTAGAAACAATGTCTCGGCCTCTACCCTGTCTAGCCCCTTCATTATCTTATATGTCTCTATAGATTTCCCCTCAGCCTTCTAAACTCCAATGAGTACAAGCCCAGTCTACTCAATTTATCCTCATAAGCTAACCCCCTCATCTCCAGAATCAACCTGGTGAACCTTCTCTGAACTCCCACCAAAACCAATATATTTTTTCGCAAATAAGGGGACCAAAATTGCTCCAGTTGTGGCCTCACCAATATCTTATACATTTGCGGCAAGACTTCCCTGCTTTGGAGGAGGGGACAGAGTATAGGTTAATAAAATTTGCGGATGACACAAAGATGAGTGGGAAAACAAATTGCATGGAAGACACGGAAAATCTGCAGAGAGATTTGGATAGTCTAAGTGAGTGGGTGAAGATCTGGCAGATGGAGTATAACGTTGGCAAGTGTGAAGTTATCCACTTTGGAAGGAATAATACTAAAATGGACTATTATTTAAATGGTGAAAAATTACAACATGCTACTGTGCAGAGGGATCTGGGGGTCCTTGTGCATGAATCGCAAAAACTCAGTTTGCAGATGCAGCAGGTGATCAAGAAGGCAAATAGAATGTTGGCCTTTATTGCGAGAGGGATGTATATGGTAAACAGTTGAGGCCCCAGCACCAATCCCTGCAGCACGTTATTAGTCACCAACTGCCAACCGGAAAAACACCCGTTTATTCCAACTCTCTGCTTTCTGTTAGACAGCCAATCCTCAATCCACATTAACACTTTACCCTCAATTCCGTGTACCTTAACCTTCTGCAGCAACCTTTTGTGAGGCACCTTATCGAACGCCTTCTGGAAATCTAAAAACACCATATTCACCAGTTCCCCTCTGTCAGCCACACTCATTACATCTTCATAAAAATCCAGTAAATTTGTCAAACGTGACTTTCCCTTCATGAATCCGTGCTGCATTTGCTTGATTGAACTATTCTTTTCCAGGTGTCTTGCTATTTCTTATGATGGATTCCAGCATTTTCCCAACTATGGACATTAAGCTAACCAGCCTGTAGTTACTCACCTTTTGTCTACCTCCTTTTTTAAACAGTGGCGTTACATTAGTAGTTTTCCAATCAGCTGGCACCTCTCCAGAGTCCAGCGAATTTTGATAAATTACAACTAACGCATCTGCTATTACTTCTGCTGTTTCTTTTAGTACTCTGGTATGCATTCCATCCAGACCCGGGGACTTGTCTACCTTTAGTTCCATTAGCCTACCAAGCACTACCTCTTTAGTAATAGCAATTGTTTTAAGATCTTCACCCCCTACAGTCCCACGACCATCAATTATTGATGGTCTACCATGAAGACCGACACAAAAAATCTGTTTAAGCCTTCGACCATTTCTTCATTTCCCGTTACTAAGTCCTCCTTCTAATCTTCTAAGGGTCCAACATTTACTTTAGCCACTCTTTTCCATTTTATATATTTGTAAAAACTTTTACTATCATTTTTTATATGTTGTACTAGTTTAGTTTCGTAATCTATCTTTCCTTCCTTTATCGCTTTCTAAATAGTTTTTGTTGTTTTTTAACGCTTTCCCAATCTTCTGATTCCTCACTAATTTTGGCCACTCTGTACGCATTGGTTTTTATTTTGCTACTCTCTTTTATTTCCTTAATTATCTGCGGGTGGTTATCCATTTTCTTACATTCTTTCATTTTCAATGGAATATATTTTGGCTGAGTACCAAGAAAAATCTCCTTAAAAATCCTCCACTGTTCCTCAGCTGTCCTACCAACTAATCTGCACTCCCAATCTACATTAGCCAATTCCACCCTCATCCTATTGTACTCCCCTTTGTTCAAGCAGGGGACTCTGGTTTAGGACCCTACTTTCTCACCCTCTATCTGTATTCAAAATTCAACCATTTTGTGATCACTCATTCCAAGAGGATCCCTCACAAGGTCATTAATTTTACCTGTCTCATTACCAGGACCAGATCCAAGATAACTTGCTGCCTCGTTGGTTCTGTAATATACTGTACGAGAAAACTATCTCGACAGCATTCTAAGAACTCTTCCTCAACTCCACCGCGTCCGACTTGTGTCGACCAATCAATATGTAGATTAAAATCCCCCAAGATTATTGCTGTTCCGTTTTTGCACGCATCAATTATTTGTTTGTTTATAGCCAGCCCCATCTTGAAGTTACTATTTGGGGGCCTGTAGACCACACCCACCAGTGACTTTTTCCCCTTTATTATTCCTTATCTCCACCCACATTGATTCCACATTTTGCTCCTTAGAGCCTATATCATCTCTTACTACCGCCCTGATGTTATCCTTAATTATCAGAACAATCCCGCCTCCTTTTCCTTCCTGTCTATCCTTCCGAAATGTCTGATACACATCCTGGGCTGTTTACAGTGCCTGGAACAGTATCAGCTAAAACTGGAGGCAGTGCAAAATTGTCTCATTGCACTCAAAGGGAATGAGTCAAATATGTGGCTGTTTACAGGGCTATCAATTTTAGTTTTCTATCTCCTCTGCCCCTTCCACTGGCTCTGTGTTATCAGCATATTCTCCCAACATTCAAACCTGGATGAGCTGCAATTTGAACAAATGAAACACTGCGGCCACAGAGATCATTATTTTCAGACCCTACCACACACTCTGTTCTTTCTTTTCTTGGCTCAGTAACATTGTTTATCAGGAACACCTTCTGATGTTTTCTCTTAAGATAAACATACTTTATAAACGCAGCTTGTCGTTGCTTATCATTTCAAATAGGTCACAGAAAGCCACTCAAAACTGTTTATAGTATTTTTCGTGCAGTAAAAAGACATCTGCAATTAAATATGTTCAGCTGGCAGAGACACAGATACCAAGGATGAAATGCATGGCTCAGAAACTACACAAACAAGTTCAAAAAGCACAACCACAACCCTGGAAAGCTGGCATGCAGTGCACAGAAAGGATAAAAACACTCAGGTCAAAACTGGAAATTGGTTGACAGAAGTGTCTCATTGAGAAAGCAGGCAGAAAAAAATCAGGCAACAAGTAGAAATAAGGGAAGGATGGAAGGAAGAGGAAAGATAACAAAGAAGACAATTGAACTGACCCAGCCTGGGCTGCTTCATTATCTCAGCAGTTGCAACTGGAACTAAATATTTTTTAATTATCATCTAACAGCCTGACACCTTAACTCCTGGTGGATGGGGAAGAGATTGAATGTCTGCTCCAGTTCTCTCTTCAATAAATTACATTCCCTCTTAAAGGTACACTTACAAAGAAATTTCAATAACAAACATTTAGGAATTATTTTATGACCAGAAGCTCGGTCTTGGAAATTGGATCGAATTCAAAAATAGGAGTCGGGATGCAGGCCGCATAGTCACAGTAAAAGTGGGAAGTCTGTGCTGATGTTTATTAGTATGAAACGGGGGTGTTGTCTGCTGCTGTGAGATTGGACATTAAATAGCATTTTCCATTTTCCAATTCAGCCCACTTACTTCTGCAATATTACAGGGAAAATGAAGGCAATAATACTACAGACAATCAAGATTGTAGAGGCCAAGTGCATCTACATGTCCTGAGTGCAGTAAAGAAGATTGTGCTAATCGTCATTGGGATTGAAACTATAGAGAATCATCTACCTTCCACATCTCACCTCTCCTTCATCCTATGCACTCTTCTGAATTTCATCAGGTGGTGATGTCAGCATTGGACTGAGGTGGGCACAATAAGAAATCTCAGAACACCAGGTTAAAGTCAAACAGGTTTATTTCGTTTCGTATTTTGAAGCGCTGCTCCTTCATCAGGTGACTCGCCTGATAAAGGAGCAGCACTCTGAAAACTCGTGACATCAGATAAACCTGCTGGACTTTAACCTGGTGTTCTGAGACTTCTTATTTGTTTATCATTAAGAGTGACATTGCTACAAATAGGAGGTTTATAGGATTGTTGTTTTGGGACTATGCCTTACCAGGGAACTTTCACAGTAACTTCACTGCAGTGTTAATGTAAATCTACTTGTGACACTAATAAATAAACTTAAACTTAATTTAAGGGAAAAAGGTGGGATCATGTAACCTGTTCTTTAAGTCCATCCAATAGTAAACCTGGGTGGATTACTTGTTAACAATCAAATGAAAGCTTAGATTGTTTTATATTGGAAAAGCAGCAAGATATTTATATTTAGAGATAATGGCAGCAACCTGCATGTTAACTGTAGAGACTGAATCACCAGAATCCCAAAAGAGTTGAAAATGCAAGATTGTAAAAAGTTCTGCTTTAAATTTTCTATTTAGTTCCAAGATGGAAGAAAGTGAGGCTCTCTATTATAGCTATTTATCATTTCTACCTAGATACAAGGTCCATGTGATTCATGTGCCATTGGAAGGAGTCAGAGAAAGCCATTGTAAAGATCATGCTTTTCAGAATATCACTGAATATCGGTGTTTTGAGGCTGACTAAATTTACACGAATGCATTCTAATTTGAATCGCAACAAAATAACTTTTTAGAATACGAAGTGTATCATAATGAATGCCTATGAATAACAGTGTAAGAATATGAATGTACCACCTTTAAGGGGTTTTTATCCTTTACTTTAAGGCATATTTAACTAGCAGATTACTGTGGCTCAGGAAAATTTCCAAGCTTAAGAATATGGCACATTATCAGAACAGATAAAAATATTAGAAATGTGAAATTTAGAAGAAAGCAGGAAATAGAGCAAATGCACATTACGGCTGCTAATCTCTGAAAGAGAAGTGACAAACTAAGACTGAAGCAGACCCAGCTTCAGAAACTATCATCCGTATGTCCAGACTAGTGTAATGCATAAATATAACCCCACACTTGTCCGTTTGTCAATAATATTATAGATGTCAATTAACGACTTGAACTGCCTGTAGTTTGCAAAAAAAGGCTGCACGTGTGCTGTATTTCTTACCTGATTTACTTGTTTTGTTGTCAGAGATTGAAAAACTAAACCTGACAGTTTAAGTGCTTACTTACTATGAGTTTTCCACATGGTATTTACTTTATAGTAGGTATTGAACTTCAGCCAGTCAATTTTTCTGACGACTTTCGTCAATGGAGTTGTAACAATGGAAATGCAAACTGAAATGTAGCCAGAAATAAGCCTTCCCACCTAAACACTTATGTCACCTTAAGCATCACTCCAGGATGTGAATCTAGCTAACACATTGCAGCAATTAAGAATGACTCGATTTGTTGGAAGCTTCACCATTTAAATCAGATCAAAGTTGAACATGAAACCATCTTGAAGAACAGAATGTTTTCTTTCTGTTGTCACTAACAACAATCTTTTCTCAGCTAATTGCAAAAACAAATGAAGTAACTATTCATTCCATATATTTTTGTGAGATCATAGCCCTGCACAACATTTCTATCATATGTACAGTAATAGTAGTGACTGCATTTGGATACATTTCTGAAAGTAATAGCAACATGAAAGAAACGTATGAAAAAAAGCTTTGGTTTTATGATCTTCCACAACAATTAAAATATGTAGGAATGAGATCTCAGACTTGTAATAGGCAATTTTCAGTGCCAGAAATATTGCCTAATTATCACTTATCACGTGGTTAAAAGGATATTTAAGCTTGTGCATGGAGAAACAGCAGTTGCAACAAGAATTTAACAACAATAATGGCAATATGGTTTTAAAATGGCATTTCTGGCTGAGAGTTAAGAATGCTAGGATTTCTTGTGGTCAAAGGGCACAAGCAGTCAGATTTAACAGCTTGTCCTTAGCATGGATGAGCTCCTTACAGAGTCAATGTTCCTTATCTGGGTATTGAATTATAAACAATATGCACTTAAGGAGCCTAGGTATGATGAGGTCTGGAGTGACCAACGCAACTATTCTGGCTATATTTGATTGGCCCAATTGAATGATGCAATTGATGTTTCTGATCAATTCATTGGCTGGATGACAGAGAATCTTCTGGAAGCAAGTAGAGACTTGTGGATAAAAGCCTTTGTTTGTCTGTGACAACTTGAAGAGACCAACCATCACAAGGAAACCTGAAGGGTGCTTTAGAGCAGAAGATGATAGATTCTACATTGAGAATATTTCTTGGCCAAGTTTTCCTGAAATCAAGAGTATCTATTTTCAGTTAAATAGTTAAAGTTGATGTTTAGTTAAAGTTCATGCTCAGTTAAAGTGAATGTGCAGTTTAGGAGTTAAATTTCAATTGAAAGTTGATGTTCATTTAGAGTTAATGTTCAGTGAAGAATTAATGAGTTGCAACTGCTTATGTTTAAGTTGATACCAGAAGTGTTAAATAAAGAAATAATTGAATTATTATCTTTGTTTGTCTCATTAAACTGGAATGTTTGAAAAGTGTTTAAATTAAAAGTTGAATAACAAGCTTGAAATGATTTTAGTATAAAATTTGTATGTGCATTTGGTTTGTATTTACTGCAGCAATTTCACACTACGGCAATCCATTAGAATGGTGAGGCAGAAAGCAGGATGTTTTCATGAAGCTAACAGTGTAGTAGTGAATCTTGGAAAACAACATCTGAATTGCTGCGTTTAACTTTCATTTGCCCTCATCTGAATTTGCTGTAATGTTTATACATAATGTTTGTGACATTCCACATATAATTGTTACTGGTATGTGGAAACCAAATGTAATATTTCCAAGTTTGTTGATGACACAAAACTGGATGGGAATGTTGAGATATGAGGAGCACACAAAGAGGCTTCCAGCAGATTTAGACAGGCTAAGTCAGCACAGATGGAGTATAATGTGAAGTTAACTACTTGTTTTGGAAAAACAGAAATGCAGAACATTTTTTAAATGCTGAAAGACTGGAAAGTGCTGATGTCCAAAGATACCTGGGTGCCATTGTTCATTAGCCACTGAAAGCTAACATGCAGACGCAGCAAGCAATTAGGGATAGACATGATATGTTGGCCTTTGTTGCAAGAGGACCTGAATACAAGAGTAAAGATGTCTTTCAGCAATTGTATTCGAGGCTGAGTAAGACCATACCTCGGCTGCATCTGCAGTACTGCCTAGTTTTGGTCTCCTTTCCTAAGGAAGGATATACTTGCCACAGAGCTTTACTGGATTGATACTTGCGATGGCAGGATTGTCTTAGGAGGACAGCTTGACAAAAACGGGCCTGTATTTTCTAGAGTTTAGAAGAATGAGAGGTGATTTCATTGAAATGTACAAAACTCTTCCAGGGTTTGACAGGAAGGAAGGACACTACCTCTGGTTGGAGAAGTCTTGACACAGTAAGAAGTCTGACAACACCAGTTTTAAATCCAACCGATTTATTTAATAGTAAACTCGTAAGCTTTGGGCTCTATGGCCTTTGTCATGAAAGCCATAGAGCCAAAAGCTTACAATTTTACTATCAAATAAATCAGTTGGATTTAAAACTGGTGTTGTCAGACTTCTTACTGTGTTTACCCCAGTCCTACGCCGGCATCTCTATATCATGGAGAAGTCTTGAAACAGAGGATGTCAGTTCAGAATAAGTAGTGGACAGAGATGAGGAGGAATTTCTGCAAATCCTACCTCAGAGGGCTGTAGAGGCTCAGGCAGACAGAACTTGATAGGTTTCTAGCTAGGAAAAATATGAAGGGATGCTAGTGGTAGAGAAGGAAAAGGAAGAAGACTAGGCCATGTTCATTGTTGTTCTTATATTCCTCACATTAGTCTTAAATTTCAATGGCTGAGTTGTCCCGCAGCTGAGATAAGCACAGCATCAGAGGCAGTGAGCACATCCAGGCAGGCTGCGACTGACTTGCCAGTTAGAATGGGCACCTTTTGGGAAGGCAGGATGGTCATAAATGAAAATGGGACTCCCAAGGTTTGATGCAACTCTCATCATACTAGCTGACCCCTAAGATTTCAACTCAAAAAATTATAGAGAAAATTATCTAGGCTCCATGGCAAACCCAACAACTGCACATTAATGTGCATCAACAGTTTGGGCTCGCTTGAAATAATTTGAAAATTCCAAACCTGAACTGACAGGTCCCTAAACAAGCTGCTCCATAAGCTCAGGGGGCCTTTAATTGTTGGGGACTATGTTTCCCGATCCACTGACTATTCCATCGAAAATACAACACTGTTCCAGAAATGTCAGGATGTCAACACAACTTCCGGGATTATGATTCATAGAAACACAGAAACTAGAAGCAGGAGCAGGCCATTTGGCTCTTCGAGCCTGCTCTGCCATTAAACTTGATCATGGCTAATCATCGAATTTAATATCATAATTCCCCCCGCAGCAGGTCCCAACTCCACAGCCCGTTGAAAATCCAGCCCATGATTCCAAAATAAAGATTACTTCAATGCTGCTTTGGGAGACATTCTTTACTTACTCATGAATTAATAACTATTTCACAGCATTTTAATTGTGTAACTTATTTTCAACCTTCTGAATATAAACACCAAATTCTGGAAGTTAAGTGCAAGTAAAAAATATTGACTAAATTATAAATCATTTGATGAATAAAATGCATTCTCTACCACCCTCTTACTTTCTTACATTATAAGAACATATGTGTTATTTTTTTGGTAAACACTGTTCCAATCCTTGTTGAAAACAATTGGGACTATGACCATTGCCTGAAGACGTGCACTGACTAGGAGCTAATGTAGAATCTTCTTGTCATTCAGCTATTTTCTATTAAAGCTGGGTTTGAATCTTTCATCATATATATATTAAGTCAGTCTTACAATAAGTTTTTTTTTACTAAAATCACAAACAAGAGTTCATACATTTCAAAACTGTCCATTCTGACCAGAGGAATAGTTTATATTTTGACAAAACTGGCTCTTATGCTTGTAAAAGGTTCTGATTTTTGGTCTTATAAAGATAGTATCTTTTGTGTATACGTGTTCTGCAATTTTCAGTAAATGCACTGATACAAAAGATTTAAATCCCTTAAAAGATCCCTTGAAATTCAAAATGTGATTAGCTCAACTTCATCTTGGCAACCCACTTCAATTCATTGTTGCTCATAATTGAAAACAGCTAACATTTTTATGATGACATATCAACAGTGAGAGTCTCGGCCAATTTCCCAGTGGGAACTTTAATTAAATTTTAGTTCCCTTTTCAAAACACAAATTACTGTCCATTAAGTGGAACAGTTTGTACTTTCTGCAAGTTGGAGTTCTTGTTTACTTTATCCATTATGCGTGCTTGTTGTGGGTTGCAGGTGAAAGATATACAGATAAAATATCATTCTCCATTTTAAAAATGGATTCCAAGAAATAGATTTAGAATACACTGTAAATCGTTGATTCTTAATTATTTAAATTATATTATTTTTTAAAACAAAATAACTATGTTAGCTCACACTTAAACCCTGACTTCAGCAGAGACCGTTATTGTCCTTATACATACACGTCTCATATCCATAAATAGGAACACTCCGACTTTCCATGGATTTTGTCTACTTTAGATGAGAAACTTACTGTGGTATTATGGGAACGATTGTCCAAGCCCCTTCTTGCTTGCTCAGTTCATGAATAAGCAGTACAGTAGGTGGATTCTATGAAGGGGAAAAAAATGACTATAATTAAAATGAACTTGGAAATCATCTTCATTTTGCGCCCAACATCATAGAATCATAGAAACAGCACAGTACAGAAAGAGGCTATTCGGCCCATCAAGTCTACACTGACCACAATCCCATCCAGGTCCGATCCCTATCCCTACACATTTTACCCACTAATCCCTCTAACCTCTATCTCAGGACACTAAAGGGCAATTTTAGGATGGCCAATCAACCTAACCCGTGTATCTTTGGACTATGGGAGGAAACCGAGTACCCAGAGGAAACCTATGCAGGCACAAGGAGAATGTGCAAACTCCACACAAACAGTGACCTGAGTCAGGAATCGAACGCAAGTCCTTGGAGTTGTGAAGCAGCAGTGCTAACCAGTGTGCTGCCTTGCCACCTATCTATTGAAACATAATGCCATTGCTGGGATAGCCTGAACCATAGAAGTTTCAACATGGCTGACAGCACTGACACACATTCTGCAGCCACTTCTTGATGTCACGGAGACTGCATTGAATTGGCTGAAGACTGTGATGCTGGGGACCTCAGGAGGGGGCCAAGGTGAATTATCCACTTGGCACTTTTTCTGTCTGAAGATGCTGGTAAATGTCTCAGCCTTGTTTCTTGCATTGGTATGCCGGGGTCTCCCATTATTGGGCAGAGGAAAATCGGTGGAAACTCCTGTCCTAGTGAAGTGTTTAATTGTCTCTATCATGTGGCAGGAGTGCAGAGCTTAGGTCTGACCTGTTGGTCACAGCCTTGTTTCGCTTTCCAAAAATATATAAATGGTAAACATTAATAAAGCTACACCTCACATGAGATCCTGGCATTTGGCAGAAACATTCTGCTTTTCACCAGATACCCAGCAGAGAATGGAGGAGGACAGAAAGCAAGAAAACAGTTCAGCTGGCTCAACACTGAATCAACAGTTAGGTATTAACTCAGATCAGGTCAACGAGAAGATAATGACCATTGAGTTCTATCACCTTCATCGAAATGATAACATTACAGAAATAGGCAAGTAATGTCTAGACGTGGAACGGTAACTGAAAGTCAAGCCGACCACTATAAAATGTTGAGGAAGGTTATATGCAGAATGTCTGATAGAACACTGAACAAGTATCATCTCAAGTTATCCTAAAACATGGCTGATACTATTACCATATCATGGCTAAAAAAACACAAAACTGATCTTCGATTGCAACTGATTTAGCACAGCTTCAGCAATGTTAGAATCTCAAGACTCCATGAAAACAATACAGCCAAATTTTGCAGCTGTTACTTAATGCAAATGGAACATGTCCACTATTTAAACACTGTTGGACTACTTCCTGCCTTATTTGCATTTATTTCCTGCTGTCTATCGTTTCAATCACACAGTTGTTTTACAGCAGCCAATGTGCACGCCAGAAAGGTCCAACCATGAATTTTTCAGAGGACATCCAATTTTCCTCTGCATTCCCGAAAACCATTGTCTTTTTCACAGGTCAGGGGTGACCTTCTGTGTGAAACGCACATCCATCCCTGACAATGTTGGAACCCCAGTATAATAAAGAGGGAGACAATAATTGGCTCTCCTAACCTTCATCATTTTTGTCAAGGACCCACACATTTAGCAAACCAAATAAATGTTTGCCTCCTCTAGTAGTCGTGAAGGAATATGCCAGGCTAGGAAGAGGTAGTGAATACAAAGAACAAAGAACAACACAGCACTGGAAACAGGCCCTTCAGCCCAACGAGCCCGCACCACCATTTTAACATTCCCACTTCCACCCATGACCCTTGTCTATGTTTATGGAAATCTGCATTGGAGCCAAACTGGGGAGACAATTTAGGGAAAATTTATTTTGCCAATCAGCCTAAGAACACGTCTTTGGGGTGTGGGAGGAAACCAGAGAACCCAGAGAAAGCCCACAAAGCATGGGGAGGATGTGCAAACTCCCACAGAAACCGGCCCAAATCCCTATATCTGCACAGCAACAATGATAAAGTGCAGCATCTTTCCAGTGTTTCTCTGCATCTTTTAAACCATCAGCTGCTGCCCGCAGACAAATTAAGTGTCTGACTGGGAGTGGGAAGTGGAAGGAGGATTCCCTTAAAGCCACACCAGCACATCCAAAGATCAGCAAGAAAGAACCATGTCCCTGCAAGCTTGTGCGCAGTAATATTACAGCCTGCAATCTGAATGGGAGCTGCCCTAAACCAATTTCTGTACATAGAGTTAGAGGTACAGCAGCAGCAATACTTAAATACATCAATTGCCAACTGTCTGACTCTAAGGCAGGAGACAACACAATGCAGAGTGAGTGTTACTTTGGGTTTATTTATTGAATAAGATACGGAAGACCAATACGGAGAGATTGGGTAAATGTGCTGTGGGCTCATTTATTAAGGTGAGGCACATTTATACAAGGATAAAGCTTGAAAACATCAGAGCTTTGTGTACTCTGCTCCAAGCAGAAATGAAATTAAGCTCGGATCACATGACACACTTCCCTTCCAGTGATGTCATGCTTCTATCCTTAACGGCCTTAAAAGCGAGAAGGACAGGGAGAATGCTGAGGAACAACCCACTCAGGAAGCTCTACAGGAACAAAGTAACATAGCTTGATATGAGCGGGGCAATGTCAGAGGAGGGTGCATTTACCCCAAAAGGTGGTAGCTTAATGTTGCAACCTTTTGTGAGAAGACCTCCACTCAGGGAAAAACCAGAGACACACTTCCAGTATCCTTGAAGGTGGCCATAACCTTTAACTTCTCCATGACTGGTTCTTTGCAAAGCTGCACATCTGACCTCCATGGTAATCTCTCAGTCTGCAGCATATCGGTGCATCCACCAGGTAACACGTGCCCTTTCTGCTGGGGGGACTCACAATCTCCTTCAACACAGCGCACACACAATGGGTTATAAAGATTGTCTCAATCTCAGGATTACCCTAAGGGCAAGGTGTAGTTAGAACATAGAACATTACAGCACAGAACAGGCCCTTCGGCCTTCGATGTTGTGCCGACCAAAATAAAAAGCAATGCCCCTCCAAACTAAACCATTCCCTTCTCTTCCATATACTTATCAATTAACCTCTTAAACGCCACCAAACTTGGCGCATCTACAACAGCTGCAGGCAGGGCATTCCACTCCCTAATCACTCTTTGAGTAAAGAACCTACAGTTCACATACAGTTGACATACAGTGACATACAGTCACTTGGATACAGTTCACTATATCCAAGTGACAATAAGGAAACCCTATTTGAATGTTGAGAGGCACATCAACCATTTGATTCCAATCTTAAATCATAAATTGTTCTCCAGACTGTCACTTTTGACAGGAGTAGTGTCTTGGTGTTTTGTTTATTTTGTGGGACACATATAATGAATTGATTCAGAGGTTCAAGATGAAAACAAGGATGTTATTTGTCTCTGACTATTTGAAATCTGTATTCAGCCTGTACTGAACTTTTAAACATTAGTTTGTAAGTGTGATTGTGTCTACATTGAGTCAAACAATTAATCAATTATGCAATTAATAGTGATATTACTAACTACAGATTTGTTTTTCCCCAATATAGGTTCTATCTAGTAAAATATCTTTCTTCCTTCTTTTGATATATATTTTTCTTCCCTTCTTCTTAACAAAGTTATCTTCCCTTCTATTATTTTTAATAATTCTTCAATAAAAAACAGTTTTCACATGTGATTTGGTTTTGTGGCACTCATTCTTGTTGTGCCCAGACTTAGCTCTGAACCTAAGTCAAACTCCATAATGGACTCCCACACCTCTACACTTCACATGAGCAGAAATTGTTTTCCTTTTCCCTTAAATCTGTTGCTCCTGCAATGCAAAGTATCATGCACACTATTACATGAGTCCACAGCAAGCTGAGAGGAGTAGCTCACTCACGTTCCTGTAGCACAGGTCGCTGAAGCACCTACAGCACTGAGTCCCAGTTCTTTGATACTGTACCAATACGCTGTCCACCTCAGCGGTTTTGATCCAGTCTGCCTTAGTGAAACTGGGAGGTTGCCAGAGAGGGCCCAAATGGGAAAGAGGATGTTCCTGTCAGCCTGGTGCAGGAGGATCTTTAGGTTATGTTCAGAGAACCATGGAACCGCTCCTTCCTGCGACTCCTTGCTACTGTGAGCATGGTAATAAGATTAGCTGCCATTCTTTTAGGCAAAATGATTAAACTAAATTAAATAAACTGAGGGACAAAGTGAAAGGGGCAACCTCTTAAAGGGTGTGGGGAGGGGTGGAAGCCACCCGAAACATGTAAAACAAAGTATACAGAAAACTTAAAGCATTAAATCAAAATATGATTAAAAGGGTCAAGTGTACACCCCCAATCCTGCAAGGCCTAATAATCACAGAAGGCCTCAACAATGCCATAAGAGCAACTGCCTGCTCAAATGGAGATGGACAACCAATAGGGCTCATTAATGCCCCAATCAGGGGCACTGTTGAATCCTCACTGACATTTTTCTACCAGCAGTTTGCCCTACTCCATCCTCCAAGGCTGCTAACTGATTGGAACCTGACACCCTGCTACAAGCCAGGAGGTGCATTGAAACAGGAGGCTCCATGCCCTTACGTAAACTGCAGGCTGCAAAAGCTGTGCCCACAAGCCAACCCTCCAATGGGGCTGGTAGCATCAGAATTCCATCTGCTGAGCAGGACGGCAAGCTCAGAGACAGCCAGTTAGGAAGTTGTCCTCCAGAAGGTCACACTGCTGGTCATGCTCCCAGCAAACATGGACACAGGACATCCACTGACCCCAACATTGGGGTCCTGAAGCCCACTGTAAGATCCAGCCCTATCATGTTTGATACTGCCGACCCTACCAATATAAAATTGTTTGGACTGTGGCTTTTCACCTAAATCCCAACAAAAATTAGAAACATAAAGTAAAGTTTATTTATTTGTTAGTCACAAGTAAGGCTTACATTACACATTGCAATTAAGTTACTGTGAAATTCCCCTAGTCGCACACTCTGGCGCCTGTTTGGATCAATGCACCTACCCAGCACATCTTTCACAATGTGGGAGGAAACCGCAGCATCCAGAGGAAACCCACGGAGAACATGCAAACTCTACACAGGGACCGAGAACCGAACTTGGGTCCCTGGCACTCTAAATTAGCAATGCTAACCACTGTGCTTCTGTGCCACCCATATTTGATTAGATAATTAGAGTGCAATAGGTTTGAAGAACATTTAGAACATTTACGTTTCAAATGGTAAAATATCTCCCCAGTTTCCATTTATGAAGTATATTTCAGATCGGTATATTATATGATTGAAGCATAAGGCAACATCTCACGCTACCATGTTTTATACGAAAACAAATGTAAAGAACAAAGACAGTTGATAATATTATCAACATACTGTAGTGCAGCCACTGTTATGGAAAACTACCAAAGATATAATAAAGTTTTACTCCATCAAAAGCATAATTGAAGCAAAATACAATTAAATAGTAAAGAATGGAAAATAGACCAAACAATTAAAGAGGAAGGAATCCAAAACAAATTATGCCATTGCTTTAAGAGATGGAATGAAGAGAGGTATAAAATACGAGACATCCTACACTGCATAGCAAATGCATCACTGCTGTCCAATTTCCCCATAAAGTACAACTGTTAACTTCAACAGTTATAATTCTGCATTTAAAAACGATTAGTATGAATACTGCTAGCATGTATACTGACTCTCAGCATGTCTCACAAAGGCATCCTCAGCCATCCAGAGATATTCTGAATAATACATGAAAGATTGCAACTCAGCCACTCCAACTATATCTGACAGAGATTCTATCAAATGGTGAATATTGTAATAATTAAGTGCCACTTTACCAGACAAATATTGTACAATGAGTAAGGTTTATGGTATTTTCTTACAAACTTGAATCTGATTCAATACAAATAGTTAAAAATGGTTTTAAGGGAGGGTTCCATTAAAGTACAATTAATTACTAGCCTTTGGAAGGTCTGACGAAGAACAATTACTTTTTCTACAACCTCCACTGTTATTTAATAGCCTAACTAAAGTTAGCAGATTAAGGTTAATAGCAAATAACTAGTATGGTTTTTCAATAAATAGTAAGTTTTTAGTTGGATAATCTAATAAATCCTTTAACATGGCAATCAGATTTCACGTTTAGGTCTTATAAAGTTTGTGTAAGAAAAGTGAATTAAGCAATTATCCAGGAATTTGGAGTGTGTTTACGACAGTTTTCATCTAATAATTTTTGTCTGCTGCTGACTTCATTCAAAAACTACAATTGGGATGGGGCTAAAATGGACAGTCTGCGAAAACCAACATGGGAATCCTGATGTGTAATTAACCCTTGCTCATTGGACAGAGTACAGGCAGAATACCGTTTTCATACTGCTATGTTCACCTGTCAAGGGAAACATTGAGCTCAGTTTTACGATCAAGTTGCACCTATTTTTAGGTGCGAAAACTTGATAAAGTCAGCCTTGAGGTGAGTAACATGATCCATGCCCGTCTCCACGTCGGTTCACCCTTTACCGAGGTCTGAAATCTGTCACCTTGACACTAAGTGTGTCAATTTCTCTGCCTCTCTCACCCACTCACTCCTGTCTCCCTGAGAACTTGCTGTACTCCATTCCCTGCCTGAAGAATTTAAATTGACATTGTGGGCTGCACACCCAATCTTACCGGCACTTCCCCCTTTACACTGCATTCGCCCATCCAGATTCAGCGCAAAATGGACATGCTCCATAGAAGTCCAATTTGGGCACGCCAGTTAGTGAGGATTAAGTACTGTGCATCTGATAACTCTCTGCTTGAGATTGATGGGGGAGGGTGGGAAGGGGAGGTCTGCTGCCATTCTACCTGTGATCAGTGACAGGGAAGGGGGGGATCCACTGCCACTCTGCCTGAAATTATTAAGGGAAATGGGGATCCACTACCATTCTGCCCGAGATCGATGGAGGGGAAGGAGGAAAGGGGCCCATGATTGGTCTGAGTGGCAGAGGGGTGGGAGCTAAAGGGGGTCTGTATTGTTGCGGGATGGGACAATGTGTGTGGGGGCCAGGGTGAGGCATTATCTGACCTGGGAGCAATGAGATAGGGGAATTGTTTTCTTTCATTTTTTTCTGCGCTTACGCAGATGGAGCATCGATCAGAACTGCAGGATTTCAATTGCGTTAAGCCCCACTCACAGGCTTCTGCAATGTGATTTGGAATTGTTGATATTTTTGCAGGCAGAGTGTGTATGGGGGCACTTGAGAATGGATCTAAAAGTCGGATCTGAAACATTCCCACATTCAAGCCCGCCCAGCACTTAGAATCAAAATGGTAAAATAGGACCCATCATATCTATATACAGCCACGATACACTCTATTAATTTTGTAAATTTCAATTAGGTCATTGCTCATTTTTCAAAACTCCAGGAAACAGAAACCTAGTGTAGGATTCTCCAATAATTCACATCAGCAGTATTCTCCCATACTGCTGCAGGGAACAGAGAGAGATTTGGCTGATTGTTAAATTCTCCATTCTGTTGGCCAGGGGCTGAAAGGGGCAGCTAAAGTCTGCAAACTCTCTTAATCTGGAATAACCTGAAACTTGAAATTGGCCTGAACTGGTTCAACTCAGTTCCATAAAAAGGACAAAGGAAATATTGTAAGACATAAGCCCTTATTTAGCTGGAGAACAATGAGGTAATCTTATCTAGGACCTTTGTCCAGGGTCAATGAGCGGAAGACATGAAATAAGTGAGGAAGTTTAAACCAACAAGATAGCAGATTTTGGTAAAGATAAGGATCAGGATAGGAATGAGGATTCCTGAATCAGCTGCAGTGCAACTCCAGAGATTAGCCACGCAGAAGACAAACACCCTGTGACAAGGACATGGAGACAGCATTTGGAGACAGGACGAACATCTAGCTGGTGTTGGCTCTCCTGATAGGGTAGCATCTCTCATATTCTGTGATTACTCAGAAATTAACATAGAAACATAGAAATTAGAAGCAGGAATAGGCCATTCGGCCCTTTGAGCCAGTTCCATCTTTCACTTTTATCATGGCTGATTATTGAATTCAATATCTTGATCTCCCCTTCCTCCTACATCCCTTGATCTCTTTATTCCTTGAAGCTATATCTAATTTCTTCTTGAAATCAGACAATGATTTGGCCTCAACTACTTTCTGTGGTAGTAAATTCTAGGCATTCACCCCCTCTGAGTGAAGAAATTTCTCCTTATCTCAGGTCTAAAAGGTTTATCCCCTATCCTCAAACTGTGACACCTGGTTCTAGACTCCCCCACCTTTGGGAACATTCTCTCTGAATCTACTCTGTCTAATCCTATTAGAGTTTTATAAGTTTCTATGAGACTCCTTTGGACTCTTCTAAACTCCAGTGAATATAATTCTAACCAACTTATTCTCTCCCCACATGACAGCCCTGCCATCCCAGGAATCAACTTGGTGAACCTCCGCTGTATTCCCTCTGTAGAAAGGATGTCCTTCCTCAGATAAGGACACAAAAACTGCACACAATGACAATTGAACATTGTCATGGAAACCAATCGGAGTGCATTTAGACCGCATAGCTTTGGTACAAACTGCACATTTATGTTCGAACCAGATATTTGATTATATGTACACTGCTTAACAATGCTAATAAAGTGAATTACTAACAGACAGACTGCCTTCTCTTCTCTTTATATTGAGCTGATAAGGTGCAGAGAACAATCCTCTCTGGCATCAGCAATAGCTGGAGAATTGACCCTAATTGCTTTCATCTTTCCTCTTAAGAGAATCTCAGGGAATAATACGGTAAACCTCAACAGCAAGAATTTTCTTTTTTACATAATGGGACCAAAATTATGAACAACACTCCTGGTGAGGTCTCACCAATTGTAACAAGATATCCTTATTCCTGTTCTCAAATCCCTTGGCAATGAAAGCCATATCATTTGCCTTCTTAATTGCTTGTTGGATCATCGTGCCAGCTCATAGTGACTTAGAAAGACTTGAAACACCATTAATTTCTACTTCCTCTCTATTGTATTTTCTGCTCCCAATGTGGGCTCGTCCACATCAGGTAGACTAAATGCAGACTGGAAGACCACTTTGCTCATCCGGCAAATATGACTCCATCTTTTGTATCATGTCACCATGTTGACATATTAGGAGGCTGATTTTGGGGATGGCGGGACTGATGCATGAGGAGAGATTGACCAGGTTAGAATTTCAGATGAATGGAGTTCAGATGAATGAGGGGGAATCTCATAGAGGCTTGTAAAATTCTAGCAGGATTAGACAGGGTAGATGCAGGGAGAATATTCCCAATGGTGGGGGAGTTCAGAATCAGGGGGCCCAGTCTGAGGATTCAGGGTATTTAGGATAGAGGTGAGGGGACATTTCTTCACCAAAGAAAGGTGATCTTGTGGGATTCATTACCATAGGAAGTAGTTGATGATAAAACATTGAATGTACTCAGGAGGTGGCTGGACATAGTATTTGGGGTGAATGAAATCAAGGGTTATGAGAAAAAAGCAGGATTAGGCAATTGAGTTGGACCATCAGCCATGATCGTAATGCATGGTGGAGCAGGCTCAAAGGGCCAAACGACCTCCTCCCGTTCCTATCTTCTATATGGGTTACTTGCCATTTCAACCATGCACCTTGCACTTCTGCCCATATGTCCATCCTGGGGCTGCTGCAATGTTCCTGTAAATCAAAGAACCACAGAAGCCCTTCAGCACCAAAGGAGGCCATTCAGCCCTTCAAGCCTGCACCAACAACAATCCCATCCAGGCCGTATCTCTGTAACCCCACATATTTACCGTGCTAATCTTCCTGACACTAAGCAGCAATTTTGCATGGCCAATCAATCTAACTTGCACTTTCTAGGACTGTGGGAGGAAACCGGAGCACCCAAAGGAAACCCACATAGACACAGGGAGAATGTGCAAACTCCACACAGACTGTCCCCCTAGATAGGAATTGAACCGGGTCCCTGGCATTCTGAGGCAGCAGTACTAACCACTGTGCCACAGTGAAGCTCAACAGCAACTCATCTTCCAATTAGGCACATTAAAGCCTTCAAGACTTAACACTAAGTTCAACAACTTGAGACTGTGACCGTTCTCCTCTATTGTGACACTTGTTTTATATTCAAAACATTTCCTGTTCCAGTGCAAACCACCTTCTCCCACTGTGCCATCCGTCACTTGTTCTTAAGTATTGCTTTCATTGAGCCTTTGTTCTCCCATTAACACACTCTGATACTTTATCTTTATGCTGCTACCAGAACCCTTTTCAACCATTAATGCTTCTTCTATCTTGTGACCTACACATTTTTGTTACAATTTCTCCTCACTCCCACCAATTACTGACCTTCTACTCTGCTCCAGTTGTTCCACGCGCTCCTACACAGTATGTAATGCATCACATTCCTTCCTCACAGAAGAGTCAAGACAGACTCAAAACATTAACTTTGTTCCTCTGCACAGATGCTGCTGACTTTTTTCAGAGTTTTCGATTTTTGTTTCAGATTCCAGCGTTCAGATGCAGTATTTTGCTTTTATTCATTAATTTCAAGTTCCCTGAAGTCACATGCCAACTTGACTTTGGACACATGACACCCATTCCATCATCGTCACTTGTTGAAAATCCCAGAATTCCCTAGCAGCCACTGGCCCAAAGGCAGCAGCATCATCTAGTCCAACTCACTTCTAAGGAGTAGAACCAGCAGCACAACAAGGGAACCTAAACATGACAATGAGCCTGGCTTCAGAATCCTCGAGCGTCATTTTGGAAGGGTACCCAATCCCACAGTGCACTGGGAGACTCCTTTCCTTCTCCCACAGGCATTGGGATCCCACCCCTCAACAGTAGTACGTTTCCCCCATCCCCTCCCCGACATGGGTTGCCGTCATCAGGGACCCACCCATCATAGCTGCGATTCAGTCTGTACCTCCATGGTACTGCCCCAGCACACTAGCAGTGCCAAACCAGCACTGTCAGCACCAGCAGGTGGGCCTGGCCTGCTGGGTACTGAATTGGCCATGCCCTCAACCACCAGGGGGATTTGATTGCCTTCGATCCCTCTGGAGTGGCCATCATGCCAGGTTTCCTTCAGTGGAGATCAGTAGAGATTTGCACCGGCGTGATCTCCCAGTGGAGAAGTGGGAACATTCTGAAAGGGGAGACAATCGCATGCTGAACTCCAGATTAAAATCCAGTTAATCTCATGCTTGGGCACGATCTGGTTCATGCCAATAGAAAGCGGCCGGGATGATCACAAACTATCTGGAGCTGGGGTGTGGAACAGATTTTTAGGCCAGGTGAACTGTTTTAGTTGTTAGGATTGTACTAATTTCATTTCCTTCATCATAAAATACAAGGACAACAAATGAATAGTTACCAGATCAAGATGGTTTGTAATTGTTGTAATGAAAACAAGTTTTTCATCTTCACCACATGATCCTTTCCTATTTAAGATTGTAGTTTTTACACATGCTGGAAGCCAGGTCATGATAACTTCAGCAATAACTTACTGATGGTATTGAGCTACTAATCATCAATAAAACAATTCTTATATTGTTTTGAAACAAAATGACCATAAATACCCATAACATATGACAAAACAACCTGTTGTCTGTGTTTATAAATAAAACCATTGAAATTAGTGAATAAATGACAGATTAATATTTGTTTCATTCTGGACATTCTTTGATGAGATTTTTAAGTGAATTTACTTAAGTATAATGCAGCATTGGAAATAGACATTTTGTTTTACAATAAGCTGCACTATTAATCTTTAGACTGTGCTGGGGTGATTGACCTGAAATAAATGCAAGAGAAAAATCAGGCATGTCTAACAGGGCTACTCATTACAGTCACCATTCTGTAATACTCTAGTCAAATTTCACACTCTTTTCCTTTATTCCAATTGTTTCAAGGTGAGAAAGTTAAAAATCAACAATTCCTTGGCTAGGTACAGCAGGTTGCAAACAGACCGTAGCTTCTTGCTTATATCATGGGAAATCTTCCCATTCCCCACACTAACAAATTCTACCAGATTAGGATTAATTTTGTGCATTGGGCTATTGCTCACTGGAAATAGACTGACATTGAACAAACTAATTTAACTTCGGATTCTTAAAACCAAAGAAGAGCTTTGTCCAATTGGACTGAGCTGAGTTTCACCCAGGTCAAAGAGGGAAAAGAAACCACTCCCTGGCTGAACCACTTTAAATCTTATAGAACGATAAGTCATGAGACAGCTAGATTAAGTATATAAATAGTCCTGAACCAACATTAAGCTTTGAAACATTAAGATGTACAACTGGAGTCACCACCCATTGACACTTCTGTGATGGCCATGGCCTCAAGATCCTAAGGTCCTTGGAAAAACTCTGCCCTAAATGTCTGATCAAACCATTCCTTAAAGCTTTTTGTGGAACTTTGCTATTTGTTCATTTACTGAATTAAAGAAAACGGTGCAAAAGCACTTTTGCTCTGTTTTATGTACATTGGCAGAACCTGTTAGTACATATCCATATAATTTCACATGCCTTTGCCTTGTCGGATTTTGGATTAGGCAAAAGTTAAACCCTACATAAAGGTTCATAGTCTTCGGTCACTAAAGTAAACATGTCAATTTTAACGTATTGAAGTACAGAACTCACACTGACAATTGAGTTACCAACAACTCGAAAAATAATCGTGTTAGCATTAAGTTTGAAAATCCAGAACAAATACATATTTTCTATGGGGGATTGTGATGGAGTGAAGCTGCCACCTCTCCAGCCAGTGAGTATCCATTGTCATCTCTTTCAGGAAGACCCACTGCATCTTGTTCTATTCAAGACCATACATATAGGAGCAGAATTAGTCCATTCGGCCCATCAAGTCTGCTCTGCCCCTTGGTCACGGCTGATATGTTTCTCAAACCCATTCTCTTGCCATTTCCTTGTAACCTTTGGTCCCCTTACCAATAAGGAACCCATCGATCTCTATCTTGGCTTCCACAGCTTTCTGTGGAAATGAGTTCCACATATTCACTATCATCTGGCTGGAGAAATTCCTCCTCATCTCAGTTCAAGTGACAAGATGAGGAGGTGATGGCCTAGTTGTATTATTGCTCGACAATTAGTCCAGAAACTCAGCTAATGTTGTGGGGACCTCAATTCAAGTCCCATCACGACAGATGGGAATTTGAATCCAACAAAAGAAATTTGGAATTAACAATCTACTGATGACCATGAAACCATTATTGATTGTTGGAAAATCCCATCTGATTCACTAATCTCCTTTAGGGAAGAAAATCTACCATCTTTACCTAATCTGGCCTACATCTGACTGCAGAGCCACAGCAATGTGGTTGATTCTCAACTGTCCTCCAAGGGCAACTAGGAATGAACAATAAATGCTGGCACTGTTCACTGGCACTTTCTGTGTTGGAGACATTATAGAATTTGGCTGTAGTGTGATTCCTTCCCCAGTTCAATAGCTTTTACATTTTAAGCTCATATGTGAAAATTGGCCGCTTTGAAAATGGTACCTGAGGTTTCACATCAACTCACACACCAGCAGGGATGGTGCTGTCAGCACAGGAACTAGAAATTGGAGAAAACTTGGAGCAGGAGATGGATTTTTAAATAAACCTTTTGTAACATGCTAAAATAAAGGGATTGATATCAGAAATCAAACAATAACAAACTCCAGTAACATCACCAGAAGTGACAAAAACTGCACAGAACCGCACACCATCATTGCCACCTAGTGGTGAATTTAATTCCTCACAACAAACATCAATTTGAACATTTGATATGGTACATATTCAGGGTGCTGCACATTAAATCCTAAAGCTTTGCAAAAAAGCTGTTCAAAAGCAATTTTGAACAGAGTTAAAAGTACATTCCAAATAATGACAATGCTTTAGGTATAACCCATGGCATTCGCATTACTTTCATCTTGTTTTTGGGGCCAATGATGTCCATATACATTCATCCTTAAAAGTTGGTTAAAAAATATTACATTTATTACACTGATTTATAAAAAAGGGGATAGAATATAAAGCAAAGAGATCACATCAGAAGTTTATAAAGCACTGGTTAAGCCTTAGGTGGGTATGATGGGAACTAAACTTCAAGAAAGGTGAAACACCCATAGAAAGGATACAAAGGATGTTAGCAAGAATGAAGGGCTTCTGTTATGAGGACAGGTAGGAAAATTCAGAAATCACTATTTAAGAAAGGATAGAGAGAGAAAACAGGGAACTGCTGGCATCAGCCATCAGGAAAATGCTGGGATCCAGTGTTAAGGAGGTGGTAACAGGATATGTTGAAAATCATAATACGATTGCACAGAATCAACCTGGTTTAATGAAAGAAATTATCTGACAAATCTGTAGATTTTTGAGGATGTAACTAGCAGGATAGATGAAGGTAGAAAATCAGTGGATGTAGTATATTTGCATTTTCAAAAGGCATTCAATAAGGTACCACATAAAAGATTGGTTGCACAAGACACAGTTCGTGGGGTTGTGGGTCATTGGTATATTAGTATAGTTAAAGTAATGGTTAAAGGACAGAAAATAAAAGAGTAGGGGAAAATGGGTCTCTTTCAGGTTGGCAGGCTGTAACCTGTGGTTTGCTGCAAGGATCAGTGCTACTTGGGTTTGAGCTTTTTACAATTTATATTAGTGACATAAGTGAAGAGACTGAGTGTAAATAATTGATGTTTGAAGATGATAGTATGGTAAGTGGGGCAGTGCGATGTGAGGCAAACACAAAGCATCTGCAAAAGGACAGTGATGGGTTCAGTGAGTGAGGTACAGATGGCAGATGCATCATACTGCGTGCAGATGTGAGGTTACCCATTCTGGTAGGAAGAATAGAAAAAAATAATATTTGATAAATCATGAAGATCTACTAAAGGTTGACACTCAGAAGAAACTAGGTGTGTGTGTCCTCAAAACACAGAAAGGTACCAAACAAATACAGCAAGTAGTGGGCTTTATTGCAAAGAGATTGGAGTGAGAGGGGATCTCAGAAATTATAAAATTTTAACAGTGTTAGACAGGGTAGATTCAGAAAGAATGTTCCCAATGGTGGGAGAGTTCAGTTATAGTTTGAGGATAAGGGGTAAACCTTTTAGAACTGAAGTGAGCAGAAATTTCTTCACCTGGAGGGTGTGAATACGTGAATTCATTACACAGAAAATAGTTGAGACCAAAATATTGTCTGATTTCAAGAAGAAATTAGCTATAGCTTTTGCGGCTAAAGGGATCAAGGGATATTGGAGGAAGAGGGATCAGGATTGGATGATCAGCCATGATCAAGATGGATGGTGGTGCAGACTTAAAGGGTCAAATGGCTAACTCCTGCTTCTAGTTTCTATGAGTTAAGAGTAAGCCAGGCCTGAATTCCATGCTTCTACCAGTTGATTTTTAGACGGGGTGGAAAGTGAATGAAACAGGATTCCCTTCTAGTTCCTGCCGCCCTGAATTCACAATGATATTGTGCTGGGGTAGCCAAGGCCTCAGACTGGTTGTCCACCCTTGCCCCAATTGATGCCCTTAAGTGGCTACTTATAGGATGTTCCCCGTCCAGCCTCAACTTTTAAGAAAGTGGGAGAGTTTACCTGGCGGGAGGAAAGCCTGAAAATGGGCTTAGCCCTTAGGTGGGGAAAAAATCCCTTCTGACAAGTCTCTCTCCACCGTGCCACCCCTCAAAGTCTGGTGGTTGCTGGATTTCCTTCCCCCCCTGCCTCGCTCTTCCCTGACATCCTAATCGCTCAATTTGCACCCGGAGGCTTTCCCTTCCCTCCCTGGGATCCCTTAAACTTACCTTGCTCTTCGGTCCTGGGACTTAAGTTCAGGCATCATCCTGAACTTCCTCTTCCGTCCACTGCAGCACTTGTCGCTACGGGGACTGGAGAGCTGCCACCAATCCAGCAGCTCTATAAGGCGGTACTTCTTCCTGCAGTTACAGCCTGAAACGGCAATGGGATTCTCCGAGTCAACAGGGGTCGGCAACAAGAGAAACCCCACCATCCTGAAATTTCAGTCTCCAGTCTTGTAGCAGCTGTATACAGCATTGGTCAGACTGATAACAATAGTGGCCTCTATACCTAAGGAAGGATATACTTTCCTTAGAGGGTGTGCAATGAATGTGCACTGGGAAAATCGCACTGAGATGAATATAGATGCACCAAAGAAAGCATTCTTTTTGGTTGTATCAATGCTTGGTGTAGCTCCTGCTCTGCCCAACACCACGAGAAACTACAAAGGGTTGTGAACAAAGCCCGGTCAATCACACAAACTAGCATCCCATCTATTGACTCCATTTACACTTCCTGTTGCCTCAGAAAAGCAGCCTGCATAATCAAGGACCCCATGCATCTCGGACATTCTCTCTTCCATCTTCTCCCATCGGGAAAAAGAAACAAAAGTCTAAGATCACAGATCAACCAACTCAAGAATAGTTTTTTCTCTGCTGCCATTAGACTTTTGAATGGACCTACCTTATATTAAGCTGATCTTTCTCTTTACTTCAGCTATGACTGTAACACTACATTCTGCACTCTCTCCTTTCCCTCTCCCCTAAGTACTCTATGAACAGCGTGCTCTGATGTATAGCATCTAAGAGGCAATACTTCTCACTGCATATAAACACGTGACAATTATAAATCAAATTGTTATCCTATGCAGAGAGATTAAGTTGAATAAGACCTAAACCCTTAAGTCTAGGTCTTATATGAAAAATATAATATCCTAAGAGGGTTTGACAGGGTAGGTACTGTCACTCTCATGCTACTTACGCTCTCACAAGGCCAACAGGCAGTAAGAAAAGTATGGTTCACAGGGATCTTATGTACGGCTGAGAAATCCCCACTCACACTCACTTTAACACCTTCATCTTTTGTCGTCTTGTGCACAAGTCACATCTTCAGCCCATACAGAGATTCACTCAGCACTTACAGAAGGCTGTGTGCTTATCTTCTGTTTGACATCCATCTTACTCACCTGTCTTTATGCACGACAAGATCACCCACTACAACAGGGAGAAATTCCATTCAGGAGGGGGATGCTGGAGCTTAGGTCACTCTCTGCCGGCGAGGAGCAGGGAGCAGGGAGCAGGATCGACTGGTGAGAACAGGGACTGTTCCTCCTCCAATGGAGAAATCAGCATCTTATAATAATGAGGCCTCATCCACTAGTCTTCATCCACCTGCTGAAATTCAGTGCTCTTTAATGTAAGTGACTATCCATCTCTTCTCTCTATTACCAGCAAGAAGAGGAGGAGACACACTGGCAGCTCATCAGCACCAGCTCTCAGACCACCTCGGAGGATCCAGAGGACCCACTAAGTATAGAGTTGTCAGTGTATTTGCTTGTTTCTCCACCATTGAAAGGCCACATACTTTGATGGGATCTAGCTTCAGAGCAGGCTCGGTTACACCATCTGGTCAGCCCAGCACTAATTCTGATCCACATCAGGTGGAAGTAGAGTTTTCCAAGCTCATTGACACTCAGAGGATTGCTGGAGGCCAGACTCCTGCTGACTCTGAGTCCAATGATGAACCAGTGGAGTCAGCCTTCAGGGAGACGCTGGAGATCCAAAGACAGTTAGGGATAGAGCAGACAAGATTATCAAAGACCATCAGCAGAGGAGTCTATCCACATTCTGTCCAATATTGTGGAATTGATATGCCAGCACACCAAGGGCACCATTGGAAAGGTGGTAGCAGCCATGGAAACCGTGGTCCAGCAGTTTGTGCCAGATGTGCATGTTTGTGCTGGATATGCACTCAAACCTACACACCAACACTGTAGCAAGAATGGGATGCATCAGTGGCAGTGCAAGAGGGGGATGAGGTAAGGAGGAACATGACCAGATGTGAATGTCCTCAAATGTTGACATCACTTTCACTGCCAAAACCCTCTAGTTTATCATTCTGAACAAACCTTCTCGCAGTCCAGCTCAAATGGGTTTTCTGGATTTATACAAAAGGAACATTAAAATAGATTTATGAGCAGAAATACAGGTGCAATGTGGTTCAAGCTTCCTGGATATGAGTATAACTGAAATCTCTGAAGGTTGATAGTGATTTTCTTTCCTTCAAAAAACAATCTTGAGATCTGAACTATATTCATAGTGCTGCGATCTCAGTGCAACCAATGTATTTCAGACTTGCCTCCAGCATAGAAATTGAGTACTGCAGGAAACTCCGCAATCAGTTCCAAATACCAAGGTGCAGACGCTAGCATTATTTAGACATCATTTCTACATCATTGCAATCCAGGAATTTCAAGCCTCTAACTTATGATTAACTTCAATTCTAATATTAATATTATGTTAATATACATAATCAACATACTTCATTTTGATAGTTTATGGTAATTTTAGATTAGTTTTCTGTGGGCCTTGAAAATAAACTGGTTTCTGACTATATTCCTTCACATTTCCCTTCGCTATGAGGTTCCTTTCAGATTACTGGGTGTCTGTGCGTGCCCACATCTTAAAGGGAACACAGTTTGTGTACTGCCATTGTGTGACATACTTTTGTTTGCTGCATAGTCCTGCATGCATATATCTTTAAACAGGACATTGGTGTCTGAGAATTGCAAAACGCTCCACAAATTTTAATCATTACATATAATATTTATTCAACTTAGATAAAAAGTATTCAATTCATTGTACATTTTATGCCAGGTTTTACACCGTATTTTTGCCTCTGTAGTTTTAGTTTAGTTTATTTACTAGTATCGCAAGTAGGCTTATATTAGCACTGCAATGAAGTTACTGTGAAAATCACGTAGTTGCCACACTCAGGTGTCCGTTCTGGTACACTGAGAGAGAATTTAGCATGATCAAAGCACCTAACCAGCACATCTTTCAAACTGGGCAGGAAACTGGAGCACCTGGAGGAAACCCACATAGTTATGGGGAGAATGAGTGCACAGACAGTGCACAAGCCAGGAGTTGAACCCAGGTCCCTAGCGCTGTGAGGCAGCAGTGCTAACCACTGTGCCACCATTCCACCCCATTAGTTAGCTAATTAGTTAGCTTCTCCCCAATCTCCCAGACATATGTGCAAGTTAGAATTGGGTTTATTCAATCTAAAAAGGGGTGGTTTATCTCATTTTAATCTGGTCAACAGTTACAATGATTTCTAATTGATTCTTGTCAAAAAAATAGAATTCTTGAGGAAAAAAATATTTTTTGGAAATCCAAGCATTAGGTTACATCCCCAGGTTGAAACGCAACACTTATTTGTTGGATTACTTAGTTTGCAGTCCTTGGTTCAACACTGTGTATATTTGACATATGCAAAATCTCTACATGTCCAGATGCCTGACTTCAGAAACACAGACTCTGATGTAACAGTGGCAATTTCCCACTTTCAAGATTAACCATCCTTCTGTCTTCTGCAGGTCTGAATGACACTCATGCTGAGTAATGGGCTGGTTTTCATTGTCAATATATGTTCATAAAGACAGACTTAAAATGGCATTAAACCATATGATTGGCTACTGTCATAGTAAGTTTACCAGAAGATTTTCATCCCATCCATCTGGGTTAAATTGAAAGATTATGATGAATCAAAGCACCCCAGTAGTCCATCAAAATCAGATACTGTATTATTAACAGACATAATGAAGCAGCATGAGGCCTACTTTTGTCCAAATCAACATTTCAAATTTCCAAAGGCTTACATAGTTGTAGGAGCAACTCAGGCACAGTGTTTATATCCATATTGTCACTTCAGATTCCTGCCTCCTTGTTATAGTTTATATATATTCTAGAATATTATGATGATTCCCATGATATGCAGAGCAAATCCATAAATTTACATCGTGAGTCCTGTAATATGCTGGAAAATGTGTTTTTGAATCCAGTATCAATGGAGAAAGCAGATGTTGTTGGGGTGAAATTGAACAAAATGGACTGAGAGTGAATTAACAGTCTATTTTACACCATACCTAATGTTCCACTGACTTTAAATAGAGAATTGTGCACAGTGTAAATCAGTCTGTTGATTCACTATTAGCCCATTTAGTGCTACTTTACCCCCCATTATGTTCACATGCTTTGGGCTTTAATCATTATAAAACCAATCAATGCCTTTTCCTGGCTTTAATAAGTCATCTGAGCTTCAGGACATTTTAGCACATGCACTACACAACAAAGGTGATGCTATTCGACACTAACTTACTTTTATCCTGGCCCATCTCTAAACTCAAATGCCATTTCCAGATTATTAAAATGTCAGAGGCATCAACTTTTTTTCAACTGTAAGGCTATATGAATGAAACAATCTAAATGTTAATTTGCAAGCAAAGCTAACAAATCCTTTATCACATATGGCTGCAAATCAATTCAATGACCGGTGTGGATTTAGCATCGCTGGTCGTACCTCCTTCAGAAATTTACCTGACTATAAGTCTCAGCTTGCAATAAGATGTCCTGTTTGAGGTTGATTGCTTGATTTGCATGGAAGGATTGCTTCTGACTCTGAATGACAAAGACAATTTCATTGATCTCTGTAAAACAAAAAAGTAACATCAAGAATAATGCAGGACTATGTTAAAATGCACGAACCTGTTTTGATATAATTTTCAGCATTAAGAACCATTCCAAAAGGATTCTGTTTCCATATTTCCTTGTTTTGTGAATTTTGTGTTCAGTTAAGTGATGAGATGTAAGTTCAGAGCTCCAAGTTATCTGAAGAGGAAATGGCAGAGCAAATTGCCCTCTACCATGCCCCGGCAATGAACTAGTGTGGCATCTTTCACAAAAATATGAGGGGGAATTTTTCAGTTTTTTGACTGTCAACTTGAGCAGGGAAAGCAGAATGTTATCCATAACATGCACAGCCAACTTTTCCTGCCATTTTTTTTGATACTTAATTTAAAAAAACAAGACGCAGGTCTCACAACATCATGCTGAACCCACCTCACCAGCAAATTCAACTCTTATAAAATCCCCCACAAACCCATCACATAATTCACCCCCTCACCACTGAACTCCCCCTCACCACTAAACTCCCTCCTCACCACTGAATTCCCTTCTCATTACAGAACGTCCCCCTCATCATAAACTCTCCCCTCACCACAGGATTTCCCCCTTACCACAGAACTCTCCCCTCACCACAGGACTCCCCCCTCACCACGGAACTCTCCTCTCACCACAGAAATACCTCCACACCACTGAACTCCCAGTCCTTAACAGGGGGGGGTTGTGTTTTGCCAAGCATTGGCCATCTCTCTCCACCCCTAAGGTTGCAGTCACCTGAAGAGAACCATCAGGTTCTGTTCGCTAGGTGCAGGTCGTGGGGGACTTGTTGTGATTCATGTCAGCCTGAGAGGCACAGTGCATTGAAAATTAAATGTAAATGGGGATCCTTACTTTTAAAGTCTCCATTGCCTCATTAGCAGGGGATTGTGACATTCATACGGGGGTCTCCTGCTTGATTCTCCATCCCCCTCCACCATTCCTACCTTCAAAATCAAGGGCGGAAAATACACCACCTCCCCCCCTCCTCCCCCCCAAAACACCCCACCCCTCATGAAGTGGCCTATCTGAGTGAAGCTGTCACTTTAATACTGAATTGTTCGTCTCATGGGGCGGGTGAAACTATTTTCATACGTGACATATCTCCTCTAATTCCTTGCATTGTGCAATGCCAATTCACCTGAATGCACAAAATCTTCAAGCTTTTCTTGTGCAGCCAAACACACAGTGTCTTAAAGATGACAATTTGTAAGTGGCCTAGACAGTACCTCCCAGGTTGCTGCATGCAGTGGGGGCTGAGGGAATACTGAGATAAAGTGCAGACAGTTCTGGATTCCCTGCCTACAGGTTCGAGGTGAGGCGGGGGGGGATGTTTAAGGGAGATTTCTCACGCAGAGAGTGGTGGGTGCCTGGAAGATGCTGCCTGAGGAGGTGGTGAAAGCAGATACATTAGGAACATTTAAGAGGCATCTTAGACGGGTGCATGAATTGGGAGGGAACAGAGGAATACAGAGCAAGTAAGGGCACAAGATTTTTTTATATAGTTTAGTTAGGGCATGATGATTGGCACAGGCTTGGAGGACCATAAGGCCTGTTCCTGTGCTGCACTTTTCTTTGTTCTTTGCTCTTTGAGATCCGCCACAGAAAACTATCAACCAATCAGCAGGCAACAGTTCTGCACAACATGGGGACAGAGGAATAGGCGGGGAGGACAACTTGCGGGTATAAAACCTTGCGGGGTACCTGTTAAGGAAGGATCCTGCCTCCAGCAGCCATGCAGGGAAACTGGCTGAGAATTTGTCATGGTCTTTGCCTACTGCCAGTGAAATCCCAGTGGCTAATACATGAGGACCCTAGATAGAATTAATTGCCCAACTGAAGACTCAATCAGCCTACTGGTGAGCAGGCCACCTGATAATATAGCATTGAGGACAGGAGCAGGCAGGTAAGTGTAGCTAGTCCCCAAACCCATCAATAGGGAAGCACAAAATCAAGCCCACTGTGTGTCATCTTTATGTGGAGATGACGGCTTAATCGTGGAGATGTGTTTACTCCAGTCCAGTGGAGTAAGCACAGTAGGAAGTCTCACAACATCAGGTTAAAATCCAACAGGTTTACTTGAAAGCACAAACTTTCAGAGTGTTGCTCCTTCTGAAGAGATCCACATCCGTTTTCTTGCCAAAAATGACACTCTGCCAAATTCTGGTAAGATTCCCTCTCCCCTCACCAATCACCAACCTAAGCTAAGCATGACTTCCTGATTCATTTTCCGTCCCACATTGTTGTCTTCTGCATTGTCCTGAACTGTGTCCTTTACCCAGGTTTCCTAAACAAAAAACTGCACACTAAACAATTTTATATCAACCATTCCGAGGCTGACACAGATCGACTGAGTTGATAATTCTATTCAACTGGGGTGTCAGTTGAACTGAATCCATTAAAAATTGAATATAATATTGTAAAATAAAATTACTTCCAATAAAATCTATTAAAAATATATCTCAGAAGCAAAATTCAACTTCAGCAAAGAAAATGTTCTAGATCAACCGCCTATTGTTCAGCCCACATGATTTTTGTTTCCATTAAAGCCAATGGAAAGGACGTTCATGTGGGTTGTACTGCATGTGGCCAATCGACTAATGCCCTTTTTAACCTGTACCCAAGATAATATTGATTCCACCGCCTTTAGAATTTATAAAGCAATAATCTGATTTATTAAAGAATGCATTTATTAGAGAAAATTAATGTCCATTCAGTAGATTTGATTCTGTCATTATCCAAAAAAAAGACTTTTAATCAAAAGCATATAAAATGTAGAGAAAGATTATTCATAGTGTGGCCAACTCAGGGAACAAATGCTGCTGAAAGTATAACATAAACCACTGAATCTTAAAGCGGAGTACCACCAGAAATGTTGTGCAAAATTCCACTATCATCTCAATGAATATTCCAGGCACTATACAAAAGATATGTGAATATTATTATGTGGAGCGTTGAGCTCCCAAGTGCAGAATACTTCACATCCCGATGGGACTTGAACTGAAGTTCCACATCAAGTGGCTCCTGTAAACTTTGCAGCTAATCTCACAAGATCATCATATATTTATGGATGAGGAAGATTATATGATTCATGTTAATTCACTCGCACTCTGCTTTCCTCCCATTACTGCAAGCAGTTGTTTTTTAATTGGATATTGAGTTTTCATCTGCACTACTCCATCAGAAATCCACTATTGATCATTTTTGGTGTGAACCTGAATAAGAATTATCCTTATGCAAAACATAAAAGCTACTTCAGCCGCAGTGCGCAGCAAGAGGTCTCTGCAGAGAAGAAAGCATCATCTGACAATTAATTCCAATTTTAACTCCACACGGCCAATTCAGGAATTCCACATGACAATCATATAATGCTGCGGTTGTGTTAGCATAGATAACGTAAAAGAACTTGCATTTATAAAGCACTTGTCATGGCCATAGGACTAGCTAACGTGCTTCACAGCCAGCCAAGTACTTTTGAAGTGAAGTCAATACTGTAACGTTGTTTGCACACAAGCTGTCAAAAACAGTATAGATGTAAACAAGATAGTAAACATTTTAGTGATGTTGGATGAAAAATGAGTGTTGGAATAGTGTCATAGGTACAATTCACATCCTGAAGTCATTGGATTGAAAGGTTTCTGAGAGGTCCAAACTGTACAAAATAATGAATGCTGTGGTCACGTGCAGAGTAACAAGAATGTCAGCCCAAATAAAATCTATGTTCAAACTTCCAACATTCCGTTTGTCTTACAACATTAGCCAAATATACAAAGTTGAGAAAGCTGTTGAATAGACTTATAAGAACCATGCCTTGATACAGGTGCAGACTACAAAAGCTAGGGGCTTAGGCTAAACTTTGTAAAACAAAGTTTAGGCATCAGGTGATTGTGGTCAGTTCTGGTGACCATCATATTGAAAGGGTGTTAACCTCAGTGTGGCTGTAGAAGATAATTATAGAATGGTACCAGGGAAAAGGGGCTCTAATATGGGAAGACAGCAGTGCAACTGGGATTTCTGTCCTTACAGAGAGAAGGCCAAAGAGGGGATTTGATAGACATTTAAAATCATGAAGGGTTTTGATTAAAAAAAAGGGAAACTGTTTCCTGTGGCATAAGAGCCAGTAACTAGAGGACATAGATTTAGTATGATTGACAAAAGAACCAGAGGTGACGTAAGAAAAACATGTTTTACAGAAGTTGTTATTATCTGGGATGTGCTACCTGAAAGGTTGGAGGAAGCAGATTCAACAATAACTTTAAACTAAGATTAGATAGTTTGAAGGGAAATATTTGCAGCATTATAGGGAAAAAGAGAGAAATGTGAATACTTTGATAGCTCTTTCAATGAGCAGATAGAAATAAGGGTCAAATGGGCTTAGTCTCTTCTTTAGAGTCGAGTCTACTTTAGACTCGACTCTAAAGAATCAATTCTTTGATTGTAAGTAACCATTATTTCATAACATATATACATGGGAAATATTCGTTTTCACCTATCTACCAGAAACACTGGAGATGGGTATCATTTCCAAACAACCTGCAAATTCCACTTGAAGTACTGGGAGTGACTATCATTATTTTACCCTTGAGTGCAGGCTTCCCTGTTTTATCAATCTCAAAGCCAACTATTAGGTAAACACACAGAAAACCTTCAGAAAGAATTTGATTTATTGTCAAAAAATCAATTACTTTCTTCTGTTTCTTTGAAGTAAATTATTGTTTTATTTTAAACTGTTTCAGTCCCTAAAAAACAGAGAACTTCAAAAAGGTTACAGTGCAGAAAGAGGTCATTCGACCCATCGTGTTTGCCCCAATCACCTTGTGTGCTACCCAAATGGCTCTCAGCCTCACAGATGCACTTGTGACTTCAATCTCTGCTCAAGTTCCAAAACCCAGAGCTTAATGTTCTGCAGCTGGGGACACTTGCTGCACATGTGGCCATTCAGGACAGTAGGAGCATTCATGATTTCCCACATAATACAGGACACAGACTCCACATGACTACACTGCCCCACCAAGGCTTCAATCTACTTCTCTTCTGTTAACTTTATTTTACTTTGGTTTATGTATGCAACTTTCTTTTATCTGGCATCTACTTACCTTTATTTCCATGTTGCTTGCATTTCTTTCTGAAAAGTAGCCCCTTCTTTTGCAAAGAATGTGTTTTTCTAATTCTCAGCAATTTGATGACCATCCCTTTACAGCAGTTTCTCACTAACCAATGAACTTACGTTTCTCTTGCTGACCGTCTGCCTCTATGTCATCATCTTATACTCTCTACTCAGGCTCACTATCTGTCACAGGGTCAGCCTCTAACACTCTCAGCATATGTATTTCTTTGAAACTTAAACATCTCTGAAGAATTTACAAATAACTAAAATGTATAAATGTAATAGGAATATGCTTTAGAATCCAGAACAACAAGCAAACTAGAATATACTTAGCATGCATATCAAATCATCCAACAACTTACAACAGTGGCACAACGATTAGCATGCTGCCTCAGATTGCCAGGGATCCAGGTTTGATTCCCATCTTGGATCATGGTCTGTGTGGAGTTTGCATGTTCTCCCCATGTCTGCATGGATTTTCTACGGGTGCTCTGGTTTCCTCTCACAGTCCAAAGATGTGTGCGGGTTAGGTTGGTTGGACAAGTTGCAGAGCTGGGCCGAGAGGTGGCAAATGGAGTTTAATGTGGAAAAGTGTGAGGTAATGCACTTTGGCAGGAATAATAAATGTGTAGAGTATAGGGCTAATGGTAGGATTCTTAATAGTGTTGATGAACAGAGGGATCTTGGTGTATTTGTGCATAGATCCCTGAAAGTAGGCAGTCAAGTCGATAAGGTTGTTAAGAAGGCATACGGAGTCTTAGCTTTTATTGGTAGGGGGATTGAATTTCGGAGCCGCAACGTCATGTTGCAACTGTACAAAACTCTAGTGCGGCCGCACTTGGAGTATTGTGTGCAGTTCTGGTCCCCACATTATAAGAAAGATGTGGAGGCATTGGAGAGGGTACAGAGGAGGTTTACCAGGATGTTGCCTGGTATGGAGGGCAGGTCTTATGAAGAGAGGCTGAGGGATTTGAGGTTGTTTTCGTTAGAAAGGAGGCGGCTAAGAGGGGACCTTATCGAAACATATAAGATGATTAGAGGTTTAGATAGGGTGGACAGTGATAGCCTTTTTCCTAGGATGGAGAAAGCTAGCACGAGGGGACACAGCTTTAAATTAAGGGGTGATAGTTATAGGACGGATATCAGAGGTAGGTTCTTTACCCAGAGGGTGGTTAGGGAGTGGAATGCCCTGCCTGCGGCAGTTGTAGATGCGCCAAGTTTGGTGGCGTTTAAGAGGTTAGTTGATAAGTTTATGGAAGAGAAGGGAATGGTTTAGTTTGGAGGGTCATTGCTTTTTTCATAATTGGTCAGCGCAACATCGAAGGCCGAAGGGCCTGTTCTGCGCTGTAATGTTCTATGTTCTATATGAAATTGCCCCTTAGTGTCAAGGGGGCTAGCTAGGGTAAATGCATGGGGTTATAGGGATAGGGTCTGGGTGGGATTGTGGTCAGTGTAGACTTAATGGGCTGAATGGCCTCCCTCTGCACTGGAGGATTCTATGATTCTATAACAGCAGTATGTATGGGAGGTTAGGAATCAGTAGAGAAATAAACGCCATTGATTTATCATTCTAGCTTTGTGTGATGATGAATAACCATAACAATCAATCTCCAACAGGTTCAGAAATGACACAAGAAGTACCCAAATGATGCACATTACACAACATAAACTACTCAAATAATGGAAATAAAGCCCATTCTATCTGATTACAGAAATTACTTTAACCTTTGAATTCTATACTCTGCAGATTTATAATGACCATATATATTGTTGGGCACCATCTATCAACTCCATGAAAAGATTTATAGCTCACACCATACAATTATTATTAGTTTTAAAGGTGAAGCAAAGAACAAGGCAAGCACACAAGTCTTTTTCATTTTCTGAACAATGGGAAGGAATTGTGTTTTCATAAAAGTCCAAGTAATGTAATTTTTAAAATCCAAACAAAATCGATAATCCAACTTGTAATAAGCTCGGTGGATTGGTTAGCAAGGATATGGAAAGAGTGTACAAAAGACAATTAAGTCTGAAAGGAGCATAAAACAATCAGTAGGAAAGCACATCATCAAGAGGATCTGTAAACACACATAGATTGGTAAAGTGAGTTGGCAAAAATTTGGCAGATGGACAATAATATGGGAAAATGCAAGGTTGTGTACTTTGGCAGAAAGCAAAGTAAAGCAAAATATTTAAATGAAAAGAAGCTGTAGAATGCTGTGGTACAGAGGGATCTGGGTGTCCTCGCATATGAATCACAAATAGTTAGTATGTGGGGAGAGTAAGTAATTAGGAAGACAAATGGAAAGTTAGCCTTTATTGCAACTATGTAGGATATTAGTGAGAAAGGACAGAGTACCGGACCTAGATTTGGTCTCCTTACTTAAGGACAATGCAATTCAGAGAAGGTTCACTAGGCTGATTCCTGGAATGAAAGGGTTGTCTTGTAAGAAAAATTTGAGTAGGCTGGACCTATGTTCATTTGAGTTCAGAAAATTGAGAGGTGATCTTATTGAAATGTATAAGGTACAGGGAGAGTTTGACAAGGTAAATGTTGAAAAGATGTTTCTGATCATGGCAGAATCTAAAACTAGCTTAAAAATAGAGGGCAAGATTCTGCAGTTATTCACACAAGCACAATTGCATGGTCTAGCTGCAGAGGGGATGAGCAGCCTACTCCTGCTGTTATTTCTTAAAATCTTGGGATTAACAATTGACCAGAAACTGAACTGGACTAGCCACATAAACGCAGTGGCTACAAGAGCAGGTCAGAGGCTAGAAACCCTGCAGTGAGTAATTCATCTCCTGATACCCCAAAGCCTGTCCACTATCTACAAGCCACAAGTTAGGAATGTGATGGAGTACACTCCAATTATCTGGGCAACAACACTCAAAAAGCTTGTCACCTTTCAGGACAAAGCAGCCAATTTGATTGGCACTTCATCCACAAACATTTATACCCTCCACTACCAATACACAGTAGCAGCAATGTCTACCATCTACAACATGCACTGCAGGAAATCACTAAGCCTTCTTAGGCAGCAGATTCCAAATCCATGACCACTACTATCTAAGACAACAAAAGCAGCAGATACATGGGAACATCATTACTTGGAAGTTTCTTTCCAAGCCACTCACCAGCCTGTCTTGGAAATATATCACCATTCCTTCACTTTGCTGGGTCAAAATCCGCAAACTCTCTATCTAAAAGCACTTTAGATGTCCTACACCACATTCACTGCAGTGGTTCAAGAAGGCAGCTCACCACAGCTTCTCAAGGGCAATTAGGGATGGGCAATAAATACTGGCCTAGCTATATCCACATCCTTTAATAAATTCTTAAAAGTTATGATCTGGTAGAATGAATGGCCCAGATTTTGCACTGAGAGGGATGGGATGAAACTGGGAGAACTTGCTGTCTTTCTCATCTGAAGCTGACAACTTCTATGCTGGGATTTCACATGAAGTGCCCCTTGCCATGTCTTCCAACACAATCCCAACCCCAGACCATCCAGAAGGTTGGATTGATGGAGTCAATAAGACAAGCCCCAGTGAGTGATGGGGAGGGGGGGCATTGTGGGGGCTTCATTTGCAAGGACATGGGAGGGAAGGGAGGAATCTTCCCGTAATGGCAGACTGAGCTTTGGAGAAGGCCCGCTATGGGCGACAGGGTGCCCAATTGGAAGGGCTACCCCAACTCAAGCCCTTGGGAGACCATCAGGTTTGAGTGTGTGTCCACCCACAGTGGCAAAGTGCTCCCTACTGGTAAAATGGCAACTGCATACGGAACAACCCATTAAGACTATCCACCTTTCAGCGAAAAATACCAGCAGAGGTAGAAGGATGAGATCCTCAATTGGATGCATACCCTCCTGCCCAGCCCCCACCCACCTCCCAGCCCACTCCTGGGGAAGATCACCCAAGATTCCAGCCTTGAAGCAGGCAATTGTGGGATGAGGAAATTCAAAAGTTGTGTCAGTGATTCAATATTTCTCCATAAATAAGCACCTCCCTCTGTCACCAATCACAATGCAGACTAACAACAAGGCCCTTGATGTGGGCATCACCACTTTGCTCTTTATGCAATGCCAGGAAGCCAGGTTGGCATTGCCCAGTTGGCACTGCCCAGGGGCATCCCTCCTAATCCCTGACTTCCTGGGGAGGTGGCTCCGTGGTCTTTCTTCACTCTACCAGAGTCAGGCCACCTTTTCCCCATTAGTTTTAAACCCCAGTGGAATGAACCACTCCCAGCAGGAGCCAGAGGAGAGATATTAGTGGGCCCAGAAACTTCAGTCCCAGGCCTGTTGCTGAGATGCAAATCCAATTTTAACATTGAAATCAGCTCCATGCCGATTTGCTCTGTGCTGAAAAACTTTGCTGTGGGAGTCGCGCAGAGGGCCAGTGATAAGTCTGCACAGTGGCCTCCACTGATATATCGCGACCTGTTGCGCTGCTCCGAGACATTGTTGGGATGACTGAATAGCGCTTTATTCAGAATGTCTCAATTCTAAATCGGCACACAGTTAAGTTAACCAATTATTCTTCAACTCTTAGATTAACTCAAGCCAAGATTAAGACAATGTGCATAATTAGCTAAACCTATAGGCTAGCTGTTATTTGATTATTAACCAGTTAAGGACCAATTGGTTAAGATGGGCTTACAAAATCTTTTAGGTACAAAGGTCTTGAGATGCCGTGTCTGTTAACATGTTACCCACGTTTTAGGAATGATCACTTCACGTCTCAACCTGATCAATTGAGGAGAGTGGTGAGAAATTCAATTGTTAAAGCTAAGTTTTCTTCTCTTAATGCTAATTACTGCTAAATTTGATTCTATACCTTTTATCTTTTTTTTGTTTTTATTCCAATTCAATCAAATCAAGTTCAATTCAAAGTCTCAACAAGTTGAGACATTCCTGATCCAAGCTGACAAGGTTCTCACCTCATGTCTTGGGTTTGACCTACGTGATCGAAGTTGATTGGAGTGGGCAAAGCTCCTCCTCCAAGGCTTGATCTCATTTGCATCTTAGCCAAAAGGCCGAAATGCTGCCTTTTAAAACGAAGCTGAAATGTAACCTAACAACTTCAACAAAGCGTAGCTTGTCGATACTACACTTGATCTTAGCTAAAAGGCCTTTTATCTTTTTGATTTGTTACCTTTTTACTGGTTAAAACACTGTCTGAAATCATCATTTAAAGTGTTCATGTTAATTCTCGCAGAACGTGATTCGATTTACAACTGGGAGCTTCCTTAGCCCACAGAAATCTTCTTTGAGGGCAGAATCAAAATGTGAAAATAACACTTTCCCACCATCTCTTTCCAATTTGATCTCACGAGTAGCTGTAATTTAAGGAATTAAATATTTATGTCCAAAGTTAAATTTGAAGACAGAAATCAAAGCCAAAATAATTTTCAAATGCAAAATCAGAATCAACTCCAGCATCACCATTCAGCTTCTGTTACTAAAATGAATGATGCAGACAATTAAAAGCAAATGAGAAATAAATAAAATAAATATTGGTAAAACTCAGAGCATCTGCAGAGAGAGAAACAGGATTTCAATCGAATATGACTGCTCTTCGGACAATTAAAAACTTGATTTAATAGCGCACAATTAACAGATTATAAATTTGCTTTCTTCAGCAATGTATTAGTCATCAATTTCCAATATTTCACTGACTCACAGAATCCGACAGTGCTGAATGTAAGGAATGGGTTAACAGAACTTCAAATTAAGTCTGAATTTGATGTCAATTATTCAGTAGAAGTTACCGATATATAAAAAGGGTCATAGGTGACACTATTGTTAGTGAAGAATTGTGTGAAGTTGGATCAAAGGAATAAAGGTGTTTTATGAAGAAGCTTGAATCTTCTTTACTCCGCATCAACTGAGAGGCTTAAATACAGAAGAGATCCTTCAGTCCATCAAGTCTGGACCAACGCATGAAGAGCCCTGACCTGCCCACCTAATCCACTTGCCAGCACTTGGCTCACAGCCTTCAATGTTATGGCATGCCAAGTACTCATCCGGGTGCTTTTTTTACCGTAATAAACTGAGAGCCGTTCAAATGTAAATTCAAAGTGCTGGATAAATACCTGGAAAAATCCTTGCTGCATTTTATTATTATTTGCGTAAATATCAAATTTGACAGAAAATTAAAAGACCGTATATAAAAAGCCTAATTTTAAATTCCGTGTTAAATTGATCTGACTCCTCGCCTGCTCAAATTGAATCTCTTGGCAATTACGGTCACTAATCTGAATCATACCTACACAAAGTATGATAGAAATAAGTTGCACTTTGATCAATATTTTTGAATAATTAAGTGCATATGTCTAATCCCCCACTCCTAGAATGACAATTATGTTGCTCTACTTGGTTTTATTCAGAAGACTAATTAAATCGTGAATGAGAAATTAATTGTTTTATTTGACAGAAGAATTTAACTGTTTATACTAGATGTAAATGATAATTGCAATAACAAATCTCTTTTCCATTCAATTTAGCCGTCAATTATTTTAAGGGGCTTCCCAACTATGCTAGATTGTTGTGTGGGAGAATGAATGGCTCAATTTAGTTGACAGTATATTTTGCTCAGAATGTGGTGTCCTCTACTCTGGGAAGACAAAATGCAGATTGAGCCAACATTCTGTCTTCAGGCTCTTGCAATGTTCCAGTGAAGCTCAATACAGCTCAAGAAACAGCAGCTCATCTTCTGATTAGGCACTTTAAAGCCATCTAAATTCAATATTGAATTTGACAATTCCAGACCATAACCTCTGCCCTCATTTTGTTTCCTTTCACTTTATAAATGTAGGAATTGGACAGTTGGACATTGGATCATGGGGAATTCAATGGCAGGCAAAGTCTTAAAACTTACCTGGGCCTCTTCTGGTAAATTGATTCCTGCTACAAAGCTTCAGACAGTGAAGGATTGACCATGTTGAAGTAAAAACCATATTGGAGCATCGATAAACATCAGCTGAGTATGATCCTTGAAACTTCAGTAGCCCCCTTTTAGAGGGAACCTGATCTAGTGTCTGAATCGTGTCATAAATCTTAGGGTAGTTAGGATTGTGGAAGCATGGAGGTGGTATTTATATATTTGGGATTTAACCGCTCCCACATGGTCCAATGACTAACTGTCCAAAGAACTCAAACAACTCCTCATCACAGCCCCTCTCAGAGATTCCAGAAGACTCTTTATTTGAGGATTTCCCATTTAGAAAGCCTAAAGTAGTGTGAGGACAAACTCTGTTTTGGATAATAAATCTTTCAGATTGAAAAAAGAAATGTCAGCTAATACTAACCAAACTAATCCTGGAGAATGGTACATCAAGTTTTCTTTACAGGCATTTGTCAGGGAGATTATAAAAATACATTGCATATGGTAGATTTTAGCTGACTAAAATCTTTGGCATCATGACTTGTGCTCTAGGATGCCCACAATCAAAATAATTTGAACTAAGAAAAACTAATTTATTGTAGAGAATTTCAAATGTATTTATCCACAACTCTTGTATAACCTACAAAGCAGCAAGTGAAGGAGGAAACAATTTTCAGATATACAACATTTTAATGTTCTGTCAAAAATGCTTCACAGCAATAGACTACTTCTGAAGTACAGTTACAATTATGTAGGCAACCAGGAAAATGTGTGCACAGCAAGATCGTACTAACAGCAAATTAATGAATACCAAATAGATTAGTGTTGATACTGGTTAAGAGAGACATATTGATTAGAAGATTCCCTGGGTCTTCCTCAAATACTGTTTTATGTCCTCTTGAACCAACAGATGTTTCCCCAGTTTAATGTCTCATCTGGAAAAAAGCATCTAAAATACATTGCCTCAGCACAATACAGAAATAATTTTCTACATTAAGGGCTAGATTTCAAAGTTAGGAAAAACTCTGTGGAACTTTAAAATAGCAGACAGGTCCAGGATGCAGAAGTCCCAATCCATTACCAGCTGTTGCCACTTTTGGATTTACGTGAATCACACAGAAGGGAACACCAAACTCAGCAGGGCCATTTCAACTCAGTGCTTACTAAGTTCAAGCAGACCGCATTTGGCTGCTGTAAGAACCTTAACCCACTTTGTAGGAGCCATGAATTTATAAAGCAGGCGTTAATGCTCATGAAGCATGGATAAGTCTGTTTAGCTTTCAGAATCTAACTTAATCTATAAATTGTAAAAAATAAGGCTGCAGCTATTACTGATTGTTTAGGTAAAAACATCTCCTAGACTTCTGACATTGACAGGCCAACTGGAGTAGCATCTGTTTAAGCAGCTTTGATAAAATTCTTTGTTAAATGTTTGGCAAAAGCTACAATTATCTCATAAACATGTTCTGAGTTCACAGCTTGACTGACAACTTAAAGAAATTATTAAAGGATTAGGGATACAAAGAGGATTATTTAATTTAATTATTTGTGGAGATTTAAAAGCGATGATGCTTTTGTGAATGGAACATTTTTCACAAGCAAGCTTGTATAGTGACATATGTGTTACGAGTTTTAGAAGCTTACTTTATTAAATCTCCACATGGCTCCTAAGTGATCTCCCATAGTGAATAAGGTATGAATAGCCATGGCAAGCGGAGCATGAAACAATATGGTGTTGGGACATGAGTTGGCACTGAGATGGCACAGGGCTATGAGAAGGCATGGAGTAAGTGGGGGAGTGCGAGGCGGAATTTAGTTGACATGGAGAACATGAGAGGACATAGGGACTGTATGGAGAATGGTGATAGTTTGTGAAAAATTAGGGTTAGAAAGCCTAAAGTCTTTAGAGAGAAATGGAACAAAGTCCTAGAGTACCAAGCTTGACCTTCTAACTAGTCTGCCTTAGTAGCCAATATGCAATTCTAAGTGTTCAATTCATGATGGGACTTAAGACCCATCTTTCAGACACAAAAGCTGAGTAACACCAATTGAGCCAGACTGTCATAGGTATTCTCTATTTTGAAAAAGTGGTTACATTTTTGTATAAATCAATAATAAAGTAAAACCATTTGACAAAAAGTAGAAGAGAAACAATTCTAAACAATAAATAAATAGAAAGTGGTAATACATAGCTGAACAATGCAGTGCAATCTCATAGAGATTACATGTTTTATAATGAAAATGGGTGCATGACATATTATTTTTGCTATCTTCAAATGGGACACGTATGCGCTAAGATGGGTAAAAAAGGAAAAAGAAAACAATTTTGATATAAAGAGGATAAAGAGGAGAAAGTGCCAGAGGGATAGCAGGACAGGCAAGATGTGATCCTCACATTAGAACAAGATTTTCACGTTTCAACATGACAGCATTCACATTTGGCAAATAATCTTCTGCTATTTTAGCTACCTTTACATAATTCCCTCCACTACATATTATTCAGTGCCTTTTATTTCTGCTTTTCTCAAACACCGTGTTCATTTTTCACTGCCTTGTCACTACACTGTCACCACAATTGGCCATTTGTGCAAGTATTCATGTACCCACAGGCTAAATGAATGCCTTCTGAACAGGGGAGAAAACTGGGTGGTGGAAGGAAAAAAAAATCAGAATACTGATATTAAATTTCATGAAAAACTACTGCCAAGAAAATTGAAGTCTCCATTGGAGAATAACTTACCTATTGATGTTTCCTGTGGTTCATTGCCATTCGATGAAATCTGCAGAAATAGATTTTTTTGTATAAATATTGAAAGCAATACAAGTGCACATATATATTATACAGGAATTCTAAACAGCACATTCTTTCCCATTTAAATTAGTGTTGCATGCAGTGGAAAGGTCAATGATATTAAAGGTGCGAGGAATTGTTATCTTGCCCCAAAATTGCTTCTCTGATTTATACTGTATGAAAAACTATACAGAATTCCCAACAATGACTTCAGCTGCAAAACCTTAAAGGAGAAATTTGCATACCACAACTTTTCACATCATCTTTCTACCTTCTCTAAGGAAGATGGACAATATTAATGACAAATTTGAAGGCTGTTTATATGTTGTGCGCCGTTCCCTGAGATGCTAATAATGCAACATATGCCATTTATTGTTAGTTGTTAAGAGACACTACATAGCCTTCCTGTTTGTGTGGATTAGATTCAAATATGATTAATCTTTAATATTATTAACACAAAACAAAATTTAAATGTCTTTAAATCTATTCTGCACTTTAAACAAATTTAACATTATTAAATCAAAAACACAAAATGCTGGAAAATCACAGCAGGTCTGACAACATCTGTGGAGAGAGAATAGAGTCAAAGTTTTGAGCCTGGATGACCCTTCATTAGAGCCAAAGATAAAGTAAATAGTTCCAGAGCATGAACGCTCTCCTCCACCTTCACTCCATTTCCATTTGTTTCATTATATTTTATTTATTTTTATCTTATTAATTTATTATTTTACATTCCAGTCTATATTTTAAATTTTAATTTTTTCCATCATTCCATTTTAAATCTTGCTTTCCATCTTGCTCCCCCCACCCTCCTGCCGCCCACCTCACTAGGGCCATCTGCTACATTCCTCAGGTTGAACTTTCATATCATAGAATCCCTACAGTGCAGAAGGGAGCCATTGAATTTGCACTGTCAACAATCCCACCCAGCCTCTATCTTCATATACACATATCCCACATATTTACTCTGCTGGTCTCCCTTTTACACTGTGCGCCTTTGATCTATCGTTTGCACATTGTGATCTTTTAATGGACACTATTCACGCCATTCTGGTCTTTATCACACTATTTACATTCTCTTTGTCCTTTTTCTATGACGTCTTCATCAACTCCACAATGCCACCCTTTTTATTTTCTTTGTTTTTAGCTCTGATGAAGGGTCATCCAGACTCGAAATGTTGGCTCTATCCTCTCTCCACAGATGCTGTCAGACCTGCTGAGATTTTCCAGCACATTCTGTTTTTGTTTCAGATTGTAGCATCTGCGGTATTTTGCTTTTATGCGAGCATTATTAAATATTTGGCCTGTTATTTTTGCAAGTATGGACACAGCTTTTATAATATCTGTCATTCATTACAGAATTTCAAACAAATAGAAAGATTGTTAAACTATCAAGTGTGACACAGTAGACCTAATAGCAGAATGTAAAAAAGTTCCAAAAGTATTTTTTTTTAATTTAACTGACTGTAGGTAAATGAAAAAGTGACTAAGGAGGTGGATGGGGGTAAGGCAGTTGATGTGGTATATATGGACTTTAGTAAGGCGTTTGATAAGGTGACCCATGGAAGACTTCTGCAGAAAATGCAGATGTATGGGATAGAGGGTGATTTAGCTAATTGGGTTAGGAATTGGCTAGCAGATAGAAGACAGAGGGTGGTGGTTGATGGGAGATATTCATCGTGGAGTTCGGTGACAAGTGGTGTACCTCAGGGGTCTGTTTTGGGGCCCCTGCTGTTTGTAATTTTTATAAATGATCTGGATGAGGGTATTGAAGGATGGATTAGTAAATTTGCAGATGACACTAAAGTCGGTGGAGTGGTAGATAGTGAAGAGGGGTGTTATAGTTTGCAGAGGGACTTGGACAAGTTGCAGAGCTGGGCCGAGAGGTGGCAAATGGAGTTTAATGTGGAAAAGTGTGAGGTAATGCACTATGGCAGAAATAATAAATGTGTAGAGTATAGGGCAAATGGTAGGATTCTTAGTAGTCTAGATGAACAGAGGGATCTTGGTGTGTATGTGCATAGATCCCTGAAAGTAGGCAGTCAGGTCGAGAAGGTTGTTAGGAAGGCATATGGAGTCTTGGCTTTTATTGGTAGAGGGATTGAATTTCGGAGCCGCAACGTCATGTTGCAACTGTACAAAACTCTAGTGCGGCCGCACTTGGAGTATTGTGTGCAGTTCTGGTCCCCACATTATAAGAAAGATGTGGAGGCATTGGAGAGGGTACAGAGGAGGTTTACCAGGATGTTGCCTGGTATGGAGGGCAGGTCTTATGAAGAGAGGCTGAGGGATTTGAGGTTGTTTTCGTTAGAAAGGAGGCGGCTAAGAGGGGACCTTATCGAAACATATAAGATGATTAGAGGTTTAGATAGGGTGGACAGTGATAGCCTTTTTCCTAGGATGGAGAAAGCTAGCACGAGGGGACACAGCTTTAAATTAAGGGGTGATAGTTATAGGACGGATATCAGAGGTAGGTTCTTTACCCAAAGGGTGGTTCGGGAGTGGAATGCCCTGCCTGCAGCAGTTGTAGATGCGCCAAGTTTGGTGGCGTTTAAGAGGTTAGTTGATAAGTATATGGAAGAGAAGGGAATGGTTTAGTTTGGAGGGGCATTGCTTTTTATATTGGTCGGCGCAACATCGAAGGCCGAAGGGCCTGTTCTGTGCTGTAATGATCTATGTTCTATGGTCATAGCAAATGTCATTTAAAAATGCTCATCCACAGTTTTGATTGTACTGAAGGCAGAGTTACAAATCAAGAGCTAAGCAAATCACACATCAGCAATCAAGATTCTTTCTTTTCAATGGATGTATGGCTCCACACCGGCTGGGGGGTGGGGTGGGGGGTGGGGGGGGGGGGGAGAGAGAGAGAGAGAGAGAGAGCGGTGTGGAGGTGAGGGGAATTCTCCCATAGCGACCCACAAATTTTCTGGCCACAGGGCACAGGGACACAGCTTGCATCTCCTAGACAGCCCAGGGGGCATATCCAGGAGGCAGCTTGGCACTGCCCGAAGGGGGTGGGGTCTATTATGAGAGGTGATAGGTGGGAGTGGGCAGTTCCACTGCCACTCTATATGGGGATTGGTCAGAGCTGATTGCAGACCAGCAATTGGGGCAGGCTGGGGGTGGGTTGATGATCTGCTGGGGCAGAGATCTGCCAGGAGATTTTGTCTCCTGGAGAGATCAGCAGGGCAGGGGAGAGGGGTAAGAAAGGGTGAAGGGCTGGATGGGAGTGGGCTGGACATCAGTGCACTCCAGAACACGAAGGGGATCGGGGCTGGCCCAGGAATTGTCGTGAGGACCACAATCGGGCCATCAGGGAGGTTGGAGGGGCAGCCCCCACCCCCCCACAACACCGCCTCCACCACGGTTTTTAATGATACTCACAATTCTGCATTGCACAGAGTGTGGAGATTCAGATCTGAGAAAACAGTCATGATTTAGACCAGTTTTCTCGCCAATTCAGCACTTAGAACAAAGAACAAAGAACAAAAAACAGCACAGGAAACAGGCCCTTCGGCCCAATGAGCCCACGCCACCACCCCGATGTTCCCACCTTTACCCGTGATCCCTGTCTATGGTTATAGATCTATGGATTAAAAACCAAATTTGAGACAATTTAGGGAGAATTTGTTTTGCCAATTAGCCAAAGAGCACATTTTTGGGATGTGGGAGGAAACCAGAGCACCCGGAGAAAACCCACGCAAGCATGGGGAGAATGCACAAACTCCCACAGATACAGGCCCAAATCCATGTATCTGCACAGCACAGCAATAGTCACTGAGCTGTTGTGTTGCCCATCAAATAGTCCAGGTCAAGCGTACACTAACGACGTGAAGCATAAGGATACTCTCGAAAAAAAAATTCCTCTCACGATCCATCGCGTGTATGCCCCTTGTTTGAAACAAGGTGGACCAAAGCACCTGTAGGATATAAACAAGTACATCAATATCATCATCTATTTACACACTTCCCAGGGACTCCCAAGGCTCATGACCCCTATTTTAAATCAGTTTTCTATACCCCTCCATTCCCATTCTGTTCATGTGCCTATCTAAGTATTTCTTAAATAACTCCAGAGTACCTGCCTCCACCACTTTACTTGGCAGCGCATTCCATACCCCCACCACCCTCTGTGTGAAAAAACTCCCTCTAGCATCCAAATTATACCTTACCCCCCTCACCCTCAGCCCATGACCCCTCGTGCTATTCGAGTCCATCTTAGGAAAAAGCTTAACCCTGTTTACTCTATCTATACCCCTCATCGTCTTGTACACCTTTATTAGATCTCCTCTAAGTCTACATCTTTCTAAGGAAAACAATCCCAATTTGCCTAACCTCTCCTCGTAACTCAGACCTTCCATATCAAGCAGCATCCTGGTAAACCTCCTCTGCACTCTCTCCAGACTCTCCACATCCTTCCGGTAGTAAGGTGACCAGAACTGGATGCAGTATTCCAAATGAGGTCTAACCAGTGTTTTATACAACTGCAACATTAAAGGCCAGCTCTTGTACTCTATACCCCACCATACTATATGCTTTCTTCACAACTTTCTCCACTTGCTCTGCCACCTTCAGAGACTTGTTCACCTGCACCCCCAGGTCCCTCTGCGTTTCTATACTCCTAATAGGTCTACCCTTTATCATATACCTCCCCCCTACATTCTTTCTCCTGAAATGCATCACCTCGCATTTATCAGGATTAAATTCTTATGGGAGAATCGCCCCCTACATATTATTTTCAAATCAACCAACTGACTGCCGTAGATTATTGATCCTTTCTGCCCCAGAAGAGAAAAATGGCAAAAATTTCAGCATTCGTCATATAACATTTAGCAGAACAGGTATTTTGTTCATTGTCTTTCTGAATATCAACCAACTTGGTACAAAAATTATTTAATTAAAAATTGGATACGGGCAAGTAGTCTATCAAGAGAGAATTTTGACTCAGCTACAACAATATTATGCAAATATACATAGAAAGCATTCTTTGTTGAGATACAGTTGCTTTCACAACTACTCAGAACATAATGCTCCAAGGATAGATTTCATGAAAGCTCTTTCCTCTTTTCAACAACAGAACAAGAATAAAGCTCAAATTGCTCAAATAGCAACTTTGCAATTCTAATTGAAGGTATTAGAAATGGTTGAAAATTTCAGTGCTTTCAGAGGTGTCGATAAACAAAAGAAATTGACCACTCTTTTCCAACACAAAAGGTGAAAGTTTACAATTAGGAAGAATGAAAGTTATACCAACTTAAGTAAGCCAAACATTCACTATTATTTAGTTAAGGGTAAATTTATTATTGATTATAATTATTGCAATGTTTTAACTATATCAATTCTTTATTAGTATTGTACAAATAGAAATCTGTATGGGCATGAAATGAAATTTTACCTGTGATGACTGGTCATGTTCCTTTGCAGCTCCTGAAGCAATGTTAAAACCCAACACTAGAGCAACAGAAACAGAGTTATTAGGGTAGAAAATGTAGTCTCAGTGCTTACAAAAATAAATACAGCGCATGATTAGATTTACTAGCAAAATGATGCCATACACTGTCAATCAATCCAAAAACATTAATCATTTCTTAGAAGCACTAGACTGAAGGTAAAACAAAATTCAGTTCAAGAAAAGCAATGAAGGTTTAATATCTGTAATCAAGTGATTTTTTCGGATTGAAATTCACAAAGTCTTTATATTTTATGCTCTTTATATTCTTTAAACTTTATTTCAATACAAAAGCCTAGGGTTATGCAACTCCATTTAGATAAGTTTGCAAATAGTCCACTTGCACTAGTAGACAGCTGTGAAATCAACCAACTGTACAGAAAATGTTCATAGCGTGAAATATATTATTAAGCATTCCATCTGCCCCTGCCCATTTCATTGAAGCATGGAAGAAAAGACACAAAATGTGTGATTGCTTCGCTACCTGCTGTGCAGATAGAAATTTTCACTGAATTCAGTAACAATAACATTTCTCTCCTGGGAAACTCCATTGCAATTCTAGATGAATTCATTCCAGGACATCCTAGTCCTGCTTTGGTACGGCAACTAATATATGTCTTGCTTAGATGAAGAACTAACAGATCGCTATAATTATATAACTATTAAGTTGGAGCAATCCATATATGCATTATTATTAGTTCTTGAACATTAAATATAAAGTCATGTGTTAGGATAATTATTACACGTACACAAAAACTTGCACTACATGATTAGCAAACTTTTACAGAAATAGATCTCCAAAACTAGCCAGCCTAATACTCAAATAAGAGGCCAAAATTCCTTCAGACACATTTTTTAAAGATTCCACATATTCTAAAGAAGACTCTTCTCAAAAAAAGTCTTAAAACTGTGCTGAAGTTACATGATTAGCTATGTTCTTTTTTTTAATTTTAGTTCTAACACTCCCTCAAATCATGCCTATTTAGTTCTGGCAATTAATAATCCCGATTCAACTCTCAGATATGTTGTCTTCAACTGTGATTACGAATTGACCCACATTCCGATTGGTCCTGAAAATGTGTTCCAGCGCACAGACATATTATGGAGGTGGAAGTGGGTAATCTGTCTCCAGTCTTGCCTCAGCCTATCTGCTATCAAAACCCTCACACATGCTATTGTTAACTCCAAACTCAGCTATTCCAAAACAAAATACTGCAGATACCAGAAATTCAAAATAAAACAGAAAGTGCTGGGAATGCTCAATATGTCTGGTAGCATCTGTGGAGAGAGAAACAAAGTCCAGAATTTTCCAGATCCTGCATGAATGTTTGAATGTTTGCTGCATCCATCGCGATGCAGCTAGAAATTTCCAGTCAAAATTACCATTTTGGAGCTAAATATAACTTGTTCAGAGCTCCAGTTCTGAAGATGAGTCATATTCAATTTCAACCTTAAACTTGTTTTTCTCCAACAGATGCTATCAGACCCACTGAGTTTTTCCAACATTTTCTGTTTTTATTTCAATGCCCTTTTGGCAGACCTCTCCCTTTGCATTCTCCATTACATTAAGCTCATCCAAAATTCTGCTTTCCATATTTAATTCATACAAATTCTGCTCACCTATCACCTCTGCATTCACTGACCTATATTGGCTCTTGGTCCACCAACGCTCTTAAACTCTCATCTTCATGTTTGAACCCATACATGGTCTTACTATCTCCATAACCTCCTCCTGTCTTGCAATCCCCAAGTACATTGCATCCCTCCAATCGAGTCTCTTATGCATTCCTTATTTCCTTTGCCACAACACTGTATTCAACCTTCTTGGTTGTAAGCTTTGGAATTCTGTCCCAATTCCTCTCCACCTATCTTTTCCCCTTTGAAAGGTTCCTTAAGAACTATCTCTGTTACCAAATGTTTGGTCATCTATCTCAAAGACTCCTTCTTTGGCTTTGAATCAAATTTTGTTAGATGACACTCCTATGAACTCCTTGAGATGTTTAACTATGAATGCAAGTTATTGTCAAATCCTGATCATCTTTCAATAGAAAGTCTGCAGCCTAGCTGTTGATTTAGTTTCCCTCTATCTTGCAGCCAGCTCTGACTAATTTCAGTGTCTTGTTTAATTCTACAGCAAGAAGTCTCGCGACATCAGGTTAAAGTCCAACAGGTTTATTTGGAATCACAAGCTTTCAGAGCTCTTCCTTCATCAGTGAGTGATGAAGGAGCAGCACACTTAAACTTATGATTCCAAATAGACCTGTTGGACTTTAACCTGGTGTTGTCAGATTACTTACTGTGCCCACTCCAGTCTAAAGCCAGCATCTCCACATCATGTCTATTTTCAAATCACTTGTTTAATTCTAAGCAGTGCTTCAAACCATACATGATACCCATCATGTGTTCAACTCCAACCATAACTCACTTCCAGCTAATGAAGCATTTCTAATCTTCAGGCTCTGCACTTTCAATGTATCTTATCTACCTCTCAAGTTCCACCTACATAAGGCCCAGTGATATACTTGTAGAACAAATCAGTTGACAAAATTCACTGTGAATCCATGGGTTCTTGTGTTTCTGATTTCCCCTTAGTTCCACACGATCCCATGCAATTTCACCCTCTGCTCGTAACACCTGTCGCTTCTCTATTCTCTGATTTTTTGTTTACTTCTATTGTGTCTTGAACTTTGCACAGTGAACTTCTCAATTTTAGTTCATCATAGTTAGCACTGCTGCTTCACAGCGCCAGGGATCCGGGTTCAATTCCTGGCTCAGGTCACTGTCTGTGTGGAGTTTGCACATTCTCCCTGTGTCTGTGTGGGTTTCCTCCAGGTGCTCCGGTTTCCTCCCACACTCCAAAGCCATGCTGGTTAGGTGGACTAGCCATGCTAAATTGCCCCTTAGTGTCAGGGAGAATAGTTAGGTTAAATGCATTGGCTTATGGGGTTAGGATCAGGGTGCGTTTGTGGGCAGTTGGAGATTTGATGGGCTGAGTGACCTCCTTCTGCACTGTAGGGTTCTGTGGTTCTATATGGTAGGATGTGATCACATGAAAGATAACACAGAAATTTACTAAGATTTTGCCAGAAATTGAGGATTCTAGCTGGGGCAGATCATATAGGTTGGTGTAATTTTCTCTGAAGCAGAGAAAGCTGAGGGAAGATTTCGAGCAGTACTTTCCAGTCCCATCATGGCAGAGAGACATGCAAGAAAATGCAGCGGGCCAGCTAAAAATCCAATGACTTTCAGAGGGACCAGGCATCGTTTTAAAATCCCAACCTTAATTGAAGTCCACAAAATTATGAGGAGTCTAGCTGGAGTAGATAGAAAAGATCTATCAACCTTAAGAAAGTGATTAATAACCTGAAGGCAAAAATTAAAAGTAATTGGCAGAAGAATTGGAAGCAGGTTGTGGGGGAGAGGGGGCGATTGAAAGTGCTGAAACCACGATGGACCAAGAGCCGCAAAGTGGGATTAGGTTGCATAAATCTTTTTCAGGAGACGTGATGGGTCAAATGACTTCCTTCTGAGCCTATGTGTTGATTTATTATTGTCACATATATTACTATACAGTGAAAAGTATTGTTTCTTGCACACTATACAGACAAAGCTACCATAAAGAAAAGGAGAGATTGTAGAATGTAATATTAGTGTGGAGAGAAGGCTCAACTTAATGAGATAAGTCCATTCAAAAGTCTGATGGCAGCAGGGAAGAAGCTGTTCTTCAGTCATTTGGTACATGTCCTCAGTCTTTTGTATCGTTTTCCTAATGGAAAAAGGTGGAAGAGAGTATGTCTGTGATGTGTGAGGTCCTTGATTATGCTGGCCGCTTTTCTGAGGGAGCGGAAAGTATAGACAGAGTCAATGGATGGGAGGCTGGTTTGCATGATGGACTGGCTTTATTCACAACCCTTTGTAGTTTTTTGTAGTCTTGGACAAAGGAGGAGCTATACCAAGCTGTGAAACAACCAGAAAGATTGCTTTCAATGGTGAGTCTATAAAATTTGGTGAGAGTCATTGCAGACATGCCAGATTTCCTTAGTCTCCTGAGAAAGTAGAAATGTTAGTGGACTTTCTTAACTGTAGCATCAGTATGGAGAGACCAGGGCAGGTTGTTGGTATCTGGACATCTAGAAACCTGAAGCTCTCGACCATTTCTATTTCATCCCTATTGATGTAAACAGGGGCATGTTCTCCATTACGCTTCCTGAATTTGATGACTATCTCCTTCATTTTGATGATACTGAGGGAGAGATTCTTGTCGTTGCAACAGTTCACCAGATTCTCTGTCTCTTTTTTGTACATTGTTTCATCATTGTTAGAGATCGGACCCGCTATGGTGCTGTCATCAGCAAACTTGAAAATCGAGTTGGAGGGGAATTTGGCTACACAGTCATTGAGATGTATAGTAAGGGGCTGAGGACATAGTCTTCTGGGACACCAGTGTTGAGGATGATTGTGGAAATGTTGTTGCCTATCCTTACTGATTGCAGTCTGTGGGTTAGGAAGTCTAGGATCCAGTCACAGAGGGACATGCCAAGTCTCAGGCCACAGAGTTCGGAGATGAGTTTTGTAGGAATAATGGTGTTGAAGTTGAGCTATAGTCAATAAATGAGAGTCTGATATAGTCTATATTTTATATCTCATCTACACATTTTGGGATATGAAAGGGCAACTTTGATGTGGCCAAGTCACGTAAACTGCATATCTTGGAATATTAACCAGTAATTTACCATAGCTAATCCATCTAACATGCACATCTTTGGATTGTGAAAGAAAACCAGAGCACCCGGAGGAAACCTATGCAGACATGAATGGAGAGAATGTGCAAACTCCACACAGTCACTCAAGGCTGGAATTGAACCCAGGTCTCTGGAGCTGTGAGGCACCACTGCTAATTGCTGTGTCACGTGCCACCTACATCCTACTTGAGTGGAAAATTACTAGTCGTCAGAGCTGGCTACAATTGTTGAGCAATCGAATTGTATTAAATTAAATCACTAAAGTAACTATTGAGTATATATATTAATTTTGAAACTCTTACAAGAGTGGAAAAGTTGTAATTGAGTGACTGTCTGTTGTATTGATGAGAATCTAAATTTTTATCCAGTATCATTACTAACAGTAAATGCATTTTTCCAAGTGCTTGTTTAAGGTGTAAATAATTTGCAAATTGGAAAGATAAATATACCAGGTGACTCTGATCAGAGAAAAGAGAATTTCAGCTCCAAGAAAAAAACTGAAAGGAAGCAGTTCAAGTTTAAATAAAACTAGTGGCACAGTGCTTAGCACTGCCACCTCTCCGCACCAGGGATCTGGGTTCAATTCCTGCCTTGGATCACTGTCTGTGCAGAATCTGCACGTTCTCTCTATGTCTGCTGTGCATTCCCCCCAAGTGCTCCAGTTTCTTCCCACAGTCTGGAAGACGTGCTGGTTAGGTGCATTGACCCGAACAGGCACCAGGACGTGGTGACTAGGGGAATTTTACAGCAATTTCATTGCGGTGTTAATGTAACTTACTTGTGACAAATAAATAAACTTTAAAAACTTTAATCAATGTATTCATTGGATACTAATTTGGTTTATGAATAGAGGGTCCTTGAATTTTTCGTAACACTGGATAGAGATCTGAAGCAAAAAGTCAGATTCAGACACGATGTATTACCATTGTAAATCTGGTAGGGGCAGAGTGATATTCACATGTGGCTAAAAAAAGGCTCGGTTACATTCGATACTATTGTTGGAAATGAGGAGTTCGTCACAAGTGCAGATCTCCCGGGAATCTTATTAAATGCTGGAGCAGTTTAGCCAGAAAAAAGATATTTTTTAAAAATTATTACTTAAGCCATTTGTATTTTGAGGAATAACAAATTATCTCAGACAAACAGCGCATTCTATATAATTACTAAGTTTAAAATGCAATTGCTGTAAAAAACAAGTCATAGATAAAAGACCAGAGTAAGTTTATTAAGTACCCAGACGGTGTCACCGATACAATTGCTAAAGCTTGAAATCCAATTTTTTACGGAGTGCATTTTTAATCGGCTTAACAAAAATGCTCGGAGCACTTCTCCTTTAATTGAACAACACAAAAGTTGGTGGCAGCAGCCCGCATGGTGGAAGTGTTTGTAATGCAGGGTATTGGAGCAGCATTGCACTGTGTACAGTCAGCACCCACTGAACATACAGTCGCTCCAGCTCTAAGCGGCTATTTGCACAGCCTTGGCTCAGGCCCTGTCTTGGGAATGGGTGAGAAATGTACAAGCCTCCCCCCTCCCCGCACTTCTCCCCGTCCGCCCCCCTACCACCCCTGCAAACTCCAAGTCTGCTCCTGGTTTCGGGCCCCGGCAGCTCCCAACACATCGCGGCGCGGACGAAACGGGCTGGACGTTAACACTGCCGACCCGCTTAAAACTGCAGCTCCTTCCCTGACTCCCTGAAACAACTACACAGCCATGCATTTCCCAGCCTCATCCGCTCTTACAGAGCAGAGGAGCCGCCAAGGGGCTCTCCGCTGTCCGCGCTTTAGCTTCACTAGCAGGGCACTCACTTACAGAGGAGAGGGATGAGCTGAGCCCACACGGCCAGCGGCAGACAGCTGTCAGTCACCATCTCTCCGGGAGGCACAGCAACCAGCGAGCGGAGCAGAGCAAAGCTTCTGCAGGATTTCAGTAACCCGCCACAAACAGGTCACAGCAAAGCCGAGGATAGGAGCGCCCTCCACAGTCCGGACTATCAAGCCTGTCTTTTTACAGTAATAAATATATTCCTTCATTAACTGTTAAATAAAACATATAAAGATCATTTCAGAGTCATTGTGCTTCCCCCCAAAAAAATTCAGGATGTGGAGATTCCAGCGTTGGACTGGAGTGGGCACAGTAAGAAGTCTCATAACACCAGGTTAAAGTCCAACCGTTTATCTGGGAGCAAAAAAGGATGCACAAGAAGAAAAGGATCCAGTCTGAAAATTATTCTCCTGAATTATATACATTTTAACGAACTTTTTTTTACATTTACTAGTTTACATTAATGCTGCAATGAAGTTACTGTAAAAATTCCCATATCGCCTCCTGTTTGTGTATGCTGAGGGAGAATTTAGCACGGCTAATCCACTTAAGCAATACATCTTTCGGACTGTGGAAGGAGACTGAAGCATCTGGAGGAAATCCTGCAGAAAAGGAGAAGAAGATGCAGACTCCGCATAGACCGTGATCCAAGCCAGGATTCTAACTAGGATCGATGGGGTTGTGAGACAGCAGCATTAACTACTGTGCCGTCCTTTGCAGCACTTGGGGAAGCACTGAGCATAGCAGGGATTCAGAACGCACTTGGATGGGTGACTTCAGTGTCTATCACCAAGAGTGGCTTGGTAGTATCACCTCAAACCGAGCTGGCCAGGTCATTCTGAACATGATTGCCAGGCTTGACAGTGAGGGAACCGACAAAAGGATACCAATACTTGACTTCATCCTCACCAATATCCGTACTGCAGATGTATCTGTCCATGACGTATTGTAGAACTGATATAGTCTTGCAGAGATAAAGTCCCATCTTCACATTGAAGGTACTATCCATTATGCTAAATGGCACTATCACTGTGCTAAATGGGACAGACTTTGAACAGATATAGCAACTCAAGAGCGGATAAACATGAGACACTGTGGACTATCAACAGCAGAATTGTACTTAGCCACAATCTGTGACCTCAGGCCCTGCATATCTCCCATTCTCCCATTACAATTAAGCCGGGGATCAAATCTGGTTCAATGAAGAGTGTAGAAGAGTATGCCAGGAGCTGCACCAGGCACACCTGGTGAATCAGGGCAGGATTTACTCAATTAATGGAGAGTTAAAAAAACTAAGAGATCTAGGGGTACTTGTTCGTAGCCCCTTGAAAGTGGAGTCACAGATGGATACAGTGGTGAAGAAGGCATTCGGCATGCTTGGTTTCATCAGTCAGAACATTGAATACAGGAGTCGGAACATCTTGTTGAAGTTGTACAAGACATTGGTAAGGCCACATTTGGAATACTGTATACAGTTCTGGTCACCTGATGATAGAAAGGTATTATTAAACCAGAAAGAGTGCAGAAAAAATTTATTAGGATGCTATTAGGACTTGATGGTTTGAGTTACAAGGACAGACTGAATAGACTGGGACTTTTTTTTCTGGAGCGTAGGGGGCTGATGGGTGATCTTATAGTGGTCTGTAAAATAATGATGGCCATAGAACAGCTAGATAATCAATATCTTTTTCCAAAGCTTGGGGAGTCTAAAACTAGAGGGCATAGGTTTGAGGTGAGAGGAGAGAGATACAAAAGGTCCAGAGGGGCAACTTTTTCACACAGAGAATGATGAGTGCCTGGAACAAGTTGGCAGAGGTAGTAGTAGAGATGGGTACAGTTTTGTCTTTTAAAAACCATTTAGAAGTCTCTAGACAGTAGAGAGGGTTATGGGCCAAATGCGGACAATTGGGACCACCTTAGGGGTTAAAAAAAGGGCAGCATGGACAAGTTGGGCTGAAGGGCCCATTTCCATGCTGTAAACCTCTAAGACTCTATGATCTAAAAATAACATGTCAAGCTGGTGAAGCCAAAACACAGGACACTGCATGCCAAAAGCAGAAGCAGCTATGCGATAGTCAGAGCCAAGGAATTTTACAACTAATAGAACAAATCAATATTCTGCCATCCTGCCACTTTCAGCCATGAATGGTGATGGACAAGCAAGCAACCAATCAGAGGAGGCAACGCAATAAATATCCCCATCTTTAATGACAAGGGAGCTCAAAACATCAGCACAAAACAGAAGATGGAAGCATTTGCAAAAATCCTCAGCTGGAAGTAGCAAGTATCCATCATCCTGTGCTCCCCAGGATCACTTATGCCAGCCTTTATCCAATTAGATTCACTCCACATGATATCAAAAAAAGGCTAAAGGCATTGGATTCTGCAAAAACTATGGATGCTGAAAATGCCTCACAACTGGTAAACCCCTAACCAATCTATTCCAATACAGCTATATCAAGTGCTGGAATAGTTGCAATATTAATTTTGTCAGAGTTAAATGATTTTTATGTGAACAGATTGAACACTCTATTTTTAATTTTAATGTATTCTTCAAGCAGCTGGTGTCAGATGTATGAATGCAATCGAAGTGGCTTGACCATCAGTTTTCTATGCTTTTGGAAAAGCATCCCGCTTCTACTTTGAGAATGGAAGTTATGGAAGCAAGGGCACCAAGTGGTTTGATTTAAACTTAGCATGTGAAATAATGTGAGCTTATTTTAAGATTAAGTCTAACAATGGAGTCAACATTAAAAATATTTTTAAATTATTTTTAGTATGATTATTTATATCCACAATAATTTGCTGCTGTTGTTGTGAGACATGCCTATATTTAACTGATAATCAAGTTCTGCTCATACAGATAGTGTGTCATGAACTCAAGATCCCAGTTCAGACCATGATGGCCTGAACTGGGATCTTGAGTTCATGACACACTATCTGTAACCCCCATGACTTGCTTGGGCTTGCAACATCCCACTTACTGTCCTGTCTGGAGACAATACGCATCTCTTTAACCTATGCTTAATGCTATCTCCACTCAAGTTGTCTGCACCTTTAAGAATTGATTAGCATAAAAACTCACATTCTAGTCAGTATTCTATAAACTGTGTGTGCCTTTATATGCTCTGTTTGTGACCAGAACTCTCCACTCATCTGACGAAGGGGCAAACTCTGAAAGCTTGTTGGACTTTAACCTGATGTTGTGAGACTTCTTACTAGGTTTAAATTGACAGAAATACACCCTCTCAAAGGGAATCTGAATGGCATGTCACATGTTCAGTGATGTGAGGAGGCAATTCCATAACCCTGGGTTCACTTTTTAAGGCAGTATCCTCATTGAAGTATAGTAGAATAGTTTACATTACTGGATTCGTAATCCACAGGCTTGGACTAATAATCTGAAGACATGAGTTCAAATTCCACTATAACAGCTTGGGAATTTAAATTCAAGTAAACAAATTGGCAATAAAAAGCTTGCATCAGAAATGCTATCTATGAAACTATTGGATGAAACTTCACTCATATCCTTTACAGAATAGCCATGCCATCCTTTTCTAGTTTATATGCGATTCCCAACATGTAACAATATGATTGATTTTAAATGAGCTTGCAAACCACTATGGTGTATTTAGAAAGGTAGCTGACCACTTGAGGGCAATTAGGAATGCACCATAAATGCTGGTCTCACCAGTGGCACTCATATCACATGAATAAGTATGAAAATCAATCATGAAGATCCAATCATTTTACCACAATTTTTTTATGTCTTATTGTGTGTGGTGGGGCAGTTGATGTAATGAACTTATTTCTTAGAGGAAATTACCAAAAATCCTTACCCAAAATCAACAATCCCTTATAAGATATGATTGGAAACTGATCCACCAAAAGGGGCATGGCTATTACCTATGATCCATTTGCCCCAATATTCATCTCAAAGCCAGCATACGCAACATTATGAATTGTGGAATTATATGAGGGGACCTTACACATTGAGACTGAAGTTTGAAGTTATTTTGTCTTCATATACATTTCTTTAATACATTGGAGAATCAGTCATGAATTTTGCCATATTCAAAGTCAACTCACACATAGGATTAAATTAGTTTTTCCACTATTTGCTATGTCCAGGAACAATATATCGTATTTCTAACTCTTTGTAAAGACTTTATTCAATGTAGATTCTTTGAAGTTGACTTTTCCTTTAAAAAGTGGACACTGTGCTGCAAAGGTGGCCACCAAAGGTCATGTCTTTTGTGATTTCCAAGCAGACAAGGATTAATTCATGTCTGAACACACTTCTTGAAAACCATTAAAATGTAAATATCCACTGATCTGCCCGCAGAGAGCTTTTCAATAGGCCCCATTCCACTAGGCCTTGCCCCCTTGGCACTGCCCGATGCCAAGGGTCCCCTGGACATTGCTGGCGGGCAGGTTGGCATTGCCAAGTTGGCAAAGTCCAAGTATCAGTCTCCTTACCCACACACTCTGGAACACCTCAATGGCTCCCCTTCAGTCCAACAGAGTCGGGCTGTCAGCACCCTGCTAATGAGGAGCTACTGTAAACCCCACTGGAGTGAAACACTCCTAGCTGGGGTGGGGGGGAGTTGGGGCGGGGGAGGCAGACAAGAGGCTAGCAGGCCCACAGATTTCAGTCCTGGGCCCTCCATTCAAATGTAAATTATATGGAGATAATTATTTAAGTAATTTATGCAATTCTGCACCGATTTCTGGTGTGGAGCTAATGCCCTGAAAATCCGGTGGCCAGAGTCTCGTGGAGGCCTTGGTACGCGGCAGGGACTCGGTAAACAGCCTTGACTTGAGTTTCCCAGCCAGCTGTGGTGCTAAAACAGCACAGCAAGCTGGGAAAATTGCCCCAAGTTATTGGTTTCCTATTTTTTGTGACCTTGCTAATCAATGGCTCAACTTGATTGGTGCCTTTGTACGTTTACTATGAATGAGAAAGACTATGTTGCATTCAAACTTAATACAAAATTCTGATCATATTAAGGTCACTATTTCCCAAAGGCTCCTTTAGAGCAACGTTATTGGCACTTTTTCATTATGCAACACTAAATCCAAAATAACCCAATCCCTAGTTGGCTAGTCAACATACTGCTTCAATGTTTCCCATTGTTCTCCATTATTGTTTGCCAATATTATTGCCCATTTTATTATCCCAAATTCTATTCTTAGCCACTCAAGATCAGTTTTTATATTATCTCTTATTCTGATTTTCATCATACGTATGTCCTTCTTTGTAAGCAATCTAAAGTAGATCATATTATGGTAACTATTATTTAGGTGGAATTATAGAATCCTGCATTGCAGAAGGAGGCTACTTGGCCCATTGAGTCTGCACCAACACAATCCCATCCAGGTCCCATTCCTGCAACCTCACATATTTCAACCCTAGCTAATCCCCCAACACTAGGGTCAATTTAGCATGACCAATCCACTAACCCGCACATCTTTGGGCTGTGGGAGGAAACTGAAGCAGCCAGAGGAAACTCACACAGACACTGGGAGAATGTGCAAACTCCACACAGACAGTGACCCAAGGCTGGAATTAAACCCATGTCTGTGGCACTGTAAGGCAGCAGTGCTAACCACTTTGTCACCATGCCACCCCTAGATATCCCCCTAGTGTCACTTCTCTTATCTGTTTTTGTTTGTTTCCCATTACTAGAGTCAATAATGAATCTTCCTTCATTGGGATAATAGGTTAGAAAAAATGCCTGTATATACTGCAAGAACTTCATTCCCTTTTCTGCTTTTCTTCCTTCTTCTGTCCCATTAATTTTGGCATATTTGGCATCCCCTATTATTATTCTATATTTTTTACTCAGTTCGCTATTTTGCATGCATATTTTTCCTCTACCAATTGTAATTGATGTTCTGTAAACTAAACCAATTGGTGTGGTTGATCCTTTATTATCTGTTATCTCAATACATGTGGATTTTATTCTATTTTTGTCTTGTTGATAGCGAAAGTAACAAGGTAGTTATTATGGGGGATTTTAACTTTACAAATATTGACTGGAAAAGCTATAGTTCGAGTACTTCAAATAGGTCCATTTTTGTCCAACGTGTGCAACAGGGTTTTCTGACAGAATGTGTGGATAGGCCAACAAAAGGCGAGGCCACATTGGATTTGGTACTGGGTAATAAACCAAGCCAGGTGTTAGATTTGGAGGTAGGTGGACACTTTGGTGATAATGACACAATTTGGTTACATTTACATTAGCAATAGGAGTAGGTATATACCAGAGGGTAAGAGTTATAGCTGGGGAAAGGAAATTATGATCAAATAGGCAAGATTTAGGATGCATAGGATGTGGAAGGAAATTGCCGAAGATGGACAGAATTGAAATGTGGAGCTTGTTCAAGGAACGGCTACTGCATCCCATTGATAAGTATGTACCTGTCAGCCAGGGAGGAAATGGTTGAGCAAGGGAATCCTGGTTTACTAAAGAAGTTGAATTGCTTGTGAAGAGGAAGAAGGAGACTTACGTGAAGGCTCAGTTAGGGCACTTGAGCGTTACAAGTTAGCCAGGAAGGACCTAAAGAGAGAGCTAAGAAGAGCCAGGATGGGATCTGAGAAGTCTTTGGCAGGTAGGATCAAGGAAAACCCTAAAGCTTTCTATAGTTATGTCAAGAATAAAAGAATAACTACAGTAAGATTAGGGCCAGTCAAGGACAACAGTAGGAAGTTGTACGTGGAATCCAAAAAGATAGGAGTGTCACTAAATGCATATTTTCCCTCAGTATTCAAACAGGAAAAAAACAATATTGTTGAGGAGAATACTGAGATACAGACTAGAAAGGGACTGAGGTTCATAAGGAGGTGGTGTTAGCAATTTTGAAAAGTATGAAAATAAGATAAGTCCCCTGGACTGCATGAGATTTATCCTAGGATTCTCTGGGAGGCTAGGGAGGAGATTGTGGAGCTTTTGGCTTTGATCCTTATGTTGTCATTATCTACAGGAGTCGTGCCAGAAGACTGGAGGATAGCAAATGCTATACCCTTGTTCAAGAAAGGGAGTAGTAAAGACAACTCTGGTAATTATTGACCAGTAAGCCTTACTTCTGTTATGGGCAAAGTTTTGGAAAGGATTATATGAGATGGGAATTATAATCATCTTGAAAGGAATAATTTGATTAGAGATAGTCAGCACAGTTTTGTGAAGGTAGGTCATGCCTCACAAACCTTATTGAGTTCTTTGAGAAGGTGACCAAAGAGGTGGATGAGATTAAAGCAGTTGATATGATATACATGGATTTCAATAACGCATTTGATAGTGTTCCCCTTGGTAAGCTATTTCAGAAGATATGGAAGCATGGGATTGAAGGTGATTTAGCAGTTTGTGCCAGAAATTGGCTAGCTACAAGAAGACAGAAGGTAGTGATGATGGGAAATGTTTATCTTGGAGTTTAGTTACCAGTAGTGTACTGCAAGGATCTGTTTTAGGGCCACTGCTGTTTGTCATTTTTATAAATGACCTGGATGAGGGCGTAGAAGGATGAGTGAGTAAATTTGCGGATGACACTAAGTTGGTGGAGTTGTGGACACTACGGAAGGATGTTGCAGATTATAGAGGGATATAGATAAGCTGCGGACCTGGGCTGAGAGGTGACAAATGGAATGTAATGTAGAAAATGTGAAGTGATTCACTTTGAAAGGAATAACAGGAATACAGAGTACTGGGCTAATGGTAAGTTACATGGTAGCGTGGTTGAGCAGAGAGATCTCAGTGTCCATGTGCATAGATCCCTGAAAGTTGGCACCCAGATTGATAGAGTTGTTAAGAAGGCATATGCTGTGTTAGCTTTTATTGGTAAAGGGATTGAGTTTAGGAGCCATGAGGTGATGTTATAGCTGAAAGAACTGTGCTGAGACTGCACTTGGAATATTGCGTACAATTCTGGTCACTGCATTATAGGAAAGATGTGGGAGCATTGGAAAGGGTGGAGAGGAGATTTACCAGGATGTTGCCTGGTATGATGGGAAGGTCTTATGAGGAAAGGCTGGGGGTCTTGAGGCTGTTTTCGTTAGAGAGAAGAAGATAAAGAGGTGATTTAAGAGAGGCATATAAGATGATCAGAGGATTAAATATGGTGCACTGTGAGAGCCTTTTACCTCGGATGGTGATGGCTAGCTTTAAATTGAGGGGTGATAGATGTAGGACAAATGTCAGAGGTAGGTTCTTTACTCAGAGAGTAATGAGGGCGTGGAATACCCTGCCTGCAACAGTAGTGGATTCGTCAACATTAAGGGCATTTAAATGGTCATTGGATAAACATATGGATGAAATTGGAATAGTGTAGGTTAGATGGGCTTTAGGTTGGTTTCACAGGTCGGTGCAACATCAAGGGCTGAAAGGCCTGTACCACACTGTAATGTTCTATGTTCTATTCTTTCTCTACTGCCATTGTATTATTCTTAATGAGTTGAGCTACCTGACAATCAATTTCCTCAATATTTTCTAGACATGTTATGCCCTGCAATATGTAATTCCCAGTCGATTTTTTTTTGTCTCAGTAACACCTGCCATACAAGGTTCCTCCCAATGCATGATTACCTCCAGTTTGCCTGTATTATTATTGACAGGTATATTTTATTTTATGGTGGATACTTTAACTGAGTTTTAATTGGACTTCCTCTCAAGTTATGTTTAATCACCCTTTTAGAGTCCTGCTCTAAAACTTTATTTATTCTCTGCCAATAGTGTCCGGCCTAAATTTATTCTTTCCTATGTCTCCTTTTCTGTTTTGATTACATTTAGGTTGCTAATGCACTAATTTACATTCAGAACATGGATTGCCCAATAGAAATACCTCTATTTTTACTGTTACGATTTCAGTAGAGATGTGTAACTCTCAAAAGTAAATTTGAATTCTCAGTTATTAACTGAAAAGACTACACACCAATATTCCATGTTCTGAAATATTTATTGACAAAAGAAAAAGAATCATCACTATTGACTTAACATTATATCTCGTGAAGGATTATTATTTATCTTTTAAACCCTAATTCCAAACTGAATAGTCCCCATTCTACTTTTAATTTCAAGATTTCTTTTAACATTATAGTGTCATAAGTAGGCCTACATTAACATTGCAATGAAGTTACTATGAAAATTACCTAACCACCACACTCCGGTGCCTGTTCAAATACACTAAGGGAGAATCTACATGGCCAATTTGCCTAACCAGCACATCTTTGCTCTATGGGAGGAAACAGGGCACCCAGAGGGCACCATCAAAGACACAGGGAGAACATGCAGACTCCACAGACAACGAACCAAGCCGCAATCGAACCTGGGTCCCTGGCTCTGTGAGACAGTAGAGCTGACCACTGTGCCACCAGGCCCCATTTAGTCCTGCACCTTATCTTAGCCAAAAAGCTGAGAAATGATTTGCCTTCTCAGAGACTGAATTCAGGCTGGCAGCTTCCCAGACTGTGAAAACAGCAGATATATATTAAAACAAAGGAACCAAATTCCTTGGTAATGTAACAAATATGGCCTATCCCCAAATATAAATATAAATCACTTATCATTACTTTGAAGCCTTTCCTTTGATCCAAAAACATATTTGGATACTTTAAACCCTTTCCTGGCATACCTGATTCAGTAGCCTTCAAACCTTCTCTGATCTGGTGAAATGCATTGATAATTTAAGTTCTTCTGGTTTATATCTTAACTTCAAACCCTCTTCCAAAATGCATTATGTCAGTCAATCGCCTCAAAAGATAGTTAATAAAGCTCCCATTATTTAAATTTTCACACTCGCCATCATAGTTTTTCTCACATCACATGGGTCTCCCTTTGATCTGTAATTAGCCAAGGCCTGTCTGTTAACCCCCAGACCAAGTGTTCTTTAGTTCATCCTGCACTTAAAAATTACAATCACTAAACTAAAAATAATCTTATATATGTAGTTGTAACATTTGACATGAACAAGAGGAAATGGAATACGTGTCAATTGTAGGCATCACAAAAGATAAATTTTCCTGCACATATATAACCATTCACTAGGTTTTACAAATCAAGAAAGCTTTACTTAGACTTTTCTGAGTAGAAGGTCATAAGATGTAGGAACAGAAGTAGGCCATTCAGCCCGTTGCCTCTGCTCTGCCATTCAACAAGATCATGGCTGATCTGATACAATCTTCAACTCCACTTTCCCACCTTATCCCCATAACCTTTGATTCCCTTACTGATTAAAGATCTGTCTATCTCAGCCTTGAATATACTTAATAACCCAGCCTCCACAGTTCTCTATGGTAAAGAATTCCACAGATTCACTACGTTCTGACTGAGGAAATTCCTCCTCATCTCTGTTTTAAATGGGTGACCTTTTATTCTAAGTTATGTCCCCTGTCCTAGTGTCTCCTACAAGAGGAAACATCCTCTGCCCTGTCAAGTCCTCTGATAATCCTATATGCCTCAATAAAGTAGTGTCTCATTCTCCTAAACTCTAATGAGCAAAATACCAATCCATTTAACCTCTCAAAAGAAAAGCCTTTCATACCCAGGATCAATCTAGTGAACCTTTTCTGGAATGCTTCTTAATGCCAGTATATTTTTCCTTTGATAAGGGGACCAAAACTGTTCATAGTATTCCAGGTGCGGGTTAACTAGAACTGTGTATATTTTTAACAAGACTTCTTTACCTTTCTACTCCATTTGCTTTGAAATAAATCTGGAGGGCTGTCAGAAGTTACAGCGAGACACAGATAGGATGCAAGACTGGGCGGAGAAGTGGCAGATGGAATTCAACATGGATAAATGCATAGTGATCCATTTTGGCAGGTCCAATGGAATGAAAGAGTACAACATCAAGAGTAGGACTCTTAGCAGTGTTGAGGAGCAAAAGGACCTTAGGGTCCATAGGACTCTTAAATTGGCCTCGCAGGTGGAGGATGTGGTCAAGAAGGCATATAGTGTGCTAGCCTTCATTAATCAAGAGATTGAGTTTAGGAGTCGGGAGGTAATGCTGCAACTTTATAAGACTATTGTCAGACCACACTTGGAATACTGTGCGCAGTTCTGGTCACCTCAATACAAGAAGGATGTGGAATCTATTGAGAGGGTGCAGAGGAGATTTACAAGGATATTGCTTCGATTGGAAGGTATGCCTTTTCAGGATAGGTTGAGGGAGCTAGGCCTCTTCTCCCTGGAGAGATGAAGCTTGAGGGGTGACCTGATAGAGATTTATAAGATGTTGAGAGGTGTAGATGGAGTGGGTTCTTGAAGGCTATTTCCCAGGGCTGAAATGGTCGCTACGAGAGGACACAGGTTTAAGGTGCTGGGGAGCAGTACAGAGGAGATGTCAGGGATAAGTTTTTCACTCAGAGGGCGGTGAGTGGGATCGGCTGCCGTTGGAGTTGGTGGTGGAGGCGAACTCGCTAGGGTCTTTTAAGAGAGTTCTGGATGAGTATATGGGATTTAATAGGATTGAGAGTTATCAATAGGCCTGATAGGTATGGATGTGATTGGCTCAACTTGTGAGCCAAAGGGCCTGTTTGTGCTGTAGTGTTCTATGTTCTATATTAAAGGCCAATATTTCATTTGACTTCCATATCACCTGCTGAACTTGCATGCTAGCTTTTTGTTATTTATACATGTGGACCCCCAAATCCTTCTGTGCTGCAATTTTTTGCAGTCTTTCAGCAATTGAAATAATATGCACCTTTTTTATTCTTCAAAGTGCATAACTTCACATTTTCTTACATTACATCCCATCTGCCAAGTTTTTGCCATTCACTTAACCTATTTATATCTCTCTGCATACTCTTTGTGTCAATCTCAACACTTGTCTTCCCACCTATTTTTGTGTTATCAACAAACTTAGTAACTGTAGGTTCACTTTCCTTGTCCAAGCATTATTTTATATATTGTAAATAATTGTGGCCACTGCATATATCCTTGCAGCACTCCACAGGTTACAGGTTGCCACCCTGAAAATGCACTTCTTATTCCAACTCTCTGTCTTCAATCAGTTAGCCAATCTTTTATCCATGCTGATGCACTGACCCAATAGCATGGGCTCTTTTCATATTAAGTGTTGTGCTTTTGTTTGAAAAGGTCTGCAGGGAAAACCCTGAGAACTACAGGCCAGTGATGTGGTGGATAAATTGTTGGAAGGTATTTTACCTGTCCCTGATTAGGGACGGTCAGCATGGATTTGTGAGTGGAAAATCATGTCACACAAATTTGAGTTTTTTGAAGGGGTAACCAAGAAAATAGATAAGGGCAGTGCAATTGATGATGTCTACATGGACTTTAGCAAGGCCTTTGAAAAGGTACAACATGTAGGTTGTTGCATAAAGTTAAATCTCTCGTGATCCAACATGAGGTATCTAGGTGAATACAAAATTGGCTTCGTAGAGGGTTGCTTTTCAAACTGGAGGCCTGTGACCAGCGGTGTGCCTTAGGGATCAGTGCTAGGCCCACTATTATTTGAAATTTATTAATGATTTGGATGAGAATACAGGAGACATATAGTAAGTTTGCAGGTGACACCAAGATTGATGGCATAGGGGACAGTGAAGAAAGTTATCTCCAATTGCGACGGGATCTTGATCAATTGGGCCAATAGGCTGATGAATGGCAAATGGAGTTTAATTTAGACAAATGTGAGGTGATGCATTTTGGTAGATTAAACTAGGGCAGGACTTACTCAGTTACAAAACAAAGAGATCTAGGGGTAGCTACTTGAAAGTGGAGTCACAGCTGGACAGAGTGGTGAAGAAGGCATTTGGCTTGATTTCATTGGTCAGAACATTGAATACATTGCCAGTTTTCCAATCCTCTGGAATTTAAGGATTGTTGGAAGATTACTACAAGTGCATCCACTATCTCTGTTGCTACTTCCTTTAATATGCTGGGATGCAATCTATCAGGTCCAGAGCATTTATTGGTCTTTAATCCCTTTATTTTCCCTCACAATTTTTCCCTAGCACTACAATAACTGATTGTTATTGTATTTATTTCGCCCCAGCTTCTGCCCCTTGATTTGGTATTTTTTAATTTTATTAGTGTCTTATACTGTGAAAACTGACACAAAATATTTGCTTGACTCATCGGCCATTTCTTTTTTCCCATTATTATTTCGCCAGTTTCATTCTCCAAATGGCTTATGTTCACTTTACCTTCTCTCTTCCTTATAGCGTATTTAATAAGGTCTTATTATCCATTTTTGTATTACTTATTAGTTTACCCTCATAGTTTATCTTCTCCATTTTTACTATTTTTTGGTCATCACTTGTTCATTCTTCAAACTTTCCCAGTCCTCTAATCTTTACCACATTACTTGTTTTTTTCCTTCAGTTTAATGCGAGGATAATGTCAATAACATAGGGAGCACAAAATCATGGTACACAAGTGCATTGATGGTTATATAGATCAATATGCAACACATAAGGCAGAATTTCCCCGTCCTGCCTGCCATGGGAATCGTAGCAGGTGGGGAGCAGACCATGCAATAGTCCTTTGATGTCCAGCAGGATTTTCCAGTTCTGGGGTGAGCATGGCTGGAAATTCTGTCCATATTTTCTACCTCAAATTTCACTTAACCATATTATTGGAATGAAGAGAGGTGGTGGTGGTTCTCACTTTGATTCCTGATTTTGCCAATCCTTCAGTTGAGCCTTCTGGGATGAGCTGAAGTCATGAAGCGCATTATATATATGCAAATCTTTTCAAACTTTCACACTTATCTTTCACACTGGCAAAGCATTTCTTCGCTTCTTCCTTAATTTAAGCACATCATTGTTGGTGCATACAGTTTCTAAAGAGTTGATGACCAATGTTCAGTGCATCCTTATAGAATTGATGGTGTTCTTCTTGCTATCTTTTACCATCTATCAGTTTTCCACAGAATACCTGCTTCAGCTCCTACACACCTTCAATCCTAACATGTAAAGTCCAATAGAGCTAAACCATGCCAGTAGTGTCAGTATGTTTCAGTACTGGTTGTTAATGAGCTTGTCCTGTCATCCATACAAATTCATCTTTCGTGAGCCTTTCAACTGGTTAATCTGCCTCTGATACAACATCTATGCAGAAAACTGGTATGGGCAACAAACTTGTAAAACTGCAGTCCTTGAGCCACAACTTGTCCTTACAATTCTTCCTTCTTCAGGTACCATATTTTAAGAGGGCATTGGTGACCTGACTTCCATTGGCTTGGTCCATGATTAGGCTTGGCAAAGTGCTGCAGTGGTTTGTCAGTGATTTCTTTGGCTGATCAGAAAACTCTCCCATCTTGCTGTCTACCATCAGATGCATTGAAAGAACTTACAAGTTGATAATCAATCTCTTTGGCTATGTTATGAATGTACCTTCCTTGCTCATCAAGTCGTAAAGTGGGACTTGAATCTGAAGCTTCTAATCCAGAGGTAGGAACACCACTACTGTGCTACAAGGCCATTATACATTCCTGATGAGAATACATCAATTACTAATTTCTTTTTGATTTCGCTGCATATCTTCAGGGTATGTAATACACTGTGACAATCTTAAGAACTATTAAGAGCCAGCAATATCTGTGAACTTCATTTTCATAAAGATTCATGAAGATAGAAACTGTACTCTAGAGTACTAAGGGAATGCATCTAATTGCCTAAAAAGGCCAATTTCAGGATCAGTTGATACTTCCTTGTACTATCTTCCAAGACCATTAATACTCCCATCTTTCTTACCTACAGCAGCTTTCAGGATTAAAAAACATTGGTTTGTGGATGTAACAAGAGTTCAAAGTAGGAAGTATAATCTTACAACAAGAGGTGCATTCCCACCTAAAATAGTCCTTGGATGGGCAACTGAAAATTGCAAGCAGAAGTGGGCAAGTGACTGTGCAGATAATTTATCAAAACAAGGCCCAATGGTTAAAATATCTCAGGCCTTAACCTGCCAATAAAAACAAAATACTGCGATGGATGGAAATCTAAACTAAAAGTAGAAAATACTGGATAAACTCAGCAGGTCTGGCAACATCTGTGGAGAGAGAAGCACAGTTAACATTTTGAGTCCATTCTATCCTTCTGCAAAACAACCTGCCAATGTTGTAGAGGTTTCTCTGTGTAATGTAGAGAGTTAACAGATGGCATATGATGCAGATAACACTACATAGCTGGAAAGCTTTGGTCCAGGGTGTTCATAGCAGAATAAAGGTCAGCAGAATCTAAAAGCAGAAAAGCAGAATGTATTAATAGCAGAAAAGTGGTCAGCACTGTCTCAAAACAAGATACAATCTGGCACTTAGGGGGAAAATCAAAATGGAGGATAGAGTTCATGGTCTGAAGTTGTGGTACACAATGTTAGGTCTAGAAGGCTGTAGAGTGCCCAATCAGAAAATGAGGCACTGTTCTTCCAGCTTGCATTGGGTTTCACTGGAACATTGTAGCAGGATAGGAATAGAAATGTGAACAAGGTACCATGGTGGTGAATTAAAATGGCAAGGAACAGGAAGATTAGACTGAGTCATACTGAAGACTGAGCGAAGGTTTTCTGCAAGGTGGCCACCTTGTGTGCTTAGCTTCTCCAGTGTAGAGCAGGCCACACTGTGAACAGCGAATGCAGTAGCCTAAGTTGAAACAAGTGCCAGTAATTTGTTGTTGCAGCTAAAAGAAATGTTTGGAACTTTGAAAAGTGAGGTGGGAGGAGGTAAAGGGACAGATATTACACCTCCTGTGATTGCATGGGAGGGGGATGAGGTGTTGGGGCTTATTGAGAACTGGACCAATATATCATGGAGGGAACAGTCCCTTTGGAAAGCTGAGTGAGTAGGTGAGGGAAAGATGTGTTGGTGGAGGTATCAAGGTAGAGTTAGCTGAAATGACATAGGATGATCATTTGAAATTGAGGCTGATGATATGGAAATAAGGACAGAGAGACCCTTTCATGGCTCTGGGAGGAGTTGAAAGAATGAGGTCAATAGAGTTTGTATTGTAGAAGGAGTTTAGTGGGCTGATCAGAAAAGGATTGGAAAAGGAGACAAATCTGTAAAAGACTTGTATTTATATAACACTTTTCACAACCTCAAAATGTCATATAGCAACAAGATCTTTGCAGTAGTGTAGAAAGGGACGCATGGTGACACAGTGGTTAGCACTGCTGCGTCACAGTGCCAGGGACTTGGATTCGATTCCCAGCTTGGGTCACTGTGTGGAGTTTGCACATTCTCCCTATGTCTGTGTGAGTTTCTTCCGGGTGCTTCAGTTTCTCCCCACAGTCTGAAAGGTGTGTGATTAGGTGCATTGATCTGGTCAGATGCTGGAATGTGGTGAATGGGGGATTTTCACAGTAACTTCATTGCAGTGTTAAGGTGATAAAGATGTGATTCAGTTCTGATGATGCCCTGATGCCTTTAAAACTCAGCATTTAATAAGACACTGATGTTGTACACTATGAATTTTAGACAGATTGAACTACTATAGAAGAATTGATAGATTCTTCAATAGATCTTCCTGGAGGGAACTGAACAGCTTTGCTTTGATCTTTCCAGTGTTTGATTGAAGTGAATTGTAGGTCAGCAGGGCAGGCAGGTATCATGGGCTGAATTTTCATATCAGAGTCAGGAACAGCATGTGGGTGAGTTTTAGGTCCTTACACAGTCTGCATTAGACATGCTGTCAGGCTGGAGAAACTGTTGTCCAATATATATGAAAGACAGTCTCTTATGTATGCATTATGTCTTCAAGGGGCAGCATATATTAAAGGGGCCAAGGATGCAATGTTGGTATGCATCAGATTTGGCCTAGGGATTAGAGATGATGGAGATAGCAAGAAGGTTGAACAAATATCAAAGGCTAAGTAAGATGAAGAGGGACAGAATGATTTCAGTGCTGTCATGATCAGCGAACATGTAGCCAACTTAAATAGGGATTGGTAATGAAATGGATGGTGATCCTTAAGAAAAATATGACATGCAATATTAAGACAACTTATTTCAACTATTACATATCCTGCACATCTGATATAAAAGGTACATTTATTTCAACAGAGTATTTCTCCAAATGTTTCCAGATTTCAGCCTTTTTTTAATAAGGTGTGTAGACTGAGGACTGAGTCTATCATATTGTATATATTGTATATTGTATAAATATAGAAAAACAGACCATCTAGTCTGGACAGCACAGAGGTTAGCACTGCAGGATTCCAGGTTTGAGTTGACTTTGGGTGATTATATGGAGTTTGCACTTTCTCACCGTATTTGCACAGATTTCCATCAGATGATCTGGTTTCCTTCAACAGTACAAAGACCATAGAATTATGGAACCCCTACAGTACTGAAGCCCATTTAGCTCATTGAGCCTGCCCCAACAACAATCCTACACAGGCCCCATTCCCATAAGCCTACACATTCATCCACCAATTCATCCATGATGTTACTGCATCTATCAATCTGCTCAACCATATTCTTACCTCCATCTTCAATTCCCTAATCGAAGTTGGGATCATTACTCTTCCTCACTTTGGCAATTCCCTTTGAATGGCCCTCATCTTCATTTCCTTGAGTCTAAGATTTGAACAGATATGTCACACTTCATTGCATAATGTAACACCAACACCATGCTTGTTTTGGAACAGATGTAGCAGTTCAAATCTGGGCCCCAGTGAGACATTGTGGGCCATCACCGGCAGAATTGTATTAAAACATAATCTGTAATCCCAAGGCCTGATAGAAACAATTTACCATGGCCAATGCATTTAACCTGCACATCTTTAGGCTACGGGAGGAAACCATAGCACCAGTGGAAACCAACACAGACATGGGGAGAATGTGCAAGCTCCACACAGATAGCCATCTGAGGCCAAAATTGAACCTGGCTTACTGACACTGTCAGACAGCACTGCTAACAATTATGCCACCTTACCGCCCAAATGTGTGGGTTAGGTTGATTGGCTATGCTAAGTTGACTCTTAAGCCAGAATTATTGGTAAAATTCCCCACCCCAATTCCGGGACAGGTGAGACTCGGAGAATGGCAACCTCAGGCAGCTGTGTTGGTAAAACTCTGCCCTTAATGTCTGGGGGACTAGCAAGGTAAATATGTAGGGTTATGGTAATTGGGCCTGGGTAGGATTATTGTCGGTGCAGATTCAATGGGCCATATGGTCTCCTTCTGCTTCTGTATTGCACATTACCGCTTCAGCAATTAGTTCTAATCATTTATACCCAACTTATTCCCTCACATTTTAAACCATTTCTTTCATTAAGCTATCTAACTTAACATTTAATGTTGACAGTTTCCACCTCAATCACTAACTCTGGAAGTAATTTCCTGACCAGCACTGTAGCTTTTGGCTTTGTGTCTGATTTTACAGTGTAAATGCTATCTGTTTTTGAGTATATTACCAGGGCCTTATCTAACACCACATTCAATTTGAGTATGACTCTGTGGAACAGATAACAGTGCATGTCACATTGTTTCAGTCAGTTCAGGCCTTAATTGACTCCCAATTACTGTCCAAGTATCATATTGCTGAGAAATAGTTTTTGCACCAGTTGCCAACTTTGAAGCGTGAAAACACCACAAGATGCAGTGCTTCTGTCTCATTATTACTATTTCACATTTGTATTATTTTACTTGAATAAATATTTATACTGTTAATCTGTCATTCCCTATATTACTCATATATATTTCCTTCATTTCCTGTTACAATGCAAGATGTTTGTAATCTTTTAAAAATATATTTTTATAGCTGTAAAATATACTTTTATATTGGCATTATTTCTCCTTGCTCTCTCTCTCCCTTGTGTTTACTACCCTCCTATTCTGCATTAATCTCACTTTCCATAAAAATTTCCTAACCTATTTTCATAGCTAACCTTTTTCCTTGCCATTTAAGAAATAGGAGCAGGAGTTGGCCATCTAGCCCTTCTAGTCATTCAATAAGATCATGGCTGATCTGAAGTGGATCAGTTCCACTTTCTCACTTTCTCTCAATAACCCTTAATTCTCTTGTCTATTAGAAACCCATCTACCCATGGCTTAAATACATTCAACATGGTAGCCTCCACCACTTCAATGGGTAGAAAATTCCAGAGATTCACCACCCTTTGAGTGAAGAAGTTCCTCCTCAACTCTATTCTAAACTGCCCCCCCTTATTTTGAGACTGTGCCCTCTAGTTCTGTGTTCCTTTCTAAGCAGGAAGAATCTTTCTACCTCTACCATAGGTTTCCTTTCATATGACCTTGCTATTCCCATTACTTCAATCAGAAGTAAGATAATTTCTGATCACTTCCTTGTATCGCTACCCATCTTCATTGCCTTTTCCTTTCCAACCCTACTGTTTCCTGAGACAGCTTCTGGAAAAACCTTTCTCTGTATTCATTTACAATTTCATTTTCAAATTCCAAACTATCTAGCCCTTGGGCCTTCATTTACCATAATGTTATTGCATCTACCAACCTCCTCAACCATACTCTTCCTTCCACCTTTAATTCCTTAATCCCAGTTGGGACCATTACTCTCCCTTGTCTTGGCAATTCCTTTTGAATGACCTCATCTTCACTTCCTTAAGTCCAAGAGCTGCAGATTTGAACAGATATGGCACTCCTCATTGTACAATGTGACAACAACACCATGTCAGTTTTGGAACAGATCTAGCAGTTCAAACTTCAGCCCCAATGAGACGTTGTGGGCCATCACCAGCAGGATTGCATTAAAACACAATCTGTAATCCCATGGCCTGGTAGATACATCACTCTAATGCTATGAAGCCAGAAAACAAACCTGGGTTCAACGAGGAATGTAGGAGAACATACCTAAAGTAGCACTTGGCATTCTAAAATTGAGATGCCAACCTGATGAGGTTATAATGCAGGACTACATGCATGCTAAACCGCTGGGAGGAAACCGGAGGCAACCCATGCAGACACGGGGAGAATATGTAGAATCTGTGCAGGCAGTGATCCAAACCAGGAATTGAACCGAAGTCCCTGGCATTGTGAGGCAGCATGCTAATCACTGTACCATTGTGCCACCCTATATAGCTAATATATACTTATAGATATTATACATATAATTGAATTTTGATGATTTGGAACTGCTGAAATAGCTTAGACTTTTCTGTTTGATATTTTGATAAAACTGATCAAATAATCAGTGGGCAAAATAAAATGAACTCAAGCCAATCATTGATAGTTTATAAAATTAAGACAGGCATAAAGTTGACAATCAGAATTTTTTTTCCAGAGTTGAAATGTCTGATACTAAGGGGCATGCATTTGAGGTGAGAGGCAGAAAGTTCAAGATGTGGAGAGCAAGATTTTTTACAAAGAATGATAGGTATCTGGAACGCGCTGCCAGGGCAGCGGATACGATAAGGGCCTTCCAGGGGCTTAGAACATAGAACATTCTATGGATTATGGATAAACACATGATTATGCAAGGAATAGAGGGATTTGGACCAAGAGTAGGCAGAAACGATTAGTTATATCGGGTGGCACGGTGGTACAGTGGTTAGTACTGCTGCCTCACAATGCCAAGGACCTCAGTTCAACTCGTGGCTGTGTGGATTCTACATATTCTCCGTGTCTATATGGGTTCCTCTGGTTTCTTCCCACAGTCTGAGAGATGTGCTGGCTAGGTGCATTGGCTATGCTAAATTCATTGCAATATTAATGTAAGCCTACTCATGACACTAATAAATAAACTTTAAACTTAATTTGGTGTCATGAATGATACAATATCATGGGTCGAAGAGTCTGATCCTATGCTATTGTACATACCCATTTTACTTTGAGAACATAAGGTAAAATATACACCTTCTGACTAAAAGAGCAGATGGGAGGAAGCCCTATTTTTCTACGTAAAACAATCCCTTCAGATGAATGGTGGGGTTGGGGAGCCTGTATATATCTCTCGATGATTTTTTTCCCCTCTTGACTGTGCTATGTGAGATTACGCGTGGGACGGGTGAGGGGCTCAATGGCCTTCCTGTCAGCAGTCTCAGGCAGCGAAGCCGGCGGCCAGCGGAGAGAGAGAGAGAGAAGAGACAGCCGCCCACGGGCCGTGGAAGCTTCCAGGCGATTCTCAGAACTTCCCCGCGCACGTCACAGCGTCCACGGTCGCCATGGCAACGGAGGGGCGGGCGGGCCGAGCGGTCCGGCGGCCGCGCCCTGATTGGTTGGAAGTGAGGCGAATGCGGATGAGCTGGCGCGCGGTTGGGTGCGGGAGGGAGTGAATGCTGACAGTTTCTGGAACTTTCCCCCTGTGCGCCAGCCAGCTCGCTCCGTACTTGAAGTAGAGGAGCTGTCCCGAGGCAGCAGTCAGCGCTGGGCAGCGGCTGACAAGAGCAGGAAAGGGAGGGTGTTGTGTAAAAGGACAAAGAAAGAAATATAAAATTAAAGTAGCATCAGGGCGACTTGATTCGACTTGACATAAAGATGTCGGTGGTCGGCTTTGACATCGGATCGCAGAACTGCTATATCGCCATCGCTAGAGCGGGAGGCATCGAGACTGTGGCCAATGAGTTCAGTGACAGATGTACCCCGTAAGTAACTTCAGTCAAGGTGTGCCATCGCTCAAAATGATCCGTATCATTCCTGTCACCGTGAAGTGTTTGTGGCTGGATTATTTCTGCCTCTTTCGGTGGATTCACGTGTTGAGTACACAATTTTGCACGCAAGTGTTCCCCCCCATCCTAATTTTTTTTTGTTCTCATCACACATTTTATTAAGCCAGCAATATTTTTAACCTTCAACGCCCAGCGTTCTTGCTCATCCATACTAGACTTCAGGAATTTTCTTTTTCATTTGACAACGATATTGCTAGACTTCAGTGAAAGTAGGATGTTGAGCTTCAAAATGATGCTGTGTAGAGAGCAAAAAAAATCTTAAAATCGAATCTTAAAGCATTTGTTCCCATAATCTGGAAAAAGAAACAGGAGCATTTCACTATGAAGTTATTTCTTTTAATCGAGTTGGGGTTCTGCTTAAAGTGTGGGTTAAATGAAGAATGTGGAATGTTCTGGAAATTTCTAGAAACGAGGAAATGGGTTCTGCTTTTTTTTGAGCTGAGCTGTGATCAAGTTTGAAGCTTGAAAATAATTCAGGATTAAACTAATTGTTACAAGTGGGTTGATACAATTACTAGGTAATATTTTAATAAAAGCAAATTACTGCAGATGCTGGAATCTGAAGCTAGAAGAGAAAATGCTGGAAAATCTCAGTGGTTCTGGCAGCATCTGTAGGGAGAGAAAAGAGCTGACATTAAGTCCAGATGACATGTTTTATTTGAATTATAACATGTTAGTTGATGATTATTATACAGGTTCTGAATATTGTGTTCACTTGGATAACAGGATTGCTTCAGACCTTGGACTGGTTGTCCTTGCACCAGGTCTCCCCAGGTTCAGGTAATGGTTCCACGTTCGAGGCTACAAGCTACTGGTAAAAGGTGAAACCAGTGCTATTGGTGGAAAAGGAAGAAGCTTGAGTGACAAAGGTGGAGAAGAGGATGAATTTTGTTTTAAGCATACATGAGTGAAGCAACTATCTCATCTATTATTTTCCCTAATGTTACTCAATGCGGCTGAAAAAGTGAGGCATTTACTTTTTGAAAGTGCAGGACTGCAAAGCATGGAAAAAATGAATAGAGAATCTACCCTTGGGCAGATCGTATATATTCATTAGAATCTATATGTATGTCTCAGATCTGAGTCCTTAACATTTGATACACTTTGGTGTAGAAATTCCATCACATCTGGTTAATACCATGAATCCATTTTCAACTGAACATATATATTTTGCAGTCAGATAACCTGTACCAGAAGTGCACAAGAAGCACAACGTCACCAAGTTTTTTTTATTTTGTTCGTCGAATGTGGCATTGATGGTGAGATCAACATTGTCATCTTTGAGAAGGTGGTATGAGCCACCTTCTTAACAGAGTGGCTTGAGAGGCCGTTTGAAGGGCAGGTAAGAGTTCACGTTTTGACGGTTTGAAGTTACATTATTGAATCGTAGAATAGCTACAGCACAAAAGGCTGTTTGGCCCATTGTGTCTGTGCCCTTTGAGACTCCTTTTTGAAAGCCAGGATTGAGTATGCCTTTTTTATATCTTTCATCTAGATTATAATTTATTACTTGAAACATTTTCCCCTCACGTTGCCAAAAGCAAATAGCTCTTAATGTGATTTGGACTTGGAAAAGTTTCTCTCTGGCCCTTAGTGATTTTTGTACACCTTTAACAGATCTCTGTCTCCTTGAAGGTGAACAATATCAGGTTCTTCAACTTATCCATGTAACTAAAGCTGTTGGTCTTTGGAATTTCACGTAAATGATTTCTGCAACTACTCTAATGCCTTCTCATCTATCCTAAAGTGTGGCACACTTCTCCAGCTGTAGTTTAACCAGTGCTTTGTGAATATTCATCGTAACTTCAGCCAAAACTGACTATGTTCCAATGAATATATGCTGCCAATGGAATTAATACATTCCTCTCAATTAAAGGGCTTATCCTGCCAAACAGTGCCAAGGATGTGTCTGAGACAATGAAGATAGAAATTGTTTAGTCATTTTTCTTGCCTCGTATGTATTGTCCAGATCATACCACTTTTGAAGATTATAGTGAGAATGTAGGTTTGGATAGACTTGCAGTCTTGTGCTCTCAGTCACACGACTGTATTCCGCGCTGTTAGTCAGCTTGGACATAATGGTTGCAACTTATTCACTATATGAGCTATTTCAGATCAAGGGACAGGTGCTGTCAGTTGTGGAGCCTAGGTATATGATGATAAGAACAAGCTCAAGTTCACATTGTCAGTGCTGATGATGGTATGGCAACATCCTGGACCATGACATTTGTCTTCCTGGTGTTGATTGTCAAGCCAGCTTCTTTATAGGCATGAGGGATCTATCCATTTGCAACTGGAGATATTCCTTAAATGTAGCATTGTCATCAAAGAACAACTCTTGAGGACTCAGTGCACATTTTGTCTTGAATCTTGGGCAGTCTAGGCTGAACAGCTTTTGGTATACAAGTAGATGTCATCTAACATCAAGATATGACCACAGGAAAGAAAGGAGTGACATCAAAGTATATGACCTACACCAGAAGAATAAGTGTCAGTGGCAGAAAATAACTCTATTCAACCCTTGCTATGGATTTCAAAGAGTTCCCTTGCTCCCCCATTATATTTAACTTTGGCCATCTTTGTAGTGCAAAGAGTAGCTTCATCAGGCAGACAATTTTGCCCAGCAACTTAATTAGGCTGCCTTTGCTGTCATGGCTGAGCTTAGTGAAATAGATTGAAGGCAATATTAAGTGGTCTTTTTGATCACTGCATTTTTTTGTGGCTGGACTGAATTAATCATCTTGATTATTCTGAATCTTAGTGTGGCTTCAGAACCTGATGTGTTCAGTCAAGTTCTGCAGTCTGACCAGAGCAACATGCTCAACATAGATGCTTTAATTTAGTTTTACAATCGTTGTAGTCAACATTCTTGCACAGTGTCAATCTTTGTATGATGCATATCTTGGGATACTTGCCTCTTGAGGGGAGATGGTGATATAGTGATACTATCACTTGTTTTATGGAGGCCCAAGTTAATGCTGTTAAGGTATGCGTTCAAAATCCCATCATAGCATCTGGTAAAATTTATGAAAAGTGAGTCTCAGTAACGACAACCAAGAAACTGTTGTCAATTCCTATTGTTTAAAAAGGCCCCATCTGTCACCATTGCCCTTTGGGGAAGAAAATCTATCATCTTTATAATATGGCCTACATGCGATTCCAGGTCCATTCTTAAATGGACTATCAAGCCACTCCATTTCAAGGGCATTTAGGGATGGACAATGTGATGACTTCAGCCAGGCTAATGAGGTTGGCTTGCTAGAGTATGAATACCCAAGAAGAAGTACCTGATGAGTCTTAATTGATGGTTAAATCAGGGAGAACATAAGAAGAAATAGGAGCGGGAGTGGGCCATCTAACCCTACTCATGTTCCTATTTGAAGCAGGTGTGTCAGTCTCGCAGTCTGCAACTGGACAGCTGGCATTGTACAGATGTATGGAATAAATAAAGTAACTTGGTGATGGGACTTTCTACTCTGTGGAATTATTACAGTGGCGAGGAGGAACAAAATTAACCTGAAGGAACTTGCTGAATCACTGCACATATTGAGGGTAAGTCATTGTTGAGAAAACATGCCACTGTTGGATTCTTTGGATACTGCAGTGAAGGACTGGACTCAATATGTGGAAAGGATGAAGTACTTCTTCAGGGCAAATGACATAACCTCAGATGAGAAACAAAAAAGTTATCCTGCTGGCTGCATGTAGACCAGCAGCTTTTGAGATTTATGCACAGTTTAACTTTCCCGGAGGCACTGGACCCACAGTCCTTCCAAGAGTTGTCAAACTTAGTTTAAGAATATTATGACCCCGATTCTGCAGACGTACTGTTTTTACTCCGTTTAGAGGAGAGGGAGAGTCAATCAGCAGTTTCATTACAAAGCTAAAACATCTGATGATGGCTTATGAATTCGGGAGGATGCTCCATTGGTTGGTGTGCGGAATTAACAATATGACTATACAGAAACACTTGTTGGCGCACTGTAGACAGGCATTACAGCTGGCCTTGTCATTAGAATAAGCAGAGTGCATAAGCTCCAAGGTATCCCGATGGAGGTAGAGACCAATACCAGGGGGACTGCCATTACATAGCAGCCCTCTGAAAGGATTTGGATAGAAGAGAGCCCAAGTCTATCTATAGAATCACACCTGGACAAGGTCAAGTTAAGCCTGATGTGACATTGCTATGGTTGCCAATGTCAGGATGCATAGAGGAAAAGCAAGTCTCCCAAACTCAGTATAGCCCAAAAGAATACATGGGACAGGAGAATGCACAATCTGGACGCTCACCCTATTTCTGACTTGGAACAGCTGCTGTCGTAGCAATGACAAAATCGGAACATATCAAATTGTCAGTGAAACCGAATGGAGATCGACACAGGTGCAGCCATATCGGTCATAGGGGAGATGGTGTTTAACAAGGCACACACTGGACTCCAATTCTTAGCCCTAACCAAAATTTCAGCAAGGCTGAGGACCAATATGAAGGAACCACCAAAAGTGATGGGTACAACCCATGTACCAGTTGCTTATGGGAAATGATTAGTTAGGCTCCCATTTAATGGTAGTGGAAGGTTTGGGACCGAGCCTATTAGGGTAAAATTGGCTAAAAGAGATCCCGCTAGATTGGACAAATATCTTTCAGCTGGAAAATGGTTGCTTGCGTGAGGCCCTGAGCAAATATCTGAGCAAATTTTTTTTGGGAAGGCCTAAGGACAATCAGGAGTCAAGGCAAAATTGCATGTCGACCTGGAGGCTGTCCCAAGGTTTAGCAAAGCCTGACCGGTACCATTTGCCTTAAGGGAAAAAATTGATGTGGAAATCAAATTACAACACAGAAGAATAATAAAACTGGTTATGTTAACTGAATACATGGCAGCAGTGGTTCCTATCTTAAAGTTAGATGGCTTGGTGCATCTTTGCTGCAATTTCAAATGGACAATAAATTGCTATACTCAGCTAGACAAATTTCCCAAGATTGAGGACCTGTATGCAAAGTTAGCAGGAGGGTTCCCAGTCACAAAACTGGACATGAGCCATGCATATCTGCAAATATGGCTGGACGAAGATTTGCAAAGATTCATCACAATAAATTTGCTGAAAGGCCTCTTCCAGTATAAAAGATTGCCTTTCGGGGTTTCATCTGCTTGTGCCATATTCCAGAGAACCATGGAGAGCATTCTGCAAGGTTACCATAGGTTGCCACTTACCTAGATGTCCTCATGAGTAAAACAAGGGTGGAACATCTGTAAAACCTCAGAAATTCTGAGGAGATTTGCAACAGCAGGAGTGATTTTGGAAAGGGAAGAATGCATCTTAGCACCACAAGTAACCTATCTCAGATACAAAGATAGATAAGTCAGGTGTACATCCTCTGGAGGATTAGGTACAAGCAATGAAAGATGACCATCCAATAGCTACGGTTGTTTTTAGACCTGGGTAACATACTACGAGAAAGTCATTCCATTAGGGCCTCTATTCTGGATCCCCTCTCCTCAATTGCTAAAAAAGGGACAAACTTGGGAATGGTCGGCCCAACAAGAAAATTAAATACCAACTCTCTGCAAATATATTGATTATATTATGATCCCAAGAAGGAATTGGTACTCGTAAAACCTCCCCATATGGAGTTGACACAATCCTGGCACAATGGACAAGTGGCCAATAGCATATGCTTTCAGGACCCTGGCAGTGTCAGTGAAGATATGCGTAGATTGAAAAGGAAGGACTGGCAGTAATCTTTGCAGTTAAAAAATTTTACTGTATTTATATGGGTGAAAATTTACAATCATAACAGCAGATCATAAACTCTTGCTGGGCCTACTGAAGGAAGACAAAGTGCTGCCGATAGCATCAGCTTGGATCCAGCATTGGGCATTATTGCTGGTGGCATATCAATATCGATTGGAGCACTGACCAGGGACTAGAGTGGCAAATGCTGATGCCTTACGCCGGCTACCGTTACCAGACCCCCCACTATTGGTACCCAGAATGGACGAGACTGTGATGACATTAAATTTTATGGATACCCTCCTGGTGGATGCGGAAACACCCTATATTGGCAAAGCTAAAGCACTTGTTGCTAACAGCAGCTGGAAAGACCAGTCCATCCATAGTTCCACCCATACTGGAACAGATCACAGTGGAAGACAGGATACTGTTGTGAAGAGTACAGGTCATTGTCCCAAGGCAGCACTGTCAGCCATGCTGGCCGAACTACACTGTGGACATCCTGGGAGTATCAAAAATGAAGATGCTGGCCAGGAACTACATCTGGTGGTCAGGTCTGCGCAGATATAGCAAAACTGATAGGACAGTGCCCACGGGCTGCACCTGTGGGAATGGCCAGGTAGAACATGATTCCATGTCGTTTTTTTTTTTTTGGCAGGCCTGTTTATGGGGTTCATATTTCTGGTGGTAGATGCCCATTCCAAGTGGTTAGGTGTCTATAAACTAAACTGGGTAAACAACAATTGTTGAGAAACTGCACACCTCATTTGCAACACACAATATTCCAGAGGTACTAGTTTCTAATAGTTCAGTATTCATCAGCCTAGAGTTTGCAATTTATGAAATCAAATGGGATCCAGCTCAAGACGGCACCTTACACCAGCATCAAATGGGCTAGCAGAGAGAGTAGTTCAGATGTTAAAGGCCGAGTTGAAAAATAGCCAACCTCATTAGAGATAACTACCTTGAAAGTTTTATTTGACCATAGGACTACTTCACACACCACCACAGGAACTGCACCAGCAGAGTTACTGATGGGCAGAGGGCCCTGCATCAGACTGAGCCTGTTGCCAAAGCTGGGAAAGGTGGAAAGACACCAGGAGGCCCAATACAGAGGCCATAACAACACTCGCTGAGAGATTCATTTTTGAAGCAGGGAGAGTGTTTGGATCAGAAATTTATGGAAATTGACCCACCTAGGTAACCAGAACAGTTGAGTCCAGGACAGGACTGGTATCCTACCGAGTATGTGTAAGCAAGGCAGTGGTAAGGAAACATCTGGTCCAGACCTCAAGCTGTCCATCCGTTCTGCCTCTCCTGCAGCTTCGTCCAGACTTCCAGAGTCCACTAGATGAAATTGCAGCAATTTTTCTTCCCCTCACCACCTGAAATGGACAAAGAACCAGATCTCCAGCATTCATTGCAGAAGAGATAGGCACCCAACTGTTACACACTGCCAGCATCAAAGGCCTGGTTGGAAGATCCTATGATGTAGAGATGCCGGCGTTGGACTGGGGTAAACTCAGTAAAGTTTTGCAACACCAATTTTAAATCCAACCAATTTATTTGATAGTAAATCCGCGAGCTTTTGACACTATGTTGTGCCTTCGTCAGGCAAATGCAGTGTTCTGATCTGCAGAGGCACTCATATCCACACAGACAGTTACAGATTGCTGATTAGAATGCGAATCCTTACATCTAACCTGCTATTCAAGTGTTAAAGTGGCTAACAATGTGTGTGAAGGGAATCCTGAGCATTGATTAGAGAATTGTGTATTTTCTCCAGACAGCACAGTAAGTGAGGTTTTTTGCTAATCCAGGCAAGTTACGGGGGTTACAGATAGTGTGACATGAAGCCAAGATCCCTGTTAAGACCGTCCTCATGTGTGCGGAACTTGGCTATCAGTCTCTGCTCAGCAACTCTGTGCTGTCGTGTGTCACGAAGGCCCCCTTGAAGAACATTTACCCGCAGGTCGGAGGCCGAATGCCCATGACTGCTGAAGTGTTCGCCCACAGGAAGGGAACTGTTTTGCCTGGTGATTGTTGAGCGATGCTCATTCATCCGCTGTCGTAGTGTCTGCATGGTCTCCCCAATGTACCATGCTTCGGGACATCCTTTCTTGCAACGTATTAGGTAGACAACGTTGGCCGAGTTGCAAGAGTATGTACCGTGTACCTGGTGAATGGTATCCTCACATTTGATTATGTCGTCCATGTCTATGATCTGGCATGTCTTGCAGAGGTTGCTGTGGCAGGGTTGTGTGGTATTGTGGTCACCGTTCTCCTGAAGGTTGGGTAGTTTGCTGCGAACAATGATCTGTTTCAAGTTGTGCAGTTGTCTGAAAGCAAGAAGTGGGGGGGTGGGGATGGCCCTAGTGAGATGTTCATCGTCATCGATGACATGTTGAAGACTCCGGAGAAGATGTCGTAGCTTCTCCGCTCCGGGGAAGTACTGGACAACAAAGGGTACTCTGTCCACCTTGTCCCGTGTTCGTCTTCTGAGGAGGTCAGTGCGGTTTATCGCTGTGGCACGTTGGAACTGTCGATCGATGAGTCGAGCGCCATATCCTGTTCTCATCAGGGCATCCTTCAGCGTCTGGAGGTGTCTGTCACGATCCTCCTCATCTGAGCAAATTCTGTGTATACGGAGGGCTTGTCCATTGGGAATGGCTTCTTTAACGTGTCTAGAGTGGAAGCTGGAGAAGTGGAGCATTGTGAGGTTGTCTGTCGGTTTTCGGTACAGTGAGGTGCTGAGGTGACCGTCCTTGATGGAGATGCGTGTGTCCAAGAAGATCCTAACCCAGTACTCAGAGGCAAAAACCTTTTGAGGGAAGCAAACTGAGGGGATTCCTCAGACTTTGGTTGGGGGGGGGGGGGGGGGAAGAGAGGAGTGTGATGATTTCAGCTAGGCTAGAGTATGAACTACCTGAGTCTTAATTGATGGTTAAATCAGGGAGCCTTATGCTCCCTATTAAAAGCATGGGTGTGTCAGTCTCCCAGTCTGCATTTGGCAGGGACCAACCTCCGAGCTGCCTTATGGATATCCAAAGAAGTCCATTGCTGCTACAATGAAAAAAGAAGCTGGGTGAATTTTTTTTTTTGCCAGTTGGGTGGGAAGAGGAGGAAGAAGAAGGAAGAACAGCCATTGCTCCCATCTGGGAGAGGAGAGGGAAAGAGAACAAGTGTGTCTATCTGCAGGAGGCAGGACAACACTTAACACAGTGGGACCAGAAACATCAAAAGACTGAGTTAATGGGATGGTGCCCCTATCATCAGAAGCCTATGCCTGTAAAGGAGTTGTGTGGGGGGAGGAGGGGTGTTGGGGGAGAGATTAAAGAACTTTTTCACCATCTACAGGGGTCGGGGGGTGGTGAAGACATCCCTAAATTTTTTAAACTGTTAGGCCTCAGGGCCGAAGAGGAAATGCACTTCCCTCCTTCCTTCTGACTGGGGACCGGCCCGCCTCAGTGCCCTATCCTCCTTCTTGCTCCTACCGAGTCTCTTCTGGTCAGTAGACGGTGTGCAGTGTCCTGCCTGTAAGGAGGCAGGACATATTAAAAAGAACTGCCAAGACTACCGATCTCCAACCCAAGGCTGCTGCAGCTGGCACCGCAGCCCCCTCTCACTCAACCAAATACCACCTGGCCCCCTGCAAGGGGAGGCCATGCTGGCAGTGACTGCCACCTTTGGCTGCCAGTGAGGGGAGAGTGGAGCCTCTGAGGCTAGAAGACCCTGGGAAATAGGAAGGGGAAGAAGAGGGGGAATGCAAACCAGTCACCCCAGGGAAAACTGACCTCCGCCTGGCCCTCCCTCAACACCATCTACTAGGTCTGGCACCTCAATGCTATGTGCTGGTCCCAATGTCACAGGTATGTGCGCTCAAAAGTCTAGGTGAGAGAGGGAGTGTGGACACGTGACCTGAGCCGTTAAATATTACATCTCCTAGGGAAGGGAAAAGGAAAGGCTGAGGGGCTGGGCAGGAAGGAGAGGGACAGAGTGTGAAGCTCATCCCCTGCCAAGGGGTTGCACATCAGAGGCGCCGTACATTGTGGGAGGAGGAACTTGAGATCTGAGGGACTCCCCACACCCCCTTTCCTACCTTAGAGGTTGTGGTGCCTATGCTCCTCCTTTCCCAGTTCATACCATCTCCTGCCCCAGCCTAACCCCACCCCACCTGTCTTCATGCCTTGCCCCCGGGACAATTGATTAAAAAGAAAAACATGCTGCCATGGTCCTCCAAGCAGGACTCCCTGGGGCTGGGTGAGAGTGGGGCCCTGTGATCCTGTTCCACCAGATGCATTTCAGTACCCCGGAGGAATTCTTACTTATTTTGCTAGGGACTGTGGCAGCACTCCATTGTTTTTGGGTCTTGGGTCACAATGGCGAGGAAGGCGCCCCACCCCACTCCCATAGTCCCAACTTCTAATGCTGGGCAGCCCTGACTTTGGATAGAGGACTCTTCGGACCTGTGGGGTGCCCTAGGCATCTGGAGCAGAATGGGGAACTGAGCCAATGTTGCTCTCGGACCCAAAAATCCAGGCAGAAGAGCTTGAGGCGGGACCTCCTCCTCCCCCGCACTGATCCTTAGGGTGGGATCGGATGGTGGGGGAGTCAGGACTAGTTGGTAGGTCCGTGCTGCCCACAGTACACCCTGCGGTGGGGACTTGGAGTTGAAGGGTGACAGCCCCGAGGAGGTAGGCTGCTCAGCATGGGGACTATTTTGGAGTCCACCTGCAGCGAGGCAGGGGTCTCCCTCGTGTCCACCACCCAGTCGTCCCTCATCCCTCTGGGGAACTCAGCTTTACAAAAGATCACTGTGGTGGCCATGACAGCGTCTGACTAGCCCTTGACTGTTTGGACCTGGCGCTCCTTGTCCGGCGGAGGTCTGCTCCCAGGCTGCATTGGCCCTGGCTGAAAAAGAGCAGCATCGGGTATAGGAGTTCCTCAATGGGCTCATGAGGGAGTGGATTGATGTGTCTCATGCCAGCTCTCCGCCATGCACTTATCTAACTGGTGACAGTAGCATAGTGCTACTGATATGAAAATGACTAAAGCCAGCCTTAACGTTTTTAGTAGCAGTGAGCTAAGCAGGTTCCAGAACTTCTTGATCCTCTGTGACGGGAGGTATACGGTATGTTTTCTGCAAGAAACTGGTATGATTCTGGGAGACAAAAACTTGATGGCTCCTGGAGTGGCATGGGGTAGTGGTCTACATGACTTTCATGGGGAATGACTGATCTCCCTGTAGAAGACGTTGATATAAATTCCCTGAGGATTGGTAATTAACTAACCAGGTGGAGCTTATACACAGATCTTATATAAAGTAGGCCTTTGAGTGGGTCCGCTAACCTTTTTTTCTGTCCTAATTGGGATTAGTTGTGTTCACCATAGGGTTTTTTTTTTTGCAAGTGATTCCTGGAGTTATTAGACCTATCAACCCAATCTGGATTTTTTTTAAAAAAGCCATTAAAACAGCATTATCACTGGAAAATGCAGAAAAAGGGGCTCGGTAGCAATAAGGGGTGTCAGTCCTCAATGAAAGAATGCTAGTGTAAGCCAGGTGGCCCTTACAATGTCGAATCTCTAATAACTCCACTAGATACTCAAAAGGTGGTGAAGACCTCCCAAAGAATGTTACAGAACGTACTGCAGGGGTGTGCAGATGCCAGACAATGTATTATTGCAAGTATTATCAAAAAGAGCAGCCAAGGTAAAATTTTGGGAGTAGGCAAAACACACATTGCTGTGAAAAGTCAAGGCTAGTACCTGATTGTATCATGCAGATGTCCTTTCTTCTAGAGATAGATTCGTTGCGATTGAATCATCATGAAGGTTGCCCCTGAATTACTAGTGAATGGCCATTTTTTTTGAAGATGGTGGACATCGGGCTCCCGTCTCCGGTCCCAGACACCGGTCAGACAAGCACCTACAACTGGCATCTAACTCCTTGAGTTTGGGAGACACACAGGAAAACTGAAAGGGAGACTGTCCGTCTACATGGGGCTTTACGAGAAAAGGCACCACGTTGGCCCCAGTGACTTGCATATAGCATCTCCCACTCAATATATAGGGCAAGGGCTATACCTTATGGGAAGAGATTGGGTCTGGCCAAATTGATTGGAAATCTTCAGACTTGACTTGATGTAAAGGAATTGTACAAAGTTATCCCAGAATTTTCTAAGGATTACGAAAATTAACAGGGTCCAAGGCCCATATCTAAATTGACCCTGTCACATTTAGGTAATTCAGAGCAAGACCAGCTCCCTACTACTTGTTGGAGAAAATACAAACTGAACTAGGGCACCTTGAAAGTTTAGACATCATAAGGCCTGCGCAAGTTGCAGAATGGGCTGCGCCTGTTGTTCAAATTGTTTTTCGCTGTGTGAGGACTAATCAGGTTTCCAAACTTGATAGGTATCCCAGGCCAAAAAACGAAGTACACATCTTTGATAACAACAAGTAGCCAGACATTCTCCAATCTCCACCTTGAATTAGATGAGTCCTCCCTGGAACTATGTGACGAACATGCACATGAGATTATAGAATATGCTTGTTTACCCTTGGAGTTTTGTCAACATGTGCCAATTTCCAATAAGTCAGAAATAGCATTCTTCAGAGTAGCAGTGTATATTGATGTCCTGATCATGGGTACTTCAGAACAGGGATAACTGGCAAACTTGTAGAAATTTTCAAAAAGGGAGAAATGTCTTCCAAGTGTTTGAAGTAACTTATTTAGGCTACCAGGTAGATGGCAAAAGGTTAGATCCAATGAAGGATAAGGTAAAAACCATCAAGGGAACACCACAAGAGTTGAAATCCTTCCCAGGATTAGTAAATTGTTATTGATTTATCCTCACTTTGCCTTCCATGCCCCTCTCCTCATCCTGGGAAGGTCTGTAGGCAGAAGTTTTCATTGAAGTCAAATGTCAGCCACCATCATTGACCCTTGTTATTGGTAGTTGTGAATATCTTCTAGAGCACTGCCCTGGAATTGGATAGCTAATGCTAATGCATAAATTATCTATTGCCCACAAGCCTAACTCCATGGCTCTAAAATTCATCGTTAAGAAGTGTTTCGAAAGGTTAGTCATGACTCACATCAACTCCGGTCTCCGCGATAGGTCCAGAGCAGAAGCCATCTCCCTGCCCCTGAACTCAATCTTGGAATGCCTAGATAATGAAATCACTTGTGTTAGATTCCTATTTATTGACTACAAATGCTATTGCAATTGTATAGGATGGTGCTGAGATCACTTATAGAGTATTGTGTCCATGTTTTAGTCTCTTTATTTGAGGAAGGCTTTGGTTGCATTGGAGGCAGTTCAGAGAAGGTTCACCAGATTGATTCCGGGGATGAAATGGTTGAATGTGATGAAAGATTAAACACTGGGCTTGTACTCACTGGAGTTTAAAACGATAAAGGAGAATCAGATCAAGATATAATATTTTAAGAGGGACTAATGAAGTAAATATGGACCAAATATTTCCTTTTATGGAGTAATCTAGAACAAGGTATACATTGTGAGGCGATTAAATTTAAAACTAAGATGAGGAGTAACTACTCACAGGGTAGTGAATTTGTGGATCTCGCTGTCCCTTAGCAGTGGAATCTGAATCATTAAATGGTTTCAAGAGGGAAATAGACATTTTTCTAATAAAAGAAAAAGGGATATAGGTGAGGAGGTGGATTTGAGATCAGGAAGAAATCAACCATGATCTGATTTAATGGTGGAGCAGGCTTGAAGAACTGAACTTTCCTGTTTCTGCTCCTAATTCCTATGTTCCTACAGCTTAACCTTCAACACCATTAACCCTTCAAAACATATCGCTTGGCTTCTATAGCTGGATCCTATACTTCCTTACAGACTGTAATCAAAAACTATAGGCACCTCCTCTGCAATTATCCTCAACTTTGCTGTCCAGAAGGTTATCAGGAAGTGATAGTAGAAGACATGCCCTTGTCTCAAGAGGAATGAATTGGAAATGGTCATGCGTTCAAGTTTCTAGCTGTCTAGATCATCAGCTTGTCCTGGTCCCTCCATGCTGATGCTATAGTTAAAGCCCTTCAACACCTATACTTTCTCAGAAGACGCAAGGAAATTCAGCAAGTCTGCTATGACTCTCTCCACATTTTAGAGATGCACCATAGGAAGCATCCTTTCTGGATGTATCACAGCTTGGTATGGCTCCTGCTGTGACCAAGACCATAAGAAACCACAAAAGATTGTATATGTAGCCTGGTTCATCACACAAACCAGCCTCCCGCCCATTGACTTGATCTGCACTTCCCCCTGCCTCAGAACAGCTTGCATAATCAAGGATTGACACATCCAGGACAAGCTCTCTCCCACCCCCTTTTCCCATTGGGAAAAAGATACAAAATTCTGAGGTCACATACCAATGGACTCGAGAACAACTTCGTCCCTGCTGTTATCAGATTTTTGAATGGACCTACCATTTTATTAAGTTGATTTAGGGTGCAACATTACATTTTGCACCCTCCCCATTCCTTCTCCCATATGTACTCTAAACAATATGCTTTGTCTGGATAGCGTGCAAGAAACAATACTTTTCACTATTCCAATACATGTGACAATAAATCAAAAAGCGTTAGAAAATGTTGTGCTGACACTCAGAAGTTTGGAGGTGTTGCCAGTGTTTGCAAAGCAGATTTAAGGCCTGAACGCACATGCAATCAATCTTCACCTAAAATAAAACACATGATCCTACATAGTGGATTTCAAGAATCGCCCTATGAAGAAACAAAACTCTCTACCTAGCTAAGAAAGACAAGTTTACTGAGGACGGGATCTTTGGGGGTCTCGAATAATTTCCCCACCCCAGGATGATGTCCAATGAGTAGAGCTGCATAATAGCCATTTTGAAATATTCAGAAATGAAAATGCTGACCACGAGATCCGTTGGTGGCCTGGCCTTGACACAATCATTATAAATTTGTGCCAGGAAAATCAGAAACTCTCACCCCACCCCCATGGAAGTGGCCTAGCAGGCCATGGGTGCATGTATACGTGGACTTTGCAGGGCATGTTATGTGTTCTGTTTTTAATCATGGTAGGTGCACGCTCCAAGTGGTTTGAGGTGCACCACATGCGTTCCATGACTTAGGCTATGATCAAGAAATCGTGACAGAGCTTTTGTATGCATGTAGACAACTAGCCTATACTAGCCATGATTTCCAGAACTTAATGGTCTCTAATGGTATCTAACATATCTCTCTCTTTTTCAAAGGATTGGCAGAGTAGGTATTTGAAACCTTCAAATGTGGCATGAAGAAACAACCAATGGTATCATGGAGACTGAATTGGCACAATTTATGTTTGACTAAAGGACTAAGCTGAATGGTAGCCGCTTCATTACCAGGCTGAACCTTCTGTTCCCAAACCAGGCAAGGAGGTTGAGGTCCCAAGCAGAGAATCAGAAAGTTGCAATTTTTATGGTAAATGAGGATATAGGTGTAGCTAGTTTCTTGCCATCCCCAATTGATTACTCAATAAATACTGAGAATTGAAAGGACGTGTATTTCTTGGTACACTTAGATGTTCAGGAGGTGATAACATGTGATATGAATTAATTGGTCACAATTGCTACACTCCAGCTAGCCAAAATTTTGACTCCAGAACAAATTCCCTCCCTAAAGAGGCCACGTATAGAATCTAGATTAATTTTGAAAAAAATATTGATGTGCTATTCATATATAGAAATATGAAATCTTAATTTCTTTCCACTTTAGGGCAGTTGTATCTTTTGGGTCGAAGAGCAGAGCTGTTGGAGTTGCAGCTAAAACTCAGGTAACTTCTTTCTATTAAGATTTTCATAAGAGTTTTATGTATACTGAATTTCCTTGTTAGTCTTGAGTTAGTAAGAATAATTCATGTTTAATTAGACACCATTTAGTCACCAGCTAATGTTTTACACTGTACCATGCATTCCTGCTGTTAATTCCTAAATATGTATTGATAGGAGGGAGGAGATGTAGGTTGGGGAGGGAAGAGATGCTGCCTGTTATGCAGGTTGGGGAAAGAAAGGGAGAATGAAATTACGGATCACGTGTTCAAATCTGCCAGCATAGAGTATGTTGTAAATTGTTACCATGACAACTTGTTTTTCCAGAATTAATAGTACTGAATTTTGGCTTGATGCATCAAAATAATGGTTCGGCAATTGAGTACTGCAGCTTATGGGAACTGAGACTACTGTTTGGTGTAACAGATTTATTTTGTTCCTCTTTCAAAGAGTTTAATTTGGAATTTATTTCAAAAATCTATTTAACACTTATTTTGCCGTGGGTGGTACAACCTTAACATAAGGTTAGTTCTGCTGCCTCACCGCGCCAGGGATCCAGGTTTAATACTGGTCTTAGGCTGTGTGATGTTTGACACATGTTCCTCGTTGCATGGGTTTCTTCCGGGTCTTGTAGTTTTCTTATAAGTTCCAAAGAGATTAGGTGGATTGACTGTGCTAAATTGCCCTAGTGTTTAGGTTAAGTGGATTGGATACAATGGACAAATGGGTTGCAGGGATGGGGTGGACCTGAGTGAGATGTTCTGAAGTTCAATGCAGAACTGATGGGCTAAATGGCCTCCTACGTTGTAGGGATTTTAACCTTCCTAGTCATTTTTTTCCACATGTACAGGAATATTAAAACTGCAGCTAATGTGAGAAAAGAAGAAGAAAAATGGTGAAGGCTAAGGGATAGAAGCTAAACAATGGCACAATCAAAGATGAATAATGTGTTGTTTTTCTATTTGGAACCTCCTTTCTATTTCTAAAAAGCAAGTTGATCGTTGGTTCTGTTGGGAGTTTGTTAGTACTAAGCATACCCTGTGCCATATCTTCTTAGAGATTCTTGACAACTCAAAGAAAATACCGTATTTAGCAATCATTCCAAGACACGCAAATCATCTGTGAATATTACATTTTAGAATTGTAACAGAATAATACACAATGAACATCTTAAAACCTAGTTCCATGACTCTAGAAAGATTGCAAAACTAATAGATCAGTAGATACATAAGAAACTAGGGGCAAGAGTTTCAGTTGTGTGGCTTCTAGTAGTGCTGTGAAGGCCTACTGGAATTTTTCAAATACACGTGCCAGTGGTCACTTTCTGTGCCGCTAGTGTGGCGTCATGAAGTGGAGTGGTGTACGCATCTATCCTCTGCATGCACCCATAGACCATAACGGGCACAGTAGTTATATCAGTGACATAAACAGAATGATGTTACACCAGAATATGAAGTTTGGTCAATCTATGCACAGACAGTCTTCGTTAATCACTGTTGAAACGAGTATCATGAAGCCAGATCTTTTCTGAGAGCCAGTTGCAAGTTTGAATGTACTGTGGTGGTTGATGGAACATTTAGGAGGTTTTTTTTTTTGTTGACCACAAAAAGGAAGATAGAAAACAATACTGTACACTGACATGGGAATAGTAGTTGCTGAACATCGAAAGGAGGAGAGCAAAATAAAGAAGGGCGCCTCAGAGAAGAGTTTGTCCTACCCGCTAAAGGATCTTCTGGGAGCACCACTGCTACTTAGCAATGAATCAGGAGTAATGTCGACAGAAACTGGGGAAGGCAGAAAGTGGAGTTAAAGCCACAATCCAGTCAACCATGATGCTGTTGAATGGCAGAGCAAGCTTGTGGGCTGAATGGCCAATTCCTGTTGTTAATTGATATGCTGTAGAATTATTGTAGTAATGTCAGTTTCTTCATGCTAGCCAATCATGGGCTGTAATTGGGATTTACTTGTGGTTCTATCAATAAGAATAATGCAGCAGGATGGGAGAATCTTGCGGCTGTGTGTGCATGGGATTCATGCGTGTGTTCCCATCTTGAGCGCATCTGCGAGTGCAGGATTTCTGGTGCTGTCAGATCTGTGCTGAAAACCAGCAGGAAGACTAGGTAAATCATTTTAATCTGTTAATATAATTTGCAAACTTGGGGTTGAATTCGCTGGGCACACTAGCATCTCACACCCCGCCAGCATGTTTCAGTCCAGTGAAGTTTATACAAGTACCCCACTTTTGGGAACCTAGCGGGACAACCCCGCTGGAGTGAAAGTGGGGCAATCAGGTGGAGGTGCTGGAGATTGGAGTGATCCAGGATTGGGGAAGGTGGGGTCGAGGCTGGCTCGGGACTGGTCAGACGTGGCTGAATCGGGCTGAGGGTTTGGGGGGCAGCATTGTGTGGTCCCAGGCTGGCCAGTGATCGAGCTGGACAACCAACAGGAGGCTGACAGTACGGGGCCACTACGTATGTGCAGAGGCCCACTGGTTTTGGCTTCCTGTGTTACAATAAGCCACACACACCCCTTGAAATCTAATGATATTCACGCTGGCGGCTTCTGCATTGCATAGAGTATGGAAAATCCTAGTGTGAGTTACCACTGAGAAAAAAACAGCATGAATCGCCCCAGTTTTCCCATAATTTCGACATTTAGAATTTTGGGGGGAGAATTCCACCCTGTGTGTCATTAGATACATGTTTTTGTCATAATGCAAATTAATACTTATAAAATTGTGTAAAGATGAACTCCAGTTCTATCACCAAGCTTCTTGGAATATAAATGGTAGGAGAGGATGATTACTTAAAAGCAAAAGTTGGAAATTAAATATTTTCTCTCAAAACTGAAATCCCAAGGACCTTTGTGGAAAATAGTAGAAAGCTGTAACTTGGCAGATTATGATTTGGTGTCCTCAGTTCTGAGCCATATAGTCGATGGAAGATTTAATGGACATGAGTTCAAACCCTACCAAGGAGAATGCAAGATAATGGATGTGGCATCATCACATCCTTATTCAATCAGATATTTTGTGAGATTGCCGGTCAGTTAGACTGCAAGAAAAATGATTTGATAAATGCTTAGGTGTGTTCAAAATTTGATAGATTTCAACAAATAGGAAGAGTACCAAATTCAAGTTGGTGATCCCTGGATCAGTACTAGCATTTAAAGCAATGGTTCTTTCGTGAAGGCAACTGTTGCTAACAGATGTTGGTTCCCAAAGAAGGAGACTCCTATGACTGCTGCCTTTAAAATTCCTGGGGAAACAGTAATTTCTTTTAGCCTCCATAGAACAATTGAGACATTCTGTGGTAACACTAATCATAAACTCTGATTACTCAATTTCAAGACGTTCACAAACTGGATGCCAACACCAATACAATGGAGGTATTAAAAGACTAAACTGAAGGCAAAGGCATCTTTTTAATAGACATGACAATACAGCAGATGACAAAATTGGAATAGTAATAATGGGCAAATGAGAATTAACTTTTTAAGTGAAACAAAGTGGAGAGACAGGATCCTCAAACTGATACATTACAGGAGGATCAAGATGATGATGAATCCACACAAGTTGTATTGGTCACCATAGAAATCTTTTGGTCCTGTGAATGAACGTTAAATCCAGACTGTGCAGTACTTGATGCAAATTAAGTGAGAATTACTACTTTTAATAGTAATGCTATCAACTTTTTTTCACTCAATTTATTAAATGTTAAAAATTCAGCTAAACATTGCACATCTAGACTAGAACGTGAGGGGTGAATCCTTAGTGCCAGGGAGTGCACTAGGTGAATGGAGTGTGCTGTATTAAGAGGTGACTGCTGTGTTGGATGTACTAGCTCCTGAAAGTGGGCCTGGAACAACCCATTTTCACCTACTTCCAATTCCTCTGAAGCTCATTCATGAAGACTTCCTTCTCTCCTCAGCAATAATAGGATTTCTTTCATACCCTCCATCTATTTGACTTGTATCTAGTGGTGTTGCTGAAATGGACAGGCCTTTCCTAGTCATAGTTCTACATTTCTCTTGTATCTAAGTAATCCAAGGTGATTGTTGCAACTTATCCTTTTTTGTTCCATGCCTTTTTTAAAAAAAGGAAAGCTGGCATTGTTTTTTATATTGAACATTTGATTAGTTCAGACCACTACTCTTCCCCCAAAAGTGTGCAGAGGACACTGGTAGTACTATAATAATCATGCTTCAGCATGTGTGGCACTGGCAGCTACTCTACAATCATGGAGATGAGTGGGAGCACCAATTTTACACGTGTCTATTTCTTTTAAAACCAACAGAGGTAGGTTGCAAATTGTGATCCCATTGTCCAGCAAATGGTGCTTCAGAATCTTAGCCCTAGCATTTCCTGAAAAGATCTAAAAAAATTGAGATTACAGGTTGTTGAAGATAGGTGTTACGGTTTGTCTCTTGCCTGCATTTGTTTTGCTAAACGTTATTGGCAACAAAAAAACTTTTAGTTTTATACTATGTTTTAGCAAGGTGCGTTACAGGAGCATTATAACACCAAACACATGAGGCAGTGGATAGATAATGAAGTGCTTAAAGTAAAGAGTAGTTTAAGGAAGAAATTGGTAGAAAATTAGAGGGCGTGATCTTACCTGCCATTCATGCTGTACTCCTGTAACGAGGTCAGAGAATTGGCGGCCAGCCAAAACTCCGTTCGCTGCAGCAGTATGAGAAACTCTGGTTAGAGAATGGGAAGTGGGTATTTCAAACATACTGCCCCTAGGCAGTTGCAGGCACAGCTACCAATAATAGAAAAATTAAAACTAGAGATGGTCAAAACCAGATATAGAACAGTGTACATACTTTTGAGGATTATGGAGGAGATCAGAGATACAGAGGAGTAAAGCCATGGAGGGATTTAGAAACCAGGATGAGAATTTTAAAATCCAGATGTTGCTTGGCTTGGGAGCCTTTATCGGTGAGCAGAGGGTAAAGGGACTTGATGATCTGAGTTAAGACACAGGCAGCAGACCGTTGGATAACTTTGAGTTTACAAAGGGTAGACTATTGAAGACCAGTTAGGGATGCATTGGAATAATGGCATCTAATGACAACAAAGGCATGAAAGTTTCAGAAGCAGATTGGCTGAAATGGAGGCAAAGTTAGGTTATGTTATAAAGTAGAAATCAACAGTTTTTGTGATGGCAAGAAAAATATTGGAAGTTCCTCTGTGGGTCAGTTGGGACACCAAAGTTATGAACAAACATGCTTAAATTGGAGGAGGATGGAATCGGTAGTTAGGGAATGAAGCAGGAACAAAATAATAATGTTCAGTCTTAATATTTATTACAGGAAACCTTTCTTATACTGTATTAGTGTTGACTAATCAATATTGATTTGTTTGGCAACGATGGAGGCGTTGAGAGGTGGTGGTGAAATAGAGCCTAGAGTTGTCAGTGTATATATGAGTACTAATGCTGTGTTTTTAGATGATGCCACCAAGGGGCAGTGTGTAGATGAGAAATGGGAGCAGGCCAAGAATAGTTCCTTGGAGGACGGTAGAGGTAATAGTGTGGCAGCAAGAAGAGAAGCTATTGCTTCATAAGTAGAAAATAAATTTGTATTATGTTTATTTGTCTTAGCTATAAGTAGATACTATTTTTAGTTTTAATTTCTGTTGTATCAGTTACAAACTGAGTTCTTCCTATATCTGTAAGTGTTAGTTTAAAATCAAGATGTGTAAGTCATTAAATTGACATTGAAATGTTATGATAATTGGTCAGGATTCAATTGTTTCTGTTTACTTTTCAGCTGATTACAAATGCCAAGAACACCGTAATAAACTTCAAAAGATTCCATGGTCGAGCATTTAATGATCCTCTAATTCAAAATCAGAAGGCTAAACTAGCTTATGATCTTGTTCCTACAAAAACTGGAGTTGGTGTTAAGGTAAGTCAATTTGAATTTTTATCAGCAAGCACATTTTTGACTTCTATTGGGTACTTCTATAATTTGATTTCAGCTTTATAGTTAATTAGAACTAACATCACAGAAAATATTGATTTTTGAGAAACATTATATATCTTGGCACTTGTGTTTGACTAACTTCTTTCACTGTTTCAACTTGGGTCCAAGGCAAGTGAAATGTATATAACATGCATCTTTTTAAAAAAACTGACCTGAATTGGACCTACCTGTATTTTTGGATTTAGGCTAACAGATTCGAATCAATATTAATCAAATTCACGGCTTTTAGCGTCCAGTGGACATTATATTTCTAGGCTGATAAGTCATTTATTAACTGGATATGACACTGGCTTGGTTGGGTGAGTGCAAAGCCCTTCCAAGAAGGGAAAAGAGCAACTCCATCTTCTACAGAGCTGGCTCACTGTCATTAAACCACAAAATGATAGGTTAGATTGAAAAATATCAGTATGATGGAATTATTATGCATTATTTTATGAAATTATGGTGGTTGCAAAAACAGATATTGTAAACCAGCTCTTCACTAAGCTGCATTTTTATAATTTGTTTCAGGTAACGTATATGGATAAAGAGCAACATTTCAGCATAGAACAGATCACGGCCATGCTGCTGACCAAACTAAAGGAAACAGCTGAGAGCAATCTGAAAAAGTCTGTATCTGACTGTGTGATTTCTGTAAGTATGTAGGCACTAAAAATTGCTGCAAGCTTGAGAATTAAATTTTCTTCTTAAAGTTGCGAGGCAAATGTCTGATAGATATACAAGTCACAAAGCTGGATGATGAGCATTGTGTTCATCAGTTGCAATTTTCCCAAAGAAGGCCAATTAAGAAGCCACTTTTGGGACTGCAACTAAATAGAGACAAAGGGTAGCCTGAGGATAGGAAAGGATCAATCAGAATGCTTAAAATGCAAGGAGACCAGCAGACTCACTGTGAATAATGTGTGCTGCTAAGGTGAGTAAAGGGAGAGCAACTTAAATGGAGTCTCTCTACAGCTGATAGAACCACCAACAATTTCTCACACGCAGCAGTATGTCTGCACGTGACAAAATTAATTGGTAGCACTTGCCTGTGATGTCCTAAGGATTGCTAATTTTGTTTTTTAAAAGTGATCATCACTTATGAATCTTGTAGTGTGCATTTCTCTCACTTCCTGTAAGTAGACAAACTGTAGACACAGTAGGTTCAAATGCACTGCTGTCAAAATTCCACAGCCTTCCAAAAATTCCTGCTATCAATGGCTTCTATCATTACTATAATTCCCTTTTTGTCACTAATGTGTGGTTTTGCATTCTCCCCACAAAAGTGGGAGAAGATGGAAACATGTCAGGATATCTGCTGCTGATGTTTTTCCAAATTTTCTTGCACCACCCCCTTGTACTAACAATTTTGATACTTTTTCAACCATTATTGAAGTTGACATTTACCCTACTGTACTTTGAATCTATTTATTGTTGATATTTTATGCACTTCAGTCTTAATTGTGTAGGATTGTACATGCTGAAGTAGAAGAAGAACAGATCAGCATGTTGGAAATCCTAAGGAAACTATTATTGAATTGGGCAGGGATTCTCCAAAATTAACATCTTCAAAATAACAATAATGAAGAAGGTAGTGGCACTAAAAACTGAGATCCCTAAGACCAAATGTTTTCCATCGAGGGCTCTAAATAAAGTATTATAAATGCCTTAACTATAATTCCTTTGTATTGCAAAATTGTTCTTTCTTCAATAATAGTGGCATGTAGAGGGAATTATAAACTTTAAGGCTTAACATCCGTTGACTGATGTTGGCAGGAAATTGCTAGCGTCTATAATTTAGGGTAAGGTGAATGAACACAGTAAAAAATTTCTGGTGGAGAGACAGAATAGATTTGTAAAGGGCAGGTCATGCCCGACATCCAGATTTGAATTTTTTTTTTGAAAAGGTGACCAGCGGTATTTCAGTAAGTTACGTGGACTTGCAAAGAGAAAGGGCAGTGGTGCAGGGCAATGATTATTGGTAATGATAACCAGCAGATGACATGAAGAGGCAGTCAAATCTAAGAGTGCACCAACAAATGGGGTTTTGATAAGGATAAATTATAAAGATAACATTAAAGGCTGCTATGTTGTAATCATAACAAGATGGATGAATTGATGGTGCAAGTAATCATAAACTTGCGTATGATGGCCAGTACCAAGATATGAGGGCTGTATTTTGGCTTGAAGTGAGCAATTTAAGGCAGGATTTTTTTTTTGACTCCTGAGACCCATCTTGGTAAAAAGTGCCCTGAATTATTTTCAGGGCATGTACGACATGGATTCAGCCTGCCGACCCTGGAAACAGTCATGGGCAAGCAAGAGCCAAGGTGAGCTGGTTAGAACACTTACCTCGGTTCTGTGGGACTTTGTCTCGGGGTTTTTAAAGATGATTTTAGGCTCTCTAGTACTCGATCCTTACATCCCACTTGCCAGCAGCCACAGCCCATGTTACCTCATGTCCTTCATATCAAATTAATAGTGACTCAACCAGTATACACCATGGGCAGATCTCAGGAGCAATTTGGAGATTAAATAAAATGAACTTCTTAAAATGTAATATAGCTCTCAGTATACAGACTTCCATAATGAATGCTCCCATTCATGAAAATGTTTAAAGTTCCTAAATTGATCTTTTTTCACAAGCAAACTTGGATTGATACGTCATACCATTTTTATGCTGTAAACTCACAAGTCATGCTAAATTAATACAACTTCTGAAACTCAACCAAGCATCATAATCAATAGCCCTTGGGAGAATATCAAGAAGTCTGCTGAAATAGATGACTACACCAGATGGGCTGAATGGCTTCCTTCTGCACCGTAACAACTCTGATTTTGTGATAATAAAAAAACTATATTTCTTTAACTTATGCTCAGTTGACCTGGGTTTTCCACACAAGATCAAGAAATTTCAAACACAACATCACAATGTATGATGAAACCAAATTACATAGGATTATGTAGATTATACAGCATAGGCCATTTAGCCCCATTAATCCATGCTGGTGTTTATGCTGCGCTTTGAACTTCTTTCCATCATTCCTGATCTAAATCCATCATAACTTTCTCTCTGACTTGTATACCCTTCTAGCCTCCCTAAATTCATCTATAATATGCACTTCAACCACACGTTTGCAATAGGTTCCACTCGTCAGGCAAACAGTCCTGCCTTTATAGTCCATATGCTAATTTGTGCCAACTCATGTTATTATATCCTCCATGTCAACTCACTCAATATCCACCACAGGCAGACCTAATGAGCCATGATAAGATTAAATAAAATCCTTGGGTGTCAAAACACTCTTTAATTTAAAAAAATGAACATTCACTAACTTAACTTTGACCTCTGCATTTAACTTTGACAACTCCTATATGCTTGTAATTAAACTGTGAATTAAGATGTATCCTACTGTGATAATAGGTTATGAAATTAGACGTGCAATGCTAATCCTGTAATAGCGCGCTGGTTTATGGTAACAGATACAGGCTCTGATCTTTATCAACACTGGACATATTTCAGGACTGGCTGAGATGTGGTGAACTTTTTCACTTGGAGATATGAACCTCTGGATTTCTTGACCACAGAAAGCTGTTGGGGCCCTTGCAGCTAAAGGAGTCAAGGGGCATGGAAAGAAAAAAGGGAGTGGAATACTGAAAGTGCATGATCAGTCATCCACATATTGAATGTGGTGCAGGCTCAAAAGGGCCGAATGGCATACTCCTACATATATTTTTTATGTTCTCTGTTTTCTATGTTTAAAATATAGATTTAAGTGCCTTGACTGCTGTCTTTTAACATTTCCAACAAGTTGATAGATTGATGGGCTTTTTACACATATATTCCAGTTTACTTTAGCGATCCCAAAGGGCACCTGATCTTCGTCAATTCACATAATCTGCAGTGCAGAAGGAAGCCATTTGGCCCACCAAGCCTACACCCACAATAATCCCACCCAGCTCTGTCCTATTGCTGTAATCCCAATATTTTCCCTCCTAATCCCTCTGACATGAGGCAATTTATCTGGCCAGTCAAGCTAACTCACATTTTTGGACTGTGGGAGGAAACTGGAGCACCTGGAGGAAACCCACGCGGAACACAGGGAGAACATGCAACCTCCACACAGTCACGCAAGGCCAGAATTGAACCCGGGTCCCTGGTGCTGAGAGATGGCAGTGCTAAACACTGTGCTACACAGTTATGTCCCTGGACTTATTTAAGTGTACCCTATTTCTACAAAGAAGTTCAGTAAGTTTAGGTCTTCTACAAAGAAGACTTTTAAGGGGCTTGACTGGATAAATGTGGAGAGGATATTTCCCCTCTAAGACCAGAGGGGCATCTATTTGGAAGACTGAGATGAGGAAGAATTTCTTGAGGGTTGAGGGTCTTTGGAACTCCTTGCCACAGAGTGCAGAATCCCTGTGTATATTTAGGCTGATTTATTTAGATTTTTAATCAAGAAGGGAATCAACGATTATGGGAAAAGGACAAGAAACGGGATATGAGGATAGCTGAATCAGCCATGATCCAATTGAATAGAAGAGCAGAATTGAGGTTCCCAAATGCCCAGTCCTCTTCTTATTTCTTATGGTTTTTAGTCTATCAGGATGGCTTGAAGGGCCCAACGATGTACCCAGTTCTTTTTTCTTATGGTTTCATGCCTACCAGGACTAAAATACAAAATCATGTTTTAACATCCCAAACAAAGGAAAATCAGATATGACTGAATTCAGTTGCTTCCATGAATCATGAATGTACACACCATAAACAGGCCCCTTTTCTATCCATTTGCCCTACATGTCCTTAAAATGATGGGGGGGGTCAGGCAAGTTAGGTTTCTAGTGCCAATTTTGCTATGACTGGGAGGCTCTTCATCTGTACAGATTTGGGTCATTTTCTCTGTTTCCTCCATCAAAACCAAATCTTTCATAGCTTAAGTTACCTTCTGTTAGATTTCTTTTTTATATGCGCTCTCTCCAGTTCATCTTTGTCCTTGTTGTAATATAATAACCAGAACTAAAAAGTTTATTTATTAATCACAAGTAAGGCTTACATTAACATTGTAACTAAATTACGAGGAAAATCCCCTCGTCGCCACATCCTGACCTGTTTGGGTCAGTGCAGCTGACCAGCACGTTTTTCAGACTGTGGGAGAAAACCGGAGCACCTGGAGGAAATCTGTGCAGACAAGGGAGAATGTGCAGACTTTATACAGACAGTGATCCAAGCTGGGAATTGAACTTGGGTCCCTGGCGCTATGAGGCAGCAGTGCTGATCACTATGCCACTGTGCTGCCTCTCAGCACAGTGGCATAGTGATTGCATAGACTATTATAGTATAACCAAATACAAGTTTAGCATTACAGGTTTCAATCCTTTTCCTTCTAGAAATAAAGAGTAGGACTTGGTTTGCTTTTTTTTCTAACCTGTGGCACAACTTGTAGTGACTGTTTTCTTTGTATTACAAGATCCTTTTTATTTACTTTAACCCTTCAACTTCCGAGTCACATGATCTCCCTATTCTTCTTACCAAAATGTAATGCTTTACGTTGACCTGTATTGAACTTCATTTGTCAATTATTTGCCCATTTTGCAGATTTAGTAATTAATTTCCTTCTGTAATTTTTTCATCATTCTAATCAGACTTGACTACTCCTGACTCTGTTCTCAGGTTAAACAGGGGCTGAAGGAATTTGGACAGCTCAAAACTTAGCCATGTGACAGAGTTGTTTCAGGTTGAACTGTTCACTTAGACTCCTGGTTGAAACCCATTGTATTTTGGAGCAGACAACAGTAGGACTATTAGCACCCACATTAGAGTTGGAGAATCTCAAATAGCTGCCTGAGGCAAACACCTGCTAATCTGTTGTGTTTGCTTGGTTTGATTATGTATACATTATAATGAGTTTTACAATCAGGCACTGAGAGGTGTTAGAGTTGTTGTTTTCAGACTACGTGGAAATTCCCAGGAGCAAGCATGTGATCAGATGGAACCATTTTATCAGAATTGTCCATTTCTTAAAAAGGAAAAAAATATAAAGTAACCAGGCTGACTGTGATATGTATATATATTTTTCTTCCAATCCTCTGCGCAGGACAATGGTTGCCTCTTTTCTAACCCTCAGTTGTTCTGTTGTGTTTTTACTTATTCATGGAGCTTCACTAATGTTTAGTTTGTTTTTTTATTTCAACATAATATTTTCCCTCAACTATAAATGTCATTGAATTTTTTTCCCATTGTTCTACATCATTGTTTGCCACTATTGTTATTTTTTATGTTCCTGAGTTTTATTCTCAGACCCAAATAATCTTAATTTCTGATTTAATCTGGTCAGTTTATTTCCTAACTTAATCCAGAAAGCTCCTTCTTTTCTACTCCATTGCCATCTTAATATTTAGATATTATGGTCTCAATTACCTACAGTACAATTCTCTTACCAGCTTTGGTTCATTCCCTGTTATTATTAAAGCTCTTCCTTTGTTGGTCTTTCCATACATTGGGTTAGAAATGCGTTGCATCATATTCCAACCATTAAGAATTTGAAAATGGGGGAGCATTGTCCCAAAAAAAGTTCCAGTTGTTGAATTTGCAAGAAAACTGGTGTAAATCACAATTGTTTTTTCAATGGGAGTACACACTTAAATCTCCCTCTAACTGTGCAATGTAGAGATCACAATTGTGAGGCAGACCACCCCTATACCTTCCCCCCGCCCCAAACCACTGATTGCCATGTTGGCAGTACCAACTTGCCCCTGGGTATGGGGGTAGTGCTTGGAGTACAGACTGGCAGTGCCCATGCCCAGCAGGTAGCACCACTGCCTGACCCCCGCTCCCACCCCAGGGGGCCTGGAGTGACCCTCCTCCCCATCACTTTGACTCCATTGGGATTTTCTGCTGGTTCCCCAAAAGTGGAGAGCTACTCTAAACCCTGCTGGTGTGAAGTTGTACTGGTGGGGTGGGAGATGTTATCAGGCCTAGAGACTTCAGTTCCAGACCCAATAATGACTTTAAAATTACTTAACTGCTGGTCGAGCTGGTTTCCAGTGTGGTCACAACCGCAGTGGATATCCAGAGCTGGGAGGTGCGTGTGCGTCGGGAACGCATGCACGAATTGGCGCACATGCGATTCTCCCCGCCCAACGTGCTAAAAAATTAGCGCGTCAGTATGGGAGAATTGCCCCCCAGTGAAGTGCAAGTGTCTTGATGTTATCTGATAATTCTTTTGTTTAGTATCACCGCCAGACATGGCTTCAGTCGTGTTAAGTCATTGACCAGTTCAAAAAGTTCAGCAATTCTAGATTAGAAATTCTATATAGATTATTATGAGTAGTCTTAGCTCTGTTACAACGTGCAAATGTGTTTGAGTGGAATCCCTATCACTTTTGAAAACTCTCACAATTTGGCATCAGATCGCCAGTTGCATCTTGTTTGGGAACATTTGGTCTCAAACAATGAGGTTGTAACTCTCCCAAAACTAAGTGCCCACCAGGCGAGGAAAATGGCAGTATTTTTTTTTGCAGGACGTGCTTAGCAGAACCAATCGCTGACACTGAGCAATGCAGAATGTCTCAGTGTGATTCACCCTGAAAACAGGAGCTGGAGCCTATTCCCACCTATTCCCAAGGCCAACGGCATTGTACTGAGCAGACCACTGAGCATGCGGAGATCAACACATGCACTGGCCTTCACTTGTTGACCTTTCCCTGATCCTGCCTAATCACTGGCCTACCTGACCTCCACCTTCCCCACCATGATGATCAGGCCCATTCATCACCACCTCCTTTTTCCCATCGATCCTGCTTGCAGTGGCAGTGGACCCCACCTTCTTGGCACTGCCTGGTGCCCAGTGGGCAGTGCCAGTTTGGCCCTTGGGCATTGCAACACTCCTTCCACCCTACCTCCTGAGGTGGACTTAGTGGCCTCTGACTCCACCACTAGGGTAAGTATATCCGTCCCCCTTCTCAGTGGGCTGGGAAAATCTGTTTGGCCTTAGTGCTTTAAGCAGCATGGTAAAAGTTTAAAGCATAAAAATTTTCCTTTGTTTTGTAGGTGCCCTCCTTTTTTACCAATGCCGAACGGGGCTCCGTGTTAAATGCAGCTTATATTGCTGGCTTGAATTGTCTGAGACTGATGAATGACACTACTGCAGGTATGATGTGAAGTGGGAATTTTCAAAAAGATAAAAGTTTATTTTGTTAAATAAACTGTGCTAATGGTAAATCTTTAAAATGTTAGCATCTCTAGCTTATGGAATCTACAAACCAGATCTACCAGCTCTTGAAGAAAAGCCAAAAATTGTGGTATTTGCAGATATGGGTCATTCAGCATTCCAAGTTTCTGCCTGTGCTTTCAATAAGGGAAATCTTAAGGTAATTATTTTGTATTATAAATCTTGCTGAAATAATTTTGTGGTGTGACAAATTATCCCTATGCTTACTTGCAAAATTATCAATTTTCCATTTTTTTTGACAAACTTTTTTAGTAAGCTGCTTCTGGAAGTGTTTGTTTATTTACATCTGCTATTGCATTGTTAAAGCACGTGTGTTCAAGTTCAATCATTGAGGATTCAATTACCACTGTTGATATTAACCATTCTATATTTCACTTGAGGTCATTTGTATTTTTACTCTGTTTTGCTCTTCCACCTCATTTAGATGCTTATTTTCCAAGTAATGTGTAACTTTTTTATCAGTTAAATTAATAACTCATGGATTTGTAATTAATTTACCAATTATGTGCCTTTTTGTTTTAGCTCCATTTCTTGATGTTAAAAGATTATATCATAAGTATTTATCCTTTCAAAGGAGGGATCAGTCTTATAACATTTAGATGAAATTCCAAACGCACACCATCACCATTGAACCAATTGCCAGCCTGCCTTTGGAGTCTCCCAATTCAAAGTCAGTTACATATTTTCCATGGAATCCCTTCAGTGCAGGAGGAGATCATTCAGTCCATTGAGTCTGCACTGACCCTCCAAAAGAGCATTCTGCCCAGGCCAATCCACCTAACCTACACATCTTTGGGCTGTGAAAAGAAAGTGGAGTGGAGCACTCAGAGGAAACCATACAGACATGGGAGAACATACAAACTCCACACAGTCACCCCAAGGCCAGAATTGAAATGATCCCTAGTGCTGTGAGGCAGTCATGCCAACTATTTAGCCATCCTATTTCAACGGATGGAGAAAATAATCTTCAAGCATTTGATGCAGTGCAAAACAACTCAAGTGGTTGTTCACCTGAAAAATGTTTGGGAAGATTTTCATTGATTTTACTATAAGTGGTTTATTTGCAAAATTATTGAACTGCAGACACATGCTAAAATTCCAAATTTATTTTTCCATTCAGGTACTGGCAACAGCCTTTGATCCATATTTGGGTGGTCAAGACTTTGATGATGTACTAGTTGAGTATTTTTGTTCTGAATTCAAAACCAAGTATAAATTAAATGTGAAGTCTAAAATCCGAGCTTTATTAAGGCTGTATCAGGAGTGTGAGAAGCTGAAGAAACTCATGAGTGCCAACTCCATGGATATTCCCTTGAACATTGAATGCTTCATGAATGATGTGGATGTAACTGGAAAGATGAATCGGTAAAGTACCAGGAAAATTAGCTAACAAAATTATGTATCATTTGTTCATAGTTTGAGGCATCTTTAAAATTTTTGTGGACTGCGGGATGTATGCTTATCCCATTTGCACCTTACGATATTGCAATAATATATCTAGCTGCTTCCATTATCTAAAGTTAGCAACTTACATCCACTGCTTATTTACTCAGAGATGGCATCCATGGTACTTCGTTACTGGCACACCAAAAGGAAAGGTTGTGTATTAAGTTGATGTGAACAACCTTGTACTGGAAGAAATAGCATGCATCTTCAAATTCTGTTCAAAATTTTAATATCAAAATTGTGTTTAATTCATTTATGCCTTTTGTTTAAAAAGCAAATCTGTTTGAAAGCTCTTTTTTTTCAAACCTAACATATTGCTTGTCAACCTATTTTCCTCCAGAACTCAATTTGAGGAATTATGTGCTAGCCTGCTGCAAAGGGTAGAGGCACCTCTTCAATCTGTTATGGAGCAAACACAACTCAAGCTTGAAGATATTAGTGCAGTTGAGATAATTGGAGGATCCACACGTATTCCTGCAGTCAAAGAAAGGATTGCAAAATTCTTTGGGAAGGCTGTCAGCACTACACTCAATGCAGATGAAGCAATGGCCAGAGGCTGTGCTTTGCAGGTGAAACATTGATTAGAATGCCAATAATTTTTTTTATTTCTGAATTTTTGTTATTTAAAATTAAAAGAAGTAGAAGCTGTAACCAAATCATTCTGGAACTAGGAATGTGTGTTTTGCTTGCATAACAAATGCGCCAAGGATTTGAGGAAGTACTTTTGGTTCCTTTTTAAATGTTATGTCCTTTCTGTTTAATAACGTTTGATATCTACTAAGTCCATACATAGTTAAAATATGGATTAGCAAGAAAATTATTGAGTAAAGTTAGTTTGAACTTCTAGAAACCAGGAAAACAAAACTGGTTAGCTCATTTTGAGTATTGGAAATTTGGTTAGATTTTGTAATTGATTTTGCTTCATATGGCTAAAAGTAGCAAAAAGCTAGGCTACATGTATCTATGATTATCCAGATACTGCACACTGAAGTGTATATTTACCTCCATAATTACCCTGAATGTAACTGAAATGGATATAATTGAGTATAATGGGTGCAAGCTAGACTTCTTGTAATCCTGTTCCTCAGTTTGTATCTGTAGCTCCAGAAGTCACTAGGGTCAATTTGAACCCAACGAGTTTGCAGAAGTGGGCAGGTGAACAGATTGGCATTTGACTTGTGCTACCATTTAAAAAAATTAAAGATTGTTCTGTGGATTGCATAGGAGCTTGCCTGACTCAGAGGTCCCTTATTGAGAACTATGATTGCATTTTAACTGTGATCTGAACAAGAAACCCTACGTTGCCCACTGGCTGAAACAGGAAAGAGCAAACTGAAGAAGCCCTGTAAGGGTCTCTTCAGCCGCCACCACCCCACACACACACACACACACATGCTGCCCACTATTTACCGATAAGAATATCAGCAGACAGGGCTGTCTATCTTCGTATCAGCAAAAACTCAGTATCTTCTTTTGCATGGTTGGAGCAGAAAACAAACAGTATTTGTGAGGTTCAGGAGTTTAAATACCTGAAGCTTAAGTGATTGACTGTGCTTTGCACACATGACTCCTCCACAACTTTAAATAAATGCCATTTGAAGGTGAGAACAAGTTAAGGGCTTTTTGTTTTCAATATGAAGTACCAGCAAAGTTTTATTCTTTCATGGGATATGGATGTGCTGGCAAGGCCAGAATTTTTTTTGCCCACTCCTAATTACCTTTTGAGGAAGTAGTGTTAAGTCTCCATTCTGGTTTCCGGCAATTCCAGGATTTTGATCCAGCAGCAGTATCGTTTCAGGTTTTGATGATTTTCCACACGCACAACTTCCTTTCTAAAAAAGTGTTGTGTGTTATTTAGTAGATATTGGGCCAGATGTTCATCTTGAGAGACAAGAGTTGGGAATGTTGCATTCTATCTCCTTTTTGGAATGTCCACCAAAGTAGTTTTCTTGGCAGAAAATTGTGAACTGGTTAAAGTCTGGCCTGTAACCTCCAGCATCAGTCATGAGACAGAGGTGGGCTGATGATGAGATAACCAGATTAAAAGGCCTGCCTCCATTCACTGAGACATCAGCCCAGTTCTAGAAAGGATTGTGAGGCTCCTTTAAAACTCATCATGCACCCCTCCCTGCCAAACTCCATTTGCACCACCACCTCTCCTTCCCTCACAAGCCCCCCTTACATTAATCATTATAAACAGAACTCACAAGCTCTATTGAAACATTTTTTGACGTTTTTGAGAACTCAACAACTCTCAGGTAAATAAACATGTTATGTTATTCACTTAAATGAAATCAAATCATTTAGCTCACATTGCCCTTGATAGCTTTGTCAACAACCCTCATTGCGGAAATTCATTAATGGGTTTGAATTCAGCCCAGCATTCATGAGATTCCACTGAGAACTGTTTAAAAACAAGTCCTGCTGAACCAAATTCATCACTGGTTTTGGAAGTCAGTGAAGTATTGATAATGTGATTCAGTTAAACAAGTGTGTGAACAAACCTTTCTGAGCTGAATTTGTTAAAGCCTGTAAAGACAGATACACAAGCTCAGTCATCATGTTGTCGAGGAGGATACTGAGGTACTGGCTATTAGATTAGACGGGATTGGGGCTCATAAGGAGGAGGTGTTAACAATTCTGGAAAATGTCAAAATAGGTAAGTCCCCTGGGCTGGGTGGGATTTATCCTAGGATTCTCTCGGAAGCCAGTGCAGAACCTTTGGCTTTGATCCTTATTTAATTTTTTTTTTTATTTAAGCAACACAGCACGGGAAACAGGCCCTTCGGCCCAACGAGCCCGCGCCGCTGTCATACTATATAGTAGCAAATACATTATCCTATTTTAATATTCCTATATAATAATATATATATTATTCCTAATATGGAAAATTTTCACCATAGGGACAATTTGTTTCCCAATCAGCCTAAGAGCGAATTTTTGGGTTGTGGGAGGAAACCGGAGTGCCCGGAGAAAACCCACGCAACCACGGGGAGAACGCGCAAACTCCCGCAGACACCGGCCCAATTCCAAGTGTCTGCACAGCCACATCGATAGTCTCTGAGCTGTCATGGTGCCCTTCAGATGGTCCACATAAAGCACTCATTTACGACATGAGGTACCAGGCAACCCATGAATCAACATCCAAGAGCTGTACCCGCACCACCTGCCAAATGCATGCTCAAAGTATGGACCGAATTACCTGTGGAAAAAAGCCGTAGTTAAACAGTCCTAATATATCCCTCTATCTGCATACCGCTCATGTGGCTGTCCAAGAGACCCTTAAACAGCCCCAGCGTGCCTGCTCCCACCACCTTACTCGGCAGTGCATTCCACACCCCCACTACCCTTTGTGTGAAAAACTGCCCTCTAATATTCGTCCTATACATAGCCCCCCTCACCCTATGGCCATGACCCCTCGTCCTATCCATTTCTAAAGGTGGAAAAAGTTTACCTCCATTTACTCTATCTATACCCCTTATAATCTTATACACCTCTATGAGATCCCCTCTAAGCCGACGTCTTTCAAGGGAAAACAACCCCAGTCTATCTAATCGTTCCTCATAAGACAGTCCTTCCATACCAGGCAGCATCCTGGTAAACCTCCTCTGCACTCTCTCCAAGGACTCCACATCCTTCCGATAGTACGGAGACCAGAACTGGGCGCAGTATTCCAAGTGAGGCCTAACCAAAGTTCTATACAACTGCAACATCAAACTCCTACTCTTGTATTCTATACCCTTTTCTATGAAAGCTAACATACTATACGCCTTCTTTATCACCTTCTCCATCTGTGAGGACACCTTCAGAGACTTGTGAACCTGCACCCCCAAGTCTCTCTGCGTCTCTATGCTCCGTATAGTTTTACCTTTTATCCTATAACTCTCTTCTACATTTTTCCGGCCAAAATGCATCACCTCGCATTTATCCGGATTAAATTCCATTTGCCATCTATCTGCCCAGTCTACCAACCTGTCTATGTCCTGTTGTATTGCCTGACACTGCTCTTCTGTACCCGCCAATCCAAGCATCTTGGTGTCATCAGCAAATTTGCTGATCTCACCACCTACCCCTACTTCCAAGTCGTTTATGTAGACCACAAATAGAAGAGGACCTAGTACTGAGCCTTGTGGCACTCCACTAGTGACAGGCTTCCAGCCGGAAAAAGAGCCTTCCACTACTACCCTCTGTCTCCTCCTCCCGAGCCAGTTCTCGACCCATCTACATACCCGACCCTGTATCCCATGCGCCTTCACCTTCTCTATCAGTCTACCATGAGGAACCTTGTCAAACGCCTTACTGAAATCCATGTAGAAGACATCAACAGCCTGTCCTTCATCAACTGTTTTTGTCACTTCTTCAAAAAATTCCACCAGATTCGTAAGACAAGACTTCCCCTTGACGAAGCCATGCTGCGTATCCCTGATCGGATCGCAGCGCTCCAGATGCTCATACATCCTGTCCCTAAGGATCCTCTCCATTAGCTTATGTCGTCATTGTCTGCAGGAATAGTGCCAAAAGACTGGAGGATAGCAAATTTGGCCCCTTATTCAAGAAAGGGAGTAAAGACAACCCTGGTAATTATAGACCAGTGAGCCTTACTTCTGTTGTGGGCAAAGTTTTGGAAAGGATTATAAGAGATAGGATTTATAATCTAGAAAAGAATATTTTGATTAGGGTAATCAACACGGTTTTGTGAAAGGTGGGTCATGCATCACAAACCTTATTGAGTTCTTTGAGAAAGTGACCAAAGAGGTGAATGAGGGTAAAGCAGTTGATATAGTGTATATAGATTTCAGTAAAGTATTTAATAACACAAGAAATATGAGCAGGAGTAGGCCATCTAGCCCCTCGAGCCTTCCCTGCCATTCAGTAAGATCATGGCTGATTTGATAGTGGTTCAGTTCCACTTACCTGTCTGCTCCCCACAACCCTTAATTCCCCTTTTAATCAGAAATCTATTTACCTGTGACTTTAACATATTTAACTAGGTAGTCTCCACTGCTTCAATGGACAGAGAATTCCAAAGATTCACTACCCTCTGAGAGAAGAAATTCCTCCTCAACTCTGCTCTAAATTGACTCCCCTTATTTTGAGGCTGTGCCCTCTAGTTCTTGCTTCCTTTCTAAGTGAAAATGATGTCTCTGCCACTATCCTGTCTAGCCTCTTCATCATCTGATATGCCTCTATAAGATCTCACCTCAACTTTCTAAACTCCAAGTACAGGCCCAATCTACTCAATCTCTCCTCATAAGCTAATTCCCTCAGCTCCAGTATCAACCTGATGAACCTTCTCTGTACTCCCTCCAAGGCCAATGTATCATTTTGCAAATAAAGGGACCAAAATTGCACACAGTTTGATAAGGTTCCCTATGGTAGGTTATTGCAGAAAGTTTGGAGGCATGAGATTGAGGATGATTTAGCAGCTTGGATCAGAAATTGGCTAGCTGTAAGAAGGTAGAGGGTGGTGGTTGATGGGAGATGTTTCAACCTGGAGTTCAGTTACTAGTGGTGTACCACAAGGATCTGTTTTGGGGCTACAGCTGTTTTTCATTTTTATATGGTTTAGTTTGGAGGGGCATTGCTTTTTATTTTGGTCGGCACAACATCAAAGGCCGAAGGGCCTGTTCTGTGCTGTAATGTTCTATGTTCTATAATGACCTGGATGAGGGCATGAAGGGATGGGTTAGTAAATTTGTGGATGACGCTAAGTCGTTGGAGTTGTGGACGGTGCGAAAGGAGCTTGCAGGTTACAGAGGAACATAGATAAGCTGCAGAGCTGGGCTGAAAGGTGGCAAGTGGAGTTCAATATGGAAAAATGTGAGGTGATTCAGTTTGGAAGGAGTAACATGAATATAGAGTACTGGGCTAATGGTAAGATACTTGGTAGTGCGGGTGAGTGGAGAAATTTCAGTGTCCATGTGCATAGATCCCTGAAAGTTGGCACCCAGGTTGATAGAGTTGTTAAGAAGGTGTATGGTGTGTTAATTTTTATTGGTAGAGGAATTGAGCTTCAGAGCCATGAGGTCATGTTGCAGCTGAAAAAGCTCTAGTGCGACCGCACTTGGAGTATTGCGTACAGTTCTGATCGCCACATTTATAGGAAGGATGTGGAAGCATTGGAAAGGGTACAAAGGAGATTTATCAAGATGTTGCCTGGTATGGTGGGAAGATCTTATGAGGAAAGGCTGAGGGACTTGAAGCTGTTTTTGTTAGAAGGTTAAGATGACTTAAAAGGCATATAAGATGATCAGAGGATTAGATAGGCTCTCACTATCCACCCTATTTCCTCAGATGGTGATGGCTATCTTAAGAGGATATAGCTTTAAATTGAGGGATGATAGATATCGGACAGCAGTCAGAGGTAGGCTCTTTACTCAGAGTAGTAAGGGCGTGGAATGTCCTGCCTGCAACAGTAGTGGATTCACCAACATTAGGGGCATTTAAACGGTCACTCAATAAACATATGAAAGATATTGGAATAGTGTGGGTTTAATGGGCTTTAGATTGATTTCACAGGTCTGTGCAGCATTAAGGGCTGAAGGGCCTGTACTGCGCTGTAATTGTTACGTGTTCTGTGTTTATCAAACAAAGCTTTGAAATTGCCAAAAATATGGTGGAACTAAACTTCAAAGACAACATGAAAACTATGGTACATTTTGCACCACAGGATCTGTTGTACGTTGCAGAATAGTATTTTATCCAGTAGATAGTGTGGTCAGTGCACCTGAAGACTTTTCCAATTTCACAATGCTGTTCATTCTTTTGACATCTTGCCAGATGTCAGACATGACAACCTGGCAACTACATTTAATGGTCGCTTACATTTTCAAAACAAAGCCCCTTTCATCACTCACCTTATCAAAAAGATATATAGTTGCTGACACTGCATTTTGTTATGAAATTAGCAACCTTTTTTGTACTTGCCTTCCATATAGTCCCCAACTCTAATTCACAGTTTCAGATTTATACATCTCTGCTGGTACAAATTGTGTCACCTTCCAAAACCAATCCAATGCCAGGAAAATTGCCCACTTTTGCAGTGTTGCTGGCAACATTGGGACATGTATGTGGAGTTGTGATCCACCCCCTTCTTCCATGCCAATGCAGATTTCAGGAGTTGGATTAGAGGAGGTATCGGATTTGGGTGTATCACACTATTTTTAAAGCCTACCCAATGAACTACTGCCCCACATTGGACAGGAAAACCCAGACCGTTGTCTGCTTTAATTTAAAGCATTATGATTGGACATTTCAAATAATAACACAGGCATAGATTGAAGAGATGGGTAGCCTATTTTCTATATATTTTAAAAACCTTGAGCATTGTTTTGCCAATACTAACAAATAATAAGGACACTTCTATTATTCTTATTTTAGTGTGCAATTCTTTCACCTGCTTTTAAAGTACGTGAATTCTCCATCACAGATGTAGTACCATTTCCAATTTCTCTGAAGTGGAATACAGAAGCAGATGAAGTGGAGGGGTAAGGATCCAATTTTCACTTGATATTTATTTATTTTCTTTATTTCTCAAATAATTTCAAGCATCATTATACAGTTTTAAATGGAATTTGTTGAGTCACTAGCGCATTAATTTAAAATATTTGTTATTATCTATCTATTAGGAGTCATGAAGTATATTGCAGAAACCATGAGGCACCCTTTTCAAAGGTCCTCACTTTCTACAGAAAAAATCCATTTGAACTAGAAGCTTTTTACAGCAATCCTCAAACACTTCCTTATTCTGAAGTTAAGATAGGTAAGTAAATTTTCTGCGAGAACGTGAATTTAGTTCAAAAATCTCCATGATTTAAATGAAATTGAGCTATTATTATGAGCTCCAAAAACCAAACAGATTGAGAACCTTGGCTGACTTGGTATAAATGATAAATGTGTTGGGGTCAGTTGTAGAGTCCCTACACATTTATACCAAGTTAACGTTCTGGCTAAGATGAGCCATTTCAGGAGAGCAAAAATCCAATCTCTCTCTGGACTGTCAGGTTAGCAAGTGATCACCTCTGATTTCACTTCACAGGACTTTAAACTTAAAAGGTGCTCTGATGCTTGTGTGATCAAATAGATTAAAACCTGGGAATAGATTAAACCTGTTGGCAATATTAGGGATCCAGCTAAGACCAGTTTGAAAGTAAACTGTCAGCTTTTGTTCAACGAAGAAAATGGAAAATGCTGCAAAATCTTAGCAAGTCTGACAGCATCTGAAATGTTGAACAAAAAGTTATCCAACCTTGAAATGTTGGTTCTATTCCCTCCACAAATGCTGCATTTTCTGTTTTTGTTTCAGATTCCAGTAGTAATGTGCCTTTATGTTATGCCAGCTATACTTGTAACATATCACTTCCCTCATTGATGGAATAGGACAATATAATTGTTAGGCACTGATAAGTTGATGCTGTATTACTTGACCTTTTACATGGGGGCCTAAGGCCCTTTACTGCAATTGGCTGCCTATCATGAATCAATATTGATGATTTTCCTCTACTCCAAATACCTTTCATTCAGGATCCTAAGTAATAGATGCAGGAATAAATCACATTATCTGTCAAGTCTGCTCTACCATTCAGTACAACCATAGCTGATCTGCCTCAAATACACTTTCATGTTCACTCCCCATATATCTTGATTTCTCAGAGATCAAGACCGGAATTCTCCCAAAAAATTTGTAAGTAGTTGAATTTGCAGGAAAACTGGAGTAATTCATGCTGTTTTTTTTCAGGGGGATTTCACACTAGAATAACTCAGACTCTGGACTGCAGAGCCACCAACGTGAATATCATTAGATTTCAGCGGTGGGGCCTTTTCTGCCCAGAAGGCTGAAACCAGTCAGCCTCTGTGCATACACAATAGCTCCAAACTGTCAGCTTCATGATTACTGGTCAGTCTCAACCCCTCACCTGTCCTGAAGCGCCCCGGTCTGCGGTGCCAAGCCCTCAGGAGGCAGAATCTCCCATAAGATCCTGATCTCCAGCAAGCTCTAATCATTGGCCTGTCTCTTTCCTGACCGATCCAAATGCAGAGTGGCAGTGGGATTCAGTAGCCCCTCTTGTTGCTCCCTAAGCCCAACTCCCTTGGCACATCCCCATGGCTGGTGGGCAGTGCCAGGGTACCCCATGCCAAAGGTACACCACCACCTCACTGCCCAGCTCCCTGGAGAGCAAGATTACCCCCCCCCTCCCCCCAAGCGAGGTCATCCCAATAGTTCCTTGAAAAGTGAGGACCTACTGTAAACTCTGCTAGAGTGAAACACTATGGCAGAGTGGAAGAGGCCAGCGATCCCAGAAAATTCTGTCTCTGGTCCGCTAATGCATTTAAATCCTCAGGGACCATTTGGTCTATTAATACCAGAATGTTTAATAGCCAATCTGTCCTTAGTCAGCTCTCCCTTCATAACTCCTTGATTCTTGCTTTGAACTTCAGTATGTGCTATCAAACTTTAATAGAACTGAATTATGTATTATTATCAACAGTTGTTTTTCCCAGAGGATCTTTTTTACTACGAGATTGTAATTAACCTTGCCTCAATACACAATACTAAATCTAAAATAGCTTTGTCCCTGGATGGGTCCACAGAGTGTATTGTTCTGGGAAATTGTCACAAATTATTAACTCATCTTCCAGACTACATTGTTAATTTGATTCTTCAGTATTAATGTAGAGTAAAATCCCCCACAATTATTACATATCTGTTCCAATTATATCTTATTACAATTCTCTGTCCAATGACATAACTATTTTAGTTGGTGTGTCAGCTCTTCCCATCAATGTTTTCTGAGTCTTGCTATTCCTAAGCTTGACTCATATGGATTCCACTTCTTAACCTTCTGAGCCAAGATCCTTTTTTTTTTGCTACTTCAATTTTCAGCAATTGAAAATGTATTTACTTGCAGGTAATGGATCGACAGAGTGGCTGTAAATCCTTTCATTAGTGATTCAGACCTTTTTTTAAATGTATTATTTGAATTTTAAAAGGATGGTAGCTAGGTGTAGTTTGTTGATTATACCTAGCTACCATCTTTTTTTTAAAGGAATAGCTTTTAGAGCAAAATTATTCTTTCTTAAAAACTGACTGAAATGCAAATGAGTATGAGTGTTAGTTTTGATGTACAGAATTTTGCAGATGTTTTTTATCCTTTCCTAATTTTAAACCACTTTTTGCATTGTAGGGCAGTTTGTCATCCAAGATGTTCAACCTCAGGTAAATGGTGAAAAGTCCAAAGTGATGGTAAATGTATATGTCAACATTCATGGCATCTTCAGTGTTTCAACAGCATCTATGACTGAAAAGGTAAAAGTTGAAGAGAATGATACTACTATGGAAACAGAGTTGGGTCCCTGTAAACCTGACACAGTTGAGAATATTGAGGTAAGCCCCTTAAAATAATGATACGAGTGTTAAACATTCTGAATAAATAATCTGTTTTAATAGAGCTTTAATAAATCATATCAACATATAATGGCACTGAGAATTAGTGTTTCCTGAAATCTCTCAAATTAAAGCGATGCATTTGTTGATATCCCTATTTTCATAAATTTCCAATTTTCAGAATGGTTTTTCAACTTCTGCAAGAGACCAGATATCATATGGATGAAATGATTTTTAAAATCCTTTATTGGAATGTGGTTGATTTGTTTCTAAGATGGTTATTGCCTGGTATTTCTATGATATGTATGTTACTTGCAGTTTCAGTCCAAATTTTAATGTCCAGATCTTTGCTGTATATGGAAACAAATTTTTTCAATATTTGAAGAGTATCAAATTGTCTTCATTATTCTTTCATGTAATGAGGGTTTTGCTGGTAAGGTTAACATTTGTTGCCCATCTCTAATTGACCTTGAACTGTTTCGAAGGCAGTATAAGTCAATCATATTGCCGTGGGTCTGGAGGCACTTGTAGGCCAGACCAGGAAAGAATGGCAGATTTCCTTCTCTAAAATATATTATTGAAACAGCTGAGTTGGTATAACTGTGATAATTGTCATAGTCACCATCACTGAGATAGCTTTCAATTTCAGATATATTGAATACACTCAAATTTCAACAGTTGATGTGGTGGGATTTGCGGCCGTGTCCCCAAAGTATTACTCTGGTCCAGTGATGTTATCACTACGCCACCATCTCCCACTCGCACATCAGCGAACATTCCCTCTTTTGATCTTATGATAGAGGAAAAGTTATTGAAGTAGATCTCCAGAGCAAGCTAAGATAGATCATCCTCGTGGCACTTCTCGCTGAAGATGGTTGCAAATGCTTCTCCATTGCACTGATGTGCTGGACACCTCCATGATTCAGGACGGTGATATTTGTGGAGCCTCTTCCTGTTGGTTGTTTAATCATCCACGACTATTCACAACTTGATGTGGCAGGACTGCAGAGATTAAGAATTGATCTGTTGCTGAGGTTTAAATAGGTGAATCAGTTATCCTCCGTCCTGCAGCAGCTTGTTCTGCTCTGATGGTTTCTGTTCATTCTCCAAGACATGCCACATTCCAGAGGGAAAGTCTACTGTGCAACCATGTCTGAACCCAGCTGTTTTCTGCCAGCCTTGGAATTAAAATCCTACGATAAGAAATAATAGCAGGTGGAAGGCTTGGACTCTTTAATCTTTCTTTGTCATTCAGTAAGATCATAGCTATTCTGATTCTGACCTTAACTCCACTTTTCTGCCTGTTCCCCTTAACTCAGAACTCTCTTTATTGAACAAAAATCAAAGCAGCAGAAGAAATCAAACAATTAATACAAGTAACTTATGATCCTTTTTCAGTAATGCTGATTATCTGAGGATCGTGCATTCAACTGCAAGCTTAAAAGAAGCACGAGCTGGGGCATTGTACTCCAAAATGGCAGTGCTAATGTTAGATGGAATACAGTAACATAATGTTTACACTTCATTCTGTTAGGAAAAATAATTTTTGTAAGCAATTATTTCAGTTTGGCCTAGATCAGCCTGCACCATTTTCTGTGTTTCACTTCATTTCAGAGCAAGACTCAGATCGACAGTGGTGAGAGTGAAGTTCAGCCACAAGTACAATTAAATGGTCAAGAATCTCCACAATCTCCCATTTCTGCTGAAATGGAGCAAGAGGAAAATAAACCTGAAAATGCTGAAACGAACTGCAAAGTAAATGATCCATATACTATTTGATTTGATTTATTATTGTCACACATATTAGTATACAGGAAAAAAACGTTTTATGCTATACAGACAAAGCATACCATTCATATGAGAGGGTATAGAATGTCATGTTACAGTCATGGCTAGGGTGTAGAGAAAGTTAGTATCAGGTAGGTGTATTCTCTGATGCCAGCTGGAAACAGGCTGGTCTTGAGTCAGCTGGCATGTTATCTCAAACTTTTGTATCCTTTTCCCAATGGAACAAGATGGAAGAGAGTATGTCTGGGGTGCGTGGAGTTCTTGATTATGCTGGCTGCTTTTGAGGGTAAATCTGCGAGCTTTCGACTTTTCGTCTTTGTCAGGCAAATGCCATGTTCTGGTCTGCAATAGCACACGTATCAGCACACTGATATGTGTGCTATTGCAGATCAGAACACTGCATTTGCCTGGCGAAGACGAAAAGTTGAAAGCTCGTAGATTTATTATCAAATAAATCGATTGGATTTAAAATTGGTGTTGCTAGATTCTTACTGAGTTTACTCCAGTCCAACGCTGGCATCTCTACATCATGCTTTTGAGGGAGCAGGAAGTGTAGACTGAGTCAATGGACGGAAGTTTGCATGATGGATTGGGCTTCATTCATGACACCTGGTAGTTTCTTGCAGTCTTCGTCAGAGCCATTACAAACTGTGATACATTTGGAAAGGATATTTTCTATGGTGCATCTGTAAAAATTGGTGAATCATTAGCAGACATGCTGAATTTCCTTAGTCACCTGAGAAAATAGAGGAATTGGGCATTCTTAATTATAGTGTCAAATTGTTGGTGATCTGAACACCTAGAAACTTGAAACTCTTAATCATTTCCCCTTCATCATCATTGATGTACGCGGGCATGAGCTCTGCTACTTTCCCTGAAGGTGATGACTTAACTGACATTGTCATCACACCAATTATGGGGGAATCTCACTTCTCCATTGTCAGCAAAACCTTTGTCAGACTTTTTTCGTGATTTAATTCTTCAGTATGTTTCTCTGGGCTGCTTTTTGTACTTTTGGGATGTCAAAAGGGTTCTGCTGTAGGAAATGTTTGGGAAACCTTAATCTGAGAGATCCTATCTCAATTTAATAGAATTTTTTGGCAGTAAATCAGTCTTAACAATCGATGTAGATAGTGCAGTTGATGTATATATGAATTGTGTAAAGCATGTAATAAATTAGCATGGATTGGATTTGTTAGCAAAATTAAAACTCACAAGATAAATAGGCAGTATCAGCATGGGTACAAAATTAGGTAAGGGATAGAAAACCTTTAGTGAACAGCTGTAGACTAGAGCTGGGGTTGTTCTTGTTAGAGCAGAAAAGCTGAAGGGGAAATTAAATATAACTGTTTAAAACTATGAATGACTAAGATAGAGAAATACAGTGGATCAACTTCCAGCAGCTGAAGGGTAGGTAACTGGGGGCACAACTTTAAATTGATAGGCAGAAGAATCACAGACCACAATGTGGAAAAGCTCTTGCACAATGAGTGGTTCGAATTTAGAATACACTGTCTGATAGGATGTTGGGTACAGATTCAGTAGTAATCTTAGAATGGGAATAGAATTAATATTTGAATAAAAAAAGAATTACAGGGATATGAATGAAAAGTGACCAACTTTAAAAGACAGCACAGAATTGGTGGGTAAATAGTCTGTTTCTGTGTTATACTATTCTATGATTCACATTACTTCTTTGAAGTATGACGAGTTATGTAAACAAAAGTGACATTATTTATGTAGAGCAAAGTCCCATTAAAAAAAACAACTGAAATAACTCACCACTAGGATGGGTGAATGCTGGTCAGGACACCAGGATAATTCCTTAGTCTCTTAAAAATAAGACCATAGACTTCATGCATGATATTACCTGAAAGTTGGTACTTCCACTAATTTAGCACTTAAGTAGTACTGCACCAAAGTGTTACTTAGATTTGTGTTCAAGTATAGTTTGAACCCACAAACTCATAACTTGAGGCAAAATTGCTATTAACTAAAATCTAGACTATCCCCCCAGTGTTCTGTGGTTCAATCCACAGGTGAACCATCATCAGTGAAGAGCTGCAGCAGCAATTAAACAGGTTAAAAATAACAAAGCCTATGCCCCCTGCATTATGGCAGGAATTTTACTACTTGCCTGTTGTGGGAATGGAAGCAGTTGAGGGGCAAATATGGAAAGGTCTGTTGACCTTGGGCGGAATTTTATGGCTTCAGGATAATTGAGGGTGTAATATGCCACCCTGTGACTCCATGTGTTCATCCTATTGACTTGGAAGGATAAAGAGCTCCCCCTATCCCTGACTTCAGGAATATGACAGGTGTAACCTTTGCAAGGATTCAGAGCAGGGAGAATTAAGAACAAGGAGAAAAGACAGTAAGGAGAGCAAGGAAAGTGATAGGCAGAGAATTCATGAGTCAGAGTCAGATAAAGACTGAGCAAAAAAAAAGGAAAGGGAAAAGACGTTAAAAGTGCTCACCTTAAGGTTTTGTACCTGAATGTTCGGAGCATTCAAGACAAAGTGGATGAATTAGTTGCATAGATAGATATGAGGGAATATGATATAGTTGGCATCACGGAGACATGGCTTCAAGGTGAGCAAGGATGGGAGCTAAACATTGAGGGCTATTCAGTATTTAGGAAGGACAGCAGAAAGAAAAGGGTGGTGCAGTTGTATTGTTGATTAAAGATGATATTGAGGAAAGATATTAGCATAAATGAGTAGCATAGTAGAATCTTTGAGTTGGGTTAAGAAACAACAAGGGGCAAAAACCATTGGTGGAGGTGGTACACTGGCCATCAAATTACAGTGGTAATGTTGGGAACAGCATTAGACAGGAAATCAGAGATGCATATGTTAAAAGTACATCTGTGATTATGTGTGACTTTAATTCGTATTTAGGTAGGAGAATTTGTCACAATACAATAAAGGAAGAATTTCTGGAATGTATTTGGGATGGTTTTCTGGAGCAATACATTGAGGAAATAACAAGGGAGCAGGCCTGGGTGTTGTGAAATGAGAAAGGATTAGTTGGTAGTCTAGTGAGAGAACCGTTGGGAACAAGTGACCATAATATAGTAGAATTCTTTGCAAGGAGGATAGTGATGTAGATTCTGAGACCACGAGTCCTGAATCTCAATAAAGATAGCTATGATGATATGAGACTTGAATCGCTCATGATAGATTGGGAAACATTGCCTGTCCACTGTTTTTCTTTTCAGCAATGGTAGGCATTTAAAGAATGAATAGGTGAACTCCAGAAATTGTTTATTTTTGTTTGGTGCTAATTGGTGAGGGAATTGTTGCCCAACTATGGCTTATAAAGGAAATTAGAGTATCAGATTCAAGAAAGAAGCATTGGTAACAAAAAACAATAGGATTGAGTTTAAAATTCAGCAAAGAAGGACCAAGGAATTGATTAAGAAGACAAAAATGGAGAATGAAAGTAAGCTGATGGGGAACATAAAAACTGACTGTAAAAATTTCCATAAACATGTAAAGAGAAATAGATTGACAAAAAAATGAATGTAGGCTGCTTGCAGTCAAAAACGAGAGAATTTATAACAGGAAGCGAAGAGGTGGCTGAGGAATTAAGTTTGTACTTTGCTTCACTTCATAAAGGAGGACACGAGTAATGTATCAGAAAATGAAAAACATGTTTTAGTGAGGAGCTGGAGGAAATCAGCATTTGTAGAGAAGTGATTTTGGGGAAATTGATGGAATTGAAGATGGATATATCTTCAGGCCCTGATAATTTTCTTTCCAGAGTACTTACGGAAGTGGTCGTGGAAACAGTAGATTCATTGCTAGTTGTCTTCCAAAATTCTTTAGACTCTGGACTGGTTCCTGCAAATTGGAAGGAGCTAATGTAAGCCCGCTACTCAAAAATGAAGGTAGAGAGAAAACCCAGGAACTATAGACCAATGAGCCTAATGTTGGTACTGGGGAAGTTACTAGAGTCTATTATCAAGGATTTCACAACTTGGCATTTGGAAGTAGTATAATCAGACAAAGTCAGCATGGATTTATGAAAGGGAAATCATGCTTGATGAATCTCCTTTGAGGATGTAACTAGTAGAGATAACCAAGAAGAACCAGTGAATGTGGTTTATTTAGACTTTCAGAAGGCTTTTAATAAAGTCTGACAAAACAGACTACCATATAAAATTTAGCACATGGGTTTGCAGGTAATGCCTTGAGAAATCTGGTTAGCAGATAGAAAGCAAAGACTTGGCATAAATAGGTCTATTTCTGACTGGCAGTCAGTGGCTAGTGGGGTTCCACAGGAATCTCTGCTCGGACTCCAACTGTTCAATATATATAAATATTTGGAAGAAGAAACTGAATGTATTATTTGCAGATGATACAAAGTTGGGTGGGACGCTGAGATGCTTCACCATGATTTGGACAGGTTAAGTGTGTGGGTACATATGGTAGATGCAATATAATGTGGATACATGTGAGGTTATCTATGTTGGTAGCAATAATAGAAAGACAGTTTTTTACTTGAATGGGTGTAAATTGAGAGAGGTGGGTACTCAACAAGACCTCAGGGTCTTCGTGCATCAGTTGCAGAAAATAAATGTACGGGTACAGCAGGCAGCAAAGAAGGCGAATGGTAATATTGACCTTCATAGCGAGATGATTTGAGCATAGAGATGTTTTGCTACAGTTGCATAGGGTATTGGTGAGGTCACACCTGTGTGCAGTTTTGGTGTCCTTTATCTGAGAAAGGATGTCTTTTCTATTGAGAGAGTACAATAAAGGTTTACCAGGCTGACTGCTGGGATGGCAGGTCCGTTTATGAGGGGAGACAAAGTACTGGAGTTTAGAAGAATGAGAGGGGACCTCATAGAAACTTAAAATTTCTAACAGGTTTAGACAGGGTAGATTCAGAAAAAATCCTCCCAGTGGTGGAGTCGTCCAGAATTAGGAATCATAGTTTGAGGTTAAGAGGTAAACTTTTTAGAATTGAGGTGAGAAGAAATTCCTTCACCCAAAGCGTAGAAATTCACTACCACAGAATGTAGTTGAAGCCAAAATGTTGTCTGATTTTAAGAAATAAATTAGATATAGCTTTTGGGGCTAAAGGGATGTGGGGAGAATGGAAGAATCAGGATTTTGAATTTGATGATCAAAATGAATTGTGGAACGGGCTGAAAAGGCCAAATGACCTATTCCTTCTAGTTTCTATGCAACTGTCTTCAAATAAGAAGATAAATCATGCTGTGAAAGCTGTAAACATATATTTTACTCTTGGCCATAGCAGGGAAAACTGCAACAAATTGCCTGAATAGCCTACTGCCAATGCCAGAGGAAATCCTCTGAGTGACAGGTGTGGTTTTAGATCTTTTGAAAGAATCTCTAGATGTGCAAGCCACTCTTGAATTCTGCATGCAAATGACTGTCTGTCCTTGAATATAGCCAAAACAAAACTCATACCTACATGAATTGGTCAGTCACATATTCTACATCTAATACACACAATGGGGCGACTCTGAATATGCTGAGCACTTCCCATTCTTCTCTCAAAAGGCCATCTTTGACAAGGAGATCAGTTGTGCCAATGCAGCTTCCTAAGAAGTAAAGCAGTGAGTGTATCACAATAAAGACTCCCAAATTAATAAGTGTCCTGGTGTGCAGTGTGTCTACTGTCATCTGCCGAGACTGCTGAAATCTAGACTGTGTATTAGCAACATATAATGCTAGAGAAATTCCATTCAGCAATGCCAATGCTGCATTCTCCAGATTCATTGGGAGGATTGTTGAACAAATGCTAGTGGTCTTGAAGTCAGCTCCACAAGCATTCAGGCAAAACTCCCGAAACATTAACTACAATGATCTCGACAATTCACCTTGCTAGGTCCCGTTTTCTCAATTCTCAATGGCCAGGGGATGGCACAGAAAATGTTACGCTGATGCTCTGAAATTCTCTGCAATGTGGCTGCATTGACATAATAATTACAGGGAGAAGGGAAGAGTTTGTTACCAATGTTTAAAAATGGTGACAACTTGACTTTAAAGCTGTGTCATTATTTTGAGTCCAAATGCCTTAACAATGAGTCTGAGTGTAGAAAGAGGAGGAAAGAAAAAGTAACAAATCCTGCACTCTGAACCCTATTTTCGTGAGACATCCTGCCTTATGTACTCAGGGACCTGTGATAGAGAATTGGCCTGTTCATACACATAAAGACTCATGGTACAAACTCAACCCTGAATAAATGTCAGAAATATATTCCAATATAGCAAGTGCCCTTGTTATCAATATTCATTCAAGGTCTCCAGACAATTTATGTAATATTTTCACACTTATTTAATTACCTTCTGTGTTTGTCCACTGTCTCCAGTTACAAACTTGTCAAAGGTGACTTTTACAAGGAGCCACCTTCCATAATGTTAATCCAAATGTAAGGTAAATTAGTGGCTAGATTGCGTTAGGCAATTGAAATATGAAGCTGTTGTGAATGGTAAAAGTTACGTTGCAAGATTATTTTTTAAGTTGAGGAGATAAACTCATTATGACAAAAAGTCATAATATCAAATTGCAATTAATTTATTTTGGATTTCTGCCCACAGTGCAATAATGAAAAGAAAACTGATCAGCCTCCTGATCCAAAGAAGGCAAAAATTAAGTTGAAAACTATACATCTTCCAGTTGAAGCTAAACTGGTGTGGCAGTTTGGGAAAGATTTACTTGAAACTTATTTTGAAAAAGAGGTAAGTAGAATATGTAAACATTCCCTCTGTCTCTTGAAAGAAAGAAGACAAAGTACTGTGGATCATTTATCTCAATATCAGTAGTAAGAAAGATCAATGGGATCCTTGTCGAAAGATTTCACAAAAATCTGAGATTGAAAATACAATAATCCAGTACAGATTCCAAAGCAAAAGCTTAAATCAGAGAGTACTAACATCCCTGTGCATGTGCAGAGGGCTGTTGGCAGCCTGGCTGTAACACAACAACGCGTGTGTAGACATGGTGGATTGGCCATGCTAATTTGCTACTTAGTACCTGGGACTAGCAGGGTAAATGTGAGGGGATAGGATCTGGATGGGATTGTCATTGGTGCAGACTTGATGGGTCAGATGACCTCCTGCACTGCAGGGCTAATATTCTATACTGATATGCATGCACAGATGGGTTATTAGTAGCCATGCTGCATTGGCAGAAGATAGTGTTTTCAAACTGTCTGTGATAAGGTATGCCATAACAAATTTGTGATTAAGTTCGACATGCGAATTTAATGGGACAAAGAGCAGAATAAATTTCAAGCTGACTAAAAATGGAAAACAGCATAGGGTTTAAAATTAATCACAGAGATTAATGCTCAACTTTATATTGCTCACCATCTACATAAATAGTTTGGATTTTGGAATTCGAAGTGCAATTTCAAATTTGTAAATCATTAAATTGAGGTGGTATGTTAATATCAAGGTAGACTGCAATAAAATACCCCATTGGTAGTCATATATTTCTTGCAAAGTATAGCCTTCATATTTACAGGATTGCATCTTTAGACTGGACAGCCAAGGAGCTTACTCTGGCTCCCCACTCTCTCTCACACTCACTCATTATGTGTTACGTGGTTTTCCTCTTATTCGATCTCTCTCTTGCTCTTTGTGTGCGTATCTTGTACTTGCACTCTCTCTTTCTTTCTTGTGTGTCAGTTTCTGTCTTGCTCTTCTGTCCTGCCCTGTCTCATTATTTCTTGCTCACTCTCGCTGTATGTGTGAATTGACCTTGCTTCATGTCCTTCTCCATGGCAACATAAATCACATTGGCCTTATATACAGGTAGAAATGCTAATTAGCAATCCTCTAGATTCCCAACCTGCTTTCTTGGAATTAAATAGTTTGAAGTATAAACATTTATAAAAACCTGAGACTTGGCAACTGACCCCTCTGTCTACTCACAGTCATGTAGGTAATGCATGTTATTTACATCTTGCATCTCCACTCTGGTAAAAACAATCTAAATGTCACTATCCCAGTGGCACCTAGGCTTGTTGTCAGGTAAAATTCAGCAGGTCACATGATTGCTTTTATTCCTTCATTTAATCCTCAATTAGAGAGACTGGGAAATCCTACAAACTTAATATTTATAACACATTTTAAAGATGTTATATAAAATTGTATTGTTAATCAGTGGTAGTTTTTATAAACAGTCTAAGCAATAGCACATTATTCAGATCCCAGACCAGAACCCCAAGGTATATTACGAAGCCAGACTAAACTCCAACAATTTTTCTGTTTTGGTATAAATGTAAGGAAAGTATGTTTCATTGACAAATTAGGGATTTTTATATCAAATAGGCTTTATTCAGAACACAATTAACATATAACACTGACAAAATAAACCAATATGACCATTGCCACTGGACAACTACCATTATTTCACTTCCAAGTAAGCAACAGTCTTTCCATAGATTTAAATACCCACTTTAAATACAGTAAACATTAAAAGTTTAGCAAACTCAGGCATACTTGCTTTAAAGTAGTTAACAGATTTGAAACCTGCAGAGAGACGTAGCAGAAAAATTACGTAAAGAGAAAAATAGAGACTTTGCCTTTAAACAGCTCCAGCCACCAACTCTAAAAATGAAAGAGAAACTGTTTCTCTGCTACGAGCCTAGCTCCTTCCATTTGTAATATCATATGGACTCCGTATACCTAAACAAAACCTTCCATTCCTTTCATTTAAAAAAAACCTCAGGACCTTTTTCTTTTGTAAACAGAGTGGATTTAAAACTTCTGCTAAATAAATACTAACATGGCTAAAATGAGCAACTATCCTGTTTTGCAGCACCTGAACTGCATGTTGCAGACACACTGACTCCCTGTAAGAAAAAATCTGTACTTTAAAACATTCCACAGAAACATAAAAATATCAGTACCACAGTATCATTATACCTCCTCTCTTTTTAAACAAAATGAACCAACAATATGAAAAGGTGCAGTTCGTTTTTCTAAAATCTCTAGTTTTCACTTTAGTATCTAAGATATACATCTTGTCATAACTAAGCATGCAAATTGAATAATATAGTCAAGTTCAGTCTTTCTTTTCCCATTTTGAATGTTCCATCTAAGCGTGATCATGCATCTGCAATCACAATCTCTTCCCCCTGATGCTTGATACTCTATTGTTCAGGTGCTTTTTCTGTCGCTTCAGAGGCCTCCTTCTGTTCTTGATCCTGCTTTGATTCTGAGTGTAAGCTTGGTTCCATTGTCATGATTGTAAATTAATCCTGCTGATGTCCTCAGAGGAGCAGAATCATTGGATGCAAATTGCCACAAACATACTTCGGATTTGCTCTTTAATTTCCTTCACCGAATCCAACCATTTCCTTTGAATTTCAGAATACCAAAAAGGCAAGCTCAAGTAATCTTCTTCAGAAGGTTGAGCTGTTCAAGATTTTGTCAACGAGAACTTGTCCCTTTGCATGCTTTCTCAACTTCGTATGCATGTTAAGGATATTCCGATGAGTCACTTTAACCCTGTCCCCTTTCTTATTCACTGACCTTAATTCATCTATCAGGTAGTCCAACTTCCCTTCCTGTTGCAAAATGGAATGCTCAAAATAGAGTCTCCGACTGATATTTTTCTAGCCCAGTGTGATTTATTAATTAATTTGTTTGTTCTAGATCTTAATTTTCTGCATGTTCTTTAACAAAGTTATAGCAAGTTGGCTTTTTGGTAAGATTTGTTGTAATTATGATTTTATTGATCATTGTGGCAACTATGTTGTTGTGAAACCCATTGCAATTTTCGCAAACATCAGCTGTGAACAATACAGTTTCCCTGGGCATCCATGTCTGTGCGAACTGTGTAGATTAATTATTCTAGTACTTCATTAAGAATAATGGTACAGTTTCATCAATTTCATATTGTTGTTCCTTTCTTCAGTCTGTGATGGTAAAATGCTTCTTCTGAATGCTGTTGATGTCCTGTAGTTTATTTCCTGTTAATTTCAACAATTCAGGAACAGGCTCCAAATTAGTTAACTTTTTCTGCATCTGTTTCCACACCTGCTTATTTTCCTCATTCGTATCATCTTGCAGTAACTTACTTTCCTTTTCTGCCTTCTCCGGTTTCACATTACATTCATCCACTTCCATTCATGTCTTCATTAACTGAGATTTGTAACTATCTACCAGCCGTTCAGTTTTTTGATTGAGACTTTTGGCTGCTATATCTGAACTGACCAAACATCAGCTTCTCCTTCTGAACCTGTGCCAATTTGAGTGGATTAAGTCTATAGAGATGTTGCTTAATTGAAACAGTAATTCATACATTCACAACATGCACAATTACAATTATTTCACTCCTGATCTTGTTTGATAGAGAAACCTAACAGTTGGCTATATATTTTGAAATGTGCCAGCAAAGGAAGCTACTGCAGTAAAGCAGGAGGTATTTACATGGAGGAATATTTTATATTCTGCTCTACTCGCCTATACTAAATTAATGCAGGGATTAATTGTTCATGGATTTGGATCAATTAAGCCATGTTTCAATCCTCAGCATAAAGCAGTAATAACACTTCTTGCAATTTTTTTCAAAACAGGGGGATATGATCATGCAGGACAAATTAGAAAAGGAGAGAAGCCATGCCAAAAATGCTGTGGAAGAGTACATATATGATTTGAGAGATAAACTCTATGGGCCATTTGAAAAATTTGTCAGTACCAAGGTAAGTTACCATTCCATTCGAGGTGCTAGATGAAACTGACCATAAGGTGAAAAAGAAATGCAGGATGAGTGTTTTTTTTTACATCAAAGTGCTCCCTTCATTTTATAACTCTATGTAGTATTTAAAATCCTACACCTATGAGACTTAGGAGCAGAAGTAGGCCATTCAGCCCAGCTTGGTTGCTCAGCCATTCAATGACATCAGGACTGATCTGATGTGATAATCCTCAACATTTATCCTCATAACCCTTGATTCCTTCACTGATTAAAAATCTGTCTACCCCAGCCTTGAACATTTTGAACAATCCAGTCTCAATAGTCTTCTCAAAGAACAAAGAACAACACAGCACAGGAAACAGGCCCTTTGGCCCCACAAGCCCACGCTGTCCATTTTAACACTCAGTGAGTGCCTCATTCCAATCCATCTTCTACCTACGACTTGTCTACATCTCATGGGTTCCACAATAAAGGGGTGCAAATTTAGGGAATTATATGTGCACCAGATTAAGGGAGATCCAATTTAGGGACAATTTATTAGTACCAATCAGCCTAAAAGCACGTTTTTGGGGTGTGGGAGGAAACCAGAGCACCCGGAGAAAACCCACGCAAGCACCCATGCAAGCTCCCACAGACAGCAACCCAAGCTGGAGACCTGACCCAGGTCCCTGTACTTGCACAGCAAACAGTGATAGTCACTGAGCTGTCGTGTTGCCTGTCAATTGGTCCAATTTAAGCATACACTAACGACATGAAGCACTAGGCAACCCTCAAAGCAACATACAAGAGCAGCTTTCGCCTAACCCACTGCGTGTATACCCCTTGTTAGCCAACAAAGTGGACTAAATCGCCTTTGGATGTAAAAAAGAAACATCAATAAACATACAACAGCCTATACAGACATTAATGGACGATTCACAAAAGCTCCTATGTAAGAGATAGGTGAGTCATAAAATTTGGACGGCCGATAGGTATCTATTAATTCCCAGGAACGTCCTGAGGCTCTTGATCCTCAACTAGATCATTCTTTTGTATCCCTCCATCTCTAGTCTATTCATGTGCCTGTCTAGGTAAGCCTTAAACAATCCTAACATGTCTGCCTCCACCACCCCACTTAGCAGTGCATTCCAGGCCCCACAACCCTCTGTGTGAAAAACCTTCCTCTAACATCTGAATTATATCTTGCCCCTTTCACCTTGAGCCCGTGACCCCTCATAATTTTCACATCCAACCTGGGAAAAAGCTTCCCACTGTTCACTCTATCTATACCCTTCATAATCTTAAACACCTCTATTAGGTCTCCCCTCATTCTCTGTCTTTCTAGGGAGAACAACCCCAGTTTGCCCAATCTTCCCTCACAGCTAAGACCCTCCATACCAGGTAGCATCCTGGTAAACCTCCTTTGCACTCTCTCTCCAAGGCTTCCACATCCTTCCGGTAGTGCGGCAACCAGAACTGGACACAATAGTCCGAATGTGGTCTAACAAACACTCTGTACAACTGCAACATTAGACGCCGGCTTTTATACTCTATAATCCCTTCCTATAAAGGCAAGCATATGCCTTCTTCACCACCTTTGCCTCCTATGCCTTCTTCACCACCTTTTCCACTTGTGCTGCCACCTTCAAAGACTTGTGAACTTGCACTCCTAGGTCCCTCTAAGTTTCTGTACTCTTAATGGTCCTACCATTTATTGTATAACTCCCCCTACATTATTTCTTCCAAAATGCATCACCTCGCATTTATCTGAATTAAATTCCATCTGCCATTTCACTGCACAATTTACCAGCCTATCTATATCCTGCTGCATTATCTGATACTGTTGATTACTATCAGCAAGTCCAGCCATCTTCCTGTGATCTGCAAACTTGCTGTTCACACCACTTACTCCTTCTTCCAAATCATTTATGTATATCACAAATTGCAGCGTCCCAGTACAGAGCCCTGCGGAACACCACTAGTCACAAACCTCCAGCTAGAAAAAGACCCTTCCACTGCTACCCTCTATCTCGTGTTGCGAAGTCAGTTTTCAACCCATTTAACCATCTGCCTTTGTATCCCATGAGCCTTAATCTTTTTCACCAACCTGCCATGAGGGACTTTATCAAATGCCTTACTGAAATCCATATAGATGACATTCATGGCTCTTCCTTTGTTAGCCATTTTTGTCATCTCCCCAAAAAATTCCACCAGATTTGTAAGGCACAACCTCCCTTTTACAAAGCCATGTTGCCTGTCATTAATCAGATTACTATGTTCTAAATGCGCATATATCCTATCTCTAAGAAACCTCTCTTTGACAACTTCCCTACCACTGACGTCAAGCTCACTGGCCTGTAATCACCTGGGTTATCCCTACTACCCTTTTTAAACAATGGTCCCACATTCGCTATCCTCCAGTCCTCTGGGACCTCACCTGTGTCCAAAGAAGAGACAAAGATTTCCATCAAAGGCCCAGCAATTTCATCTCTTGTCTCTGTGAACAGCTAGGATAAATGCCATCAGGCTCTGGAGACTTGTCAGTTTTAATCTTGCCTAAAAACCCTAACACTTCCTCCCTTGTAATGGAGATTTTCTCCAGCGGGTCAACAACTTCCTCCAAGATACTTCCAGACAACAAGTCCCTCTCCTTTGTGAATACTGACACAAAGTATTCATTCAGGATCTCCCCCATTCTCTTGGGCTCTAAACATAATTCCCCTCCTTTGTCCCTAAGAGGACCGATTTTTTTTTTTTTCCCCCTCTCACAACTCTTTTGTTCCTAACCTATGAATAAAATGCCTTTGGATTATCCTTAATCTTGTCTGCCAAGACCATTTTGTGACCTGTCCTCGCCCTTCTAACTTCCCATTTGAGTTCTCTCTACTCTCTCTGTATTCCTCCAAAGCTCTCTTCATTCTCACTTGCCTGGACCTAATGTACATTTCTCTTTTCTTTCTGATCAAGTTCTCAAGATCCCTCATTTCCTCTTTACAGCACGTATCTGCCCTGCAGCCTTATCAGACGTCCTTTAAAAGATTCCCACGTACTAGGCGTGGACTTATCCTCAAACATCCTCTCCCAATCAATGGCCAACAGTTCCTGCCTAATCTGGCTATAGCTGGGCCTTCCCCCAATTTAGTACCCTACCCTTCGGACAACATTTGTCCTTTTCCATTAGTATCCGGAAGTAGACAGAGTTGTGGTCATTATTTGCCACATGTTCCCCTAATGAAACATCGACCACCTGATCAGGCTCATTTCCTAGAACTAGATCCAGTATAGCCCCCTCTCTAGTTGGGCTAACTACATACTGCTCCAAAGAATCTTCCAGTACACCTTTTACAAATTCCTGCCCGTTTAGACTCCCAGCCCTAGGCACCTTTCAATCCACACCAGAGAAATTAAGGTCTCCCACTATAACAATCCTATTTTTTCTGCACCTATCCAGAATTTCCTTACATATATGTCCTTTCACTTCTTGCGGGCTATTGGGCTGCTTAGTGGTTGCACCCTTCCTGCTTCTAAGCTCCACCCACAGTGACTCATTGCACATCTCCTCTAAATTGTCCACCCTCCGCACTGCTGTAATATACTCCCTAACTAATAACGCTACTCCTCCACCTCTTTTAGATCCTCCTCTGTCACGCCTAAAACACTTATACCCTGGAATATTTAGCTGCCGGTCCTGCCCTTCTTTTAACCACGTCTCTATCACCGCAACCATATCCAAATTCTGTGTAAGCATTAAGGCCTTAAGTTCGTCTGTCTTACCCATTATGCTCCTCGCATTGAAGCAGACACACTCCAGATCTCAAGGATGAGGCTGATTTCATCTAATCTTACCCCAGCAACTAACTCGCATACTGAGCTATTGGTTTCATCCCCACCGCACCCCTCCCTCTCCACATTAGTTTAAACCCTGTCGAAACACTACAGCTAAATTCCCAGCTAAGGTATTTGTACTCTTCCCATTTAAGTGTACCCTATCCTTCCTATAAAGATGCCGTTTTCTCATGAAAACTTCCCAATGATCAACAAATATAAAATCCTCCTCATTGCACCAATCTTCTGCCATATATTAAGTTGAAGGATCTCGCTGTTCCTAGCTCCACTAGCACTGGGCACTGGTAACAGTCCAGAGATCGCCACCCTATAGGACTTGCTCTTTAGTCCAGCACCCTTTCCCTGAATTGCTTATGTATTACCCCCCCTGCTATTCCTATGTCTTTTTTACCTATAAGTACGAACACGTCCATTTGATTCCCTTTGCCCTTTAATATACCTCTATCCTCTCTGAGACATCCTACACCTCTGCACCAGGGAGGCAGACTAGTATCCTGGAGTCTCGCTTTTGTCCACAGAACCACCTATCTATACCTCTAACCATCAGGTAAAGGATTCCATAGATTCCCAAGCTTCTGAGAGAATATTCTGAGTTTATATATGCCCTCTCTATGACCTCAACTCTGCACTTGCCTGATGAAGGAGCAGCCCTCCAAAACCTCCTGCTACCAAATAAACTTGTTGGACTTTAACCTCGTGTTGTGAGACTCCTTACTGTGCCCATCCCAGTTCAAGACAGGCATCTCCATATTCTGACTTAATAAATTCTTCTTCATCTCGTATCATAAATGGCTGACCCTTTACTCTAAGAATATGCCCTCTGATCCTAGAATCTCCCACAATGGAAACAACTTTCAGCATTCACTCTGTCAGGCTCCTGAGAGTCCTATGTAGTCACATTTCGTTCTTTTAAACTCCAATGAGTACATGCCCAGCCAACTCAACCTCGCCTCATAACAAAATCACTCCACCTCAGAATCAACCTAGTGAATCTTCTCTCGACTAACTCCAATGCCAGTGTGTCTTTCTGTAGATAAAGTGACCAAAACTCTTCATAGTACTCCTAACTCACGCTTTTTGTAGTATTAGCAAGATTTGCGTATTTTTATACTCCATTCCCTTTGAAATAAATGACAACATTTCACTTCTCTCTGCATGCTAGTTTTTTGTAATTTATATGAGGCTCCCGAATCCCTCTGCTGCAACTTTCTCCATTCAGATAATATTTAGCTCCTTTACTCTTACTACCAAAGTGCAAACTTCACACTTTTCGACATTATATTTCACATGCCAAGTTTTGCTCACTCATTTACCTTGTGTTTACTGTCTTTCTGTAGACTCTTTGGGGGTGATCCTACCATTGTGCCTTGTCGGCTGATGGGCTGGGTAAAGCGAGCCGGCAAGATTGTGCAAAAGCCAAACAATTGGTTTGTGCCCGATTTCTCACCTCTTGGGTCTTATTGGCACTAGATATCTGGCGAGGTCAGCCTCACACTCGTATTTAGCATTGGTTTAATGAGACTGAGATGGAATCATTCGGGCTCATTTGCCTCTGTGGCCTCGCTGGAAAAGGTTCCCTCCATCGAAAATCACACCAACTGTGATGGCCTTGCCAATAGAACCCTGTCATTGCCCACCAGGCACCAGTGACAAGGTGTTGATGGCAGAGGGGGCGGGGTCTCTTGGGGTTGGGGGTCAGACCACTGGTGGCTGGTCAGTGGGGATGTGGGAATCTGCTGTCACTCTGCATTAGGGTTTGGTGAGGAGAGGGGGAGGGATGATTAGAGCTGGCCATAGTGTGGGGGGGAGGGCACATTGGGTGGATCAGTCCAGATGGGTCAGGGGGTGGTCGTGATGAGCTGTGGGTTCCCACAGTAGCTAGGAGTTGCTTTATTTAAAGCTGGCTGAGAGCAGCAGAGCCCAATTGACAGGCTTCTGCTGCTAAAAACCTGTACATGCACAGTTGTGCCCTTTGCTGCTCTCAACTAGCTTTCAGCAATTTAAGCCCTATCCCTTCCCTTCCCTACAGGTGAGAAACTGTGATTTTCTTTGTCTAAGTGGATAAGATAGCAGATTTGAACTTGATCAAAAATGTTCCGATTTTCACACTTGTCCTGGATTTAGAATTTTTTTCATAAGGTCTCCTCGTTTGTCATCCTCACCACTTCCTATTTTTGTGTCATCCAGCAATAGTACGTTCACTTCCCTTGTCCAAGGCATTTATACATGTATATTGTAAATAATTATTACTACAGCACAGATCCTGCCAGTTATAGGTTGCCATCTGAAAATGCTCCTCTTATCCCAACTCTGGTTGGTATTTTAAGACCTTGCTGGGTGAGGCTCATAAAATTCCACCTGAGACCAATGGAGAATTCTGTTCTGTAAGCGTTGTCCTTCCTGATTGCAGGCAGGTGAAGTGGTAAAATTCTGGCTTCTGTCTTCAATCAGTTTGCCAATCCAAAACCACAGGCTTGTATGGAATCATATTTGATTGCTTTTTGGAAGTCTATGTATATTGTATTGACTGGTTCCTTTTTTATCTACCTCTGCAGGAACCAAGTGCCATCCAGACTTGAAATGTTGGTTCTATTCTCTCTCCACACATGCTGTCAGACTTGCTGAGTTTCTTCTGATTTTTCTGTTTTTTTGTTTCAGATTCCAGCTTCCACTGTATTTGGCTTTTATTCAAGTCTGAAACCTTCATTCATATCTTTATTATGTATAGACTTAACCAGTTCAGTATGCTCTTGACTGGTCTCATCTATTCCTATAAACCTGAGATTATCCAAGAATCTGTCCATGGCCTAACTCGCATTGAGGCACATTAATCTATCGCCCATGTGCTCACTGACATAGTTAGCTCCCAAATTAATTGGGTTTATTTTTTAGGACAATACGTTAACCAGAATAAAGCTTCCTGTTAAATTTTCAAACTCTTCTCAACAGTTAACTGTTAGTCCACCATTAACTGGTGCATTCTCCATGCAATGCCTTTACCAATCCACAAGTTAACCAATCAATGCACTCTTCCCATATAATGTAAAGTTGTTGTTCTCTCTGACATCGGTATCCTTGCGATTGCCCTGATGAGTACAATACAAAAAGAACAAAGAACAAAACAGCACGGGAAACAGGCCCTTCGGCCCAACGAGCCCGCTCTGCCAACCCGATGTTCCCACCTTTACCCGTGATCCCTGTCTATGTTTATAGATCTATGGATTAAAAGCTTTGCCAAAACCTCTTTTTTTCAACAATATTATCTATATCCCTTAGCAGAATCACTGACCCGAATTTTCAGATTAAGAGCACAGTTGGGAGAATTCCCAACTTCAGTAAACCTGCTCTCTAAGAGTGGGAGGAGGGGTATATGGAGGCAGCACAAGCTGCTGGGTGTGGTCGGGTGAAAAGCCAACCTGAATGATCTGGTATTTTGTCATTTTGTTTTATAATGTTCCTTTGAAGTGCCTTGAGACATTTTATTCCTTTAAGGGTGCTATACAAATTTTTTTTATTATTGTTGAAGCAATTACACCCTAAAGGCAGAATGAATGATTTTAAATGAGGGCTAAATTACATTGGTTCATTGTAGTCTAATTATTCCTTGGGCATTTAACACTTCTCTACTGCAGTGTACATCTGAACTTAACATGCTGTATATGATGGGAAATTGACTAGTAATAATTCAAAATTCTAGTGTATGCATCACCGAAACTTAGAATCATAGAAAAACTACAGGACAAACAGGCCATTTGGCCCACAAGTTGCACTGATCTTATCTCTATCTACTAGGCTTACCTATAACTCTCAATCCTATTAAGTCCTATGTATTCAGCCAGAAGAGATGCATTCATCATTTCTTAAAAGACCCTAGTGATTTTTGCCTCCGTCACCGATGTCATCACCAGCAGCTGATTCCATTCACTCACCACCCTCTGAGCGAAAAACATACAACTGACATCTCCTTAATTAATTCTCTTATCAGGCTATTTTGATCATGTTTGAAAATTTCCCTTATAAATTTAGTGTTTGACTAGCTATTCCGGTGTCCTGATTTGTATCTTCAAAACAGATTCCGCTGTACATCCAAATGTAGGTTAAAGTAGTGGTCCTCCTGACGACTGGGGTGCACCATTAGATAAGCTTCTCCAATATAAGAAAGCCCTGTTTTCTATCACTCAATGAATTTTGCATCTATATGGCCATTGTCTCTTTAATTCCAACTTCAATCCTTTCTACTCCTTGATACAATTAAAATATTTCAGTAAATTGTGAACATGCACTAACATCATATTACTGTTTCTAATGTGGCCACATTTATCTCATAGGACATTTATCAAGATTTCCCACTAATTCTCTAATTTTAATGTAGATTTTCCTTCTTGCAAAAAAAGGTTTAAATTTTCAATGATGGCATTGAATTAAACGTATACTTAAGGTTTGAAAAAATCCTAAAACTGGTTATTTCAAGTACGAACTGCTAACTCTAAAGTTCACGCATGGATGGGGTAAATTAACGAAATAGATATTCAAAATGTTTTTGTGATTGCAGGATCAAAAAACAATTTCAACATTATTAAATGAGGCAGAAAATTGGTTATATGAAGATGGAGAAGACCAAGCTAAACAAGTATATGCTGATAAGTTGTTGGAGCTCAAAGTAAGTGCCAAGAAATTTAATTATTTGTTCATGGGTTATGGCCATTACTAGTTAAGCCAACATTTTTGCCCATCCCTAATGTAGATCAATTTATTAGTCATTTTTTGCATATCAAAACTACACTTAACTAGTCCTAGTGTTGAATTTGATGTATGAGCTAGCTGATCTCAGCTAGATTAGTGTAGAGTACTAGGATTGGTCTCTGCTCCTGTGCAAACGAACGGGGAAAAAAAAATCATCCAATGTAGATAACGTCTAGTGGCATCACCTGAAATGCACACCTGATCAGGAGAGGACTCCCATAGTCTCATATTTGGCCTTTCAAAACATCAGTTCGTTTTACATTGTCATTTTCTTATCCATTGCCATCAATGAAGAATGATTGAGAATGGTGTAAAATGGACTGTCAATTTGTTATAGTCTGTTTTATATTTTTGTCAAGATTAATTTGATGCAAATGAAGAATGGTTACTTGTACATGACAGCAGAGCACTCAGTATAGTTGAGGAGTACCTCAGCAAGAGTCAGTTGTGGTGGATTTTATTGTGAGTATGCAGGTTTGAATGTGGGCATGGGGGGTATCCAGGCAAACTATGATTGAGTTGGGAAGCTTGAGTTGAGTTGAGACTTGAAAATGATACTGCAACATATGCAGTCTGGTAAAACAGGTGAGTTGGCAATTTCTATGTCAGTCATTGGGTGATAACAACATGGATTTTACGGTTAATTAGATTAGCAGGTTTCTTGATGTCTAGAACCTGCTAGCGAAATCAAAACAAGAATACAGCAGCAATTGAAGGAGTTGAAATCATAATAGGGAAATGTACCAGAGATATTTCGTATTCTTTGCTGCATTATTATCTGCTTCTATGAAGCCTTTATGAAAGGCTTCTTTATGAAACCCTTCTATGAAAGGGTTTGTTCAGAGTACTTGCCCTGGAAGATAACTTCACACATTTTGATGGCCTGGTTTGCAGTTGAACTTCTGATCTATCAGATCAGCATGGTGTCATGGATGCTGTTACATTGGACCAAAGACAAGGACAAGCAACAGGAGGAGCAGCTGTTGCTTCTTACTCACAGAGCTACAGTGCTACAGGAGAGATGGGAGCAGTAGAGCGTTGCAGGCAGGTCACAGCAGGGTATATCCATTAGCACATTATACAAACAGCGAATAAGCTTATTTGACATGTCAGATGACATGGTTTGAAGATGTTCAAGGAGTCGAATCAATAGGTGGCAGATGCTTCAGTTTGTTGTAACCAAGACATGCTGCCATTTGGAACTGGTTACTATGTTTTACCAACGATTGGCAAAGTCACCAATGCCCTCGACCTTGTTACCTCAGAGTCCTTCTAGGGTTTTGCTGGAAGTATTTGCAGGATCTTGCAGTTGTCAACATTCATGAGAAGTGACAGTTGGCTTGGTTTCCAGGGATTTAAATTACATAAGCTTTGCCTGTTATGAAGCCTGGGCACTCAGATTTTATGGAGTAGCTGGCTTCTCAAAGGTGGAAGGCTTTATCATGTTAGTGGGACCTGTGATTGTTTGGTGAATTGATTGTTGAACTCTGAAAAGGGGAAAAAATATCATACATGATTGAGAGAGGGGGTAGGGTGTGGTGGTGCGGTGTATGGGAAACTGGAGAAGTAGCAATCTTCGTGATTACTTTTTCTGGCTCTGCCTTTGTAGAAGCTGCAGGTGCTTCAGCACAAATGTTAGGAAAAGGAAAAATGTTTCATACAAGTAACAATTAAAGTTGCCATAGTCCCAGATGACCATAGGCTGCTCTCCCCTTTTGAGGGGGAGAACTGATTGGCGATAATTTATCCTGACAACTATGACACCTCAGGCAAGGGCATGGTTGAGAAGGCATGCCTTCATGAATAACATAACGGGAATTGAACCTGCACTGTTGGCATTGCTCCCAGCCAACCAAGCAAACTGACCCTGAAGTGAGAATTAAAGCATTCAAAAATCGCCAGGAATGTTTGTCAACTACAAAGTCTTCAAGAACTTTAAAGTTTATTTGTTAATTACAAGTCCACATAAACACTGCAATGAAGTTACTATGAAATCCTCCTAGTCGTCACACTCAGCTGCCTGTTCGGGTACACTCAGGGTGAATTTAGCATGGCCAATGCACCTAACTGGCACATCTTTCGATCTGGGAGGAAACCGAAGTACCTGGAGGAAATCCATGCAGACACAGGGAGAATGTGCAGACTCTGCACAGACAGTGACCCAAGCTGGGTACTGAACGTAGGTCCCTGGTGCTGTGAGACAGCAGTGCTAACCACTGTGCCACTGTCCCGCCCATGCGGGTGTGCACAAGATTCCCAGGCAATCTTGGTCCTGTGATGGTCCACTGTCCCTGATCTGTTTGCACTTTGAAGGAGTTACCGACTGACTTCAGAAATGCGAAACTCATTTAAGACCTGACTGATCGCATATTTCAAAAACCTGAAGAAGGCAGCCCAAGAGTGATTTAGCAAATGCCATATGAGCACCAGGTGTGTTAATACACAAACCACAGGCACATTGAAAAATGTGCTACCTGGACAGATATGCAGGCATTCTGTACAATGTTGTATGGTGGTATGGACCAGGATCAAGACAGAGCTTCTACAGAAGATTTTGAGGAGGGAGTAGGTGAGAGAAGGCGATGCAGATTGAAAGGCAAGATGTACATGGCTGTGTGGGATTGTGGCATTCTGCAATGTTCATGGTTCTAAACAACAAGCTGACAAAAAAATTGTTCTTACCCAAAACCTCCTTACTCACACTCCCCCTCATTCCCAACCTTGCCACGAGCACAAAGCAGTCTGGTTTTAAAAAAAACATTCCTTTCAAAGTCCCATTTGCAGCATCAAATAAAAAACAGAAACAAAACAATGTGAAATACATTACTGTGCAGCTACAAATCTTAATTCTTCCTTTTCCTAATATTTCTGTTTAAGCTTTTGCAGAGGCAAGGCCAGGAAGAAAAATCATGAACATTGCTACTTCTGTTTCCCTTGCATTGCACTACCACACCCAACTCCCTATTTCAATCATATGATATTTTTTCCCCTTTCAAACTTCATCAATCAATTCACCAAATGATCACTGGTCCCACTAAAATGATAGTTCCCATTGTTGGCATTTGGTCACGAATACTTGCTTATATATATATACAACAATGATATAACACACTGTTAGTGTGGACCCTATAGATGATCCTACTGCAATTATTGAATAAACCATAGAATATAAATTTTACTTTAACAGCATTAACTTGACAGGAAACTATTCCACTAGCCATTTATAATACAGTGCAGATTATAACACCGATTTTTGATGACTGCCTCAGCCTTTATTAACATGTTCTGCACATTGTACTATTTGGACATGTAAATTCACATTTGGAGAAAAGATTCAATATTGTAACTCAGATAAACTACTAGACATTTTCCATTCTGTAGTAGAAATAAAAAACTTTCTCCTACCTACATGCATGATACTACTCAGCATAATTTCATACAATAGAATTGTATCAGTAATCCCACGGGGTAGAAAGATCAAATGATTCCTGAGCAACAAAATGGAATGATTGAACAACATAAATCTTCTTGGTCAGTGAGAAGTGTTGAAGTGACTGGGTGTCTGAACTATTTCCTGTGGTAGGGAATTCTGTAAGCTGACCACTCTCTGGCTGAAGAAATTTCTTATCATTTCTGTCCCAAATGATCTACTTTGTAATCCTCAAACTGTGACCCTTGATTCTGGAAGCTCCCGCCACTGGAAACACTTTTCACATCTACCGTATCTAATCCTGTTAGAATTTTATAGGTTTCTGAGATTTCCCCCCTCATTCTTTTGAACTCTTGCAAATATAATCCTAACTGACTCAGTGGGCTGGATTTTACAGTCTTGCTTGTCCGAAACTGAGGTCAGAGAACTTTCCACTGTACGCCTTTGCCTACTTCAATTCCTGTGATGGGCCCGGTGGTAAAATTCCAGTCATTTCTCCTCGTACATCAGTACCAGGAATTAATCTGGTAAACTTTTACCACATTCCCTCCATAGCAAGAATATCCCTTCTCAAATAATGAGTCCAAAGCTGCACACAATATTCCATATGGTCTTACCAAGACTCTGTATAACAGTAGCAAGATAACCCTGCTCCTGTACTTGAATTTTCTTACTCTGAAGGCCTGTTTGCTACCTACTGCACCTGCATGTTTACCTTTGGTGATTGGTGTCCAAGTATCACTACACATCTCTCTCCTAATTTATGGCCATTTAGAAAGTAATATGTTTTCTTTTAAAGGTCCTTTTGGATTTTCTTTCAGATTTCAGTTTTTGTCAAAATTAGAATGAATTGGAGAAACCTCATCCACCAAAGAAATTTTGGTCCCACAGTGTCCCATCTTCTACTAGATTTTAAACAGATTGGTGCAGAATGATGTGGGCTTAAGAGCCCAGCACTCAATTGGCTTTGATTTCAGGGATTTCATCATCATTGTTTAACCAGGAGGAGTAGGATGGGCATGACTAAGATGTAGATTTGCTGGATAACCTTTTTGCATTGTAGGGATTTTATGATTTATGTTCCTTTTTTGGTGGCTTCTAAAGAAAATTCAGAACCGCAAAGCTGCCCAAAGGTTGGAAGCAGCAGCACAACAAACTCCGATGTAACAGACTTTCCAGATTTGCTTTAAAAAAAAATCAGACCCATCACCATGATGGATCCAATTTTTAGAGTTAGTCAAAAGCTTCAGATGCTCAATATGCACAACGATGAGAACTCCATATGCAACACTAAGGCTGGGCCCCCTTAGTCCTGGGCCCATGTTTTATATCTTGTGCACCTCAGTCCCTAGCCCTGGCTCATATCCCTGCTCTGGCTGCTGAGATTTTTTTTTGCCAGTTTCTTCTGGTTTGTGGAGCCCAGAAGACTCTTCCACCTGCACCTTTGAAAAGGCAGGTTCAACCACCAGGACAGTAAACTTCTGGAGTACCGAATGAAAGGTGAACTAGAAACAATTGAGGCTTTGACATGGACCTTCTATCACTATGCCGGACAATACTTCACTGCAGCTCAGTTCTGTGATAAAATGCCAAGGCTAGAATTTCATTCATTCTCGTTAAGGCAACAGTCATTTTCTGGGATTTTATGCCCCTGGAAGTGGATGAGCAGGCAGGAAAGGTTAAAATTGCATCACAGTTGTATCATGTGCCCCATCCCTCAATGGTATTCTATTTGCAGTAGGGGAAGAGATGTTAGGTGGTCCACTCAACTAATTGATTACCCTTAGTTGGCTAAATAGTGGCTACATAAGAACCTTCTCCCACTACCAACAGTTTTTTGTCCACATTAGGGTCAGGCTAGGTAGCAGTTAAACACAAGTGAGCCCACCACCTACCTCATTGGAGGAGGCCAAGGATCCTTCCTCCACCATAGAATTCAGCTAACAGTGGCAAAGGCCTGTGTGCATACTGCTGAGTGCTGTGCTTTATGCTCCCTGCTCCATTGCAAAATAGCTTGCTCCTACAGAGAGGGCAGAGGATTTGGTGATTTGTGCGTACAAAGCCTACAATAGATATGTGGGCAGCACTGGCAGTGCCTCTGGGTCTGCAGAAAGTAGGGAGATGGAGCAGAGGCTGCAGCAGAGCAAGCTGGGTGTCATGCATGTGCCAATTTGGAACCAGACTCCTCCTCCTCCAAGCTCCATAATTGTGACAGGTAGACCATCTAATGTACCCGGAATCTCAATGTACAAGCCCATCAGAGCTGTCCTGTGCACTTTATCTGAGCCCTCTGAAATAGGACTCATCTGTGACTCATTTTCTAAATTAATGGCTGATATCTAGGAGTCATTGATACATGGCAATCTGGTATTCAAATTGTCTTCCACAAAGATGACTGGATGGTTAGGTACTGGATGATTCTGGATATCTTCCCTTATACCAGTTGCTAGTTTCCCTAAGGCCATTAAGTATTAATTTTGTAATATAGGATTGAAGTTACATGCAAGCCAAGCAAGGTAGAAGTAGGATGTTTCCTTCTCTTGAAACCAGTTGCCATCTTTCAGTCACTTTTTGGACACAGCCTGTAAATGACTAAACTTATTGAACTCAGTTTTATAACTTCCTGTTGTTGAATCCCAACTCTCAGCCTCTTAAGTTGCTTGTCCAATACTATAATCTGGTTCACTTTTAAGGCAGCTTTTAAAGTAAAATGGCAATGTGCTGACTATGTATAGGGCAAAATGCATCAAGTTGTGCGTGAAACCAGCATTCAATAAGTCATACATATGCTTAGCAAGATACAAGAAGTTAAAGTAATAAGTAATAATCCATTTATAAGTAATGGATCACCCCAGCACAGATAATACTATGACTAAATATTCTGAAATCTTTTGTACTAGGTGTTAAGTTGTTTAGGCACTGCCAAACATGCTGCAAACTTGAGGGTCCAGCTGTGATAGCAAAGTAGCAGTCAGCTTGTAAGGAATCTCAGAAACAAGGATTATCTCTCATCTTTAGAATGAGCCTACTGTGGGTTATGGTTTTGATGGAGAAGTGAGACCTGTGAAAACTGTATACAGTTTTCCAATGTTGTGATGCCAGACTAAGCCAATTCTAAACTCAAGTTTATGCTCCTTTGAATTAAAAGTCAAGATGGGATGTGTGAGCATACCAGAAGAAAAACCAGGATGGTAAAAGCTGGAGGTTTTGTTTGGAACAACAATATCAATGATGGAATTGAGAATCACAAAACAAGGCTGCAGAGGTATTGGGGCAAACAGTAGGCAAAAGTTAATAGGGAGTTTGAAAATTAAGTTACAAGACTTGGATCAGTTTTTATCAGGAGCAATGCAAATGGAAGTTGAGTTAGGAGTTTTGGGAATATAAGTAGTGAAGATAGAAACAATTGTCAGGAATGGCCTTAATGCAATCACAGGAGTGAAGAGATACAGAAGATGGAAAAGTTGAGTAGGTAGCTCTGGTTATTGTTTAGGTAAACAGACCAACAGTAGGTTTGTCAGAGAGCAGCAGTAACTGAGGTGAAAAGTGAAATCACTGAGAACAAATAGTTGTTCTGAAGCAGCTGAGGGAAGAGAATCAGTAAGTTGAGCAAAAAAACGAGGTGTGGTTTGAGAAAAGGGCTCAGTAGAAATCTAAAATTAGAATTGGAACAAGATGAAGTGTTCTAACTAGGAAGTAGTTGTGAGCAACAGATGGAAGTTCTGGATCCAAAAGGGTATGAACTGAAATCCCACTCACCTGGCTCCAGAAAGATGTGAAATGAAATCCCACTCACCTGATGAAGGAGCAGCGCTGTGAAAGCTAGTGGCTTGTGCTATCAAATAAATCTGTTGGACTTAAAACTGATTTTGTGAGACTTCTGTGTTTACCCCAGTCCAACAATGGCATCTATACATCCAGAAGGATAAGCATGCTTCTGAAATTGTAGCACGTGTATTCTGCATTTTTCCAGGGCAACCGAAATATCAAAAATAGATGTAAAGTTATTGAATTGTTTTAATTGAGTTCTTTATTTTGTTTACAACTCACTGTTACTCAACACTTTTGTTTTACAACTCTGAAGAAATTAGGTACCCCAATTCAAGACCGGTATCTGGAAAATCGGAAAAGACCAAAAGCCTTTGATGAACTTGGGCAAAGACTGCAACATTACGCCAAACTGGTGGGAGAATCCAGGAATAATGTAAGCAACAATTCACAAGAGAAATTCGGTCTAGTGCATGAAGCAGATAGAAAACATAACATTCATGCATTTTACAGGTTGAGACGTATAACCATATTGATGTTTCTGAAATGGAGAAAGTGGAAAAAACAGTGAATGAAACAATGAAATGGATGAATAATGCAATGGACATGCAGGCCAAACTAAGTTTTGATCAAGACCCAGCAGTACACGTGGTTGAAATCAAAGATAAACAAAAGGTTGTATTTCATTTGTAATATTTTGATACAACTTAAGTGTTCCTTTCTATAATTATGTTATTAGAATTTGAGGATTACAAAACTGAAGTCAGAGACATCTATGACAGACCAGAATTTTGGTGCTGATGAAGGTTGCCTCACAGATTTCAGAACATCTCTTTGGTTTGTCTGTAGGTTTCTGATGCATTTATCCACTTTTGTGATAGTGATCAAAACATTAATCTATAATTAAGAATTGTTTCACTATTAATCTGCACAATATGAATATAATTTCACTGTCCTCCAGATGCATTCCAACTCAATTTGTTCTAATAACTGTTCAACATAGACCAGATGCTTATGTACAATCAATGATCACTTTTTAGTGAGTTGAATAGTAGTCCTGAGTACATATTGCTAGAATTGCTCTGATTTTGTTGATATTACAATTCACCTACTTTGTCACTGTTACTCTATAATTGATTTGGTTATTTTTGAAGTTAATCTTCTTTGTTATTAATCTGCTACTAGTTTAAGAATTTCATGTTCAACATCATTTACAAATGCTGTCAACAGTAAATAACCTAAAATGTTAGTTACTTTTATAATTGGGGTATTCAAGATTTACCATTATGCCACACTTTGCTAAACACATTCTTAATCTTACATGCTTTTTATTCCAAACCAAACAAAACAGATTATCTTATTTTTCTGCCTCAACCAAAAATTGGTATTTCCCAAAAATATTCCACTGCCTGGGTAATACACGTTTGAAATTTTTAATTTTAACAGACAAATCGCAATGATAACCAAATTGCGATGAATCTAATTAGATGCTTTTATAGGAATTGTGGACTGATATTGAACATAAAGTCCACAAGAACTCAAAAAAACTCTTGATCAGCCAGGTTGGTAATATTCGTAACTTTTCTTCATAGGAGTTGGATAATATCTGCAATCCAATAGTGACCAAACCCAAGCCAAAAGTAGAGATTCCTAAAGAAGAAAACCAATCATTGAACAGTAAAACTAATTCTAAAAATGGAGGAGGAGAGCCAATGGAGAATGAAGATGCTACCAAGGATACAGAAGTTCCTCCCCAAAATGGTGACTGCCATCCAAGAGATAACTACACAACCAACATGGACATGGATTAATCTGTGGAGATTTAAAACGAATATTTTATCTCTACAACTTATTACTTTCCTTTTACTATTTCTAAATGCCCAGCCTATTGTCAAAAGCTTTTGAAATACATTTTCCTTGGTACAAATAGTGAAGAGTTCAGCTATTTAATATGTACAATGTGTTGGTTAAATGCTTAAGAACAATGGCAATGTTAAATTCCTGTGGAATTGTAAATTTCTGTTAGTCACCTACAGAGCATGATGCATTAAACCATTTTCAGCATGAAGCTCCAACAGGTGCATGTTTCAACATTAGTTGGGCAGATGTACGTATTTGTAGCTTTGTTTTTTTCTTTTTTGTCTTTGTGCAGTAATGATGACAATGGAACCCATATAATTAGAATAAATTGAGTAAATTGAGCAGAGAAGGTCTATATGATTTTCTAATAGAAAATAAAATTTTCAACATCAACATGGCTTGATCTAAAAAATATTGGGAAAACTTAAGAAGAGAAATTTAGAAAATCAGTTCTTCAAAACAATTTCCAGGTGACTGTTCAAAAACTGAGACGAATGTTATTTTATTTAGGCTGGATTTTCCTGTGGACTTCAGGACACAGACATCCAGATCAACTGGAGTCCTGAGTCCATACTTGCCAGTAGTAGCAAGGTCAGCTCAGCAATATTCCAGAAGGCACATTCTTATCAGGCAATTTCCATGTTCACTGTCCTAATAAGTCTGGCATCCCTCAAGCCTCAGCAGCCCTACTGCATGAGGTGGGTGCTATAGAGGCAGGTCAATGATTGAAAGGATACTCAAGTTTGTAATGCCCATGCTGTCCTGCACAGCAGTAAATAAATAAACAAGACCTATTTGGGGTGAAGGAGAAATCTCTTTGCTGTATTGAACTTTGCTGGAATTAAGATCTTAAATACTTCTGGTCCTGGAGCCCTTTGTGTCAAGGATGCCATTTCATCCCCAGTCTGTCATAAAGAAACTGCCTCCATTGAGCTGGTGGAATCCACTTGCGGAGAGGCCACTCAATTTTTGGCAAAATGCCATTGAGATCACAAAATCATCTTGATTGAGACTTCACCAAGTCTCTTGGCAGTTTTTATAAAGATAATAAGAGTCTCTAACTAATTTTGCCTTCCACTTGCACCCAGAAAGTTTGGCATAGAACATTACAGCGCAGAACAGGCCCTTCGGCCTTCGATGTTGCGTTAATGTGCATTAATTTTTGATGCATTGGGCCCTAGCATACTTCTACTTCATAATGTTATGCATGTAAGAAGTTCCCTTGCCAAGCATGGACATTCCATGCTAGGAACAAAATTAAAACCTGTTGTCAAACAGAGAGATATCCAGGGGTGCAAATATGTAGTTTCTTGAAAGTGGAGTCATTGGTAGACAGGGTGGTGAAGAAAGTATTTGGCACTCTTGCTTTCAGCGATAAGAGCACTGAGTAAAGGAGTTGAGATGTTATGTTACAAAGGTAGAGGATGTAGGTATGGCCGTATTTAGAGTACAACGTATAATTCTGGTTACCCTGCAATAGGAAGGATGTTACTAAGCTGAAAAGTGTGTGTAAAAAAAATTACATGATTATTATCAGGACTGGAAGGTTTGAATTATAATAGGCTGGGACTTTTTTCTCTGGACTGTAGAAGGATGAGAGGGGGTGACCTGAAGAAGTTTATAAAACCATGAAGGGCATAGATAAGGTGAATGGCCAAGGTATTCCCCAGGATAGGGGAATCCAAAACTGGAAATGAATGAAAGTCATGATCCGTCTGAAGAGAATGTCAGTGACTAGCTTGTCGCAACTGTGAGCAGTAGATTGGGTCAGGCCACACAAATCTCCCACTGACCCATGGACTAGAGGTGAAAAAAACTAAAGGTTACTGTAACCTATTGGCATACGGTGGCCACCTTTATAGTTGGAAACAATCTCTGGCGCAGTTATCTGGCAATGTTAAGGTAACATTTTTCTGAGAAAGGTGGAGCATTCTTTGACTCTGGTTGCAAGATAGCGGCCTATTCTACAGACGTTTCCGTCCTACACTTCCTGCTGGCTGCACATCTCTTTCCATTGGTTATTCTCTGGAACACTGCCTGTGAGACCCTTTTCAGGGAAGGTCCTACAATGGAGTAGACAGTCCCCATTTTCAGAAATGCAGATGACATTGTCTCATGCATTGAAATGTGTAATCAGCAGATAGTCTCAAGAAAGTTTAAGCCAAAATGCCTTTCAAGAGACTTCTAGATGAGTACGTGGAATTAATGGGATTGAGAGTTATAGGTAAGCCTAGTAGATATGGATATCATCGGCGCAACTTGTGGGCCAAAGGGCCTGTTGGTGCTGTAGTTTTTCTATGTTCTAAAAGAAAAATTCGCAATGCAAGAGTCCAATAGTTCATAGCATTTTCTATCATAAATAAACCTACAGCAAACTCCTAACTACTGTCACTGCCAAGGCTTGAGTCCACTTTTATCATGCTCTGAATTGAGCAATTATTAATAATGGGATAGCTACCTGTCAGTGTTCCTGGTGTGCTAACTTAAATTACACAGGCAGCATAATATTGTGAAGAGGGGGTTCTCATTGCCATTTTCATTATTAGGCACATTTCCAATCACCCATTAATTGTAAAGCAGACAACAGCCTGATAATATAGTGCTTCACTCAGTTGGGTCGGATGTGTGTCGGATCACACAGTATAAAGGCTTACTTCACTCAGCAACTTTAATGTCTACTTCTCAGGATAGTAGCTTGTAGCATTTTCGATTAAATACCAATTGTCTCCAAATCTTCTAGCTGCTTTCTCAAAATGATTTTATCTGAATTTCTGATACGTGCAAAGAATACCCTGCTTTTTGAATGACTTGATGGTGCTTGGAGTGTATGTATGCTTTCGGCTGAATAAGAATGTTCCTGGGGTTGTAAATATCACAGATGGTGTTGGTGATGGAAGAATCAAAGTTCTCTCACATAATTTGCTGCCAGCCTTCATTACTTACAAAAGTCTACTGGACTTCTACCACCATTGTATCAGACAGGGAAAATCAATTCTTTGTGGCAAGCTAGCTGGATTCATTGGGTATCGAGTTATTTGTCTAGGTACCTGATACGCTGCAGCAACAATCTAAACTCTGTTATTAATTTGCATGGTCTCTATTGCTGTTTTGGTTCTCTTTAACCACTGCGCAACAGGAATGGGATTCATCTGTACTGTGGATGAAATTGATATTATTTGATTTCTCCGGATGCTCCGGTGTCCTCCCACATCCCAAATATGTGCTCTTAGGCTAATTGGCAAAACAAATTCTCCCTAAATTGTTTCAAATTTGGTTTTTAATCCATAGATCTGTGGATGTAGGCGGGGATCGTGGGTGGAGGTGGGGGCACCGGGGTGGTGGCGCAGGCTCGTTGGGCCGAGCGGCCTGTTTCCTGTGCTGTTTTATTCTTTGATGTGTACTAAATGCACCCAGGTTCTCGTTGGGAGTCTATTTGGTGCTAACTGGTACCTTTCCCTAAACCCTTTAAAGATCAACTTCTACCTTCTCAGTTTTGGAATCAAGTTATCTCTTTGAGAGTATGCAGTTGTTTAAGGTCATCTTTTTCTAATTCCATGTGCAATAAGATTGTATAAATTTCCCTTTTTGGCATGGGAATGGGAGGGGTTGTCACCGTTGATATCAACTGAGAGCCACAACTCTTCAGTCTGATCCTTAATTTCAACAGGGAATAGAGGCTTATGCAAGGTTGTGATTGTGACCGCTCTTCTGGCTCCAATAGACGATTCTTCATCAATCCCTGTTACCCACCCCCTTGTGTCCTGGTCTTAGCCTGTCTTCTGGCCCTAGACTACGATAACATGCCCTGTTCCACTTCCTATGTGATAAGGAAATACCAGAGGGCAAAATGCCTTCAACTTGCCCCACTTTTGGCGATAGAAGGCAGGAGTGCCCTCTATTGTCTGACTTTGTACCTGAAGCTGTCTGATATTAAACATGGGACTGATGAGATAGGATTCGCCCAAAAAAATTCTAAGAGCTGAAAATTCACATTGTTGGTCAGCTGGAAATATTTGGCAAAATCCTGACACGCCCCCCCCCCCCCCCCACCCAACCGCCAACCAGTCCTCCTCCCCACTATTCTCAACTCCAATTCCTCCCAGCACTGACAGCTCCACTCAGTCCTGAGTTCCTGGCAGGCTACTGCACCTTCCCCCCCTCTCCTCCCCCCCCCCCCCCCCCCCCCCCACCCCCGACCCCCCTCAAAATCTGATGGGCACCTACAATTGCTGGCCTCCTCCTTTCTGTCACCACTAAATGTAGAGTGAGATTTTTTTTTTTAAGAGCAACACAGCACGGGAAACAGGCCCTTCGGCCCAACAAGCCCGCGCCGCCGTCATAACTATATAGTAGCAATTCCGTTATCCTATTATAGATTTAGGTTATTCCTAATATGGAAGACTCTCACTATAGGGACAATTTGTTTCCCAATCAGCCTAAGAGCGAATTTTTGGGTTGTGGGAGGAAACCGGAGTGCCCGGAGAAAACCCACGCAACCACGGGGAGAACGCGCAAACTCCCGCAGACACCGGCCCAATTCCAAGTGTCTGCACAGCCACATCGATTGTCTCTGAGCTGTCATGGTGCCCTTCAGATGGTCCACATAAAGCACTCATTTACGACATGAAGTACCAGGCAACCCATGAATCAACATCCAAGAGCTGTACTCGCACCACCTGCCGAATGCACGCTCAATGTTGGTCAAGTATGGACCGAATTACCTGTGGAAAAAAAGCCATAGTTAAACAGTCCTACTATATCCCTCTATCTGCATACCGCTCACGTGGCTGTCCAAGAGACCCTTAAACAGCCCCAGCCTGCCTGCTCCCACCAACTTACTCGGCAGTGCATTCCACACCCCCCACTACCCTTTGTGTGAAAAAACTGCCCTCTAATATTCGTCTTATACATAGCCCCCCTCACTCTATGGCCATGACCCCTCGTCCTATCCATTTCTGAAGGTGGAAAAAGTTTACCTCCATTTACTCTATCTCTACCCCTTATAATCTTATACACCTCTATGAGATCCCCTCTAAGCCGACATCTTTCAAGGGAAAACAACCCCAGTCTATTTAATCGTTCCTTATAAGACAGTCCTTCCATACCAGGCAGCATCCTGGTAAACCTCCTTTGCACTCTCTCCAAGGACTCCACATCCTTCCAATAGTACGGCGACCAGAACTGGATGCAGTAGTCCAAGTGAGGCCTAACCAACGTTCTCTACAACTGCAACATCAAACTCCTACTCTTGTATTCTATACCCTTTTCTATGAAAGCTAACATACTATATGCCTTCTTTATCACCTTCTCCACCTATGAGGACACCTTCAGAGACTTGTGAACCTGCACCCCCCAAGTCTCTCTGCGTCTCTATGCTCTGTATAGTTTTACCTTTTATCCTATAACTCTCTTCTACATTTTTCTGGCCAAAATGCATCATCTCGCATTTATCCAGATTAAATTACATTTGCCATTTATCTGCCCAGTTTACCAACCTATCTAAGTCCTGTTGTATTGCCTGACACTGCTCCTTTGTACCCGCCAATCCAAGCATCTTGGTGTCATCAGCAAATTTGCTGATCTCACCACCTTCACCAACTTCCAAGTCGTTTATGTAGACCACAAATAGAAGAGGACCTAGGATTCTCTTAACAAATGCTCTTGCCCTGTCTCTTGGCAATTCTTGATGCCTATTGGGCAGTGCCAAGGTGCCCCTGGCCATTACCACCTTGCCCCTTAAGCAGTACCACTGGGCAAGGCTGGCACTATTAAGGTGGCAATGCCTGGGGGCACCCCTTCACCCTGTACTTTCTGGGGTGGGGAAGGGGGCCTCAATGGTTTCCCCATTCACTTTGGGAGGATCAGTCCACCAGAATCTTGTTGGTGGAGAGATGCTATTAAACCCTGCTGGAGTGAAACATTTTGACAAGGGTGGGGGAAATATGTTAGTGGGTCCAGAGACTCCAGTCTTTGCCACTATCTGCTTCCTATTATTTAATATACTCTTTTTTTCACATATTTGCCTTATCGGTGTCACCTCAATGAATGTCTTTTGGAAATCTCAGTAAACTACATTAACTGGTTCCCTTTTATCTACTCTCATTTTTACAAACAACTCAAAACAAGCACAATGGATTTTAGCTACTGCTCATCTGTCTCTAGTTATCCCAGATAGAATGCCAATCTTTGATCTTAATCTAAATCGGAAAAAAGTGCTCCAGCTGGAAAAGCTGAAAGCATCATGCTGCCTTTTCTAGATTTTTATAGTAGTTTCCTGACTAGTATAAAAATATACATATGGGGACCAAGACTGATAGCAGATGAAGAGGGAAAGGGGGAAGAAAAAGAACTGAGCAATGCAATGGAGTAAATAATTGAGTAAATTCTTCCGTTATATATAAGCAGGGGCCACTAATACTTGGGTCAGTGCCTCTATTTCAAATATAAGGACAGCAGTCTTCATAATTGTGTATTCAGTTTGAGGTCTTTTTTCAAGTGATCTTAAAATCTGTTTCCATAGGCAGAGTCTGCAGCCATTTTTTTTTACTTACTCAGTAATCACTTTCAATCTGTTTCTTTTTCTGTTAGCCCATAATTTCACTTGCAGCATGTGTGTGCTTTTATTTTGTCTTTTTATTTAATTTGCTTTTTCGCAGATATGTACATTTTTATGAGCACAGAAATTTGCACATACACATCAGTTGGCTTTTAAGCAATTTCAGCTCGTCATTCCTCCTGCTGGTGGAATCCAAATTTGGCAAGAGCTTTTTTTGACAAAGTCAGGTAAGATTTGATTTTTAAATCATCCAAAAAAGGTGCAAATTTCTCTTGTTTTCACATTTGCTTGGGATTAGAATTTTTTTTTAGTGAGATCACCCCTCAAGAGTCTACAGACCGATATAGATAGGTTAGGTGAATGGGCAAAAACTTGACAAATGTAATATGGTGTAGCAAAATGGAATGATATGCACTTTGGTAGGAAGAATAAAACAGCTGAATATTATTTAAGTGAAAATAAACTGCAGAAAGTTGCGGCAAAGAGAGAATTGAATGTTGTCACGCATAATCACAAAAAGTTAGTTTGCAAATTCAGCAGGTTATAAGAAAGGCAAATGGAATGCTGCCTTTATTTCAAAGGAAATGAAGTATGAAAATAGGGAAGTCTTGTTAAAACTATACAAGGCACAAGTTAGACCACATCAGGAATATTATGAAAAATTTTGGTCCCCATATCTCAGGAAATATATGCTGACATTGGAGGCAGTAAAGAAGGTTCACTAGGTTGATCCCGAATATGGAGGGATTTTCTTATAAGGAGAGGTTGAGTAGGTTGGGCCTATACTCAGTTTAGAAAAATGAAAGATGACTTTTATTGGGAGATATAGGATTCAAGGGAGATACTGTTTCCTCTTGCGGATGGGTATCAGGCCAGATGGCATAATCTCAGAGTAAAAGATCACCCATTTAAGACAGACGTGAGGAGGGATTTTTTCACATGGCTAGTAGTGAATCTGTGGAGTTAATATTTCAGAGGGCTGCAGAGGCTGGATTGTTAAGTATGTCCAAGGCTGAGATAGACATTTTTAATCAGTAAGAAAATCATAAATTATTGTAATTAGATGGGAAAATGGAGGTGACGATTATATGCAATCTATCCTGATCTCATTGAATGGTGGAGCAGACTCAATGGGCTGAATGGCTACTTCTGCTCCTATTTCTTATAGCTGCAGCAAGGATTAGCGATTAATTATATGTGTAACCAATGATAATCTACTGACAGTTTTTGTATATTTAAATGAAACAGTATTTTTTAATATTCCTTTTATTAAAGTGCAAAATTTTATAGTATCAACAGTAAAATACACCCAGTTAATGTGCTTTGCTTAGTTCACAACAAAATAAATCCAGCCAGAAACAGCAAAAATTCACAGTTGAACTGAAGTCTCAACTTCTCAATTCACACTGCATTTGAATGAAAACAATATCAGAATCAGTGGAACTAGAGATAATCAGTACACATTCACTGAAACTTAATTTGTCTTAGCTGCTGTAAATAATATGTACATAAAATATACACATACGTTAAATACCAGCACCAGAGTTGAATCATGAATGCTGCCTTGCCTGCCTGAGGCTGATAAGATCCCAGTCAGGCCAACGGAGAACGCCGTTCTGTGAGTCTTGCGCACTCCGACTCTGGCGCGGATGTGGCAGCAAAATTCCAGCCAACAAAACAGACATCTGTCAGAAGCGTTAACACCTTTCACACACTGTAGGAACTTGTCCAATTGTGACTGGATCAAAGAAATCCTGTACTTCAACAATCTTATTACCACCTCCAACTTTCTATTTCTTTATCTATAGAAGACCAGAACCTGAACCAGAATGGATGGTTAGGGAGGGTTGTGGTGTGTGAAGATTGCTAGTTGAAGAATGAAGAAGATCCTATCACACAAGGCAGTCAAATTTCATCATCATCATATCTTTCCTCTGAAAGATATTCCAAAGTTCTACTGATTTAAAAAGGTTGAAGGGTCTATGTTTCTCCAAACCTTACTGCTAATATCTGACTATTGGGCACAATCTTAGAAATTTCTAAGATGGAACTAAATACAAAACAAATGAGGTTTAGGGAGAATATTCCAGATGCAATCCAGGTGACCTTATATATAGAGGCATACAGCACAGAAGTAGGGAAGTCATAGTGAACCTTTCCAAAACACTATTTAACCTCTACTATCCTGTCTAATTCTGGGGCGGGGTGGGGAGGGGAATACTTTAGGAAGAACATGAAGCATTACAAAGGATTCATGAGATTCCAGGGATGAGGGGCTGCAATTACATATTTAAATCACAGAGACAGAAAGTTAAAATGACATTTGAAACAGATGTTTAATCTATGAAGGTTCCGGACAGAGAAGAATATTATATAGGAAGAATGTTAAAGAGAATAGAAAGAATGTTAGAAGTTAACACTTAGCAATTAAGCTGAAAATACACTCAAAAAGGCGAATGAATTACAAGACAAATGATGGATGCTGTAATAAGTGGACTGGAAGATTCTAGGGTGAGCAAGGCAAGTTGTGGGTATATGCAGGAAATAACCTAGCTGAGACCAACAGCTGTAGAAAGGACTGGCAAAGCATTAGTGTTGAACAGGGTGTGGGAGCTGAGAGAAGGAAACTGCAGAAGGCAATTGGAGGTCAGGAAACTGAGGAAGCTGAGAGATTTGACTCAAGAAAAATTGCAAAAAAGAACCAAACAGCAGCCATCTGGGTCAGAGATACTCATATCTAGAGAAACGGCTAGTAGTATCTGTATGATTGTGTGCTGCAATGGGAGCTTTAGATAACATAAGTAATGTGCCATTCTACCAGAAAAATATGGAAACTTGAGAGGGTTCAAAAAAAGATTTATCAGGATATTACCTGGTATGGAGGGCTTTACTTGTGGGCCGAAGGTCCTGTTTGTGCTGTAGTGTTCTAAAAAGAGGAGGTTGGGGAAACTTGGTTTGTTCTCACAAAGGTTGAGGGGCGACATGACAGAATTCTACAAGATTAAGAGGGGCATGGAAAGGTGGATAATCAGAAGCCTTTTCCAGAGTGGAAGAGTCAATTACTAGGGGTCATAGGTTTAAGGCATATGCAGCAAAGTTTAAAGGAGGTGTACAAGGCAAGTTTTTTATGCAGAGGGTGGTGGCTGCCTGGAATGTGCTGCCAGATGAGATAGTTGCGGGGGTGGGATGTGTCTGGACAAATACATGAATAGGATGGAAATAGAGGGATACAGTTCTCCAAGGGTAGGGGGTTTTTGTTCAGTCAGCATTGTCAGTGCAAGCTTGGAGGGCGAAAGACCTGTCCTGTGCTGTAACTTTCTTTGTCCTTTGTGCAGAGAAAGCCTACATATGGCTAAGCAATTCCTTAGGTAGAGGCTGAGAGGTCAGCTGTACTCTTTTTAAAGCAAATGGTGAGAAAGGGGTCTGTTTTTGCTGCTGATACGTCAGGTTTCTCACATGCAATTGGGGCATTAGAAATTTCAAAATACTTCAGAGTATGATAAGCAACGGGGCCTCCATGGTTCATTGGCTTATTCAAACTCTGGTATCTTTCATGTCGAAGTCTACAGAAAAAAGAGAAACAAATTAACATTGTCACAAAACAGAACTTAATCGTAATAAAACATATATTCATAAAATATTCCTGTGGTTTTGCAATAATTTTTATACCAGCAGATGAGTATTGACATTTTGTGGTTAGGTCCCAAATGGTGCTAATCTTTTTTTCTAAATCTCTGAAACAGCTGACTGCTGCTACTTATTAGTAACTTACTGTTTGTACATTATGTTTATTTCGGGCAGTATCTTTTCATTATACAATGAACATAAGGATTTGTGTTAGAAATTGTATTAGAAACTTTACTACCCACTTCCACATTTGCTACCTGCTGCATTATTAATAACTCAGTATTCTAGGCATCAGATATGCAGGCTATTGTCTCATGAATTCAAAGACAGGGTCCTAGGGTATCTGCCACGACTCTTACCAGATACAGCATAGAAAGCATTCTTTCTGGTTATATCACAGTTTGGTAAGATTCCTGCTCTGCTCAAGATTGCAAAAAAAACTATGAAAGGTCATGAATGTAGCCGAATCCATCATGCAAACCAGCCTCCCATCTATTGACTCTGCCTACACTTCCCTCAGAAAAGCAGGACCCCGTGCATCCTGGATATACTATCTTCTATTTTAATCCATTGGGAAGTCTGAGATCACATACCACCAACTAAAGAACAGCTTCTTCTCTGCTGCCTTCAGACTTTTGAATGGACCTACTTCACACTAAGTTGACCTCTACACCTAGCTATCACTGTAATATTAATTCTGCATTCACTCCTTTCCTTCTCTATGAATGGTTTGCTTTGTCTGTATAACATGCAAGAAACAATACTTTTTGCTGTATACTAATATATGATAATAAAACAAATCAAATCAAACCATGATGTAAATTTTAATTAATCAGAATTGAGATCATCATGAATACTAAATGATGATAATGTTGTGAAATATCCATTTAACCTAAAGTGAAACAAAGCTTTTTCAGAAGGGATCGTCAAATTCCTGATAAATACCATTGTTCTGCGAAATGGCCATGTTATCTATTTTGATTTTTTGTAAAATTTGATTTATAATTGTCACATATTAGTATATAGTGAAAAATATTACTTCTTGCGCACTATACAGACAAAGCATACTGTACATAGAGAAGGAAATGAGGAAGTGCAGAACGTAGTGTTACAGTTATAACTAGGGTCTAAAGAAAGATCAATTTAACACTAAGTAAGTCCATTCAAATGTCTGACAGCAGCAGGGAAGAAGCTGTTCTTGAGTGAGTTGATTTGTGACCTCAGACTTTATATCTTTTTCCTGACGGAAGAAGATGGAAGAGAGTGTGTCTGGGGTGCGTGGAGTCTTTAATTACATTGGCTGCTTTGCCAAGACAGCGGAAAGTGTACACAGAGTCAATGGATGGGAGTCTGGTTTGCACGATGGATTGGGCTACATTCATGACCTTTTGTTATTCCTTGCAGTCTGGGCAAAGCAGGAGCCATACCAAGCTGTGATACAACCAGAAAGAATGCTTTCTATGGTGTATCTGTAAAAGTTGGTGAGAATTGTAGCTGACATGCCAAATTTCCTTAGTCTTCTGAGGAAATAGAGGATTTGGTGGACTTTCTTAACTATAGTGTCAGCATGGGGGGCCAGGACAAGTTGTTGGTGATCTAAACACCTAAAAACTTGAAACTCTCAACTCTTTCTACTTCATTCCTGTTGATGTAGTCAGGATTGCCACTAGAGGAGACTCCCAAATAGAACCTCACTGACCCTCTCATCAATTTCTCTGTGGATTAAAGAGCTCTGGATACATTGGCAACAACTCAGTAAGAATTTAGCAACACCAATTTATAATCCAACTGATTTATTTGATAGTAAAAACGCGAGCTTTCAACACTCTGTGTCTTCCTCAGGCAAATGCAGTGTTCTGGTCTGAACAGAGACCAGAACACTGCATTTGCCTGAGGAAGACACAGAGTGTTGAAAGCTCGCGTTTTTACTATCAAATAAATCGGTTGGATTATAAATTGGTGTTGCTAAATTCTTACTGAGTTCTTACCACCCCAATCCAACGCCGGCATCTGTATATACATTGGCAACCCCAGTTTTCCCACTGATCTGATAAGTTGCTATTTACCCAACTTTGTGTTTTGCACAAATCCATTGAATTTCAATTGTATGTTGTAAATCTTTCTGGTAAGACCAAACCATAATAAATGTGACATTTTACAAGCAATTGATTCACTTGAAAAATGTTGGTTTGGCCTGGAATCATTTGTTTCACTGAAGTGTGCCATTTTACCAAAAAGGTTGGGAACTAACACTATATCACTGTGTTAATCCCATATCACTGCTAGTCTAATAATTACCGGTTTCCTTAAAAATATCATGAAAACTGTCTTTTTCATAATATGAGCAGCATTCTCACAACATCAAAACAGCGGTTAGCAGTACTGCCTCACAGTGTCAGGGACTCGGATTCAATTCTGGCCTTGGATGGATGTCTGTGTAAAGCTTGCGCATTCTCCTAGTGTCTGCATGGATTTCTTCCACAGTCTAAAGATATGCAGGTTAGGTTGATGGGCAATTTCGCACAGCCACTTCATGTCCCCAGATATATACATTAGTGGGGTAGATATGTGGGATTATGGGATAAGTTGATGCAGACCCAGTGCGCTGAATAGCCTCCTTGTGCACTATAGGGATTCTATGATTACGTGGCAATATTATATAGTACTATGATTTTGATGGGATCTGTGATCACCAATCCATTTTGCTGGCACAAGAAGTCATTCTTTAAACTGATCTTGAACATAATCATTTTAAAGTATTCACTTTAAAATTTAAAAGAACAAGAGGGAATCTCATAGAAACAAATAAAATGCTGATGGGACTGGATAGCTAGATGCAGGAAGAATGTTCCTGATGTTGGGGAGCATTAGAATCAAGAGTCACAGTCTAAGAATGAGGAGCAAGCCATTCAGGACTGGAATGAGAAGAACTTCTTCACTCAGAGTTGTGAACCTGTGGAATTCTCTGCCACAGGAAGCTGTTGGGGTGAGTTCATTACATTTGTTCACGAGGAATTGGACGTGACCCTTGTGGCTAAAGGAATCAAGGGGTATAGAGAGAAAGTAGGAATGGGATACTGAAAATGTATGATCAACCATGATCATATTGAATAGTGGTGCAGGCTTGGAGAGCAGAAAGGCCTACTCCTACACGTATTTTCTATGTTTCTATATTTCTAACTGTTTTAGAAACCTTCAGAAATAATAAACTAACAAAAATATTTCAAGTGAAAAGTATTATCCTATTTTAGTTCACATCAATGAAAACAAAGTATTTTCATCCATGGACGCGAAGAGCTTGATCTCCATGGATTTATACATTTTCTGGGTTTTTATCCTGAAATCAGGATATTTCATTTGAACAAAAGAATACTGTATGTTAGGCTCTTAGAGGTGTTAGAAACTACAAGAAGTACCTTTTACCAAGTTTGTTCTGGAAGGTCATCTTTTTTACTTCTTCATTGATATCATCATCTGAAATGAACATCTTTACCGAATTGGAGTGAAGTTCCTAAAATCATAAAATGGGAGACCATTCAGCCCAACATACCTATGCTCGCTGTTTGAAATAACTAACTGCCATTTTTTTGTTTCCCCATATCCTTTTGGTACTTTTCTTTTTCAAATATTTATCCACTTCCCTTTTAAAAATAGTCAAGGATTTTGCTTCCGTTATTTCTAGCAACATATTCCATGAGGTAATAAACTCTTCTCTTAACCATGCACTTTATTTATTTCTCACTACATTTATACGTTCCAGTTGTTATTGCACAGACCAAAGCAAGTAGCCTTCCTTCCAAGTCATCATATTGAAGTCTCTCATAATTTTGAATATCTCTTACCAATTCGCCTCTTAAGATTCTGGATTTTAATAAAAAAGACACCAGCTTCTCTACTCTTATCATTACTGAAGGCTCTTAATCCCGGTATCCTCTTGATAATGTTCTTCTGCATTGCTCCAGGTGTAGACTTGGTTCCAGAAGTAGACCATTAAAAACCAAACAGAAGATTCAAATTGCTGCTGAACTGAGGATTTCTATAGATTTCCTTATCTCTTTACTTTTAAATGATATGCGGTGGAAACTCAGGATCCCATAAACTTACTTTTAAAATAACTTTAATCAAGTTGGCCCTCGCTTTCCTAGATATTTGAGCATCTAACTTTCTCTGCTTATCTTCTATAGCTGAATCCCTCATTGGTGATGCACTCCTGGCTGATCTCCCACATTTTCCCCTCTGTAAACTTAAGCTGTGCTACTCACTTTAAGTTCTGTTTTCCTATCACCCTATGCTCACACATACTGGCTCTTGAGGAATTCTGATTTTAAATTCTCACGCTTGCTTTCAAATCCCTCCTTGACCTTGCCTCTTACTATCTATGTGATCTCCTGGAGCCCTAGATATCTAACCTCATCTAATTGCAGCCTCCATCTCCAATTTTAATCACTCCACCATTGGTGGCCATGCATTCAACTGTCTCAGACCTAAGCTCTGAAATTTTCTCCCTACACCTGAGCCCTCACTCTGAGCCACCTCAGCCTCCTCCCTCAAATGGCCAACCTCTGCTTCTACTTATGGGCTTATAGTCTAAAAGCTGTGAACATTTTCCGACCGCGTCATTCTTTTTCAAACAATTAGTTTTTCAAACTGTTTACAAACCTTGGACTCTGTATTTTTGATTTCCTCTTCATGTTGTTTGGAACTGATGAACTGTATGACAGGGATCCCTTCCTCCAGCACTGGGTGAATGGGCATGCTGAGTGGATCAATTAGAATTTCATAGGGAACCATTGGATGCTTCCAAGAAGCTGGTGCATTTATTTCCCAGGGCTGTGGCTGTCCGAACGTACCTTACAAACAAACCAGTAAGTATTAAACAGGGATGATTAATACATATTGATTACAAGTCAATCGTAGAATCATACAATCCTTACAGTGCAGGAGAGGCCACTTGGCCCATCGATCCTGCATCGACAGAGTATCATACCCAGATCTCCCCATGGCCCTATCCCCATAACACTTCACATTTGCCAATGGACAATCTCCCTAACCTACACATCTTAGGACACTAAGGGACAATTTAGCTTGGCCAATCCATCTAACCTGCACATCTTTGGACTGTGGGAAGAAACTGGTGCACTGGAGAAAACTCGTGCAGACATGGGGAGAATGTGCAAACTCCACACAGTCACCCGAGGCCGGAATTGAACCCAGGCACCTGGAGCTGTGAAACAGCAGTACTAACCACCATGCCACCAATAGTAATTTCAAAGGGCCAGCTGAAGGAGACATGAACTACTTATAGCCGTCATATAATTCCAGACATGAATTAACAGTTTCAGAATTATTTCCATAAAATTGCAGTGAATCTTGTCAAATAAATTAATGTAAAATATCTTATGTAACTCTAGCCAGCCATATTCTATTTTGGTCTTTATTTGTCAACAGGAAATGTCATCATAGAAGTTTATGGTCAATGGTATAGGTATTTGGTGCTTAAAATATGGACTGGAGAAATGGAGACACAATGAGCGAAAGAAGGAAGTGTCGGTTAAAGAGTAAAATGGCAGAGAAGCTGAGGGAATGCAAAGATAATGGAGAAGTGAAGATATGGGGGGAAAGGGGAAGGGAACAGCAATATGAGGAGGAGAAGGATGAGGACGAGGAGAGGGGGAATAGAAAAAGGAGAGAGGTAAGAGAAGAGGGAGATTAATTATAGAAGAAATGGGTAGAGGGATAAGAGAGGAATGGGCAGGATGGGTAGAATGGAACAAAAACAGGACCATGTTCAGTCTCCTAGAAAGGGTTGTGGGATACAACCTTGGACTCTCTACACAAGCAGAGTCATAGGTCAGCCTTCCGAAACTCATCCAGAGGGAGCAGGAGGGACAGCAGAGGGGAGAATATTGTCAAACATTGGAATTGGATCCCAGTAGGTGAGAACCCAACAAAGGGCTGAAATATGGGTAGCAAGAGCAAGCCAGGTTTCAGGATGTGAATTTGAGGATCAACCCATGCCCAATTAAGTGTCTTTCTTAGAGTTCAGTAATAGGTCTGGCAACACCAATTTTAAATCATCATGAATCATCATCATCAAATAAATCGGTTGGATTTAAAATTGGTGTTGCCAGACCTCTTACTGAGTTTACCCAGTCCAACGCTGGCATCTCTACATCATTTCTTAGAGTTGCCAGCAATGGTCCTTCAGGTTTTTAGAGAGAATATTTTATTTTGCAATATTATCGTGGGACCTCAATGTGATGGAGAGGTGATGCAGTTCATTGACTATGAAGTGCTTTGTGGGTATAAATGCAAGGCATTTTCTTCTACTCTATTACAACAAGTAACATATTTTTACTTTTGCTAAATATTGTATCAGCAATGCTGACTAATTCATGAATATTTAGCTAAGAGTTACTCGTGTTAGTGGAGCCTACAATGAGTAGCATCACAGTTGATTATTATACACTAGTGTTTACCAATAAACTCTCCATCCATACTCCACAGTCGTACAGTGCCCTCAACAGAAGAGGTCACCATCACTTTTTCTTCTTCAATCAGCTCCATACTGGAACATAAATCAAAACCATTTATCATGAAGTAAAAATGAACCAGAAGCTTTCAGAATTTATTGCAATGTACATGTCACATACATACCAAGTCACACCAGTTATATGGGCCCTCCAGTAGTTAACAACTATAATAAAGATAGATGAAAACACAACACAATTAGATTGGCACTACTTTAAACTGTGGCTCAGAATGTAATTTTTACAGATGGAACACATTTTAATTCATAAAACACGTAGCAATCCCACATCATAGTTAACCTTCCTACATTGGAAATGAGAACTATTTCCTGAAAAACAGACAGCAGAGAGTACATAAAGCTGTGTACATTCACAGTTAAACTGTTACTATGCATTGATGGAAATGTTACTATGCATTGATGGTACGTTATCAATAATGTACAGGCAAATATCATAGTGAAGGGTAAACTATCATCATTCTATGGATGAAGGCCTGGCACTGGTGGACACAAATTAATTTCACACATATTCCAAGGACATCTTCATTCTGAGGTGTCCTTGCATTCTTCTCCTGCTGATTAGAAGCAAAATGATTAGCAGTCTGATCTCTCTACAACAGCACAGAGATAACATGCAACATAACAGCAAATTCCATCAGCAACTCCCTCACTCCCCTTTGCCCAGTTTGGAGAGAATCTTGTACTCTTTACCCACAGGGCAAAAAATACAATCTTACTGCCTCAGATAGGATATTTCTGTTTATATTTTCTCAGAAGACTAAGGAAATTTGGCATGTCAGCTATGATTCTCACCAATTTTTACAGATGCACCATAGAAAGCATTTTTTCTGGTTGTATCACAGCTCGGTATTGCTCCTGCTCTGCCCAAGACCACAAGGAACAATAAAAAGTCATGCATGTAGCCCAACCCATCATGCAAACCACCCTCCAATCCATTGACTTTCTTGGCAAAGCAGCCAGTGTAATCAAGGACCCCACGCGCTCCGGACGTTCTCTCTTTCATCTTCTCAATCAGGAGAAAGATACTGAAGTCTGAGATCATGTACCAACCTATTCAAGAACAGCTTCTTCCCTGCTGCTATCAGACTTTTGAATGGACTTACCTTGCATTAAGCTGATCTTTCTCTACACCTTAGCTATAACTGTACACTACATTCTGCACTCTCTCGTTTCCTTCCCTATGAACGCTATGTTTTGTCTGTATAGTGCGCAAGAAAAATATTTTTCACCGAATGCTAATACATGTGAAAATAATAAATCAAATAAAAAATGTTTGTAATATTCCAGCACATATTTATGACTTGGATCTAACTTTAATTACCACCTTCTTGCACAATTTAACAAAATTGTTTATAAGATAGTACATCCATTATTATTCAATTGTTAGAAAAATACTAGAATAAAAAAATGTTTACATTGCTTACCTCTTGGCGGATCTACTTCTACTCCATGAACAGCAAAGTCTTTAATACCATAAACATAAATATATCCAACACAATCAGCAACGTAAAGCAACGAGTCGTCGTTTGACACAGCCAGGCTGCTTAACTGAGATTTCACTTTGGACTGAGGCAATAGAAATACATACTATTAGAATTCAGAATGAAAACATCCAAAGATAATGTGTGGGTGCAAAAATCTCACCCTAGCTTTGTTTCAGTCTTCTTCAATCTGAATTACATGGCAGATAAAGTGTAAAGGACAATCACACATTGCAATTGGAATCTACAATTGCTTTTCTCCTTATGATAGGAGTGGGATATATAGTGGCTAAGAATCCTTCACTGACTGTTTGCCATGAAGCCAGAGCAATTTTAACTCCGAGGCCTTATATACATTTATCAGAATAGTTTGTAGCTCGAAGTTAGTAAAAAAATAGAGGCAAGAACGACAGGCAAGAGAGGGGGTGTGACTGAATGGGAGATGGGCATCACTTAGATAATAGTCATTGGTATCAGTGCAAGGAAGGTGTCTCAAAATAGCTACCAGTTGTGGGAGTGAGGAGAAAGCTGGGCCTGGGTCAGACTCCTTTTTCCTCCTGGCTCACAAGCAATGCTCACAAGTTATTTTATAAGTTAAAATTTAATTTGCCTCTTCTGATTGCTCCGCTGCTTCCCGCAGGGTTGGGGGCAATGTGAATTTCCTCAGATTTCTCATGAAAATGGGATTACAGTTCCAACGAGATTGTGAGGTAGTGATTTTTCCATGTAGAGTATTCTCCCATCTGCCTGGACAAATGATCCCTCCTGTACCCGACCTGAGGTCAGTTAGGAATATAGTGGGGGTTTTTACAGAATGACTTGGGAATGTAGTGTAGTTCACCTGCCAACTCACTCTCCCATACTCTATTGCTATTTCCGAAGGGTGAAAAGAGCCCAAATCTATCATCTTTATTCGGACTCAAAACTAAAATAAAATTGAACATTAAAGAGCAAGTAAACATATAACAAACTGTTGGCAACTTATATCTCAAATAATTTTTTTTACATCAGGTTTTTTAAACCCCCCCCACCTATAATGTTTCAAACAGATAAGTTTGAGGATTAGAGACAACCTCAACAAACAGTCATCTAAAATAAATAATTTCAAATACAGTTCTGGACAGATTTATCAATCTGTGTGGAATTAAAATAGCTTAAATTTAAATTACTGCTCGTCAGATTTTATTTGCATAAATTATAGAGCAGCCCCACAGTTGAAAGAAAGGCTTGGCTCCGATCAATGCAGACTATAGGATTCTATTCTATTCTACATGGAGCCAACTAACCATCAAACCATTGCATCAATTTAAACATGGAGATCATTTTATTTGATCAAAGCAGATTTCAACTATATTATTAAACTTAAAAATGTAGTTAAATGTTCAGGAAAAATGCTGTATTTCTGTCACAATAAATTCCTCACAAAGAGGAAAAAAAATCCATGTTTTTAATAAATTTAGGAAAGAGTGGCCAGGAATTTCCACTCCCTTTTGTGTTGGGTGAGTATGGAGGCGAGAGTGGAAAATATCATGAGGAGGCCTAAGTCGTGTATAATGTTGATGTAAATGCAGGAAGCAATCATGCCCCTACCTCCCCCATCAGTAGCAGGCTGTATTCCCCCTTCCCTCCTACCTCTGTAGGAATAATCTCATTATATTACCATATCATTATTGGGCCCACATGTCAAATACAACACCCACATCAATGGAACGTTGTGTGTTTAACTCACAGCAGGAAAAATACCAAAGAGCTGTCCACCATGAAACAGATTCCAGAATGCAAGTGAACCTATGTAATCATTGATTACATTTGATTTTATTGAAGCATATAAGATAATTAGAGGTTTGGATAGGGTGGACAGTGATAGCCTTTTTCCTAGGATGGAAAAAGCTAGCACGAGGGGACACAACTTTAAATTAAGGGGTATGAGTTATAGGACGGATATCAGAGGTAGGTTCTTTACTCAAAGAATGATTAGGGAGTGGAATGCCCTGCCTGCAGCTGTTGTAGATGCGCCAAGTTTGGTGGCGTTTAAGAGGTTAGTTGATAAGTATATGGATGAGAAGGGAATGGTTTAGTTACGAGGGGCATTGCTTTTTATTTTGGTCGGCACAACATCGAAGGCCGAAGGGCCTGTTCTGTGCTGTATTGTTCTATGTTCTATGTTCTATGAACAATGCAATGTATCACTGGTTTCAAAAGGCATGTACCCAGCAAGCAGAACTCCAAGAGGAGCTCAGTTGTGAGCGCAGCATTCGTGGAGTATCTCCGGGTCTTCGGGGGAAGCAGGCAGGGGTTAAGTCTAGGTAGGTGGCGTTGGGCGGGCAACAGGATTGAGTCGAGGAAGAAAACAGGGTTGAGTTGGAGGGTTTTGGGAAGTGAATTGGGTGAGGATGAGGAAAATGAATCATGGGTGCCTCGAGGGGTGTGTCAGAGGAAGATGGGGGGGGTGGGTGATGAGTGGGGGGTGGATAGCGAGGGAGGGGACAATATGGCATGGAACCCGTGCCTACCAATTTTTTTGACTGCGTGTCACACAATGTGAAAAAAAAGCACCATTGCCATTGGTGGGCACTTTCTCAGCTGGCTTCACTTGTTTTCTAAAAAAGTTTCCAAATTCATTGTTTCTCCTCAATGCATTAGTTAAAGGAAATGTTTTCAAAGTACACATTTCAGAGAGAAAATAAATACTTTATCAATGCAATATTTCACACCGAGATTAATATTGCTAATAATGGAGGTTTCCCACAAGAGATATTAGATACTTAAACACTTTTGAGTAATGTATCTGTTTGCTAATCACTGAACGAAAGATCAGAAACGTTGTGTGTTTAACTCACAGCAGGAAAAATACCAAAGAGCTGTCCACCATGAAACAGATTCCAGAATGCAAGTGAACCTATGTAATCAGAAACAAATACAAATTAAAAACATGATAGAGAAAAGTCGCAATGATAAGAACTATGAGCCTGTTCTGCCATTTGAAAAGATCATGGTTGACCTGATGTGGCCTTAACTCCACTTTCCTGTCGGTCCCCATATCCCTCAAGGCCACTGCATATCAAAAATCTTTGAAGTGCTATATACAGACTGGAATTCCCTGGTATCTATGCCCTGCTACCACTGCCAGTGAGAATGGAGAATTTGTCGCTCAGCCAAATTTTAATTTTACTGCTATAGAACTGCAGAATCCCAGTTGTGGATGAGTTGGGAAGTTCCATCCACAATATACATTGCAGTACATTATTGACAATTCCCATTAGAGAGTCCAATATAGGCTTGATCATGAACAAAAATATTAAGGAAAATACTGAATTCCAGCCTGGAATATCCAGCAGATAAAGTGAAATGATTGGCCTTTCCCAGGTTGTGCCCTACAATTTCAGTCATTACCCATCTTCTTATTGGCTGTTTCTTCGATCAAGTTTCATAAAGATACCAGGGTGTATGTGGAATACTCTACTCAGTTCAGGAAGGGATTTAAACGCAGTAGCAACCTTAAACTGACAAAGATAATGACTGTCCCGTAAATGGAGCAGAAAGACTTTCGGTGTTGTTTTCTCAAAAAGATTCAAAGTGTCGAACGAGCAAGAAAATGGTAGGCGCTGTGCAATAGAGAGAGCATAATGTGAACCTTGCCAGTAAAGGGGTTAGGGGAATGAAGTCTCAGCTCACTTATGAGGCTGGCTGTTGAACTCTAGGGTGCCATTGTACAGATACCCTGATTTCCCAGTGTACTAATATACTGTATCAGGCTGGTCGTGCCAGGGTGAGTGGTGGATACTAACAGGTTGTCAGGCTGGCAGTGCCAGGGTGCCATGTTGGCACTGCTCCATACTACCCTCCAACCATCCAAGGGGCTTCAATGAACTCTGATCCCACTATCTAGTTCTCGTTGGTGGAGACCATCTGTGATCCTCATCAGTGAGGATCTTGATCGGAGAGGGGGCTAAGTGAGGCTGGGCGATAGCATCTGGGGCATGTTAATGGCATCTTAATCATGTCATTAATATTTAAATTAGCCTTGTGCTCTTCCCAGGCATATACCCATTTTTTTCCTATACCTAGCTTACTGCCTCGCCGCACCAATTGACCTGTATGATTAGCTGATAAGATCCTCTTTGAATATGTGGAAATAGATTTTCATTGACAGTTTGTGTTGAATGTTGGTAAGGCTTAAATTGTCTTATCATTCTTTTTGATTATCAAGAAGACAACTTCTTTATCACTCATTCTGAGAACAAGCTGCCTTTGCTACTTCTCAACAACCACAACACTGAACTCCACCCTCTCATCTTGTCCTGAATGCTCAACCTCCTCAGGAAACCCAGAATCCAGCAAATAAGGGGAGTGCACAGAGTGCTAATAATTGAAGCCTGTCTTCAGGGGGCAGCAATGCCCCTCTCTCATGTGGCTGCCTCACACCACAGTATACTCACTAACAAGTGCACGATGGTTGCTAGCTCAAGATCGGATTATCCTGAAGTGAAAACCCAATTTTGAGCAACTAATTTTGAGAGCCAAGTATATTCTGGGTGATGTAGCTCACATCTGCTTTGGCCACATTCTGGTGCTCCCATTCAGTTGCTAGCTCAATAAAGGACTCTGAATGCTGTGACTAGAGCATGCACTCAGAATAGAATCATAGAATCCCTACAATGCAGAAGCAGGCCATTTGGCTTCCTGCACTGAGTCTGCCAGGTCCTATTCCCTTAATCCCACATCTTTATCCTATTAATCCCTCAGACACTAGGGTCAATTTATCATTGCCAATCAACCTAACCCAAATCCTATTCCCTTAATCCCACATCTTTATCCTGCTAATTCCCCTGACACTAGGGTCAATTTATCATTGCCAATCAACCTAACCTGCACACCTTTTGTACTGTGGGAGGAAACTGGAATACCTGGACGAAAACCATGCAGATATGGGGAGAATGTACAAATCCCACATAGACAGTGGCCTGAGGCCGGAATTGAATCCAGGTCCCTGGCGCTGTGAGGCAGCAGTGCCAACATCTGTGCCAACCTGCTGCCTCAAGGTTTATTTATTACTCACAACTAAGTTTTACATTAACACTGCAATGAAGTTACAGTGAAATTCCCTTAGTCGCCACACTCTGGAACCTTTTGGGTCAATGCACCTAACCAGCACATCTTTCAGATTGTGGGAGGAAACCAGACCACCCACAGGAACTCCACACAGACATGGAAGAACTTCACACTGCGACCTGAGCCTGGAATCGAACCTGGGTCCCTGCCGCTGTGAGGCAGCAGTGCTAACCAGTGTGCCACCATGCAGCACTTCTCCTCCTTGGATAACTGAAATGTTTTCACCCAAGCTTGGCAGTGAAGGTGCTTTTTGGCTTTATTATTGATATAATAAAGTTTACCTATTTAGAACATAGAACACTACAGCACAAACAGGCCCTTCGGCCCACAAGTTGTGCCGAACACATCAAAACCTACCCAGCCATAGACCTATCTATAACCCCCAATCCCATTGGATCCCATATACTCATCCAGAAGTCTTTTAAAAGACCCCAGCGAGTTCGCCTCGACCACCACCGACGGCAGCCGATTCCATTCACTCACCACCCTCTGAGTGAAAAACTTTCCCCTAGCATCCCCTCTGTACTTGCTTCCCTGCACCTTAAATCTGTGCCCTCTCGTCGCGACCATTTCAGCCCTGGGAAATAGTCTCTGAGAGTCCACCCTATCTATTCCTCTCAACATCTTGTAAACCTCTATCAGGTTGCCTCTCAACCTTCGTCTCTCCAGGGAGAACAGTCCCAGCTCCCTCAACCTGTCTTCATAAGGCATGCCTCCCAATCCAGGCAACATCCTTGTAAATCTCCTCTGCACCCTTTCAATAGCTTCCACGTCCTTCCTATAGTGAGGCGACCAGAACTGCGCACAGTACTCCAAGTGTGGTCTGACAAGGGTCCTATAAAGCTGCAACATTACCTCCTGACTCCTGAACTCAATCCCTCGATGAATGAAGGCCAGGACACCGTAAGCTTTCTTAACCACATCCTCCACCTGGGAGGCCGATTTGAGAGTCCTATGGACCCGGACCCCAAGATCCCTCTGCTCTTCCACACAGCTAAGACTCCTACCTTTGATAGTGTACTCATTCATCCTGTTGGATCTGCCAAAATGGACCACAACACATTTATCCGCGTTGAAGTCCATCTGCCACTTCTCCGCCCATTCTTGCATCCTGTCGATGTCATGCTGCAACTTCTGACATCCCTCCAGACCATCCACAACACCACCGACCTTCGTGTCATCGGTGAACTTACTCACCCACCCCTCCACTTCCTCATCCAGGTCATTTATGAAAATGACAAACAGCAAGGGTCCTAGAACAGATCCCTGGGGCATTCCACTGGTGACCGACCTCCATGCAGAAAAAGAGCCATCCACAACCACCCTCTGCCTTCTGCAGGCAAGCCAGTTCTGGATCCACAAGTCCAAAGCCCCTTGGATCCCATGGCCTCTCACCTTCTCAAGAAGTCTTGCATGTGGGACCTTGTCAAATGCCTTGTTGAAGTCCATGTACACCACGTCCACTGCTCTTCCTTTGTCAATGTGTTCAGTCACATTTTCAAAGAACTCAATTAAGCTCGTAAGGCACGACCTGCCTTTTACAAAACCATGTTGACTATTTCTAATCAACCTAAACTTCTCCAAATGCTCGTAAATCTTGTCCCTCAGAAGCTTCTCCATCAGCTTACCAACCACTGAGGTCAGACTCACCGGTCGGTAATTTCCAGGACTATCCCTGTTCCCTTTCTTGAAAATAGGGACCACATCCGCAATCCTCCAATCCTCCAGAACCTCTCCCATCTCCATCGACGACGCAAAGATCATCACCAGGGGCTCTGCAATGACATCCCTCACCACCCACAATAACCTGGGTACATCCCATCTGGTCCCGGAGACTTGTCTATCTTGATAGCATTTAAAAGTTCTAACACATCCGCTTCCTTAATATCTACATACTCAATCTTTTCAGTCTGCCGCAAACTTGTAGTGCATCCTCCCAGATCACTTTCCACCGTGAATACTGATGCAAAGTACTCATTAAGCACCTCTGCCATTTCTTCCGGTTCCATACAGACTTTTCCCCCTTCACCTTTTATAGGCCCTATCCCTTCTCTTCTCATCCTTTTACTTTTCACATATTTGTAGAAGGCCTTGGGATTCTCCTTAATCCTACCAGCCAAGGCCTTCTCATGACCCCTTCTGGCTCTCCTAATTTCCTTTTTAAGCTCTCTTCTATAAGCCTTATACTTCTCTAGATCCCCAACATCTCCTAGCTCTTTGAACCTTTTATACACCTTCTTTTCTTCCTGACTATGTTCACCACAGCCTTCGTGCACCACGGTTCCCGCGTCCTACCAAAACCTCCTTGTCTCACCGGAACGTTGTCGTGCAAAGCTCCAGACAAGCATTCCTTGAATATCTGCCACCTTCCTTCTGTGCTTTTCCCCAAGAACAACACCTTCCAGTTTATTCGCCCCAACATCTGCCTGATGTCTTCATATTTCCCCTTATTCCAGACAAACACCTTCCTAGCCTGCCTGATCCTATCCTTTTCCAATGCAAGGGTGAAGGAGATAGAATTATGATCTCCATCCCCAAGATGCTCTCCTACCGAGAGATCCATCACCTGTCCTGGTTCATTAGCTAGTACCAGGTCCAGTACAGCCTCTCCTCTTGTAGGCTTGTCCACATGCTGTGTCAGGAAACCCTCCTGAACACACCTAACAAACTCCTCCCCATCCAAACCCCTTACCCTTGGGATATTCCAGTCGATGTTTGGGAAATTGAAGTCTCCCATCACAACAACTCTGTTATTTCTACATCTCTCCAGTATCTGTTTCCCTATCTGCACCTCAAATTTGTGACTATAGAATCACTGTTGTTGAATCAATGTGCTTTTATTTTTCTCCTGCTTTCTCTATTATTTGATTAATTGTTGATTGGCTAATATCTTAATTACTACCAAGTCAAGTTAATAATCCCTGTATGATGAATTTCTTCATTAGCTCTTTATATCATTTAGTTACCAGTTTTCTACATAATTGATAAAATCACTTTCTCTGTTTGACCACTAAAATCAAATGTTATTGCAAATATGGAATTGTCATTTGTGGAATGCTCTTAGCAACTTATCCAGTTCAATTGTCTAATTCCTTTCTAAATTACATTTTCATTTGCACTTGTCACATGCACATGATTTCAGAGCTTGTGAAGTCCAAGTCTTTGGATGTTGCTGTCCTGACATTGCTTAGGACCAAGTTTAAAGATGGCTGAATATTATGAACAACCAAGTCTTGAGTAATCATCTGACAACACTGTGGTTGTAAACAGTATCATATTGAAACTTGGATGTTCTGCATGTTTTATAAGTAGAGGCTTAGAGTACAAACTCAAGGAGTTTCTGACATAAACTAGTTAAATCCAACTGTAACTAGAGCTCTCAATTCCCAGAATGTGAGAGGCAGGGATGAAGGGGAGAGTTACAGGGAAAGACAGGGAACAAGGGGCTCGGAAACAGCAGAGGCAGCTGTGATCATGATTTCACTCCTTCTCACTAAACTGCTGACTACCCAACATAGGCTGAATTTCCTGGAATTTAGAAGGTTAAGATGTGATTTTGATCAAAGGTTTTAAGATGCTATATTGAGAGAGGACAGATGTGCTGCAGTGGGAGGAGCTTTTTCTGCTACGGCACTGTCAAAAAAAAGAGCCACATCTTTCAGGAGTGAAATTAAGGAACATTTCTTCAAATGAAAGGGTGCAGAAGCTTGGAATTCTCCCCTGTTAACAGCAACTGATGCAAGATTTTAAATCTGACATTAATAGTCTTTTGTTAACCAAAAGATACTGAAAGAAATGGGAAAAGAGGAAGGAAGGAAGGAAACCAGGGAGGGAAGAAGTGAGGGAGGGAGGATGCAGATCAGCCATGATCTCATTGACTGGTGAACAAACCCAAGAGGCTAAATGAGCTTTTCCTGTTCCTAATTTCCAAATTCCTTCCTGATTGCTCCCTTCATTCCATGCTGGCTGATATTATAAATGATTCCAACCCTCAACAACTATGTGTTGCTTTCAAAACTACCCCCCACAACCACATAACACCTCACTCCTCAAAGATCTCCAACCTGGAATCTTTCATCCTTAGAAATAACTATCCCAGTCCATCCTTCTACTCCTCTCCAAGTTCTTGATCATGTTCTCACCATCCAAATCAGGAATCATTTTTTCTTCAGCCTCATGCTTGATTTCATTTCCATCAGCTTTACTGCACATGAATGGTCCTCTAAGCAAAATCTCAAGGAACACCCTCTTTGGCTATGCCCAGACTACACTGTCCTTCCTAAGTCTCCTTGTTCTCTTTGTGACCTTTCATATAGGTTGAGCAGACCATCCTCCCCCTGTTGTCCACTTCAGTGAGATTTATTTTTCTTGCTTCCATCTTACTTAGCATTTCCACCTCTTTCTGCCACTGCCCCATTGGCTCAAGACTTTCCCAAGGACTGGCTCTTGGTTGCCCCCATTTCTTCATTTACACACCACCGAGTAGCAACAGCATCTGCAGGCTTGACATCCTTTTCTATATACACAGTGGGATATCTCTCCAAATTCTCCACCATCTCTCCAACCTTCCTAGTGTTATCAGATCTCCTGTTTGATATCTAGCCATGGAAGGTTTGCAATGTTCTCCAGATAAACATTGGGAAGACTGAGACATTCGCCTCTGATACTACCACAAAGTTTGTGTTCTCACCATTAATTTCATCCCTCCTCAGCCATTGTCTGAGCCAGCCTTTTTGCAGTCTTAGAAATCTCTTTGACTCCAGGCTAAATTTCCAATACCATGCGTACTCTATCAACAGGCTATCTATTTCCAGCCAAACTTAACATTGCTCAGCACTGCCCAACCTCGGACCATAAACTACTAAAATCATCATCTAAGTTTCCAATACCTGGACTACTTCAATGGGCTGCTTGCAATTCAGAATTTCTTTCCTCCCAAATATGTTGCACCCACCAAATTCTTAACAGAGCAGTGTGAGCAGTCGAATGAAAGTAAAAAGCAAGATAATCATTTTTGCTGCCACTATGATGCTAAGGGTCTGAAAACTGAGCGTTTCACTTGTTTTTCACTCTCTGCACATCTGCTGCGTATTTTCAGCAATTATTGTTATTGTTTCAGATTTTCTGAGTTTGCCACTTTTCTTATCATCAATCTGTTGCTTACCTTGGCATCCAGTGGCAACAAGTGAAGCTCCTAATTCAACCTTCAGCACACGAGTCTTCAAGAATATGACTTTATTTACACTTTTGTCTACTTCTGCTGTGTGAATATTAAAAATTGAGTAAATCTATGAGCATTGTACCATAAATCACTGAGATATGAACAATAAACATGTTATTCAAAGTACTGGTACCATTAAATAATTATTACAGTTTTATCGCTGAATTGATTCTTGTTCAGAGCTTTCCTGCCAAGATTAGCAATGTTAATCAGTAATCTTTGAACGTATTACTGAACAGTTCACTAAAGCTATAGTTATACTAAAGTCCCACGGCTTTTCAAATTGAAACTAAATGTACCACAGCTATAAGCAATCACTCATCTTAGTTCTTGTCAAGTAGTAAATGATTTAATCCAACATATACTATGTTTTTCTTCTAAAAAAACAACAAATCCCCCCCCCCACCGACCTCCTTCCACCACTAAAATTTACCTGTTCCATCTCTGCACACTGTTGTTTGGGGATTCTGTAGACGGCAATAGATATGTCCTGAAATCATATTCCACACTATGATTTCCCCATCATAGCTAGAGGTGGCAAGAAGGGTAGGGGGACACTGAGCTATACATAGAATATCATCCTTGTGTCCTTGTTTCTAGAAAGAGGCATAAATAATCATTGGCATGACAAACATGAGGTGTATATTCAAATAACTCTATACTCTTCTTTTCATAGTTTCTGTTCAAGAAGTACATTCCATTAGCTTAACAGCACAGGACATGTATTGGCAGCTTCTGTATGAACTCAATGAGTGGTAAAGATCAAGCAATTATGTTTTCAGAAGGGGCATGTACTTTAAAAGGTGATATAAAAACAATGTATAGATTTTAAATGTGGATGGGAGAGGGAATTATGAACAGACTAGTAGAAAAAATACTCAACTTTTTCAACTAGGCTCTCATACATTTCTTCATTTATCCCAGTTACCTAATATAACTTGATGTTGTTTGTGTGATTGTTACATCACCCATTCTAGGGATTATTTTCATTAAATATGATCACATTTATTTCCAGTGGAAGAGAAATCTGTTATTAGGTCGGGAACTGAAGGACTATTGACCATGTGATAGTTCTATGCTAGGTGTCATTCCAGGTGCTGGAGGTCGTTGGTTTGAAAGTGCTTTGGAAAAGCGCCTTGTTAAGTGGTAGATGGAAATGCTAATCAGGCTTCTTGATGAGTGTTGTTAGAACTGCACTCATTCAGACAAGTGGAGAATATTCCATCACACTCCTGATTTGTTCTTTTTAAATGGTTGAAAGACTGGGGAGTCAGAGGGTGAGTTACTTACTGAATTAAATTGAATTGATTTATTATTGTCGCATGTTTTGGGATATGGTGAAATGTATTGCTTCTTGTGAGCTATTACAGGCAAAACATACTGTTCATAGAGTACGTAGAGGAGAAGGAAAAGAGAGGGTGCAAATATAGTGTTGCAGATACAGGTAGAATGAAGAGAAAGATCAGCTTAATATATAATAGAACCATTCAAAACTCTGATGACAAGAGGGAAGAATTATTCTTGAGTTGGTTGGTTGGTGTTCTCAGATTTTGTTTTTGTATTATTCAAGACTGAATGTGACAAGACTACAGAGTTTTGATCCAATCCAACGAGGGATCACTTCACTCAGTGGTGAGCAGCCTCTGAGTGAAATGTCCACATGTGGGGTCCACATGTGGCCTATCTGGGGTCTGAGCATGGGTCACAAGACACTTTGTTAACCATTGCCCATGCATGGGATTGCCACATTCTGCTGATTTCCATCTGTGTAGTCTTTTTCTCCTATCGGTATAACTGAAGTGATTCGCACTTAAAACAAGGGCAAATGAAGTGAAATGCATGCTGATTGCACACAGCATTGACTGTGAGAACTGTACCTCCCTGTGCATCCAAAGTGTAAATATTTCTTTTGTTTTTACCATTTGAAATTGATGGTAGTCCTAGTAATATATAAAAGATTAAGCACTTTCTACAACTCAATATGAAATATTCAGTGTGTATTAAATGTATTTAATATTATTTATGAAGTCATGGTCCCACTAAGATGAAGAATGGCCACTCTTGCTGCCCACTCACCAGTCTAGATTGCCCATCACTGACTTAGCTCAACTTGTTGCACGCTGCTTCTACTGTTGAGCAAGAATACAGCTCTGTGTTGTGTTCACAGATTGGCAACTCACTCTTTGTGCATCCAGTTGTGTTTACGGCATGATCTTCTACACTTCTATTGAAGCGGGTTTGGTCATCTGGCTTGACAGTAGAGTGAGAGATTGGTCGGACTATTAAGTTTCAGATTGTGGTGGAATAACTGAAGAGGTGACTGAGTGTGGTGACTAGGGGATTTTCATAGTAACTTAATTGCAGTGTTAAAGTAAGCCTACTTGTGACATTAATAAACCAACTTTCTAAAAATAAATACAATACTGTTGTTGCTGATGGCTCACATTGCCTCATGAATGCCTTGTTTGGAGCTATTAGATCTGTTTTAAATCTATCCAAATAGTACATTGGTAGCACTATATAATGTGGTGGAAAATATCCTCAGTATGAAGATAATATTTTGTCTCCACAAGGACTATGTGGTGACCAATCTTTCCAATATTGTCACAGATACACGCTCACCAATCTAGGCAGAATGATAAGTTCATCGAATCACAGATCTAAATTGATTTCCCACCTGTGTTGATTCTCCTATCATCAGTCCCAAACCCAGTCTGGCAGGTATATCCTTCAAGACCTGGTCAATTTCTTCGATAGTACTGCTTAAGAGACACTCTTAGTGATCCTTATTGTAAGGATTCAGAGCAGGGGCAATTAAGATCAAGAGGAAAAGATAGTAAGGAGAATAAGGAAAGTGATAAGCAGAGAAATCAAGGGTCAGAGTCAGGTAAGGGCCGAGCAAAAAATAGTAGGAAAAGGAAAAAAAAGTTAGAAGTGCTCATCTTAAGGTTTTGTACCTGAATAGTTGGAGCATATGAAACAAAATGATGAATTAATTGCACAGATAGAAATAAAAGGATATGATATAGTTGGCATTACGGAGGCATGGTTCCAAGGTGAGCAAGGATGGAAACTAAACATTGAGGGCTATTCAGTATTTAGGAAGGACAGACTGAAAGGAAAAGAAGATGGAATTGCATTGTTGATTAAAGATGACATTAATACAATATTGAGGAAAAATATTAGCATAGCTGATGTGGAATGTGTATGGATTTAAGAAACAAGAAGGGGCAAAAACTATAAGTGTGGGAGGTATACAGAACACCAAACTGTAGTGGTAATGTTGGGAAAAGCATTAGACAGGAAATCAGAGATGCAGATGTTAAATTACATCTGTGATTATGGGTAATGTTAATCTGCATATAGTTTGGGAGAGTCAAATTGGTCACAATACCATAGAGGAAGAATTTCTGGAGTACATACGGATGGTTTTCTAGAGCAATACATTGGGGAATCAGGAAGGGAGCAGGCTACCTTGGACTGAGTGTTGTGCAATGAGAAGGGATTAATTGGCAATCTAATTGTGAGAAAACAATTGGCCATAATATGGTAGAATTTTTTGCAAGGCGGATAATAATGTAATTGATTCTGAGACCAGGGTTCTGAGTTGCATTTAATTATGATTGTATAAGGCGTGAATTGGCCACGATCAACTGGGAAATATCACTGAAAAGAAAAACAATGGACAGACAATAGTAGGCATTTAAAAAACGAATAGGTGAACTCCAGAAGTTGTTTATTCCTGTTTGGCGCAAGAGTGATAAGGGAATTATGGCCAAACCAAGGCTCACAAGAGAACTTAAAGTTAGCATCAGATTAAAGGAAATTTTCCCCTTCTTAATCAATCCCTCTGTCCTCCTTTGCTGAATTTTAATCTACTCCCAATCTTGTGCTTTTTCTTTCTAATATTTATGCTGTTTCCTTTAATCTGATGCTAACTTTAAGTTCTCTTGTGTAACTAATAAAATTGACTGAGGAGAACTAGTGGATATGGTTTATTTAGAATTTCAGAAGGCTTTCGATAAGGATTCACATGACAGACCACTATGTAAAATTAAAGCACATGAGATTGCAGATAATGTCTTGAGATGAATAGAAAGCTGGTTAGTAGATAGGAAGCAAAGAGTTGATATAAATGGGTCACTTTTTGATTGGCAATCGGTGACTAATGGGGCTCTACAGGGATCTGTGCTAGGACCCCAACTGTTCACATTTTATATTAATGATTTGAAAGAGGGAACTGACTGCATTTATCTCCAAATCTGCAGATGATACAAAGTTGGGTGGGAGGTGAACTGTGAAGAGGATGCAGAGATGCTTCAGTGTGACTTGGATAGATTAAGTCTGTGGGCATGTGCATGGCAGATGCATACAATGTGGATAAATATGAGGTTATCCACTTTAGTAGCAATAACAAGAAGACAAATTATTACTTAGATTGGTGTAAATTGAGAGAGGTAGATGTTCAACAAGACCTTGGAGTCCTTATGCGTCAGTCGCTGAAAGTAAGTATGCAGATACAGTAGACAGTAAAGGCGACAAATGATATGTTGGCCTTTATAATGAGAGGAGTTAAGTATAGGGATAGGGATGTTTTGTTGCAATTGTATAAAGCTTTGGTCACGCCACACCTGAAGTATTGTGTCCAGTTTTGGTGTCCTTATTTGAGAAAGGATGTCCTTGCTATCGAGGGGAGTACAGCGAAGATTTATCAGGCTGACTCCTGAGTTGGCAGGTCTATCATATGAGGAGAGACTAAATCGATTAAAATTACGTTCAGAGTTTAGAAGAGTGAGAGGGGATCTCATAGAAACTTACAAAATTCTAACAGAATTAGACAGGGTAGATTCAGAAAGGATGTTCCAAATGGTGGGGGAGTCCAGAGTTAGGGATCATAGTTTGAGTATAAAAGAGGTAAGTCTTTGGCAATTCACATGAAGAGAAATGTCATCATTCAGAGGGTGAAATGTGGAATTCGCTACCTCAGAATGTAGCTGAGGTCAAAATGTTGTCTGATTTCAAGAAAAATAAGATATAACTCTTGGGGCTAAAGGGATCAATGGATATGGAAGGAAAGGGGAATCAGGATATTGAATTTGACGATTAGCAATGGTCAAAATGAATGGCAAAGAAGGCTCAAAGGGCCAAATAGCCTATTCCTGCTTCAAGTTTCTATGTCTTTATAAATTAGTTGCACAGGTAGATGTAAAAGATCTAAATCTGCCCCCTGACTAAAGCTCAAGGTAAAGTTTATTTATTAGTCACAAGGCTTACATTAACACTGCGATGAAGTTACTGTAAAAATCCCCTAGTCGCTGCCTGTTCAAGTACATTGATGGAGAATTTAGCATGGCCAATGCGCCTAACCAGCACATTTTCGGGACTGTGGGAGGAAACCGGAGCACCTAGAGGAAATCCATGCAGACACAGGGTGAACATGCAGACTCCACACTGACAATGATGCAAGTTGGGAATTGAATGTAGGTTCCTGGCAGTTTAAGGTAGCAGTGCTAACCACTGAATCACCAAGTCGCCCACTCTGTGCCCTCACTTATATATGCTTAAAAAGTACATAAATTCACACATGCATTCTTCATGGCAATAGCTCTACCAATCAAAGTGCATTTGCCCATCAGTCAGCACTTTCTTCTCATGCAGTATAAACTGTTGTTCTCTTCACTGTTGGTATTTTTGCAAACTGTCCTGATGATTGCTAGTCAAAAAGCTTTGACTGAGAGGGCAATTCTACCATTTCTTTCAAAGTGTTAGACAGACTTGAAACTGGAGAAATTCAGATCTGTCTTTTGGGCATGTTGGGCAGAGGTTACAGCAGGATATAGATCGGTTGGAGACTTGAGTGAAGAACTGGCAGATGAAATTTAATCCGGACAAATGTGAGGTAATGCATTTTGGAAGTTCTAATACAGATAGGAAATATACAGTAAATGACAGAACCCTTAAGAGTATTGATAGGCAAAGAGATCTGTGTACACAGGTCACTGAAAGTGGCAATGCAGGTGGAGAAGATAATTAAGAAGATATATGGCGTGCTTGCCTTCATCGGCAGGGTCATTGTTTAAAAATTGGAAAGTCATGTTGCAGCTTTATAGAACCTTCATTGGTATTATCCAATTCTGGTCATCACACAACCAGAAGGATGTGGAAGCTTTGGAGAGAGTACAGAAAAGATTTACCAGGTTGTTGCCTGGTATGGAGGGCATTAGCTATCAGCAGAGGTTGGAGAAACTTGGTTTGCTCTCACTGGAACGACAGAGATTGAGGTGTGACCTTATAGAAATCTACAAGTTTATGAGAGGCATGGACAGAGTGGATAGTCAGAAGTTTTTTCCCCCAGAGTAGAAGAGTCAATTACTAGGGGGTACAGGTTTAAGGTGCAAGGGGCAAATTTAAAAGGAGATGTATGAGGCAGTTTTTTTACACAGAGAATAGTGAGTGCTTGGAACTGGTTGCCAGGAGAGGTAGTGGAAGCAGAATGCGATAGTGACATTTAAGGGGCGTCTTGACAAATACATGAATAGGATGGGAATACAGGGATAGAGTGCCCGAAACGTAGGGGATTTTAGTTCAGTCAGGCAGCATTGCTGGTGAGACTTGGAGGGCCGAAGGGCCTGTTCCAGCGCTGTAATTTTCTTTGTTCTTTGATTGAGCTCTAGGCTCACAAAATAGATGTTAAGCAGTGTTTAAATAAATTTCCATATGTTAACCTGCCTCTCGCTCATTTCTGGCAAGAGGCTGACTGCACTGGAAATGTGGAGCTTGTAAAATGGCTCCTGTTGCAAAAACCAGTGCCAATCGCATTAAGCACTTTACGCCCAACTTTTACACTGCATGGCGCCTGAAAATGTGTGCAACGCAATGGTAAAACAGCTCCCAGAATATCCCTTTTTTCAGTAATACTCAAATTTTATTTTCTTAGGTGTGATTAAAAGGTTTTTTTTTTATTGATTGATTGTGTACTCTCTGGTTAGCAACAGGGTAAAAACGGATTTCAGTAATTTGCTAGTGGATATGTAATTTTCCCTGATTTTAGTGGATTTCCTGTCAAGCAGATTGTATTAAAATCAGGATTTCCAGTACTATGAAGATTCCTCACTGGAACCACCTTACCACAGTGACTTCACTACATAAGTAATTCATTCATTAGCCACAGAGTGGTTTGAGATGCATGATGATCTGAAAAGACCTACAATAAGTGGGTTTTTAAGTATTTATATTTTAACCTTATGATAAATGGCTATTGTACAAATTATTATTCTCATCCTGTTTTCTTGATGCTTGGCTTGCTATGGTCAATTTATCTGAGGCTGTGTTTTAATTATATTTTTCTAGCTCTATTTATCCCTGTGGATGCCATTGTAAATTCGGCATGCATTTCCTTGGGGTGTATGTAGTACACCAAACAATGGAAGGTTTCAAAGCAGACCATGCATTTCTCTTGGAGGAAGATTCATTTGTAGAGCAGAAAGATTCTGAATGAAAATACTGGAGAATAAACATATCCCTGAAAAATCCCACTCTGTAATTTAAAAGCCACAGGATTAACTATAAACGTATTTAAATGTCAAAGAGTGCCGCTTACCAGATCATCTTGCCAGTGTGGCTCAGGGAACTGAGTATGATGATGGTCACTGAATGAATCCTGAACCATTCAAAGGAAAACAGAGTTATTTAAATTTATAATGTAACCATTTATCCCAAATGCCCTGACAGAAACAGACACATCGCAGCACATCAGACACCCTGCCATATATATTAATGATCTGGACCTTGGTGTACTGTGCATCTTTTCAAAATTTACCACAGTTATCAAAGTTGGAAATGTTGTGAGGATTATAGTATAGAGCTTCAAAGGATCAAAGCTGGTGAAATTTGCAGAAAATTGGCAGGTGAAATTCAATGCAGAGAAGTGCGAAGTGATTCATTTTAGTAAGAGGATATATAAAATAAAGGTACAATTCTAAAGGAGGTGCAGGAATAGAGGGATCTGAGTGTGTTTCAACAATCACAATTGTTGAAGGTGGAAGGGCAGGTTGGGAGAGAGGTTAATAAAACATGGAGTACCTTGGGTTTTATTAATAGGAGCATAAAATGCAAGAGCAAGGAGGTTATGCTGAACTGGTATAAGCCATTGATTGAATCTCAACTGGATTGTTGCATGCAACACTTTAGAAAAGATGTGGGGGAGCTCTGCCATCCCGCTCTCCACAGGAATTTAGTGGGCAGAGGGCAGACCATGCAAAGGTCCATTGACCTTGGGGGGAGGCTGATCATGCAAAGGTACATTGACCTCGGGGAGGGACAGGGGGGAGTGGACCATGCAAAGGTCCATTGACTTCAGGGAGGGGTGGACCATGCAAAAGTCCGTTGACCTCAGGAGGGATGGACCATGCAAAGTCCATTGACTTGGGCAGGATTCTCCAGTTTTGAGATGAACACAGCTGGAGAATTGCACTCTGAAGGCATTAGAGCAAATGTGACAAAGATTAATGACAATGCTTCCAGACTTGAGGAACATTAGTTATATAGATGAGTTAGATGAGCTGGGGCTTTTTCCCTTGGAGAAGAGAAGGTTGCAAGATTTAATGGAGACATTCAAAATCAGGAGAGCTGTGGACAGGAAAAGCTCCCACTTCCCACTGATGAAGTGAATGAGAAGACGCAGATTTAAAATAATTGGCAAAAGAAACAATGTGGGGGTGCCAAGAGAAATGTTTTCACATAGTGAGTGGTTAGGACTTGGAATTACTGCTGAAGAGTGTGTTCATTCACAGCTAACTGGTTATCTGAAAAGGAAGAATGTGCAGGGTTATTGGAAGGAGACAGGGGAATAATTAGGGACTGGCAAGACGGGTCAGGTGAATTCGATTACCTTGACACTCAAGAATAGCTTCTTTCCTGCTGCCATCAGACTTTTGAATGGACCTACCTTGCATTACCTTGATCTTTCTCTACATCCTAGCTATGACTGTAACACTACATTCTGCACCCTCGCCTTTCCTCCTCTATTTACCGTTGCTTTATCTGTACAGTGCGTAGCAAACAATACTTTTCACTATGTACTACTATATGTGACAATAATAAATCAAATCAAATCAGGAATCCCAGTTTTGTGCCCATGCTGAGTGAGCATCAGGATTCCCGTGGGCTGTCTCACAAGACTGGACAATCCCACCAAGAAGTTAAAACAAAGGTGCAGACAGACATTTAATCGTTTTCTAAATGCACTAATGAAAAGGAATGGGTCTGATGGTGGGCAGGAGAGAAAAGGTTAATAGCTGGGAGATGAGTGAAGATGAATGTAAAAACCCAGCACACATCTCCAACTAAACTGGAATAATCAGATCTGTCTGAGGCAGGAATCAGGTGAGCCTCTTGACAATTTCTTGGCAAGACTGAAAAGCGCAGCTAGAAAATGAAACTCTTGAAAGATTAGCTCATTTGGGGCTCTGCACACCTTGAAATATAAAAAGATATAATTGGAAAGGACAAGTTCACAATATCACAAACTACATACACTAGCAGAGCAGCTGGGAGTAGACGGATAGGTATTGACCATCCAAGCAACTAGCTTTCAACTGAGTCAAAGAAATGATGACACTGTGGTTAGCACCGCTGTTCCACAGCACCAGGGTCCAATTATAGCCTTGGGTTACTGTTTGTGTGGAATTTTGCACAGTTTCCCTGTGTCTGCATGGGGTCCCCTCCAGATACACTGGTTTCCTGTCATACTTCAAAGATATGCATATTAGGTTGACTAGCCATGCTAAATTGCCTTTTAGTGTCAAGGAAATGGGAGGGTAAATATTTTGGGGTTATAGGGATAGGACTTGGGTGGAATTGCTGTCAGTGCAGGCTCGATAGGCTGAATGGCCATTTCCTGTAGAGGGTTTTTTGATTCTATGAAAGACAGCAAGGTTGATGCAGTGAAACAGCAGCAAACAAATGCACAATAGATGGTGAAAAAGTTGTGCGGGAAGAATGGATAACCACAGACAGAAGGAAATTTCTCACATAGGGATCAAATTGCAGAGTTTGTGGAAAACCTATTCAGTGGGAAACGATATGCAGAACAAAGAAAAAAATGGTGAATGATTTATCCGAGACAGAACAGGATGAATGAGAAAGAAACCAGAGTATCCATAACCTCAAAGATAGTGATGAGTTTGAGGACACAACAGGCATAAGAACCAAACAACTGCATGAAATGATTGCTTGTGACAGTTCCCAGAGAAACTAAATTCATACAATGAAATAGGTCAGGAAGAAGGTGACAAATGAACCCACAACCATTAACCTGAAGCTTGATACCAGAGCACAAAGTAACATCATCACACTCAGACAATTTTTCCTAATAATTTGAAAGAAAATGGTCACCCAAAGAAAGATGCTATGGCAGGCAGCAGCATTCTACTAATCATGTGGGGAAACTGAGATTCGGCAGCTAGGAAAGACTCCAAATCATAGGGGCACACAAAAGGAAAAGATGTAAACTGTTCTTTATCATTGAAACAAATGCTCCTGCTACCCTAAGGTTGTGCAATTACAAAAGGCCTGTAGTTTATTTCAGTACATGAGTAGCTTGGTGAGGCTGTATTTGGAATATTGCATGGAGTTCTGGTCATAAGACCAGAAGGATTTGAAGCTTTGGAAAGGGTGCAAAGAAGATTCACCAGGAGGTTGCCTGTCTGCAGCATTTTAGGTATGAGAAGCGGGTGGATCAACTCAGAATGTTTTCAGTGGAAAGAAAGAAGTCTACAAAATAGGAGAGGCATAGGGTGGATAGAAAGAGGCTGTTTCCCAGGGTGGAAAGGTCAACTACTAGGAGGCACAGGTTCAAGGGAGAGGGGGTAGGTTTGGGGGAGATGTGCCGTTTTCAAACAGAGAGTGGTTGCCTTTAATGCATTGCCAGTGGAGATGGTGGAAGCAGATACTTTAGCAACACTCAAAGTATATCCTGATAGACACATGAAAAAAAGGTGAACAGAGAGATAGAAACCACATATGGGCAATACATAGCGGGTCTGAATAATGATTAGGAATCAGTGCAGGCTTGGTGGGCTGAAGGGCCTGTTACTAGCTATATTGTTCTTTGTTCCAAATCATGAGTTAGAGGGGAAACTGAGAGTTAAAGATAGCACACATGTTGAAAAGCACCTCCAATCAGGAGCAAGGTATAAATATATCCACAGGATTTGAATGTGTTGGTTGAATGCTTTGATGATTTTGAGCATCACATCACGACTTATCCAGCAAAGAAACACAACGGAGTGATTCCAATGGTTCAGAAGATGCAAAGTGACAAAGTCAGTCCAGATATCGTGTCAAAGGCAGATACAATCAACAACAAATTCAAATCCAAGTTCTATGTTGGCAAAGGTGATTCTGTGATTGAGTACTGAGGCAGCAGCACGAGGAAGCAATCAAAGCACCAGAATAGGACAAGTAAAGTGATCAACTGGAAGCTAAAAAGAAAGCTGGAAGCATGTACATATGTGGGTGTTACCACCTGAATTCGAAGTTTGCAGATTAGAACAGAGAAGGAAAAATTATAGTCCCTGCTTCAGTTCATTATATACTGGTTCCTGCTGGAAATGTACAGAGATGGATATTAGATTACATAGGGTTTGAAGTAGATTTGAGTCCTACAAAACCTTACAACACTCTAGCAACTCAAAATGGGAGCCAAGAAACTGGATTGGGCATATTATTGCCATCAAGACAATGCTCTACCTATGCTCACTGGGTGCATAAAATCTAAAGTAAAGCTAGCAGCAAGAAAGCAAAAACAATAGCAAAAGCCACAGAGTGTAGTTGACATTGAGTGGTGTATAACGAAATCTATTTGAACAAAATGCCTTGCATCGAAGAATATGAAACCTTCAGCACACACAATAGTTAGAAAACAAACATGCCTTAGACTGTATATACACATCCATTACTCACACTGTATATGTTAATTCTTCTATCCCATCCAACAGCAAGCACATATCTGCAAAGAAATATAAGATATGTGCCTGTGAAATAAATGCACATTGTTCACCAATCAAGAACACATCTGTATTGGTTGGCTGGTTTAGATAGAAGGTTCTCGGATCAGTTCCCCATAAAAAAGAAATGTAAAAAATATTGGTGACACCATTTAAGAGGCCTATGTGTAGTTTGGACACTCCCTTGAAGAAGCAAAATTAAAACCAGAGAGACCACATGTTATCGTAGAAACTTACAACACAGAAGGGGGCCATTGAGTCTGTAATGCCCATACTGACTCTTTGTTAAAGCAGTTAGACTTGGCTGTTTTATTTTGTTTGTAACGGTATAAGTTCCTCATCCACATGGACTTGTTAATCTTCCTTTTTAAATTATTTATGGAATCACCTTCCGTCATCCTTTCAGGTAGAGGCTGACAATTCTCCAACTAAAAAATATTCTCACCTTTCTTTTGATTTTTAGCCAATTATTTAGGATCTATGACTCCAGGTTATTCACCCAGTAGCTAGAGAGTTTTGATTTAGGTAGGTAGAGAAAACCTATCATCTTGAGAAATTATCTTAGGTCACATCTTAAAAATGAATCATGTCGGCTCCAAGGAGAAGGATGCCAAGTTTTCACCGTTCATTACACTTTTCAGAATGATGCTATTTGTGATGCAGTGCCTTTCTATATTAGTCCTCTCCAATCACATCACTTCACACTTCTCTGCATTAAACTCAATCTGCCATCTTTCTATCCACATCATCATCCAGTCTATGTTATCCTGAAGTTTATAACTATCCTCATTGCAATCTACTACTTTACCGAGTTTTACAATATCTGCAAACATTGCAGCTTCCTATAATCGAGTATAGAATTCAGTACATAATCCTTATAAAATGTACAATGGGGACCAGTTCTTGGGTAGTGGGGGTGATGGAGAAATTGTACACTCAACAAATGGTAAGGATCTGCATGGCCTGAGGATGTGGTGGAGACAGATTCCATTGAGATTTCAATAGGGAACTGAATTGTTATATGAAAAGGAAGAATGTGCAGGACAATAGGGAGAAGATAATGGAGAGGAATTTGGGAAGCCAGCTCAGACACAATGGGCCGAATGGACTCTCTCTGTGCTAAAATAATGCTGTGATTCTGCACTGGCGACCCAGGCAAACAGACCCAATTACATTCGCACAAACATCTTCTGTATCTTTCTGTTCTTAATTTCAAGGAGCTGTGTTTTCATTCCGGAAGTGGGAATCGGGAGGTGGGAAAAATCCCACTGTCGCAATCCTGTCTCAATTGCCAAGTTGCTGAAAAATTCCAACAGCCGCAAACTTAAATAGCCTTGAGACAGCAGGCAGTAAGCTCAAACCAAGTTCAGAAATGGGATGATTCCGGACTGGGCAGGTTAAAAGGCCTATCTCCATTCCAAAAAAAACACTGGCCCAGGTCTTCCAATGGAATGAATGGCAAAATTTGAGATGCATTGAAAGGGCCTTGCAACGTATAGGAATTAAACCTTCAGATCAACTTAACCCACTACTTCACTCCTTAATCCTTCCTTCTCATCCATTATATACTTTGTTAGCAGATCTCACAGGCACTATTGTAACAGTTGGAAGCCCTAATTCTCCCTAAATACCAAACTGACTCTTCAAGTGAACTTGATGAGCAGAGTCAAACATTTACAAAAATGTTTAGGCAGTTGGATTCAAGCCAAAAGTCCATAATTGTCCCAAGTAAACAAACTAACTTCAGAACTGCTACCTCAAACTGATGTCCAGATTGGTTACATAAAAGCAACAGGAAACGCTTAAACAATTAGTTATTGTTACCATAATAGACTACAATTTTAATACTGTAAAATGGGATCTGCTTGAAATGAATCCCAGAAATGAACCTGGGATTCATAGTGAGGTATCTAAATGGATACAAAACTGGCTTCTTGACAGAGGCCAGAGGATGGTTGTAGAGAGTTGTTTTTCAAACTGGAGGCCTGTGACCAGCGGTGTGCCTCAGGGGTCAGTACTGGGTCCACTATTATTTGTCATTTATATTAATGATTTGGATGAGAATATAGGAGGCATGGTTAGTAAGTTTGTAGATGACATTAAATTTGGTGGCATAGTGGACACTGAAGAAAGTTATCTCCAATTGGTCAATTGGGCCAGTGGAGTTTAATTTAGAACATAGAACATAGAACATAGAACACTACAGCACAGAACAGGCCCTTCGGCCTTCGATGTTGCGCCGACCAATATAAAAAGCAATGCCCCTCCAAACTAAACCATTCCCTTCTCTTCCATATACTTATCAACTAACCTCTTAAACGCCACCAAACTTGGCGCATCTACAACTGCTGCAGGCAGGGCATTCCACTCCCGAACCACCCTTTGGGTAAAGAACCTACCTCTGATATCCGTCCTATAACTATCACCCCTTAATTTAAAGCTGTGTCCCCTCGTGCTAGCTTTCTCCATCCTAGGAAAAAGGCTATCACTGTCCACCCTATCTAAACCTCTAATCATCTTATATGTTTCGATTAGGTCCCCTCTTAGCCGCCTCCTTTCTAACGAAAACAACCTCAAATCCCTCAGCCTCTCTTCATAAGACCTGCCCTCCATACCAGGCAACATCCTGGTAAACCTCCTCTGTACCCTCTCCAATGCCTCCACATCTTTCTTATAATGTGGGGACCAGAACTGCACACAATACTCCAAGTGCGGCCGCACTAGAGTTTTGTACAGTTGCAACATGACGTTGCGGCTCCGAAATTCAATCCCCCTACCAATAAAAGCCAAGACTCCATATGCCTTCTTAACAACCTTCTCGACTTGACTGCCTACTTTCAGGGATCTATGCACATACACACCAAGATCCCTCTGTTCATCTAGACTGCTAAGAATCCTACCATTTGCCCTATACTCTACACATTTATTATTTCTGCCATAGTGCATTACCTCACACTTTTCCACATTAAACTCCATTTGCCACCTCTCGGCCCAGCTCTGCAACTTGTCCAAGTCCCTCTGCAAACTATAACACCCCTCTTCACTATCTACCACTCCACCGACTTTAGTGTCATCTGCAAATTTACTAATCCATCCTTCAATACCCTCATCCAGATCATTTATAAAAATTACAAACAGCAGGGGCCCCAAAACAGACCCCTGAGGTACACCACTTGTCACCGAACTCCACGATGAATATCTCCCATCAACCACCACCCTCTGTCTTCTATCTGCTAGCCAATTCCTAACCCAATTAGCTAAATCACCCTCTATCCCATACATCTGCATTTTCTGCAGAAGTCTTCCATGGGCCACCTTATCAAACGCCTTACTAAAGTCCATATATACCACATCAACCGCCTTACCCCCATCCACCTCTTTGGTCACTTTTTCAAAAAACTCAATGAGGTTAGTAAGGCACGACCTACCCTTCACAAAACCATGCTGACTATCCCCAATCAATTCATTTCTCTCTAAATAACTATAAATCCTATCCCTAATTATTCTCTCCAATACTTTGCCCACAACAGAAGTAAGACTCACTGGCCTATAATTCCCTGGAAGGTCTCTCTTCCCCTTCTTAAACAATGGGACCACATTCGCTATCCTCCAGTCCTCCGGAACCACACCCGTAACCAACGACGACCTGAAGATCAGAGCCAGAGGCTCTGCAATCTCCTCTCTTGCCTCCCAGAGAATCCTAGGGTAAATCCCGTCCGGCCCAGGGGACTTATCCAACTTCAAACCCTCGAGAATATCTAGCACATCCTCCCTATCTACTTCGATACCTTCCAGTTTGCTACCCTGTACCTCAGTGTTCTCCATAACTACATTTACATCACCCTGCGTGAATACCGAAGAGAAATATTTATTCAGTACCTCTCCAATCTCTTCAGGCTCCACGCACAACTTCCCACTGCTGTCTATGACTGGCATATTTAGACAATGCATATGACTGGCAATTTAGACAAATGTGAAGTGATGCATTTTGGTAGATTGAACAAAGGCAGGACTTACTCAGTTAATAGTAGGGCGTTGGGAAGAGTTACAGAACAAAGAGTTCTAGGGGTACATGTTCATAGCTCCTTCAAAGTGGAGTCACAAGTATATAAAGTGGTGAAGAAGGCATGCTTGGTTTCATTGGTCAGAACACTGAATACAAGAGTTGGAATGTTTTGTTGAAGTTATATAAGACATTGTTAAGGCCACATTTGGAATACTGTGTGCAATCTGGTCATCCTATTATAGAAAGGATATTATTAAACTAGAAAGAATGCAGAAAAGATTTATTAGGATGCAACCGGGACTTCATGGATTGAGTTATAAAGAGAGGTTGGGTAGACTGGGACATTTTTCTCTGGAGCGTAGGAGGCTGAGGAGTGACCTTATAGAGGTCTATAAAATAATGATGGGCACAGATCAACTAGATAGTCAATATCTTTTCCCAAAGGAGAGTCTAAAACTAAAAGACATAAGTTTAAAGTGAGACAGGAGAAATACAAAAGTGTCCAGAGGGGCAATTTTTTCACACAGAACTGGTGAGTATCTGGAACAAGCTGCCAGAAGTAGTAGTAAAGTCGGGTACAATTTCACCTTTTAAAAAGCATTTGGATACTTAGATGGATATGATGGGTATAGAGAGATGTAAGCCAAATTATAATTAAATTATAGACCAGAGAGCCTCACTTCTGTTGTGGGGAAAGTTTTGGAAAGAATTATAAGAGATAGGATTTATAGTCATCTAGAGGGAAATGAATTGATTAGGGATAGTCAACATGGATTTGCACAGGGAAGGTCGTGCCTCACAAACCTTATTGAGTTTTTTAAAGAGGTGACCAAAGAGGTGGATAAGGGTAAGGCAGTTGACGTGGTGTATATGGATTTTAGCAAAGCGTTTGATAAAGTTCCCCATGGAAGACTACTACAGAAAATGCAGATGCATGGGATTGAGGGTGATTTCACAATTTGGATTAGGAATTGGCTAGCTGATAGAAGACGGAGGGTGGTGGTTGATGGGATATATTCAACCTGGAGTTTAGTTACTAGTGGTGTACCTCTGGGATCTGTTTTGGGGCCTCTGTTGTTAGTTATTTTTATAAATGACCTGAATGAGGGTGTAGAGGGATGGGTTAGTAAATTTGCTGATGACACCAAAGTCGGAGGAGTTGTAGATAGTGAGGATGGATGTTACAGTTTGCAGAGGGACATAGATAAGTTGCAGAGCTGGGCCAAGAAGTGGCAAATGGAGTTTAACGTGGAAAAGTGTGAGGTGATTCACTTTGGTAAGAGTAATATGTGTGCAGAATATAGGGCTAATGGTAGGACTCTTAGTAGTGTAGATGAGCAGAGAGATCTTGGTGTACAGGTTCATAGATCCCTGAAAGTTGGTACTCATGTTGATGAGGTTGTTAAGAAGGTGTATAGTGTGTTAGCATTTATTGGTAGAGGGATTGAATTTCAGAGCCGAGATGTATGTTGCAACTGTACAAAACTCTGGTGCAGCTGCACTTGGAGTATTGTGTACAGTTTTGGTCACCACATTATAAAAAAGATGTGGAGGCATTGGAAAGGGTGCAGAGGAGGTTTGCCAGCATGTTGCCTGATATGGTGGGTAAGTCTTATGAGGAAAGGCTAAGGGACTTGAGGTTATTTTCATTAGAGAGAAGGTTAAGAGGTGACCTAATTGAGACATATAAGATGATCAGAGGGTTAGATAGGGTGGATAGTGAGAGCCTTTTTCCTCAGATGGAAATGGATAACACAAGGGGTGTTAGCTTTAAATTAAGGGGTGGTAGTTATAGGACAGATGTTAGAGATGGGTTCTTTACTCAGAGGGTAGCAAGAGCGTGGAATGCCCTGCCTGCAGCAGTTATGGACTCGCCAAGTTTAAGGGCGTTGAAATGGTCAGTGGATAGGCATATGGGTAGCATAGGAATAGTTTAGGTTAGAGGGTCATTAATTTGGTTCCATTGGTCGGTGCAACATCGAAGGCCGAAGGGCCTGTACTGCGCTGTAATGTTCTATGTTCTCTGTTCTAAATGCAGGAAATTGGGATTAGCTTACAGGTTTTTAAAAAAAGGCGGCATGGACAAGTTGGGGCCAAGGGCCTGTTTCCATGCTGTAACCCTCTATGACTCTATGGTATTTTATCCACTCCGTTACCTTTTTAATTAATCTGAAGACATTTTTACATTTGCAATAGTAATTTTATTTTGGTTACAAGGTAGTTGCATCTTCCAATCACTGCACAGTCACCGGCTGCACTTGGAATATAGTGTTCAATTCTGGTCACCACACTACCCAGAAGGATGCGGAGGCTTTGGAGAGGATACAGAAAAGATTTACGAGGATGTTGCCTGATATGTCGGACATTAGCTATGAGGAGAGGTTGGAGAAACTTAGTTTGTTCTCATTGGAACGATAGAGGTTGAGTGGTGACCCGATAGAAATCTACAAGATTATGGGAGGCATAGACAATGGATAGTCAGAAGCTTTTTCCTAGGGTGGAAGAGTCAATTACTAGGGGGCATAGGTTTATGGTGTGAGGGGCAAGGTTTAAAGAAGATGTACGAGGTAGATTTTTTCCACAGAGGATAGTGGGTGCCTGGAACTCACTGCCGATGGATGTTGTAGAAATGGATACAGTAGTGACTTCTAAGGGGCATCTTGACAAATATATGAATAGGATGGAAATGGAGGGATATGGTCCCCGGAAGGATAGGAGGTTTTAGTGGGGTCGGGCAGCATGGTCAGTGCAGGCTTGGAGAGCCAAAGGGCCTGTTCCTGTGCTGTAATTTTCTTTGTTCTTCGTTCGTGATATGTCTGAATGGATGTTGATACAAATCATGGGGTAGCATTTCATGTGGGACTGTAAAAGCAGGAAAAGCATTTTACTTTGTAAACCCCTCACACCTCCAATCCATGATTCATGCCTGTATGAAGTTGGAAATGATGTCTCCGTGAGCTGTTCATTACCTAGTCAATAATTGGCTAATTCTGATCCTCGCTCATTTCCTGCCCTCATGAAAACTGAAGGCAGTGGAAATGGAGACAGAAATGTTATGGCCAGAATTTCTTTACCAACCCCATCCACATTTGATCCTGTTTGAGACAATGAAAATACAGCCTGGGAGTTTTCCCCTTCCGGCTTTTACCTCAACTAATTTTTTAAAAATTAATAAACGAAACAGAAAACATGGTAGCTTGTTGTAAGATTGAGTGACCTCACACCTCCTGACACAACCACTTCTTCTGCTATTGTTGCTTTACATTCTCCTCACACCTCATGAAGAAAATAGAGTCCTTTAATCAACTGCAGCATTTTAAATACTAAATCTGGTATTTAATTTCTCTCCCTTTGAACTTTGAAAAGTCAAGATCAAGTCAAAATCTGTCCTGAATAATTAATAAGGGCTTGTCAAGGATGTTTTGAAGGGATTAGCTGCAGCCTTACACCAGACATAGAAATCTTTGCTGGAAAATCACCTACAGAAAGATGGGGAGGTGATGGGCTAGTGATATGATCGCTAGATTATTAATTCAAAAACTCAGTTAATGATCTGGGGGCCCAGTTCACATCCCACCACAGCAGATGGTGGAATCTGATTTTAATATTTAAAAAAAAACGATGATTAAGAATCCATTGATGAACATGAAACAATTGTCAGAAGAGCCCATATTCTTTAGAGAAGGAAAGCTGCTGTCCTTAAATGGTCTGACCTTACATATGACTCCAAACCCACAACAATGTGGTTGATCCTCAACTGCCTTCCAGGGGCAACAAGTTATGGGCAGTAAATGCTGGCGAGTCAGTGATGTCCATGTCCCATGAATAAATAAAAAAAATTCAAACTCAGGAACAGGCTAGGACTGTAATGCCTCTCCTCACCCATTTCTCCTTTGCCCTTTTACCTCTTCAGTGAAGGCTGACAAATGAAACAGGAAGGCACCAATATCTGCAGAAGCATTTCCAGCAAAGGACTATGTACGGTAAAAGGTCAGTCAGAGGATATTTTATAAAATGTTTCTTACTCACTTATGTTTGTGCATTTCCACGTAGATGCAGTCACAGATTTCACCACATCTCTCTGCAATAAGGAAAATAGAATTTGTCACACTTTATTCAAAATGGGCATTTTTTTTTACATACTAAATTATTTTGGCAATATTCAGAAATGTGCATACCTTTTACGTATTTGCTTTGCAAACATTTTCAATATTGTTGCTACATGTGAATGTCATTTTGTGATAAGTAGCATTTAGACTGCTTCAAATTGTCTTTTAAAACACAAACCTTAATATCACTAAAAATGCACTTTTGGTTTTATTGTGGGTTGCTGCATGAGTGTTGATAATTTATATTAGCTTCACATAACACATGAACCTAAAAAAAATCATTTACACCTAGTGTAGCTCACAATGAGAGTTCAGATCAAGTATATTTTACAGGTGAAATAGGGTCATAGAGTGCACAAAAAATATAATCTCATCCCTATTTTGAAGTAATCCATTCTGGTCTTATTCTCATATATATTCTTATTAAAGTTCTTTACTCCCAATAAACCACCCATGTAATTTCAGCGTTCTGTAAGTGCACTCTTTTACCAATGATATTGGTGCAGTACTTCTATCTGTGGGAGAATATAATTATAACACATTCTCAAACAGTTTCCATTATAGAATTCATACAACGCAGAAGGAGTCCACTTGGCTCATCGAGCTTATACCACTGACTCAGCATCTTAACACCGCTTGTCCAATTCCCATAACCACGAATCCACATTACCGACACAGCTTGGGACACTAAGGAGCAACTTAGCAAGGTCAATCCTAAATGTGGACAGAGAATTCATAGCGAAGAATTGACAAGAAACAAAATATTTTTAATATATGATCCAGCTGGATGTGCAGCAAGTACACATACTTCAAACACGTTTGAAATTCTGAATTTTATTTGCAGGTGAAATGAATATACCCTATTGAGGAGGAATGAGTGACAGTCAGAATGTTGCACTCTTAAGTAACTCAAATCAGAGAGTTTTGATAGATCCAAAGAGGCTTGATTCACTTTTAACTCCTTTAAAATAATATAACAATAGCAGGTATATCATTCTTTATTTGTTATCATGAATGTTTATTATTTCTTGAAACCTTGAATGGCACATTCATGTTTATTCAATTAACGTAGCCAAATGTATAAACATGAACGTGCCATTCAAGGTTTCAAGATAGGTTTTTGCTGATGAGTGTACTTTCAGGTCATTTAAGTTCCTCCAGCTGCTCCTTCTTTTCTACAATTCCTGAAGAACAAAGACCTTGCCAGCGTGATATGTATTTTGAAAGACTGTTCCATGTACAAAGCAGATCGACTTAGAAGGGAGCGGGAAGAAAACACATCTTACTTAGACCAAAGAGTGGGGGACGGAGAATATAATAATGAAGTGCTTTACAAGATGATGATTCAACTGTGAATTGGAATGGGAATGAAACTGAATCTCTGAGGACAAGAATCCTTCAAAGGAGATGAAACTTGAGATACAGATCATTGGCAGCCAAGATTCATTGCTTGCCTTCTGCTGGAAGGCAATGTCATATTATGTACTTATATGAATTCTTTATGTGGGTACACAATGGTTAGCAGGGATTGGGTATAGTTCCAGCCCTCATCACTGTTTTTGTGGCTTCGCCCTTTAGTGTCCCAAGATGTATAGATTGGGGCAATTAGCAGGGTAAAATATGGGGAGGTTACAGGGCTTAGGCTTGGGTAAAATATTGGAGAGTCACTTGATGGACCAAATGGCCTCCTTCTTCACCATATGGATTCCATGATTTATGATGCAGAGGTGGGAGCTCATTGATGAGGCTTGTGTGTTTAAACATAAACACCTTTCTTAGTAGTCTTGAACTACGTACGAATCCAAGCATGGTCATGCAGAGTGTCGCTTCCACTACATAGGCAAGCTGTTCTGTTCTCTGACCATGTGACTACATATACCATACGGTAGGTGTTATCATTCTGTAGTCTTACATTAACCCTTGCTCTGCTGAGCACCTTTCCATTTTATTTCATGCAGGTACAAATCATCATAGGCGGTAAGTTAATTGGAGGTTATTTTATATTTTTTTGACTGCACTTTTGTTGGGTATATAAACTGCTTTGTTACATGCTGTTTGTTTTGCTGATCTGAACCATCTAAAGTAAGATTATATCTGTAGAGAAACTTGTAGGGCTAAATTATTACTGCCAAATGTACTGTTAATTGTTTAAATTAAGCCATTTATTACCACAGGAAACCCCCAGTACGATACTAGTCTAGGGTGCTGGAGGTCTACATTCACATTACTTAGCAGTGTAAAATAATTCGTGCATTATAAAGTCAAAATTAATATCCCATGGGTGTCCTAATTTCCACAGCCTTGAATCTAAATCTTGGAAAAAGAAAAACTCTTGTTGACGTAATTTACCTTTCTTCAGTATTCTTAAACAGTGGCCATTATTATGATTCCAGATCTTCAAACATCCATCTCTTCCTCCTGTGATTAGTCTATAGGATAAAAAAAGTTATTGTGAGATTTCCTGTCACTAGGTCAACAAGAAATTCATATTCACAAAGTCAAATATCCTCACCTTCTTCCGCTGTCATCAAATATCATGCAGCAAATGGCACAGTTATCGTGAGCTCCACTGAATTCAAATGTAAGGTTTCCTGTGTCAAGGTCCCAGACTTTGATCACCTCAATAAAACAGATACAATTTACATTACGTTTTGCTGCACTAAACAAGACTTATCAGTTATAATTTTATGAATTATTTTTTGCATTTTGATTAAGCCAGCAAGTTTCTTGTGGCATTGGTCACAGAGAGTGAAAGGCTATGTTCCCTCTAATTTCAGTTTGCTGTGTCTGGCCAGCTGTTTGCACATAGTGGGGGCCAGCTGTTAGCACTGTGTTGGGCCAGCTGCTTTTCAGTGTGTGGGGGCCAGCTGTTTGCACTGTGGCAGTTTTGAGCTTTAATAATGGGGAATGGAACTGAAGAACGGTTACAGCACAAAAAGAGATGGTGTCTGGTCTGTTAACTCATACCGACTGTCTATGATTTAGCTAGTCCAAGTCGAATGTGCTTTCGCCCCAGTCTGTATTGTTTTTCTCTTTGGTTTGTTAACCAATTCTTTTCTGAAAGTAACAATTGAATTTGCCTCTTGAAGGCAGCCTTTTTGGCAGTATAATCCAGTCCTCACCATTCATTGTGCAAAAAAAAAGTTTCTCATTTTGCCTTCTATCGTTTTGCCATTTCTCTTAAACTGGTGTCCTCGGGTGCTCAAATCCACCTGCCAATGGGAGCAATTTCTCTCTATCTACTCGGTATAGGCCCCTCGTGATTTTGACTGCTTCTGTCAAATCTCCTTTCAACGGCCTCTACTCTTAGGACAGAGGTCAGCAATTTTTATTACCTGAAGAGCTTTTACTTTAAAAAAATTGCATAAAATAATATATATTAGAAAACACAAGACAAAAAAATCAGCATTTCTAAGTCAAATATGTGGCAAATTTCCATGCATTTTTAATCATAAGGCCATAAGACCATGAGACATAGGAGTAGAGTAGGCCACTTGGCCCATCGAGTCTTTTCCATCATTTAATCATGGCTGATATTTTTTTCATTCCCATTCTCCTGCCTTTTCCCCATAACCCCTGATCCCCTTATTAATCAGGAACCTATCTATCTCTGTCTTAAAGATACTCAATGACCTGGCCTCCACATCCTTCTGCAGCAAAGAATTCCACTGATTCACCACTCTCTGCTGAAGAATTCAGTTTTAAAGGATCATCCTTTTAGTCTGAGGTTGTGCCCTCTGACTCAAATACATCATAATTCTCATATAGTTACATAATAGAGTCAATAGACAAATTAAAAGCAAAAAAATCAAAATTAAAATAGACCTAACTTTTTACCCATTTTATTAATATTTCCTATAAATCTCCAGTGTGTGTATATTCAGGGCTTATGCATCAAATTGCATGAATTATATATAAGCATATTTGAAAAGAAAATGATGAATCATATTAATTTAACTGAAAAAACCTTCTTTCTACTTTCAGTAGAAAAGTAGTAAAGAATTTACATACATCACTGAAAGAATGCTTTTGTCTTTTTGTAACATATCCTGCAATAAATAGAATTACTTTTATAAACTCTACCTTTGTCATTAAAATCACCTTTAAAACAAACATTAGATGTGTAGGATTCATACATTTTATTCAGCTGTTAATTTTTATAATTAAACAAAAACTTGTAATAACAGAGCACATTCAGTATAAGTTCTCATCTCTTGGGAATAAAAAGCTGTGGGTTGAACAAAAGGCATGATCAATAATCAAGTTGGGTGTTAGAGTTATGTACAATTCCAATGCTGAGATTTGTCAGCCTCTGCCCCAAGGTTTCTCCAATTTATCCATATAACTGAAATCCTTCATTCCCAGAACTTTCCAGGAAATCTTTTATCACTCTCACTAAATCCTTCGCATCCTTCCCAAACTACAGTGATACAATTGAACACGATACTCCAGCTGAGATCAGATATATGTTTTTTTAATGGTTCACCATGCCTTTTTTGCTTTTGTACTCTATAACCTTGGTTTACAAAGCACATTATCTAATATGCTCTTTGCACCACTTTCTCAGTTTTCCCTGTCGACACTAACAACTTGTTGCACGTATGTTCAGTCTCTCTGATTCTGCAACCTTTTTAGAACTGTACCCTTCATTGACTCTCCTCATTCTTCCCAGTAAAACGTGGCACTTTACACTTTTGTACTACCCTTTATACCTGCCTTTCCATGTTGTTTTCAGGTCTGACAGTATCATTCCCATGGGGAAGGGGGAGAGCTCTGCCATAGATGCGTATGAATATGGGATGATGCTGCCAGAGTTGTGGATGGTAGAGATGGAGAGCTGAGGGGTGGTAATTGTGCCTGATTTGTTAGAGTGAACTCTCAGACCCGCTCTCAGTCCACACTGAATACCCGAGTGCAAATCAAAACAATTTTGATACTGATGTAAGCATAAATAAAATACTGGCCAATACTGCACATATCAGGCTGGCCAAAGCATAGACAAAGATTAGCCAATGCAGGTGAATTCTGGGATGCCTGACCCGGGATGTGAGGCAAAAAGGCTGAGTAACGGGATGGTCCCAGAAAAATTCTCTGCTGAAGAGAAAATGGGGGAGAGCCCCATATCACCTCTCAGTTAAATGCCAATCAGGTATTTAACTGAAAGCTCCAGCAGGCTTTCTCAAAATCAAGCACCCTGGGGCATAAATCCTGCCCCCATCAGCTGCTGGCTAATCAAATTAAGGCCAACAGCTATACATTACTCAGCAGCAACACTGGACGGAGAGGGGGAATACTGGGTGTTCGTGGGCATGCCAGCAATGCACCCACTCCAAGGTGGACGGGAATTAGGGTCAGGCTGGGGTAGGGGGGAGGGAGAGCATTGGCAATAATTGAGCCACTGAATGCCTTTGATTGAAAAGGAACTTACTGTCCTTCCCAATCCACCACTCTTAAGATACAATGTTCAATGTTCCCTAAATGTTCTTTTGATACTTGATTCCCTATAACCACATTCAACATTGCCTCACTGTGCCAGAAATAAATTGATTGAGAAAATATGCCTGGGCATCCTTCAGAAACTAACCCCTTCCCTCCACCCTTTGGTTTTTGCATTATTAGTATCCCAGTCTGCACTAGAATCTTTGAATTCACCCCTCTCTCCCACTCCCCCACTTCACACCCCCACCCCACCCCCCAAACCCACCATTATTGTACTCTACAGTTCTTATTAATTTGACAGAGTTGGGGATGAGGGTCCCCGGATTTTGACTGCCCTTCTGCCAGTGTGCAATAATATAACCTGGGGTAAGGGAGAATCTGGAGTTTGGCAGAATCAGAATAGTAAAATTGAGATTTGGCACAAGTAGAATGTCAATGTTATAAATTTCAGGTTTATTCTAGATAGTCTCTTGGCTCATGTCACTCCCACAAGCAGAAATTGAGGCATTTACGATCTGGAGATTAAATTCAATACTCAATATCCAATGGTACAATAGCATGACCCAGGATGGAATAATGAGATGCCCTTAGAAAAGAGACTGGGAGAAAGATTTCTGCATGTCCCTCAAGTACGTTGCTCCAATTTACTAAAGTAGATCAGTTCAATGTGAAAGACTCATTTTGTCAGAATGAATGAAAAGTCATTAACCTGAAATATGAGTTGTGCTTCTCTCTCTCACGCAGCATGACCTGCTCAATATTTTCAACACTTCTTGATTTTACAGCAAGGTTTCTGTTAACCAGCACTCCGCTAGCTGGAATTCTGGATTCAGCTCTATGCTTTGACTGGAGATATCAAACTCATTGATACTAGTTATTTGTTGACCTGTTCCCTGTCTGGGCTCAGCCTCCCACAGCTCTGCAGCACCATTCCCCCTCAGTGCCCCTCATCTGATTGGTGTGCAGCCACACCTCTTGAGACTGCAACACTCTGGAGCTTTCTCATTGGATGAAATCATAGGGGATACCTTGCATTTTGTTTGAGTAAGCAGCACCTCCCAAACCCAGAACGTGCTGGATAGTAGAGATATTTCTGTATTGCAGATTTCTGGCATCTGCAGTATTTGGTTTTGGAACAATAGTAAATCACGCCAGTACTTTAGCAGCCTTTTCTTGGGTAGACATCCAGACAAAAAAGGTATTCTGAGCCTTGTCGATGAGACAGGATATCAGTGTTTTTCTCTAACATATCCTAGCCTGCACTGACCTTAGCATTGTTTCTTATCAGAATCAGAATTTACTTGCCCAGCAGGGGAGTGTCATTGATCAGGCAAGTTAATCTTCTCAGCATTTTGGCTAAGGTCAAGCATAAGCACTCAGGATAGCCAATCAGGTTAAACTTCACTGGATACAATTTTTTAAAGCTTTCTGGGCTTTTTGGCTAAGATGAAGCTCATATCAAGCCTAGAAGTAAGTGTAATGCCTCATCCTGTCAGTTTAGATCTTGTTTGATCAAGCCCAAGAGGGGTGTATATTCTTGTCTTATTTGCTTGGATCTGGTTTTTTTTCCCCTCGTGTGGAGACTTTGATTGGACTTAATTAGCTTTTTAGATTAGGAATAAAGTACCAAAAGATACAAAGTCTTTTTTACTCTTTTGGCTAAGGGTTGGATCGTGCCCAAGATGGGATGCAAAGTCTTATCTTGTCAGCTTGGATCTGGTTTGTCCCTCTTGTAGGGACTATGAATTGGATTTAAATGGAAATTTAATTTAGTTGTAGCGGAAAGCAGTGAATGGATTTGGATCTGCACTGGTCCATTCTGAGCTCTGGCTTTGTAACTTTAAGGATGGAATAAAAAGATACATTTCAAAATTACCAATTGAGCTTATATGTCCTATTTCCATTGTCCCTTTCCCTGGATTGGATATGAAACAGTTTGTCTTATTTTCAGCATCTATAACATCTCTGTATGTAATTTGAAATACAATTTTACTTGACATTTCAACACCCCAGAAAAATTTCTTAAAAACTAGAGAAAATTTTCAATCAACTGTATCAATAAATCCTACTATAATTATTTATTAGTGCAGGCACTTACAGATCCTTCTGAACAAGTGATGACCTGTCGAAACTCATTACTGTATTTGCAGCAGAGTACTGGTTCATTATGAGAAGATACATTGTATGGCTTCGGCACAGGTCTGTAGGATATCAGAGAAATAGAACAGACGTGAAATATATTCAGTTACTACGTAGAATCCCTTTAAAAGCAGTATTGACAAGAAAGTAAACATGCAGGCACAGCAGGCACTAAAAAGGCAAATGGCATCTTGGCCTTCATAGTGAGAAGATTTGAGTATAGCGATAGGGATGTTTTGCTGCAATTGTGTAGGGTATTGGTGAGATCAGCAGTTTTGGTGTCCTTATCTGAGGAAGGATGTCCTTGTACAGAGTGAATACGGTGAAGGTTTACCAAGTTGATTCCTGGAATGGCAGGTCTGTCATATGTGAAGAGACTAAGTCGGTTAGGATTATATTCACTGGATTTTGGAAGTCCCATAGAAACTTATAAAATTCTAATAGGGTTAGGCAGGGTAGATTCAGAAAGACTGTTCCCAATGATGGAGGAGTTTAGAACTAGGGGTTATAGTTTAAGGATAAGGGGTAACCCTTTTAGAATTAAAGTAAGAAGAAATTTCTTCACCCAGAAGGTGGTGAATGTATGGAATTCACTACCACAGAAGATAGAGGTCAAATTAGATATAGCTCTTGGGGCTAAAGGGATCAAGGGATATAGCGGAAAGTGGGATATTGAACTTGATCATCAGCCATAATCAAAATGAATGGTGGAGTAGGCTTGAAGGGCTGAATGGTTTACTTCTGCTTCTAGTTTCCATTGTTCATCGTGTACAGCTGATTTACTGGTCCAATTCCTGGGACTGGAGAGAATACAAGTACTACTTACACCCTTGGCGTTGGTGAGCACTTGAGATCCAACATGATACTGCACTGATCTAGATAGGATAGGCTGGATTTTCCAATCACGATGCAGACTACAAACAGCAGATGGGACTTGGTAGGGGATTCCTGCTCCTATTGCAGCAGTACTGGATAAGGGGGTAGGATAGGAAATCACACACTGATTTCCTGACATTGTCAACATCATTGTGAAAATCAGCATTTCATAATATTTTTCATTCATTCGTGGGACCTGGGTGTCACTGATTGGCCAACATTTATTGCCCACTCCAAGCTGCCCTTGTTCAGAGGGCAGTTCACTATTTACCACAAACTTTACGGGTGAAATCTTCGTAGAGCTGGCATGGTGTGATATCAGTCCTGCTGAAAATTCCGTAGGGGCTCAGTGTCTGGAGAGAGGGCTTACTAATGAAATGTATTAAGATGAGCACTCTTGGTCCCACGGCATGTTTCATGCTACTCCACTGGCAGGGCCCATGAAGATAGGAACTCAGAAACTCACCAGCGTGAATCAGGCCACCCGGTTATTGAGCACAGGCCACCATTCCCCGCAGACAGGGTGCAGCCTCAAAATTGGCCCTTTATCTTTCTTGTCAAAATGCAATAATACAAATTTATATGTTGAAGTTAATTTGTTAATTATATGTCTTCTTCAAGTTTGTTAGTTTTTTCTTGTAACTTGTTGCAGTCCTCCTCAGTATTGACTACTTCCAAATGTGATGTCATCTGCAAATTCAGGGATTGTGATTTTGTTTCCAAAATCCAAATCAGGAATAGAAATCGTGAAAAATCATAGTTCAAGCACGAATCCCTGTGGATCACCACTTTCCAGTTTCTCCCATGTTGAGTAACTATCTTTTATTTCCATTTGCTGCTTTCTGCATTGAATGAACTAATTCTCTTTTCTCCTGCTTGTCCCTCATCCTGACTTCATTCATTAGTTTATAATGCGCTACCTCATCAAAGGCATTTAGAAAATCTCGGTAAATTACATATAAATTACCCCTACCTAGCTTTTCTCTTAAACTTCAAAAATTAAAGGTTGATCAAGTGAGATTTCAAGTTTTCAAATCCAAGTTAATTATTTGCCCTTATATTTTTGGTTTCCAAATGCTCATCCATTTTCTCCTTGAGTAGGGATTTCATTTCTGTTCTACCATCCACGTTAAGCAGACTAGTCTAACTCCCCTCATTAAAAGCATATGACATTTGTTATCCATCAATCTTCTAGCACAATACCTTTCTCCGATGAATTATTAAAAATATGAAGCAATACCTCTGATCTCTCTTTCCCAAAATCTTTTAAAACACTAAGACGCAAGGTATCCGGGCCAGGAATTTTATTCCCTTTTAGAATAATGGATGATTATTTAATATTTCACCTATTTTAAATGAATCTTATCATTCAATGTCACGTCCACTGGTCCTGTTTCCTTGGTAAATTCTGGAACAAATTACTTAATATTTCTACTACATTTCTATTGCTGCCTGTAAATTAATAAATGACCCTATCCTCATTCTACTTTCCTGGTGTGTTTCTGTAAAGTATTTTAATATTTTGTTCAATGGACCTTGTAAATTGAATGTTGTAGTTCCTCTTTGCTCTCCTACTGTATTTTTAAGTTACTTTCTAATTCTGCATTTATTCTCTTTTTGTTCTTTGACATTCTACCCACATACTTAGTACCATGCTTCTTTTTTTACTTCCAATATTTTCTTTATGTCTTTATTCACCCATGGCGAGTCATTAGTGTTGAGCTTGTTTTTGCTTTTTTACAAATGTGTGTCTTTTAAGGGTAAGCTGACCTTTCCATTGATCAATGTTGTGCACTTGTTCACACACACTGCATAATGCAGTGAAAATGTACTGATATAACCTCGCTTCTCCTTTAGTTTTGATTTGATTTAATTGGACTTCCCGTTCTGGCTAAGAAAAGCTCCCCCCAAAGGTGGAAAAATGTTCCGCTCCTGCTCTGCCTCCTTTGTGACAGCTTTGCTGCTTTGAAATGAAACCTGGGGCAGGGTTCTCGGGCAAGCTTGCATGAAAACTGGAGAATCCTGCCTGACTTCAATGGTCTGCCTCCTCCCTCCCCAGCCTGCTGAAATTCCAGTGGTGAGTGGATAGGAAAATTCAAGCCCCATTCTGTCAATGAACTGGTTGCCTTTGTCACAATAGCAGTTCTACTGTAAACCTTGGCTGGCTTTCAAAAACTTTGGCTCAGTAAATAGTCTTAAAACTATGGAAACGTTAATCAAACTGTGATGTGGTTCCTTGTTTGTCTGCAAACCTATCATGTATTTAAGTAATTAGATTTTTTCCCCCACCCCCACACCCTAAGATCGTTAGAGGTTTAATCTTTTACTAATGATTTTAAAATAAATTCCATTCCAATTACATGGCTCCTGAGGAGTGTACACGGTGCAATACTAAGTGAGTGGCTTTGGAGGATATGTGAGGGCATGGAGAAGCATCGGAATGATATGGTTGATCTGTGGGGACATAAAGAAGCAGAGGAGGCATGGGTTGGCATCGACTGTTTGAGAGCTACAGATCAACATTGGGACATACAGGGTGTTAAGGGGGTGTGAGGTTTAGAGGGCCTTTAGGCAATGTTAGGAACTCAGATGCTGCCTTGGAGAACTAAAGCATATTCTTCACGCAATCCATCATTGTTCACAAAATGCAGTGCAATCCTGACACCCGGAATTTAGAAGAGTGAGAGCGGATCTACTGAAACTTACAAAATTCTAATAGGACAGGGTAGACTCAAAAAGAATGTTCCCAATAGATAGAAATTTATAGTGCAGAAAGAGGTCTTTCAGCCCATCAAGTTTGCACTGACCACAATCCCACCCAGGCCCTAACCCATATCCCTGCATATTTTACCCACTAATCCCTCTAACCTAAGCATCTCAGGACACCAAGGGACAATTTTAGCATGGCCAATCAACCTAACGCACACATTTTTGGACTGTGGGAGGAAACCTCCGCAGACACAAGGAGAACATGCAAACTACACACAGACAGTGACCCAAGCCAGGAATTGAACCCAGGTCCCTGGAGCTGTAAAGCAGCAGTGCTACCCGCTGTGTTACCGTGCCACCCGATAGTGGGAGAGACCAAAGCTAGGAGTCATAGTTTGAGGATAAGGACCTTTTAGGACTGAGGTAAGGTGAAATTTCTTCATCCGGAGGACGGGTGAATGTGTGGAATTCACTACCACAGAAAGTAGTTGAGGCCAAAATGTAGTGTGATTTCGAGAAGGCATTAGATATAGCTTTAAAGGGATCAAGGGATGTGGTGGGGAGAAGGCAGGATAAGGATATTGAATTTGATGATCTGCCATGATCAAAATGAATGGTGGAGCAGGCTCGAAGGGCCAGATATCCCATTCCTGCTTATAATTTCTACGTTTTCTGTGAAAAGATAGAATGGTATTTGAAGTCAGTGTGAAGTTTTGCAAGCCACAAGGCTGCACAGATTGGGTTTTTCCAGTCCGAGGAAAGATTTAGCCCATCGTGTGCTACTGTACAGACATTTTAATTCATTTTAAATTATAATCCCATTTTCTTTTTTTTTCAAACATCTTTTCACATCCAATTTTATCACAATCCTAATTATCCCCTTTCCATCTCAGTCCTCATTTAGTTTATTTTTTCCCTATGCTCTCCATTCTTGCTAACTTACTCACATTCCTAATACGTACATGATTTATTTATAGAATTAAATATGAGCATGAAAAGCAAACATAAAAATTATCATTATGAACAAAATTGTAATTTAAAACGGAGCTGCACAGTATGATCTTTCACTGTTGAAATCTGAAGTATAAAATAGCACAGACTGTTGGGAATGAACGCATGAGCGACTTCATCCAGATCAAACAGGCCGGAATTTATCCAAAATTGATTCTAATTTGACATTTGTGGTTTCCCTCACGTGAAAATACCAAATGGTGCCAATCTATTCCAGATCATTTCAATAATATCTCATTTTCACATATAGCATTCCCAAGTTAGGTTTGGCATTGCCAGTATTCCAGCTTCTGTCAGCAAGCCTTGACGATCCTCATTTTATTTATTTTTATGTTTTCTGTTCTTCCATTGCTAATAATGGCCTAAATTTAAAAAAAACAGTTTCTTCCCAGGAATCAGTCTGGTAAACCTTTGCTAGTTTCCATTCTCTCCATAGCAAGAACATTCTTTCTCAGAAAGGGAGAACAAAACTGAATACGATGTGATCTCACCAAGATCCTGTAGAACTGCAGTAAGAATCTGGCAACACCAATTTTAAATCTAACCGATTTATTTGATAGTAAATCTGCGAGCTACGTGTGCTATTGCAGACCAGAACACTGCATTTGCCTGACAAAGACGAAAGTCAAAAGCTCGCAGATTTACTATCAAATAAATTGGTTGGATTTAAAACTGGTGTTGCCAGATTCTTACTGAGTTTACCCCAGTCCAACGCCGGCATCTCTATATCAGAACTGAAGTAAGACATCCCTGCTCCTGTAGTCAAATGCTTTCACTATGAAGGCCAACATACCATTTGCCTTCAACAACAGAAAACAATGAAAAATCTCACATGTCTGACATCATCTGTGAAGAGAGAACAAAGTTAAAATTTCACGTCTGGATAACTTTCACTGGAGTTCTGACAGCTCTGACGAAGGGTCATCCATACTCAAAACGTTAACACAGATCTCTCTTCTCAGATGCCACCAGAACCTACTGAGATTTTCCAGCATTTTTTATTTTTTTCAGATACAAGCATCCATATACTTTGTTTTTATAACACATATCATTTGCTTTCTTCTTAGCCTGCTGCACCTGCATGCATACTTTCTGTAACTGGTGTACAAGGACACTCAAATTTCATTACACATTCCCTTCTCCCAATCTATAGCCATTCAGATAATAATCTTCCTTCCTGCTTTTGCTTCTAAAGTGCATAACCTCACATTTATCTTTGTTATCCTGCATCTGCCATGCATTTGCCCACACACTTAGCCTGTCTGAATCACACTGAAGCATCTTTACATCTCCTCATAGCTCAGCCTCCCATTCAGTTTTGTGTCAATTGCAAATTTGGAAATATTACATTTTGTTCCTTCATCTAAATCATTAATATATATAGTGAATTATTGGAGTCCCAGCACTGATCCCTGTGGTACTACACTAGTCTTTGCCTGCCAATTGGAAAAAAACATTTATTCCTACTTTTCATTTCCTGTCTGCCAAGCCATTCTCTATCCATCTCAATACATTACCTCCAATCTCATCTCTTAGGTGGAAAGTTGCGAAAAGCCACATCATGATCCAATGAATGGAAATTCAACCAAGTGAACCTGATCAAGTAGAGCGTTCCAATTATATAGGAATGGACAAAAGAATGATAACCCATAGCTGTACTATAAAAAGATCGCATTGCTTCAGAAACCATTCTGAAGTAATTAAGAAGCCATTCAGGAGATTAAGAAAATTTGGCATGTCTGCTCCCAATCTCACCAACTTTTACAGGTGCACCATAGTAAGCATCCTTCCTGGTTGTATCACAGCTTGGTATGGCACCCACTCAGCCCAAGACCACAAGAAATTACAAAGGGTTGTGAACATAGCCCAGTCTATCAAACAAACCAGCCTTCCATCCATTGACTCTATCTACACTTCTTGCTGTTTTGGCAAAGCAGCCAGCATAATGAAGTCCCCACACACCCTGGGCATTCTCTCTTCCACCTTTTTCCATTGGGAAAAAGATACAAAGTCTGAGGACATGTTCTTGAGTCAGTTGGTACATCTTCTTGCCTGCTGCTGTCAGACTTTTGAATGGACCTACCATATATTAAGTTGATTTTTCTCCACACCCTAGCTATGACTGTAACCATTACATTCTGTACTCTCTCGTTTCCTTCTCTGTGAACAGTACATTTTGTCTGTATAGCGCTCAAGAAACAATGCTTTTCACTATATGTGACAATAATAAATCAAATCAAACCATTCTGTAACAGTTCTGAAAGAAGCTCACCGTATCCTTAGGTGCAGAAGTGCGATGCCATCAGCAGCAATACAAAGTGCTTTGGTCACAGGTACATAGTGACATGCGGACACATCCCCTTTAATTTGACTAGCTTTAGAATTGGCTGTGTACAAGCAGCTCTGATCCTCAATATCCCAGATCTAGGAATAAAAACAAAATGACAATTTTAGAAAGTGATTGAATATCACACAGAAATGTTTCACAAGCTAAAAAAAAAGCAAATTCTAGCAACTTGCATTTCCATCATTTCCTAAGAGTGAAAATTGCAAATGGGTAAATGAGACCTCACTAACACAGAGGCAGCTATTCAGTTTACCATTGAAATCCCATCATTAAAAGCTGAATGGAGAAGCTGTCTTGAGACAATAATTGTTCTATTTCAATAGCATTAACTAATGAAAATTGTCCTCACTCTGTTAAAGATGTCACTAGATAGGACTTTGCTCTTTATTCTGGTTTTCTTCCAGGGAGGGTGAATTAACATTCACACAAAAGCCTGGATACTGGGAATTAAATACTGTTTATGACTGGTCATAAATCAACAGACAATACTCACTCATGTACAAAATCTACCTCTTTACCCAGGCAGTTTCCTCTCTCTCTGAGCATCTCCATTTCTGCTTCAGTCTGTATTCTGCTGAAGCTCCAAGAAATGATTTTCAATGTCAGAGACACTTTATAAATCTAGCTGCTTGGCAAAGGAGAAGCTGCTGCTCCATAATACTAACTCCATGACTTTAACCGTGATCTCACTGAGAGATTTACTGCAGCATTATGTGAATCTTTTTCTATTTCTCACATCTAGCATCTCCCATTTCAGACTGATATTGACAACCTCTATTGCAATTTGTTTGTAATGTGAGCTCACCGCTAGAAGGCCACGTGCTCTTGCAGGCAGCATGATGACACAAAGGTTAGCACTGCTGCCTCACAGTGCCAGGGACCCAGGTTCGACTCCCGGCTTGGGTCACTGTCTGTGCGGAGTTCGCACATTCTTTCCTTGTCCACATGGTTTCCCCTGGGTGCTCTAGTTTCCTCCCACAATCCAAAATATGTGCTGGTTAGATGCATTGGCCATGCTAAATTCTTCCTCAGTTCTCCCGAATGGGCACCAGAGTATGGTGATAAGGGAATTTTCACTAACATCGTTGCAGTGTTAATGTAAGCCCACTTGTAACACTAATAAATAAACTATAAACTAATTATCTGAAGAAAGTTGATTACACAAGACTACAATGTAAATGTAAAGGAGTGGAACTAGCAGAGTTGTTTATGACACAGCAGATGCTGCAGTTGGATTCAAGCCTGTACCTCAGATATACTAACTTCCTTCACCATTGTGCACACTGGTCTCTGCCTCAATTGAATAAAAAGCTGAAACATTTGGAAATAATTTAAAATCACCTCACAGGCACTAACATGAGGAACTTGGGTTAGAACGTGACTGGCATATAGTGAGGTCTCATGCCATAGGTTAACAAACCTTCACAGTGTTGTCAGTGGAAACTGAAAACAGTTTATTGTCATCAGCGGAGATGTATACAAAGAAAATCGGAGCAAGGTGGCCTCTCAGCAAGCCAGTGGGTTTCCTTTAAAGAAAGAGATGAATGTTAAATAGATACAGATCACAATTTGTAATAAATGCAGTGCACAGTGTCACACTTTTTATTTTTCCTTCAACTGGAATGCATTTAAAGCTTATAAAATACTAGCATTTTGGTGATGGTGTAAGCTTTTATTTTGTTCTTATTATATTTTCTCCCTTGGGCAGCATTATGTTGTATATCAACAATATGGAATGAATCATAGAATCCTTACAGTACAGAAATAGGCCATTTGGCCATCGAGACTGCATTGTCAACAATCACGCACAGGCTTTATCCCCCACTTATTTACCCTGTTACCCCTTCCCCCCCCCCCAACATTAAGGGGCAATTTATCAAGAGAGGAAACCAGAGCATCCAAAGTATGCCCACCCAGACATGGGGACAATGTGCAGACTTTGCACAGATAGTTACTTGAGGCCAGAATTGAACCCAGGTACCTGAAGCTGTGAGGTAGTAGTGCTAACCACTGTGCCACCAGTTTCTGATTTACTTCCAGACCTTATCTTTAACACAGTTAGTGTCACTAAGGGATACTGTTGTGACAGACCTGGGTAACACTTTCCATTATGTGTTTCCTACTTCCATATAAGAGGAAGTTCATGTTTGCTGCACCATACGATCCCTGTGCATGCTGGCTGACAGTGATTCACTATCTAGCAATACCTTTAATTTAAAATTCCCATCCTTGTTTACAAATCCTCTTACCCCAAAGCCCTCTGTGCCACCTAATTCTGGCCTCTTGAACACTCTGATTTTACCTGCTCCAACCTCAGTGGCCGCACCTTCAATTGTCAACTTTTGGGGTCCTCTAGCTAAATCTCTCTGCCATACTTAGCACTAGTCCTGAGACCACTGTGACTGCGCAGGTTGTCGCTTATTTAAGAAAGTCTTAGAAATCCTGTGGGTGTTCAGAGAGTGAAAAACCCAGTGAAATGTTTCTCTGCCGTCAGTGGAACTGAAATTCCCTAGGTACAGGGAAGAGGAATACCAAGCTGCCTAAGAGTTGTTGCAAATAGGGTGCAATCATTAATCGAATAGGCCTCAGTTACTCACTTCACAAAAGGGAGGAAGTTTGTTCTGGTTGTCAATGGTTGGGGGTTTTCTACCTCCCACTGGCCTTGGTGGAATTTTCTGTGACAGATGCAGGGAATCATTGGCAACTGACTGGATTTTCCAGTTCTGTCAAAGGCTTTTGCATAGCTCGCTCACCTTGCTGCTGGCGAACCTGCATGGAGTGGGGGAATGGGAGGGCAGTTGGGACGGGTCAATTTTGGTGGGACCAAACATTCCTTTAGCAGGAAGGGCTGGAAAATCCCATCCAACATGTAGCAAAACCACAACTTGTTCTTTCTGGCTAGTTTTGCAATACTATCTGTGATGATAGTGCAATTGATATAAAAAAAGTTTTGTACATTTAACAGGAATGTTTAAAATTCAGCCTTATTCTATAGTTAGTCAGTATTCTAGAAAACATTTTGCTCAAATGATGTAAAAGCAGGATAATTACTCATTTTAGCCTTGCAAGTATTTACTTAGATCTAATGGACTTCTGTTTATCCAAAAGACTCTTTGGGAAATTGATTGACAGGGTCAGGAGATAATGTGGTTAGTGTGCAGAGCTAGGCCCAGAGCAGAACTTTTAGAGTTGAATTTCTGGCTGGGAATTGTTTGACGACTGAAACTCTATAAGCTGCACTGAAACTCATTTTCTCTCTGAAAGCTTCAAGACTGTTCGCATTCATTGCAGCAAACATATTTACGGTTGCTAATTGTATTTACAGCAGCATTTAATTCTGTCAAAGGAATGTTGCTTATTTGGAACAGTGAAGTTGGAAAGTAGTTTCCTTTCATTTTTAAATATTGTTCAATAGTGAAGGTGATTCATTTGTTAAGACTTACATTTAAAATATTTTTTTTTAACTATGAAAAGTCCACAATTTGTCAATGGAATTTCTTCTGGGGTGAAGCATCCTTTCCTCAAATTTATGTCAAAATAGAAAAACTATTGGGGGCTAGTCTGGCTTCCTAATGTAACTTGGGGTTTTGGTCCAAGACTCTAACATATTACATTTACCAGGATGCTGCCTGGTATGGAAGGGCTGTCTTACGAGGAAAGATTGAACACACTGGGGTTGTTTTCCCTTGAAAGACGTCAGCTGAGAGGGGATCTATTAGAGGTATATAAGATTATAAGGGGTATAGATAGAGTAAATGGTGGTAAGCTTTTTCCACCATTAGAAATGGATAGAATGAGGGGTCATGGCCTTAGGGTGAGGGGGGCTATGTATAAGACGAATATTAGAGGGCATTTTTTCACACAAAGGGTAGTGGGGGTGTGGAATGCACTACCGAGTAAGGTGGTGGGAGCAGGCACGCTAGGGTTGTTTAAGGGTCTCTTGGACAGCCACATGAGCGGTCTGCAGATAGAGGGATATATGAGGACTGTTTAAATACTTTAATTGTTTCCACAGGCTATTCGGTCCACCTTGTTGACCAACAAGGTGCATGCATTCGGCAGGTCGTGCGAGGGCTGCTCTTGGATGTTACTTCAGGAGTGGCCTAGTGCTTCAAGTCGTTAGTGTATGCTTAAACTGGACCATCAGATGGGCAACATGACAGCTCAGAGACTATTGCTGTTGCTGTGCAGACACATGGATTTGGGCCTGTGTCTGCGGGAGTTTGCGCATTCTCCCCGTGGTTGCGTGGGTTTCCTCCGGGTGCTCCGGTTTCCTCCCACATCCCAAAAATGTGTTCTTAGGCTGATTGGTAACAAATTGTCCCTATATTGGTCCCTATATGAGAATCTTCCACAATAGGCATAGCCTAAAGGCATGGATATGTCATTAAGACGTTAGGACAGCGGCGCGGGCTCGTTGGACTGAAGGGCCTGTTTCCCGTGCTGTGTTGCTCTTTGTTCTTTGTATAAAGCAAAAACGTAATTCCATCTTCAGGCATTTCCTCATTTTCCAGAAGTTACATTTTGTCCAAATTAATTATCTTCTCTCATTCCAAAACTCTATTTCCTTTTATTGTGCTTTTATCATGCAGCAAACTAATTGGTATGTTACAGAACCATTGAATTTCCTATCCATTCACAGACATACAAAACAATCTTTGCAGAAGGCTATTTAAAGCAATACACAGCAATTAATGAGAGCAAGGCCATCTTACCCAGGCACATAAGGGTTCCACATACGCACAATCCTGTCCATTCCTCCTGTTACAATCATGTTGTTCTTCTTACAGAAATCAAACGTTTTTACACCTTTGTGAACACGGAATACAGACTGATCACACTCGAGCCTCTTCTGAGGAATGGTGTGACACTTTACACCCTTCCCCTCTTTCCAGCATTCCTTCAGTTCTTTCATCTGTTTTTCCAAGTTGGTAGTTCCTTTCGTGCAGCCTTTAACAGTTCAATGAAGAAAATAATCAAAACAAAATCAAATACCACTTGCAGTAAACGGAAGACAACAAATTAACAAAAATATGGAAAATCCTAAATTTCAAGAACTTTTTCTCTTCCAATTTATAGCAGGGGAGGAGTAGGTGATGGTTTGGTTTCCATTTCAGAAAGTAGAATTTTAGTCAAGGGGGATTCAAAGAGATTTCAAACTGAAGAGAAATTCTGTGCAATGAAAACATATCCAAAAAAAAATGATGCACGAGATTTCAGTAACAACATTTTTAGGCTATTTTTGTTCACTGATGTTATGGAAAACTTGGCTGTTTTAATAGATTCACTGCTGCTATGTGAACTATTCTCCCTGAATGACCAGAACTCTATCACTTCGCCTGCCACAGAATTGGTGCTGCGAGTGTCCAACAACAGAAATCCCTGTTGACCTTGGGCGGGAATTTCCAGTCCCATCTTCTGTCGCTTCTCTCCCATCCTCTAATACAATGATGTTTGCGTGTCTGCAATTTTTCTTTTGCTGCTTCCTCTAGCTGCTAGCAAATTGCCTTCACCTTTCAAATCCACTGAAGGAAATGCTGCCTCACTTTCTCTTGTTGGACCCAACCTCTCATCCTAGCCAGCGGCTGGACTTCTAGCCTTCCATCTGACCACCAGTGCCCTCGATCAGCTTCCTGCATCGCGGTTCATCTGATATCCATGGAGAATTTACAGCAGGATTGCAGAATCAGGAAGGAATATTTTATTGCCTACCTGCACATCAGTGGGACCACTTCTGCTCCAGTCGTAGAAGCAGTTGTGAAGTTCAGAAGGGCCCCAAATTATAGAACATCAACAACCCAAAACAAGCTGGGTGAAATCTGGAATATACAGTGGATGCTATAATGAAGCTCTTTCCTCCACTTAGGCACATCGATGCCGATCTCTGGAGCCTATTGCCTAATGCGGCACAAGGGAAAAATATTAATATGGACAGCAGGGAGTCCAGCACTGCAACCTGATCCTGGAGAATCTTGTTAGAATGAAGTGCCTAAAGTGCCAAAATGGGACTCCTGGCTCCTCTGGGATCCTCCGGGCTCCGCTGGGCTTATTGGTGCAATGCTGAATTTCCCATGGGGCTGCCAATCAATCAGAGGCCTGCAGTACTGCAATGCCATTAGTAGCAATGGCCACTGCCAGCGGATTAGCAATAGATCATCTGGTGTCAGATAAGTAGTGTGGAATGGAGAATCCCATAGAAGGGGACATTGATAGGAGTTGCCAGCAAGAGGGAGGGGAGTGCTATTCCCAGTACCAGGCCCCTTGAGTCCTACTGCATTTCTTGCATAGTAGCTGCAATAGGATAAGGGGACTCATTTGGTCTCCTGACAGGAAAGCCACTCTGAATTTAATTGACGGGAGGTGACAAAGGTGGCAGAATCTCCATCCCACCCATTCACACAGCTCACCGGCCCCCAGGTTCACCTTTGGCGGGAGAGAGGAGGGGATGTTAAATTCTATGCTAGGATTCAAGGAAGCTGCAATAACACAGGTGGATTTGGAGGCAACGTAGCGGAGACTACAGTTCTGCCTATGCCACAGTCATGTACATGTTATGACTGGAGGAGGGGAGGACTGCACTGATGGGGGGAGGGAAATGAAGAGAGACAGTGGTAGGCTACACTGTTCTTCTGTCTAAGGTACAAATACCGATTGCCATGTGACTCCACTGGAGACCAAACCCCACTCAGGATTACTGCAATTAATAACTACTCTTCAATACAAACCCAACCAACCCTATCTGAAATCTGCTCAGCAGTATAACTGGACCACAGCACATAGTCTAACTTCAGTCTTTCATGTGGCACTTTATGAACAGCTTTCTGAGAATCAAACTCACCGCAAAAGTATTTACATTATACACAGTAGCTGAAGTTTACTGTTTCCTGGAGCAGGAGACTAATGTTGCCCCTTTATATTATTCTCGCTAACTTGGTGTCTAGTGCAATACAGCTCATGAAACAGTGCAGAATAGCCACTCGTACCATCGAGTCTGCACCGACTACAATCCAGCTCAGGCCCAATTTCCATAACCCCACATATTTACCCTGTAAACCTCCCTGATTTAGCCTGGTCAATCAACCCAACTAGCACATCTTTGGATTGTGGGGAGGAAACTGGAGCACCCGGAGGAAACCCATGCAGACACGAGGAGAAAGTGCAGACTCCGCATAGACAGGGACCCAAGGCCGGAACTGAACCCGCGTCCTTGGTGCTATGAGGGAGCGGTGCTAACCCCTGTGCCACCGTGCTGGCCCTGGGATATGGGTAAGTGAAGAATAATTTACCTATGACCAATGCGGAAGCTTCATGGTTTGAAGAAGATATGACTGCTCTGATTGAATCGTAATACTTCATCTGGAAGAAAGAATATGATTGTTGCAATTAAATTCTGCACAGATTAACACACTGCAGATTGAAAGAAAATAATTACAATGAAAACAGTTTGAAATTCAACAGACAACAAACTGACACTCCCACACAACCAGTTAAGCTGATTATAGTTTGTGCTGTCACTCAGGGGCTGAGTCGGCCACCTCCCCCGATTTATTATTGACAGGAAACCTGATCATATTTTGTGACTGGGCATCATTTAAATACTGGATTCAAGCTGCCAGCACTAATCATACAACCTCAAGACATCCTGGAGACATCATCAAGGCAGCACAGTAAGACAGTAGGGCAGCATGGTGCCACAGGAGTTCGCACTGTTGCCTCACATTGCGAGGGAGCCAGGTTCATTGTCTGTGTGGAGTCTGCACATTTCCCCCTGTCTGCGTGGGTTTCCTCCGAGTGCTCTGGTTTCCTCCACAGTCTGAAAGATGCGCTGGTTAAGTGAATTCTGGCCATGCTGAATTCTCTCTCAGTGGACCTAAACAGGTGCTGGAGTGTGGTGACTAGGGGATTTTCACAATAATTTCACTGTTTTCAGGGTAAATATGTGGGGTTATGGAAATTGGGCCTGAGCTGGATTGTAGTCGGTGCAGACTCGATGGTCCGAATGGCCTCCTTCTGCACTGTAGGGATTCTTTAAAGTGACTCAGTTTAAAGTCTCATGAGCTGTATCGCACTAGACACCAAGTTAGTGAGAATAACATAAAGGGGCAACATTAGTCTCCTGTTCCAGGAAACAGTAAACTTCAGCTACTGTGTATAATGTAAATACCTTTGCGGTGAGTTTGACTCTCAGAAAGCTGTTGGTAAAGTGCCATATGAAAGACTGATTCCTGTTGATTCCTGTTGGACTGTCGAGCAAATTTTAGACAGGATTGGTTGGTGAACAGTGTTAATGTGAGCCTACTTGTGACATGAATAAATTTTTAAAAATTTAACACCACACTGCAATTTTTCAAGGAAGTGCTGAATTTTCAGTGTGAAGAAAAGGCTATTAAATCCCACCAGAAGCAAAGATGAAATTCCAGAGAATCTTAAGATTGGATAGAGGGTCCGCCTCCAGTTCCTCTGAGATTCTGACTTTTTTGTGCCACCAAAAGGCATGTTTGGTTGTGGAGCACAGGAAGAGCTCCTGCCTACATGTCTCGCTATGCCTGGGGGAATTCCTGAGTCACTCCAGGTTTTTCACACATTGACCTGGATTTTCATGGAACCAGGAAGACTCAGCTGACCTTTAAAAATGGTGGACTGGATTGGAATGTGGAAGTGCCCCCCCCCCCCTCTTCTCCCAGATTCCAAAGATCCAAATTCTGTTGGCAGCGGGGAGAGGAGTTAGGGCTTGATTCACACAGGAAGAAACCCAAATTCAGGGATATTTCAAATAAACCTTGTTTTTGTTGCCTCAAGGATCTTAATCCACAAGGTGTAAGGCAACAGATTGATGGAATAGGGATAAATGGTCTTGAAGGTCAGAGAAGGTCATTGTGATGATCTGAAGGTTTTTAAGTACTCCACTCTTTAAACATGAGAAAAAATTGTCCGCAGTTTTCATTGAGGGGTAAGAAATCTCTGCTGGACTGCTTTGATTGGAGGGTATAAATTGAAAGCATCTGGTCATGCAATTTCAATACAGCTCGCTATTGACATTTCCCCAAGGGCAATCAGTATGTTGTTTTGAATGCTTGGCTGAATTTCATGTTCATTACAGAAATCAGCAATACTCTTGACTTTTTTTGAATTCTTTCACCAAATGAGGGCATTACTGACTAGGCTAATAACTATTCTCCAGCCTTAGTTGTCCTTGAGAAGGTGGTGGTGAGCTGCTTACTTGAATGACTGTATGTGCTATACGCATATCCAAAATGCTGTTACAGCCAGAGTTCCAGAATTTTGCCCCAGCAACAGTGACAGAACTGCAGTATATTTCCAAGTCAGCATGGTGAGTGGTTTGGAGGCAAGCTTCCAAATGGTGGTGTCCTCATATCTGATGCCCTTGTCCTTCTAGATGGTCAGAAGTGGGTTTGGAAGATGTTGCCCAAGGAGACTTGGTGAGTTGTTGCAGTGCATTTAGTAGGTGGTAGACATTACCCCACTGTAATGGAGGAAGTGAATGTTGAAGGTGATGGATGGGTGCCAATCAAGCAGATTGCTTTGTTATCGATGGGATTGAACTCCTTTATGGCACTCATTCAGACAAACGCAGAGTATTCCAACACTCAGTTCAATGCTGCCTTAATGTCAAGGCAGTCATTCTCACCTCCCCTCCAAAGTTCAGCTCTTTAGTCCATGTTTGAACCCAGGCTGTAATGAGGTCAGGTGAGTGACCCTGACAGAACCCAAACTGAGTGGTAGGTTGTTGCTGAGTAAATGTTGCTTGACAGCACAGTCAGTAACACTTTGATCACTTTGTTGATGATTGAGGGTGAACGGATGGGACAGTATTTGGCCGGGATGATTTTGTCCTGTCTTTTGGATACAGGCAATATCTGGGCAATTTTCCACGTTGCTGGATCGATGCCAGTGTTGTAGTGGTACTGGATTAGCTTGGCCAGGGCTGCAGCAAGTTTGAGACAGTATGTCACTGAGTCACAGAATCGTTACGGTACAGAAGCAGGCTATTTGGTCCATCGTATCAATACCAACTCTCCAAATGAGCATTATGATTTGGTGCCATTCTCCTGCTTTTTCTTCCTATCCTTGTACATTGTTTCTATTCAAATAATCATCTAATATCCTCCAATGCCTCAACTAAACCTGCTGACATTACACCTCCAAGTTGTACATTCCAGGCCCAAACCACTTGCTGTGAGAAAATTTTTTATCTCACATCACATTTGCTACATTTGCAAATTATTTTAAACCTTCAGTTCTCAGTATTATTGCTGGAACTTTATTAGGACCCATAGCCTTTGCAGTATCCAGTACCTTCAACTGTTTCCTGATGTTACGTGGAGTGAATCGAATGGGCTGGTCTGGCATGCTGGGCACCTCCAAAGGAGGAGGAGGCACTTCTGGATGAATATTGTGACCGAAGGACTTTGCAGGGTGGACAATGCTGGATTTGCTTTTCTCATTTCTCAGGTCAATGCCAGGTTGTCCAACTAGTTTGATTCCTTTTTATACACTTTGTAGCGTTTTTTTGATAAAACCGAGTGGCTTATTAGGCCATTTTAGAGGGCATTTCACAGTCAACAACATTGCTGTGGCTCTGGAATCACATGTAGGCCAGATTAGCTAAGGACAGTGGATCTCCTTCCCTAAAGGACGTTAATGAACCAAATGAATTTTTGCAACAATCAAGAATGGTTTCATGGTCAGTATCACTGAGACTAGTTTTTTAATTCTAGATTTATTAACTGAATTTAAATTCCACTAGCTGCCATGGTGGAATTGTAACCCAGATGCCCAGAGCATTATTCTGGGTTTCTCGATTATTAGCCCAGTGACATTAGCTCTGCACTCCCCTGAACTATACAGACACTTACCTGTGTTACCCAATCTTCATGTACCTTCCATCGAATGTAAGTGACATTTGGTGATAGGATCGCATTTTCTATGCTGATACTGGGCAAATTATCCACTTTGGGCCACTTTTTCCATGTTCTACATTGAATAAAAATACACAGGAATTAAAATATACTGTCCTAACTCTGATCACATTCCATTACCAGGAATTGCAGGTAGCACAGTGGCATAGTGGTTAGCATTGCTGCCTCATAGTGCCAGGGAGTCAGGTTCAATTCCTGGCTTGGGTCACTGACTGTGTGGAGTTTGCACATTCTCCCTGCGTCTGCGTGGATTTTCTCCGGGTGCTCCAGTTTCCTGCCACAGTTGAAAGCTGGGTTAGGTTGATTGACCATGTTAAATTGCCACTTAGTCTCAGGGAATCTGTCAGGGTAAATACATTGAGCTACAGGGATAAGGACTGGGTGGGATTGTGGTTGGTGCAGACTCGATGGGCTGAATGGCCTCCTTCTACACTATAGGGATTCTGTGAAGTCAAAATGAAAGAAAGATCCCTGCTGAATGGCTGGTTTTTGTTTTAATCTTAAGTTTTCATGTGTTTTGATATCAACCATTTTAATTGTTTCAAAATTGCTCCCAGTTCACAGTTATTCTCTGCATAGTTAGATTAGTAACAGCACCCAGAGCCTGAAAATCAGGAAACATTAGATTTAATTAAATGGGATAGAAGGAGCAATAGTTAGATCCAGACATGAAGGTGACAGTAGGTTTCATTGCTAATTTTCATTGAGCATAATTCCAACAATCTATTAAAGGTCATTTGTAAATATTTTTCTATTTCTCTTCTTTTTCTTTATAAATTAATAGTCCAAGTTTACAACCACATAATGCTGCTGAGTTCTGGCATTTAGCTACGACTGACTGAAAGTACTTTGTTTTTGCAAACTCCAGTCAGAAGAAACAATTCATTGTGATGTATTTTAATCAGCATTATTGTTAAGATAGCAAGCACTTGAGGCTGGAGCAGAGAAAATTCTAGAATATTACTGTTCAACTTCAGCAATTTTCCAGTCCTTCCTGCCAGCAGGATTTTCCAGTTCCACTGATGTGAATAAAGATTTCAATGCTTCATGTACGGGGGGGGCTTAATCCCACTTATAAATGGGATTTTCTTCTCTTGTCTTCTTGGGGGAGTCTTGGGAGTCCCATAACAGCTTTTATACTGGTGGTGTTTTACTCAATCAAATACCCATCACAATACTCATCCCGTACCCCCCTGACCCCCAATCCCCACTAGTGACAAAAGAGGAAAGCTGACTTTAAAGTATTTTGGGGTATTGTGTGCAATTTTTTTGCCGAAAATTAGCAGAATTCAACCCGTGATTTGAAAGGTTAGTAAAAGCAATGGCTGGGTGAGCTTTTCAGAGATTTGGAAATCTGTTCATTCACATGAATTAAAATCAAGCCTCCTGCACTTAGCAAAAGCATTTTAACCTCACATCATTATCATTTCAGAGGACAGAAACATTCAGAAACTTTTTTCATCTTAATATCGTACTTCAACAGATTATACAAACCTCAACGTCTCCCCCACAGATTTCAGGAGTAAAATATTTACACAGCCCTGCAATGAGAAGAATGTTTAAATTTACAACAACAGAAATGTCAAGATTGCAGCATCCAACAAGGGGGAAGACTAATTCTGCCTGCAGTGTGTAGCAACACTGTGAGCGCATTTAGAAATAATGGCTAGAATTCACTGACCTTGCCAGCAGCTGGAATTCTCCAGTCCCGCTGCAGTGAGATAGAGACTTGACTGAGCATCAAATTCTCCATTCTCGCCGGCAACATCAGCAGGCTGGAAAATTCTGGCCAACGTTAAAAACCGTGCTATAACATGGAGACCAAAGCAATTCTTCCCTCGTGCAGATATTTCCCTCACAACTGCACACAATCAGCTACTGGATCATTGATCAAAGATTAGAGTAATTCCTGGTTGAATGTTTATCTAAAGTTTCTGCCAACCTAACACCAAAATTAAGGCAGCCAATCAAGACATGCAATTGCCAAAAATTTCCTCAGAGTCCCTATGGGCAACATTATAATTGTGGGTGGCATGGTGGCACAGAGGTTGGCACTGCTGCCTCAGCACCAGGATTGATTCTGGCCTTGGGTGACTGTCTGTGTGGAGTTTGCATGTTTTCCCTAAGTTTGCATGGGTTTTCTCCGGGTGCTTCCACAGTCCAAAGATTTGTGGCTCAGGTAGATTGGTTATGCTAAATTGCCCCTTAATGTCAGGGGGATAATCATGGTAAATGCACGAGGTGATAGGGTCCGGATAGGATTGTTGTCAGTGCTGACTTGATGGGCTGAATGGCCTTCTTCTGCACTGTAGTGATTCAATGATTCTATAATCATAATTGCTGAAGGATAGAGGCTCGGAATGTGTAATATTTCAAAGGTGTGTGATTTTTGCAGAGCTATCTAAGAAGCTCTTGCAGTTACACGACAATGTTAAATATTTTAGCTCCAGGGCCAGAAGTGATTTTTATCATTAATCATCGCGTGAAGAAGGAGAGTGCAGAGAGATGATTAGTTCTTACTGCTGCCGTTATGACAACTCTCCAGCAGGATTGTATTTCCTCCACACTAAATGTGACAGAGCTTTTCCTAACCAATATTCTGCCCTCCTCCTCACTATGCTGAGTGATACAAGGACAAGGCTTCAAAAGCAATGACATCCCTCTGGCAACTAAAATCATTGCACTGACTGTGGCTTGGAATATATGTGCTTTAAAATATTAATGCTATACATTCAACAAAACGTATAATAGGAAGGTAAATGTAATTGTGTTGCAATGTGCATTTAAGGAAGATTAGCTCCAAATATTTGGTGCAATGATATTAATTCTAAGATTTAACAATAAGGGTGGAGAAGAATATGGTCCCTTTACTGCAGCTTGAGAATGTAGATAATGCTGATATACACATCTCATAGCAAACACATTAATACTGCAGCGCAAGAACTGGACTCTCATCCATTTGCGTCTCTGATTCTACTGCCTTTGTATTACATACTCATTGCCACACCAACCTTTGCTTCTTCAGCTTTCTGCTGCTGTAGCTAATGATTGCAATGCAAATTTAACATTTTTTCTTTCTTTCTGGCTGGCCAGCATTGTTAAAGTCCATTCATAATTGTCCTTGAGAGGGTGGTAGTGAGCCACTTTCTTGAACTGTGGTGTAGATACACTCACAGAGCTGTTAGGGAGTTTCAGGGTTTTAACCCAGCAACAGTGATATATTTGCAAGTCAGAATAATGCATGGCTTGGAGGGGAACTTGCAGGTAATGGTGTTCCCATACTCTTGTCCTTCTGCATGGTAAAGATGGGTTTGAAAGGTGCTATCAAAGGGGCCTTCGTGAGTTACAACAATGTATCTTGTACACACAGCTGTTGCTATTTGTTGATAGTGGAGGGAGTGAATGTTTGTGGGTTGGGTGCTAATCAAGTGAGCTGTTTGTCCTGGATGGTGTCGAGTTTCTTGAATATTGTGCAGCTGCACCTATTCAGGCAAATGGTGGTTGTTCCATCACACTCCTGACTTGTATCTTGTTGATAGTCAACAGGTTTTGGGGAGTCAGGAGGTAAGTTACTTACCATAAAATTTCCAACCACTGACCTACTCTTGTGTGCTCAGTATTTATATGGCTAATCTAATTCAGTTTTGGTCAATGGTAGCCTCCAGGTTGTTGATAGTGGGGGATTCAAACTTGGTATTGTAATTGAATGTCAAGGGGCAATGGTTGAAGGTGGTCATTGTGTGGCACTTCTGTGATAATGAATGTGCAATAGAACTGTACTCATGAAAAATCTAATCTGATGCCAGAAAGTGTCAGGTCAATCCCAGAAGCTGCAGTTAGCACACTCCATAAAAGCTAAACCAGTGGCAGAATTAACATTGACTGGTGCAGATTGTTGAGACTTTCCAGTTCACTCATTACTCTTGAGAAATGAAATTGACAACCATATGCATACCACATACAAGCAGCTGTAAGACATGGTGGCACAGTGGGACCCGGGTTTGATTCCCAGCTTGGGTCATTGTGTGTGTGGAGTTTGCATGTTCTCCCTGTGTCTGTATGAGTTTTCTCCGGGTGCTCCGATTTCCTCCCACAGTCCAAAGATGTGAGGGTTAAGTGCATTGGCCATGCTGAATTGCCTCTTAGTGTCCTGGGATGTGTAGATTAGAGGGATTGGCAAGGTAAATATGTGAGGTTGCGGCGATAGGGCCTGGGTGGGATTGCTACCAGTGCAGACTCAAAGGGCAGAATGGCCTCCTTCTGCACTTCAGGATTCTATGATGCATAATGTCATAACACATACAATGAAACCAATTTAGCTAATTGTATGATCATCCTCCCTGCCTCAGGGTAGTACTGCAATACATTAAATATAAGTGTGAATGGAAAAATGTGTTCCAAGTTCCTTGAATGCTCTGATAGCAGCCCTTTGAGTATTGAGTATCAGACAGGCACCACTACAGGCTAACATGCTACAGGCCAGTACAAGTGCTGTTTAATTACCTTCTTGATGTTGACACTAGTAGTATTATTAGAGCATGAGTTAATAAATGGTATTGCTTTTAATTTGCAAGATTTGTGTTAAAACCATCTAAGGAGGAGAATCTCTGTGTCAGTAGAGACACAAGTATGGTTTTACAGGTATAGAAAGGTTACTAGTGCATTTAGGACTTCTGGCAGTGTAGAACTGTATTAGAAATATATCATCACTCTCTCATACCTGGTCATCTCCATAGAGAATCATGCAGTCATCTTCACCTGTGGAACTGAAGGATAAAAGAAATTAAATTCATGCCATTGCACAATAGCGTCTCATTGCCCTTCACAGATATTTGGGCCACTTTGCATCACAAGAAATCACGGAATGTAATTCTGATTCACTGTCACTGCCAGCAGCCCTGAGGACTTCCTTTCATTATTTTTTTAAAGTGAGACCACAATGAAATGTTCATCTCTTCATTTTACCAGCTCTATGACAGTATGTTGGGATAATCCAAGAATAGGCTGAGTGCTGTGATTTATTAGCTAGGGGGTTGGTTCCTGAGCGATGACTTAGGATGTAATTTCTCACTCAGTTTAATTTTGTAATCTTGTAAAATGTAAAAAACAGACAAGCGGCATGTGATTCTGATGCTCTTTTAAAAAGACTCAAATTGACCATACATTGCGGAGTGCCTGACCAGCGGATATTTCTTACCAATAATCAAGCTGCAGTGGTCCAGTTTCCAAACCAGCGATCTGACAATATGGCTCCAAGGTAGACAGCTCATAAATCTGAATTTCCCGATCTCTAAATGGAAGAGGAAATACAAAATCCAACTTTCAAATGCCTCATGTCTCTTCATGTGACATACAAAAAGCTGACAGGAAGAAGCCATACCCAGTCGTTAGGATGAATTTGTTATATTGAGACATGATGGTGAAGTCAGTTATCCATTTCGGCTTACGGCCAACGGGCCTCTCCTAAAAAGTAAAGATAGCGGAGATTTCATTATTCCTCCAGCTTGTTTTTGGGCATCTTTACTTTAATAAACATATAAAGTTCAAAACTGATTTATTAGTGTCACAAGTAGGCTTACATTAATACCGCAATGAAGTTACTGTGAAAATCCCCGAATCGCCTCACTCCGTTTGGGTAATAGCTCACTGGCCAAATGTCATGTGTGATGCAGCACTAAGCCACACATGAAAAAATGTGACCATTTAGGTGTGATACCCCAAGAGCCTGACGGTGTCAAGTTAATGGGAACACATCAGAAATTACTTTGGTCAGAGATTGGGAAAATTGAAAATGAATCCTTTACATTTGGCCTGGTTTTAGATGGCAGTCAATCACAGGTAATTACACACTCCGCTATTGTTTGGGTACACGGAGGGTGAATTTAACGCACCTAACCAGCTCGTCTTTCAGACTGTGGGAGGAAACTGGAATACCCGGAAGAAACACACGCAAACACGGTAAGAATACACAGACTCCACACAAGCCAGGAACTAAATCCAGGTTGCTGGCACTGTGAGGCAGCAGTGCTAACCACTAATAAAATCTTGCACGCATACACATACGCACACACACACAGAGATGGTGCAATAGCGGGGTGCGTAATTACCTGCGATTGACTGCCGCCTAAAACCAGGCCAAACGTAAAGGATTCATTCCCAATCTTCCCATTCTCTGACCAAAGTGATGTGGTCCCATTAACTTGACACCATTAGGCCCTTGGGTAGCACGCCTAAATGGTCACATTTTTTTCACGTGTGGCTTAATGCTGCATCGATAGTAGTCATGATGTAGAGATGCCGGCATTGGACTGGGGTAAACACAGTAAGAGGTCTGACAACATCAGTTTTAAATCCAACCAATTTATTTGATAGTAAACTCACAAGCTTTCGGCTATTATAGCCCTCTTCCCCTCATTCGCCTGAAGAAGGCTATAATAGCCGAAAGCTTGCGAGTTTACTATCAAATAAATCGGTTGGATTTAAAACTGGTGTTGTCAGACCTCTTACAGTGCTGCATCACACAGTGATCTATCACAGCAGCCTGGTATTTAATGATATGGCCACTCATAAGGTTAATTGTTGGTGGATCCTGTGATCATGGAGGATAGGGGTCCAGGCAATGTTGGCCCAAATTATGTTTTGAGTCCCAGAGGAGCGGGAATTGAATTGGGACCCCCATTCTGCACAGCAAAGTAATTCCAGAACTGTCTTGCTATCCAGACAGTTGAGAAATGTCAGAAAACTGTGTAGGAAAATGCTCAACAATACTGGGAGAAAAAAGCCCTCAGTGTAAATTACAAGAAAACCCTGCTGGTCAGAACCATCTCTGTGTATTACATCAATGAATATGGATAAAGGGATACATAATTGTCCCAAAATCAGACCCAAATATTGTACAGCTTAACAATTGCAGGCATATTTTATAAACTTCTGCTGGTGACACATTGGTCAGATGATTCTGTCTGAAGTCCATATCCATGAGTTCAATGATTGAAAATGATTGTTTATACGTACAAAGAGTTTTCTGCTTCGTTTGAGTTTTAACTCAGCTGACCAGAAAGAAATAACCCCGTCCTCCCGCATCATGATGAAGATATTGTCCGGTGTGAAGTAAATGCGCAGGATCTGCTCTGCATGAAGAAGCTCCCGGATTGTGGCAGGGAGTGAGAAGGAGATCCGTTTGGACCGTGTGTAGGATTCTTCAATCTCCTTGTACTTCAGTTGCATGTAGGTACAGAATTCATCCTGTCAAAGAAATAATTACTTTCAAAAGGGTACAGGGACTACTGAGGAACACGGAAAAGGATAAACAGATGAGAAGCAGTAAAATGATCAAAAAGCCCGAGATCAGAGGAGGAATGACACAAAGATCAGAAGGAATATATTTCAACAAGTCGTTGATGGAACAGAATTAGAATCTGCTTCGATTTAGATTCTGTGTTGTATTTTCGTGGGCAATCCATTTGCTGAAGGCCAGCAAACAATAGGCCATTCAGCCTGTCCTTTCCATGCCAGCCCTCTGTGACAGAAACTCGCCCAGTGCCACTCCCCCATCTTCTCCACAGTATAAAGCCTCACAGTGCCAGCTTAAAGTCCAACAGGTTTATTTGGAATCTCAAGCTTTTGGAGCACTGCACCTTCATCAGGTGGGTGTTTCCAAATAAACCTGTTGGATTTTAACCTGGTATTGAGAGACTTCTTACTGTGTTTACCCCAGTCCAAAGCTGGCATCAACACATCACCTTCTTCACAGCACTGCAAATCTTTCTTGACATGTTTCTAAGACAACAGGAGGTGCCTAAATGGTGAAGATGTATATAATCACTTGTTATTCTGTAGAGCAGGGAAGAGAAGTTTATTGGATTATGTTGGGCTCTCTGAGCACAGTAACATATTCATAAAATGTAGGAGGCACGTTTGCTGGTGGAGAGGACTGTAATCAGGTAGGCAGCTGTGAGCCCCACTGCCATCCTCACCATCCTGGTAAAGACCTCAGAGAGCCACACCCTCCCCATTCACCCGAATTGACTCTGTCCTTCCCCATCACTCAGGCATGGTCTTCCTTCCCTGTTGGGGGAGGAAATCTTGACCTTAAACAACTAATGCTGCTGCCAGAGTGAAACAGCTGTCAAAAGACTGATTTTCCAGTCGGTCTCACTGCCCATTTTTGACTAAGGGGATTGTGGAATACAGCACCTCTTACAATCCAGCCCACGAATGCCACATTAACTTGTTGCTTTGTTACTGCATCCTGATGATTTATTTGCACTTAGGCTGCTTCCAAACCAGCGATCTGGCAATATGGCTCCAAGATATTTCGTTCTTGTTACTGAAGTTAGACAAAGCAATCAAATATCTCTGATCAATTTCCAAATCACAAGCATTGATAAGCAGGGCTGTTTGGATCCAAACCGTAGTGTGTAATATAATAATAAATATTCACATGTTCGATTCACTGATCATCATTTGAATCCATTTATAAATTTCACAGTGCTCACTGATTTTTCATAGTTGAAGGTGATCACATCGGTCAGGATTTTCCAGCCTTTCACACCATCAGGACCTTCCAACCCCAGTGATATGAATGGGGATTTTGATGATTTGCCATACCCGCTGCAGGGGGGTTGTCCTGTGGTGCACAGGCTGGAAAGTTAAGGTCTCCAGTTCTGAAAGACTTGCTGTTATTATACAGTTCCATGCTTTGCAGAAGGAACAGGAAAGAAATTAAAACCTAAGTTAAAGTTTATTTATTAGTCACAAGTAGGCTAATATTAATATTGCAATGAAATTACTGTGAAAGTTCCCTAGTCGCCACACTCTGGCATCTGTTTGGATACTGAGGAAAAATTTAGCATGGTCAATTCACTTAATGAGCACATCTTTCAGAAGGAATAGAAGGAAACCCACGCAGACATGGGGAAAATGTGCAAACTCCACACAGACAGTGACCCAAGCCAGGAATCGAACCCTGGTCCTAGGCGCTGTGAGGCAGCAGTGCTAACCACTGTGCCACCCTGAAAAACTGACATTTAAAATGAAACTCTGGAAACAATCAGCAGCTCTGGCAGCATCCAGTGAGAGAGTTAATATTTCCAGTTGATTATGACTCGAGTTATGTAAACGAGTCTTATTCAAGTGGAAATGTTAACGGTATGCAACAGTGGCCTTGAAAAAGACAGCAACATAGACAGAAGAAGCAATCTCATTACAATGGACTGGAATCGAGGGGTGAGAATAAAAGGCTTTGCAGCCTGTGCTGATTAAATTATTTTAAATATATATCTTAAAGTGGGTGTTATTAAAAAGAAATCAGCAAATGTCAAAAAATTATTACTTTACATTATGCTAATTACTAATCTCTTTTTAAAAATAAATAACCTTTTCTCTTCTGCCATTATTTCATGTACTGCTCTTTTTCTGAATATCTATCTAATTTAAAACTTCAAGCAGCTTAATGATGCTTTTCCTCTGGTGTGAATTCAGCCAATTTCTGAAAATGAGAGCAAATTTAATGGATTTAAGTAACAAATACTGATGGTACAACTAGGAATCAAGAAAATGTACAATACAGGAGGAGGCCATTCAGCCCATCGTGCTCATGAGCCAGCCAGCCTAATTTCACCTTCCTTCACTAGGTCCCTAGCCCTGCAGATCACAGTTCATCATAGAAACATAGAAACTAGAAGCAGGGCTCGACCATTTGGCCCTACAAACTGGCTCTGCCCATTCATTATAATCATGGCTGATCATCACAGTCAGTATCCTGATATCCCCCTTTCCCGCCATATCAAAAGTTTTTTAAGTTTACTTATTAATCACAAGTAAGGCTTATATTATTCACAATGAAGTTACTGTGAAATTCCCCTAAATCGCCACACTCCGGCCCCTGTTCAGATACACAGAGGGGGAATTTAGCATGGCCAAATGACCTAACCACACATTTCAGACTGTGGAAGGAAACCCCTGCAAACACGAGGAGGATGTGCAAACTTCACACAGACCCAGGCGAGGAATCAAACCTGGGTCCCTGCCACTGTGAGGCAACAGTGCTAACTACTGTGCCACAGTGCTACCCATAACAAACAGGTATCCAAGTTGTTTTTTAAATATCAAAGAGTTTTTGCTGCAGAAACTCTTGTCAGACACTGAGTTCCAGGTCCCTATCACCTCCTGTTTCCTCATCTCTCCTCCAATCCTTCTGCCAATTACTTTAAAGCCAAATCCCCTGGTTTTGAATCCCTCCATTATGGTAAATGGATCATGCTTACTTATTTTACCTAGACCCCTAATAATTTCATACTCCTCAGCCTCCTCCAACTCCAAGGATAACAAGACCAGCCCCACCAATCTTTTCTTGTATATAAAATTCCCTGGCAGCTGGGTGAACAGATTCAGAAAAGTTACTGTGCCCATTGTGTAACAAGATGATTCACTTCAGGAAATACACAGTTGTTGTTTTGGGTGATCATGTAATTTTAACTGTTTATTTAACTCTTTCACAGTTGGCTTCTTGCAGCCAGTTGACAACGACATCAAAAGCTCTTTGGATCAAACTAGCTGCTGCTCTCCAGTATTTATGTATGCTTTTGTGTCAGCCATGGTTTAGTTGGCAGCACCTTTGAGTCAGAAGGTTGTGGGTTCAATTCGCACTCGAGGATTTGCACACAATATTCCAGACTAATGCTGGAGTGGAGGACTGAGGGAGTGCTGCACTGTCAATAGTGCCATTTTTCACAGCATTGTAAAATAGTAGTGAATATGTTAATATATGAACAGTCATAATGTTGTACATACCCAATCAATCTGCTCATTCGCAGAATAATCAATCTTTCGGAAGAGTTCTTCAATCTGGTCATCATGCTGGAATGAAGAACGGAATAGTGAAATACATTATACTAAAAACTATAAACACCATCTTCCACTGAGGTCAAAAACAAAATAAGAAACACCAAGAAAAAGAAAGGCTATTTAGTTTATTGGAAGTTAGCTTTAACTAGCTCTCCCATTGTAGCACACAACTACATAATGAATATTACCAACACCTCTATCCTTCTCCCTGGTAGATTATACCAAATATTCATTATTGAGTTAAGAAGTAGCTACTTTACATTGACTTGTGGTGAACTTCTTTCTTTGGTTTAGAGTCATAGAGATTTAGAGCATGGAAACAGGCCCTTCGGCCCAACTTGTCCATGCCACCCTTTTTTTTTAAAACCCGTAAGCTAGCCCCAGTTGCCGGCATTTGGCCCATATCCCTCTCTACCCATCTTACCCATGTTACTGTCTAAAAGCTTTTTAAAGGAGAAAATTGTACCCACTCTCTACTACTACCTCTGGCAGCTTGTTCCAGACACTCACCACCTCCTGTGTGAAAAAGTTGCCTCTCTGGACTCTGTTGCATCTCTCCTTTCTCACCTTAAACCCATGCCCTCTAATTTTAAACTCCCCTACCTTTGTGAAAAGATATTGACTCTCATTCTATGCCTCTCATTATTTTATAGACCTCTATAAGATTACCTGTCAGCCTTTTATGCTCCAGAGAAAGAAGTCCCAGTCTATCCAGCCTCTCCTTATAACCCAAGCCATCAAGTCCCTGTAGCATCTTAGTAAATCTCTTCTACACTCTTTCTTGTTTAATAATATCCTTTTTATAATGGAGTGACCAGAACCGTACACAGTATTTCAAGTGTGGTCCTATCAATGTCTTGTACAACTTCAACAAGACGTCCCAACTCCTGTATTGAATGTTCTGACCAACAAAACCAAGCGTGACTCCACTTTCAAGGAGCTATGAACCTGTACCTCTAGATCTCTTTGTTCTGTAACTCTCCCCAACATCCACCAGTAAGTCCTGCCCTAGTTCAATCAACCAAAATGCATCACCTCGCATTCATCTAAATTAAACTCCATCTGCTATTCATCAGCCCACTGGCCCAATTGATCAAGACCTTGTGGAAATCCTAGATAACCACCTTCACTGTCCACTATGCCACTAATCTTGATGTCATCTACAAACTTACTAATCATATTTCCTTTATTCTCATCTAAATCATTAATATAAATGACAAATAACAGCGGACCCAGCACTGATCCCTGAGGCACACCGCTGGTCACAGGTCTCCAGTTTGAAAAACAACCCTCTACAGCCATTTCGTGGCTTCTGTCATCGAGCCAATTTTATATCCATTTGGTTACCTCACCTTGGATCCCATGAGATTTAACCTTCTGCAACAATCTACAATGCAGTATTTTGTCAAATGCCTTGCTAAAGTCCATGTAAGCAACATCAATGCACTTCCCTCATCTACCTTCTTGGTTACCCCTTCAAAAAACTTAATCAAATTTGTGAGGCATCATTTTCCACTCATGAAGCTGTGCTGACTGTCCCTAATCACTCCATGCATCTCCAAACATCTGTAGATGCTGTCTCTCAAATTACCTTCCAACAACTTACCACCACAGATATGAGGCTCACTGACTTTAGTTCCCAGGCTTTTCTCTGCGGCTTTTTTTAAACAAAGGCACAACATTTCTTTCCACGCTGACCTTCTCTGAGTTTACCTTATATGTTTATCTCTTTACGCTACACATTTGCTGCCTCCTTGATGCCCTCTCCAATGTCAGTGTGAGCTTTTGTGTCAGCCATGACTCAGTTGATGGAACACTCACCTCTCAGTCTGTTTGAGTTGAACTTTATGTGGAGTCTCATCATAAAAATCAGGGGTAAACCTATCTGCCCATTTCTAGCTCGCTCCATTGTTATTTAATGGCTGTCAGGCCCATAGAAGAGGAAGTTCCACCTCAGAACATTGCTGGTCACATGATCAGGAGCTCTCTCATCCCAGCAGCAGCACTGGGAGTAGTGGCCATGGGTGGAACTGCAGGGAGTCTCCCGAAGTAGAGCAGCCATGGGATACGGGCTGAGGCCAAGCCCAGAGTCACACTGGGGCCAGACTGGCAGGCACTAGTGAAGGAAGTGGGGAGACTGAAATTGAGACTTTGGGATGGGAGGGAAAAAATACTTTGGAGGAGCAGGGAGGGATGGAAGACTGATGGGTACATGGTGTTCAAGAAGGCACCAACAATACCATCAATCATCCCCACCGGTGGGATCAGACTGGATATTTGGACCAACTTTCCCTGCCACTGGTAAAACCCCTGCGATGGCAGGAGCGAGCCCTTAAGTGGTCATTAAATGTACAAAGCTGGTGGCTATGGCAATGGACATTCCAAGCTATTGACAATGCCAAAAAGATACAAAAGTCTGAGGTCACGTACCAACTAACTCAAGAACAGCTTCTTCCCTGCTGCTGTCAGACTCCTGAATGGACCTACCTTGCATTAAGTTGATCTTTCTCTACACCCTAGCTTTGACTGTATCATTACATTCTGCACTCCCACACTTCCTTCTCTATGAACAATAAGCTTTGCCTTATGGCACACAAGAAATAATACAGTATGCTAATATATGTGACAATAATAAGTCAAATCTAATAAAGTGAAACATAGTCCCATGATTGAGAAACCAGTTAAGCAAGGTGTAATTGAGCAGATTGGTAAAAGACTTGCTAATTTACATTGTGACAGACACTGCGCTTGGTCTGAGGGGGAAATTTAGAGAAACGAAAGTTGAGAGGCGACCTGATAGAGGTGTATAAGATGTTAAGAGGTAGAAATAGGGTGAATTCTCAGAGGATATTTCCCAGGGCTCAAATGGTCGCTACAACTTTGCACCTCGCAACCCAGCACAATCCAGCCCTATAAGTGGCTTGTGTCATGGACTTGAGCACAAAAATCAAGGCTGGCACCGCAGTATGAAAGAAGTACTGTACTGACAGGGGTTTCATCTTTCAGGGGTAAGACATTAAACCAAGGCCTAGTTTGCCCTCACAACGAATGTAATGGCCTCTAGTCCCATCAGCGAGGCTTTCACACCTTGTGATCCACACCATGAAGATCTCGACCAGCGAGGGGGCTAAAGTAAGTGGGCCCGGATAATTGCATCCTGGGCTTGTTAATGAGATGCTAAACATGTCATCAGTATTTAAATTAGGAATAATATATATATTATTATATAGGAATATTAAAATAGGATAATGGATTTGCTACTATATAGTATGACGGCGGCGCGGGCTCGTTGGGCCGAAGGGCCTGTTTCCCGTGCTGTGTTGCTTAAAAAAAAAATCAGTCTTGCATCCTCTTGGCTGTCCCAGCCCCCTGGGAGTTGGGAGTCTCTCAATTTTAATCCTTTGGTATGTGCACTTCTCTCTGTAGATATGCATGTGAAGGTACTGGCGGGTGGCATAGAATGACTCAGAGGATCCCTACAGTGCAGAAGGAGGTCATTCAACCCATTGAGCCTACATTGACACCAATCCCTGTCAGGGCCTATCCCCATAACCCATCCATTTATCCTGCTTGTCCCCCTGACATTGAAGGACAATTTAGCATGGTCAATCAAACTAATTTACATATCTTTGGATTCTGCTGCAATGTGACCTGTTGGTGTCTGTTCAAAAGTCTCCCTGTAAACTCAGACTATCAAGCCAGCAGCAGAAGATTGGCCACACATTGCGCATTTAACAGAAATTAGTCTTAACAAGGGTCACCAAAATGATTTTAAAATCCATCATTCAAAGATCTTACAAGACCCTATCAATAAGTTTATGTGTGCAGCTGTTGCCTTAGCAGCGAGGGACACCCACTTCAGAAGAAGGGTAGAGAGATCATTCAGCATCCTGTCCACACAAGTATTGGGAAACAGCGTGTGGGATTAAATGTTGTCCCTTCCATATTTAACATCACAACAAAGCCCTCTCTCCCAGAAATGTGCACAAATTGCAAAGAAGATGGAGGTCTGATGTTGCAGATCTCTGCCTATTTTTGCAATTGGCTTTGTTCATTAATGTTTCTTAGTGAGTGCAAATGCTGCAAAATTAAATCATTATTTAAATAGTTTAGATCAAAGAGTTTTGGCTCTGCATGACTGGAGATATGATCAAGCATAATTGCTCAAGAAAGTCTCACTAATTTACTTTAACCCGTGATTTCAGTTTCTCTTGGGCAACAGAAGCCAAGTATCTATTGGAATGCTTTTCCAAATGATGGTTCACAACTGCAGATCCTGGCCCGATAATTATGTTTGGGAGAAACCTTGCCATTGGGATGGATGCGTGGTGAAAATAGTTAAGGAATCTGTTTCTTCATTGACAGATGCATTAAATAGCACATAAGCAAGTTTCAACCCCATTGAATGAGAACAATGAGGTACTAAACTGTACCTCACTGTCCAAGGATGTGTGGGTTAAGTTGATTGGCCATGCTAAAGTTGATCCTAGTGTCAGGGGATTAGCAGGGAAATGTGTGGGATTACGGGAATAGAGACTGGGTGGGATTGTGGTCAGTACAGACTCAATGGGCCAAATGGCCATCTTCTCCACCATAGGGATTCTATGATTCAATGAACCAAGTGAGTGATTGTTCATTGGAAGACAGATTGGGTGAGATTTTACAGCCTCACTCAAGCAAGATTGGAAGTTCCACCCAAGGTCAATGAACCTTTCTGCTGTCTGCCCTTTGCCTGCTCTGATTCTGTGGCAGGCAGGACAGTGCAATTCTCGTGATTTTATCTACCTTATAGTACTGATTAGTGTGGTATCGGTGTGTCATGTCTTTCATATCCTTTCCAGTGAGCAATGGATCAAAACAGGAATTAATAATAGTTATTCTGCTTGGCTCCACTCAATGTTTTTGTCAATTATACCGGCATCTTGAAACATGAATCAATAATGCAGCATGAAAATATTACTTGGACAGGATCTGGACAGAAAGGGTCTGAGGTAGTGTGGGAGGAACTCATGTCTGTGTCCTTGAGACTTTTCAGGGAGCCGTCTCACACTTACTAGATTCTCAACACAGAGATGAAGGCTTTGCTGATTGAATCATAGAATCCCTACAGAGCAGAAGGAAGCCATTCAGCCCACTGAGTCTGCATTGACCACAATCCCACCCAGACCCTATCCCCACAATCCCACATACTTATTCTGCTAATCCTGCTAACCTACGCATCCAGGGATGCTAAGGGGCAACTTAGCATGGCCAATCAACCTAACATACACATCTTCTGGACTGTGGGAGGAAACAAGAGCACCCAGAGGAAACCCACGCAAACCTGGGGAGAATGTATAAACTCAGCACAGACAGTGAGCCAAGACGGGAATTGAACCCAGGTCCATGGAGCTGTGAGGCAGCAGTGCTAACCACTGTGCCATCGTACTGCCCCTCCTGAACACTTTATTGAGAAGTTATAGTTGGAAGCATTGACTAGTGGTGCACTTTTACACTAGACTGTAATAGTCATTGGGGTCACATTACAGATGATTGTGTTGAGCACTTAAACCTGAGAGGAATGTGAGCAGGGTTGAAGCACCAGCCATTTAGGAGCAGAGCTGCAGGATACTGGCAACGTGCTCAATTGTCAAATGCATTGTTCAATCGGCCATGGACCACACAGCATCCAGTCATTTCAAAAGTTCAAGGCAGGGGTAATCTGTAATCCTAATTAGGCAGCACTGAGTGCCTATACTGAGGGTCTACTTGGCATGGCTAAAAGCCTCTTCCATCTGTGAGGTTGAGAGGCCAACTTGTTGGTGTAGCTTCTTAGAAGTTTCTGATCTGTAAGGGTGCATAATAGCTACAGAGTTGGAGCAAGGGGAGATGGGTAGCACAAGCACTGTCCAAGGGTACAACAGTGACTCTCTGGATCGGAGTTCTGTAATATTTGGTCAAGCTACAATTATATCTTGGGTCTATCTGCCCACAGGGAGGAGGAGGAGAGCAGTGGAAAAGGAGAAGGAGTGCCCAGTTCTGTCTAGTACAGCTTAATCAGGAAACTTAGCTTGAAGTTCTCCCCATGTCTGCATGAGTTCCCTCCGAGTGCTCTGGTTTCCTCTCACAGTCCAAAAATGTGCACGTCAGGTCGAATGGCTTTGGTAAATTGCCCCTTCATGTCCGGGGATTAGCAGGGCAAATATGTGAGAATATGGGGATAAGGTGGGATTGTTGTCAGCACTGTCTCAGTGGGCCGAATGGCCTCCTTTTGTGATTCTATTCTATGTGTAGTTAGGGGGATTGGCAGGGGTAAATGAATGGGATTACAAGGAGAGGTGGGGGGAGGTGTGGCTAGATAGAGTGCTCTTTTGGAGGGTCAGTACAGACTTGATGGGCCAAATAACCTCTTTCTGCTCTTTTGGGGTTCTATAGATTCGATATCAAGGGCAAACTCAGAACATGGCTTGATATAAACAGCCTGTCATTGTACTTCTAAATTTCCTGTGTTATTGATAATTCCTTACCAGTCATCAGAAATAGTCACGAGAGGAAATATCAATCCCCTTTAATTGGGAAATGTGCTCAGCACAGAAAGGAAATAATGAATGCCCACTCCTGGCACTTACAACTCCATGAAATCCCAGACAATTTTTCATTATCTTCTTGAATGCTTCTACATCCAAGTATTTCCTTCCAGTTTTTTCTAACTCCTAAAGATAACAGAAACAAAGGAAGATTTACTTTTCACACATTATGCCCATATTTTAATTACTGAGACCGTGTTCCACTCAGCACAAACTACCGACGCAGGGTGCATGACTGCGGTGGACAGGCTGGGGGATCAGGCAGGAATCCCATAGAAAGCGGAACACAAGACCGTTATAACTCCAGGTCTCATTAGAATAGCAGGACTGGGCTAACCTCACAACTGCCCATAGAAACAGGCAGCCCACGCTGTGCAAGGCAAGCTCCAAGCGCCTGCCAATCATACTTCCAGCGTACATGTGTTTCTATAAGTAGTGTTGCCTTTCCTATTTTAATTTGTTGTGCTCAGACTGCATTAAGTACTGTGAGATGTTATATTTATTATTGCCATAAGTAGGCTTACGTTAACACTGCAATGAAGTTACTATGAAAATCCCCTAGTTGCCACATTCCAGCGCTTGTTCGCATACACTGAAGGAGAATTTAGCATGGCCAATGCACCTAACCCAGCACAAATTTTTGGACAGTGGGAGGAAACCAGAGGAAACCTACACAGATATAGGGAGAATGTGCAGATTCCACATAGACAGTAACCAAAGCCGGGAACTGAACACAGGTCCCTGGCGCTGTGAGGCAGCAGTGCTAACCATGGTGTCACCATGCCACCTGTGTGATTTATTGAAGTTAATAATGAGCAAGAAGGCTGCCCTACCATTTTCTCCTGCCTCTCTGGAGGATTTAGTTGAGAAGGTGAGTGGAGGGAGGGAGAAATCCAATTTAGCTGTTTTGCAACTTTGACAAAAACTTAAATGGCTGCCATGCAGACCCAAATTCAACACCAAGGGAGGCTGGACTCTGATCTAGACCTAGCATAATACAAGAATGTATGCAAGCTGCACCTCAACATTCATACATCGCCATGCAATATTTCCAGCATCTGGATTATCTAGAAATGCTCTTTCCTTTGTCTTATTTTATTAATGCCATCTTTCCATTACCATTAAAGTAAGATTTTTGTTTTATAATGTTGCATAAGTGGTTTACAACATAATTAATTTCTTTATCTAGAAGACATGGCTGTACAAATTGTTTCACTATTAATATCTTCCTGATGTTGTGGTTGTGCCTCTCTATCTTTCGTGTAACTTCTAATAAAAAGTGTCGACGGCCACATTCTTCCCACTGTTTTAAATACATATCATATTTGTAACACCATTCCTTCTTTTTGCACATGATGGTAACCACTGAGTATCATTCAGGACTAATAACAGCCTGTTAGAATCAGGTGACTATCCTGACTGAGTTAAGTGCCACTCTGTTTGTCTTTTCAGAAACAGTTTCCAAATAGCCATCTCATTGCAATTCAGTGAAATTGCGTCAGAACAGCAGGCAGCAAAGTAAGCTGTAGTGTGGGCATCATAATTACAGAGGATATGTGTACCTGCATCATTATAACCCAGATTATTTGATGGGATGTAACATCATCCAATGTTTACCTTTTGTCTTTGGTTCCACCACCTGTGGAATTGGTTGGAATGTGCAGACCAAAGATAAGTGGGGTCTTATTCACATTGTTATACTCATGGTAGCACAACAATTAATACTGCTGTGCCACAGCACCAAGGACTGGGTTTGATTCCTGCCTTGGGTCACTGTCTGCAGAGTCTGCATATTTTTCACGTGTCCGCATGGGTTTGCTCCAGATGCTCCAGTTTCCTCACACAGTCTGAAAGAGATGCTGGTTAGATGCATAGGCCATACTTAAATTCTCCCTCACTGTACCAAATAAACAATAGAGTGTAGCGACCAGAGGATTTTCACAGTAACTTCATTGCAATGTTAACATAAGCCTACATGTGACACTAATAAATAAACTTAATTTCCAAACTAAAAAGGGTGTTTAGCCTGAAATAAACCCACTGGCTGCATCACCAGTGTTAACTAGGCAGTGAGATACCAGAAAACTTTGAGGCTATTCCTATCCTCTTAACATCTGGTGAAGGCAGTGAACATCAATCCCGGAGTCTTGCTGTATTCTGTTATTGCTTTTTAAAAACTTTTGAGTTCTGATATGGGACAGCACTTTGGAAAATGATCATTTTAATGGTTATTTAACTGGAGCTTAATATGCTATAATTGTTACAGAATATTCTTACTTTTCTCTGTGATACTGTACATGCTTGTTTAATTGCTTATCTCATTCATTTAAATCTTTTCATAATTTCATTCAGATATTTGGTACTATGCTGGATTGAAAAGGAGAAAAAAAAAATCACCTCAAAGGCAGCTTGGATGCTCCTCAGATGTTCCAGGGAGACCTGTTGTTCAATCTATAAATGAAATAAACAGTTGTTATTTATGTACTAAAACAGTTTTCTCTTTTAATTCATGGTATGTGGCAGGGCCAGCATTTATCATTATAGAACATAGAACACTACAGCACAAACAGGCCCTTTGGCCCACAAGTTGTGCCGAACACATCAAAACCTACCCAGCCATAGACCTATCTATAACCCCCAATCCCATCGGATCCCATATACTCATCCAGAAGTCTTTTAAAAGACCCCAGCGAGTTCGCCTCGACCACCACCGACGGCAGCCGATTCCATTCACTCACCACCCTCTGAGTGAAAAACTTTCCCCTAGCATCCCCTCTGTACTTAATTATACAACTGAGTTGTTTTCTACCCCATTTCAGAGGGTAATTAAGAGTCAAGGTCCAGTGTCTCTTGTAGGCCAGACCGAAAAAGAATGGCAGATTTCTTTCATTAGCAAACCAGATTTTTATTTCTAAATAAAATGCAGTAAAGGGGTGGAGAGAATTGGGTCTGAAACTGGTGACAAGTTTCAGTATCTGGTTTTGGATTGCTCTCCAGTAATCCTTTTTAAGGACAATAGTTAGGCCACTGTATGCCCAGCACCAGAGGGAGAGTATGCACCACACTTATTCCATAATTTCTACACCAGATTTGTGTAAGGATCCCATGTGCATCACAGATGAAAAGCATCATTAGTTGGTGTAAGCAGTAATGTCACTGGTAATCCATGTGCTAATGTCCTGAGGATATGGGTTCAAATCCCACCACAGCATTGGATATGATTTAAATTCAATTAATAAATCTGGATTTTTTTTTCTTAATTCACTTGTGGGACATGGGCATCGTTGACTGGCCAGCATTTGTTGCCCATCCATAGTTGCCTTTGAACTGACTGGCTTGCCAGGTCATTTCAGAGCGCAGTTAGAGTCAATCACATTGTTGTGGGACCTGGAGTCACATGTAGGCCAGGCCAGGTAAGGATGGTAGATTTTCTTCTCTAAAGGACATTAGTGAACTAGGTATTTTTTTTCTACAATCAACAATGGTTTTATACTCATCAGTTGATTCTTAATTCCAGATATTTTTTATTGAATTCAAATTCCACCATCTGCCATGGCAGGATTCGAACCTGGGTTCCCAGATTATTAGCTGAGTTTCTGGATTAACAGTTTGGTGATAATACCTCTAGGTCATCGCTCCCCCTTGAATTGAAAGTTATTCTACGTAATGATGAGCATGAAACTATTATTGTCGTAAAAACTCATCTGGTTCACTAATGCAACTTTTAGGGAAGGAAATCTGCCATCTTTACCAGGCTTGGCCTATATGTGGCTCTGAATCCACAATAGAGTGGTTAGTGATTGATCCTTAACTGCCCTCTGAAATGACCTTCGCAAGTCGCTCAGTTTAAGGGCTGGACAACTCATGCTGGCCTTGCCCACATTCCATGAATGAATAAAGAATCAAAAATAGAATCCTATTTTGCATATCCTGTAAATTCTTGTCTGAATCAGACAAGCACCCAACAATATGCGTTGGTGGATTGAGAACCAGAACTGGACAGTAAATCCACTTCTGCAATTTCTGAAGGCTGTGCCTGTACTGCCCTTGGTGCTGCTATCCCATTCCTGTTGGGCAAAAGCCACACTGTTCATATTCACATTATGTGCTACTGCAACATGAGCATACAAACAATCCAATCACCAAAATTTTACTCAACATTCATCTTGCTCAACATTAATTTCTCCAAGAAATTCTCTATTCATTGCTGTCTTGCAAACAGAAATATTTTGGTATGCGATCTGTCTTTGGTCAAGGACTAAGAGGAATCATCTTTCAGTGAAGGATACAATGCAAACTTGATGGGATTATTAGAATGAAACCAGTGACAATTTAGTATTGGATGTAATGTAGCCAGTGGTAATAAGCTGTAAGGGTCAGCTGACCCAGTAAACCATGGATTCTATTACAGAATGATGGGATGGTCAGCTGACTCACTATAAATAAGAACATGTTGGGAATAATGCGAAGCTTGGAGTGGCCTGGGGTGTGGCCCCATGTTTGGAATGATGAAGTTTCTTTATTAAAACCTTTTTTTGGTTTATAAGTTGAAGTAAATTTTGTTATATTTTTATTGTCTGCATTTGAAGAGTTCCTTCTGAATATGGATTTGTGTTTGAGAATAAAGAGCAGGTTGTAAAGTTTTATTTTCTTTCGCACACTTTCAATTTTGAAGGAAATATTTCAGCTGGCTGCTAGAAATTACCTCTCTGATTGAAAAAGGGAGAAATAACTTATCAGGAACAAATGATAAAAATCACGAAAACACAGTATGAAAATTGATAAGTCCCCTGGGCCAGATGGGATTTACCCCAGGATTCTCTGGGAGGCTAGAGAGGAGATTGCAGAGCCTTTGGCTTTGATCTTCATGTCGTCGTTAGCTACAGGTATAGTGCCGGAAGACTGGAGGATGGCAAATGTTGTCCCTTTGTTCAAAAAGGGGAGTAGGGACCATCCTGGAAATTATAGACCGGAGAGACTGACTTCTGTTGTGGGCAAAGTCTTGGAAAGAATTATAAAGGATAGGATTTATAAGCATCTAGAGAGAAATAAATTGATTAGGGATAGTCAGCACGGTTTTGTGAAGGGTAGGTCATGCCTCACAAACCTTATTGAGTTTTTTGAGGAGGTGACCAAAGAGGTAGATAATGGTAAGGCAGTTGATGTAGTGTATATGGATTTTAGCAAAGCGTTTGATAAGGTTCCCCATGGTAGGCTACTGCAGAAAGTGCAGATGCATGGATTGAAGGTGATTTAGCAGTTTGGATTAGGAATTGGCTAGCTGATAGAAGACAGAGGGTGGTGGTTGATGGGAAATATTCAACCTGGAGTGCAGTTACAAGTGGTGTACCTCAAGGATCTGTTTTAGGGCCACTGCTGTTTGCCATTTTTATAAATGACCTAGATGAGGGTGTAGAGGGTTGGATTAGTAAATTTGCTGACGATACCAAAGTGGGGGAGTTGTAGACAGCGAGGATGGATGTTACAGTTTGCAGAGGGACATAGATAGGTTGCAGAGCTGGGCCGTGAGGTGGCAAATGGAATTCAATACGGATAAGTGTGAGGTGATTCACTTTGGTAGGAATAACAGGCATATGAAATATAGGGCTAATGGAAGGACCCTTAATAGTGTGGTCGAGCAGAGGGATCTTGGGGTACAAGTACATAGCTCTTTGAAAGTTGGCACCCAGGTTGATAAAGTTTTTAAGAAGGCGTACGGTGTGTTAGCTTTTATTGGTAGAGGGATTGAATTTAGGAGCCGTGAGGTTATGTTACAACTGTACAAAACTCTGGTGCGGCCGCACTTGGAGTATTGCGTACAGTTCTGGTCGACGCATTATAAGAAAGATGTGGAAGCATTGGAAAGGGTGCAGAGGAGGTTTACCAGGATGTTGCCTGGTATGGTGGGAAGGCCGTATGAGGAAAAGCTGAGGGACCTGAGGTTATTTTCATTAGAGAGAAGAAGGTTACGCGGTGACCTAATTGAGGCGTATAAGACGATCAAGGGATTGGATAGGGTGGATAGTGAGAGCCTTTTTCCTCGGATGGTGATGACCAACACGAGGGGACATAACTTTAAATTAAGAGGTGGTAGTTATAGGACGGATGTCAGAGGGTGGTGAGGGCGTGGAATGCCCTGCCTGCAGCAGTTGTGGACTCGCCTACTTTGGGGCATTCAAATGTTCGGTGGATAGGCATATGGATGATATTGGAATAGTTTAGGTTAGAGGGTCCACTGGCCGGTGCAACATCGAGGGCCGAAGGGCCTGTACTGCGCTGTAATGTTCTATGTTCTACAGTATTTGCAGCCACAGCAGAATAAAAGAAAACTGCATAAAACACACTTTCATTCACAACCATTTAAAAATTTATAATGCTACTATGGTAACTCGAGGCAACTCGGTAAGGGATGTATAAAAGAAGGTTTATTCAATGAGAAGAAATTATTTTATTTACAACACAATTACATCGGTCTGTTCCTGACGACCCCCAGTTCGTCCTCCCCAATTCCAGCCTGGAGATGTGCACCCTCGCTCCCAATTGGCCAAGCTCCACTTGCTTGCATCCCATTGGTTCTGATCTGATGACATGGCCCTCAAAGAATAGTCTCTTAAAGGGACCATACTACCCCAACTGCTATCTTTTTTTGGACTATCAATGGCAGAATCAGAGAACCAGACATGCTATCCATTTAGCCCACTGTGCCTATGGTGATCCTGGTGCTATTGCAATCCAGAGCTAGTTCACTGCAATACACACCCCGCACCCTGTATCTAAGTTTCAAATATTGATCCAGTTTTCCACTGAAAGATGCTGTTGTCGCTACCTCGGTGCCTCACTGTAGCACAGTATCCCTTACTCCAAAAACTCTTCGCGTACAGAACTTTTTTCTAAACTCTATTCAGTCTCTGAGGTATTTTCACTTAGTAAAACAAGTGACAGTGAATTGGCAGCACGTTTTACATCTGCCTCGATTGTTGCTTCCATTAAAGCAATAAAAATCAGGACTGATGTAAAACAACCTGCTAATTTACTATCATCTGTTTGTCATGTCTGTTCAGAATCAAAATCTGCCCTTTCTCCTTGTAGATTGATGACTATTTCCTGACTGACCAACTACACGGAATAGTCATTTGTTATTCACTGTTAAATTTTGTAAAGTTAACAAACCTCAATTAGATCTCCTCCTGGCCTCCTCTGTTCCAGTGGAAATAACCTAGGTGCCTTGGATGTGGTATGGCTGGAATAATGGATTCAGACTATTGCTCTGTTGAAACTGGCCCTTTCTATCCAAATAGATAATAGACAGATTTTCCATCTATCCTCCATTTTGGGGGTCGGTGGGGGGAGGATTTGATGGTGGGAAATCCCATCTGTGATCTAGTCATGGTGGAATAAGCATCAAGACAGAAATTGGGTTTCCACTATCTGCAGCTGCAGAAACTTTAGGACAGTTAGTTCTAATCTCTGGCAATGTTCTATAGCTTCAATACCCTTTATGTAATAGGGCATCTCAAACTGCATGCATATCTAATAGTTCATGCAAATATATCTTTATTACTTTGGTCCTATATTCTAAACAGGGGGTCAGTTTAGCTCAGTTGGCTGGACAGTAATGCCAACAGTAAGGGTTCGATTCCTGTACCAGCTGAGGTTATTCATGAAGGTCCCAACCCCTCAACTTTGCTCCTTGCCTGAAATGTGGTGATCCTCATGTTAAAATGACTATGGTCATCTGGGAGAATGGTGACTTTACCTTAACTTTACACTATCTACAAAAGCAGAAAGTACATTTGTTTCGGATATTATAAACATACCTTTTGTCATGTTTTAGTTCAATTTGCTAAATTTGATGAGTGGTTTTGTACAAAAAAAATTGAAAACAATAGTTAAATGCATCATAGAACCAAAAATCCCGACAATATAGAAAGAAGCCAATATTGTCCATCAAGTCTGCACAATGGGCATTTTCTCCACTGTCCAAGATATCTATATTATTCACCTCAAAAAGCCCAACTCTGCAACTTCAATTCTCTGTGTTGTTTCCCTGACTTGTCCAACACTCAGAATTGGAGTGATATAGCATTCCATGATTCTCCTGGCTAATTTTGAGTTGATCGTCTTTCTCATTCTTTGAAACGCATTTTTGTCATTCCAATGGGTATTTTCTCCTTCTATCCTATCCCCGTAACCTTGCACATTTACCATGGCTAACACAAGCCTATACATCTTGGGACACTAAGGGGGAATTTAGCATGATTAATCCACCCACACATCTTTGGACTGTGGAAGGAAACTGCATCACTCAGAGGAAACCCCAGAAGACACAGGGAGAAGATGCCAGACAGATAGTTGGCCATGCCCAGAATTGAACCCAAGTCCCTGATGAAGCATACATTTGAAGATGAAAGGATGAGAACAGACACAGTTAGCTATGATGCTATTTAGATGGAGTGGAGTAGGCTGCCAATGTTTAATAATTTGGTCTGACATGGAAGTGGTCAACAGGAGAGGTACCAGTGAATTTGTAAGTGAGTTTTTAAAGAAATGGGGAAAAGGACAAGGGGAAATTGACAGAAAAATAAAGATTATATAAAAGGTAATGGTGATTCGCAAACATTTATTTCAGAATTAAAGCACAAGAACTACAGTTGATTTGATTACAAAATATATTCAGAATACACATATTCAGACATATGTGATGCCTGAATATTGTGCTCTGCATTTGGATTGCAGCCACAGCGTAGTGGATTACATGGCATTACATTGCATTTACAGAACAACATTTAGCCTAATACGCTAATGGCAATGTAGATGCCTCACATGTGCTTCTTCCAATACTTTTTAACATAAAACCTCATCAATCCACCCCTTCCAATGAGGTGAAAAGTGTTGACAGAGAATTGCATTATTGAGAATTTTCACAAGATTCTCCCAATTGTAACCATAAGACCACAAGTGTGATGATTTCAGCCAGGCCAATGAGGTTGGCTTGCTAGAATATAAATATAGAATATACCCGATGAGTCCTTGTCAAAAGAGATACCTGATAAGTCCTAATTGATGGTTAAATCAGGGAGCCTCATGTCCCCTATTTGAAGTAGATGTGTTGATCTCCCAGCCTACATTCTGAGGGAGCGACTGGAGAGCTGGCTGTGTACAGGTGTATGGGGTAAATAAAGTAACTTGGTGATGGGACATTCACTCTGTGGACTTATTACAACAACAATCATGGAATTCCAGGCATATGCATTTATGTATTCAGCAAAAGGATATATTCATTAAAAATAGTAATACAATGAAGTTTCTGACATTTCACAACATACACACACTATACAAGTATGAAACTGTACAAAGCCTGGCTCAGTGATACATTTTTCATAAAATATCTCTGATTACTCAAGACATATTACTCAAACGTAACGTCATAATTTGACCAAGATCTCAATGGTTCCAGATGTCGGCAACTTCCAGTGCTCAAATAAATCCAAATTAACAGTTTAGCTGAACATTTTCAAACCATTTCAATATATTTTATCTCAAGGAAACATTATTCCACAGTACAAATGTAGAATTAAGTATCAGCTACAGACAATTAATGTCTTTGATCTTGCCTCTGAGTCTGTTATGAATACTTGGCTAAGTTTCAAAAGCTTTCGAGCCCCTTATCTCAGCAGAGGGACTGTGTTCACATTTTAACTGACAGTTTTAAGAGGTTATTAAAGAATTATATGATTTTGATGTTGTTATTGGAATAGGTGCTTGTTTGCTTTTACAACAGATTGACCACCATTTGTATCTTCCCAGCTACATAAGATGATAGGCTTGCAAGAATAACTATTTCAGATGGGATGTCTTCACATGGTATATATTTACTGATGGCTGGAGGCCAATTCTTGAGCAGCAGTTTCTTCCACAAACGTTGCACATGAAGTGGGCTGTTGTTTTCAACATCGGTGTCTGCTGCCAGGTTGCTACAGCTGTTGTGATTGTGATGGTGCATGCCAGCCGTCAGGGCATGTTGCTATTTTCTTGTGTCATCAACTAGTGATTCCCAGGTATAATAATCAATGTTTAGGGCCTTCATGTCTTGCTTGCAAGCATCCTTGAAGCAGAGCTTCGGCTGTTCCACTGGCTACTTCACCATACTGAAAGTCCTTGTGTATACAACTGTCTTCTATCCTGTGATGTGTTTGAACCAATGAAGTCACCAGCATTTGATGAATGTTTGACAGCGCTAACTGTGATGAGGCTGCCGCATCCATGCTTTTGTCCTGATCAAATATAAATCATAATAGACAGCAACTATATGATTACTTCGAGGGATTTAATATTTTTAAAGGGTTTTAGAGACAAGAGATTTTTGTTTCCTGGTATGATGTACATTTGAATGAGAGCTCTATTAGATTGATGGAGCCATTTCAAAGATATAGCTCCTCAGGGCTTCCCAGAGTCCGTATCAGATAAGTAGTTGTGGAGAGTATATGGGGGGGCATGGAGGTGGCTTGGGGAACATGAGGAGTTAGGACGGAACATGGCTGGATGAGGAATGCGAGGGACCACGTTGGGTCGGGGTTTGAGGCCTGACATTTATCATTAAAACTGGGCCATTGTAGCCTGGCTATCTTACCCACAGGTCATCTTAGACCTGCCTCTGGAGGTGGTGGACCCATTGTTATCCTGCCTCCACCTCACAGGGTGAAAACATGGTGGGCTGGGGCCTTTATAAAAAAAGCAACTTTGCTGGGTCCCAGCCCTGATTTACATTACATGGCTGGAATTTTCCAGACATTCACATCCCGCTGCTGCAGGAAGCAAGGACGGCAAATGTGGCGCTTAGCCAAATCTCCATTCATAGTGGTGGGTCCAGAGAATCCCACCAGAATGGACGGCTGGGAAAATCTGGCCCACATGTCTAACATCAATGGAAAGCTGAAGTTGTTCTATAACAACCTTTCATTTGGAGTGTGAAGGAGATAAAAACCAAACCTTTCAGAAGCGGTGAAGAGTGAAGGGATTGACCCAATGAACCAAGAAGAGTGACACTTCAGATATTGAGCTTGACTTTTAGTTTAGATGCTGACGAATCTGCAGATCTGTTTCCAGAATTCTCTAATTTTTCTTTCATTTTTCCAGCATTCACAATTTTTTTTTACTTCTTTAAAATAGTTGCATTGTGCTCCCCCTCGTGGTTCAGTGACCTGGTAATTGTTAACTTTACATTTGCTGTTGCTATGGATACTGGCAGAAAATTTTAATGATTCTTCTCTTCCTGACACGCGCGGTGACAAAATATTAACTTACTGGCATCATGCCAGAAACAGCAAGTTGTGCTTTGGAACAAACTGCACAGTGAAGATGATCACAGTTGTTTTAAAGAGCACAGTGAGGGTATGTGGGTCAGTGAGAATGCTGGAAGTCATGGCCAGATGAAAACTTGTCAGCCTCCATTCTTGAGCACCACAGAAATTGTCTCTCAAAGCTGCCCAGCCAATGTGGTTAAGGGGAACGTGGAGCCATTAAAAGACAGAGGTGAGCAAGGACAAGAAAATGAGAAAAAGAACGAGATATCAGAGCTGCAAGGAAATCTAAAATTAAATCAAGAGGCGGTACTTATCAGATTAAATATAAATTAAAAAATATTGCTGACAAAGGGACATGCAGTCAAAGCTTTTTAACTTGCATTTATCAGGTCAGTCCCAAGAATACCGAATTGGAAATGGAACAACAATTTATTGTTCAATTGGTTTCAGCAACTATCAAGTTCTAAAAAGTTATAAAAAGCAAGAGCACCAAAGAATATGGACCAAAGGTTGGCAAACAGTGTTGAGGTGTAGATGAGCCATTTTCTAACTGCATTTGGGTTCAATTTACTGAATGGCCTAGTCCTGTTCCTATTCCTGGTGCAAGGCAAACTAGAACTTAAAGGGTAAACACAGCATCCAATATTTAATAACACTGGGCAAAGAGTAAATTAGTATAACGCTTAAAAGAAGATAACTATAGTTTTCTTGGTAAAGACTTAAAGCCCAATTTTAACTCAGAGTGAACTGACCAGATGAGGACTGAGGCAAATATCAAGCTCCAGGAGATCCCCAATCTTGATGCTTCAGGAATCTAACTGTTGTATGTACTGGTCAGTGACCTAAAACTCAAAATGGTTGAGTAGTGGCAGTTGGCTGGTGAGTAATTATCAGTCAATGGAGACACAGACCAAGATCAAAGGAATGGTCACTGACATTCAGGTAAGTCACCTGGAGGGGGTTTCCAGTGAATCTTCCGATTGAAAAAGAGTGAGAAATGCATGGGGTATCTGAGGAAGGCCTGAATGTTACTTGTGGGCACAAGATGTTACCCCACTGACCCAAAGAAGATAAATAAAAACCTACTTGATTGGATCTCCTTCACCTGGTGGAAAATGCACAACAGTTTCCTCACTCACAAGACTAGTTGAAATAAAAATTAAGAACCCATGATAACATACTTTGTGTGTTTAAAGAAAGTCCTGTTGGTTTCAAGTGGGTGTTCTTGTTTTCTACTCATAAGCTGCTTTGCCTTCACATGGGGTGAAAAATTCTTGAGAGTCATTTAATTAACATAAATTCAGTCGGGTGAAATCCCAGCCTCTTTATCTTAAGAGCATCTTTCCTGCTGCTATCAGACTTTTGAATGGCCCTACCTTGCATTAAGTTGATCTTTCTCTACACCCTAGCTATAACTGTAACACTACATTCTGCACTCTCTCCTTTCCTTCTCTATGAACAATATACTTTGCCCATAATATGAAAGAAACAATATTTTTCACTATATATTGTATGTGAGAAAAATAAATCAAATTAAAATCACTTTATCTCCAAGTCAAAGTTCCCATCCTAAATCCTGGGAATGGAAACATTTTAACTACCAAACAGCAGCTTGCGAGATTACGTTAGATTAGATCATTCTCCCGAATCTCCAGCACAGTCTTGGACTGACACCATGTGACCCTGACAACAGGGAGGAGATCCTCAGGAAAATCCTCTACTGCCCATCTAATTACAATACAGTGCCCAGAACTCTTCAATGAGGGACAAGTACCTTCCCCCTAGTAAATGTTCGAGTCCCTTCAGCAGGTGGAGTTTTGCACAAATACCCCCAGATGGGTGTAAAAGAGTGAATACCCAAAATAGGATGGAAACTTCCCTGCTATTCATCCATGGCATAAGGGCATGAGTGGGAGAGCCAGCACTGGGGCACAAAGCTGGCAACATTGTAATCACTCTATTCTCTAGAGCCTGATCCACCTTTGTCTCTTTTGGCATTTCACGGGCATTGTATTTTACATCAAAGGAATCAGTTGTCTATAATGTTCCACTTAATAACTTTCAGTAGAGAAAAACAAACAAGGACAGGTATCCTAGCAACTAGATTATAAGATGTCACTTCACTAGTTAAGCAAAGAAAATGTCTACAGGAAGTAGCTATTCCCGTGTAGAGAGTCAGTTCCATGCATAAAAGGCTGCACAAACACTGCAAGACAAAAGGATTATTATTCTCATCTGTATCGACAAAGCAGATGAAGGAAAGCAGAATTAGCTGCCCTATAACATCCTTTTGAATCAGTGTGAGAGAATGAATGGGAATTGAAGCCACATTGTCTTGCCTGCAAACCCACCCGACTTCCTGCAGCCTAAATCAGGGACCAACAGCAGCTGGGCAGCAACAATCTCTGGTGAAATATCGGAAGGTGTAATGGTGCAATATTAATGGTCACCACTCATGTTTCGACTCCATGAACATCTTTTTGAAGCTTTGCCTCAATCTAACATCTAAAGCAGACATTGGGTGCAAACTTACTAAAGAAATTGGGGCCTGACAGTGGCAGCAGGTATGTGTCAGCAGAATGCATGGCTGGACAACAGCACTTCCCCCTCAGTTATACGGCTAGCTCATTGATTAGTTGATGCCAGGGCTGTTGACCCCTTCAGGATAGCTTTCTGCCCCTGATGGCTGTCAGCCCAATCAGAAGGTCACTCACTAGCCCAGCAGTGTCACGCTTCTAAACAAATGGCTGGGGCTGGAGGGGCTGCCTTCTCTGTCCACTGCTCCTCTGAACAGAAATAGTTCCTCTGCAACTGCAGCTAGGAGACCACCTGCATTCAGTTAGAGGCCTCCCCAATGGCCAGGGGCCAGGGGAAGATCAATCATTGGCTAAATGTCAACTGCTTGGTAAAATGGCTAAAAGTTTTCAAAATTTCTTCTTCTGATAGGCTCCCAATTAGCTGGAAAATAGTTCATGTAAGACCTTTATTTAAGAAGGATGGGAAACAGATTGCAAGAAACTACAAACCCATTAGCTTATATCTCTCATTGGGAAATTACTTGAATCCATTATTAGAGAGGTTACACCCAATGCTCAATTATTATCTGATCAGGCAGAATTAACATGCATTTGTGAAAAGGAAATCATATTTAAATTAGAACTTACTCCAGTAAATAATAATTTATTAGAATCTTTCAGGTAGTAACAAGCAAGATGGATAAGGAAGATATGGTTTGTGTAGATTTCCAGAAGGCATTTGGTAAGGTGCCATATCAAAGATTATTACACAAGATTACATAGTGTAAGGGCTAGCATGTTAGCATGGATAAAGGATTGGTTAGCTAAAAGGAACCAGAAGGTAGGCATATGCGAGTCAATTTTGGGTTAGCAAACTGAAATTAGTATGGTTTCAACAGAGATCAGTGTTGGGGTTCCAACTATTCATAGTGATGGAGGGGCTGAACACATGCTAGCTGGATTTGCTAATGACACCAAAGTAGGTAGGAACACAAGTTGTCAAGAGAAAATAGAGCCTGATTTGATTTGATTAATTATTGGCAAATGTAATAGTACATAGTGAAAAGTATTGTTTCTTGAGCATTACACAGACAAAGCATACCGCAGATAGAGACAGAAAGGAGTGCAGACTGTAGAGTTACCTTAATAGCTGGAATATAGAGAAAGATCAACTTAATGAATAGAGCATTGTTAGACAGTTTAAAAGAGTTAGAATAAAGTTTTAGAAGCATAGAATGAGTAAAAAAATTAGAGGGTATGCTGGGCAAGCATGCAAGAAGTTGCCACACTCGAGAGCCATCTTGGAAAAAAAAGTTTGCAGAGATGTATAGCTAGGTTAGGTGAATGAGCAAAAATTTGGCATTTGGTAGATGGCATATAATGTGGGAAAATGTAAACTTACCCATTGTGGTAGGAAGAATAGAAAAGCAATATATTATTTAAATGAAGAGAGATTGCAGGACTCTGTGGTACAGAAGGATCTGGCTGTCCAAGTAAATGGATCACAAAAGATTAGGATGAAGCAAGTTTTAGGAAGGCAATTGGAACATTAGTATTAATTACAAGGGGAATGAAATATAAAAATTTGAGAAATTTTACTCCAGGTGTGGTCTTTGAAACCACATCTGGAACACTGTACGATTTTGACTTCCTTATTACATATATATAATTGCTTCAGAAGCATTCAATGAAAGTTCACTCAACTCATCCCTGGGATGCTTATCTTATGAAGAAGGTTTGACCAGAATGGGTCTGTATCCATCGGATTCGAGATTTGATTTGATCTGATTTGATGTATTATTGTCACATGTATTAACATACAGTGAAAAGTATTGGTTCTTTCATGCTATACAGATAAAACATACTATTCATAGAGAAGAAAATGAGAGAGCGCAGAATATAGTGTTACAGTCGTAGCTAGGTGTAGAGAAAGATCAACTTAATGTAAGGTAGGTCAATTTAGAAGTCTGACAGCAGGGAAGAAACTGTTCTTGAGTCAGTTGGTACTTGACCTTAGACTTTTGTATCCTTTTCCTGGAAGAAGGTAGAAGAGTGTCCAGGATACATGGGGTCCTTAATTATGTCGGCTGCTTTTCCGAGGCAGCGAGAAGTGTAGACCGAGTGAATGGATGGGAGGCTGGTTTGAGCGATGGATTGGGCTGCATTCACGACCTTTTATAATTCCTTGTGGTCTTGGGCAGAAGAATGAGAGACGATCTTATTGAAACATAGGAAACATAGGATCCTCAGGGGCTTGAAAGGCTGGATACTGACATATGTTGCTACTTGTGGGGGAGTCTAGAACTAGGGGACACAATTGAAGACTCTGAGGTCTCCCTCTTAAGTGATGAGTAGAACTTTTTTTCTCTCAGTGGGTCATTACTCTGTGGAATTCTCTTCTCCAGAAAGAAGTGGTGGCTCAGTTATTGAATTTGTTCAAGGCTGAGCAGGGCAGATTTTTTGACAATGAAGCCAAGGTTCTGGGGGCAACAAGAAAGGTGAGTACAGATAGCTTTTAGACCAGCCATGATCCTATTGAATGGTAGAGCAGGTTCAAAGGATTGAATGGTCTACTCTTGCTCCTAAGTCTTAGGTTCCCTTAAGAAGGGATTTGGATATTTTAGTAACATAGAAGCATAGGAAAACTACAGCACATATAGGCTCTTCAGCCCACACGTTGCGCTGAACATATCCCTATCTACTAGGCATACCTATAACCCTCTATCTTATCTGCCCCCTGTAGGCAGGCAACCTCCTAAAGCTGGTCCCACTGTGGTAATAAAATGTCTTGATAGCAGGACATAGACGAGGAGTGAACCCAGCCTGGTTCACTCAACTTGACCATTCCTCCACTGGTGATCGCACCTCTTGCAGCCAGAAGGATTCTCCCTAATATGTCATATTTGGGATTCTTATACTCCTTTTAATTTGCCTTCAGTCTTTCTCTGTAGTGAGACCACATCCAGAATATTGTTTACAGTATTGGTCTCCTTATTTAAGGAAAGATACATTGGAAAGAGTTCAGGGGAGGTTTACTGAACTAATACCTGGAGTGGGCAGGTTGTCTAACAAGGAAACATTGGACATGATTGGTCCTGTATCAGCTAGAGTTTAGAACAGTGAGAGATGACTTGATTGGAATCTTTAAGGTCCTGAGGAGTCCTGACAGGGCGGATATGGAGAGGATGTTTCCACTTGTGGGAGAATCTAGTATTAGGGGTCACTGTTGACGTAGAGGACATGTTTCCACTTGTGAATGAGAACAGGACAAGAGGCCATGGGCTGGATTTTCACTGCTCAATGCAAATCAGGTCTCAAAATATTGAGATTAGTTTTATTTTGCTGGAAAACATTTTTGTTCTATCTTCCCAACTCCACACCATGTTCATGTGATGTTTCTGGGAGTTGGAAAGATCTTGGATGCAAAATGCACAGATATAATTTCCAAAGTTAGGCTCCTCATTGTGAGAACTATATGAAAATTGTATTTTTTCCTGCACAATGTGCTGGTGTGAGCCTTAGAAGCCACTACAATACCATTGCACCACTATTTCCTTGACTCGTGTCCTGCAGATAGTGGGCTGACTTTGGGTAGAGGAGGTGAGTTTCTCAATGCAGAACTCCCAGACTCTGTTCTGTAGCCACAATATTTATATGATTGATCCAGTACATAAAATCATAGAATCCTACAGTGCAGGAGATGACCGTTCAGCCCATCGAATCTGCACTGACCACAATCCCACCCGGGCCTTATCCCCATAACCCCATTTATTTACCCCAGCTATTCCCTGTGATATTAAGTGGGAATTTAGCATGACCAATCCATCTAACCCACACATCTTTGGAGTGTGGGAGGAAACTGGAGCTCCCGAAGGAAACCAACGCAGGCGTGGGGAGAACGCGCAGACTCCACACATACAATGACCCAAACCGGGAATCAAACCTGTGTGCCACCATGCCGCCCAGTTTCTGACCGTACTGTTGATAATGAGGATTGTGGGATGGTAACAACCTGTTCGTGGCTAGGATGTTGAAAGTGGGGGATTGTGGGATGGCAACAACTTGGAATGTCAGGGGGAGGTGGTTAAATTTTCTCTTGTTTGAGATGGTCATTGCTCCTGGCACAAATATTACTTCCCACTTACCAATTTAAACATTGTCCAAATCTTGCTGCTTATGCACATGGATCTCTTCTGTACACGAGGAGTTATAAATGGTGTCAAACATAGTACAATCATCAGTAAACATCCCAACTTCTGAACTTATGATGGACAGAAGATCGTTGATGAAGCAGCTGAAGATGGTTGGGCCTAAGACACTACATTGAGGAACCGCTGCGGCAATGTCCTGAGACTGAGATGATTGCCATCCAACAACCACAACCATCTTCCATCATGCTAGCTATTGCCCAACTAGTGGGACCACTGATTGAAACATCACATTATTTATCAGCATTCATGGCAAATGTTGCTCTTAATTCAATCCTCCTGCCTTCCTGTATTGCCAGGCGAGAGGGAGAACTGACTAATAGGTCAGAAAGATTGTATTTTCTGATTGTACTGACTACCATACAGTACATAGATTCAACTCTCTGAAAGCGAGTCTTTCTTCAAGAGGAGGTTGATGGGCTGGTAATTAGTCATTCTGGAGTTGTCTTGGTTTCTTCGTGAACAGGAAAAACAATTTACCAAATTGTTGGGTAGACACCAAGGTATTGACTGACAGTTTTACAAGCCTACAAGCACAACACATTGAAACTACATGAAAAAGTCATTCAGAATACAGTTATTTCTTTACACAACGTAATGTTCATTTTAAAGATTAACTTATAGCGTTTATACAGCAGCACTGCAGTGAAGTTACTGTGAAAATCCCCCAGTTGCCACACTCCAGTGCCTATTCGGGTACATTCAGGGAGAATTTAGCACAGTTAAGTGCACTGGCTGTGTTAAATTCTCCCTCAGTATACCCATATGTGTGTCAACTAGGGGATTTTCACAATAACTCTATTACTGTATTAATGTAAACCTACCTGTGACAAATAAATAAAATGATTTACATTTCAATAGCCAATTGACTAAATCAATAGAATTCAGCTGTCTTGGAATTTTTAAACAAAGATTCTCCATAATTATATTTTTGCATGTTCACAAACATTTGTTAAACAACTAAATATATTGGTTTGAGTGGAAACTACGTTTGAGCAGATTAGGTGGCAGAGCATCTGGTGTCAATTAACGCCAGCATAACAATGAGTCAATGCTGTTCTTGTATCTGTTACAGTTCAATCAGGTCTAGCAACCACATTGTTCATCTCACGAAAACAAAACCATTATTTTAATCAGGGGATCAACGAGTTCACTTTACTCAGATACTCACAATTCCAAAAGTCTTTGCCATTATCTATTCACAAGGCCTCTTACTGTTCCTTTACTGTTTAGGAATATGCACAAACTCAGCTCTCTATGGTATCAGTAGATTGTACAGTTGAACAAGATCTGCTTTGTCCTTACACTGGATGTATCTGTGCTAATGAAGTAATGTTCACAGAAACAAACTGCCTTTCTACTACTTGCCCCCAGAATAATTTTTCTAAGAATACTTACCGACTGTAACATTTCCTTGTGACTTTGGCAATGTAATCGTCATTCCCAGAAAGGAGGATTGGCAAACGATTTTGGAGACTTGGAGCAAAAATTGAAAGACGGACAGAAGTTTTATCAAGCACTGTGTGTTCCTGAGAAGAGTATTTTCAGCAATTTCTGCAGATTCATTGATGCAAAAACAGCTAATCATTAATGGGCGTAGGTTCAGCTTAAGTGTTGAAAGTTGACTGATCATTGAACCGTGTAAAATTCATACTAAATAAAAGTGTAGCGCATGGATACAGTGAATAAACAAAGACAAAAACCACAAAAAAGACTCATTCTATAATTGGTGCTGGTTGAAGATGCATATATATCACTACACAAGAAAATTGTTACCCAAATCTTCCAGATTATCAGAGACTGGATGTATGATTGTCAGGACCCTGTGAAAATGAGAATTGGCCAGGAAGTTTCAACTTCCACAGGAATAGGGTCTGGATGGGATGCTCTGTCAGAGAGTCGACACTAATTGGATGAACTGAATGGCCTCCTATTGCAAGAATTCTGTACTTCAAATGGGCAATGTCTCTGCTCCCTGGAACTTTCACTGAATGTCACTGACGCTGAGATAGAATTAGAGATTTCAGAATGCTCTGCAGTGCTTACCTGGGTAGTTGCCCAGGAAACGTTAGACACAGTAAAACTTCACTTAACCCTTCGGTAACTGCACAACTGACAGCGCAATCACCCCTGCAACTACCATGACACAACCACTCCTGACCCAACTATCCTCCTGCCCCCAAATACCTCATGACTAACGAGCCATCTACTGATTCACCCATCCATTCACTAATATTAACACTGCACCTTTAAAATGACCACTTTCTTGTAAAAAAAACGGGGCAGGTCCTCTCTTCCTCTGACTCTACTGCACTTTGATGAAATTCTCTGATAGACACTGTGCATTTCTACAAGCATTGGGCTCAGAAGGTTCCAGTAGCAAGGTCCAGTCAGTGGAATTATCCTTCTCAGCTGCTGTCCAACCATTATTGCTGCAGGTCAGATCCAGGCCAATGGACAAAGTCAGAATAACTGGAAAGCTTTCCTCCTGTTTTCCTAGCTATTGGAAGGATGACTATTCGAAAGAACAACATCAGTGGCACAACAAATCAATGAAACCCATTACTTCCTGTATAGCTAATAGCACACAGTTGTAACCACACACTGCTCCCAACCACAAACATCTGAATCTGAAATACTTCACAATAATTTGCATTCTTTTATATACAAGTACTGGCATTGCCATCATATGAATTTTCAAAGTGCAATCAAGGTACTTTAAGCTGTTATGTTTTCTTTACCTGCATGTTTGTGAAAGTTCTCTGATAATTAGACTAGTTCTCTTACTTGGAAGCTTCTCATTTGCCTTGCTGCCTACAAACCTCCTATATTCCTGCGAGTCATAAATTATACATTCACAACCAGCATGACTCTTGCAAAGACAAGTCATCTCCACAGGCATTCACACACTGCTGTACTTTATTACACATATACGATATAATTCAGTTCGTCGCGCTTGAAAAATAGATGTAATTAGTAATATTCATTTGTCACATTGCTAAGTTGCAATTAAAATTCGGCCATCAGTTCATAACTATATACGTACATAGCTTTTTAAATCAACTTTTCATTTGATCTTTGTTGTAATGAAGAGCAAATTGGGAAGATGATCCCTACATTGAGAGTGCTTAGCAACTAGGCAATAGCCTAGTGATATATTGCTAGACTATTAATCCAGGAATTCAGCTGATGTTCTGCCGACCCGGGTTTGAATCCTGCCATGGCAGATGGTGGAATTTGAATTCAATTTAAAAAATCTGGAATTAAGAATCTACTGATGACAATGAAATTATTGTTAACTGTTGGAAAAACCCATCTGTTCACTAATGTCCTTTAGGGAAGGAAATCTGCTGTCCCTATCTGATCTGGCCTACATGTGACTCCAGCGCCACAGCAATGTGGTTGATTCTCAGCTCCCCCCAAGGGCAAGTAGGGATGGGCAATAAATGCCGGCCAGCAACAATGCCTATGTCCCATTAATGAATAAAATTGGGATGAGTTGAAGGGGGAGCAATGGGAGCTCTGGTATCTCAGGCAAAAGACTTTCTTCATCCAAACCATTTTCAGACCTATCCTGAAGGAGGTAACACAGAATCTCTAGCATCTCACCCAAACTTTAGCCACAGGTTTAGACAATTAACTTTGATAGGTGTTCATGGCACTGGGGGTGCAGTGACATCAAAGTTGGGCCTAATCATAGCATCTTGAAGCTGCATATTTCCAATAATAATAGACAATGAAAAGAAATTGAATTCGTACCAAGGATAAGTGTCTTATTGCCTCATACTGATGTAATCCGAAGCCAGTAATATCGGACAGCTTACTCAGCGCTGAGAAAGAACTAAATCCTGGGACTTAATTGGTCAGTATCACTCAATGCTACACCAGACAGTGCACTTACTCATTAACTCCCTAAAGAAACCTTAGAACTGAATTCCTGAAATTTCAATACGCCTTAGTTAATGCTCAGATAATGTTACTCTCTTGTATATAACAACAGAAGAATTCTGCCTCCTGTTTTATTATAATTCTTTGAAGCAATGTTAACATACTGGCTAGGCCAACATCTATTGCCCATCTTTAATTGCCTTTGGGAAGGCAGTGGTGAGCTGCCTCCTTGAATCCTTGCAGTCCACATGGTGTAGATGCACCCATAGTGCAGGTAGGGAGGGAGCTCCAGGTTTTCAACTCAGCGAATGTGAAGGAGTGGCAATATATTTCCAAGTTGGGATGGTGTGAGACTTGCAAGCGAACCTCCAGGTGCTCGTGTTGACATGCATCTGTTGCTCTTGTCCTTCTAGGTGGTAGATTAATTCTCAAGGGCAATTAAGGATGGGCAACAGATGTTGACCTAGCCAGTACATTAACATTGCTTCCAAGAATTATAATAAAACAGGGAGGCAGGATTCTTTTGTTGTTATATACAAGAGAGTAACATTATTTGGGCATTAACTAAAGCGTATTGAAATTTCAGGAATTCAGTGGTGGAAAGGTGCTGTGGTGGGAGGCTTACTGAGTTGCTGCAGTGGATTTTGTAGCTGATACAGATTGTTATCACCATGCGCCTGTGATGGAGGGAGGCGACGTTTAAGGATATTGTTGGGTTTTAATCAAACAGGCTGCTTTATCCTGGATAGTATTGTGCTTCTTGAATGTTGTTAGAGCTGCATTCATCCAGGCAAGTGGAAAATATTCCATCATACTGACTTGCACTTTGTAGTTGGTGGGCAGGCTTTGGGGAGTCATGGAATGATTGATTCACTGCAGGATTCCAAGTCTATACCCTGCTCTGTAGATATGGTGAAATTTCTACTCAATGGTAACTTTGAGGATACTGATGGCAAGTTAGTGAATATCAAGAGGAGATGGTTTGATTCTCTTGTTGGACATAGTCATTACCCGGCACTCGCTGCTTATCAATCTAAACATGAACGATGTTCAAGTCTTAATGCATATGGAGATGGGCTGCTTCCGAATCTGAGGAGTTGTGAATGGTGCTGAACATTGTTGTAATCTTCAACAAACATCCCCACTTCTGACCTAATGATGGAGGGAAGATTGCTGATAAAATTGATAATCGCTGGATCTGTGGTGCGTGACCTCCAACTTGCTGTGGAAACATTCATTTCTATTGAGTTTGTAGTGAATCTACAATGTTAGTTTTACACCTGGGCAATAAATTGAGAATTTCCCCCCACATTCTTGTTATTGATTACATTTTAATGCTACCATTGTCATGCAGATAGTGATGTAATTGTTGGAGACCCATTCTTCTTCATACAAGCTAGGTACTATGCTTTCCTCTCAATTTGTATTTATTATCAGACAACAGCTTCTTGTTCATGGTAACTGCAGTGAAAAGGGGTAACTCTGAGTAACACTATCCACCAGTTCCTGCAATGAGACACACACTGACGGATTGACTGCTGCTTCTCCTCACTGTTACGTGGCATTTAAAAGTCTTTTAAATGCATGATGTTTATTTTCTACCCTTCCTGTTTCCTGGAGAATGTGTCATTTTCTGTTAACATAAAGCTGTGCTTTCTCATTTCACAACACTGAGAATTCCTTCGACACAACCGTCTTCAGCTGCTTCATCAATAATATTCTTCCATCACAAGGTCAGAAGTGGGGATGTTCACTGATGATTGCATGATATTCAGCCTCATTTGTGACTGAAGCAGTCCATGTCCAAATGCAGTAAGACCTGGGCCATATCCAGGCTTGTGCTGACAAGTGGCAAGTAAAAGACACACCTCACAAATGCCAGGCAATGACCATCTCCAACAAAGAGAAACCTAACCATTGCCCTCTAGGGCAGCACAGTAGCATAGTGGTTAGCACTGCTGTCTCACAGTGCCACGGACCCATGTTAGATTGGTTCACTGCCTGTGTGGGTTTGCAAGTTCTCCGTGTCTGCGTGAGTTTCCTCTAGGTGCTCTGGTTTCCTCCCACATTCTGAAAGACATGTTGGTTAGATGCATTGACCTAAACAGGCATTGGACTGTGGCAGCTAGGGGAATTTCAAAGTAATTTCATTATAGTGTTAACGTAAGCCATACTTTTGCCTAATAAATAAAATTTAACTTTGACATTCAATGACATAACCATCTCTGAATCCCCTACTATCAACATTCCGGGGGTGACAAGGATAACCAGAAACTGAACTGGACTAGCTGTATAAATATGTAGCTGTGGGAACAGGTCAGAGGCTAGAAACCTGCAAGCGAGTACCTCATCTCCTGATTCCCCAAAGCCTGTCCACCATCTACAAGGTACAAGTCAGAAATGTGGTGGAAAACTCTTCACTTGCCTAGATGAGTGCAGTTCCAACAACACTCAAGAAGCTTAACACTATCCAGGACAAAGCAGCCTGCTTGATTAGCATCCATTCTATAACTGTTCACTCCCTTCATCACCGACAAACAACGGCAGCTACGTTTACCATCGATAAGACACACTGTAGGAACTCACCAAGGTTCCTTAGGCAGCGGTTTCCAAACCCATGGCCACTACCACCTAGAAGGACAAGGCCAGCACCTGGAGGTTCCCTTCCATGTCATTTACCATCCTGACTTGGAAATATATCACCATTCTTCAATGTTGTTGGGTCAAAGTCCTGGAACTCCCTTCCTAATAGTACTGTGGATGTATCAAAAAAAAAACCATACCATAACTTTGTTTATATAGAGCCTAAAGCATAGCAAAATATCTCAAAATCCCAATGAACAAGTGATGAAACCGAGTTACGTGAAGACATATTAGGATAGGGGACTAAAAGCTGGGTCCAAAATATGAGTTTTTAAGGAGCTCCTAAATGTAAGGAGAATGGTAGAAAGGGAAAGAAATTCAGGGATGGAATTCCAGAACTTAGGACCTGGATAACTCAAGTCCAATATTCCAAACACCAAAGGATAGGTGTTAAAGGTGAGTGAATAAGTGAAGAATGCTTCTTGACATCATTCCTGAGTGGCCTATTTCTAATTTTAATGTCATACCTGCTTGTTGTGGACTCCCCTATCTGAGGAAGGAAGCTCCTCTCAGGGCTAATACTAGGTCTGACTTTAGACTTCAGATACAGACAGCCTGAAATGGATTATTACTTTTGCTCAAAAGAGCATTGGCTTGATTAACTGAACCTCACTAGTAAATGTGCTGAACTACTGCTTAATTTCTAGGATATCTTCTCCATTTCATTACAGTAATTACCACATATTACTAGAAGGAAGAGGATCGATTCTGCACAATTCAAAACGGACTCTGTTTTTGAAGGAACAAATATTTTCTAAACAGCTAATCGTTGGTTCAGGTAAAACAGACTTGGACAGAATCTTTACACAAATTAACAAAAAACAAAGAGATTTATTACCTTGTCCACAATCTGGAGGGCAATCAGGTCAAGGTGGCCTCTGCTAATATTGTGGTCATGCTAGATTTCTTTAAAGGTTTTCTTTCTTATAAACACTTTACCATGACCATAAATTATTGTCTTACTAATTTTTTTAAAAACTGTTTATTTGCATGATCTTTCTCCTGATTTTTCTTTCACTGCAGCTGAACTGTGGACCACTGCTGATCCAGTAATATATTTTCTCTGTCAACGTGTCAGTGAGATGTGGAGGCTTCACAAATAAAACGCTGTGCCTATTTACTAGAAGGTGCTTAGCTGCAATTTTGTTTGGAGTTGGCTGCCTTTCCAATATCCCTGCACTCCCGATTCCATCGCATCACGTGAAAGTGGATCCCTACAGGGACATCATTCCACATATGGCAGCATTCTTCACATGTGAGACTAAATACCAGGAGGAAATTCTTTCCCCTAGAGTATCCCAACAGGATATGATTCCATCCTAATCCAACAAACACAGACATATAATAACATCAACTGGAGCTTAGGAACATAGGAACAGGGGTAAGCCATTCAGCCCATCAAGCTTATTCTGGCTTATCTTAATGACTGATCTGTTATCTAACTCCATATCCCTTAATACTTTTGTTTAACAAAAATTTATCCAGCTCAGGTTTAAAGACAGCAACTGATCTAGCATCGGTTGCTATTTGTGGAAGAGAATTCTATCACTACCATCCTTTGTGTAGAAATGCTTCCTAACATCTCTTCTGAACAGTCAGGCCATAACTTTTAGGCCATGTTCCCTAGTTTTAGAATCTCCAACCTGTGGAAATAGTTTATCTTTATCTGTTGGTAACTTGAAGACTTTGATCTAACCTTCTAAATTCTAGAGAAATGAGGTCTAATTTGTACAGTTTCTCCTCAGAATTAAACCCCTGAAGCCCAGGTATCATTCTTGTAAACCTATGCTGCAACTCCCTCCAACGCTAAGATGTTGTTCCTAAGGTGTGGTAGCTCAATCTGCTCACATTGACTCCAAGATGGGGTTCACTAAGGTTTTGTATAGTTGCAGCATAACTTGTGCTTATATTCCAATCCGCTAGATATAAAGGCTAGCGTTCCATTACTCTTCTGATTATTTTCTGCATCTGTTCATGGCATTTTGACAGTTGATCTTTCTCTACACCCAAGCACTGACTGTGACACTACGTTCTGTACTCTCTCCTTTCCTTCCCTCTGAATGGTATGCTTTGTCTGTATAGCATGTGACAATAATAAATCAAATCAAAATAATTTTAAAGATCTATGCACCTGAACCCCAAAGTCTGTTTGGACATCTACTATATTTAACTTAGACTATTGAGAAAGTACTCCAATCTATCCTTTCTTGATCCAAAATGAAAACCTCACACTCACTTAGATTGAAATCCATCTACCACAGTTTTGCCCATTCACCTTGTCAATCAATTAGCCTGTCCAGAATTCTCCAGCCGTTTACGCCCTCCTGCCATTGCCAACGAGAATAGATCATTTGGTGCTCACCCAAACCTCCATCCATAAGAGCATAAGAAATAGGAGCAGGAGTAGCCATCTAGCCCTTTGAGCCTGCCTCACCATTCAATAAGATCATGGCTCATCTGCAGTGGATCAATTCCACTTACCCCCCATAACCCTTAATTCCCTTGTCCACTTCAGTGGGATGGGAGAGGATGGATCCATCCACTTCAGTGGGATGGGAGAGTCCTAGCTGTGGGTGAAGATCGGAGAATCCAACCCCTTGCCATTTTGATTAGACCACATTTGGAGTATTGAGTGCAGTTTTGGTCACTACACTACCAGTAGGACATGGAAGCTTTGGAGACAATGCAAAAAAGGTTCTCTAGGATGTTGTGTGGTCTCAAGGGTGTTGACTATAAGGAGAGATTGAATAAGCCAGGATTATTTTCACTGGAAAGATAGAGGCTGCAGGGAGACCAGATGGAGGTTTGGAAAATTATCAGAAGCATGGACAGGTGGATAGACAGAGGCTTTTTCCCCTGGTGGAGGTGTCAATTACAGGGGGCATATGTTCAAGGTGAGAGGAGGAAAATTTAAAGATTTGTGAGGGAAGCTTTTCCACACAAAAGGTGGTGAGTGTCTGGAATGCACTACCAGAGGAAGTGGTGAAAACAGGCACATTAGTGACATTTAAGAAGCATCTGGATGGGTACATGAATAGGGAGGGAATAGAAGGATACAGACTGAGTAAAGGCAAGAGGTTTTTTTTAGTTTAGTTAGGGCATCATGATCAGCACAGGCTTGGAAAGGGCCTGTTCCTGTGCAGTACTTTTCTTTGTTCTTTGTATACTATCATCTACGTTGTCTAACTTTGTACCCTCAGCAAATTTAGATACATGCATTTCTCTGCCATTATCCAAGATGTTAATAAATAATACGAATATATGAGACCCCAACCCAAATCCTTGTGGATCCTTGATGTAAGCACCAGTCACATCAGCCAATCTGAGCACCTATTCACTATCCCTACTTTCTCTCATCTCCCACTTAAGCAATTTCCCAGCAATGACAATAATTTGTCCTCACACTTGTCAGCTTCCACTTAACACTTGCTTATGTGGGACTTTGTCAAATGCCTTTTGGAAGTCCATATGAACAACTTCCACAGATATTCCTCTAACTACTACTTTAAACAACACTTCAAAAAAAATTCAACAAGGTTTGTCAGGCGTGATTTTCCCATCATGAATCCATGCTGCCTCTCGAACTATTTTAACATGTTCAGTTACCCGATCTTGACGACAGACTCCAACAATTTCCCCACCACAGATACAATACTAAATGGTTTGCAATTCTTTGGATATCCTCTTTCGCCCTTCTTAAAAAGCAGAGTGGCATGAGCAAACTTCCAATCCAGGGGGATGACTCTTGAATCTCAGAAACTCTGAAAGATTATAGTTAGGGCATCAACAAAATGCTCCCCTACTTTCTTTAATGCCCTCAGATAGAAAAAGTCAGGTCCTGGGGATTTGTCACTCTTTAGTCACACTAAAGTTAAAGTCCGCCATTTCCCCATTGTCATTGTCAATATCCCCACCATCGGTCTTGCCCTTTATGTAACTACAAAATTCCTTCTTATTGATTTTGTAGTCCCTTTGATGATTCCTTTAAGTAGCTCTTATAAACTGCTTCGTGCTCCTTTATTGGTCTTTGTACTAGTGGGATCTGTGCTGTTTATACAATTTTGTAAGCCCTTTCTTTTAGTTTAATGCTATTCCTTGTCTTGTTAGTTGCTCAGAGGTGTTTTTTTCTCTGTGAAATGGAGCCTCTCTTTCTCAGAGGTTGAACTGGTTCTGTGTATTGTTCTCAACGTTCCTTTAAACATCGTCCACTCTTCCTCAGTTCTATCACCCATCAGCAGCTTTCCCAGTTTACTAAGGAAAGTCTCTATCTTTTCTCATTAAAGTCAGCCTTACCTAAATCTAACTTTCTTGTAGCTGATTCGTGCTTTTCGCTTTCAAATGCTACATCAACCATGTCATGATCAGTAATTGATGAATGTTCCCATGCGATTAGGTTACTAATTAAATCTGGCTCATTACTCATTACTAAATCTAATATTGCTTGTCCCCTTGCTGGATGGTGTATATGATCAAAAACAGAAACCAGAGATGATTTTTACTTTATCTCCTGCTGCTTCTCCAGCTCAGAACAGCAATCACATCCAATGGACGGAATTTTCCTGACATTTGTCGGAGTGTCAGGTTCAGACTAAAAGTCCATGTGTTTTTCTCCAGTGCATAGCCAGGTTTTCACTCTGGATTGCCAGCACTCAGCACACAGAGAATTTGGGGACGTGGTTTGCGCTATCACTCTGGTGAGGCCTGGTAATGCCACCGAGGCCAGTTCCACAGAGATCAGGGTGCCATCTTTAAAAGGTGCCCTGATAGGCTCAGCTAATAAACTCCCTCCCACCCCCTCTGCCCGCACCCCAACAGAAGACACTCCCAAGCATCGGGGCAAATCCCCCCACCTACTACATAAGTATCAGGATATTCCTCCACACAAGTAGTCAGGGCAAATCCCCCTCATACACAAGTGTCAGAGATATACTTCCTCCCCCCACAAGTTTGGGGTATTCCTCTCACAGGCATTGGGCTGCATGCCCATATATAAGGGATACACACCATAATGGGGTTCCCCAGCAGGCCCGCCCCTGGTAGTACCAACATTGGGACACTGCCCAGCCATGTTCTTCGCCACCCAGGGGCTACACTTACCTGCGAGTTCCTGGCCTGGTTTTTGTTTTTGAAAACGAGCAGTGATGTACGCCAGTGTGAGGTCATGCCATCTGTGTAGGGCAATGAGGAGATGGAGGAAATAGTGACTTCAAGCCCTATAATTAGATTTAAATTTATGTTAAAATATGCTAATCAGGCTCACACCCTTTCTGGAGTGAAAGAGATTGTGTCATGGGGGGATGGTGCTGGGAAGATTCCACTGATGCAAATCCCAATTTTGGCTTTTTGTGAAACTTAGTGGCCATTATGGGATTTATGCCCATGGATAAAGTGGCCACTGGATCAGGAGCAACATTTCAGATCGGTTCCTTTATACCAGAACCTTATCTAATGAAAGAAGATCAGCCTAAATGTTAAGTCTGTTTCTCTGCACGGATACTTGCTGACTGCTGAGTTTTTCCAATGTTTTCTTTTGTTCTTTGAGTTAATTTAGCTCTGGGTTACGTCCCAAGGTCGCAGCATTGCAATATCATGAAGTCAGACTTGAATAATTTTCAGAACTCTCACCAGATTCAGATGAAGAATAGTGCGACTCAGCCAGGGATAGGGCTCCAGCATAGAAACACAATTTTTTCTATTCATTTGTGGAACATGGGTGTCACTAGCTGGCCAGTATTTATTGCCCGTCCTTAGTTGTCCTCGAGAAGGTGGTATTGAGCTATCTTCTTGAATCGCTGCTGTCCATGTTTTGTGGGTTGACTCACAATGCTGTTAGGGAGGGAATTCCAGCATATTGGCTCAGCAATTACAAGGGAACAACAAGATATGGTGAATGGCTTGGAACTAGCAGATGGTGGTGTTCTCATGAATCTTCCATCCTTTGAGATGGAAGTGGTCCTGCTGCTACTGAGTGTCAGTGATGAAGGGATTGGTTGCTGGGCTCTGGTGTCAATTAATCCTTTGTTTGGGAGTACTGTTACAAACTGCAGAACGGACGCTGCGGTGCCTATGTAACTTGTTGTGTGGACATGTCACTGCAGAATGGACACTGCAGTGCCTGTGTAACTTGTTGTGTGGACATGTCACTGCAGAATGGACACTGCAGTGCCTGTGTAACATGCCGTGAAGTGAACAGAATGAAAATCACCCAGCTCACAGTATTCCATATTCCAATCTACAATTCCAGTTTTACACTCAGGCAGCAGCTTCAAAATTTTCCCATAACATCCTTCTGTTCAACATTTCAAAGTTGACAGGAACAAAGCTTTTTTATAAATACGTTAGCAACAGCAGTTCATGCACCTTTAGTTTATTGTAAATTGTGGAGTTTGAATTGGGGCTGTCACTAAGCTCAGGAGCCATGTATCTGCCCCACTGTGCATTGGGACTCTAATGTTGGGACAATTCAGACCTTCCTGCTGGGAAAACTTTATTTGAGGCAACCTCTTAATAGGACACTATCCGATAGATGCTGTGCCTGAGTGACAGAGTGACAGAGTGACACAGTGGTTAGCATTGCTGCCTCACAGTGCCAAGAACCCGGGTTCAATTTCAGCCCCGAGTGACTGTCTGTGTGGAGTGTGCACTTCCTTCCCATGTCAGTGTGGGTTTCCTCAGGGTGCTCCAGTTTCCTCCCACAGTCAAAAGATGTGTAGATTAGGTGGATTGGCCATGCTAAATAAGGAGGGATTGGGCAGGGGAGAGGGCTTAAGTAAAACACACAGAATTGGTGCAGACTCGATGGGCTGAATAGCCTCATTTGCGCTTTAGGGATTCTATAATTCCTCGAGTAAATTAAGAACAGCAGGAAGTCCAATGAGTGGCTAGCAGCTGCAGCAGGAGAGGTGAGTGCTGCTGAGGCAGGGGTAGAATCCCTACACTGCAGGAAGAGGCCTTCTGGCCCATTTTGAGCCTGCACCCACAACAATCCCATCCAGAGACTATTCCCTTCACATATATCCTACTAATCCCCTTGATACTATGGGGCAATTTACCAAGGCCAATCAACCTATCCTGCACATCTTTGGAGAGTGAGATAAAACTGGACCAACTGGAGAAAACCTATGCAAATACAGGGAAAATATGCAGAATCCACACAGACAGTAACCTGAGTGCGGAATTGAACCTGGGTCCCTGGCATTACGAAGAAGCATGCTAACCACTGGGCTACAATGTTGCCCTAGATACGATTGCAAAGGCACTTGAAAGATGGAGGTGTTCTTGGTTGGCTTCCAAAAAAGCTTAAATAAAAGAGATTGCCCAAAGGTATAAGGGCTATCAGTGTGGAGACAGAAACCTCCAAGAGAACAACTGTGTGTCCAATGATCTCTGTGGCGAGATTTGGATGATCCTTGGACAGGCAGCCAAGAAGTTTTTGGACCCAAGACTTAGGGGTGGGTCACCTGACACTGGGAATCTTCCCTCAGCGTGAGATGATGCCCATAATTTGGACTTTAATTGGAGCTATTGGCTGTCCATCGCCATGTAACAGGTAGGGTAGCACAGTGGCACTGCTGTCTCACAGTGTCAGGGACCAGGGTTCAATTCCCAGCTTGGGTCACTGTGGAGTCTACTTGTGTCTGCATAGGTTTCCTCCGGGTGCTCCAGTTTCCTCCCACAGTCAGAAAGATGTGCTGGTTAGGTGCATTGGCCATGGTAAATTCTCTCTCAGTGTATCCAAACAATGTGGGGAATAGAGGATTTTCACAGTAAATTCTTTGCAGTGTTAATGTAAGCCTACTTGTGACAATAATAAATATACTTAAACTTAATGACTCCAGGAGGCAGCCCGCCTCTGGGAAGGTCAGCCAGAGATGAAACTGCATCTGGGAGTCACTCCCATGGGATTTTTTCCCTATTTTTCTGGCTCCTCAACTCCAAAGGGCAGCAAACAATCAGCCCAAACCATCAGTTAGTCAACAGTAAAATAGACAAGCCATGCAAGATTCCTTTCAATTACTGTGATAACTGAGTTTTGTTGGCATGTACAGCTGCATCAACAGGAAAGCATACAGCCCTTTTATCTCCCAATACTGAGTCATCGCTACAGACCAACCCCAGGATAACGAGGCCAATGGTGCTGCAATTTGCACACAATTATGCCTCACTCCCCACTGTATAAAAGCACCCATTTACTTCAAAGAAACTAAAATAAAAACAGACCAACAAAGAAAAACTGCGGCTCCACCTGTTGCTTTTTCAGATCTGCCTGAACATGAACAAATTCCACTGGCAAACTGTAATGCAAAACACATCTTGAAGGTCAACTAAAGATGAATGAAGTGTTGATTGTCTGAGACCAGAAATTAAATATTTTTGAAAGGCTGTATTAACCACTGGTGTACTGATTCCAGTTCTATAGTTATTGTTTGTTGTGCTATTTTCGCTGTTTTATTTATTCTAGAATGAGAGCTCACTGTTTAGGAACAAAGAGTCACCCATTTAAGACAGATGGGGAACCTTGATTTTTCTCAGAGTCTCACGAATATTTGGAACTCTCTTCCTCCATATCCGCACTTCTGACTTAATGATGGGGAAATGGTCAGTGATTTGTGATTTGATTTGATTTATTATTGTCATACATATTAGCATACAGTGAAATGTATTGTTTCTTGCGTGCTATACAGACAAAGCATACTATTCATAGAGAAGGAAACAAGGGAGTGCAAAGTGTAGTATTACAGTCATAGCTAGGGTCTAGAGAAAGATCAACTTAATGCAAGGTAAGTCCATTCAAAAGCCTGAATGCAGCAGGGAAGAAGCTGTTCTTGAGTCAGTTGATACATGACCTCAGATTTTTGTACCTTATTCATGAAGGAAGAAGGTGGAAGAGAGAATGTCCGGGGTGTGTGGGGTTCTCAATTATGCTGGCTGCTTTGCAATGGGACGTTTAGACAGAGTCAGAGTCAACGGATGGGAGACTGGTTTGCATGATGGATTGGGCTACATTCATGATGTTTTGTAATTCCTTGCAGTCGTAGCAGAGCAGGAGCCATACTAAGCTGTGATACACCATAGAAAGCATTCTTTCTGGTTGTATCTGTAAAAGTTAGTGAGAGTCGTAGCTGACATGCCAAATTTCCTTCGTCTTCTGAGAAAATAGAAGCATGGTGGACTTTCTTAACTATACTGTCCGCGCAGGGGGACTAGGACAAGTTGTTGGTGATCTGGACACCTAAAAACTTGAAGTTCTCGACCCTTTCGACTTCATCCCCATTGATGTAAACAGGGGCATGTTCTTCTTTACACTTCCTGAAGTCAATGACAATCTCCTTCATTTTGTTGACATTGAGGAAGAGATTATTGTTGCCGCACCAGTTCACCAGATTCTCTATCTCATTCCTCTACTCTGTCTTTTCATTATTTGAGATCTAACCCACTGGGGTGGTGTTGTCAGCAAACTTGAAAATCGAATTGCAGGGGAATTTGGCCACAAAGTCATAGCTGTATATAGAGTATGGCAGGGGGTTGAGAACACAGCCTTGTGGGGCACCGGTATTGAGGATGATCGCGGAGGAGGTGTTGTTTCCTATTCTTACTGATTGTGGTCTGAGATTTAGGAAGTTCAGGATACAGAGGGAGATGCCGAGGCCCAGGGCATGGAGTTTGGAGATGAGTTCCGGGGAACAATGGTGTTGAAGGCTGAGCTGTAGTCAATAAATAGGAGTCTGACATAGGCATCCATGTTTTCTAGATGTTCCAGGATAGGGTGCTCTTGAGCCCATGTTCGCCATCCATGCCAAAACTGGCATGGTCTCAAGATCCGGAAGTTGCAGATCTCACTGGTGATTTCATGATCTCGAATCTTTCCCGCCGCTCTCTGGTGATGTCATCAGGTTCAGGCCTGTTATGGGTTTGAACTTGCTTTATATGATTTTTGAATAGTTTTTAATGTAATTAACCCGTCTCCGTACAGTGACACCATGATACTGTGACACCACAGGGTCACACTAATATACTAACCTGGCAGTGCCAACCTGTCATGGACAGGTCCTATAGGGGCAGTGGGGAGGGATGGATTTTGGAAAGTGCTGTCTCTGATCAGGGGTGAGGAGGGGTACTCCTGAGATCTGTGTGTGAGAGGATGGGGGAGTGGGGGTGGGGGGGCGGTGGGGAGAGAGGTTACTCAAGTTATGATTGGGGTGCCCTTTAAAGATGGCGCTCTAATCTCTATGCAGCTGAGTTTTGCCAGCAAGTTGAGGTCCTGCATCCCTGAGTGACAGCATGAAACAGATGATTTTTTTTGGCAGAGTGTCATAAGATCTGAAAAGGAAACCGTTTGGTTTCTCTGGAAAGAAACCCCCTAGTTTTCTTGACGAAAGCAACACTCTGCCATTTTTTGTAAGATTTTTGCCCTTTAAATATTTTTAAGATGGGCTAGATAAATTCTTGATAAGCAAGGTGGTGAAAGGCTATAGGCGTAGATGGGGATTGTTGTGTTATTGGTTTCTTTGACATCTCAATGTTGAGATTTTCAAAATTGTATGTTTGAACATGAACCTTTGTGGTTAATCTTTAAGTCTGTATTGATCCAACTTAATGCCAAGTATGGTGTTGCTGTCTCCAGGCGGGCTGCTTCTGAGGTGTTCTCTCATACTACCATGTGACTCTATACGTTATACTGTGGGCAGTGCTATTCCCATGTTAGCCCTTGCTCTGGCAAGCGCCTTTATATTACAATGGCATGCAGGCACATATAACATCACACAACAGCAGTTATTATCAAATCTATCATGATCTTAAACAGTGGAGCAGGCTTGAGGGGCTGAGTGGCCAACTCCTACTCCTGCTCTCCCAGTTTGTATGTATGTATGCTTAATACTTTGGTTTTTTTGCTTCTGGATAGTATTTTCCCTCTAAAATAAATTCAGTGAAGTCATTTAACCTGTGCATATTAGTCTGTTGTATTATTTTTCATACTGAAGATTTTGAGGAAACACAGTCTCCTCAAATTACTAAATTATGAATTCCTACCCCGGAAAGGTTGAAACATAAGGACACAAGCTTTTGTTCACTAAGGATTGAGCTTGCTCATAGAAGCTGACATCTAGTCATAAACACAGCCGCAAGTGTCCAGGGGGGGGAAAAAAAACAATCTGAACTCAAACAGATTTGGTTTGCAACATCAAATTTGTTAATCTTGGAGAAACAAGTTTGGCAAAGAGCGTACACGATGCAGTTATTTAAATTATGTATCATTTCCGATGACAAAGTCAATATTAGACCTCTGAACTGAAAACCGCAATTGACAAACAGACTGGAGTTTATTGAGGATGTAACTAGCAGAATAGATAAAGGAGAACCAGTGGATATGATGTATTTGGATTTTCAGAAATTTTTTATAAAATACTATGAGGAATGAGGGCACAAAATTAAAGCAGTTGGGATTGGAGGTAATACTTTGACATGGACTGAGAACTGGTTAGCAGACAGGAAACAGAGAACAGGGCATTGGTGGGACCATATCTGGAGTACTGTGTACAGTACTAGTGTCCTTATTTAAGGAAAGATATAAATGTATTAGAAACAGTTCAGGGAAGGCTAGACTAATATCAGGAATGGGTGGGTTGTTTTATGAGAAAAGATTGGAGGGGTTAGGTTTCATGTACCAGAGTTTAGGAGTGTAAAAGGTGACTTGATAAAACCTTTAAAATCCTGAGCGATGTTGACAGAGTGCTTCCTCTTTGGGGGGAATCTGGAACTAGGGGGTCACTGTTTAAAATAAGGGATCACTCATTCAGGACAAAGGACAAAGGACAAAGGACAACACAGCACGGGAAACAGGCCCTTCAGCCCAACGAGCCCGCGCCGCCGTCCTAACGTCTTAATGATGTATAAAGACCAATTTGTTACCCAATCAGCCTAAGAGCACATTTTTGGGATGTGGGAGGAAACCGGAGCACCCGAAGAAAACCCACGCAACCACAGGGAGAACGCGCAAACTCTCGCAGACACAGGCCCAAATCCATGTGTCTGCACAGCAACAGCAATAGTCCCTGAGCTGTCACGGTGCCCATCAGATGGTCCAGTTTAAGCATACACTAACGACGTGAAGCACTAAGCCACTCCTGAAGCAACATCCAAGAGCAGCTCTCACACAACCTGCCGCACGCATGCCCTTGTTGGTCAACAAGGTAGACCGAACATCCTGTGGAAACAAATAGGATATTTAAACAGTCCTACTATATCCCTATATCTGCAGACCGCTCATGTGGCTGTCCAAGAGACCCTTAAACAACCCTAGCGTGCCTGCTCCCACCACCTTACTCGGTAGTGCATTCCACACCCCCACGATCCTTTGTGTGAAAAACTGCCTTCTAATATTCGTCTTATACATAGCCCCCCTCACCCTAAGGATGTGACCCCTCATTCTATCCTTTTCTAATGGTGGAAAAAGCTTACCACCATTTACTCTATCTATACCCCTCGTAATCTTATATACCTCTAATAGATCCCCTCTCAGCCGACGTCTTTCAAGGGAAAACAACCCCAGTGCGTTCAATCTTTCCTCGTAAGACAGCCTTTCCATACCAGGCAGCATCCTGGTAAATCTCCTCTGCACTCTCTCCAGGGCCTCCACATCCTTCCGGTAGTAAGGCGACCAGAACTGGACGCAGTACTCCAAGTGAGGCCTAACTAACGTTCTATACACTTGCAACATTAGACTCCTACTCTTGTATTCTATACCTCTTCCTATGAAGGCTAACATACCATACGCTTTCTTTATCACATTCTCCACCTGTACTGACACCTTCAGAGACTTGTGAACCTGCACCCCCAGGTCTCTCTGCATCTCTATACTCCGGATAGTTTTACCTTTTATCCTATAACTCCCCTCTACATTTTTCTGGCCAAAATGCATCACCTCGCATTTATCCGGATTAAATTCCATTTGCCATCTATCTGCCCAATCTACCAGCCTATGTCCTGTTGTATTGCCTGGCACTGCTCCTCAGTTCCTGCCAATCCAAGCATCTTAGTGTCATCAGCAAATTTGCTGATCACACCACCTACCCCCTCTTCCAAGTCATTTATATAAACCACAAATAGAAGAGGTCCTAGTACTGAGCCCTGTGGCACACCACTAGTGACACACCTCCAGTTGGAAAAAGAGCCTTCCACTACTACCCGCTGTCTCCTCCTCCCAAGCCAGTTCTCAACCCATCTACATACCTGGCCCTGTATCCCATGCGCCTTCACCTTTTCTATCAGCCTACATGAGGAACCTTGTCAAACGCCTTACTGAAATCCATGTAGACGACATCAATGGCTTGTCCTTCATCAACCGTTTTTGTCACCTCTTCAAAAAATTCCACTAGATTCGCAAGGCACGACCTCCCCTTAACGAAGCCATGCTGCGTATCCCTGATCAGATCACAGTGCTCCAGACGTTCATACATCCTGTCCCTGAGGATCCTCTCCATTAGCTTACCTATAACTGAAGTCAAGCTCACCGGCCTATAGTTCCCTGGGTGATCCCTCTGACCCTTTTTAAACAACGGTACTACATTTGCTATCCTCCAATCCTCTGGGACCACACCTGTGTCCAGAGATTAGGAGATTTATTTTATTCAAGAGTCTCTGGAATTCTTTGTCAAGAGGCAGTGGAAGCAGAGTCTTTGAATACTTTTAAATCAGAGTGAGATAGGTTCTTGATTAATAAGAGTGTGAGAAGTTAACAGGGTAGGCAGAAATGTGGGATTGAGATTACAATCAGACCAGCCATGTTCTTATTGAATGGTGGAGTAGGCTTGAAGGGCAAAATGGCCTATTCCTGTTCCTATTTTATATCTTTGTATGAATCAATGACTTTTTTCCAGAGTGGTAGATGGTGACCAGTGGGATACAGGCGGTTTTGGGCCCCAGCTATTCACAATATATATCAATGTTTTGGATGAAGGAACCAAGTGGGAATACGAGTCACTCATGTTAAGAGGCTTCAAGGCAATTTAGACAAGTTGAGTGAGTGAGCAAATATATGGCAGATACAGTATGACATGGGTAAGTGTAAAGTTATCCACTTCAGTAGGAAAAACAGAATGGAAAAATGGTGATAGATTGGGAAATGTTGTTGTGCAAAAGGACATGGATGTCCTTGTACAACTGGCAGTAAACACAAGCATGCAGGTTCAGCAAGTAGTTAAGAAGGCAAATATTATGTTGTCTTCATTGCAAGAAGATTTGAGTTCAGCAGCAAGGATGTCTTACGGGGCCTTAGGGAGGCAACACCTGAGTACTGAGTGCAGTTTTGGTCTTTTTACTGAAGAACGGGTAAACTTGAGAGAAACCTCTTCACTTAGAGGGTAATAAATCTGTGGAATTCTCTACCACAGAAGGCTTGCATTCACTAGAGTTTAGAACAGTAAGAGGTGACTTCATCCCAACCTTTAAAATCCTGAGAGGTATTGACAGAGTGCCTCGTCTTGTGGGGGAATCTAGAACTAACGGTCACTGTTTATAAGAGATGTGAGGAAAACCATTTCCACCCAGAGGATGATGGGAGGCGGAAACCCTCACAATATTTATAAGTATTTAGCTAAGCGCTTAAATTGCTAATAGCATACAGGCTACAATCCAGGTGCTGGAAAATAGAACATAGAACATTACAGTGCAGAACAGGCCCTTTGGCCTTCGATGTTGTGCCGACCAATTAAGAAAAAGCAATGACCCTCTAACCTAAACCATTCCCTTTTCATCCATAAACTTATCTACTAACCTCTTAAACGCCACCAAACTTGGCGCATGTACAACTGCAGCAGGCAGGGCATTCCATACCCTTACCACCCTCTGGGTAAAGAGCCTACCTCTGACATCCATCCTATAACTACCACCCGTTAATTTAGAGCTATGTCCCCTCGTGCTAGCTTTCTCCATCCTAGGAAAAAGGCTATCACTGTCCACCCTATCTAAACCTCTAATCATCTTATATGTTTCAATAAGGTCTCCTCTTAGTCGCCTTCTTTCTAACGAAAATAACCTCAAATCCCTCAGCCTCTAATAGGATTAGAATAGATAGACACTTGGTGGCCAGCATAGACACAATGGGCTGAAAAGCCTCATTCCGTGATGTAAAACTCTATGACTTAATCGGACCATATAACCCAGAGACACATAGTGCTAAACAATAATTTCACCAAACTCCACACATGAATTGATTTAATTTTCAGGCTTTTTTTCCTTTACCTTGCCCTTTCTCAGGCTTTTTAGGGTATCTCCAAGCCTTTGGATATTTTCATTTGTTGCCAGGTTCTGGGCAAGTCCCACCGAGTGTCTCCTGTTCTGCTGCTTTAGTAGTTCCCATTCTAACCAGTCCGGCTGCTCATTTTCTTCCGCCTCGGAAAAGCACCCAAAGAGATCAGACCCACTTCTGGCTACTGGAATGGATGTTTTTAAACGTGCTTGTGAAGATCTAATCCGAGATGTTGCAGGCCTGACAGTGCCTGCTTTGGCATCATGGAAAATGCTGAAAAAAATGGCAGGTCAATGAGTGAACAATAATGTCCTTTTGTTTCAGACTTTCCTTCACAGTAAAGCATTTGGGGGAATGTCTTACTAATACAAGGTAACAGATTGCTTTACTTATGCTGTTGAGGAGATAGCTGAACATTTTTTGAGGCTTCTGAGAACTGTTAAAACAGTTTTTCTGTTAAAACATAACCCTTAAACTCTACACAACAGGATAATAAACCAATGGCAGCAACCATTCTGATAATCAGGGGTAAAATGCAATCAGGAGCCATTTCAGAGAATCATAGAATTCCTATAATGCAGGAGGAAGCTATTCGGCCCATTGACTCTATAGGTCAATAATTCCCCCTAGGCCCTAATCCCTCGTATTACCCTGTTAATCCCTTTTAGGGACAATTTACCATGGTCAATCAACCTAACCTGCACATCTTTGGACAGTGGGAGGAAACCGGAGCGCATAGAGGAAACCCACAGAGACATGGGAGAATGTGCAGACCCCTCACAGATAGTGACCCGCGGCCAGAATTGAATAAGGGACCCTGGGCTATGAGGCAGCAGTGCTAATCCCTGTGCCACTGTGCCTTTCTTTACAGAACAGCAACCGAGAAGGGAAGGCAGGGCAGTTGTTGTCATTGAAGAATGAAGCATATGAAAAACAATCAATTTTGTTGAAGATGTACTTGGAACCTCACTGGGAAAAAGAGATGGGGAAGAAAGAACTAAGATCCATTGATTTCCCTCCCCCCATCACTAAAATATTTACATTGTGCTTTTAGGATTGATAGAAAGTTGGTCTAATCGATAAAATGATCATTTCATGTGTTGATTGCAACCACAATGAGAGGAAACACCACAAAAGAAGAATACAATGTCCAGTACCAAAACAAGACAGAAAGTCATCAAGAGAAAAATTATTAGAGCTCAAGAAATCATCCAAGAACATTGCTCTAAGAGACAATTATCTGCACAGGGCCACATGCAATAAAATTCCAGCAGTTAACTCTGGAAATAAATAAACTAAAATTACCAATATTGATTTAATACTTTTTTTGAATATACACTCTGAGACATGTTGCTTTCTCATTAGCTTTGCAAATGGAGCATTTCATTGACTGCCTCATGATTGACATGCATTGCATGAAGTTAATGTGTTTGTTTGGTCGATACAAACTAAACTCACCATAGAAATTTACATCTCATCCAAATCTGACTAAGTTCCCCTTTTATGATGTAGTGTTAATTACTGCCAATCTCTCTGGCACTGAAAATTTAACCTTTGCAGGTGTGAATTCTCATTCTTTCAGGTTTTAATTGTTATTAAAGATTTTTAAATTTTTTTTCCCCTTTCTGCTTTTTTTCCCTCTCTTAATAGAATCTCATTTCATTGAATGGTGGGGGTGTCAGAGTTTGAGGATACAGAGTAGACCATAAGGACAGAGATTAGAAGAAATTTCTTCACCTGGAGAGTGGTGAACCTATGGAATTTGCTACCACAGAAAGTAGTCGAGGCCAAAACAGAATGTTTTCAAGAGGCAGTTAGATATAGCACTTTACTGCAAATCAACTTGATCAGCACTTTCTCATGTGGATCAAAGGATACGTGGGGGAAGGCAGGATCAGGCTATTGAGTTGGATGATCAGCCATGGCCCTAATGAATGGTGCAGCAGGCTGGAAGGCTGAATGGCCTCCTTCTATGTTTCTATTCTTTCTCAATGTTTCCTGATGTGAAATTGAACCCCCAATTCCTTCTCAATTCTTTCTTCATGTCACAACCCTTCGATATGATTGATAAAATGCAGTTACCTGTTGCTATTCTCTCAGCTCCCAGATGTTCTCTCTGTCACGGCCTCTAATCTGCCGCAGTTTGGGGCAAAAAACATCCCAAACACTCAATGAGCAAGGGAAGAGTCTCACTAATGCTGAGAGCTGTCTGTTGCCCGGATACTGCAAATTATAACCCTAGTGTAAATCCACCGGACCCTGAACTCGCATGGAAGAAAAATTAGCAAAAAAACCCCCCAGCTGCTTGCATGTATTAAAATGAAGCAAAGATGCAGCCTTAGAATCATTCACGCTCGAATGGGGATTACTTTAATTAAATGGTGATGTTATATTGTATCCAATGTTTCACTGAATGACTCGCTGTTGCATTTTGTTTGTTAATTTGAAACTGAACTATTAGTTCAGTTTCAAATCTCCAGCTCCATTCAAAACTGTTTGGGGTCTACACCAGTGTTAAAACTGCGAGAAACAGATATGATAGTTGCCCGCCCCCATCTCAGACTGCTTTGTGGGGGCGACAGAACTGCAGCCTCCAGTTACTGGGGAATGAGCCGAGTTCACTGCTCGTCAGGTGAAAACAGAGCTTAGAGACTGCCGGCTGCCCTGACAACAGCCACTGGCATCTACACAACACTGGACAAATCCTTCCTTGGCACTTCCAAATTACCGATAAGAGGATCGATATATGGAAATAAAGCAGCTGGACTGCCCCACTTTATACCCTCTGTGCTGCAGCAATCCCGTGACAGCAACTTTCTCCATAACCTACTGGACAGCTAGCCTTGGAGACCTCCATTAGTGAAATACCTGCTTATGGTATACGTTTCCAGCTTCCCTGCGGCGGAACTTGGCCGCACTTTCTTTCCCAGAGGCATGTTTGCCTGTTCCTAATCTCTCAGCGATTCCTGGGCAAATGGGCCACGTGTAGGGTGAGGACAAGTTTTAAGCCCCTTGCTACAGTGAGGCCATTCCGTCTCCTCACTCAGCCGCTTGTGGTTAGTAACCTGACACTGCTTTCACCTGTCAATGCACAACACCAAGAACTCTTAAAGGTACACCTCCCCTCCCACCCACAGCTCGACAAAATGTTCCCTTCCAGTCCAAATGATTCGCAAAGATCAAGCAAGACGGTTTGTACGCGATAAAAATGCTGATCAGATTTATTTGCAATAAACCGATCCATTCCCTCCCTTTTCTTTTGGACAACATGGTGGCACAGTGGTTAGCCCTTCTGCTTCACAGCAGCAAGGATCCAGCTTTGATTCCCGGCTTGGGTCTGTGTGGAGTTTGCACATTCTCCCCTAGTTTGCGTGGGTTTCCTCCGGGTGCTCCAGTTTCTTCCTGCAGTCTGAAAGATGTGCTGGTTAGTTGCATTGGGCATACTGAATTCTCCTTGTTGTACCTAACGTGTTGGAATGTGGTGACTAGGGGTTTTTCACAATAACGTCATTGCAGTATTAATATAAGCATACTTATGACATGAACAAGTAAACTTTAATCTATGGCTGTGAAAGCGGAGACATTCATCACTATTCAGGGTCACAGCTGAGAGGCAACTAACACTGGAACACCGAACTTCTGGTTTAACAGAAATGGTTCGGTGGGAGCTCACAATGATGATCACTCCATGGCATGTCAGTGTGTGAATGTGGGCTGAATGGTTTGTCCTTAACTAATTATTTACACTGATTTAGCTCCGAGGAGACGTCAAACCTGCTCCAGGAATGTAGTCAAAGCATAGGATGACCAACGCTCTTTTGACTGTTTATCCCTTGTCCCTGTGTCACTTTTTGTCCCTTGTTTCTGGGGCAGCCTGTGGGAGACTGATCCTGGGAGTATGGTATGAAGGGTTAACAGAATGCATTTGTTAATATATGGAGCACATGGTGTTGTGGCCCTGACATCAGGCTGCCATACATCAGGTATTGTGAAGAGCAGGCAGAGAACTCTCAGGGGCAACACACATTTCTGATAACTCACTATGTACATAATCTAGTATTTTAACTGAAACCCTGATACATCTGTGGCTCTTCCTTGCCTGCTTTAGCATCTTCTCCAACATAGCAGTAGCTGTGGCTGCACCAATTTAGTCTATTGTTGTTGCCACATAATGCCAGGATTGCTACAATCCTGCTTTGCCAAGATGCCTCATCAGGCATCCAGCCAACATATTCACCATAGACAAGTAGCAATGGCAGCACTGAAAGAGCAGTCAGTGCTCCTACCCCACTCATTATCAACCGTCAAAGACTTTCACAGAGATTGCTCCTGGCAGACGCACCAGGGAAAATATCCTCAACCAATCCTGGTTTTCCTTCTTCTGCAGGGCCACATTTGGTAATTCCACCCAATTTGAAACCTACCAAAGCAGTGCAGAGATGGGAAGCTGCTCTGCCACTATTTTGAGATGTCTGTGTTGCAACACAAGATGGCAACATTTCTGCTCCGTTAGAGTTTCTAACACGGGCATTCGGCTTCCAACCTTCGAGTACATGTTCTTCAAGGGAGCCTTCACAACACACGACAGCGCAGAGTCGCTGAGCAGAGACTGATAGCCAAGTTCCGCACACGTGAAGATGGCCTCAACCGGAATCTTGGGTTCATGTCACACTATCTGTAACCTGGACTTGCAAAATCTCACTACTGCCCTGTCTTGAGATAATACATATCTCTATAACCTGCGCTTAATGCTCTCTCCACTCTCTCTCTCTCTAACGTTAACCCTTTATACCATACTCCCAGGATCAGTCTCCCACAGGCTACCCCAGAAACAAGGGACAAAAAGTGACACAGGGACAAGGGATAAACAGTCAAAAGAGTGTTGGTCATCCTATGCTTTGATTACATTCCTGGAGCAAGTTTGACGTCTCCTCGGAGCTAAATCAGTGTAAATAATTAGTTAAGAATGAACCATTCAGCCCACATTCACACACTGACATGCCTTGGAGTGATCATCATTGTGAGCTCTCCCACTGAACCATTTCTGTTGAACCAGAAGTTCGGTGTTCCAGTGTTAGTTGCCTCTCAGCTGTGACCCTGAATAGTGATGAATGTCTCCGCTTTCACAGCCATAGATTAAAGTTTATTTGTTCATGTCATAAGTGTGCTTATATTAATGCTGCAATGAAGTTATTGTGAAAATCCTCTAGTCACCACATTCCAACACGTTAGGTACAACAAGGAGAATTCAGTATGCCCAATGCAACTCTGTACCTAAAGGTAGTCTGTACCTTTAAGACTTGATTAGGTGTAAAGACTTGCATTGCAAAGACTTGCATTTCAATCATTATTCTGTAAATTGAGATTGTGTCTTTATATGCCCTGGGAGGGGGGGTGAGGATCAAAACAGTAGGTCAGTAAGCACTGAGGCTGGAGGCGAGCTGAGGGCAAGGGCAAGGCTAGCTAAGAAGAAGAGCGTTCTGGAGGAGAATGAACTAAGTGGGCCTGAGGGCTGGAGTGCATCTGCTTTAATGCGAGGAGTGTAACAGGTAAGACAGATGAACTTAGGGTGTTAATGCTTATGCGGAATTTGGGTGTGGTTACTGTGATGGAGACTTGGTTAAAAGAAGGACAGGACTGGCAGCTGAATATTCCAGGGTATAAGTGTTTTAGGTGAGACAGAGGAAGAACTAAAAGTGGGGGAGTAGCGATATTAGTTAGGGAGCATATTACAGCGGTACGGAAGATGGACAATTTAGAGGGGTTATGTAATGAGTCATTGTGGGTGGAACTCAGAAACAGGAAGGGTGCAATGATTGTGCTGGGGGTATGCTACAGGCCACCCAACAGTCCACGGGAAGTGGAGGAATGGATATGTAAGGAGATTCTGGATAGATGCAGAAAAAATAGGGTTGTTGTAGTGAGAGACTTTAATTTCCCTGGTATAGACCGGAAAGTGCTTAGGGCTTGTGGGGGGTCTGGACGGGGAGGAATTTGTAAGATGCATACAGGAAGGTTCTTTGGAACAATATGTAGATAGCCCAACTATACTGGACCTAGTACTGGGAAATGAGCCCAGTCAGGTTGTCAAAGTTTCAGTAGAGGAACATATGGCAAATAGTGACCACAATTCTATTAACTCTAGGATAGTAATGGACAAGAATGAGTGTGTCCTATGAGTAAGGTGTTAAATTGGGGAAAGGTTAACTGTAGCTGGATTAGGCAGGAATTAGTGGCCGTTGATTGGAAAGGCTGTTCGAGGATAAATCCATGTCTGGCATATAGAAGTCTTTTAAGGAGCAGTTGATAAGGCTGCAGGATAGGCATGTGCCCGTAGAAAGGAAGGATAGGAAAGGTAGGATTTGAGAGCCGTGGATAACCAGGGAAACTGAGGACCTGATCAAAAAGAAAAGAGAGGCTTACGTTAGGTCCAGGCAACTGAAAACAGATGGAGCTTTGGAGGAAGTAGGAAAGAACTCAAACGAGGAAGTAGAAGGGCAAAAAGTGGTCATGAAATGTTCTTGGCAGACAGGATTAAGGAGAATCCTAAAGCATTTTATTCATATGTGAGGAACAAAAGAGTTGTCAGAGAAAAAAAATCAGACCTCTCAGGGATAAAGGAGGTGAATTATGTTTAGAAACGAAGGAAATCGGGGAGTTCCTAAATGAATACTTTGCATCAGCATTCACAAAGGAGAGGGACATGTTGATTAGGAGTGTTTCAGAGGGAGGTGTTGATCCGTTAGAGAAAATCTCCATTACAAGGGAGGAAGTGTTAGGTTTTTTAGAGCACATTAAAACTGATACATCCCCAGGGCCTGATGGCATCTATCCTAGACTGCTCAGGGAGACAAGAGATGAAATTGCTGGGCCTCTGACAGAAATCTTTGTCTCTTCGTTAGATACAGGTGAGGTCCCAGAGGATTGCAGGATAGCAAATGTGGTACACTTATTTAAGAAGAGTAGCAGGGATATCCCAGTTAATCATAGGCTGGTGATCTTGATGTCTGTGGTAGGGAAGTTGTTGGAGAGGATACTTAGAGATAGGATGTATGCATATTTAGAACGGAACAATCCCATTGGTGACAGACATCATGGTTTTGTAAGAGGGAGGTCATACCTTACAAATTTGGTGGAGTTTTTTGATGAGGTGACAAAAACAGTTGACGAAGGAAGGGCTGTGGATGTCGTCTATATGGATTTCAGTAAGGCGTTTGATAAAATCCATCATAGCAAGTTGGTGAAAAAGGTTAAGGCTCATGGGATACAAGAAGAGGTGGCTAGATGGGTAGAGAACTGGCTAGGCCACAGACTATGCAGACACTACGACAGCGGATGAATGAGCATCGCTCAACAATCACCAGGCAAAACAGTTCCCTTCCTGTGGGCGAACACTTCAGCAGTCATGAGCACTCGGCCTCCGACCTGCGGGTAAATGTTCTTCAAGGCGGCTTTCGTGATACACGACAGCGCAGAGTCGCTGAGCAGAGACTGATAGCCAAGCTCCGCACACATGAGGACGGTCTTAACAGGGATCTTGGCTTCATGACACACTATCTGTAACCCCCGTAACTTGCCTGGGTTAGCAAAAAACCTCACTTACTGTGCTGTCTGGAGAAAATACACAATTCTCTAACCAATGCTCAGGATTCCCTTCACACACATTGTTAGCCACTTTAACACTTGAATAGCTGGTTAGATGTAAGGATTCGCATTCTAATCAGCAATCTCTGACTGTCTGCGCTGATGTGTGCTATTGCAGACCAGAACACTGCATTTGCCTGAGGAAGACACGGAGTGTTGAAAGCTCGCAATTTTACTATCAAATAAATCGGTTGGATTAAAAATTGGTGTTGTTAAATTCTTACTGAGTTCTTACCACCCCAATCCAACGCCGGCATCTTTACATCTTGGCCACAGGAGACAGAGGGTAACAGTTGAAGAGTCTTTTTCTGGCTGGAGGTCTGTGACTTCTGGTGTTCCGCAGGGCTCTGGACTGGGACCACTGCTTTTTGCGGTATATATATAAATGATTTGGAAGAAGGTGTAACTGGTGTAATCAATAAGTTTGCAGATGACACAAAGATGGCTGGACTTGCAGATAGTGATGAACCTTATTGGACAATACAGCAGGATATAGATATTGGGCGGAAAAATGGCAGATGGAATTTAATCCAGATAAATGCCAAGTGATGCATTTTGATAGAACTAATGTAGGCCAGAGTTGTACAATAAATGGCAGAACCATCAAGAGTATAGAAACACAGATGGATCTAGGTGTGCAAGTCCACAAATCCTTGAAGGTGGCAACACAGGTGGAGAAGGTGGTGAAGAAGGCATATGGCATGCTTGCCTTTATAGGACAGGATATAGAGTATAAAAAGTGGAGTCTGATGTTGCGGCTATATAGAACACTGGTTAGGCCACATTTGGAGTACTGCATCTAATTCTGGTTGCCACACTACCAGAAGGACATGGAGGCTTTGGAGAGAATGCAAAGGAGGTTTACCAGGATACTGCCTGGTATGAGGGTCTTAGCTATGAGGAGAAATTGGGTAAACTGGGGTTGTTCCCCCTGGAAAGACGGAGAATGCGGGGAGACCTAATAGAGGTGTACAAAATTATGAAGGGTATAGATAGACTGAACAGTGGGAAGCTTTTTCCCAGGTTGGAGGTGACAATCACAAGAGGTCACAGGCTCAAGGTAAGAGGGGAGAGATTTAACTCAGATATCAGGGGAACATTTTTACACTGACGGTGGTGGGGGCCTGGAATGCACTGCCAAGCAGGGTGCTGGAGGTGGACATGCTGGGATTGTTTAAGACTTACATGGATAGTGACATGAGCAAACTGGGAATGGAGGGATACAAACGAATGATCTAGTTGGACGCATGAGTGGCACATGCTTGGAGGGCCAAAGGGTCTGTTTCCTGTGCAGTACCATTCTTTGTTCTTTGTTTGTGATCAGAATTCCCACTCACCTGACAAAGGAGCAGTGCTCCGAAAGCTAGTAGCGTTTGTTAGCAAGTGAACCTGTTGGACTTTAACCTGCTGTTATGAGACTTCTTACTGTGTTTACCCCAGTCCAGCGCCGGCATCTCTACATCAGAGTTCCTAACAAACAGGGAAAACCAGGACACCCCCAGCAATTAGTGCCATTCCCACACTTCCTAAGTGAAGATCAACAGAGAGTTCCTAACATGCTTCAAACTTGACACAAGGCACAGCGGTATCTGTACTGGCTGAGTATTTAGCTTGTCTCCACACAATTCTTCTTAGCCTTTCACTATGAAACTCCAGGGGCCAGGTCAAATAAACCTACATATTCTGGGCCCACAGTACCATAAGGACAGGCAGATGGAAAACCTTCATGTTATCTGTAATCAAGCCATTCCCTACTTAACAGGAATGCTTAAAACTTAGGCATTATCCAAAATGTTGATGAGATTCTTCCATCCAATCACACTTCATCAGGAATTTCCACAATTTTTTCGCAGTCTGGGAGGTTTGAGGACTGAATATTATATTTGTCTGCTCCCAGATGCCATGCCAGTCTAGATGTCTATTCACCCTTAGGAGGATTCGGCACCCACTATTGCTGAAGGTCAGGAAGGGACTTGGTTACGTGTTATACAGGGGTGTTATTTCCCTGCTGGTTTCAGTCTGGTGATCATACTCAGGCCTAATGGTCAGATCTGGCTTTGTGTGGATCTGGTACAGCAGGAAGTCTACTCAGTAGCATCAGTAGATGACAGTTTGGCAATGCTCATCAACAGACTTTTCTAAAGGTTGACGTGAATTGTGGCTTTTGGAGAAAACCCCTCGATAAGGAACCCATGCTCCTGACAACTTTTATCATGCCCTTCAGTCCAATCTGCTTTCACCACTTCTGTTTTGACATTTTGTCTACCCCAGAATATCCCAATGTATCAGATTCTGGATAACAAACAAGGGGTATGTTCTCTGCCATATGGACGATATCCTCATACACAGTTCCACAAGACACGATCACAGGGTAAACAATGTTCTTAAAGTGCTCCAGGCAGCAGGACTCATGGTGAATGACAATTCCAAGAACCAATATAAAATTCTTGGGGCACATAAGGATTTTCACAGTACATTCATTGCAGTGTTAATGTGAGCCTACTTGTGACACTAATACTTAAACTTAATGTAATATTACAGACAATCCTCTGAAAACAAAGGCCACTACTGAGTTTTCCCAGCCAATATGGATCATCGACATGCAAGCTTCCCTGGGGATGAGATACCAAGCAGAAAGTTTATCCCTAACTTGGCCAGATTCACATTACCCCATGACCCTATGTTGCCTATGGCTGTCACTATAAATGTTTTCTCGGTGGGACCCAGTGCTGCTCTCATCCAGCCACTAATGAATGGTATCTATTTTACTGTGAGATCTCTCATGGAGACTGAACGAAGGTATAGAACTATCAAGGAAGGAGCGCTGGAGGAGAACAAGTTCAGTAGAGCGAGGTGCAGATGTGCCAAGCACTGGGTCCCGTAGGTTAGGGGGCTGTTCTGAGCTAAAACAGAGTTCTCAAATTGTCCAGTCAGAGCTTCAGATCTTGTAGACTGGCTTGAAAAAATATGGAACAGTCAGGTGGAAGGTCCTGATTTTCTTTTTACAGCCAGTGTGTCAGTATCAGGTCAGTCTCACCACTTGCTACATGGCTGCCTCCAATTTTAAGGTTGCTGCAGGATTCTGGCTTTATAAAAAATCCTACCAGAAAACAACAAAATTGCTTGAAGGTGAGAAGCAGCAATACGGCAACTGTCAGGAGAGTGTATCTGTTTAAAAATTGCATGTGAAATTCCTGTAGTGTTACAATCAATTGACCAGTAATGTGTGTGTGTGCGTGTGTGTATGTGTGTGCGTGTGTGTGTGTGTGTGCGTGTGTGTGTGTGCGTGTGTGTGTGTGTGTGTATGTGTGTGTGTGTGTGTGTGCGTGTGTGTGTGTGTGTGTGTTGTATGTGTGCGTGTGTGTATGTGAGTGCGTGTGTGCGTGTGTGCATGTGTGTGCGTGTGTCTGTGTGTGTGCGTGTGTGCGTGTGTGCTGTGGTGCGCGTGTGTGTGTGTGTGTGTGCGTGTGCGCGTGTGTGCGTGTGTGCGTGTGCGTGTGTGTGTGCGGTGTGCGTGTGCGCGTGTGTGCGTGTGTGTACATGTGTGCGTGTGTGCGCGTGTGGCTGCGTGTGTGGTGTGTGTGCGTGTGTGTGCATGTGTGTGCGTGCGTGTGTGTGCGTGTGTGTGTATGTGTGTGTGCGTGTGCGCGTGTGCGCTTGTGCGCGTGTGTGCGCGTGTGTGCGCTTGTGCGCGTGTGTGCGCGTGTGTGCGCGTGTGCGCGCGTGTGCGCGCGTGTGCGCGCGTGTGTGCGCGTGTGTGCGCTTGTGTGCGTGTGTGTGTGCGTGTGTGTGTGCGTGTGTGTGTGCGTGTGTGTGTAGGGCAGGAGTGTGCGTCTTTGAACTGAACAGCTTGTAAGGTCATTTCAAAGGCAATGCAGAATCAACCACATTGCTGTGGCTCTGGAGTCACACATAGGCCAGAGCAGATAAGGATGGCAAATTTCCTTCCCTAAAAAGATTTAGTGAGCCAGGGTCTTACAATCTATCGATGATAGTTAGTCACCATTGCATTATGGAGATTTGAAGCTATGTCCCCAAAACATTAGTTTGGACCTCTGGATTACTAGCCCTGTAACATTACCAACGATGCCATCATCTTCCCATCTGTGCCTTACCATCTTCCTGAGCTCTTTCAACAATTGTCCTGTGCTGTAATTAGGAGAGCAAGTCCAAAATGTTCCAACACCAAAATGTGATAACGCATTTTCAAATGGAATCAGTGGTACATACCATTATTTCTTGCTAATCTTTCTGCATTGAACCACTCTTTCAGATTGTCTTCTATTTTGTGTTTTTATCTTAGTTACTGCAAATGGAAGAGTATAACTGAATTTTTGTGCTGATAAGTTGCTGCCCCCTAATGATCCAGTAAGATTCATTTGTCCAAAAAGCCAGTCCCAAAAGATGTGACAATTGTGACCCCAAACATCCTGGAGCTGAGTGGTGCTGCAATAAGGACAGTTTCCCTGCTCTGCCAAGATTTTATCTCATTTGGAACCGGACCTGAATCAATCTAAAGTCTATGACAGGCGCCAATGGATGTGTCCCCGTTTTCCTGGACTGTCCTATGGCATACTGTGTCTTCAGGCAAATAACATCCTCAGTTGTTCCCAGTTGAAGTAACTTGTCCCTAAATAAATACCCTAACTATTACCAGCTGCATGGGTTCACATCAGGAGCCATTTGATCCTGAGCTGTTCTGTTGGTCAATAAGATGAGTTGGGCTCTGTGGTGGGTTGGGTTCCCTTTGATGGGACAACATTGTGGCTATATCCTATGGATAGCAGCAGTTCAACACTGCAGCTCATCATCACCTTCTCAAGCGCAATTAGGGATGGGTAATAATTGCTGACCTGGCTAGCAACACCCATATCTCAAGAATGTATTTATCAAAATCCTTTTCTAAACAGTAGAGAGGATGGACACACCGAGTTTTAAATCACTCAGAGACTGTGCTCTGTGGCCACAGCATGGTGTTTCACATTCCGACCTCCACCCTCACTAACAGCCATCCAAGGTGCATCAACCTGCCTGCTGCAGATGAGTCTGTGCATGACAGTATCGGTAGGAGTAACCACCCACACAGTCCCTGTGGAGATAAAATCCACCTTCATATTGAGGATGGCCTCCATTGTGTTGTGTGGCACTATCAAGGTGTTAAATGGGACAGACTTCGAACAGGAATATATTTAGAAATGAGATGTCGACCTGGTAAAGCTACCAAACTGGACTACTTGCATGCCAAACAGCATAACAGCAAGTAATAGGCCGAGCTAAGCGATCCCACAATCAACGGATCATTCCTAAGCTCTGCAGTCCATCCATATCCAATGGTGAATGGTGGTGGGCAATTAAATAACTCACTGGAGGAGGAGGCTCCACAAATATTCCTATCCTCAATGGTGGAGCCCAGAACATCAGTGCAAAAGATAAGGCTGAGGCATTCACTACAATCTTCAGCCAGAAGTGTCAAGTGGATGTTCCACCTTGGTCTCCTCCAGCATCAGAAATGTCAATTTTTCAGTCAATTTGATTCATTCCATGGGATTTGAAGAAATGGCTGAACAGACTGGATACTGCAAAGGGTGTGACAATATTCTGGCAATAGTCACAGAAATTAGCACTCCAGAATTTGCCACACCCCTAGACAAGCTGTTCCAGTATAGCTAAAACACTGGCAATTATTTGGCAATGTGGATAATTGTCCAGGTGTGTCTTGTACACAAGAAACAGGACAAATCCAGCCCAACCAATTACTGCCATATCGTGATGGAAGGGGTCATCAACAGTGCTATCAAGCAGCATTTACCCAGTAATAACCTGCTCAATGATGCTCATTTTGGGTTCTGTCAGAGTCATTCAGCTCCTGACCTCATTACAGCCTTGGTTCAAACATGGACAAAAGAGCTGAATGTCAGAAGTGAGGGTCAATGGTCTTGACATCATTGCAGCTTTTGATAAGTGTGATATCAAGGAGCCCTAGCAAAACTGGAATCAATGGGTATGAGAGGGAACTTGAAGGTGCTAGTGCTTCCTCAATGTTACTATTCTTGTAAAATATCTGCAAAATACTGAGGCTACTGGAATAAAAATAGGAAGTGCTGGGAATACTCGGCAGGTCTGACAACATCTTTGGAGAGAGAAAAAAAATGAATGACTGGGATTTGCCAGGACCCCCACCCCATGGTGGGTTTACCCATTTTGGATGTGGCTGGCCATTGGCCACTGGCAGGATCTTCTGGTCATGGAGAGGTCTGTGGGTTTTTGCATGGCTCATTCCTCATGACCATCCCCACCCTCCTCCAACTCCCCCCAACCCCCCCAACCCAACCTCCCAACCCTCCCAAACTTCCCAAATCACCCCCAACTCCCCACCCCTTCCCATTCCCCCACTCTATTAGGGAATCTGTGCGAGGTGGCCTGGAAAATCCTGACTGTTAACTCTCTCCCTCTCTTCAAAGATTCTGCCAATCTACTGAATTGACTTCAGCAGGGCCAGAAGATTCCATTGGCTGGAAAATCCCACCCAATATTTCAAATCAAAGCTGACATTTCAGTAAAGAAGTATCAACTTAACTCTGCTTCTCTTCCCACAGATGCTGCTCCACCTATTAAAACACTGTTGCTGTGATGTGGACTGCAACTGCAATGCTCTGGTGATCCAGAGGGAATGGATTGAGTTCAGGGACATGAATAATCAAACTGCTCTGTTCTGGTGGTGTGGCCGGTCATTTTTCAGTCTGGGTGTTATCTGGATCCTGCTCTAGGCCAGCATACACTGATTAACCTTTGGAGGGATTACGTGGTAAATAAGAAGCAGTTATTTGATTTAAAGCATGGTAACTGCTTTAACACAACACTTCTACCTCTGGTGGTGGAGGAACTCCTGCCTGAGAAAATACTGGCCCATCGGACAGCTGACAGCTCTGTAGATCTACAGGCAGTCCCACCACACACGGAAATGTCCAAAAACGTGAAGCTCAAGAGTCTCAGTGAGGGTGATGAGGAGGAAGGAGGTGAGGGGCCAAGCTCAGGAGGCCAACTTTAAAGGTCAGGGAATGGAGCGGGAGGCTGTTGAAATTACCTGGTTGCTATCCTCCTGCTCCTAATTAGTTTGATAGTCTTGTTGGAGACTGTGCGTGACAGATTAGGCTGAGTTTTAAAAATACCACTGCTTTGCTCATGGCTACATGGCATTTTCTTTAGGCAGATCAATTACCTTTTGCACTGAAACCTGCATCTTCCTTGCTTGTTCTTTATAGCTTAACCTGTCAAGATTTAATAACTACACTCTAGTCATTCCTGAATCCTGCTTTGTGGAATTCTGGAATAGTCACTATATTCTTCCATCCCTCAGAAAATGGACAATATCGTGTATAGAGGTTGAAGTGACTCAGTCAGATTGATTTACAAGTGAAATAATGTACGAAAGGAGATGGACATGACCAAATGCTAGTACAGTATAATAATTACATTTACACAATGCATGAAGTGCCTAATTCATAGGAAATAAGGCTTTCTTCTTAACAAATTATTGAAAAAGAAAACTCATCGGCGAAAATCACATCAACCCATTCCTTCAGGAGCTTCTCTTAACCAGTACTAATAGGAGGTGCATGGAGAGCAGAAGGATCCCACAAAAGTACAAGGTCTTTTCCTTCACAGATTGACAGATTTATCTTCAAAAGTCAGGGAATCAAATTCTTAACAAACGTTAACACTTGGATGAAAGAAGCAGTAATTACATGAACTAAGGCTTTCAAACAGCCAACGGACTATCGATAACAGGTTTAATCTCAATTGGCCTAATTGTCGGCCTGATTGCACAATCTCTCTCTCACAATTCTATCTTTGTGCCTGTGTTGCAGAATCGTTTCCTTGAAGGCTTATTCATTCACCGAGTCACCTTCAGTCATTGTTGTGGCCAAAGAGATTGGGCGCCATCTTCAGTTTGTTCCATTTTCTGCAGCCACATTATCTATAAACTGCAACACTACCTCTTGATCTACAAGTGAAACACAAAAATAAAACCTTACAATTTATTTCCTTCAAACACCATGATAGCTGAGTGCACCGTGTGTCAATATTATGGGTTTCATTTTGCCTGTATTCTTTCAACCTATTTGTTGAGTCTGGGACAGTGCTAGTCAGAATACAGCTCAGGGTCACATGGAAATCACTTGCCTCCCCTCTGTCTGTTTGTTCACGGGTCTCTGGGTTTTGATTCATAACCTGACGGCAGTCCGCTGGAGAGAGGATGTGATAGTGGAGAAAGGGAAGCACGCAACAGAAAATCTCAGTTTGCCATAAGCCTGTGGCTCTTGGGGAAGTTATTGCTCAACATAAAGTTTCTCAATGAACGATGGAACGATGCAGTTTTGGTTTATTTTCATTTTTCTTAAATTTAGCAGAACTGAAGCAATGCTGAGAAAAAGTAAGGTGATAATTTAGTTAATTAGTCTAATCACAGGATCTGACCCCATTATATGAGGAGGCGATGGCCTAGTGATACTGTCATTAGACTATTCACCTAGAAACTCAGCTATTGTCCTGGGAACCCGAGTTCGAATCCCTCCACAGCAGGTGGTGGAATTTGAATTTAATAAAAAAATACCTGGAATTAAGTGTCTACTGATAGCCTTTAAACCATTGTCAATTGTTGGAAAAACTCATCCAATTCACTAATGTCCTTCAGGGCAGGAAATCTGCTGTCCTTACCTGGTCTGGACTACATGTGACTCCAGAGCCACAGCAATGTGATTGACTTTCAACCGCCTCTCTGAATAAGGGCAACTAGGAATGGACGATAAATTCTGGTCAGCCAGCGATGCCCATGTCCCACGGGTGAATAAAAAAACTCTTGGCCAGGGAGAAGGAACTATTATTCAGAGTTCCCATTCCCAGTTGTCCACAGTGATCCGTACTGGAATTGTACACATGTTGATGTAAAGGACATAATCACCTTTAGCAGCAATGACCCCACAGTTAAATCAGCTCATCTCAAACATTCAGTGGAGAGATTCACTGATGTCTTAATCTTTAAAGAAGGAGAAAGGAAGAAAGTTTGAAGGAACAGAAGAATGACATCCAAATATTCAGAGCTGGCATCAGAGACAGGCAGTGCAATTGCTCTCCCATCTGGGGATTCACACAAGTTTAATTATCACCTCCATTGCACTCCTGATCTCAGCCACAGGGAATTGATGAGGAGAGGCCAGAAATGTGTCAAAAGTGGAAATGAAAGTCAGCGGGGAAGTCATTTTTGGACTACTTTCCTATAGTCTATTGTAGCCAATTCAAAGAGCTTTGGAACTCAGCTCTCAAGGGCTTGGGAAATGCTGTCTGTCTTCCTGTTAAGCTGCGGAGAGAGTGTGCATGTGTCCACATGCAGACACGAGAGGCTTAAAAATTACAGGCATTGCAAATTACCCCCGATTTGTACAGCACGTTTCCTCAGCAAAGGAAATTAGGTTCACTTTATTACAAATTAGTTTTGCTTTAGCGAAGTATTATATAAATGGGAAAAATTCTTTAAATGGGAGATAAGCAATTACCAGTTGGTATTGGGTTTATTATGTACAAGGCTTCCACTTATCAGTGTCTGATGCCTGCAGGTTTTCAGAATGAGCTGGCAGCTAATAACTTTCCACACTTGTCAGAGATCGACACTTTCACATTGTCGCACTCTATATAGAGAATTGTGAAATGGTGGCATCCTGATTGGCTGCAATGCGAACATTTCCTCCATGGCTGACACAATCCTTATACCAGCCAATAGGATGGTTAATCCTACACAGCATCAGAATTTTATGGACCACCCACATTCCTCAGATGCAAATTTTTATTTTAATTAGTTGCCTTCTGCTTGTTAAGTTTGTCTAAGGAGAGACATGTTGGAAGAAAGAATGTTGATTGTTTGCTCCCCTACTGAGGCCTCAATTTGTCCATCTGCAATCAGGCAAAGTACTGTGGATGTTGGAAATCTGAAATAAAAACAGAAAATGCTGCAAAATCTCAGCAGGTCTGACAACATTTGCAGAGAGAGAATAATGGAGAGAGTAGAGCCAGCATTTTGAGTCTAGATGACTCTTTGTTAGAGCCGAGTCATCCAGAGTTGAAACATTGGCTCTAATCTCTCTCCGCAGACGTTATCAGACCTGCTGAGGTTTTGCAGCATTTCCTGTTTTTGTCCATCTGCAGGCTGTGGAATGTGGGATGCGATTACTGATATGGTAACTGTGTTTCACACATTTAATTTCTTGTACTACCGAAGCAGTAATTGGCTATATTAATTAGTCATAGCCACAATTTGACAGAAATAAAAATTGGAAGTATTTAATGCAGGGAATAACAGAGCCATACCTTTAATTGGAAGTGATGACAGGTAGTTTTGGGCTGCTTTAGGTTCAAGGGACTTTAATACTTTGGCAAAATCTGTATTAAACTTGCCATACTCTCTGTCGTATGTTGTCAGCTGTTTCCTGCTCTCTTGGTTCCTGATATGTGCTTGCGTCACAGTGGGCACTATAAAGGATTCCAAAATAGAAGATCTTTATATTTTGCAAACATAGATATTTTATATTTAGCGCAGCACGGTGGCACAGTGGTTAGCACAGCTGCCTCACAGCGTCAGGGACCTGGGATCAACTCCCAGCTTGGGTCACTGTCTGTGTGGCATCTGCATGTTCTCCCTGTGTCTGCGTGGGTCTCCTCCGGGTGTTCTGGTTTCCTCCCACAGTCCAAAGATGCATGATTTAGGTTGACTGGCTATTGTCAGGGAGATTAGCTGGGTAAATATGTGGGGTTATAGGGAGATAGAGCCTGGGTGGGATAGTTGAAAGTGCAGGCTTGATGGGCCGAATGGCCTTCTTCTGCACTGCCATTGTATGATGTATGATGGTTCCATGATCTATGATTTTGGGAGGAGAAAATCATTAATTTTTTATAGATGGAGCCTGCTAATAAGAACATCGGGTACTGAAATAGCCACTGAATTTTTTTTGTATATATAGTTGCATTCTTGCAACACAGGTGGAGGACAGCAGGTTACAAGGATTGATCAAGCCCCGAACGATAGTTGTGCATATCAATGGTCGGAAAAGAAAAGGAATTTGCATTTACATTGCTCCTTTCACAACTTCAGGATGTTCTAAAACATTTACAGTCAAGAAAATCCTCTTGAAGTGTGATCGCTATTGTATTGTAAGAAACCTGGCAGCTATTTCTACTCACCAAGATTTTGCCTGGCCTCCAATTATCTACAAAGCCTTTGCCATTGGACCAAAGCTCTGCTCTGTCCAAACCATGTGGTAGTGGCCATGCAGTGAGCACCCTACATTAAAATAAATCACCAACTTCCACTCATCAAAATGCATTTGGGATCTGAAATTCAGGTCTGTCATGGGCAACCCCAACGGTGACTGACCAGAGCGTTGTACTGCCACTGTACCTTGGGAACCTTGACGTCAACATTGCTGCCTTAATTGAGAGACATGCAGGAGAAGCCAACTGAAGAAACAAAGCACCAGGTACAAGATTTTCTGGAGCTACCTTCCAGAAGAAGAATGGCAACCCATAGGGGAAGCCTCATCATCAGAAATGAGCTTATCTGAAACATAAGTAAATCTCCCTGTAAAATAATGGACCAAAACTGCCCAGTTCACTGTAATGAGGAACTAGCATGCTATTGTCACCCAATAAAGTTTCACAACACCAATTTTAAATCCAACCAATTTATTTGATAGTAAATTCACGAGCTTTCGACACTATGGCCAGACAGCACAGTAAGTGAGGTTTTTTGCTAACCCAGGCAAGTTACGGGGGTTACAGATAGTGTGTCATGAAGCCAAGATCCCTATTAAGACCGTCCTCATGTGTGCGGAACAGCAAAAAACCTCACTTACTGTGCTGTCTGGAGAAAATACACAATTCTCTAACCAATGCTCAGGATTCCCTTCACACACATTGTTAGCCACTTTAACACTTGAATAGCAGGTTAGATGTAAGGATTCGCATTCTAATCAGCAATCTGTGACTATCTGTGTTGGTATGAGTGCTATTGCAGACCAGAACACTGCATTTGCCTGACGAAGGCCATAGTGTCGAAAGCTCGCAAATTTACTATCAAATAAATTGGTCGGATTTAAAATTGGTGTTGTGAAACTTTACTGAGTTTACCCCAGTCCAACACCAGCATCTCTACATCATTGTCACCCAATGCAGAGTATTAGACTTGAAGCAACAAATGAGACCAAGCCGATATTCTAGAGAGGCCTTGAATAATCTACAGCCTAAGTCTCTATAACTGATCCTCCTCAGAGTTTTCAATGCCAATGTTAAAAAAACTTGAATCTCTGGAAGGAAGCAGTCATTGTCTGTAAAGTGTAGGGAAAACAAACTCCAATTGAGTTCTCACAAAAGGTCACCAGATTCAAAATGTTGGCTCTATTCTCTCTCCACCGACGTAGTCAGACTTGCTGAGATTTTCCAGCATTTTCTATTTTTGTTTGATGAGTGAGAGGAGGATGCATTAGAGAGCCCAAAATAAAAGCTGAAGTATTGTGACTCTTAACCCTAACCTATGCTTCTGGAAAAAGTGCAGTGACATTATCATTAAGATGTTAAGCATTTTCACCTATTCCTTTTGCTGCAACATCCCAGTGTTTATTGTTGCCATATCGACTGGTGCAGACGGCCAGCTCAGGTTTCTGCAGCTTTTTTCTATAGTGAAGCTTGCCCTCTGCCTGGGGAGAACTTTGTCCGCAGATCCTGGGCAGACACGGAGGACATTTTATAGGCTCTGGGGAAAAAAAAGCTTCAATCAGTTGAAAATGGAAAACAGTGCAGTTCTTCACTTTGCATTTCTTTCATATCTTTGTGTATGAGGTTAGTATATTATATGTTCAAGATTTGGAGGTTCCTGCCCCAACAAAATGCTCGCTTCATTGTCTTTACCAATACCCTTCAGCCCCTTTTCAAAAGAATGTTTATTATTTCCTGGATATTACTTGTTGTAGATATGGTGTCCTAGATCACTGTTTTAACAAGTATTTAAACCACAACTCTATCTGTTCTTGTACATTGTTTCTACAATATAATCAGCAACTTCATTCAGATTCCAAATTCCTTGTAATTACAGCTTCCAGATGTTGATTTTTATGTTACTGAATGTCAAAGAGAGATGGTTAGATTCTCTCTTGTTGGAGAAGGATCTGCCTGCTACATGTGTAGGATGGATGCTATTATTCACTTTATCAACCCAAGCCCGAATGTTGTCCACCTCTGATTGTATGCAGAAATAATCTGCTTCAGTATCTAAGGATACTGCTGAACGTTGTGCCATCATCAGAAAAAATCCTGACTTCTGATAGAAGGAAGGTCATTGATGAAGCAGCTGAAGATGGTTGTGTCCAGGACATAACTCTGAGGAACTCCTGCAGTAATGTTCAGGAACTGAGATGACAAACCTCCAAAAACTTCAACCAATCTTCCTTTTTGTGCTGGGCAATGCTTCAACCAGTGGTAGATTTCCCCTGATTCCCATTGATTCCAGTTTTGCAAGGACTCTTAACGCCACACTCAGTTATATCCTGCCTTGATGTCAAAGTTAGGCACTGAGTCAATGGGGTCAGGAGCTGAGTGGTCCTAGTGGAACCCAACTGTGTATCAGTGAGCAAGTTATTACTGAGCAGATTGATAGCACTGGCAATGACCTCTTCCATCACCTCATCGATAACCAGGAGTAGGCTGATGGGGTGGTAATTAGTTGGTTTGGGTTGTCCTGCTATTTGTGTACAGGATAAACACGGGCAATTTTTCACATTGCTGGGAAGATGCTAGTGCTGTAGCTAAACTGGAACAGCTTGACTAAGGATGTGGAAAGTTCTGGAGCACAAATATTCAGTGCTATTGTAGAAATGCTGTCAGAGTTCATAGCCTTAGCAGTATCAGTGCCTTAAATTATTTTTTGTTAGGGAGGGACTGTGGTGCAATGATAACACCACTGGACCTGTACTCCAGAGGCCGTGATAATGATCTCAGGACATGGGTTCAAATCCCACCACTGGTTGGAGTCATGCTGAATTTAAATTCAATCATAAATCTGGAATATAAAGCTAGTCTCAATAATGGTAATCATCATCAATTGTTGTAAAATCCCAACTGGTTCACTAATTGGAAATGTGCCAATTGGCCTACATGTGACTCCAGATTCATGCCAATGTGGGGAAATGCCCCACAAGTCAATCAAGAACAATTTGGGTTGGGAAACAAATGCCAATGTCTCACAGAAGGGTAAATTCACTGAAGATTGGATTGGACTTCAGGAACAGGATGAGATGGATCACCCATTTGTTACTTCTGGCCAAAAATTGTTGCAAACATTCATTACACTGATGATGTGCTGGATTTCCCCCATCATTGAGGATGGGGATGTTTATTCATTTTTTAATTGTCCTCCAACATCCACAATTGGATACGGCAGCACCGGTAGGCTTTCATCTGATCCCTTGGTTGTGGAACCACTTTGCCTATTTCATGTTGTTTGGGATGTGAGTGATCCCTGTGTTGTACGACTTTATTTTACCATTTTGATTCTAAATGCTGGGTGGATTTGAAGCTGAGAGTATTTTAGTTCCGATTTTTAGACCCGTTCTCAGGCACCTCAGACACACTCTGCCTGAAAAAATATCAGCAATTCTGAATCGCTCTGCACAAGCCTTAACACACCCAAAATCCCACAACTCCGATCAGCACTTTCAACTGCACGTGCGCAGATAAAAAAAGATAGATTACTGCTGTCTAGCCAATAATGCCTCCACCTGGCCCCTCCCCAAATATTACCCCACCCCCACAACATTACTGATCCCTTAACACCCCACTCTCTCTGCCAACCAGACCAATCATGGGCTCTTCCCCCACTGATTTCAGGCAGAGTGGCAGTGGATCCTTCCACATTCCCCCTTCACTGATCTCAGGCAGAGTGACAGCAGACCTCTTTTCCTCCCCAAACCCTCCACCCCCATCGATCTCAAACAGAGAGCCGTTAGACTCTTGGCACCTACCTCCTCATTAACTGGAGTGCCCGAATCACACTTTTATGGAACATGTCTGTCTCTCACTGATTCTGGATGGGCAAATGTGGTGGTAAAGGAGGAAATGCTGGTAACGTTGGATAGGCAGCCTATTAAATCAATTTAAATGCACGCAAATGCATTTAAATAGCTATGGCGCACATTTGGAGTGCAGTCTCAATCACAACCATTTTTGGGCCTCAGTAAAGGGGAAACAGGCACGGAGGTAGGTGTGGGTCATGCTACTCGCCTCATGACCGACTTTACCAAATTTTCAGGTCCGAAAACAGGCGCAGTGCGATGGTAGAATTGGGCTCGTAGTTTCATTAAGCCTGACATCTCATTTTTAAGTGTGTCTGAGGCTGCTCCTGATGAAGCCCTATTGTAAGTACAGTGTCAACTGGCAGGTAGGATGGGAAGGAGTAATTTTGTCTTTCACTGACTTTATTCAGCCAAAAGACATCCCAAAGCACAAGTGAAGGAACTATCTTTGACACCCTGTGTGAGCTGGATGCTTTTCAGAGATCCTGGGAACACTGGGAAGATATCTGAAAGCTGCAGATGAGGAATTTAACTCTATTCGCCTCAACACCCCTCCTCCCCAACACTCCTCCCATTTCCTCAAAGCCCTTTCCTCCAACATCCTCCCACCTCACCAAAACCCCTCCCCCTGACATCCCTCCCATCTCCCCAATACCCCAAACCCCCCTTGGCTTTAATGATTTTCTGGTTCTCCAGCACCATCCAGCAGGTACAGTTGCCAGTTATCCAGCTGCAGAATTCCACACAGATGATGCGGACACAATGAAACATATGGACCGGAATTCTCCCCAAAAAATTCTAAGTCCCCAGTTCGGATGAAAACTGGAGTAACTCCCACTGTTTTTTTTTTGCAGTGGGGTATTCTGAATGAATCTCCCACACTTTGAGCACTGTAGGGTGCCCGAGCGTGATTTGTTCTGGAAATTCAGGGGTGGGGCCTATTCCCGCTGGAGAGGCCAGCAGGATAGCACTGAGCATGCCACTGCCGGCACTGCCGGCCTCCCGGTCGCTGGGCAACACCATCACCGGGTCCCCCATCGCTGGTCTTCAGACCTCTTCTCCCTCTGATCACTGGCCTCCCAGACATCTCTGGGTCAGCCCTGATGTCGCTCCCTCTCTACCCACCACCCCCCCAACCCCCCACCCCCCCACCCCCCAACTCCCGGCAGACCTGACCCCAATCAATAATTAGAGTCACCTGGTTCAGACCTAATTTCCACCTAATGATATATTTGTTATATGGGACATGGCAAGTCAGGAAAGGGTCATCCTAAGCAAAGAGGAGACTAACATTCCAAAATTGCTTGAAGAGTGTCAGGCACATTTATGTTTTAGTAAACAGCTGTACACCTTGCAGTGCTGAGAAGCTGTTTTGTGTCTTCACAATTCCTACAAGTTCAAGTACGATAACAATGAGCTTTCAGTGTAGCCCTACCTTGCTGTATTCCCAGGTAATCCTGCCGATATATCGTGTCAAATTGGCATGCTTGCAGTTTCTGCATCTCTTCAGGAGACATCGAATTCAGGAAACATTTTTTCACCTTATGGTAGGTCTCTGGGTCCTTCTCCAGTAGTTTCCATAGCAGCAAGCACTATAATAATACAATTTACAAGTGAGGTTAGAACTGGGGAGCAGAATAGTTTTGACACTGTAGCTGGAATTTTACCATGTCGCTTACTGAGGCTCATGGAGGATGCGAGCCTCGCCCACCCCAACAATTCTTGGGGGGGGTAAGGCAGTAAAATTCCAGCCTCTAAGGCAGTGTATTTATATTCAAAATGTTATCCTATACCGGTGAAACATTAGCCCTCCCTGAAATTTCTTATGGGAAATATCTATCAATGTTGTTGACCTTGCATTGCTGACTGGCATTTTCCCTGTCTTCCATTCCCTTTGGCTTGTGTTGTTGGTTGGAAGGATATTTCCAGGGATAATCATCTGTGTAAGAAGTGTTCCCAATTGGCTCATGAAGCTGAAAGGGGACTGTAAACCCATTCGATGATCCAGGACTGCAGGAAGACAACAAAATCAGAACAAAAACATAAAATACAAATTAAAGGACTCTCCACAAGTTGGAAATTCTGTCACAGTTAAATTGATTCATTCCAGTTGCTGGATTTGAATAGAAAATAGAATCATAAAATAATCGTAAAATAAAATAATAGAATCATAAAATCTTATAGTGCAGAAGGAGGCCGCTTGAGCCTACATCGACCACAATCCCACCCAGGCCCTATCCCCATAACCACATGTATTTACCTTAGTTAGTCCCCCTGATACTAAGGGACAATTTACCTTGGCCAATCCAATTAACCCACACATCTTTAGACTATGGGAGGAAACCAGAGCACCCGAGGAAACTCACACAGACATGGGGAGAACATGCAAGCTCCGCACAGACAGTGACCCAAGGAATCGAACCCAGTTTGCTGGTCATAGAGTCATAGAATTTTACAGCTTTGGCCCAATTTGTCCATGCTGCCCTTTTTTTTAAAACCTCTAAGCTAATCCCAATTGCCTGCATTTGGCCCATATCCCTCTATACCCATTTTACCCATGTAAGTATTTAAGTGCTTTTTAAAAAACAAAATTGCACCTGTCTTTTCTACTACATCTGGCAGCTCATTCCAGACACTCATTTCCCTCTGTGTGAAAAAATTGCTCTTCTGAACACTTCTGTATTTCTCCCCTCTCACCTTAAGTCTATGTCCTCTAATCTTAGACTCCGCAACCTTTGGGAAAAGATATTGACTATCTAGCTGATCTGTGCCCCTCATTATTTTATAGACCTCTATAAGATCAACCTCAGGCTCCTGTGCTCCAGAGAAAAAAGTCCCAGTCTATCCAGCCTCTCCTTATAACTCAATCCATCAAATCCCAGTAGCATCCTAGTAAATCTTTTCTGCACTCTTTCTAGTTTAATAATATCCTTTCTACAATAGGGTGACCAGAACTGCACAGAGTATTCCAAGTGTGGCCTTACCAATGTCTTACACAACTTCAACAAGACATTCCAACTCCTGTATTCAATGTTCTCACTGATGGAACCAAGCATATCGAATGCCTTCTTCATCACTCTGTCCACCTGTGACTTCACTTTCAAGGAGTTCTGAACATGTAACTCTCCCCAATGCCTTATTATTAACTGAGTAAGTCCTCCCCTAGCTCAATCTACTAAAATGCACCACCTCACATATGTCTAAATTAAACTCCCTCTGCCATTTGTCAGCCCACTGGCCCAATTGATCAAGAGATGCTAATCAGTGTGCCACCGTGCTGTTCCATTTACATGTTGTACATAATCTTTCCATGATCAAACAGTCACAGAAAAGATTAGCCTGGTGATGAATATTGTAACTAAATGTTCTCAGCCATTTGTCTCGGATTTTCAGGAAATGGGTGGAATTTTCCACTGGTCCCCCTGTTGAGGGTTTAATGGTGGTCAGGGAGAGACTGTGTGGTGGCAGCTCCAAGAATGGGTTTAAAATGGTGGTGGAATCTTCCAAACCCTCCCATCAAAGCAGGACACAATTCCCAGCAGAGGCGGGTGTGAAACTTATTTGCATCTTGCTAATGAGATGCAGGTGGGCGCCCAACCAGAATCACCCATCAACTCTGGAACGTCTTCATTACCAGCAGGAAATCGTGCCCATCCAGAACACGCCTGGATCAGTGTGGTATATGTTGGCACTTACTTGAAGAAGGTGATCTTCCAGCTTCAGAGCGTTCTGGGGGGTCGATCTTCCAGCTTCAGAGCGTTCCAGGAGGTCCATCTTCCAGCTTCAGAGTGTTCCAAGAAGCCATCTTCTTTCTTCCCAAGGCCCACCTTCCTTCTTTGAGGCTCCATCTTTTTTCTCCAATGGTGCACCATGTAAGGCCAGGCGTCATTTAAAAATGGTGCCTGGATATGACATCAGGGTACGAGCCATTCAGCCTGCTCCGCCTTGTGAAACATCGCAACCTCCCCCAGTCTCCCCACCACCACCTATCCCCCACTGAGTCACATTTAATGAGACAAGGGTCACATGATATGATGCGAATTCCCAATGGACTCCACAATACGAAATATTCCCCATCTCCATCTCCATCACAAGACATAACCCCTGAGGGAAAATTCCACCCAATAGTGAATGAATTTTTGGCAATATATGGCCGTTATGAATTGCTTCTGTGAAAGCAAGAACCATGAGTATAATTGTAATTTCTCACTGGATTAACATGCTGTGACAGTTCGTTATAAACAGTAAGGACATGAGTAGCAAGTGTCATATGTTAGACTGGGCAGAATACATTATAGATGATTTGAAAGATAATTACTATTTCAATCACATGCTCAAATTCGGCAATTAAAAACTGTTCAACAGGCTGATGTTCATCAATGTATTCATTTATTCCTACATTGTCAGACTGCTTACCCGACATGCCTAGCTAAGCAGAAATTTCCTCCAATTAATTATATCCTGCTCCAAACTGTATTCCCCAGCTACTGACACCATTTCTCTCCCTCTGTCAAAAATTTGAGATTAAGCCCATCTGTTCACAACCTCGGTGTCAGCTGAGATAAGTTTCTGAGCACATATCTGTGTCATCATTAAATTCCTCTGTTTCCACTTCAGTAACATGGCCTGACTTCACAAGTATTGCAGCTCACCTATTCTCGAAATCCTTATTCGGGCCAACATCACCTTTAGACTTGACTATGTCAACATCCTGCCATATTCCACCCTCTGTAAACCTGAAGTCATCCTAAACTCTGCTTCCCTGCCTTTAACTTGCATCCTGCTCCCTATTACCTTAGGTTCATTAATCAACATTGGCTTCTGCTCTTGATTTTAAAATTCTCATGCTTGTTTTTAAATCGCTCCGTGGCCCCAACCCTCCCTATTTCTGTGATCTCCTCCAGGCCCACAACTCTTGAGATATCTGCACTCCTCTAATTCTGGTCTCTTGCACATCCCGATTTTAATCGCTCCACGATTGGTGGCCATGCCTCCAGTTGCCTAGACCCCAAGTTTTCCAGCTCGCTTTCCTCCCTTAAGATACCCTTTAAAACCTAACTCTTTGCCCAAGCTTTTCATCATCTGACCCATTATCTCCTTATGTCTCAGCATCACGCTTGGTTTCACAATATTCCTATGAACGTTTCTACCCAATCTTCAGATATCACGGAGCAGGGAAAATCCATATCACTCATTGCTTTTACTCAGACTCACCGAATCTGTTCAGATGCAGAACCCGGTCGATAAACAAATTCGCGCTGAGAAGTAGTTTCATATGGATTGAAGGCTGGAAAAGACAGATAACCTCGGTGATAAGTATGTGTTCCAGCTTAAAATACAAATGCTGGAATTCTCCAACCATGCCCACAGCTGGGATTCTCCAGTCCCACTGTAGTGAATGGAGTTTTGGCTGAATGCCAAATTCTCCATTCTCACTTGCAATGGGGCAGGAATGAAGGAAATCGGAGAATTCCATCCAGAGATTTGCTGCTGAAAAACAGATAATGAAATACCCTCAATATTTATTAGGTATCCATCAGATTAATATTGAGATACTCCAGAATTGTATTGGGGAAGAGTAGGAACCTCCAATCCAAGGCAAATTTTTGTACACGGGGTGCCAAAGAGGTTTATAATGAGGAAGAATTTCTAATTGTACCTGGGCCTGAGCAACCCAAGACCATCTCACTCCTCATTCTTATCCATTTTCAATGTATACCTACTCTTTCTTTAAAATGTCTCCTGGTCTCTCCCTTAACTATTCCCATGTTTTCATTTTCCTTTGGGAGAATTTCCCTATTTGTTCTTGGGATGTGGATAATGTTGGCAAAGCCAACATTTATTGCCTGGGCTTGAATCTTGAATCACTGCATCCATGATCAAGCTACTCCCACAATGGTGCTAGGTAGATAGTTTCAGCATGTTGACCCAGTAACAGTCAAGGAAAACTGGTCTAGGTCCTAGTAAGGATTGCATATGATCTTGTTGGGGAACATGAAGCTTATGGTGTTCATTGCCATTCTTGCCCTTGTTGGTGGAAGGAGTGGCAGGGGAAGGGGATTTAAATGTTTTTCCAGTAGATCTGGAATTGATTAGCTCAGTTAGTTAGATGGTTGGTTTGTGATGCAGAGTGACACCAATAGCACAGATTCAATTCCCGTACTTTTTTTATTCATTCATGGGAAATGGGCATCACAGGCTGACTAGTATTTATTGCCCATCCCTGGTTGCCCTTGGAGGGCAGTTGAGAGTCAACCAAATTTCTGTGACTCTAGAGTGACATATAGGTCAGGCCAAGTAAGAGCAGCAGATTTCTTTCCCTAAAGGATAATAGTGAACCAGATGGGCTTTTACGGCAATCGACAATGATTTAATATTCAACAGCAGATTCTTAATTCTAGATTATTTTATATTGAAATCAAATACCACTATCTGCTTGGTGGGATTCGAACCCGAGTCCCCAGAACATTAGCTGAGGTTCAGGATTAACAGTCTGGTGATAATACCACTAGGCCACTGCCTATCTGAGGTTGTTCATGAAAGGCCGCGTTCTCAACCTTACCCCTTGCCTAAGATGTAGTGATCCTCAGGTTACATCACTGCCAGCCTATGGTCATCTGGGACTATGGCAGTTTTTACCTTTATAGATTATAGCCTCACACTCTGAGAATTTTACATGGATGAACACTTGCCAGTGATTTCCCAACCAGAACACCATTACCCTAAATGAGCAACTGTATTGTTGACACAGATTATCTGCCACTTGTATGAAATTCTTTATTGATAGAGTAGCACTGAGCTTTGATTAAGTAATTACAGACTTCAAAATTCTGTAAAATAAAATTTAAAAAAAAATTTAGTAAACAGCATAATGCAGATATTGTAAGCAGCAGGTGAATCACTAGAAGTTAAATAGTGAAATGATGTTTAACGTATTACTCTTCCGAGTCTGGGGCAGACTCGGAAGAGTAAGTATGATATGCAGATATGTCAACATAATATACAGAAAACCTAGCAGAATTAATCATTTAACTTTCCATCATTTTGAAACAAAGTCTGAAGTCTTTTCTGCGTCTCCCAGATGGATTTTTAGTGTGTTTTCCTTTAATATATTCTCTCAGGGATAAGGGCATCACTGACTGGTTGGCCAGCCCTAATTGCCCTTGAGAATCTGGTGATAAGCTGTCTTCTTAAACCACTTCAGTCCTTTGAGTGTAGGTAGATCCTGGTGCTGTTGGTGAGGAGTTTCAGATATTTGACCCAATGATGGTGATAGGAGGACAATATAGATCCAAGTAAGAATTTGCTTTTTCTCAATTGGTCAGCGTAACATCGAGGGCCGAAGGGCCTGTTCTGCACTGTAACGTTCTATGTTCTATGTTCTAAGTAAGAATGGTGTGTGGCTTGGAAGGAAATAGTGGAATGAAATTTCCCATTCTGCCCACTATGAAAATTGTAGCTGGTGATAAGGCAAACATAGAAGGGAAAGTGGCAGTCAGAAGGGAAGGTGTCAATCAAAAGGGAGAGTCGCAGCAGGAGAGGAGGGTGGCAGTGGGAGGAGAGGCAGGTGGTCAGAGGGGAGGTTGACAGTGTTTGGGGGAGGGTGGCAATCAGAGGGGAGTAGGAAGGGGACAGTGGGAAGGGAGGGTGGCGCTGGGAAGAGAGATTAGTAGTCAGGAGGGAAGGAAGGGTGGCAGTGTGGGGGAGGGTGGCTGGGGATACAGAAACCTTTGCTTTTTGAGACTATTAAAACAAGTAGATTTAAAATAGGGACCACAGTGTGCCTTTTATTTATATATCTATCTATATATATATGATAAATATAAAAAAACAATGGTTTCAAAATCACATACGTCATATGAAGGTATTGTCTGTATAAGCATATATAATCTTTTTTGAACAAGTATAATAGATTTAAATTGTACGTTTGTATTTTCTTGTGAGCTTTGGCCGACAAGCAATTTGCCCCTTAGCATAATGGGAAATAAGTTAATTAGACAGACCACATTCTTTTGTAACAATGAAGCATAGAGCATATACCTCATTATTAGGGACAGGCCAGACAGCTACAAGTTACCAAGGTTATTGAAATGAATAGAATGATTCAACTTCTAGTCATAATTAATAGCTGCAATTCAACCTCTACTGACAAAGGAACAGAAAAACAGACCAGAGAAGATGACTCCCTACTGGTTCCCAAGACTGCAGATGTTAGGAGCGATTCTTGAACCTACTGGATGTGCATACATAAGGTTACTGGGCAAGGGTCGGGGGGTGGGGGGGCAGGGGGGTGGGGTGGTATGTGGGGGGAACCTCTGGGTATGGTTAACCAATGAATTCCTAATTCTTCTGGGAGGTAGAATGCTATTAGCTGAAGTAAATAAGGTGCATCAATTAATTAAGTGGCATGGGTGACAGGTTGGGCGGGAAGGATGAATCTTTGAAAAAGTGTATCTGTTGCTCTCTTGTGATGTAAAATTAGAGTGCAGTTGAATCCTCTGACTATCTCTCTCCCAGTTCATTAGTCAAATAAAGAACGTCTTCAACTGCATATTGTCTTTCGCAAGTCTTTGTATTTGCCGAGATTGGCTGAATACAAGACCCTCCAGTGAGGCACTCTGAGAAAATCCCTTTACATGGATGTTGCAGTGATCCTTTAAGGGGCGTTTGGTTTGGTCACAGGTCATCTTATTTCTCCTGAATACCTACACCTATATAGCTCAATTTAACAAAAGGGGCATCAAATCAATATTGGGTCTCTATGTGCACATGCAAAACACTTCAGGCTTCTTTCAGCTATCAGTCCTGATCCATTTCCTGTGCTAATAGGGCTAGTAGGTGTTTCCCCTGCAGAAGTGTACCCACTCTAATCAAGAAGAAGAAAGACGCACATGACATGCATAGGCAGCAGGGATCAAGTGGATCCCTTGAAGAGTATAGGGGCTGTAGGAGTAGAGTTAAAGAGAAATCGGGGGCAAAAAGGGGACACGAGACTCATTTTGCAGATAAAGCAAAGGAGAATTGAAAGAGCTTCTACAAATATGTAAAGGCCAAAAGAGTAACCAGGGAGAAAGCAGGGCCTCTTAAGGATCAACAAGTTCATCTATGTGCAGATCCACAAGAGATGGATGAAATCCTAAATTAATATTTCTCATCGGTATTCACTGTTGAGAAAATCATGGTGTTAGGGAACTTGGAGAAATAAATAGTGATGGTCTTGAAGAGTGTGCATATAACAGAGAAGGAGGTGCTGGAAGTCTTAAAATGCATCGAGTGCTTTAGGGCTCAGAACCTGGTGAAGTGTATTCACAGAAGGCTAGGGAGGAAATTTGAATCATCAATAGTCATGGGTGAGGAACCTGAATATTGGAGGGTGGCAAACGTTGCGCCTTTGTTTAAAAAGGGCTGCAGGGAAAAGACTGGGAACCTCACATCTGTGGTAAATAAGTTATTAGAAGGTATTTTAAAAGACAGGATCTGTAGGCATTTAGAGACATAAAGACTGATTAGGGACAGTCAGCATGACTTTGTGAGTGGAAAATCATGTCTCACAAATTTGATTGAGTTTTTTGAAGGAGTAACCAAGAAGGTCGATGAAGGCAGTGCAGTTGATGTTGTCTACATGGACTTTAGCAACACCTTTGTCATGGTGCTGCATGGTAGCTTGTTGCATAAGGTTAAGGATCCAGGGTGAGGTGTCTAAATGGATACAAAATTGGTTCTTGACAAAATCCAGAAAGTGGTTATAGAGGGTTGTTTTTCAAACTGGAGGCCTGTGACCAGTGGTGTGCCTGAACGATCAGTGCTGGGCCCACTGTTATTTGTCATTTATATTAATGATTTGGATAAGAATATAGGAGGCATGGTTAGTAAGTTTGCAGATGACACCAACACTGGTGGCATAGTGAACAGTGAAGAAAGTTATCTCCAATTGCAACGGGATCTTGATCAATTAGGCCAGTGGGCTAACGAATGGCAAATAAGGTTTGATTTAGATAAATGCGAGGTGATGCATTTTGGTACAATGAACTTATTCAGTTAATGGTAGGGCATTGTGGAGAGTTACAGGACAAAGAGATGTTCATAGATCCTTGAAAGTGGAGTCACAGATGGACAGAGGGATGAAGAAGGCATTCAGCGTGCTTGGTTCCATTGGTCAGATATTGAATACAGAAGTTGGAATGTCTTGTTGAAGTTGTACAAGACATTGATAAGGCCACCCTTGAAATACTGTGTACAATTCTGGTCACCCTGTTATAGAAAAAATATTATAAACTAGAAAGAGTGCAGAAAAGATTGACTAGGATGCTTCGGGGGGAGCTTGATGATTTGAGTTATAAGAAGAAACGGGATAGACTGGGACTTTTTTCTCTGAAGTGTAGAAGGCTGAGGGGTGATCTAATAGAGGCCCATAAAATAATGAGTCACACAGATCAACTTGATAATCAATATCTTTTCCTAAAGGTAGAGGAATCTAAACTAGAGGCCATAGGTTTAAGATGAGAGGGGAGAATTACAGAAATGTCCAGAGGGGCAATTTTCTCACACAGAGGATAGTGAGTGATTGGATAAGCTGCCAGAGGTAGTAGTAGAGACAGGTACAAATTTGTCTTTTAAAAAGCAGTTAAACAATGAAATGGATAAAATGGATATAGAGGGATGTGGGCTAAATGCAGGGAATTGGGATTGGTTTAATTGGGTTTCAAAAAAGGGCAGCATTGACAAGTTGGATTGAAGCGATTTATAGCATGTTTCATCCTATAAATCCCTATGACTCGATGACCTATCACCCACTTACAATTCTGTTTGACGCCTGTAAGAGAGGGCAGAATTCTCAACTCCCAGAACTGCTTTCTGTGAAAGTCTTTTCATTTTCTTTTCAAAATTGCGTGTAGAGTTGCAAACATCAAAGAAAAATAAATTCTATTCACTCACCTGGGCAAAGATCAGGTGCACTTGCTCTGCGGTCTTTTTTCTTTCTGTGCTTTTTACTCTCTTTTACCTTTGTGCATTCCTTCTTAGTTCCTTTCTCAGGAACTGCTGCCTCTTTGCCTTTCTTTGCTTTTCTGTGACTGTGCTTTACTTCCGGGCAGTATCGGGAATGATTGGGAAACTCGGTGTCTGACTTCCAGCACTGCCATGTGGGTAGGAAGGAGGGAAACTGCAGTTACAAAACCAATTAGAATTGTTTTCTTTTAGCTTTTTAACGCAAAATAGTCAGCATTGTGGTGCTGATTGTGGGTTTACCTGCAAAGCAACGGGATCAGACACTGGCTTTACATACGATGTTAGAATCATTTCCATATTGGACAGGAAGGCTGTGTTCAATTTCTGAATCCTTTAGATCAATTTGTGGAGATGAACCTGTTTGAGCTTTGCATTCGCTGTGTTACTGTTGCTGTGGGATACAGTCTGGTTGCCTGAGGTAGAATAAACAAAGAACTGCCAAAGAAGAGTATGACGACAGCATGCAGTAGATTTAATGCTTTAGTGCTCTCAGTTTCAGAAAGGCATTGAACCTGTGCAGGAAATTCCTGCACAAACTATTCAGGCCTCCTCGACTTGCAGTTAGAATCATTCATGATATACTGTCTCTAAAATCATCCAAAGAAGCAAAGGTTCAGTTTGAGACCTCTGTATTTTAACAATTATATAAAATACAATCTTTTTAGTTTATGGTCAACACTAAAGCACAATCAGGAAAATGTTTATAGAACTCATAGAACCCTACAGTACAAAAAGAGGCCCTTCGGCCCATCGAGTCTGCACCAAACACAATCCCACCCAGGCCCTACCCCCCCCCCCCCCCCCCAGGCCCTACCCCCCCCCCCCCCCATATCCCTACGTATTATACCACTAATCCCTCTAACCTATGCATCCCTGGACATAAACTGGCAATTTCTTAGCATGGCCAATCAACCTAATTTGCGCATCTTTGGACCATGTTTGTATTTATAGGGCTGTTTATGACAGGTAATGTAAAAACAGTTGGTAAAATGATCAGCAATTGGCAACGCCAAAGCATAGAATCCCTACAGCGCAGAAGGAGGCCATTTGGCCCATCAAGTCTGCACTGACTCCCAACAGAGTATCTTACCCAGAACCTATTCCTGTAACCCTGCACATTTTACTATGGCTAATCCACCTACCTTACATAGCTCTGGACACGAACGGTAGAATCTTCCAGTTCCGCTCGTCCCAAGATTGGAAAATTTGCACAGTCTGTGTCCCACCTGGTACAGTTCCCGTGGCAGGCAGGATGGGAAAATTTCACCTTAACAGGCAATTGAGCATGGTCAATCAACCTAACCTGCACATCTTTGGACTATGGGAGGAAACTGGAGCACCCGGAGGAAATCCACACAGACATGGGGAGAATGTGCAAACTCCACTTTCTCCACACAGTCAGCTGAGGCAGGAATCAAACCTAGGTTGCTGGCATTATGAGGCACTGAGTCACCATGTCACCAATTGACACTGAGTGAAATATGGAAACTGTTATTTCAGTATGTGATTCATGACTACTCAGAGACTAACTTGTGTAGATTTTTTATTAAATGGGATTATATTTTTCATTTTGCTACAGATAAGGACATATTTTCCAGTTTCATGTATCACTCTTTCACCTTTAATTACCGAAATAATGTGATACACACACTGAATATACAGCACAAAAATAGGCTGTTTGACCCACCACTCCATGACAATGTCTATGTGCAACATAAGCCGTCATTCTTCCTTAATTGTCTCGATTCCTTTCTCCCACATCTGCTTTTCTAATATCCTGTAACTGCATCAAAATGATGAACCTCAGCGACTGGGGTAACGAGTTTTACATTGTCATCACTCTCTGGGTGAAAACATTTGTTTGGAATTCACTATTTGATTTATATGCCAGAATTTTACTGCCTTGTCCACCCAAAGCTCATAAGATTCCCCCCCCCCCCCCCCCCCCCCCCACCAGAGGCCAACGAAGAATGCCATTCTGTGAGCCTCACCCATCCTGATTCCAGGGCAGGTGTGCTGGTAAAATTTTGGTTATAAGGTCTTTCATATTGATGACTCCCAGTTTAGCTTCTCCTCACATACGCAAACTGTGGAGAAGGGTGTGATTGCTCCTTCCTTCTGCCCATCAACTGGTCGGCATGTCAATGCTGTGCTCTGGGTAGTAAGAGGTGTTGAGCCTGTAAACATTTGAATATGTTTTCTCAGTGGAGTTTACATTTGTTTGCAACAAACCGGCTCCTGACTCAGTTATCACAGAAAACCCCGCTTTGTGCCCATTCTAACAAAGCATAGCCTCATGTTAAAGATATCTATTATTTCACCACTGGCCTTCTCTTTACAGGAGAAAGGAAACACAGCCTGGTCATCCTTTTGTGTTAGATATAACCTCACAAATTCAGTATCAAATCTTTTTGCACCCTCTCCAATGCTTTACATTCCTTTTATAATATGCAATCAGAATATACACAGCGTGGCCTACTAAAGATTAGAATATGGAGATATGAGCCTGATATGTCAAATAGTAGCAACATGTGGACACTGCACATTGTGCCCAGCTGTATCAATGATGGCACCAGTGCATTTTAGAATATCCTGCATAACTGTAGGGCCTGGCTTTGTCAGAATGTTGATGTTACACATTGGTGAGATTCTTCTCATCTCACAATATTATTGCACAGACTTCCATACACCGACTGAGGTTGTCCAGAGACAAGTGTCAGGACATCAGTGAGAGGCATTGTGATTCACCAAGAACAGCTGGCAGCAGAGAATATCCCACTCAATTATTTCTCCCAAAAGCATTTTAATAATTTCTTCCTCCTGCTGCTCACTCCCTAATATGTTGGACTGTAAACCTCCCAGCTGTGGAAATATCAAAGAAACAACAAGAGGAAAGAAATAGCAACTAAAAGATTGGTGAAAGTTTGAAAGAACAAAAAAACAGCCCATATCTGTGCAGGTTAGGTGGATTGGCTATGCTGAGTTGCTCCTTAGGAGGATTAGCAGGGTAAATGTGTGGGGTTACAGGGATTGGGCCCAGGTGGGATTGTTGTCAGTGTATGTTTGATGGGCCAAATGGCTTCCTTCTGCACTGTAGGTATTCTACAATTCTATGATTCTAAAAGAGAAATGGAAGAGAATTGAGAATAAAGCAAAAAATAGAGAAACCAAGACAGGGAACAAACAAAATGAAGGGTAGGAGCAGAGAAGGAAAACAAAGATGAGTGGGAGATGTTCCCATGATGGGTGTCAGATGGACATATATAGAACTAGTAAGAGTGAGTGAGAATGACAGAGAAAGTGTGAACCCTTACCAACTAGTCCTAGCCTACAGTGCAGTCCCAACCATATCATCAGTCCTTTTCATGGCCTTTAAGTACTATTCATTAGTATTATATTTAGGTGCCTGCATATTGCCATTAAATACAATAATAATACATTTTGTATAGATGGAATGACCTGAGCTTACAGTCAGGAACAGGCAAGGTGGGTAGTATTGCCCTGAGCTTGTTCCATTCCCATAGCTATGTTTCAATGTTCATAGCTCCTCAGCCACCTTTCAAGTATTCAATATCGTGGGACTTTCTCTCCAACGTTATATAAATGAAGAACCTCAGCATCATCACATTATAAGATCATGACAATTTCACACAAAATAAATGCCTTGTTACTCTAATACACAGCTCTCTGACCTACACAAACCTACCAGTTGTTCAGATACATTGACTCCCTGAATGTTGCTTTACAAAAGTGTTATTTATTGAGTGCTGCAATTAAGTCTTGGGGAAAACGCTCATCAATTGCTTCTTCAATAATCTTCCTTCTATCAAAAGATCAGCAGTGGGAACGTTTGCAAATGATTGCACAATGTTCAATATCATTATTGACTCCTCAGAAACAGAAGCCATCCATGTCCAAACTCAGGAAGACCTGGACAATATCCAGGCTTGGGCTGACAAATAACAAGAACAAAGAAAATTACAGCACAGGAACAGGCCCTTCAGCCCTCCAAACCTGCATAGACCATGCTGCCTATCTGAAGCAAAACTACCTACCCTTCCAGGGATCATATTGTTCTATTGCCATGCTAGTCATGTCTTTGTCCAGATGCCTTTAAAAGTCACTACCCATCCCCCCCCAGCAACGAGTTCTAGGCACCCACCATCCTCTGTGTAAAAAATTTTGCCTCGTACATCTCCTTTAAATCTTGCCCCTATGCACCTTAGTAATTAACTCTTCTGTCCTGGGAAAAAGCTTCTGACTATCCATTCTGTCCATACCCTGCTTAATTTTGTAGACTTCTATTAGGTTCCCCCCTCAACCTTTGTCATTCCAGTGAGAACAAATCAAGTTTTTCAACCTCTCCTCATAATTAATGTCCTCCATACCAGGCAACATTTGTGCAAATGCCAGGAAATAAGAGAGGATCTGACATTCAGTGGTACGACCATCAATACCATACGGTTTGTAAATTTTCACAGTATGAATCCCCCATTATTAACATGCTGGGAGTTACCATTGAATAGAAACAGAACTGGATTAGCCTAATAAATAGTTTGGCTACAAGAGCAGCTCAGAGGCTAAGAGTCCTGCAGTGAGAAATTCACCTCCTGACTTCCTAATGTCTATCATCTACAAGGCACACAGTCAGGAACGTAATAGATACGCTTCACTTGCCTGGATGAGTGCAGCTCTAACACTACTGAAAATGTTTGATATCATCCAAGAAAAAGCTTGCTTGATTACTATTCCTGCTATCATCAATTCCTCAAATACCAATGAATAGTAGCAGCAGTGTGTACCATCTACAAGATACATTGCAAGAACTCATCAAGCCTTCTTAAGCAGCACCTTCCAAACCCACAACCACTACCATCTAGAAGAACAAGAGCAGCAGATATCCAGGAACACCACCACCTGGAAGTTCCTCTCCTGACTTGGAAATATATCACCATTCCTTTACTGTCACCAGGTCAAAATCCTGGGATTCCCTCCCTAAAAGCACTGTGGGTGTACCTACGTCTCAGGATTATAACAGTTTAAAGAGGCAGCTCACCACAATTTTCTGAAGGGATAATCAATAAAAACTGACCTAGCCAGTGACGCTCACATCCCATAAATTTTTTTTTTAATGTGTGACTAAAGAATCTCCCAATTTGGATCTGTATTAACTGCAGCTCATTGGATCACAGTGTTTGTTTCTACAGTTGATACTGCTCATTGGCTTTGAGCATTATAATTAGTCATTTTGTCAGAAGTATTAATATGTTCAATCTACTCCTTCCACTCACCAGTGTATTAATAATTAAAGTAATACCAATTATTTTACAGGCCAAGAGAATGTCTTTGTTGCTGCCCAGTGATATCATTTAGCTAGTATGATTTAATTTTCCCCTGTGATTGTCAAGGACCAATGAGCAGTGGATACCACACACCAATGACAAGTAAGATTTTCAGTCACATTGTTCGGGCAGACCAATTAAAGCACTCAAAACTAATGAACTCTGTTTATCACAAAGACAATGATGTTACCAGGATTGAATAAGCAGCAGCCATTATGAGTTTAATTTCATTTTACTTACTAATATCAGCATTGAATTAATGCAGAGGTTAAAAGATCATAGGATGTAGGTGCAGTGTTGGGCCATTCAGCCATTGAATCTGCTCCACCATTTAATCATGGCTGATAGGTTTCTCAACCCTATTGTCCTGCCTTTTCCCTGTAACCTTTGACCTCCTTACCAACCAAGAACCTATCTATCCCTGTCTTACAAGTATTCAATCACCTGGCCTCCTCAGCCTTCTGTGGCAATGAAGTCCACAGACACACCATCCTTTGGCTGAAGAGATTCCACCTTAGATAGCACTTGAGGCAACCAACATTTTAATATAACTAAGCAGACGGCTTTTTCTGTTACTTAATCAATATGTTGTATGTCAATATGTCATATTAACCCAAGTAAAGTAAAAATGTTTTCAAATCATTGACCTTTTGTGGTTGAATGCATCAATTTTCACATATTACACAAATTAAATATTTATAGGAATACATCCTGTGACTATATTCATATTTATATGGAAGTTATAAATCAGTGACATAAATTCTTATTAAATATTCATTTAACTATGTTAATTATTATCCATATTAATGTCCAGTGTACCACAGGAGTTAGCAGTGAAGACAGTTGTAATTGTTAGCAATAGTGTAGGAAATGTATTCCAGTTCATATTTACATTGGAAGTGTGCAGGAAACCAATCTGCACCTTGGAACATTGCTGAAGGGTGGTTTAGGAGCCCGGAACTTGGTGGCAGTCTTGTGTTCTGGGTCCTGAGAATAGTCTAAGTATGCGGCAACATTGAAAGAGGCATGGGGTGTGTGAGTATTAAGGAGGCAGTGATCTCAAGAGGTAGGAATGCTGAAGATTGGTGATTGTGCAGTCTGGGAGCATTGGGACAGTGCATAGTCCAGAGAAAATGGAAAGGGGAGTTTAAGGGTATTGATTATTGGGAAAGTCCTATGATGCATAAACAGTGTGAAGGAATCCTGGAGTCTCTGGATAGTGGGAGAGATGTTTAATACATTTACTATAGTGTATGAATATTTTCTAGCCCACTTAAATAATGGTGGTGATTGAAAAAAATAGCTGAATCTTAGGCAGTAGGACTTACTAAGATTTGGATTCATAGCCACTTCTCTTCTCTCTGCAGGTCTCAATCTACAAAAACTAAACTAGGTTGGGTTTCTGGTTGATGTTCACATCACGTGGACAATGAGTATCTTTCTTCTCCTGGTCTTAGTATGTAGCAGCTCAGGGGAGATAGTCAAACATCTAATGAGATTTAAATTGTTCCATCACTACAGAATACTCTGGTATTGTGACTTCACTACAATACCTCAAACTATTCTAAAACCATACACACAACCCCACATAGAACATAGAACATAGAACAATACAGCACAGAACAGGCCCTTCGGCCTTCGATGTTGTGCCGACCAAAATAAAAAGCAATGCCCCTCCTAACTAAACCATTCCCTTCTCATCCATATACTTATCAACTAACCTCTTAAACGCCACCAAACTTGGCGCATCTACAACAGCTGCAGGCAGGGCATTCCACTCCCTAATCACTCTTTGAGTAAAGAACCTACCTCTGATATCCGTCCTATAACTCATACCCCTTAATTTAAAGCTGTGTCCCCTCGTGCTAGCTTTCTCCATCCTAGGAAAAAGGCTATCACTGTCCACCCTATCTAAACCTCTAATCATCTTATATGCTTCAATAAGATCCCCTCTTAGCCGCCTCCTTTCTAACGAAAACAACCTCAAATCCTTCAACCTCTCTTCATAGGACCTGCCCTCCATACCAGGCAACATCCTGGTAAACCTCCTCTGTACCCTCTCCAATGCCTCCACATCTTTCTTATAATGTGGCGACCAGAACTGCACACAATACTCCAAGTGCGACCGCACTAGAGTTTTGTACAGCTGCAACATGATGCTGCAACATGAAGCAATAACATGTTGCGTTATTTGAAACAATAAAACAAATAATATGGTCTTTAAATTATCACAGTTTTTGTACAATTTAGTCACAAAGGTATTGGAACATATTGAAAACAAAACTTTTTTCTGTATTTTATTTGAAACAAAGTTGCACAAAAACTTTATACAAATATTGGATTGAGAGCTTTGGTCAAAAAGGTGCCAATAACTGAATCCCATGTTCAGGAGACGGAGGCAGTGAGTAGATAAATAAATACAGATGTAGGTCACCTCTGGAAGATGTAAAGCAAAGAGCAGGTAGAGTGGAGAAGAAGAAAATTGAGTCCTTAACCATATGACATGATATGGAGTGAGCAGAAAGTCTAATGCTACCTCCTGCAATCAATAGAAGGTGTAATCAATAATGGGTCATCTGAATAAAATACAGACTTTGGTCGTTCTTTTTGGAGTTTGTGAAAGTCTGTATATCAACCCGTATATTGTAACAAGGTAATTAACTTACCGATTTCTAAGTCCAGAATGACTCTGTGGAATAGCCCAGTGACGTATGCAGTGAATTGAATTAAATGTGATTCCTAATGATAGCCCTAATCTATTTATCTTCCAAAGTCAATAAAGCAGGAACTTGAGGCACATGCACAAAATATTCAAATTTCAGGTTCACCAGCACTAATTAACACCCAATGAGACATTTGAGTGAGCCAGAAGATATTTGATGGTGGCATGGTGGCACAGTGTTTAGCACTGCTGCCTCACAGCACCAGTGACTCGGATTCAATTCTGGCCTCGGCTCACTGTCTGTGTGGAGTTTGTACATTCTCCCTGTGTCTGTCTGCATTCCCCCAGGTGCTCCGGTTTCTTCCCACACTCCAAAGACGTGTAGGTTAGGTTGATAGGATAGGCTAAATTACCTCATAGTGTCAGGGAGATTAGCAGGGTAAATATGTGGGATTACGGGGATCGAGATTGGGTGGAATTGTTGTCGGTTCAGGCTAAATGGGCTGAATGGCCTCCTTCTGCACTGTTGGATTCTATGATTCAATTTTATGATGCAACTTACAATATATTGTGAGGTTATTAAATTGATGTGGTTAAATATTTCAAAAAGCACTTTTTTTTACGTAATAGTGAGTGTAATAGAGTCAGGTATTTCTGGGATCTTGGAATCTTCAACCCGTGGCTAGTCTATTATAGCTGGTTAAGTCCAACAGATTTATTTGGTAACACAAGCCACTAGCCTTCAAAGCGCTGCCCCTTTGTCAGGTGAGTGGAATTCACCTGATCAGTTCATCAGATGAGCAGAACTCCCACTCACCTGATGAAGGGGCAGCGCTCTGCAAGCTACTGGCTTGTGCTACCAGATAAACTTGTTGGGACTTTAATATGATGTTGTGACACTTCTTATTGTGTTTACTCCAGTCCAACACGGGAACCTCCACATCTATTATAGCTGGGCAGCAAACATATTCTGGTCTGGTTAGGTAAAGGGTGATTGAGAAAAAGAATCAGCTGAAACTTAGATTTGTGACCATAATAATATTTTTTGCTGAAGAACTTAGCAGTGTTTTTGTGTGTTTCCAAATACACCTCTCAGCTATTTACCTCCCTTGCCATCGCCACACCCTCTCACCACCCTCCCCTCCCCTCACTTGGCCATCCTGACAATCTGACCAAAGCTGCACAGTTGCTTGCTCAGTCAGTGAGATGGATGCACCAGCACCACATGATGGATCTACAGATTGAATAGGCAAAGGATATAAGGTACAGTACAGGAGCAGGCCCTTCGGCCCTCCAAGCCCGTGCCGATCATGATGCTCTCACTAAACTAATTCCAGCCCTTACTCAGTCCGTATCCTTCTATTCCCTCCTATTTACCTACCCATCCAGATGCTTCTTAAATGTTGCTAATGTGCCTGTTTCCACCATCCCCTCTGCAGCACATTCCAAGCACCTTTAAGTCCTTTAAGTTTCTGCACAAGCATCATCACCTTTATGGTACAGATTTGGCACTGCTTCCAAATTTGTGACATTTGATAGTTGCCGCAATCTGCCAAGGGGTGGATCGGCAATAAAGATATCCCAGCAATTTTGCCCCGAGTTCAAATGCCATTCAATCCTCATGTAAAAAACTCAAGTTTAAAATCTAAGTTGACACTCCAAAGTAATACATGAGCACATTGTTCATTAATTGGACCATTAAACCTTGGGCAGGTCTACCAATTCAGGTAGATAAATTGCTCTGAGACTCTTGTGAGATGCAATAAGGATGATGTAAATACTAATTATTCTTTCCTTTTTCTTGTTACATTCGTTATCAATGGAGTGTGTAGACAGTGTAGGGAATGTCGTTGAAAAGTGTGCATCATTAGGACCAGACTCTGTATACACATGATTCAAGGCCCTGTATTTAGTTTTCCCAAAAACATGGACACAAACATATAACTTCCATTTGGTAAATGTTGCCTCTTGTTGATATTCCCAACTGAATCTCCAATGTGGAAGGGCAAACAAAGCTCATACATACATATGTGCAAACATAGATATTAATTAGAAGCAGGAGTAGGCCATTGGACCCCTTGAGCCTGCTCTGCCATCGTTGATCTGTTTGTAATTTCAACTCCGCATTCCTCCTACACTTAATAACATTTCACCCACTTGCAATTAAGAATCTATCTAGCTTTCCCTTAGAAATATTCTAAGACTCTGCTTCCAATGCCTTTTGAAGAAGAGAGTTCCAGAGACTCACTGCCCTCAGAGAGAAAATATGCTTTGATTCTGTCTTAAATGAGCGATCCCTTATTTTTCATCAGTGATTGCTAATTCCAGATCTCTCCAACAAAGAAAACATTCTTTACATACTCACCCTATCAATATCCCTTATGATCTTAATGATTTTGATCAAGTCGTCTCTTACTTCTTCTAAATTCTGGTGGATGCAAACCTAACCTCTCCAACCTTTTCTCATAAAACAACTCTCCCATTTCTGGTATTAGTGTAGTAACCTTCTCTGAACTCCAAACGCATCTTTTCTTAAAGGAAGTACACAAAGAATGTACATATTTATTTGTGGCAATACTTGGAGATTCCTTCCTTCTCCCAAATAGTGGAATATCTTGTTAGTAAAATGAGCACATTTTCTTAGAAGCAGAAAATTAGAATTTGTAAAACCCTTGCTGTTCTTTAAGTGATCCTCTTGTTAGCGTACAGATAGTAATACAAAGAGAAAATCTTCCTTTAATCTATATTTTGGGCGGGAGTTTCCAGCTGCACTAGTCCCAAGACAGGAAAATCCCACCGAGGTCAACGCACCTTTGGCATGGTCCATCTCCTGCCTGCTACAATTCCTGAAGCAGACAGAACAGGAAAATTCCACCCATTGGGATAACTTCATTATCTTGTGGTAATCTGGCAAAATAGATTTTTCAACTATTGTAACATGCACCCTCACTTATTCCATTGATTTCAATGGAATGAAAATTGCATAAGTGCTAAGAATAAAAGTGCCGATGATCTGCCACCAAATTACTGCTCAGGCAGTGAAACTGCAAAGTTCCTCCATCAGAAATCATGGAATGAACATCTTTCTAAGTTTGTATGACAATCATTTAATGGTTAGTGAAAGATATGCCATTATCATATCAACCAACAATGTTATATATTCCTCAACCACATTAAATAAAACACTTAGAAGAGATATTAAAAAACACAGGTTAATGCAAATATTAGGCAGCTTAAAAATATGTTACATACATATCCTTTTTAAATTCAGATTCTTTCAAAGTCATTCATAAAGGACTCTTTTCAATTGAATGACTTGTGATTTGATCTCATTTTCTTAAAAACATTCATTCTATATATTTGGGTAGGTTTTGTGTAAACTGCAGCAGATATGATTTCTCATTCACTGCAGGCAGCTCTGTTGAAGACATTTCCTTTATAGGTGTCCTCTTGGCACATGGTTGCACACGAGATGAACTGAGCACTCCTTTCTCAGAAGAACCTGTTTTTTTAAAAGAAAATATCCTTAAGTAATTTGTGAAATAATTGTTTATAAAGCAGGACTTGCTGGCTGTATGGTAAATTGATAAGCCAATGCAATCATACAGTCAGTGCAGGAAGAGTTTATGATTGGAGTTAATCATATAATTTAAAGCGGATACCAGTGACTAAGCTGCTGAAATATTTTTGCATTGCAACTGAACATTTTAGGAACTGAATTACAAAAAGCATATTGCTGCTCTAATCTAGTAGGTATACAGGATGTAATCAATAATATGATCTCGATAAATGCTTTATTTTATTGTTGATTACCTTAAATTCTAGTCAAAATCAAATACAGTGTTATTATAAAGGAAGGGAGAAAACAGAAAGATAGCTATCTTGAAAGATCAAATTTATATCACATTAAGAGCCGTTGTCTAAGACTCCTAGATCTCTTTTGTCTTCACTGTCAGATATTCATGAAGTATTAAGTCATTCATTGTCCCCATCTTCACAGTATTTTCCACTAGTATGTATAGGATTTCACCTGCTATTCTTCTGCTAATTTTAATATTTTATTCTGCCCATTGTGTAGCTTCCTAGCCACCTCTTTAGATTTAACCGTTCTTTAGGTAGCTTGATACCATTTGTAAATCTAACCCATTTGCATCATATGGTATCTGTTGAATTCTTGAAACCCTGTAATAGCACGATAACCAGAATGTGAGAATGATGGACCAGAGATTAGACAGTACATTGGCTGTTCTTATTGTTCCAGTAGCTATTGCTGAATACGGAATGTGAGTCAAAGCTTAAACATTTCACTTCCAACTTACATGGCTCACTGTTAATTGCCTCTGAAACATAAAGTTTTTTTTTAAAGAGCAACACAGCACGGGAAACAGGCCCTTCGGCCCAACGAGCCCGTGCCGCCGTCATAACTATATAGTAGCAAATCCATTATCCTATTTTATTATTCCTATATGATAATATATATATTATTCCTAATATGGAAAATTCTCACTGTAGGGACAATTTGTTTCCCAATCAGCCTAAGAGCGAATTTTTGGGTTGTGGGAGGAAACCGGAGTGCCCGGAGAAAACCCACGCAACCACGGGGAGAACGCGCAAACTCCCGCAGACACCGGCCCAATTCCAAGTGTCTGCACAGCCACATCGATAGTCTCTGAGCTGTCATGGTGCCCTTCAGATGGTCCACATAAAGCATTCATTTACGACATGAGGTACCAGGCAACCCATGAATCAACATCCAAGAGCTGTACCCGCACCACCTGCCGAATGCATGCTCAAAGTATGGACCGAATTACCTGTGGAAAAAAGCCGTAGTTAAACAGTCCTAATATATCCCTCTATCTGCATACCGCTCATGTGGCTGTCCAAGAGACCCTTAAACAGCCCCAGCGTGCCTGCTCCCACCACCTTACTCGGCAGTGCATTCCACACCCCCACTACCCTTTGTGTGAAAAACTGCCCTCTAATATTTGTCCTATACATAGCCCCCCTCACCCTATGGCCATGACCCCTCGTCCTATCCATTTCTAAAGGCGGAAAAAGTTTACCTCCATTTACTCTATCTATACCCCTTATAATCTTATACACCTCTATGAGATCCCCTCTAAGCCGACGTCTTTCAAGGGAAAACAACCCCAGTCTATCTAATCGTTCCTCATAAGACAGTCCTTCCATACCAGGCAGCATCCTGGTAAACCTCCTCTGCAATCTCTCCAAGGACTCCACATCCTTCCGATAGTACGGCGACCAGAACTGGACGCAGTATTCCAAGTGAGGCCTAACCAACGTTCTATACAACTGCAACATCAAACTCCTACTCTTGTATTCTATACCCTTTTCTATGAAAGCTAACATACTATACGCCTTCTTTATCACCTTCTCCACCTGTGAGGACACCTTCAGAGACTTGTGAACCTGCACCCCCAAGTCTCTCTGCGTCTCTATGCTCCGTATAGTTTTACCTTTTATCCTATAACTCTCTTCTACATTTTTCCGGCCAAAATGCATCACCTCGCATTTATCCGGATTAAATTCCATTTGCCATCTATCTGCCCAGTCTACCAACCTGTCTATGTCCTGTTGTATTGCCTGACACTGCTCTTCTGTACCCGCCAATCCAAGCATCTTGGTGTCATCAGCAAATTTGCTGATCTCACCACCTACCCCTACTTCCAAGTCGTTTATGTAGACCACAAATAGAAGAGGACCTAGTACTGAGCCTTGTGGCACTCCACTAGTGACAGGCTTCCAGCCGGAAAAAGAGCCTTCCACTACTACCCTCTGTCTCCTCCTCCCGAGCCAGTTCTCGACCCATCTACATACCCGACCCTGTATCCCATGCGCCTTCACCTTCTCTATCAGTCTACCATGAGGAACCTTGTCAAACGCCTTACTGAAATCCATGTAGACGACATCAACAGCCTGTCCTTCATCAACTGTTTTTGTCACTTCTTCAAAAAATTCCACTAGATTTGTAAGACAAGACTTCCCCTTGACGAAGCCATGCTGCGTATCCCTGATCAGATCGCAGCGCTCCAGATGCTCATACATCCTGTCCCTAAGGATCCTCTCCATTAGCTTACCTATAACTGAAGTCAAGCTCACCGGCCTATAGTTCCCTGGGTGATCCCTCTGACCTTTTTTAAACAACGGTACTACGTTTGCTATCCTCCAGTCCTCTGGGACCTCACCTGTGTCCAAGGAAGAGACAAAGATTTGCGTCAGAGGCCCAGCCAAGTCTTCCCTCAACTCCCTTAGCAGCCTGGGGTAAATGCCATCAGGCCCTGGAGCTTTATATGTCTTTAAGCTGCCTAACAGCCCCAACACCTCTTTCCTCATAATCCTTATTTCCCTCAACCGATCCTCAACTTTGTCAACATCAGGCACAGACATCTGTCCAGTCTCCTGCGTGAATACCGACGCAAAGTATTCATTCAGGATCTCCCCCATTCCCTCAGGCTCTAAGCATAGATCCCCTCCTCTGTCCCTAAGAGGTCCAATCTTGCCTCTAACCATCCTTTTGCTCCTTACATAGGTGTAAAATGCCTTTGGATTTTCCTTAATCCTACCTGCCAGAGCCACCTCGTGGCCCCTTTTTGCCTTTCTAATACCCCTTTTAAGATCCCGTCTACACTCTCTATAAGCTTCCAGCGCTGTCTCAGTCCCCAGTTGCCTAGATCTAATGTAAGCCTCTCGCTTCTTCCTGATCAAGTCCTCAATCTCCCTGGTAAGCCACGGTTCTCTAATCCTACCTTTCCCATCCTTCCTCCTTGCCGGCACGTATCTTTCCTGCAGAGAGTTTAGTTTTCCCTTGAAAGACTCCCACATGTACCTCGTCGACCTGCCCTCAAAAAGCTTATCCCAGTCGGTATCTTTAAGATCTTGCCTAATCTGGCCGTATCTAGCCCTCCCCCAGTTAAATACCTTCCCTTTTGGGCCAGTCTCGTCCTTTTCCATTAATATCCTAAAGCAGACAGAGTTGTGATCACTATTTGACACCTGCTCTCCTACCTCGACGTCAACCACCTGGCCTGGCTTATTCCCCAGAACCAAATCCAGTATAGCCCCATCTCTAGTCGGGCCATCCACATACTGCTCCAAGGACCCTTCCAAAACACACTGTACAAATTCCTCCCCGTCCAGTCCTACAGCATTATAGAATCAATCCCGACTACTAAAGGAAAAGGCCATGGAAGTTGTTGATGGTAAGGCCAGGAGTGGGTCAAAGGCTGAACTGTGGGCAGAGGTCTGTGAAAATTAGAAATAGGAAGCCAATAGGGAAGTAACTTTATCATGGGACAAGATTCTGAAAGCAGGTCATCCAACAAAATTAGCGAATGACATCGCAGTGAAAATAGTCAGTTTAACGTTGGTGCGAACATGAGGTTGGAAGATCATTTCGAGGTCAAATCTGTCTTGTTCAGCTGCCAGGGAGAGGGATCAAACAAATGGCAAGGGAATAGAGTTTAAGCGGGGAATGAAAATAATAGCTGTGGTCTGACCAATATTTGATTAGAGGAAATTTCTGTTCAATTTTGGATGTTGAGTAAGCAGTCTGATCATTTCAAAACAGTGGAGGAGTTGAAAGAAATGATGGGAAGGTAGACTTGTGATGATATCATGCTATATACTTTTGAGTGCTGTCATCAGTGATGTAGATGAAAAACAGGAGAGGGACCTGGATGGATTCTTGGAGGCAGATGCCAGAGGTAACAAGACCAAGCTGGGAGGTCAAAAGTTGGCTTTTTAAAGAGAGGGGTGATGATGATAGATTAGAAGGAGAGAGGAACAATATTTAAAGAGAGAGAAGCATTTACAATATAGGATAAAATAGGGAGCAGGAGGGAAGTTTGATGACCGGAAGTTAGCAGGATTAGGATTGAGAGCCATTTAGGCAGGGATGATCTTAGATAAGGCGAAGCAGAAGAATCACAAGAGTATATCATCATGAACTATTTAGCCAACTACCAAAACGATCGTAGATAAGGACCTATTTTGTTACTAATAAAGGCAATATTGAACAGAACAAGTAGATACCTGCGCAAATTGAGGAAACTGCACCAGGATTCTGCTTTGACACATTGCCCATTTGAACATTAGGCTCACTCATCTTGTCCAATAAGCGTTTCACTTTGCATTTCTCATCTTCTGTTGTGCAAGACAAGTCCAGAATCTTTCCGTTCAGTTCCTTTGTCTTGGAAGTACACTCAAACCGGTGGAAAACATCAAATGAATCACATTTGAGTTCACAGGTGAAATCCAAACCAAGGCCATGGATTTTATATCCCCCGTTCAAACTGAAGAATAACTCAACTGCTTTTTGCAAGGTGAACTAAAAAAAATCACAAGTTAGCAATTCTGCTTTTCTTGACAGGAAACACAAATTAGCAACCAGGATTTAAAATGTAAATGAGTGAACACTAATATCATTTCAAAATTGCTACCATATAATCTATTAAACCAACTAAGTCATTATGCAGTTTTATCTTGAATAGAAATGCCATTAAGGGGCTGCTGCCACCTTTTGCAAAATTCATTGCACATGCTCTAATTCTTCAACATCCTGTTACAGAACACTTCATGAGACACCAAATGCAATAATAATGCAGAACTCTATACAGTGCATTCATCCTTAGAAAAAAAAATTAAACTTGGAGCAAAATCCCTCGAGTGTAGATAATTTATCAAATCTCACGGGAAACTCATACGTTAGCATGTATTTATTTGACAAAAGAAAGACTTGCATTTATATTACATGATTCATAAGCATTGGATATTTCACAGTGCTTTATAGCCAATAATGTATGTTTGGTCACAGTTGTGATATAGGGAACGGAGTACAGGAAACAGATACAGAATCTGGTGAATTGGTGTGACAACAATAATTTTTCCCTCAATATCAATAAACTAAAGGAGATTGTCATCAACTTCAGGAAATGTAGTGGAGGACATGCCCCTGTTTACATCATGATGTAGAGATGCCGGCGTTGGACTGGGGTAAACTCAGTAACAGTCTGGCAACACCAATTTTAAATCCAACCGATTTATTTAATAATAAATCTGCAAGCTTTCGACTTTCGTCTTCATCAGGCAAATGCAGTGTTCTGGTCTCCTTACCTGTTTACATCAACAGGGATGAAGTGGAAATAGTTGAGACCTTCAGGTTTTTATTGTCCAGATCACTAATAACATGTCTTAGTCCCTCTGTGCCAAAGCTATAGTTAAAAAACCTACTAATGCCTCTCTTTTCTCAGGAGGCTAAGGAAATTTAGCATATCTGCTACGACTCTGACTAATTTTTACAGAGGCACCATAGAAAACATCCTTTCTGGATGCATCACAACTTGGTATAGCTCCTGCTCTGACTAAAACCAGAAGAAATTACAAAGGGTTATGAACATAGCCCAGTCCATCACTCAAACCAGCCTCCTGTTTATTGACTGTGTCTACATTTTTCACTGTGTTAGAAAAGCATTATTAAGAACCTCATGTATCCTGGACTACTCTCTTCTACCTTCTTCCATTGGAAAAAAGATAAAAGTTTGAGGTCATGTACCAACCAATTCAAGAACAGCTTCTTCCCTGCTGCCAACAGACTTTTGAATGGACCTATCTCATATTAAGTTGATTTTTCTCTATACCCCAGCTACGACTGTAACACTACAATCTGTACTCTCTCCCTTCCTTCTCTATGAACGGGTGTGCTTTGTTTGTATAGCATACAAGAAACAATAGTTTTCACTGTATACTAATACATGACAATAATAAATCAAACCAAATCAAAACACAGCCACCAATTTGTTCACAGCAAGCTCCCATAAACTGCAATGTCTGTGCGATATTGGCCAGGGAATCCTGCTGTTCTTCAAAATAATGCATTGGAATCATTTTTCATCCATGTGAGAGAGACAGATGGGTTGTCAGTTTAAAGCCTCCTTTAAAGCATGAGTTAAGAACATCCTGTCATTCCCCAATTGTTGTCCTTTTCCATAGTGTATGAAATGAGTTTTGACACACATTCTCAGTTCCAATGATACTCTGATGTAAACATAACACTGGGATGTATTTTGCAGTCCCTCCTGTGAGTGGGATTTTCCTGTCTGGCCAATAGGGGTCCCTGTGGAAGGTTCTCTGGCAACGCGACAAGTGAAGAATGCAAAATGATGTAGACATTAGCAGGACCAGGAGATCCTATCACCAGCCAGTGATGAGCTGCCTCTGCTACCTCAGTGCAGGCGGGATTGGAAAATCGAAAACTGTCATTTATATTGGGATTGTTAGAATCACCTCTTTGAGCAAGCTTTGGTTATGTGTATGTAAAATGGCTTGGGCATTTCTTTGCTGTAAAGATTCTATATAAATTCTTCTTGCTATATCTCATTCCACGAACCAGAATGGGCTGCTCTTGGGAATTGCTCATTCTACCTTGGAATTAGTTGGTAACTCATCCGCTTATCTGGAGGTGTATCTGAAAGAAAAGCTACATGGTGTATCAGTCCTTTTGTGGCTTGCTTTTACTAATAATGTTGAGATTTTCTAGTTGTGATAGATTGGCAGTACTAAGCCACTGGGCTCACACAGTGGAACAGTGGTTAGCACTGCTGCCTCACAGTACCAGGAACCAGGGTTTGATTCCCAGCTTGGGTTACTAACTGCACATTCTTCCCATGTCTGCATGGGTTTTCTCCGAGTGCTCCTCTTTCCTTCCTCAGCTCGTAAGATGTGCATTGGCCATGCTAAATTCTCCCTCAGCATACCCAAATAGGCTCCGGAGTGTGGCAACTAGGGGATTTTCATAGTAACTTCATTGCAGTATTAATGTAAGTCTAGTTGCTTACATTGTGACACTAATAAATAAAACTGAAATATCATGGATATGAAAAGGACCAAAATTTTATCTAAAAGGTGTCATGAAAGATACAATTACAGTGCACTATTATTGTGCAGAATTTTTGGTTTGAAGTTTATTTATTAGCGTCACAAGTAGATTTATATTAACACTGCAGTGAAACTACTATGAAAATCCCAGTCTCCACACTCCAGCATCTCCCTACACTGAGGGAGAATTTAGCATGGTCAATACACCTAACTAGGACATCTTTCAGACCGTGGGGGAAAACTGGAGCACCCAGAGGAAACCCACACAGACTCGGGGAGAACGTGTAGATATGGGGAAAATGTGCAAACACCACACAGACAGTGACCCAAGGCAGGAATCAAATCAGGCCCCTGGCTCTATGAGACTGCAGTACTAACTACTGTGCCACCGTGTGAATGGATGATATTATTCACTAATAGAATCTTGAGTCTAAATTAGGATGGGGTATTTTGGGATTCCTAAAATAAAATTACCATCAAGCTATTCATCTCCATCTGAATAGAAATTACCTGGAGGATATAGTTTGTCCCCATTTCTGATGCTGTGACATTGTTCATACCATCTTCAATTTCCTGCCTCATTCTGGGATGACGTGTGTTCACAATGACAGCATAAATCATGTCTGCAGAAATATAAACAAGGCACATGTTGAGTACTCAATAGAGGACAAAATAGAGACATCTTTGCTGATGCTGTGTTGTTCCATAACGTGTTGGTAAAATAAGAAGTTGATGAGTTTTATATTAACTTGATTATGATAAAATACATTATTTTGTTCCTGATTTTCATTCAATCTTTTCATTGTCTTCCTTTGCCGAAGCTACTTTCCTGAACAACTTGGCAACAAAGACAAAGATTTTAACTCGGGGTGGAGGTAATGTGGAGGGTCTGGAACAGAATACAATTCGAGTGGCACAATGGTATCTAGGTACATGTAAGAGTAAACATCAAAAGTCTGACAGAGTTTGTTTCAGATGTGGCAGTTTGGGACACTATAGAAAAGATGCCTCCTGCCCCACCAAGAGAAAGATAGGCAGGAAGTGTGAGGGATATAACCACTTTGCCAAGAATTGCAGAAGAACAAGCTTGGCAAACCATACAAAGGAAAGAGAAACGAAAGAAGCACAGCTCTGAGATGAGCTGAAGAAGATGCAGAGTGAGGAATATGAATGGTGATGATGGATACACATTTTCACAACAGGAGTAATAAGGAGAAAGTTCCAGTGATTGATGAAGTGAGCATTATTGCAGGTTCAGGCAATGATCTCATTGGCAGAGCACTGGGGAGGAACCAAAGACAAAGAGAATTGAACAGACATCTCCTTACATTTCCGAAATCCCACCTTAAATTGTTGGATGCTTCATTGAGAGCTGGGGATGGAAAAATGGAGACTGAATGTGTAGTAATTTAAGATGCTGACTCTCTTCCACCCAGAAAAACTGCTCAAGCCTTGGGAGTGTCGCACATTGGATTGAAAGTGAATTCGGTGGAATCCTATATCAAACTTAGAGAGGGATTTGAACCACTGTTTCCAAGAATTGGAAAGTTACATGATTGCCAAGTGTTAACCATAGTTGGAAATGTGAAGTCTGTAGCTCAACCTGTACACAGAATACTTGCGATCTAAGAGGAAAGATTGTGGAAAAGAGAAAGGCTAGGATTTTCCATCTTCACAACCACCAGACATTGCCATGGGTGGGACTGGAAAATTTGGAGAGTTGCTAACTTTTAATAGCTCTCCAAATTTTCCTATTCCCCACACGATGATGTTAGGCAGTATCGGGGCTGGAAAATCCTGGCCCAAGGAGTTGATCAACCCATTCACTATCAAGCCAGATGAAGAACATACATCATGGGTGAATCTTGCTGTGATCATGCCTAAACCAAATGGTGACATTGGTCTCTGTGTTGAAGTGACACGTGTATGAAGCAGCTGTGTGACAGCAAAATTCCAATTCCCATTGTGATCAAAGGTCAAATGTTTCCAGCTGTTCCTGCTATCAGATTTTCTTACGCCCACACTGCAGATGTGACAATGTGAGTTGCTGGTTCCCCTTCCAACTTAGCCTGCATTTGAAAATCCAATTCTTAGTGATGGCAGTTTGCTCAAACTGAATCTGAATCTGACCACACATGCACATGCAGCACCTCAGCACAGAAATTAGCCACTGAAAAGCAGAGGGAATTAGCTACATATTCTGATTATTTATAACGAATATATTTGTGATGAGATGCCTTTACATTTTTCCGCTCCCTCTAAAAGCCCCAGAATGCACAGCAATAAAGTATATCAACAAAAACACAGTGGTAACAAAACCTACCTTTTTTAGAATCTTCAGTGAGCTTAACACTAGTGAAAAAGACCATCGGTTTGCTTAATAAAGTCTCTTGAAGGCTTTTGTATTCCTTTTGTGATGTGAGAGTAATGTTCCTGGAAGTAGAAAGAAAAATCAGAATTTGACACAGTGCAGAAGTGCAATTTACAAATGCACATTCTTCAAAGTGATGGACATTGTACAGTTAATTAATAGTCTGTTACTGATAGCAGAGCCTCCAGGCACTATTCTTGGGGACTCAATTGTCCAATTGTCTCAATTGTCCCTTTGATCCTTCTAAAAATCTATTTCCTTGGCCAGGTTTTCTGTTGATCATCCCAATCTCTTTCTTCCTGGCTTAGCATCTCTTTCCCCTTTTCATTTTTGATTGTCATCGGTGGGGTTTTTTTATTTAAAGATAAATAAATTTATTTTGATTTTTGGATCTCCATTGGCAGAAATGGAGAAGTATACGAAGACAGTCACTGAATATGACCCATTAAAAAGAAGATCTGAGTAAAATAAACTAGGTATTTGCACGTACAAGTCGTATATTAAACTGTACAGATTAATGGTGGGGCCAGTTCTGGAATTCTGTGTAAGGTTTTGCTTGCAAACACAATCACTTTCCTCAAGTTCTATCACCCCGCCTGCAAATTTACTGTCTTCACCTCAAAGAAGCTCTGCTCTCTTCATCTATTGCACTATCTCCAGCTGCCTATCTTCTCTAAGGTGCTGAAACATGTTGTCATCATCCAGCCCTATGCTTACCTCTCCCAACCCTCTTTGTTCATTTAGTTCAATTCTGCCCTGTTTAGGTCACTGAGATTGAATTGGTCAGTTGGCATTCGCTTGCTTCTTCCCTGGATTTATTCACACCTTCCTCAGTCCACATCTCAATGTTATCCATCGTTCCATTTTTCTCCTTTCTCTTCCGCTTTTATCTGCAGTATCTGCTTTAATTGTTGCCTGAACAAGACTCTCAGAATTATGTTTCCAATGTCTGCACTTGGATAACTTTTTCCCTCTAACTGTACTTGCCAATCCCTTTGAGCCTTTACTCTTCATCTAACCCAGTCATTTGTTTTTCCATCCATCCAGATGTTCCTGAGAACCCTCTGTCATACCCACATTTCAAAAGCTGTTCCCCTTACATCCTTTTCCTTCGGAGTCCAACTCTCACATTTGCAGAGTGCAATGCTCCACACTACTGACTGCATTTGGGTTTTTTTCATAACATAGATTACAAAAGCAAGGAGCTCACGTTGGAATTGTATGGAACATTGGTGAGGCCACAGCTGGAAAACTGTGTGCAGTTCTGTTTGCCACATTATTGGAAGGATGTGATTGGGTGGCAGTGGCAGCAGAGGAGATTCACCAAGATGCTTCCTGGGATGGAATATTTAAGTTTTGAAGAGAGGTTGGATAGATTTGGGTTGTTTTCATTGGAGCAGAGGAGACTAAGGGGCAAGCTTATTGAGATGTATAATATTGTGAGAGACATGGACAGCATGGATAGGGAGCAGCTTTCCTTTTAGTTGAAGAGTTGGTCACAAAGGAAAGAGTTAAAGGTGATATGCAGCAGGTTTAGGGGGGATGTGAGGAAAAAAGTTTTTACCCAGGGGGTGGTGACAGTCTGGGATGCTGCCAAGAATGGTGGTAGAGGCATGTTGTCTCAAACCTTTAAAAAATATCTAGATGAGCATTTGGCACATAACATTCAAGATTATGGACCCAAGTGCTGGTAAATAGGATTAGGTGGATAAGATAGGTATTTCTCATGTGTCAATGCAGATTCGATGGGCTGAAAGGCCTGTTCTGCACTGCATGATTCTGTGATGGTGGGCTCACCAAATACAGCTTTTGCTCTGGTTAATATAACCTGGCTGTAATTTTGGTGTTTATTATTCAGCCAAGGAAGTTTTCCACTTCCTTTATCTCCGTACTTCCAATCTTGACATCCTCACAGCCATTTAGAGCTCTAATGTTAGTCTTCGCCTCGTGAATATTTAGTCTAAATATTCACTGTGTTTTCTGAATTAGCCTGCCATTGGGTCTAACTATAAATGTTTTGTCTGTGTACCTTTTCAGATTCTTTACAAATATCAACAAGAAAATAAGAAAAAGTCATACAATGTGATGCATATTGGTAGGGAGAATGAGGAAATGTAATATAAAATACAGGGTGCAATACTAAAAGGAGTGCTGTATCCATGCCAGTTCACCATGGAAGTAACTTAGATACATAAAAACACAGGAAATAGGAGCTGGAGTATGCCCTTCAGCCCCTCATGCCTGCTCCACCATTCAATGACTAATCTGATCATTACTTTAAGTCTACTTCTCTGCCTATCCCCATAACACCTGTCTCCCTTGTTGATCAAAAATCTGTCTAACTCAGCGTTGAATATATTCAGTGAGCCAGTCTCCAATGCTCTCTGACTTCCAAAGGTTTTAAATTTATTTATTAGTCACAAGTAGACTTACATTAACACTGCAATGAATTTACTGTGAATATCCCCTAGTTGCCACACTCCGACACCTGTTTGGGTACACTGAGGAACGGTTTAGTTTGCTGATGCACCTAATCAGCATGTCTTTTGGATTGTGGGAGGAAACCCATGCAAACATGGAGACCGTGCACAAACAGTGATTCAAGCTGGGAATCGAACCCAGGTCCCTGGCACTGTGAGGCAGCAATGCTAACCACTGTGCTGTTGTGACCTTCTAAGAGAAGAAATTTCTCTTTATCTCAGTATTAAATGGGAGACCCCTTACTCCGAAATGGTGTGCTATAGTTGCTGGTTCCCCCAGAAAGAGAAGTGCCCTGCTGGAGCTTTCCAGTTGTTCACTGATCCTGCTGCAGTGAACGGAGATTTGGCTGAGTGCCAGATTCTCCATCTGTGCTGGCAGCAGTGGTGGGGCATGAACTCACATCATTGAACCATTAGCTGAGGCCTCTGGATAATTGGTGCAGTAATATAATCATTATCATACCATGACTAATGAAGGTATGTATCATAGAAACTCTACAGTGCAGGAAGAGGCCATTTGGCCCATCAAGTCTGCAGCAACCACAATCCCACCCAGGCCCTACCTTCTTATCCCTATATATTTACCCACTAATGGATGTATGAAGATGTGCTTTGGATCACAGAAGGTGTGTGATTGCTTATAGAAGTAACCTTTTGACATGAGAACAGATAAGAGCAACACAGGAGAACCAAATTCATAAGACTGCACTTCAATGTTCCATTCTTAATCCTACCTTCAGTAGCCTCATTCCCTAGTGGTAGGATATAAAACTGAATTGATTTATTATTGTCACATATATTGGGATACAATGAAAAGTATTATTTCTTGGGAGCTGTTACGGGCAAAACATACCATTCATAGAGTACATGAGGAAGAAGGAAAGGATAAGTGCAGATTAGAGTGTTGCAGTTATGGATAAGGTGAGGAGAAAGATCAGCTATTACTTAATGCAACATAGGATTTTTCCATTTGAAATTAATATTTGTGGTTATCCATCTTATTACATTAAATAGGTAAGGAATGTTGATGATTTTAATATCCACTTGAACAAACTGGGCTGACAAACAGAGGGACCTTTTCTTGTACTATACTGTGAATTTTTACTGAGTATTCTATGGTCTGCCAATCCATTTTCTTTAAAATTCACAGAAGCTTCAATGTTGACAGTTGGTATTTGGCACAGTTCTTAAATTAATCAGCATGGGTGTAGTTTAGTTGGCAACAGCCTCACTTCTGTGTAAACTGATTGTGCATTCAAATATTGAGCAAATCATTAGGGTTGATGAACTCAGGGCAGTCAGCAGGATGCATTTCAGAAAAACACTTGCTTCAAGATTCAAGCCAGTATTAAAGATGCCAAACACAATGTTAGCAAAGCACTAGGTTCTCCTGATGAACTTAGTTCGCTTCCTCATTATACATTCATTGGCTGTTTAATTCATTACTCTTTGTAGAATCATTACTTGTCCAAAATGGCTGCCACATTGTGAGGGGTAGAGATAAAGTAGACAGGATGAACCTGTTCCCTTGGCAGGAAATTCAAAAATCAGGGGTCATAGATACAAGCTAAGTGGCAGTGAGTATAGAAGGGACATGAGAAAGAATATTTTTACACAGAGGGTGGTTGGTGTCTGGAATTCACTGCCTGAGTTGGAGGTAGAGGTAGGGACCATGAACTTGTTTAGAAAGCATCTGGCCTTGCACCTCAAGTGATATAAATGCCAGGGTTATGGGTCATGTACAGGAAGATGGGATTAGAAAGGGTCACCTGAATATCTTTAGGTTAGCTTGGACAAGATGAGCTGTATGGCCCCCTTCTATGCTGTGTCATTTCTATGAACTATAAAATCCTACAAGGCAGAAGAGGCCATTTGGCCCATCAAATCTGCACCAACTCTCTGACAGATTAACTTACCCAGGCCCTCTTCCCCACCCTATCCCTGTAGCCTCATACATTTATCATGGTTAATCCATCTAATTTATACCTCTTGGGACTTTTAGTAGTTTATGGTTCTACATTCCCCAATTTAACACTGACTGAGCCTCTGCTTCTGAAAGATGCAAGATTCTTTTCTTTCAAGTGACTTAATTTTCCAATCACTATAACAATATTCATATGTGAAGAATTTGTCATTGATGAAGATTATACCCTATGTATAAAACTAAACAGCTTTAGTAGCTTAATTTCACTAATTTAAATATTTTAAAATGAGAAGAACCCAGAAGCATCATTGAGCTAAGGTCTATTCTAATAACCAGTGTTTATTCAGAAGAGTAACATTCAGCATCCCTATAACATTTATTTTACCAAATGGGATGCAGTTGTACTTTTGTATCTGAACTTTCAAGTATGTAAATGGAAAAAAAATGTCAACAATATATATATAGGAAAAACTTTGACTTGCATACTAGAGCATAAAACAGTTGATTTTAATTCAGTTACTCATTAAATATATATTTTAATTTGCTTAAGAATGTGATAAACAACTTAATGGATCACTGCTGCCTTACAGGCCAGGGTGCATGTTCGATTCCCTGCTCGGATTACTGTCTATGCGAAGTTTGCACATTCTCCCCATGTCTGTACAGGTTTCCTCTGGCAGCTCTGGTTTCCTCCCATGGTCGGAAAGATATGCTGGTTAGGCGCACTGGCTAAGCTAAATTTTCCCACAGTGTGCCCAAACAGGTGTCGGAATGTGGCAACCTAGGGAATTTTCACAGTAACTTCACTACAGTGTTAATGTAAGCATCTGAACTACTTTCTTTTAGTATTATACCCCTTAGTGGTAGAAAATTGCAAAGGTGAGGTTTGCATATGGTAGAAGACTCAAGAATACTGGATTTTCCTGATATTAAATAAAAACCAACCTGGAAAATTCGAAAAGCAAAAAAGAAACTCGCTACCTGAAGCTTGCATTGAATGTAGCTGCCTCTAAGTAGAATTGAGACAGTGTATAACCTCCAAGCTCGGTCCCCACCATCCCCATTCCTAATGCAATGGAGTTGTTCCAAAACTTGCTGCAGGTTCTCACCTCGGGATGAAGTTGAGCAGGCTGCATTGCTGCCCATCCACTTGGACTTGTCCATTGGAGATAACATTGTATCCGGCTCCCGCTGCCTGCCTGATCTGAATGTTCTTCCCCAGCACCAGGAAATGCGGTCGCTGCAGGGTCAGCAGCAGCTCCAGAGGCAGCACCGCCAGCTCACTGTTCAGGACAGGTGGTGGGGACTGCCTGGCCGGGGAGGGAGGACAGCGGGTGGACATGAGCGTGAAGTGGACAAAAAAAAGCTGGAAGTTTCCAAAAAGGGTAAACGGCTGGCGATGACAGCACGCTGCTACCTGTGGGACTGGAGTCACTGTCATCAACATGAGTTTTATTCCACTTCTGGAAAGTGCACTAAAGGGGAGGAATGTTAATGAATCACCACTCCCAAGTTAAACACCCAGCAGCCGGACAGACTCACCCTTCAGACTCATTCCCTGTTCAACCAGAACAAGCAGTTCAGAGCTGGCAGTGGTAACCAGGCTGCTACTGTGTCTACTCCACACACGAGCTGTACTCGCCTGCGGGAAGGGCAGGATAGAACTCATTCTCTATCAGGGCACCGGAGGAGAATCATCTTACAACAGCAGGAGTCAGTGTAACAAATCACAATGATTAGTGAGGAAAATTAATCAGAGCGGCTGCAAAAAAATCTCCTGCTAGAATAAATTCCATGGCAGCTATACAATTTTCACAGTAACTTCATTGTAATGTTAATATAACCCTACTTGTGACACTAATAAAAACACATAGAGTAGACTTGAAAGGTAGACTCAGAACAAGAAATATCAAAGAGAAATTGGAGTTCCAGCAATTCTAGCAATCAGTGAGAACAAATATTGCTGTGTGTCATTTTGAAGCAAAAAAAACGCATCATACGCACTTGCAATGCTCTTCAATACTTCCTTAGCATCACACTTTCTCAAAAGAATTCTTGGCTGAAACAAGAAGCAAGAAATACAGTCCCCAGATCACATCAGTAGCCTGGAGTCTCAGTGTTTTATGTTTATTTATCAGTGTCACAAGTAGGTTTATGTTAGCATTACAATCAAGTATGAAAATCTCCTAGTCGCCACACTCCGACACATGTTCGGGTACACTGAGGGAGAATTTTGCATGGCCAATGCACCGAACCAGCACATCTTTCGGATTGTGGGTGGAAACTCGAGCACCCAGAGGAAACCCACACAGACATGGGGAGAATGTGCAGACTCCATACAAGCAATCAGAATTGAACCTGGGTGGCTGAAGCTGTGAAGCACCAATATTAATCACTAGACCACTGTGCCGCCCCTAAGAAATCTCACTTTTGAAATGGGGAGTCATTAGAATGTGGAATTCAGGATGTAATGAAGGCTGGGTTATATAGATTTTCAATCATCAAGGCAACCAATAATTATGGTGGCAGACAAAGGTTGTAGGGTATAGAGAGGAAGGTAGAGTTGAGGTTACAATCAGACCAGCCATATTCTTATCAAATGGCAGAGAAGCTTAAGGAACCGAATGGCCTACGCCTGCTCCAAATTTGCATGTTCTTATATTGGTAATGCAGGTAATAAAACCATGCACTCTGTCAGATAAACACTTCAGTAACCATGGGTGTGTCACTGATTTGCATGGGATAGGCTAAGATTTAATTTTAGGTAAACTGACTTTATTAAGTAAATTGACTTGTTTTATTTATTCAGTTCACCCTCCGTGTGTAAACATAGCTATCCACAGTCACTCAGATGGTTCGCTCATCATGATATAATTAAAAATTCCAATCCCTGGATTGCTCAATTTTCACGAAATCAATCTTACACTTACTAATGTGCATAAGATTTAAACAGCTGAAAAGATATTCAGAAGGTGCCTCCTATTGTCCAACTAACATTGTGGTTTGGGTGCCGATCATAAGAACAGCCTATTTTCATTTTCACTGTCAAAATGCAAATCTATGGTTTCAACCTGTCCTGGTCCATCCACGCTGATGTTATAGTTTAGCAAACCCACCACTGCCTCTATTTTCTCAGGAGACGAAGGAAATTTGGCATGTCAGCTACGACTCTCACCAATTTTTGCAGATGCACCATAGAAAGCATTCTTTCTGGGTTGTTTCACAGCTTGGTATGACTCCTGCTCTGACCAAGACAGCAAGAAACAACAAAGGATCATGAACAAAGCCCAATCCATCACACAAACCAGCCTCCCATCCATTGACCCTGTCTAGACTTCTCGCTATCTCAGAAAAGCAGCCAACATAACCAACGACCCCTCACACCCCAGACATACCATCTTCTTCCATCAGGAAAAAAGTCTGAGGTCACATACCAACTAACTCAAGAGCAGCTTTTTCCCTGCTGCCATCAGACTTTTGAATGGATCATATATTTATCTGATCTTTCTCTACACCCTAGCTACGATTGTAATACTACATTCTGTACTCTCTCCTTTCCTTTTCTATGTACAGTATGCTTTGATTATATCGAGCACAAGAAACATGCGAATACATGTGACAGTAATGAATCAAATCAAATCAAATCAATCATGGATGGCTGATCCGTCATGCTAGTTTTACACCCAGGTGGCAAAGTGAGAATCTACTTTATTGTGATGCATATATGCTGGATTTTAAACAGGCTTCTTGAAGGGTGGGGCCTGTAAATCATGCCATAGTTATGTGTGATAAAGGTTAAATGTAGCAGAAAAAGAAGCTAAGTTCTACCGGTTAGTTGCCCACTTGGATGATTCATTTTAGGAAGTTGAATTGTGTAATGTCCAAACTACGTTAGGGATTATGAGTGTTAAACGAAAAGAAAAAAACATGGTTTGCATACGTAGATTCCAAATGATACACAACATGTTTATTCTAGCAGGTCTTGCCCGTGCAGAGGACAAGCTGAAAATAAAAGCAGGATTCTTTGAAACACTCCAATGACTGCTCTTAAAGCGATCATGAAACCACTTAAATATATAACCTGTCTGCAGTGATGTGATGCATCATAAAGTCCATTTGCATCATACTGGCTTGATCACATAGGTTTCTTAAACCAAAATGTACTTAAGAACTTGGACTGAAATTGGCCATAAAATGAAAAAATTCATTGGTGAAAAAGGAGCTCAGCCTGGAATGATCATGAGAGAAAGAGAGCATGGTTGGCATGGTGACAGGCTATGCCTCATGAAACTGACAACTTCAGAGACAGAGCATCTCCCGGGCATCACAAAAGAACAGCCAATCCTTAAATTGGGACACCACAATCTTCAACATCTGTTTTCCATCATGTTTTAGAACAAGACATTAAGCAATAATAAAAGAAGGAAGCTTTCTTCAGAATCAACAGCACAAAGCTCAGCAGCACTGCTGCTACATGTTTCAGTCCCATACAGTCATAAAATCATAGAGATTTACAGCATAGAAACAGGCCCTTTGGCCCAACTTGTCCATGCCACCTTTTTTTTAAACCCTTAAGCTAGTTCCAATTGCCGGGATTTGGCCCATATCCCTTCATACCCGTTTTATCCACGTAACTGTCTAAACACTTTTTAAAAGACAAAATTGTACCCACATCTACTACTATCTCTGGCAGCTTGCTCCTGACACTTACCACCCTCTATGTGAAAACATTGCCCCTGTGGATACTTTTATATCTCTCCCCTCTCACCTTAAACCTATGTGCTCAAGTTTTTAGACTACCTTTGGAAAATGATGTTGACTGCCTACCTCATCTATGCACCTCATTATTTTATAGACCTTTAATTTTAATGTTCAGGTTCCTTACGGGATTGTGCTGGTGATCTGGGTGCATCACATTCCATATGATACAAGTGTGTAAATGTTTGTTACAGCTGCACGCTTCAGGAGCATGAATACCTTCACATATTTCAAAGCAGATGAGGATAGCCAGGCAGACAATGCTGGAAGATTGACAATCCACTGCTGGCTTTCCAAAGATTTGGTGATCAGAGCCCCATGCAAGAAAGCTGAGGGGCTGTTGTGAATCATTAAGGTTACTGCTTGCTCAATATCCGGCTAGTGTGCGACAATCAGCAGCAGATCTTCCATCTTTGTGCATGGTATCCTGAAAGTTGCCATGACTCATATTCTCTGGTACTCCCAGGTTCCAAGGTTTTTCAGCTAGCCTGCATGACTGGATAGCTGAATGGTGGGGGGGTTAGATTATACCCTCTGAAAAGTTGGCTAATGATATCTATAAGACATCCTCAAATCTCTGCTGAAGAGAGGCACAACAGAAGCCATACCTCCGCAAGGGCCATATTTGAGAGGATGGTTGGCCTGCTCAAAATGAATTTCCATTGTCTGAATGAGTCTGGGGATCTTTCTAATGTGCACCAGATTGTGTGTGTCACTCATTGTAGTTGTGGTAAGATGTGCCCTGCAGAATCTGGCTCTCTTCCTCGGGGAGATTCAGATGGAGAAAGGCTGCAATGTACAGCTGCAGATGTTTGAGGATGAATCCAGCACAGACTCTGAGGGTGAAGGTGCACAGTTACAGGATTTTTTTCTGGAGCCAGTAGGGCAGTAGCTTTGGGAACAAGGGAAGCTTTGATTCAAAAGAGTTTACAGTTGGTCTCCATAGTCATCGTTCCATATCCTTAAAAAGCTTCAATGACATTATTGGGCAGATCATGTGAAAGCCACCTGACACCCACTTTGAGGAACCATCATGCTGTTACTCTTTGGGATTGAGTTGCAGGACTCCAGTCTTAATGACACACGTAGTACAAAAAGAACATTGAACGTTAATATCAGTTTAATAAAGTCATGTGGGACAGCAATACACAATTCACAAAGTTAAAGATTTCACCCATGATTGCCCTGTGTGTTTAGTATGATTTTTTAAACTGTTTACCAGTGCTTTGTCTTGGTGTTCATCAGTCACTGGCAGCTTCATTGGAGGAAGGCTGCTGGCTCAGACACTCTGTTGCTTGGATTATCTGCTTTCCCTTGGCAGGGCATTTCTCCCAAATCATTATGGATTTTTCAGACAATATTGTCGTTGAGGGATGGGAAAGCTGCTGTCACCATCAGGAACACCCTGAGAGGTGCCCCCAGATATAGATAGTTGCTGTTCATCCACCATGAGGTATGTGTGCACCTCCCTGCTCACCAGTTGCCTCATTCAGCTCTCACACTGGCACTGCCCAGCTGAGGCCACTGCCAGTGTGTGGGTTTGCAGGTCTGAATGTAACCTCAGGAATCTTTGATTGAGCTGGAGCTGGATCTTTATGAGGGTCAGCAACCTCTCATTAGAAGATGTAATGTGTTCAGAGCCGAGAGTGAGTGCAGCGCTCATTGAATTATAGAATCCTCTACAGTGCAGAACATAGAACATAGAACATAGAACATTACAGCACAGAACAGGCCCTTCGGCCTTCGATGTTGCGCCGACCAATATAAAAAGCAATGCCCCTCCAAACTAAACCATTCCCTTCTCTTCCATATACTTATCAACTAACCTCTTAAACGCCACCAAACTTGGCGCATCTACAACTGCTGCAGGCAGGGCATTCCACTCCCGAACCACCCTTTGGGTAAAGAACCTGCCTCTGATATCCGTCCTATAACTATCACCCCTTAATTTAAAGCTGTGTCCCCTCGTGCTAGCTTTCTCCATCCTAGGAAAAAGGCTATCACTGTCCACCCTATCTAAACCTCTAATCATCTTATATGTTTCGATCAAGTCCCCTCTTAGCCTCCTCCTTTCTAACGAAAACAACCTCAAATCCCTCAGCCTCTTCTCATAAGAAGGAGACCATTCAGCCCATCAAGTCCTCACTGACAATAATCCCACACAGACTCTATTCCCCTGACATTAAGGGTCAATTTAAGGGTCAGTAAATAATGCAGAACAAAGATGTGACAAAGTAGCAACTGAGGGTCTCTCCTCCTCTGATGTTAATGCTGGACTGTCTGGATCCTCGATTCCTCTGGATGATGATCCAGCTGTTGGATTGGAATCACCAGTGAGTCTATATCTATATTGAAGAAGCAGAGTGAATGGCTGCTGCTGCGTTTTGCACTTAGGCATGGAGGGATTCTAACATATAGTGATGCAAAATCACAGAGAAACTAGCAATATAACCTCCATTCCTCACCCATAAGCTCTTCATTTCTGAAGCACCCCCATTGAAAGTGTATCGCATTCAATCTCAATCTCTCAAAACCCCCATCTCTCCTCGATGGGCCGATCACTGTCTCAGAAGGTGGTAGAGGCAGGACCTTCTCCTCAGATCCCCCTGGAAGCTGTTCCTGTCTCTGCTGCAGGATAACGCACAGAGATGAATTGTCTCTGCCACTGTGCAATCTTCCAGAATTATTTCCTTGGTCTGCCCAGCTTTGTCCTCAACATTGGGTACCCTTTAAATCTTCTGCCCACCACAAGCTTCATGAAAGAACTGCCCCATCCTGCACTGACCTTTGGAACAAGTGCCTTTCATGCTGGCCAACTGTTAATGAGCAGTCAGTGCATCATTGCTGTCGGTTGCTGGGAGAAATCATTATATCTGAATGAAAAATTCAGACCTATTTCCCTGTCTTTTTGAGTCTGCATAGGAAGAAGTCTCACAACACCAGGTTAAAGTCCAATGGATTTATTTGGTAGAACAAGCCACAAGCTTTCGGAGCGCTGCCCCTTCATCAGATGAGCATTCACCTGATGAAGGGACAGTGCTCCGAAAGCTTGTGGCTTGTTCTACCAAATAAATCTGTTGAACTTTAACCTGGTGTTGTGAGATTTCTTATTGTGCTTACCCCAATCCAATACTGGCATCTCCATTTCTGAGTCTGTGTCAACTCTATATTATCATTATAACTATACTTTACAGTAATACCCTTTAGGAGCACCTATGGGTATCAAAGATGCATGGTGAGCAGTAAACCACACTTTAATAAACAACTGATACCCCATTGCCTGCTGAATGACTGACTGTGACTGTATCCCTGTAACTTAATCTATTTTCTGTTCAGTATAGTCCAGCCATTTCCAGGAGCTTCCCACTTTACAGAGACTACAGCTACCAACCAAATCCTGCTGTTGTGAGCTAATCCAATTTGGAGCTGAAAAACACTGCAAATACTGTGATATTCTGAAAATAATATTTTGATGAATGGGGTGACAAGCTGCCTTTATTTAGTTATGGTACAGTTTACAAACCGGGTATATTCTCTTCTCTTCCTCAAAGATGGCCTGAAGTATAAAGAGAAACTACAATGAAAAATGGGTAATCCTATCACCCAGATTCATTCTTATTTGTTTATTTGTCACAAGTAGGCAAAGAAGTAACTGTGAAAATCCTCTCGTCGCCACACTCTGGCGCCTGTTCGAGTAGACTGAGGGAGAATTTAAATGGCCAATTCACCTAAACAACATATCTTTTGGACTGTGGGAAGAAACCCATGAAGACACAGGGAGAACGTGTAAACTCCACATTAAGCCTGCGACCCAAGCCGGGAATCAAACCCGGGTCCCTTGTGCTGTGAGGCAGCAGTGCTAACCAGTGGCCACCAACTGTCTGAGTCAGATTACTTTCAGTTTAGGCAAGAACTTCAACAATGTTTTTGTTGTGTTTTTGATTTTAAAAAAAGTGACTGATCATTTGGTTGAGAAACAGCCACATTTATTGAACACATCAAAGAAATTGAACATTTTTCTATATTTGGGATAAAATTGATAATGTTTTTGGACATAAAACAAGTGCAAAAAATGCCCCAGCTTAACAGACATTATTTGCATGGCTAAATTCATAGGGCCCATTGTGGATGCATGCTGGAATTTTGATTCTGTAAATCAGAATCAGGAACTAGGATTCTTCAACAATGCTGTTGACTGCCAGTGATGTAAGTGCTTCGAAGAAAGTTCGGCCCTTCCTGGGAGTGCCACATTTGGCTACACCACAGTCCTAAAGATGATTACAACTTTTGCTAAGGCCCCTCTTGATTGTTTCTTTCAAATTTGCCTTTGCTGGCCACTTCTGCTCTCTCAGGGGCAGCCCGAGTGCAGTAGTCTGATAGAATGACCTCTGTGCAGGCATCTGCAACTCTCTGATCTTATTGAAATTCAGGTCGAGCTTTGGGCACCCAAATCATGCCAGCAGCTCTGGAATCTCCACCCCACACTCTCCCCTAAATGCTGTTTAGTTTTGGGCCATTAATTCACAATTACTTCTGAATTCTTATTTTGGTTTTTGTCTGTGCTTACCTTTAGTAAATCACTGCAGATCCAATGATGTTGACAGTTTAGAAATTGCTTCATCATAGACAAAGCCAAGGGTAACATCATCATGGGGCTTTGCCATGGACTCTTCAAGACCACAGGAAACACAGGAGCAGAAATAGACCATTCGGTCCATTGAGTCTAACCCATCATTCAATGAGATCATGACTGATCTGATGTGATAATCCTCAACTCCACTTTCCTGCCTTATCTCCATAACCTTTGAGTCTAACCATTGAGTCTAACCATTGAGTCTAACCCATCATTCAATGAGATCATTCATTGAGTCTAACCATTGAGTCTAACCCATCATTCAATGAGATCATGACTGATCTGATGTGATAATCCTCAACTCCACTTTCCTGCCTTATCTCCATAACCTTTGATTCCCATATTAATTAAAAATCTGTCTATCTCAATCTTTAATACTTGCAATGCCCCATTCTCTACAGTCTTCTGCAGTAAAAAAAAACACAGATTCACTATGCTCTGATAGAAGAAATTCCTCCTCATCTCCGAATTAAATGGGCAACTCTTTGCTCTGAGATATGCCCTCTGATCCTAGACCAGTGAGAGGCAACCAAGGCTAGTGAGTGGGTGGCATGAGTGGTTCTCCTTCATCTCAGTGGGCCCCAAGGTTGAAATTTGTCAATAGCCATGCCCCAGGAGTAAGATCAAATACATTTAGTACACACTGAATATTTCATAACGAGTTATAGAGAATGATTCATAAATTATACATGAATAGAATTATCATTAATTTCAAATAGTAAAAACAGAATAAATATTTACACTTTGGATGCAGAGGAAGCGCACAGTTCTTGCATTCAATGTTGTGAGCAATCAGCATGTACTTCACTCCATTTGCCTTTGCTTTAAGTGTGTAGGAAACATCTACTCGGATGGAAATCATCAGAATATAGTAACTCTGTGCATGGATGACAGTCAATAAAATGTCTCGTGGGTCACACTCAGAACCCAGGTGGGTCCCCAGGCCCATCACTGTCTAGATTTTCTCACAGGAGGAAACATCCTCTCAGCATCCATTCTGTCAAGACCCCTGAGAATCCTTTATGCCACAATAAGGTCATCTCCCATTCTCCCAAACTCTAGTGAGTACAGGCTTAACTTACTCAACCTCTCATTATAAGAAAATCCCTTCAACCGACTGAACCTGCCCTGGACTGTTTCCAATATCAATACATATTTTCTTACACAGGAGAATCAAAACTGTTCACAATATTCCAGGTGTGGTCCAGCTAGTACCTTGTATATTTGATTTTTTTTTCCCTGGGAAGTAATTTTTTGCTTTGATTTCGCTGCTTGACTGTCAGTTTTCCTTCTCCTTAGTAGTTGTGTACTTTCACACAACTTTAAGCATTTCTTCAGGCAAACAGAAAGGTGGGATTGTCAATCTGTAATTTTGATTCTAAAGTTATTAAGTTATGAAGAGAGGTTGTATAGGATTGGGTTGTTTTCACTGGAGCAGAAAAGACTTTGGGTGACCTGATTGAGGTGTACAAGATTATGAGGGGCATGGAGAGGATGGATAGGAGCAGCTGTTCCCCTTCATTGGAAGGTCAGTTATGAGGGGGCACAACTTAAAAGTGAGGGGTGGGAGATTTAGGGGGATTTGAGGAAAAGCTTTTTTATTCAGAGGGTGGTGACAGTCTGGAATGCACTGTCTGAGAGGGCGGTAGAGGCAAGATCTTTTAAAAAGTACCTGGATTAGTACTAGGCACACCACAACATTCGAGGTTACGGGTCAAGTGCTGGTGAGTGGGATTAGGAGAGCAGTCAGGGCCTTTCATATGTAAGTGCAGACTCAATGGGCTGAAGGACCCCTTCTGTACTGTAGTATTCTCTGATTCTGTGTGATTCTGATTCTGTGATCCAACACTGTGTTTAAATGGAGCTTTCAGTCTAGTGTTTCATTACTGGGTGTGTCTTTTTAGCAGCAATGTCTCTCATTCAACAAACTTACCATTTAAAATATGAACCCAATAATTAATACACAGTCCAGCAGGCATTAATGTTCACACTGTTGTGGCACATTTTTATTGTTCATTGAAACCAATTTGTACTTGTTAAAGATGCAGACTTGCTCATTTTCCTATAAGCATTGTGAAATGTACAATGCAAGGGCATAACACAACCTCAATACAACTTTCAGACAATGGAATACCCTGAAGAGTGATCTACACCCTGAAAAACTGGTTTTTGCAGTGTCATCAAAAGAGAAGGATGTTCTACTGAATTGCTTCAGTATTACTCAATAGCATGAAAGTACATCTTGACCATTACTGCTGCCTTTTCAATAGTTATCATACTGATTACAGATAGCTAGGGAAACATCACTTTAGTACCACATAATGAAATTCTGCTCCAACAACTTTCACTGGGATCCTCTTTTGCGTTATTGTTCAATTCAGTTGTTCAATAACAGGGTGGCACGTTGGTTAACACTGCTTCCTCACAACACCAGGGACCTGGGTTCAATTCCAGGCTTGGGTCACTTTCTGTGCAGAGTCTACATGTTCTCATTGTGTCTATGTGGGTTTTCTCTGGATGCTCTGGCTTTCTCCTACAGTTTGAAAGACATGCTGGTTAGGTGCATTGGCCATGCTAAATTCTCCCTCAGTGTACCTGAACAGGCGATGATATGGGGTGACTAGGTGATTTTTACAGTGATTTCATTGCAGGATAGAAGCCTACTTCTGATAATAAAGACAACAATATTTTCTTAAAGGCAACTACTTAAGTCTGTTGCAAGAAAAAAATACATCTAATTTCTTCTCCAGAAAATCCACCAGTGTTCTTTGAGACCCATTCCACCACATTGAAAGAGTTAAGGGTTACCTCTCACCTTTCTCAAACACAGAAAATAGGAGCAGGAGGAGCCCATACAGGCCATTGAGCCTGCTCTGCCATTCATTATGATCACGGTTGATCAGCCAGCTCAATAGTCTGATCCTGACTTTCCCCTATATCCTTAGATCCCCTTCATGCCAAGTGCAATGTCTAACTGCTTCTTGAAAATATATGTTTTGGCCTCAACTATTTTCTGTGGTAATGAATTCCACAGGCTGACCACTCTCCAAGTGACCATAAGGCAAAGGAGTAGAATGAGTCCATCCAGCCCATTGGGTCTGCTCTGCCACTCAATCATGGCTGATTTTCTTCCTCATCCCCATTCTCCTGTCTCTAACCCATAATCCCTGATCCCCTTATTAACCAAGAACCTATCTCTCTCTTTCTTAAAGCCACTCAATGACCTGGCCTCCCCAGCCTTCTGCTGCAAACAGTACCACAGATTCACCACTCTCCGGCTGAAGAAATTCCTCCTTATCTCTGTTTCAAAGGATCGTCCCCTCAGGCTGAGGTTTTGCCCTCTGCTTCTAGTTTTTCCTACTAGTGGAAACATCCTCTCCACGTCCATTCTATTCAGGCTTCACAGTATCCTGTAAGTTTCAATAAGATCCCGTCTCACCCTTCTAAACTCTAACCAGTACAGACATAGAATCCTCAACCGTTCCTCATATGACAAGCTCCTCATTCCAGGGATCATTCTTGTGAACCTCCTCTGGACCTTTCCAAGGCCAGCATATCCTTCCTTAGTTTTGGAGCCCAAAACTGCTCACAATACTCCAAATGGGGTCTGAACATAAGAACATAAGAAATTGGAGCAGGAGTAGGCCATCTAGCCCGTCTAGCCTGTCTCATCATTCAATAAGATCATGGCTGATCTGAAGTGGATCAGTTCCACTTTCCCGCTTTCTCCCCATAACCCTTAATTCCCTTGTCTATCAGAAACCTATCTACCCGTGACTTAAATATATTCAGCAAGGTAACATCCACCACTTCAACTGGCAGAGAATGTCAAAGATTCACCACCCTTTGAGTGAAGAAGTTCCTCCTCAACTCCGATCTAAACCGTGCCTCCCCCCCACCCTTATTTTGAGGCTGTGCCCTCTAGTTCTGTTATCCTTTCTAAGCGAGGAGAATCTCTTTACCTCTACCTATCCATCCCCTTCATTATCCTATATGTCTCTATAAGATCCCTCTTCAGCCTTCTAAACTCCAATGAGTACAAACCTAGTCTACTCAGTCCCTCCTCATAGGCTAACGCCCTCATCTCCGATATCAGCCTGGTGAACCTTCTCTGCATTCCCTCCAAGGCCAATATATCCTTCCGCAAATGCAGCGACCAAAACTGCACACAGTACTCTAGCTGCGGCCTCACCAGCATCCTGTACATTGCAACAGAACCTCCCTACTTTTGTATTCTATCCCCCTTGCTATAAAGGCCAACATCCCCTTCGCCTTTTTGATCACCTGCTGCACCTGCAGGCTGCGTTTTTGCGATTCGTGCACAAGGACTCCCAGGTCCCTCTGCACGTAGCATGCTGCAGCTTTTCACCTTTTAAATAACAATCCCTCCTAGTATTATTTCTACCAAAGTGGATAACCTCACATCTGCTAACATTATACTCCATCTGCCAGGTCCTCACCCACTCATTCAACCTATTCAGATCTCTCTGCAGACTTTCCACATCCTCTACGCAATTTGCTTTTCTACTCATCTTTGTGTCACCAGCAAATTTTGTTACCCTACACTTAGTACCTTCCTCCAGATCATCTATGTATATGGTAAACAGTTGAGGCCCCAGCACTGATCCCTGCGGCACTCCACTAGTCACCAGCTGCCAACCAGAATAGCACCTATTGATTCCTACTTTCTGCTTCCTATTAGACAACCAATCCTCCATCCCTAATACCCCCAACTCCTTGCACACTAACCTTTTGCAGCAACCTTATCAAACCAGAGAGTCTGACCAGACCCTTATACAGCCCCAGAAGTACATCCCTGCTCTTGTATTCTAGCCTTCTCGACATGAATGCTAACATTGCAATTGCCTTCCTAACTGCTGACTGAACCTGCACATTAACCTTAAGAAAATCTTGAACAATATTTCCCAAGTCCCTTTGTGTTTCTGATTTCCTAAGCATTTTCCCGTTTAGAAAATAGCCTATGCTTCCATTCCTCTTTCCATAGTAAAACCTCACACTTTCCACATTGTATTTCATCTGCCACTTCTTTGCCCACTTTCCTAATCTGTCCAAGTCCTTTTGCAGCCTTCCTGCTTCCTCACTACTACCTGTCCCTCTACATATCTTTGTATCATCTACAAACTCAGCAACAGTGCCTTTGGTTTCTTCCCCCAAATCGTTAATTTATATTGTGAAAAGTTGTGGTCCCAACGCTGACCCCAAGACACACGACTAGTCACCAGCTGCCATTTTGAGAAAGATCCTTTTATCCCCATTCTCTGCCTTCTGCTAGTCAGCCAATTTTTCATCCATGCCAGAATCTTATCCTTAACACCATGGGTGCTTATTTAACAGTCTCCTATGTGGCACCTTGTCAAAGGCCTTCTGGAAATCTAAATAAATCACATCCACTTGTTCTCCTTTATCCTAATGTCCCCAAAGAACTCTCACAAATTTGTCAGACATGACCTCCCCTTGATAAAGCCGGTGAAGAAATTTCTCCTTACTTGGCCCTAAACGGTCTACAATGTATCCTCAGACTCTGACCCCTGGTTCTGGATACCCCTCACAATTGGAAACATTCATCTTGCATCTAGCCTGTCTAGTTCTGTTAGAATTTTATAGGTTTCTGAGATTCCCCTCTCTTTCTTCCAAACTCCAGTGATTACAATCTTAACCAACTCAATCTCTCCTCATACGTCAGTCCTGCCATCCAGGAATCAGTCTGGTAAACCTTCTCCACACTTCCTCTAGAGCAAGATCATTCTTCATCAGATGAAGAGACCATTTCTTTATGCTTTAAACAAACAGCACCACCTATCTGTGGCAGTAAAAGCTGCTTTGAAGTTGATTCTATACTGAAAAAGTCATGTTTCTACACAAGTGCTCAATGTTTGTATTTCTTTGTCTGCTTAGTGATTTTTTTTAGAACTTGAAGGGTTGATTTAGGATTTATGATAGAAATATAGAAACCAGGAACAGGAGTCGGCCATTTGACCCCTCGAGCAGGCTCTCTCTCACAGACACACACGCTCTCTCACACGCACACATGCTCTCTCATACACACACATTCTCTCACACACACACACTCTCTCACATATACACTTGCTCTCTCTCACACACACACATTCTCTCACACACACATACATCTTCTCACACACACATACATCCTCTCACACACACATGCTCTCTCACATACACACACTTTCTCCCTCACACACACACTCACACACACACACTCTCTCACATACACACACTCTCTCACCCTCACAGACTCTCTCACACACACACACACACACCCTCTCACACACATATGCTCTCTCACATGTGCACACTCTCTCACACACACACTCTCTCTCATACACACACTCTCACACATGCACACACTCTCACACGCACACACTCTCTCACACGCACACATACACAAACACACACACACACACATACACACACACTCATACACTCTCTCTTTGCTGAAAGTATCAATTACTGCCTGTGTATAATTACCCACTTACCAGAAACTGCAAATCAACAGGTCCAATTTTGGCAATCCCATGGCACAAAGGGGGTCCACAAGAAGAAATAGGAAGTGGATCATTCTGACTTGGAAATATATTGTCGTTTCTTCACTATCGCTGGACCAGAATCCTGGAACTCCCATCCTAACAGCACAGTGGGTGTACCTACACCACATGGTGTTAAATAAGATGGCTCACCACCAACTTCTCAAGGGCAATTAGGGCTGGGCAATGAATATAAGCCTAGCCCACATCCACTAAAAAAAAGATGGAAGTGCCATTTGCCAGTGCAAGGACCTTATGAAGGACAGCCGGAGTATTTAATAAATGAAAGCTGTCTCTCCAGATAAAAGCATTTCACACCGTTCTTTTCCCACCCCAAAACTCTTCCTCCATTTCCAGCCACCCCTAGCCTCTCATTATACTGTGCCCATAGCTGATGTTCAAAAAATTCAAATGCATTGAAGGAGAATGAAAGAAATTGGTTTATTTCCACTCTTTGAAGAGAAATGTCCACACACAGTGTTTACAGACCATTGGGGAAACATTTCTGGGGTGCAACAGGTGATTAATGATCTGGACTGAATAGACCCCATCAAGTCTTATAGACCCTGTGAAAGTGACCACTTCAGAAAATCAGTAGCTATCTTTGCGAAGTCTGGTAGCTTGTCAGAAAGCAGACAAAACTGAAATGATGTCTGATAGGACTTAGTTAGCTTTTTATCACACTTCTTTTTCTAGTTCATCTCTGAACCTACAGAGAAACAGCATTAAAGTAGAAAATTTTACACCCTTTCTCTGCACCAGCTTATTCAATCTAACACCTTCATTTCTCTCCTGCAAACTCGGGATTTTCATTTACAGCTGATCTCCCCCACCTCAACTTCAGTCTATGGGAATAATTGTACATTGTTTTTCCTTCTTGAGGGGCAGAAGACACAGTTACTGGTCAGTGAGTGTCAGAAAGTCTTGCCCCATATGAAAGCATGATAAAATATGAAGGTTCCATTAAGGATATTATTAAACTAGAAAGAATGTAGGAAAGATTTATTAGGATGTTACTGAGACTTGATGGTTTGAGTTATAAGGAGAGACTGAATAGACTGGGACTTTTTCTCCAGAATGTAGGAGGCTGAGAGGTGATCTCATAGAGATCTATAAAACAATGAGGAGTATAGATCAACTAGATAGTCAATATTTTTTCCCAAAGATAGGGGAATCTAAAACTAGAGGGCATAAGTTTAAGGTGAGAGGAGAGAGATACAAAAGTGTCCAGAGGGGCATTTTTTTTCAGAGAGAGGGTGGTGAGTATCTGAAACAAGCTACCAGAGGTAGGAGTACAGACAGGTACAATTTTGTCTTTTAGAAAGCATTTAGATAGTTTAATGGTATGATGGGTATAGATGGATATGGGCCAAATGCAAGCAATTGGGATTAGTTTAGGGGTTTTAAAAAAAAAGGGTGACAAAGAAAGTGCGCCAAAAGATAAAATTTGCATAAAGATATAAATAAAATTAGGCGGGAGGCATGCGTTGAAAGAAAGTGATTGCTGGAGATGTGTTGACCCAATGAATCAGTGGCATGTTGGCACAGTGATTAGCGCCAGGGACTTGGCTTTAATTCTGGCATCAGGTCACTCTCTGTGTGGAGTTTGCACGTTCTCCCTGTGTCTGCATAGGTTTCCTCTGGTTGCTCCAATTTCCTTTCACATTTCAACGTTGTGTGGGTTAGGTTGATTGGCCATGCTAAATTGCTCCATTGTTTCGGGGATAGGCAGGATAAATGTGGGGTTATAGGGGTTGGGGCTGGGTGGGATTGTTGTCGGTGTAGGCTCGATGGGCTGAATGGCCTCCTGCTGCACTGTAGGCATGCTATGATTCTTCTGTAACACAAGACATTCAAGTTAAATTTTCATCTTCAAATTCCTCAGTGCCCTTGACCTGCCTTAACTCTTCCTCATTAAGCCTTATATTGCACCCCACAATTGGTGGTCAATAGCAATAAGAATGTCACAACAGTGAATACACAGTAAAGTGTACTGTCGAATTGGTTCTCCTGTCATGCAGTTCCTTATTCTTATCACTGGGTGTCTCAGTAATACTATCCATTTCATTTGGTAACACACATCAAACACAGAATCAAACGATTGTATTCAAATTTGTATAAATGGGGTTTTTTACCATCATCTACAACCGAGAATGTTTGATCTTTGTCAAATTTTAATGAACAGAAGTCAGGTTTGACAGTGTGAACCATCAGACTATTCATAATTGAAAATTGATACAAAATTTAACATGTTCCAACAGTCATAGCAAGAAACTCAATGAGTCCAGGGAAAGTCCCACAGGATTGGAAATCAGCCAACATGCTATTTTCATGAAAGAAAATAAAAATGTTGAAATTACTAGCTTGAAATTTCCAGAAAACCTCTGGTGAAAAGCTAGGTGAAGGTGAAAATTTAACAGTGGTTTAGGAATTGGCTGAAAGTGCTTGGTCACTACTTAGAGAAATGATATCAGACTAAGAAGATGTAACTGATGGAGAGTTTTAGAGATTATTAAGACCTCTACTTTTTCAGGCCCAAAAAAATGAATTGGTGACCACAATGCAAAGTGAGATGAGTGAGATGACCACAGATGGTGGGACAAGCTAGTGGGATAGTTGACCCAGATAAAACAATTAAAGAATTATAGACAGATCTACAGAATATTTACAAGCTGTACAAATATGACAGACAAAATTAAATATACAGAAATCAATTGGAAGAAAAAATGGGGGTATGTCTAATGAATCGAGTCAACCCAGTGAGGTAAAGAAACTCTGGGGGATATCTTACAGGTTCATTACACTAGTTGATCTTCGTGGCAAGTTGGGAAGGTTGTGAGAGAGGTGAAAACTGAGTTGATGCCTAGTTTCTCACCTCTTGTGATATTATTGGCGCTGTGAAGTTGGCATGATCAGCCTCGTGCCAAGAAAGCTGCGAAGTGGATAATTAAATCAGAATTTCAATATTATTAGTGAGCCCAAGATGCAATTGTCCGGGCTCGCTTGCCTTAACGGCTTTGCCAGTGTAGATCCTCATTGAAGAAGATTATATATGGTCCCCATTAATGGGGACCTGATGTGATGATCTTCCCAATGAGATGAGAGATAATTGAGGCTCCCCAGCTGGTCAGGGACAGGGGGCAGTGCTCCTTGGACAATGCCAAGCTGGCACTGTCAACCTGGAACCCTGGCAATGCCACCCTGGCATCTTGGCACTGGTGGTCTGGCACTACCCACCTGGCACCCTGGAATTGCCCACTGGGAATTGGACAGTGAAATGGGGTGGCATCTAAGGAAAAAGGTGGAGCCTGAATGGGAGGGACATGGCCTAAAGAGTGCAGAGCCTATGGCAAGGCAGAGGGCTGCGTTCTCTGCCAATGTAACCAGTTGGGGCAGTGATCAGCCACGGAGAAGTATCAGGGTGATGATTAGCTGAAGGGAGCAATGGGGCAGCGATTGGATAGGGGTGTGGGGTGCCACAATCATTGGTGAAGTGCCATGATCAGGAGGCAATTGGGCAGCAGATGTGAATGGGAATGGGGTATGATTCCAGGAGGGTGAAGGAAGTGAAGTATTTCCCAATATATTAACGGTGTACTCTTGTAAACAGTTAGTATAATAGGAGATAAGTGCATGCTGTCATCAATCGGCTTCCTAGTGTAAATAAGCTCTATCCACTCCCCCTACTGGCATGAATCTTTTTTTTGTGCTATGTGGCATAAGATTGTATCTCAGATTTTGCCTCAGAAATGGACCTGATTCTCTCCTGTTTTCATGCTCATTTGGCATTTATAATTTTTTGATAAGATTGCTCCTAAGTTCTGGAATAGTAAGAGGCTTAATTCAGACTGATGTTTAGTGAGTGCACAGGAGCAATTGACAAAATGCTGAGATATGTCTGATATTGACATATTGAAACTGCAGACTGCTCAGTGAGCACTGAGTGCAGAATTGGTCATTGAAGGAAAATGGGTTGTGATACTTTAAAGGACTATGAAGCTGTTCCCAAGGGATAAATTAATCACAAAAAAATGGGTACATTGGAGTTGAGTGAAACGTAAAAATTTTTAAAACCTTAAATCTGGCCTCAACCTGCCTTCAAAGTAACCAGTTCTATAGGCAAGATGGGACTGCTGACCAGCTTTCTCCCAAGACATTAGAACCAAAAGTGCTGGAGAAACTCTATATGTCTGGCAGCATCTGTGGAGAGAAAAAAAGGAGTATGAATCTTGCTCTTGTTGGACACTTATGGTCAGCAGATCCAGAAGCAGGAACTGTAAGCATTTTTGACTGTGATCAGACCCCAAACGTAACTTCATGTAGCTGACCAATTAACTGGCAGCTAACATGACATGCTGGGAAATGTTCAATGATGCCAGGGGAGGTGTGGGAAGAAGACAGACTCTGAGAATGCCTGCCAGCAGAACAGAGAGAAGCTCAGCCCTCAAACATCCTCCATTATTTTATACGCTGGATATCTTATCCTTCCGTAGAACGTGCTGTTGTGAAAACATGAAGGCCATCTGGCCGATTGGCTGATCCAATATAAAATCACCACCAGTTGCATTTTGAATGGGCTGAATTGCCCACTTAATTGTCGATGGGCACGCATCAGAGTCCTGCACGGGCCCGTCAACCATAATCCCGCAAGCGAATGCAGTGACATTGGGATGCACACCTGACATCTTCTCACATGTTTTCAGGAGCTTCCAGGTGGGGTGCATGCCCACTAGGTCAGAGTCAATGACCAGAATTCTCTGGCAGTTCACACTGGCAGGGTTCTGTCGGCAGCACATGCCAGCCCATGGGTTTCCTGCCGGTATGAAGTGATGTCAGTGAGAATTCCCATTGACACCAGCAGGACCAGAGAGTCCTGTCACTAACAAACAACCTCCGGTCGATGGGGAAGACATGGCTGGAAGGCCGGAGAATCTCACCCAGCATTTCCAGTCCAATATGACTCTCCTTCCCAATCTCTTCTCTTCTCTTCACAGATGCTGCCAGATGTGCTGGACAGAATTTTACAGCCTCTCTTGCTCTGATTCTGTAGCGGGCGGGGCTGAGGAATTTCAGAGGCCGTATTTTTCCAGCACTTTGTGCTTTTGTTTCAGATCCCCAGGATTTTAGTGCTCCTAAGAGATTTGAATGTGTGAATGAATCTACATGCCTCAGATTTAACCCATATTCCAGGTTTAAACCTGGCGTGGCAGTTTTCCCCAGTCCACTAAGGATTCGGCTTTAATAAAAAGACACACAAAAGACAACCTCAGGGCCCTGAGGTTTTCAGAGGACTGAATTGTGAATAAAGCTTAGAAAAGTTAGATTGTGCAACCATGAAAGGAGCCAAACGTGACTGTGTGCCCCTAACCCCAGTACCAGCACCAAGCAAAAACCAAGTGGGGTCCAGTTAAAATTGCAGTGAATAATTACTGCATCTTTTTACCAAAGCTTACTCGACTACGCAGCTTTTTTTGGGCTATCAAAATACAATCAAGAGAAGGATGGAGTGCTCATGAGTGGAAGGAATTGAAATTCATTAAAAGGCCAAAATCATCTTTAACCTAAAATGATGGAACCATTTTTCCATCACGGTCGGCACTGTGGCACAATGGTTAGCACTGCTGCCTCACAGCGCCAGGGACCGGGGTTCGATTCCCAGCTTGGGCCACTGTCTGCGTGGAGTTTGCACATTCTCCCTGTGTCTGCATGGGCTTTCTCCAGTTTCTTCCCACAGTCCAAAGATGTGTGGGATTAGATGGATTGGCTATGCTAATTAATGTGAAAGCAAACAGGAGAGAGTTTGGTGATTTGTGGGAGTGGCTGGCTTTTCTGGTATGCAGGGCATCATAGATGGGCTTTGCCATCATTATGCCAGGATTGCAGAGAGCTGCCTTTGTGGTTAGAAGAGTGCCAAGGTGCAGCTTGTCTACCTTCACAGATGGAAGTTTTCAGGCAGCTGTCACGATGCTGTCGTCAGTAACACTAAAACTTCCCTCAATATTCAACCCTTCCAGCAACTGGATTGAGGGATATCTCCAAAACACCATAATTCATAAAATAATATCAGAAAATGCTGGAAAAATTTAGCAGGTCAGTGTTGAGAGAAACGAGTTAATGTTTTGAGTCCAATATGATGCTTCTTTGGAAGAGGAGTAGAAGTGTTATATTTAACTGGAAACATTAACTTCCCTTCTTTCTCCACAGATGCTGCCAGGTCTTCTGAGTTTCTCCAGCACGTTTCATTTCCATCAGGAGAGGTGTTGGTATAGTTGCTGGATCAATAATCCAGACAGCTGGAGTAATCCTTTGGGGGCTCAGGTTAGAATTCCACCACAGCAGATGGTGAAATTTGAATTCAATAAAAATCTGGAATTAAAAGTCTAATGATGGCCACATAGCACATTATTGTTAAAGCACAATTTGGTTCATTAATATTCTTTAGGGCAGGAAATTTGTTGTCCTGGCCTAAATGTGACTCCTGATCCACAGCAATATAGTTGACTCTTGAATGCCCTCAGGGATGGTCAATAAATGCTGGCCCAATCAGCAATGTCCACATCCCATGAACGAATAATTTAACTTTGGATTGTCAGTATCACAATATTTGGCTTTTCTTATACATAACTTTTAACACTCCTTCACAACCTTGCCATTTTTTAGTTTCGTGGGTATTATCAAAGTCAAAAACCACTAGATCTTTAACTAAGTACAACACATGGCTTTTCAAACAAATGTTCAGGTAACTAGCAGGGTCTGGGGCACTCTGTCACGAGCTCCAGAGAGGGCCTCCTGCATCATAATGTGTAGTTTCAGCCTACACAACCTTTCTGCATTTGGAGGAGGCAGAGAAATAGCTCTCACCAGTTGAGTAAGATTAGCAATGTCAAGGAAGAACCAGTTGATTGAGGGCCACTGTGTAGCATGAGATACACAGGATGCACTAGTTACACAGCCATTTAAATGACAAACTAATCTTCCTTCCCTAAAAACTTACAGAAAACCTCACTGCATTAACAGTTCCTGTTCTATCCTTCACCATTTCCCTAGTGCAACCTTTAAAATGAGCAACACTCAGCTCCATTAACTGACCCACTGACATGAACTCACATTGCAAATTCGATAAAATAACAGATTTAACTCCTAATATAATAATTATTGTGAATTCATTTCTCACCCAGCATCCACCCAACGTACTTTTCCTGAAAGATGCATGAGGCGACCCCTTATGGCCTTAGTTAAGATGGTGAAAAGCAGCGATTACTCTTTCTGGGACCCCTGGGATAGTTGTAGTTGATGACTTGTGAGGACCTGGCAGCCAGAGATAAAAGTGTAGAATGCAGTGATAAAAGAGCCTTGGGCTGAGATCCTGAAAGAGGCAGTATGCACTGTTCCCATAGAAGCACCATCACCTGTCCTGTGGGGCTGGGCCTGTGCATTATCACTGCACTATGGGGAATACACTTCCAAAGTTTCTTTTTGGTCCTACCAGTCTGTTCAAGATTGGGGCCTGAAGCCCAGAAATTGTCATTTGAGCTGCCTAGTTTTCTGATGGTCACTGAGTGATTACCCTTACAATGTGAACAGTTATTAGGTGGTCATTAGAAAATGAAAAAGCACACGTTTGAGCCCTCACTAGGTAGAATGAGACATACCCTGTGAGGAGCACAACTTCCCATCAGAAATATTGGAATACATTACACCATTTTCCATGGATAAGGCATGACCCATTGAACCAATGCTCCCATTAACTGGAGCTCTAGAAACTTCAGCAGCAGTATTTGCATTTCAATAAGGTAATGATGATAAGCGTGAATACTTAACATATGAGCAGAATGCCAAATGTTTCAACTGTTGAGGAGCTTTATTACAATAATGGACAGATGTTCCAACATCAGCTTGTGGATTGAAAGCTGAGAAAACCACCCAGGAGCTAGTTTTCTAAGAAGGCAGCTGTCTGAAAATTAACATGTCAACTTATTATTTTTATTTACTAACAAAAGCAAAGCTTCTTAACTCTATGCCCAACTAGTAAAAACATCTATCAATAGCTTAGAATCACAGAGTTGTACAGTTTTTCAACACAGAAAGAGGCCCTTCAGCCATTATGTCTGCACTGGCCATTAAGCATCTATCCTAATCCCATTTTCCAGCACTTGGTCTTTAGCCTTGTATGCTATGGTGCTTCAAGTGCTTATTTAAGTGCTTCTTAAATGGTATGAGCGTCTTTGCTTCTACAGTTAGTGAGTTCCAGATTCCCACCACTCTTGGGATGAAAAGATTTTTCCTCAAATCTATTAATAATAATTAACCACAGAAATTTCTTTTGTGATTCAACGTTGCTTGCGGACACTGTGTCAGGTCCTTCATAATATTTTCATGTTATCTAATTAAAGAAGTCTGTAAGATAAGAATTCAATGTACCCAATATGATTTTTGCGTAGTACTTTTACCCTCTGCACTGTGAATGGACCACTGTTGCCAATAGTTCCTCTGCTTTCTACTAAACCAAGAGCTTTGATGTGGCAAATCCCTATAATGGAAAGTATTTTTCATAGCAAGTCTTTTTTTTAAAACTATATTAAGTATTTGGGCCCAATCGCGGGTATCTCCTTTGATGATATTAGCATCTCTTTGATAAAGGTATCACATAGATTAGCACATTTGATTATGATCATTGACACATTTATATTTGATACATTGCTGCAGAAAGTTGCATCCATTGTGATATCTAATTGCTCAGGCTGTACCTGCCTTGTAGCTCGGTTCTTCAAGAATCATTTTAAAATTTATTTTGTCTCAGTTTGTTTCAGGATCATTTAAATCATGTTGGGTTGTCTTTAACTGAATCTGAAAGCATTTTCCATTTACAGTTGGCCAAATTGGTATGTGATCATTATTTTAAAAGCAGCTGCTTTATTTTGAGAACATGATGTGGAGATGTCGGCATTGGACTGGAGTAAACAGAGTAAGAAGTCTCACAACACCAGATTAAAGTCCAACAGGTTTGTTTGGTAGCAAAAGCCACTAGCTTTCAGACTGCTGCTCCTTCATCAGATGAGACAGGTGATAAAGGAGCAGCGAGCGCTCTGAAAGCTAGTGGCTTTTGCTACCAAATAAACCCATTGGACTTTAACCTGCTGTTGTGAAACTTCTTATTGTTATTTTGGGAGGGATAGGAAATAGCTCCAAAGATATTAAAAACCTCCCATATTAATAGGAAGGTAAGGAGAAGACTGTGATTGGCTGATAAATTCAGGAAAGCCAGGAATGTGCCAATCTCAGGGCTCCTGCCTGCCCAGAACAACGTCCTTGCTGGGTGGGATCAAAAGCAAGTGGCCGGAGGCCTAATGGGAAAATGAATGGGAAAGCTCAGTGGAGGGAGGGAGGGCTGTAAACTGAGTCATGATTAGCGACACTCAAAAAGGGGTGGGAGGGAGAAAAGGAATCTTTTCTTGAGGTGATTGGAGCCTTAGGGAAGGGAAGGTTCCGCAATCTTTTCACATTCACATCTATAGTCCTGATTTCTTGGAACAATCCATTTGTGTCTCCAATTGCAACATGCCATTTGGGTGACAACATTAGCATATGTGGCATTTACACCATAAGTGTTTTACTTGTTGCCATGCAATCAACCCGCCATCTCATAAGGTGGCTGTCCATACTACCAAAGGCATTAGTACTGTCTTGTTCATACTATACTCTTTACTATAATATAAATACTGTGTAACCCACGCCATGTAACGTAACTCTGATTCTATTAAATGTTGTGCCTTGATGCATATACATGGTGTCCCGAATAATAATTAAGTTTCAGTTGATTTTTAATAGTATGTCATATAAAAAATGTTATGGTTATTAAAATTTGTACTTAGCATTTTCATGAAAAACCCACAAAGGATTTGCTTAAACATGTAACCAATTGATTGAAATTATTCAAGTTTAAGCATTACTCAACTAAGGAATAAGAAGTAAAGCAGCAGAGGCCTTTGTGGCTGTTTGAATGTAAAATAGAAAGTTGATTCCAAATAAATAGTTTGTTGCATAGTTGACAATTCCTGCAGCCGCCATGATGAACAAGAATGCTATTAAACGTTTTCCAAAAAAGAAACCAGGAAGGCTGTAAAAATAATGAAAAGGAATTAAAATTGCAGCTTCAGAATATGTTTGTAGAAGTCAAAATCCACAAATAAAATTATTTACAGGGCCAACAGTATGAACAAATCAGATGCAGCATCTAAGATACTGATATTTCATAATTATGACATTAAGTGTACATACATCAACAATGACTTACCCTCAGCACATTTGAAGAACAGACATTTTTGGCCACCTTTTGAAGGTGAGCCTGGTCTCAGTGAGGCAGACATGCTCCCACAATTACCCAAAACGTTTGCACAAGAAACAAAACTCATTGTCACAAAGTGCACATCCCAGTTGAATTCATGAGTCCTCAGTCACCTCACTCAGGTCAATGAACCATGGAAGAGCTGTAATATACTTGCCTTGCTCTCACAAAAGGCCAACTGGTCAAAGAGTAGTGGTATTAAAAACCAATATATTAACTCACGCCTCTCATTCCCTTCCTCTCAAGACCCAGATACGTTAGGTTCTAGCCCTAAGACCCAATTTCTTGGTAGTTTTATCTGGCTGACTTACAAGGCTTTAAAATAAGAAAGCTAGGATGTAGACTAATATTCCGTAAATACGTTTGTCCTATTCCTAGTCCCTCAATGGGAACCAAATATATTATTGGTTCAAATACATCTGATCTCACCAGCCATACCTGTCTGATTCCGGTGCAGATGATGCCAAGAAGCATCAGGTGTTAGTCTTTAGAATCATAGAATCTCTACAGTGTAAAAGGAGGCCATTCAGCCCATTGAATCTGCACCAACCACAATCCAACTCAGGCCCTATATCCATAATCTTACTTATTTACTCTACTAACCCCTTGACACTAAGGGGCAAGTTGGCATGGCCCGCAGTGTGGGAGGAAACTGGAGCACCCGGAGAAAACCCACGCAGATATGAAAGAATGTGCAAACTCTGTCCAGACACTGTGGAGTTTGCATATTCTCCCCATGTCAGTATGGGTTTCCTCTGGATGCTCTGGTTTCCTCCCTTACTTCCTGGAACCTCAAATACTAGAAAATGTTTGGTTGCAGTCACCCTGCCCCATTCTTACATAATTCAAAGCAATTCTATCATGTTACTCTGTATTCTGATTTGCTCTAATGAACAAAACCCCAATGTTGAGTTTTGAATGTACTTGGATTTGCTCAATGTAGGCAGTATCCTGATAATTCTGAGTTGTATCTTCTCTAAATATCTGGGGTAGTTTTAACTTCCCCTGCAAGAAAGTGATGGGATCAAATGCCTGTTTTGCATCTTGCCCCAAGGTTACTTGCCAGTTTGTGATGGATCCATGGCACCTTTATTACGACACAGTGACCTGAATGAGACTATGTGATGGGGATGTTTTCAAAATGTAACTGCAAAATAGCACTCGAGCAAAGCACTTTGATTGATGAAGGTTTGTATTTATTAAAGGATGCAGAACAAAGAACTTTTACCTCTGACTGGTTTGTCCAAGATAACCCACAAAGTATTTGTGTCTCACCACCAAATACAACAATCCAGCAAAGGCTGCAGGCGCTGGCAGGAGAGAAATCACAGAGTGGCATTAGTTACTCAGAATGTTGGTAATCTAAAAACGTGAGTAAATGTTGACCACTACAAATGGTGTTTGCAACAATCCGACTGAACTCTCCCAAAACAGAAGACACCAATTCTCAGAATGATAGGAACGTCAGGTATGAGTAAAAAAAGCACTCTTCACAACCAGAGCTAATTGACAGACTATTAAAATTCCAAAACCTGAGAGATATCACACTGAGGTTATGCTGTTACATCAACATGAGCAAGATAGATGGAATCTTAAAGGAATGCCATTTTAAAGGTCTGACTATTGGATCGTAAGACGTAGGAGCAGAAATAGTCCATTTGGCCCATAAGGTCTGCTCCGCCAAGAGGGAAAATAAAGGATCTACAAAGCAGTTTAGTTTGTGTTTCATAATAAAAATTGGCTCATTTTAATTCCTTACCGTGTGTCCCTTTTAAGAAGGTTAAGTTTCACTAAGATTGGTTAGTATATGAATAGAAAGTAAATGTATAAGAGGTTGCGGGGCTGAAGTACCTCACTGGTTTTCCTAATCATTCGCTATAATCTTGGCAGACGAGCTCCAAAAGCAATGTAAAAATAACATGAATACAAATTTTTCAACCTCTTGGAGAAGCAAATGGTCTGGGAAAATAAATGGATACAATGGCTGAGATTCCCCAGCAGCATGTTTCCTGTCAGCAGGAGGTGGAATGTTGCCTGCTAGTGGAGGGATTCTCTGGTCCCTCCACTGTCAATGGGAATTCCCACTGATGTCACCCCACACCGGGTGCGAAACCCACAGGCAGGGTGCACTGCCGGCAGGGAAGAGAATCCCTGGCTCATATCTATGAAGGGAGATTCATGATGCTGGCATCTCCAGAATTAAGCAGATGATTAGAGAAAGATGAAAAAATTAAATCTAGATGAATGAATTTTTAAGAGATTAAACCTGGAGTCAGGCAACGCTAACCTCTCTTCCTAGTATCATTTGTGTGCTAAATGGAGCCATTGGCTGAGTCTGTCAGGAAGGATGAGGGCATAAGAGTGGTAACAATCTCAGGCTGCTGAGGCACTCAGTTCAAAGCCTTTCCATACTTTCTGGACAATGCTACCATCATCAACAATAGAGCCAATGGTTCAAGTCTGGAAGATCCTTCAACGCAGTTGGTTCATCCAGCCTCGAAATGTCGATTCTGTTCTCTCTCGACAGATACTATCAGACCTGCTGAAATTTTCCAGCATTTTCTGTCTCTGTTTCAGATCCATCATCTACAATATTTTGCTTTATCTTAGTGCAGAAAAACATCTTTGGCACGAGTATAAAAGCCCACATGCAATGCCCTTGATGCCCTGTGAGAAAATGAGATGTAGATCCTTTTGGATTGTTCCTTAAGCAGACTTTCAAACTGGTTTGGAAGAATACCCATTTAAAATCTTGGTGCCTTGTAGTAGCTATGACAGAAGATACTGTGGCCCACCTCCTTCTGGAATAAGCGTTTGCAAAGCAGTTCTTTAAAGAGTTGCAGTGGTTTTTATGAAATTTATCCTGAGCAGTTCCGTAACGCAGGACTCTGTGCTCCGCAGAATGTTCCTGGGGACACACCCCAAGAAAAACATAAACTGCTGCTGGTGGACTATCAACTCGGTGAAAAATTTTCCTTGATCTTCCAGAGCAGAGAGCTGGTGATGACTGAGTGCTGCAGACTGGCACATTCCAAGGTCCAGGATTATAGAAGTTGAAGGATGTGCTAAAACCTGGGGCAGCCATTGCGAAGGTTCAATTGGAAAAAGCCACTGTCTAAGGCTCTGCTGCAACTGTACACCAAGATGTGGAGATGCCAGCTTTGGACTGGGGTGGGCACAGTAAAAAGTCGCACAATACCGGTTAAATTCCAACAGGTTTATTTGGAATCATGAGTTTTCAGAGCACTGTGATGGACTCACCTGATGAAGGAACAGCATTCTAAAAGCTTGTGATTCCAAATAAACTTGTTAGAATTTAACCTGGTGCAGTGAGACTTCTTACTGTGTCCATCCCAATCCAACAACGGCATCTCCATATCTTGGCATACAGTACCAAGGGGCTCAAACCATGTAAACTTCTTGGGTTATATGCATCAGGGAATGTTTGATGTAAAATGTAAATATACATTGTAAATATAGCATGTAATATTAGGTCTAGTGAGGTACGTCACATTGAATCATAGAATGCTACAGTGCAGAAGGAGGCCATTTGGCCCATCGAATCTGCATCAACCATAATCCCATCCAGGCTCTATTCTCACAATCGTGTGCATTTACCCAAGCTAGTCGTCCTGACACTTAGGGGCAATTTAACATGGCCAATCCACCTAACCCACACATCTTTAGACTGTGGGAAGAAACTGGAGCACTGAGAGGAAACCACGGGGGAATGTGAAATACAGATGGTGATGCAAGCTGAGAATCAAACTTGAGTCCCTGGAGCTGTGAAACAGCAGCGCTCAAGTAATGTAATGAAAGCAACTGATCTGTCTGACACACGTGTACTTTTATGTAATGTCCTTTTAAAAATGCTATGAATAAAATATATTTTTGGGAAAATTTGTGTATGAGACCAGGGTATTATTGTTGAAGCTGTAAGGTTAACTGTAAATGCTAAGTTAGACTTATTATTCTTCAATTCCCGGCTCAGGTCACTGTCTGTGCAGAGACTAGTAGTTCTCCCCGTCTGCATGGATTTCCTTCTGATGCTCCCACAGTCTGAAAAACATGCTGGTTAGGTGCACTGGCCATGCTAAATTCTCCCTCAGTGTACCCGAACAGGCACTGGAATGTGGCGACTAGGGGATTTTCACAGTAACTTCATTGTAGTGTTAATGTAGACCTATTTGTGACAATAATAAATAAACTTTGAAACTTTTACTTAAAACTGTTAGACTTGCTGTTCAAAGCTGGTATTATAGCAGATGTAAGGATGGTGAATCAGGATGAGCGTTCTAACGGTTACATCAGCCACTCAGTGTTTCCAGCTCAGTTCCCTGAGCTGGGCATCTTTAAGTACAATGGTTAGGTTCCCAGTAGGATCTCTTCACCAAGGGAAAGCTTACCACTCAGAAAGAGGAAGGTGCAGATGGTGCTACAATGGGGACAACTATTTAAAGAGCAGCAAAGCCACAACAATCTTAAGATTTAAATTCAGGCTGAGCTGAGCCCTAAGGAAGTAAACTGAGAGAACAGAGGGGCAGGCTTACTCCCTCCTAAAAGCTCATCTCCTGCTATTGCACTTTTGGTTACTATCATCCCTGTGCTGGTGGCCTCTGGGGTCAGTAATAAAATTAAAAGGAGGTCTAAAAACTAAGCAGGCTGCCAGGTTGCAGCTCCATGACTGTGACTGCTACACAGCCAGTTGGTGAAGCAAGAACCAGAGACCTTCCCTGTGGGGCTGGTGGGGAGAGTGGGGTGATGAATGGGACGGTAATGCACTCACTTTCCTAAACCATTTCCCTTGATTTCTTATCATAGAATCCATAGAACGTTGCTGATGTTGACAAAGTTGAGGATCCGTTGAGGGAAATAAAGATTACGAGGAAGGAGGTGTTGGGGCTGTTAGGCAGCTTAAAGACATATAAAGCTCCGGGGCCTGATGGCATTTACCCCAGGCTGCTAAGGGAGTTGAGGGAAGACTTGGCTGGGCCTCTGACGCAAATCTTTGTCTCTTCCTTGAACACAGGTGAGGTCCCAGAGGACTGGAGGATAGCAAACGTAGTACCGTTGTTTAAAAAAGGTCAGAGGGATCACCCAGGGAACTATAGGCCGGTGAGCTTGACTTCAGTTATAGGTAAGCTAATGGAGAGGATCCTCAGGGACAGGATATATGAGCATCTGGAGCGCTGCAATCTGATCAGGGATACGCAACATGGCTTCGTCAAGGGGAAGTCTTGTCTTACAAATCTAGTGGAATTTTTTGAAGAAGTGACAAAAACAGTTGATGAAGGACATGCTGTTGATGTCGTCTACATGGATTTCAGTAAGGCGTTTGACAAGGTTCCTCACGGTAGACTGATAGAGAAGGTGAAGGCACATGGGATACAGGGCTGGGTATGTAGATGGGTCGAGAACTGGCTCGGGAGGAGGAGACAGAGGGTAGTAGTGGAAGGCTCTTTTTCCAACTGGAAGCCTGTCACTAGTGGAGTGCCACAAGGCTCAGTACTAGCTCCTCTTCTATTTGTGGTCTACATAAATGACTTCGAAGTTGGGGTAGGTGGTGAGATCAGCAAATTTGCTGATGACACTAAGATGCTTGGATTGGCGGGTACAGAGGAGCAGTGCCAGGCAATATAACAGGACATAGATAGGTTGGTAGACTGGGCAGATAGATGGCAAATGGAATTTAATCTGGATAAATGCGAGGTGATGTATTTTGGCTGGAAAAATGTAGAAGAGAGTTATAGGATAAAAGGTAAAACTATTTGGAGTATAGGGACGCAGAGAGACTTGGGGGTGCAGGTTCACAAGTCTCTGAAGGTGTCTTCACAGGTGGAGAAGGTGATAAAGAAAGCGTATAGTATGTTAGCTTTCATAGAAAAGGGTATAGAATACAAGAGTAGGAGTTTGATGTTGCAATTGTATAGAACGTTGGTTAGGCCTCACTTAGAATACTGCGTCCAGTTCTGGTCGCCGTACTATCGGAAGGATGTGGAGTCCTTGGAGAGAGTGCAGAGGAGGTTTACCAGGATGCTGCCTGGTATGGAAGGACTGTCTTATGAGGAACGATTAAATAGACTGGGGTTGTTTTCCCTTGAAAAACGTCGGCTTAGAGGGGATCTAATAGAGGTGTATAAGATTATAAGGTGTATAGATAGAGTAAATGGTGATAAACTTTTTCCACCTTCAGAAATGTATAGGACGAGGGGTCATGGCCTTAGGGTGAGGGGGGCTATGTATAGGACGAATATTAGAGGGCAGTTTTTCACACAAAGGGTAGTGGGGGTGTGGAAGGCACTGCCGAGTAAGGTGGTGGGAGCAGGCACGCTGGGGCTGTTTAAGGGTCTCTTGGACAGCCACATGAGCGGTATGCAGATAGAGGGATATAGTAGGACTGTTTAACTATGGCTTTTTTTCCCACAGGTAATTCGGTCCAACTTGACCAACAAGAAGCATGCATTCGGCAGGTGGTGCGAGGACAGCTCTTGGATGTTGATTCATGGGTTGCCTGGTGCTTCACGTCGTAAATGAATGCTTTATCTGGACCATCTGAAGGGCACCATGACAGCTCAGAGACTATCGCTGTAGCTGTACAGACACTTGGAATTGGGCCAGTGTCTGCGGGAGTTTGCGTGTTCTCCCCGTGGTTGCGTGGGTTTTCTCCGGGCGCTCTGGTTTCCTCCCACATCCCAAAAATTCGCTGTTAGGCTGATTGGGAAACAAATTGTCCCTACATTGAGATTCTTCCATATTAGGAATAACCTAAAATTAGAATAGGATAATGGAATTGGTACTATATAGTTATGACGGCGGTGTGGGCTCGTTGGGCCGAAGGGCCTGTTTCCCGTGCTGTGTTGCTCTTAAAAAAAAATCCCATTCAGCCCATCAAGTCTGCACTGAATACAATCCCACCCAGATCTTATCCCCTAAATCCCATGTATTCACTCTGCTATTCTTCCTGGTTCTAAGGGGCAATTCACCAGGCCAATCAACCTAACCTGCACATCTTTTGGACTTCCACTGTGCCATTTGAAATCTTTTCTTTTCCTCTATTATATCATTCCATTTTGGAGGTAATTGGGGGGGGATATAATGGGGGGAAATCCAATGCTATTGAATGTTGTTGAAGATGTTAATGAAGGATGTGTTGCTGAAATGTCATCCATTCCTTGCCCATTGCTCTCACAGTGTAAAGCAACCCCTTGGTATGGATTAGTACTTTGTAAGGCAAAGCCAGTCATTGATTCCTCTTATGTGTTGCAGAAGAATCAATAATGTTGCTTGAATTTTATTCGAAAATGCTACTGTAGACTCAAATGACTTGAATTACCTATAAAGTCAGAGGCATTGAGTGAGCATATTAAGATAAATAAATGAAATAAGACAACAGAAATACATGGTTTTCATTTCACAAACTACAGGTGGATTCTTCATGTATAAATTACGTTGATAATAGCTTACCCTGACTACAGAAAAGTCCAGCAGTCCACAGTAAGGCCAGAAATGTGGGATAAACCTCAATGCAGTTGTGGCTAAAAACAAAATAGAAAATATAATCAAAGGCATCATGAATTGTCTTGCAGCATTACAGGAACATAGGAACAGTTGGCATTCAGTCCTCGAGCCTGTGTCAGCTATTCAATGATATAAGGAGCTTAATTCTATCCTCTGTCATGGCTCCATATCCTTGAGCAACAAAAATCTAAGGATCTCAGATTTAAAATTAATTAAGCTAGCATCTACTGGATTTTGATTTTGGTTTTTCCACATTTATATCACCCTTCACATGAAGGAATATTTCTGAACTCTCTCTTGAATGGCCTGGAGGTGGCATCCCTAATCCTAGACTCGGCCACCAGCAGACAAAGTTTATTTGCTTCTCCCCTATCAATTTATTTTAAACTCCTAAACAATAACACCCCCCGCCCTACCTCCACGGTCCAGCAGAAACCAGCCTTTTATGTTATTACTCTTAATGATCTAGCAATGGAGACCTGGTGAATTTGAGCTTACTTCTTCCCACGTCAATATATCCATTCTAAGGTGCAATGTCCAATTACAACTATTGTTAAACACATTCAAGAAGCAACATGATGTAGCACTTGGAACGAATGGGATCAAAAGGTTATGGGGAGAAAGCAGGATTAGACTATTGAGTTGGAGAATCAGCCATGATTGTAATGAATGGCAAAGCAGACTTGAAGGGCCAAATGGCCTCCTCCTGCCCCTATCTTCTATGTTTGTTGAAATTATTGGGTGATAATGTTCGTTTAGGCAATTGAAACAAATAATGGCATCAGAAATTCACCTGTTAATGCACACACCTCTCCAGATATTTGCAACATCGTACAGAGCTTTCCTTTCACTGGAACCAAATCAGATTCAGTTAGCTAATCTATACACTTCAGTAGCCCTGACAAAGAGTCATCCAGACTTACATTCACTCTATTCTCCGTACAAGGCTGAACAAAAGTCTACTTACAAGGTAATAGTGATCCAACTTTAAAGAAATTTAAACTAGAAAACTGACAGGGAAATGCAATATTAATACATTGAAGAGAAATTCAGCTGTAAAAAGAAAAATATTCTAGGAGTCTGAAAATTAATCTGATTTTATCAACAATAATTTGACCATTTTATTACCTTGATCATTTCATCTCCTCCCTGTGGAGTTCCCATTACTGCCACCCCCTCCCCTCTACCCTCAGCATAGGTCCACCCCACAAGCTCTGTCCTCATTCATACCCTATCCCTTTGACACTGCCCCTGGTACAGTTATGGTGCCTGGTGGACAGCCCTAGGATGTCCAATGAGCAATGCCAGCGTGCCAGACAGGCAGTGCCAACGCCACAGCCTGGCCCTGCCCCCCAGCCACACAGGGGGCTTCAACGGCATCTGATCCCCCCTGGCGAGGCCATCATGTCTGGTCTCTGTTGGTGGAGATAAGCTGCGATTCTCGCTGAGGAGAACTTTAACTGACAAGGTGGTTAAGGTAAAGGTGGTTAAGGTTAGTCAGGACAATAGCATCCAGGACTCATAAATGACATGATAGCTGTCATTAATATGACTGCAAAGCCAATTTTGTCAACAGAACAGAGCCAGTATGATTGGTGAGGTGAAAAACTGGGTGACGTTCTGATTTTCCACCTCCTGGCTGATCTTATCACCTTGCCTTGCTGAAAATCACGTGGGACAAGGTCATAAGATCACACCCTGAATGAGCTCTAGACATTAGTATTATTTCTTGTTTTTTTTTATTTTCATAGTAATGCACCATGTTAGAACCATAGAATCCCTACAGTGCAGAAGGAGGCCATTCAACCCATTGAGTCTGCATTGATTCTCCAAAAGAGAATCCAGGTCCTGGATGCTGTGAAGCTAACCACTTGCCACAGTGCCAACCAATTTACAATTTAGAAATAATTTACATTTATATAAGATTCAGGTGTCAAAAACACTTACAACTGTTCATGTGAAAAACATGTGCAAAGTATACAAAGTAATACAAAGCATTGTTGAAGAAATAGGTTTGTTGAGGATTCTGAAGGTAGTGAGGGAAGTTGTTAGTGTGAGCATTTCAGAATGGGTGAATTGAAAGATCATGGGGAGGATGTCTAGTTAGTATATAGAGTTAGAGGAGGATGCAGAGAAACCATGGAGCAAGACCATGAAGGAGTTTGTAAGCAAGGATGGGATTTTTATTCTGATCTGTTCTGGGATTATCCAGTAAAGGCTGACAAGGAAAGGAATGAAAAATAAAAGAGAAATAGAAAGCAGAGTTTTGAATGAGTTGGAATTTGTATAGGAGAGATCTCTAAAGTTGGGAGATTCAAGTGCTGGGGGAGGCATTCAACAGCAATTGGAGTGCAGTAAAGGCTGAGGCAAGCAAATTTACAGAAGTAGTGATGGACAATCTTAGCAATGGAAAGGAGATGGAGCTTAAAACTCAACTGAAGCTGCACATTTTACATTGTAGGGATGAACCTGAATCTACAATCCAGCCAAATTCGGGACATATCAGGAGGTATACACTTCAGGTGCACTGTGTCTAATTAATGCCCAGATGAATGAGGGAGAGGAAAATAGAAATGAGATATTAACTTGAGGACCTGTTCTGTCAATCTTGACAGAGAATCACAAAAGTGCAGGAATGGGAATTTGGCAGGAGCAATGCTATGCATTGTTGTCACCACTGCCATAAACAAAATACTTAACAACTAGGTTTATATAGAAGCAATTACTCCTTGTGTGGGGTATCTGGGGGTCCTGCACTATATTGTACCATCTTCATTAAAAGAGAGGTGAGAAGACAAAATTACAAGAGCAGAATAATTCTGCAAAAATAGTCTGTATGCGCATGAATTGTAAAGAAGAAGAAAGATTCCATTTCTCATGCAACCACTTAAAGAACATGGTGCTCTGATGCAACAAGAGATAAAACGGATGTGGCATCATGCTAGTTGAGACTTTAAAAATGAGTACAACTTCATTGCAAAAGAGGAAATCCCTTTTTTAAAGTTTCCTGCTCATGTTGTGCATCTGACACGTAACATCCAGCTGTTTCCAGGAGTTATGAAATTGATCTCATCTTATGAAAATTCAGGATGTGAAATATAGTGCCACCAGTCTGTGACTACTGGCTAAATCCTATCAGTTTGTCCAATACCATACTTGTGGCATTTAAATGCCAAGAAGTTAATTGAAATACTGAATGATAAAATTAGTGATTGAGGGAATTGGATAATTTTTGAACATATGATCAAAAAGTTTAAAATTTAAGTTTATTTATTAGTGTCACAAGCAGGCTTATGTTCACATTGCAATGAAATTACTATGAAAATCCCCTATTTACCACACTCTGGCACCTGTTTGGGGAAAATTCAGCATGGCCAATTCATCTAACCAGCACATCTTTTGCACTATGGGAGTATCCAGAGAAAACTCATGCAGACATGCAGAGAACATGCAAACTCCACACAGGACAAAGTCAGGAATCGAACCCAGGTCCCTGATGCAGTGAGGCAGCACTGCTAACCATTGTGCCACAGTGCCACCTTTTTTCAAGGAGCAGGAGTAGGCCATTCAGCTCCTCGAGCCTGCTTCACCATTTAATAAAGTTATGGCTAACCTGATAAACACCTCAAATCTGCATTCTATCTTCCCCCTGATAATGAATAACCTCTTGTTTATTAAGAATCTATCCTTCTGCCTTTAAAATATCCAGAGACTCTGTTTCCACCACCTTTTCAGAAAGAAAATTTTAGAGACTCAGAACCCACTGAAAGAAAAAAATTGCCTTATTTCCATTTTAAATTGGCAACCACTTATTATTAAACAGTTTGAGATTCTCCCACAAGGGGAAACTTCCTCTCCACATCCATTCTGACAAGACCTGTCAAGAATTAATCTTTTGAGCTCGTTAAATTGGCATGAACAAGCTGAGGGAAGTGTTAGCTTCAGTTTAAACAGTGAGGTTGGAGGTTAATCTGTGTCACAATGTGTCAGGTTGTGAGTTCATCGCCTTCCAAATTCATGATCTTTTAAAGATTATGAACAGAGTGTAATGAGTGAGGCTAGGTTCCTTTTTTCAGAAATACTGAGTCAGAAGGCAATTGAATCAAGCCATGATATAGAAGGTTAGACTACAGTACCCTGGAAATTTAAACAATAGTCATTGTACGCAACTTCTTAGCTAGAAAATAGTGCCTAATACAAATGATGCCAAAAAAGTTAAAACTTTAAAAAGTGAGGGAATGTAGCATCCTTTCATTGCTTGTTGAATCAGGTTAAACCGGCTATGCTAATTGTTCAAACATAGAAGGGGAAAGTTTACAATATGCTAATATTATTCCAGAAGGAGGCCATTCAACCCAGCAAGCCTGTACCAGAACAATCCCACTCAGACCCTATCCCCATAACCCCACATATTTACCTTGCTAATTCCCCCGATACTAAGGGGCAATTGAGCACAGCCAATCAACCTGCACATTTTTAGATTGTAGGAGGAAACTGGAGCACCCAGAGGAAATCCATGCAGACACGGGGCAAACATAGAAACTCCACACAGAAAGTTACCCTAAGTCAGAATTGAACCTGGGTATTTGGCACTGTGAGGCAACAGTGCTAACCACTGTGCCATTGTGCCACCCAGTTTCAAATTGAAAACTATAGTGACAATGAAAGTGATAATAACCTGGAATCTCAATCAGGGTAATAGTCAAAGCTCATCATCAGCTGCGAGGCATTAACAATTTAGCTGATTTACTCTGTCATCGACTGTGCAGAATCATTAAACCTCGATTCTTAATTTCTTTTCTTGATCTCAACAGTTTTTACATGTTACCAACTCATTAAATCTCAGATGCCGGGAAATGTACATGTGCATTTTAAGACAACCTGTGTTCCTTACTTGTCTAATTGAACTGGTTACTTTGTAACCCAGCAGTGTGGCACTTTAAATTTTACTTGATTGGAATACTATACCTAAATGTTCTTTCCCCATTCCTCACTTCCTCTGAATAACAGTCATGTGGCCGCATGCATATTCAAAATTTCAGGAGCAATTGTGCAGAAGAAAAAATAAACCACCCTTGATACATTTTGATTTAACTGGAAATTTCTTAACACTCGCCATACCAAGATTAGTTTTACTCATGCTAACAGTGGCTCTTCCTGCTTTGATACATTCTTATACATCAGGCATTGAGCTGGTCTCAAAAGAGGGCAAACCTTACATTTCTTCTCTTTGGCTGAATAAATAATCTTTAGGCTTGGTTCTGAAAGATGAGTTACTCAGTAGATATAGGAAAGAGAAACTAGGGAAATGGTTTAAAGCTTTTTCTTTCTTGAAAGAACAAGACCTTATAACCAATAATTACATTGTACGGAAAAAGTTAAAGCATAAAATAAAGGGTAAGTTAAAAAGTCAAGCCTTTGGCATTTTTGAATTTGATGGGGAAAGAGTTTCCATTAGATTATACTGCTACTTATATAAATTCACTCAAAATTGGCCAACCCTTTGCAAAATGAAATGATAGAATTTTGAACACAAATCAACATTCTGTGAGGTCTCGGTCATAATACTGGCCTTGCCCCTAAATTGAACTAAATGCCATTGTCAGTTGGCAGATCTTCAGTGACTGTTAAAATTAGACTGGTTCTTTTCAGTGCAAAGGGCACATTTAAAGTTTACTTATTAGTCACAAGTAAGGCTTACTTTGCAATGAGTTTACTGTGAAATTTAAAAGCTTTTGGATTTAATTTGTTTCATTTACTAAGAAATGAACTACTCTACACCAATATAACGAACAAATGGTTCTGCATAGTTCATTTTTTTAAAAAAACTTGAATCCATTCCCCCACCAATCCTTTGATGGCTAACCAAATTGGCTCCTGCTTAAACAACAGCTCAGTTTTGAAATTTTCAACCTTGTTTCCAAAACGCTATATGGTCTCACCCAACCCTACCACCCATTAATCTCCTCTACTGAATTCCTCTGATCTTACCCTCCTGAATTCCCCAAATTTAACCTTCATGATTGTGCCTCAGTTGCTTAGTCACAAGTTTGGAAACCCCTCACTGATACACCTCTGCCTCACTATTCTTAAATACTCACTTATAACACCTATTAAAACCTATCTCTTTGATCAAGCTTGCGGTCATTTGCCCTAATATTTTCTTATTTGGCTGGGTGTCATATTTTGTTTTACACTGTCTCTGTGAAACACCTTGGGGATGTTTCATTATATTAAGGGTGCTAAATAAATGCAAGTTGTTGTTGTTGTTACAGTAGGGCTCTCAATAGGACTCAATTTGAAAGAAGTTAATTGTCAAACTACTAAAACTTCAGTTAGGCAAGCTGAATTCAACCAGTAATCTATAAAGGTTTGGCCTCCGAATTAAAACATAATTCAAAGAAATTTTAAAACTCAGTTTACTTTTTTAAAACACAGATTTACAATTTATTCTTAGCCACTTTGAAGTTGGACTCAAGGTTTATTTTAGCTGAGCCTTACCATTGTTTAAGTCGCCATTCAATGTTTAACCGCCTTTCCTACTTTCAAAATGTTCAGCTTCAAGATGGAACAAAGGGGGTTTTGCAACAATTGGTAGTTATCCTGCAATTATTACCGTGGTTACCCAATGAAACATCTTCATACCACAGAAACTGAGAAGGCTGCCTTATCAAAATTAAAATTCTACTTTATAATATTGAGAAAATTGTTAGAAACTGGATATTATAACTCACAGGAACCTGGAAGTATTTCATCTCCAATAGAATCCACTGCCTATATTCCGCATCCAAACGTATTGCTTTGTTTTGTAAACGGGATTTATGGAAAAATATTAGAATAATAATCCAATAATAGAATCCCTACAGTAGAGCAGATGGCCATTCAGCCCATCGAGCCTACTATGACAACAATCCCATCTCTATCCCCCGGCGTATGTATCCTGCTAATTCCCTTGACACTAAGGAGCAATTTAGCATGGCCAATCCACCTATCCCGCACATCTTTAGACTGGGACAAAAACAGAAAATGCTGGAAAATCTTGGCATCCGTGGAGAGAGAACGGAGCCAAATTTTTCGTGTCTGGATGACCTTTGTTTGGAGCTATTCAATGGGAACTCATTCAGTATAAGTGGCAGTAATGATTGGTGTTGGGTTAACCAATTTCACCCTTTGTAAAATGTCTGAAGGCTCCATCTTACTTTAATGTGCCACTATTGATTTTAAAAACAGTCTTGTTATTTGAAATAAAGTGCACACGGTTCTTGATTTCCTTCCCTACATCGTAGCAAGCGGTGGATGAGACTTACTTTGCCACACTGACCCGTTCGAAGGCTGTTTGTCCTGAACGCTTCTGGAGTGATTCATTCTGCACCCTGTATGCAAAAAATACTGCAAGAGAACAGAAGAACTCATTACTATTAATCAACAACATTGAAATCGTCTCTTCTCCGGGAATCAAATACACTCATTGTAATGCAGATGCCACTCTGTTTACAGGTAAAGCCAGCTTTCTTACCGTTCTGAAGGGCACTGAGCACAGTTACGGTGCCCAGAAAGATCACATTGTCCAAGATAGCAATATCCATGTTCAAGCTCTGTTAACGTTGCCGGTGCCAGAGGAGGGATTGAAAATGAAAATTTGTCCAGTTCCTTATCTCTCTATCGGTTAAACTTCCGATTTATTTTGTATTGCATGCAGCGGAAGAAGGCTAACTTATACTTAAGCGGTTGGGGGGGGGGGGGGAATGAGGTGGCAATATTTCTCAACACTCTGTTAGTACAAACCCCAATGATGTCAAAGGAGTTTCTTCGTAAGGTCAATAACTAGGACCTGGTAAAGTTTCAAGGATAAATACATGTTGTTAAGTATCATTCTCGTCATTGAACGGTACAGCTGAAAAAAAAGGCCATTCGACTCATCGCACCTGTAACTGGCTCCAGTTTAGAGTTACCCAGTTAGTACCATTCCTCTGCCTTTTCCACATAACCCTGCATTTTTTCTTTTCCCATTCTTGGAAAACGAGGTTAAAGGGTAAAATAGTGGAGAAGCGATAGCAGACATTTAAGGGATATTTCACAACTGTCAACAAGGATACGACAAAGAAAGAATCCATGCCAATTTCTGCAACTAATTAAGGAAGTTAAGACCATTTCAAATTGAACAAAAAATCTTATAATGTAGTGACGATTTGAGATAGGATAAAACATCAGAACATGTTTTGGAAACCAGCAAAGGATGACTAAAAAAAAAATGAGAAAAAATGAATAAGAAGTATAAAAACACTGAAAAAGCTTCTACAAGTACATAAAACAAGATTTAATTTATTATTGTCACGTACTGAGATACAGGGAAAAGTATTGTTTTGCATGCTATGCATACAAATCGTACCGTACATAACTCACAAAGAGTCACCATGCTCGACCGCCACCCTGAAATATAGATGGGGTCAATCCACAGGGAGAATAATACCACATCCGCATTCTCTCTCCACTGCCTGTGTTGTGGGGACTGGCTGCAAATATTTTGGAGCCTTGCGTCGAAGTCAGTTCTTGTGAATTAAAGGAACATGACCAGCAGGGGAAAGAAGTAACGTTTTAAAATTGAACTAAACGTCTAAAGATAGCAACTTGCACGATAGATTGCTGCCCTACATTACAATATCAACAGTGAGACGTTGATTGCAAATGTATCAGAGACTCAGGGGGTGGAGGGTGCAGATAGCTCAGAGCAACTAAAGCGAGCACTTTAGCGGATGAGACTGAAGAATTAATAATGGGAAACGAGGAAAGGGCAAAGGCTTTAAAGAAGCATTTAGTACCTATCTTCACAGTAGAAGACACAAAACATCCCAAGAATAGTAGAAAATAAAGAGGCAAAAATGAGGAAAAAGTACTAGATAAACTAAAGGTGAATAAATCCTGACAAGTCCTCCAGAGGTGATGGTCTGCATCCTAGAGCCTTTAAAGAAATGGCTGCAGAGATAGTGGATGCAATGGTTATAATTTTCCAGTATGACCTAAATTCTAGAAAGGTCCCAACAGAAAGGAAAATCACAAATTTAACATCTCTATTCAGGAAAAGTGTGGGCACTGTTGGCTGGACCAGCATTTATTGTCCTTCCCAAAGTACCCTTGAGGGGACATTTTTAAGAGTCAACCTCATTGCTGTGGATCCGGAGTCACATGTCAGTCAGACCAGGTAAGGGTGACAAATCCAAAAGTGTGTTGATTAGGATGATTAGCCATGCTCAATTGCTCCTTAGTGTCTTAGGCAGACTAACAGAGTAAATACGTGGGGTTATGGGGATACTGCCTGAGTAGGATTGTTGTTGGTGTAGATTCAATCAGCTGAAGGACCTCCTTCTACACTGTAGGAATTCTATAATTTCCTTCCCTAAAGGACATTAGTGAACCAATTCTTTTTGTGATAATTGACAATGGTTTTTTGGTCACTCTCAGACTTTTGGTGCCAGTTCCATCTGCTGTGATAGGATTTGAACCCCAGTCTTCAGAACATTGCTATGGATCCCTAGATTACTAATGCAGTGACAACTGCATGATGCCATTGTCCTCCCAAATATGGGGGCCCCAATAGATTTCTTAGACAATCAAAGTGATTTAACAGTCCTTGGGTGAGATTCTCTGCACCTCTCCCCCCACTCCACCCCCGCCCCTCCCCAGCCGAGTGTTTCCCACTGGCAGGAGGTGACCCATTGTTTCCTAGCAATGGGATTCCCTGATCCCGCCACTGTCGATGGGAATTCCCATTGATTTCACTCTACGCCAGCAGGAAATTTACACGTGGGGATAGCTGCAGACGGGACCGGAGAATTCCATTGGCGTGAACGGCTGGAGAATTCCGCCCTTCATGTTTTGTCTACCTATTTCTCCAGTGTAAGAAATGTTGCAGAGGAGGGGAGGGAGCGGAGAAACGTCTCTGTGGAAATGAATTTCAAAATTGGAATAACCATGATTTACATCCAGGTTTTGGAGATGTGTTTCCTGTATTGGTTTACCACCATCCATCCCCACATCCCCAGTCTCTCACGGTATAAATCGCCACTGATTTCCTTTGCACTAAGCTCTGATGAATGGCCATCCAGACTCAAAATGTTGATTTTATTCTCTCTCCACAGATGTTGTCAGACTGGCTGAGATTTTCCAGCATTTTCTGTTTTTACTTGAGAGATCTTCCCCAAGATTTTCACAGTAATTTCACTGCAATGTTAATGTAAGCGTACTTATGACTAATAAATAATATTTAACTTTACCTGTTGACTTTATTTGACGATTTCCTTATCCCTGTTTCCACTGAGTTCTTTGAGTCCATCCTCGTCTGTTTTCTCCGCCACTTATTTTCTTTCCAAAAATGCAAATCCCCATTCCAGGCGAGGGCTATTGCTACATGATGACAGGTTGCATGAGGTTTTAGTGCTATCACTTGGCTTTGCTATTCAAAGACATTTTCCAACCGTGCACTTGGTTATTTGTATTGCAGTGTGATTGGTTATTATATTGTGTTACAGATAGAGGATCAGAAAGTCTAAAATAGAACAGCAAAATGCTAAGAAACACCCCTAGCAATGCTGCAAGCTTTATAGGGAAATAAAGCTATAAGCAGAACTCCAATTTGGTATCTGAAGAGATCTTATTTAGGGCAGGACTGTCTCAGGCTGATTATGATGGAGTAAACACAGAAATTGTTTCCAAAAGCTCTCCATAGTTGTAAAGCATATATAAATTTAGATCATTCTGCAGTTAGTTGGTCATTATAGGAGTTATGTAAATATTTTTCCATGTACTGCTGAATCATTTAAAGTAGAATTTACCTAAGTGCAGGTACTTGCTTCTTATCAGCTCAATCTGCAAGCTACCAAACCAATAGACTGTCAATAATTTCAGCAATTTGAGAGGTTCTGTTAGATTAAAGGTGCTATAAAAACTGCAAGCTATTTTTGTTTCCTTCCATCCTGACCGAATTTAACACATCTTAAATCAAACTTCATGTTTTTCATGAGGGATTCATGAAAGCAGGTTATGTTTGATTAATTTGGTGGAATTCTTTAAGAATATTACATGCTCAATGGACAATGGGAACCTATGGATGAGGTGTATCTGGATTTCCAGAAGGCATTTGACAATGTGTCGCACCAAAGGCTGCTGCATAGAATAAAGGTGAATGGTGTTACCGATAATGTATTAGAATGGATAGAGGATTGGTTAATTAATAGAGAGCAAAGAATGGGATAAATGAGTGCTCTTCTGGTTGGCAATCAATGATGACTGATGTACTAAGGGATCAGTGTTGAGACTGCAATTGTTTAAGATTTACAAAAATGATTTGGAGTTGGAGACCAAGTGTAGTGTGTCAAAATTTGCAGATAACACTAAGAAGAGTGGCAGAACAAAGTGTGCACAGGCAAATAGAAATATAAATAGTCTAAGTAAGTGGGTAAGGGTCTGGCAGATGGAGTACATGTTGGTAAATGTGAGATCATCCATTTTGATAGGAATAACAGCAAAATGGACTATTATTTAAAAAGTTAAAAAAAATTGCAGCATACTGCTGTACAGAGGGACCTAAGTGTCCTTGTGCATGAATCACAAAAAGTTGGTTTGGAGGTGCAGCAAGTAATTAAGAAGGCAAATGGAATTTTGTCCTTCATTGTTACAGGGTTGGAGTTTAATAACAGCGAGGTTATGTTGCAGCTGGATAAGATGCTGGTGAGGCCACACGTGGACTACTGTGTACAGTTTTGGTCTCCTTACTTGAGAAATGATATCCTGGCACTGGAGGGATGCAGAGGAGATTAACTAGATTGATGCCAGAGTTGGGAGGATTGGCTTATGAAGAGAGACTGAATAGACTTGGGCTATATTCATTGGAATTCAGAAGAGTGAGGGGAAATCTTATAGAAACAACTAAGATTATGAAGGGAATAGATGAGATAAAAGCAGTTGTTTCCACTGACGAGTGAAACTAGAACTAGGGGGCATAGCCTCAAAATAAGGAGAAGCAGATTTAGTATTGAATTAATGAGGAACTTCTTCACCCAAAGGGTTGTGGATTTGTGGAATTCCCTGCCCAGTGAAGCAGTTGAGGCTACCTTGTTGAATATTTTTAAGGCAAGGATAAATACATTTTTGAACCGTAAAGGAATTAAGTGTTATGGCAAGCAGGCGGGTAAGTGGAGCTGAGTCCACAAAGAGATCAGCCATGATTTTATTGAATGGCAGAGTAGGCTTAAGAGGCCAGGTGGCCTGCTCCTGCTCTTAGTTCTTATGTTTTTATGTTCTTATATTGAGTCTATGCTCATTTTTTACAGTCCCATTATCATATTAATATCTCTGTTACACCCTCTTCAAAACATGTGCATGGACAAAACTGACTAATATTCTGTTCGATAGTGGGATTATATCCTTTGAAATGCAAATTGAAATAGAGGAGACTTTGGCCACAATCCTTCAATTCTCCTTGGATATGGGAACGATGCCAGCGGACTGGTGATTTGCAAACCTGGCTCCCTTATCTTGCAAAGCAGAGAGAGATAACCCAGACAACTGCAGGTCGGTCAGTCTGACAACAGTGAAGGTGCTTCTACAGATACTCATGAAAAATAATTGCTGATGAAGAATTGACAGGATTAGATCAATAGAGGATAAGTATTCTGGTAAGGATTGAGAATTGAGACAAGAAACTGGAAAATTTCAACTTGAGTTTAAAGTCTTAAGCTGATCTGTAAAGTCTTTATGAATGAATTGGGTGATTCGATTCAAAAGCTGATACATGCACGATGGGCTGAATGACCTCCTTCAGTGTTTTGTCATTCTATGGTTAATGTAAGGCACAAAATGTGAGTATTAGTAACATGATTGGGGTGTAGAATGAAGGATTTATTTAATAAAGTATGTTGGTGCCGCAGTTGTTTAATTTTGGAACAATATTCTAAAGGGAAGAGATGGATGTGTAGATACACGGGGAGTGAATGTTACAGAGTTTTGACTGCTCTTTTATCATCGATCAGTACAGTGATCCTTCTGAATAACAGGACATAATTGAGATAGGTGTATTCAGTATCTTCCAACTATTTCTTTTCAGGTTTCCTTTAGACTACCCAAGACTAAATTTTATTTCAAGGCATTTGCAATCATTTGGACTGAATATGTTGAGATCATGTTTGAAGATAAACTCCTGTGCAGTTGCAAGCTGACGTACAAATCCTAAGACAAATTGGTTAGATATGATAAGCTGCTTCATTGCTTCTCCACAGCAGATATACTGTAATCCATTTCTGATTGTGTTGCAGAGAGAGAGAGAACAGAACCCTGGCTCGAGAACTTCTGCCCCTCAGGGCAGCTTTTGTTCTCTCTACCCAAAGACCTGTGACTCTAGGATTGGCTCCGAGCACACTCAAATCGTGATGTCTGACAGGTATCATCCTGAAGTACACCAAGAATTAATACATTTTTGGAAAAGGATTAAGGCAAGTTAAAAATATCTTGAGAGTGTGAACTTTGTAGTTTCTGCTACTCTGCAAGATCAAAGTCAAACTGCATGAGGATGGATTATAAATGCTGACTTACAGATGAACACTTTACTTGGCAGTAGGTGCAGAAGATGCAAAAAGTAACTTATCTCATACACGTATCTGTGTATTAAGCATGAGTAAAGGCAAAAGGCAGCCTATCTCAACCACAGATCTGTGATTTCAGCATGAATAAGTTTAACTGAACTTCAACTGAAGTTTAACAAAACATAATTTCCTTTATTGCTCTGAAGCTAAGTGAAACTACTGAACCTCCTCAATTCCCAGCATTGAAGTATTATTGAGATAAAGTTGCACAACTTATCAGGCAGATCTGTGAATGACAACATGCATAAATATATAACCATAACTGGATTTGCTTTTTTCCTTCGTAGAATCATTCTGATCTGTTTCGATATCTCACACAAAATTGTAAACGTCTGCCTCACAAATGAACTTATTATCAGTGCTGACTATAATATGTGATGGTGGGCACCAACCGCCTTCTTTACTAAGTATGAATTGAGGTGTTTCAATGACTAATTACCTTTTCAGTAATCCCTTTAGCAAACAAATGCCTCTAAGTCTTTCTCTGTTTAAAAAATATTTCTACACTTTACTGTACTCGTTGCTTGCAATTTCTGGTTCATGTTCAGGACACAACATGTGTCTTAAGCGACCAAGGGTATAGGAAGTGTCTTCAGCTGTTTGACCTGGAGCTTAAGATTTCTGAACTTGAGGAGCACTGGGAGTCACTGCAGAACATCAGGAAGGCTGACAGTTTCTTAAATCACGTGGTCCCAGGAGGTGAGCCTCACAAGCAGTCAGAATTCAGCGTAGTACATGGGTGGCTAGCTAGAAGAAGAGGTGCAGACAGGAAGTACAGGAGTCTTTGGAGTATATGTCACTCTGAACTCTTACTCAACATTGGAGACTCTGATGGTGTCAGCACATAGACCTGCCAATGCATCAATGAACAGAAGGACCAGCAAGGAGTAGCAATACAGTCGTTATTTGAGACTCTATAGCTACGGAGTGGCAGATGAGCTTTTCTGTAACTATCATTGTAAGTCTTGCAGTGAGTAGTACCACCCTAGTGTCAGGGTGAAGGATATTATACAGAGGATGCAGAATATGCTATAAGGAAAAGGAGTGAACTGGAAGTTGTGGTACATGTTTATAGCAATAACATGGAGAGGGTAGTTATTATCATAGGATCTCTACAGTGCAGAAGGAAGCCACTTGGCCCACCAAGCCTACACTGACAACAATCCCACCCTATCCCCACAACCCCGTATTAACCCTGCTAATCCCTTTGAACTAAGGGAAAATTTAGCATGGCTAATCCACCTAACCTGCATGGCTTTGGATTGTGTGAGGAAACGGATCACCAGCGCAGACACAGGAGAATGTGCAAACTCCACACAGATGATCACCTGAGGCCAGAACTGAACCTGAGTCCCTGGCATCATGAGGCAGAGTGCTTACCACTGTGCCACCATGCCATCCATTATGAGGTCCTACTGTCAGATTTTCAGGGAAGAAGTTAAGTTGAGATGGGAAAGAAGAAGAAAATAAGATTCGGGCTGGTAAAGAGAGAATATGGGAGTAGAATGAGAGTTAGCATAAAATGAAATCCTAAAATTTTGACAATTATTTCAACTCTAGAACAGTTAAAAGCATGGCTCACGTCCACCTTTCAAGGGCGATTCAAGATGGGCAATAAAAGCTGGCCTAACCAGTGACATCCACATCCCATGAAATAATAATTAATTCTTTTAAAAAGCAATTTGCTTATATAGCAAGTAGTAATGGCCTGGAACACATTACCTGTGAAGGTGGTGGAAGTGGACATGATCAACGACTTCAAAAGAAATTAGGTTGGTACTTGAGAGGAATACATTTTCAGAGCTATGAGGACAGTGCAGGAAAACAAGATTGACTCAATTGCTGTACAGAAAACTAGCAGAGATTGGATGGGCCTCTTACTGCATTTCATTGACTATGGTCAGAATTTTACTGGCATGCCCACCTTGAAATCGGAGCAGGTGAGGCTCGCAGAACAGAATTCTTCATTGGCCTTGGGCAGGATTTTATGCGCCTCGCCCAAGCGAAGTCATAAAATGCTAGCCAATGTCCGATTTGGAAAGATGGCAAATTTTATTTTCTAAAGTGCAATAGGACCTGACTACATAGTGTTAATTATTCCACATTGTTGAAATGTCTGTGTTATGCTTTTGCACCCTCAGATATTCCCTGTGAATTTATGAATCAAGTCTCCCCATTGAAAACTGTATCTGTGCTTACTTATTACAGATGCTGTGTGATAGTCTCATTTTCTATGTACCTTTGACCTGAAGGACTTCTTTCAATAAAAAAAAGTTCTGTAACAATATGGGACGAATGCTTCATGGTGAGGTTAAGTAATGTGACAGTGGAAAGTTCTCCAGGACACCAGAAGCAATAACAACAACAACAACAACTTGTATTTATGTAGCACCTTTAACATAGTAAAATGCTATAATGTATTTCAAAGGAATGTTTGCAAACAACAATGAGATTGAACCACATAAGCAGATATTAAGGGAGAAGTCTGGTCAAGAATTTAGTATTTTAAAAGAGGAAGTCAGAGAGTTTTACAGAATGAATTGCGCAGTTGTGGGTCTTAGCAACTAAAGATGCGACCTCAGTAATAGGTGCTTTGCTTTTCTTGTTAATTATAAGAGATGGAGAAGTATGGATAGGGAGTACAATTTTGAAGAATGTGGATGATACAAATCCAGGCAGTGCAGAAATAGTGAACAAGCAATCAGTAGACTTCAAAAGAGCACAAACAGTGAAATTGAAGATTCCATTTAATGCAGACTGAAGTTATGTACTTTGGAAGAAGGAAGGTAGAGTGGAGGTACAACTTAAAAATCTAAAAGAATCTGGGGGTGCATATTCATAAATATTTGCAAATTGATCAGATGCTAAAAAAGGATAGTTGGTTTTGTAAATAGGATAGTGAATACAAAACAAGGAAGTGATGTTAAACCATTACAAATCACCGGTTTGGCCTCAGCTGACGTATTGTGTACAATTTTGATCACCATTCTTTAAGAAGATTGTCAAGGCTTTAGAGACTGCAGAGGCCAGATATACTGAGAAGATACCAGGTCTGAGCAACTTTAGTCATGTAGGAAAGCTCGGATTATGGTAATTAGAGTAGGGATGGATAAAGGATGAACAGATGGTAGTATTGAAAATTACGAAATGCTTTGCTGGAGAAAATTGTGAGAAACTATTTTCTCTGGCAAATGTGGTGGTAACAGAAGCCACATATTTAAAAACATTGGTAAAAATGGGGCAATGAGATTTTTTTCACAGGAGATCTGTATTACCTGGAAAGCACTGCCTGAAAGGATGAAGGAATCAGAATCCACAGAAACTTTCAAAAGGCAGTGGGACATGTACTTGAAGAGGACTAATTTGCAAGCTTATTGAGAAAGAGCTGGTGTGTGAGGCTAAATTGGAGGCTGTTATAAATTACTTAGGAATTACAGACTGGGTTTCTCCTGTGCTATCAGATTCAATGATTCTGAAACTTGTATACTAAGTTTGTGCTGAATCAAAGTAAAATACACTTGCAGAGGATAAGGCTATTGAGTTGCACTTACCTAAAAAAAATGGTGAATTTTTTTGTGTTTCTGTACACATCACACTGCATGTATAAATATCTAAACTCTATATCATGGATATGTATGTGTAAAAAATCCTTGAAGACAGAAGCCCCTTCACCAAAATCCCTTTATTTACAAGTCTAACAACAGCATATGGAATACTTTCAGTTAACAGTCTACAAAATTCAATTAAACAGACTACACTAGGAATACAAGAGGAACTGACACTCCTGGTTAAGTTCAAAGTAAGAGGCTCCCTGATTATCCCATTAATTTTGCCTTTAATCAGGGAGTTCATATTCAAATGGACCAACCTCAATTGCCTGATTAAAGTCATTACAGCATCTAAACATTTAACTCTCTATAGCCTCCAAGCAAACTAATTTGATACACAGTTGACAGAAAAATAGTAATTAGGTTTTTAAAGGACAGTACTGTTGTTATTGTCAGGTAACCTGAAAAGATTATAATGTGACATTTAGTTTGGCCATCCATTCAATGGCTTCCTGAGATGCCAATTGGAGAAATAAGATGCCTCCTTTAAAAGATCTAAGGGTTCACATTTCAAATCCATTTAACTAATTCATATTGGATTCGAAAAATAAACACTGTTTCTCTCTCCACAGGTGCTGCCAGACCTGATGAGATTTTCCGACAATTTCTGTCTTATTTCAGATTTCCACATTCGCAGTATTTTGTTTTTATCAAAAAATCTCAATTGGCAGATTGTGTTCCATGATCTGGAAATTATCGTCACAATCACACTTTGGACCATCTCTCACCTTCTGTTTGTGGCTGTATTGACCATGTCTTGCATGGATTCAACAAAGAGCTATCTGCTATCTTAGAGGAAGGTCAATGTCAGGCACTTTGGGTATTGGGTCCCCCACCCCGCCATATTCCTTGATCCCTTTGGCTCCAATTCCTTTTTGAAATCAGACAATGTTTTGTGGTAGTGAATCATAGAATCACCACTCTTTGAATAAAGAAATTTCTCCTCACCTTAGTCCTAAAATTTGAAAATTTGGCATGTTAGCTATGATATACCAACTTTTACAGATGCACCATAAAAAGAATTGTTTCTGGTTGTATAACAGCTTGGCATGGCTCCTTATCTGTCTGAGACCACAAGGAACTACAAAAGGTCATGAATTTAGTCCAATCCACCATGCAAACAGCCTCTCATCCATTGACTCTGTCTACACTTCCCGCTCTCTTGTTAAAGCAGCCAGCATAATTAAGGGTCCCACACACCCTGGACATTCTTTCTTAACTTCTTCCTTCAGGAAAAAGATACAGAAGTCTGAGGTCAAGTACCAACTGACTCAAGAACAGCTTTTTCCCTGCTCCTATCAGACTTTTGAATGGACTTACCTTGCATTAAGTTGATCTTTCTCTATACTCTAGCTATGACTGTAAGACTACATTCTTCACTCTCTTCTTCCCTTCTCTACCAACAGTATATTTTGTCTATATAATGCACAAGAAACAATACTTCTCACTGTACGTTAATACATGTGACAATAATAAATCAAATCAAATCAAGAAGAGTTACCTGTTATCCTGAAATTATGACCCATTGTTGTGGATTCCCCACCATTGGAAACATTCTTTTTGAATCTACCTTGTCTAACGCTGTTAGAACTTGGCCTCAAACGTTTGTATTTTTTTCCTGACAGAAGAAGGTGGAAAAGAGAATGTTCAGGATAAGTGGGGTCCTTGATTATGCTGGCTGCTTTTAAGAGGCAGTGGCAAGTGTAGACAGTCAATGGATGGGAGGCTGGTTTGCGTGATGGACTGGGCTTCATTCATGACACTTTGTAGTTTCTTGGAGTGTGACAACACAAACACTGCAACTTTACCTTATGGGAGCATTAAAGTGTCACTTTAAAATACACTAATTTATTCTGGAATAAAGGCTTTAAATCCTTAAGTTTTGACTTTATAATGATTGCTGCTAAACCAAACTAAATTGAGACAAAGTGATTACTGATGCCAGCATATACCCAATTGTTTGATTTTATATGCATGGCTAAATGCTATTTGACTGTTTTGTTAGAAAATGATCACATTAATAAATAGCCCTCTCTAAATAATCCATATTAAGAATCTAAATGTACATTATACAAATCAGTTAAGAGCACCAGAAGCTATAACAACAATTTGTTAAGCAGCACTCAGTTTTTCAGCGTCCCATATGGTCTAGCGGTTAGGATTCCTGGTTTTCACCCAGGCGGCCCGGGTTCGACTCCCGGTATGGGAATTAACATTTTGCCAGATTTCAATTAATGCTCTTTTTTTCAAGTTCTAAGTGTCATCATTTATCTCCGATTCTTTTTAATCATCGTGTGAGACATATTGCTGAAATTTCTTCCATTCGAGCGATATTCTGAATTTCTGTTCTGAATATTTAATATAGCTATTGGTGGAGATGAGAGGCAGTTTCGAGGCAGACCAGCAGGGATCGCTGCAGCGTGAAGAGCACACAGCAATTGAATGAGAGCTGTCCATTCTGTCTCTGGGGGCTCCTCCATGCTGAGATTCTGGGTGCGGCACATTTAATGCAGAATTGCATTCATCTGGCGTGCATGATGTTTATTAAAAAGGGTTTCTGCTTTCAGTTGTCGCAGTTTCGTGTGCTGATTTCCAATCCGGTCGTTCTGTGTTGACTCTGGCTGCAGCACATTTAACAAGTTTAACACATTTAACCTGGAGTTGTGAGACTTCTTACTGTGTTTACCCCAGTCCAACGCCGGCATCTCCCCATCATGCAGCACATTTAATGCAGACGTTAAGCAGTGGCTCTGACTCTGGCATGTTGAATGCAGTTACTATGGTGTGCAGCACATTAAATGTAATCACATTTGTGCCGACATCTTGATGCCACACATTTAATCACACTCATTGCCAAACTTAATGCAATCACTTTATTATAAGTCCCTGCAGGGTGCAAAATATTTCACGACTTGTTTTGAAGGTTTGGATGTAGCACATTTTATATTGTCACTATGATTAATACTATCACTATAATGTGAGTCTGATGTGTGTTTTCCCTTCATTTTTTTCCTTCATATTTATCTTTATAACTCCACTTCTTAGTTGCAGATATCATCCCTTTGTCTTGTGATATTTTGAGATTAAACCAGTCTGTTTGCAAACTTGACTCTTAAGAAAAGTTTCCCACCATCACTATGACCGCCAGCTTCCACCTTGGTAGCGTCACCTTACTCCCCCTGACTCACTCACTCTATCTGCTGTTGAAGCACTCCTCCACACTTTTGTTATCTCTGGGTGTGACTATTCCAATGCACTCCTGAGTGATCACCACTTCCGACCTTCTATAAACTTGAGGTCACCCAAGTCTGTTATAGGAAACAGAAGATAATGGTTGTTTTTCAGATTGGGAATAGATTTGTCGTGGAGTTCTCTGTGAGTCGCTATTGAGACCCCTGCACATCTTGATATATTAATGATACAAACCTCGGTGTACAGGACACAATTTCCAGATTTGTGGGTGATACAAAATCTGGAAGCATTACGAACTGTTAGGGGGCTAGTGCAGAATTTCAAAAAGAGATAAAAACAAATTATTGTGGATGCCAGAAACTAACACAGAAAACGTTGGAAAATCTCAGCAGGTCTGACAGCATTTGATTTAATTTATTATTGTCACATGTATTAACATACAGTGAAAAGTATTGTTTCTTGCGCGCTATGCAGACAAAACATACCGTTCATAGCAAAGGAAACGAGAGCGTGCAGAATGTAGCTAGGGTGGAGAGAAATATCAACTTAATGCAAGGTAAGTCCATTGAAAAGTCTGACAGCAGCAGGGAAGACATCGATAGGTACATGACCTCAGACTTTTGTATCTTTTTTCCTGAAGGAAGAAGATGGACGAGCGTATCTATGAACAAAGAGAAGAGCTAATGTTTTGAGTCTCAGTGCTGGCCCTATCCTATCTCCACACATACTGTAAAACCCGCTGAGATTTTTCATATTTTCTGTTTTAAAAGGACATAGAGCGGTGTCAAGGGCAGATAAGTGACAGATGAAATTGAATGCAGAGAAGTGTGAAGTGATTAATTTTGGTAGGAAGATTGCAGAGAGACAATAGAAAGTAAAGGGTGGAATTCTAAACAGTGAGCAGGAGCAGAGGGACTCATTGAAGGTGACAGACAGTTTGGGAGATGCGTATGGCATCCTGGGCTTTATCAATATAGGCAAAGAGTATAAAAGCAAGGAAGTTATGTTAAACCTGTATAAAACACTGGATCAACCTGAACTGGAGTGTTATGTTCAGTTTTGGGTGGACTTCAGGAAGAATGTAGGGACATTAAGAGATAGTGCAGAAAAGATTTACAAGAGTGATTCCAGGAATGAGAACTTCAGTTATGTATTCTAGATAGATTGGTGAGGTTTGAGCAATTTTTCCCAAGGAGAAAATTGGGGGGAGTTTTGATAAAGATATTCAAAAATCATGGGTCAAGATACAGTAGCAGGGGACAAATTTTTTCCATTGGTGGAAGAATTGAGATCTGAAGACACAGATTTAAGGTAATTGACAAAAGAACCAATGATGGTATGAAATGAATGTGGTTATGATTTGGCATGCATTGCCTGAAGTATGGTGGGGGCAGGTTCAATTGAGGCATTCAAGGAGGAATTGGATCATTATCTGAGAAGGAAGAATGTGCAGGGCTAATGGGGAGAAGGCACTGAAACTTCAAGCCAAATTAACCCCTTCTGTAACTGTCCTATAGTCGTGTGATTGTGTGAAATCCACTCATAATTTTCTCTTTATCTCTGTAATCTCTTCCTGTCCTATAAAGCTCAGAGATATCTTTTATTTTATTATTAAGCAACACAGCACGGGAAACAGGCCCTTCGGCCCAACGAGCCCGCGCCACCGTAATACCAAATACATTATCCTATTTTAATATTCCTATATAATAATATATATTAATCCTAATTTGGAAAATTTTCACCATAGGGACAATTTGTTACCCAATCAGCCTAAGAGCGAATTTTTGGGTTGTGGGAGGAAACCGGAGTGCCCGGAGAAAACCCACGCAACCACGGGGAGAACGCGCAAAACTCCCGCAGACACCGGCCCAATTCCAAGTGTCTGCACAGCCACATCGATAGTCTCTGAGCTGTCATGGTGCCCTTCAGGTGGTCCACATAAAGCACTCATTTACGACATGAGGTACCAGGCAACCCATGAATCAACATCCAAGAGCTGTACCAGCACCACCTGCCGAATGCATGCTCAATGTTGGTCAAGTATGGACCGAATTACCTGTGGAAAAAAGCCGTAGTTAAACAGTCCTAACATATCCCTCTATCTGCATACCGCTCATGTGGCTGTCCAAGAGACCCTTAAACAGCCCCAGCGTGCCTGCTCCCACCACCTTACTCGGCAGTGCATTCACACCCCCACTACCCTTTGTGTGAAAAACTGCCTTCTAATATTCGTCCTATACATAGCCCCCCTCACCCTATGGCCATGACCTCTCGTCCTATCCATTTCTAAAGGTGGAAAAAGTTTACCTCCATTTACTCTATCTATACCCCGTATAATCTTATACACCTCTATGAGATCCCCTCTAAGCCGACGTCTTTCAAGGGAAAACAACCCCAGTCTATCTAATCGTTCCTCATAGGACAGTCCTTCCATTCCAGGCAGCATCCTGGTAAACCTCCTCTGCACTCTCTCCAAGGACTCCACATCCTTCCGATAGTACGGAGACCAGAACGGGGCGCAGTATTCCAAGTGAGGCCTAACCAAAGTTGTATACAACTGCAACATCAAACTCCTACTCTTATATTCTATACCCTTTTCTATGAAAGCTAACATACTATAAGCCTTCTTTGTCACCTTCTCCACCTGTGAGGACACCTTCAGAGACTTGTGAACCTGCACCCCCAAGTCTCTCTGCGTCTCTATGCTCCTTATAGTTTTACCTTTTATCCTATAATTTTCTTCTACATTTTTCCGGCCAAAATGCATCACCTCGCATTTTTCCGGATTAAATTCCATTTGCCATCTATCTGCCCCATCTACCAACCTGTCTATGTCCTGTTGTATTGCCTGACACTGCTCTTCTGTACCAGCCAATCCAAGCATCTTGGTGTCATCAGCAAATTTGCTGATCTCACCACCTACCCCTACTTCCAAGTCGTTTATGTAGACCACAAATAGAAGAGGACCTAGTACTGAGCCTTGTGGCACTCCACTAGTGACAGGCCTCCAGCTGGAAAAAGAGCCTTCCACTACTACCCTCTGTCTCCTCCTTCCGAGCCAGTTTTCGACCCATCTACATACTCGACCCTGTATCCCATGCGCCTTCACCTTCTCTATCAGTCTACCATGAGGAACCTTGTCAAACGCCTTACTGAAATCCATGTAGACGACATCAACAGCCTGTCCTTCATCAACTGTTTTTGTCACTTCTTCAAAAAATTCCACTAGATTTGTAAGACAAGACTTCCCCCTGACGAAGCCATGCTGCGTATCCCTGATCAGATCGCAGCGCTCCAGATGCTCATACATCCTGTCCCTAAGGATCCTCTCCATTAGCTTACCTATAACTGAAGTCAAGCTCACCGGCCTATAGTTCCCTGGGTGATCCCTCTGACCTTTTTTTAAACAACGATACTACGTTTGCTATCCTCCAGTCCTCTGGGACCTCACCTGTGTCCAAGGAAGAGACAAAGATTTGCGTCAGAGGCCCAGCCAAGTCTTCCCTCAAATCCCTTAGCAGCCTGGGGTAAATGCCATCAGGCCCTGGAGCTTTATATGTCTTTAAGCTGCCTAACAGCCCCAACACCTCTTTCCTCGTAATCCTTATTTCCCTCAACCGATCCTTAACTTTGTCAACATCAGGCACAGACATCTGTCCAGTCTCCTGTGTGAATACCGACGCAAAGTATTCATTCAGGATCTCCCCCATTCCCTCAGGCTCTAAGCATAGATCCCCTCCACTGTCCCTAAGAGGTCCAATCTTGCCTCTAACCATCCTTTTGCTCCTTACGTAGGTGTAAAAAGCCTTTGGATTTTCTTTAATCCTACCTGCCAGAGCCACCTCATGGCCCCTTTTTGCCTTTCTAATACCCCTTTTAAGATCCCGTCTACACTCTCTATAAGCTTCCAGCGCTATCTCAGTCCCTAGTTGCCTAGATCTAATGTAAGCCTCTCTCTTTTTCTTGATCAAGTCCTCAATCTCCCTGGTAAGCCAATTTATTCATGCAATCCTGGCCTCTTGCGCATCCCCAATTTTAATGCTGCACTGTGCCTTCAGACACCTAGGTCTTAAGTCTAGAATTTTCCCTCTACACTCCTCCATCTCTCTAACCTCACTTTTCTTCTTTAAAATGCGCCTAAAAATCTATTAGTATGATCAAGTTTTTGATCACCGGGCTTTTTATATCCTTATGTGACATGTGACACGGTGACTTTTTTTGTTCTATGAGTTAGCAAGGAGACAACAAGCCCAATAATAGTGTCCAAATGTGTCATTCTATGATTTTATAACTCTTGGGATGTTTTATTATCTTTAAGGCACTGTATAAATATGTTTTGCTATGTATGTGTATGTAATATTGATGTTTTTAGAATTCATAGGAAGATGCTTTGCTGTTCTAATTTTTTTGACTCCCCTGCCTTTCCTGTTTTCTCTCCAACATGTTTCTGTTGTCTCTTGGTGCTTTGTTATATTTTTCCCCTACCCAGCCATTCATGAACTGTAACAGCTGGGTCAAATGCAGGTGGCTATGTTTGCGGAAGCATACTGCTGTTATCAGGCAGCCCTGGCTGGCTTGTAAAAAAATCCAATACTTGCCCCGCAGGCAACTGGATATAGCTTTCATTCAGCTGACTGAGTGCTGCTTGCAATCCAGTCAACTGAGTGTGGTAACCCATCCATCCGACTGGCAACCCGAATCCTTCTGGAAATCATGATGTGGATTTACTTGTGGGTTTACTGTCAAAAAAACTTGATGGACTTTAACCTGGTGTTGCGAGACTTCTTATTCCCTCTGGAAAACCAGGTCACTGTGATAGTACAATCCTGCGATTCTACTCAATTTCAATTCCGAGAGGAGTATTTGCTGTAGTCTCTGTGGCGCAATCGGTTAGCGCGTTCGGCTGTTAACCGAAAGGTTGGTGGTTCGAGCCCACCCAGGGACGCGGATACTTTTTGTTCAACATAAAACCTGATATTTTGCCGATTTATTAATTAACGTGTGTGTAGGTGAAAGGCAGGACTTCCCACTCAGTAATGACAGAGGTTTGAAATATAGTAAAAATAAATGTAACTGATATTCCCAGTCAATAGAGAAACAGTGGTTCAGTTACTGGGCTTACTGAGGTTTAAAAGGCTGTAGCTGAGCCGTAGTATCAGGCAAGTTTCCGTAGTGTAGTGGTTATCACGTTCGCCTAACACGCGAAAGGTCCCCGGTTCGAAACCGGGCGGAAACAGTTTTATTTAATCTGTTTTATTAATGATAATGTAACAAGTAACCCAGTTTATTTCTTGGCAACAAGTTAGGACTCTAATCTTTGATACACAAATATGTTTTGATATTATAAAAACGCAGCGCTAATTAATACCCCAAAGCAAGTTAAGGTACTGATGTACTCTTGTTCTTTTTGAAACGATCATATTTTAATTAAACTAAATACAAATGCAATTGTTTCTCCCGCACCATCTATCTATCTATCTAACAATGACAGTTTAGGGTCAGCTACAGCTACTTACTAAGTCAATATTTCAAAATTAGCTGAAATAAAATCAAATTGTTCGTCATCTGTATCAATGATCTGGACCATAACGCGGTAAATTGAATCAGCAAATTTGCTGATGATACAAAGATTGAAGGTGTAGTGGACACAGACAAGAAGAGCCAAAAGGCCTGTTTCTGAGTTGTAAATTTTCTATGGTCCTATGGTTCCTAAAATATAGATGGGCAGATTTTCAGTGTAAATCAGTCTTCCCCACAATGTCAATTAAATCACTCTCCTTTTTTAAAGTTTTATACTTTGTTGCTGGATATGTAATAAGATCTTACTTTATCACTAACAGTATTAAATATAGTTGTCACTGAGTTAGTTATTAAGTTATGGTTAATGCTGGTCCAGGTCAGGCTTGTGAGGAGGTCAGGAGTAAGCTGATGAAGAGGTCCTTTTCCCTCCCTAGCTCCTTTTGAGTGACTGGTGTAAGAAGCTGAAGTAAACAAAACGGAAAATGAGCTGTAGACAAGCACAAGTGGCATATGAGGTCCATTGACTCCACAAGGCTGCAAAAGCCACATACACCTTAGAAGCTAGGAAACCAATGCAAGTTATTGCTGTATGGGACTGCTGTGTGCAACACCGCCACTCATGGACGTGATGATAAAGGAAATGGCTTCCACGTAGAGCTCTTCACCAAGGACTTCTGATGGCAGACAGCAACAAAGCAAATTAGGTTGTGACTGGACAGAAGATGAAGGCAAGGAGGTGAAAGATATGCAGCAGCAGCCTGTATAGAAAGCCATCTACGTCATGCTAAAAGATATGGCTAGCATTTCTGTGAGGCAACTCACATTCTGGGGCATTGGCCCCCAAGCCCCCAAACTCTCCCGCAGGTGCTAATGTGAAATTCTATCCGAGGAGGGGTACACTCACAAGGGTTCACCGCATACCTGATTATCCTTGAGACCCATTTCCACTGGGGCTGAACACCACCATATTAAGGTGTTTGATGGCATTGGCCATGAGCTGGATGCCTGATGTGCCAATTCAGAAGAGGTCATCCAGGCCACTCTTCCACCACTAGCATGTCCCTGATTCTGATCATCTGAGCAGCCACCACCCTCCTCTCCACGAGCCACCTCAAGTTATAGCAATGGAGATTAAGGTTCTTGAGCAACATCTGACAGCTGTTAATCCTGATGGAGAACTGTGATGTGAGGCCATTGTGCTCCAGACTTTGATCAAGTCCTGATAAAAGATGTGTAATGCCTGCATTGAGTTAAACTGACCCTTCTGGTCTCTAAACAGGATCTGTACATCATTCCTCAGGCTGTGCAATTTTACCTCTATCAGAATTCTGTACAGTATTCCAAATGTGGTCTAACAAATATTCTGTGCAAGTTTAAATTCCATGCCTTTTAATTCTATTCCTTCATATTGGTCTTTTAACAGAATTGTGATTCATAATTATTTTGTAACCTCTAAACCATAGAACACAATGCATTATGAACAAGTGTTTTTAATTCTGCTTGCCACATCTGCAGCAAAATTGTGTGCATCCACCCCCTTTAGTTTTATAACATTCTTATCAATGTGTCTGTACAAATATTTTCAAACAGAAGAGGACAAAGTATTTTAAATTTATTTTATTTTAAATTCATTTAAAAAGCATACTACTGTTTCTGTTTCACCTGGTCTTGCACCACAAATTCCTTACCACAAGAGACTGTAGGAAAAAGACTGGCACAAGATAGATTATGCAAAATGTAAGTTGGAACTCCTCCTTGCTACTTCCATACAGCTCCAATGTAGTTGGATGTAGAGCGGTTGAGAATTAGGGACGGATTTGACTGTTGTCCTTTAACTCAAAGAGATAGAATCATGGGAGCAAAGGTGAGAAATAAGTTTACAAGTTTGACAAAAAATTGTAAGGTATGGTTTATAAAGGTTAAGACTTATCAACAAAGAGGTCTAAGAAAAACCAATCTCCATTGCTAGCTTGACACATCAGTAGCAAAACCAGACACTAAACTACATTATTTATGTCCACTTGTCAAGTAGAGGAACAGGAAGAGGAAACCACATATCTTCTCATGTTCAACAGGGTCTACACTGAACGGCCTAACAAGTTGCAGCTAATTTTGCACATTAATTCTGGAACAGATGAAGTAAGGGATAGCATAGTCATTCCACAAGTAGACATGAGCTATAATCTGAATCTCTGACCATTATCTTGTAAAATTAGAAACTTTACAACATACATTGAACTTAATTTTTTTAATTTATTGACCTAAAAGTTAGCAAAAATACCTTAGAGTCATTTTTAAATGAAAGGCTTAAAAGTTGAAAACATTGATGGATTAAAACAATAATCATGCCAACATATTAAATGTAATATTAAGACTGCTGCAGGGAACACTTGTTATATTTTAGAAAGAAAACTAGTTGATAGGCTACTGACCCCACCCTCAGCATTTATTGAAAAAAAATGAAATTTGGTGCCATCTTTAGGTCAAAATGCTAAATAAATGTTAAATAAACAACAACATTTGCACAAATGCTCTAGAAGAAACTTTATTTAGGTTACAAAGTTACTCCTAAAGGCACACTTTCAAATTCGATTAAAAATTTCCAGTGGGAAATTTAATTATGTTATCAATAGAGAGAATAAATATTTGTGCTTGTATAACAAATATTGCTACTTCTAAATATTTTAAAGTGCTTCACATATTTTAAAAGAGAATATGATGGAAAGAAGTCAGCAGGTTTGGCAACTTCTGTGGAAGGAGAAATAAGAGTTAACCTTGAGTCTAATGACACTTTTTCCTTGTATTTTATTTCAGATCCCCAGCATCTGCAGTATTTTGCTCATTAATAAATTATTTTAGTAATGCATTTGTTATATAGGCAAATACAATAGCAACTCTAACTAGCATTCCAAAAAACAGCAATGAGATGAATAAGCAATCAAGATTTCTTTTTGGTAGTATAGGGCGAGATGGTGATGTTGCCAAGGACATCACTATTAGAAGTGTAAGTTCAGATTTCACATGAAAATCAAGCCTTTGATTTCTTTACCAGAGATGAGCACTGACAACTGGAGCACAGAATAAGCCATCTTCAGTAAGGAGGTTACAGGTGACCATATTTATACAAAGGGAGATAGCCTAGTTAATTTCTGTCCAGCATTCACACACGCACATGATTTTCACCTTCCTATTTTGTGGAGGTTGAGGCCAGTTGTAGTGTTCTTATCAGTACCACGACAGAAAGCAGCCGACTTTATATCCTGACCAAACCTGAAACTTTCACCATTCAATAGGTAAACTTGTTTAGATTCTCCTAATGTAATTTAGTGGAAGCATGACATAGTTGAGTGTTCTCTTTGGAGACAAATCCTTTTAGTATGATGCAAGTGCTGCCAATGTGTAAATCTTTCATTTACCACCTCAAATTCCTGTCTAATCACTGCTAAGTGTGGTACTGTATGTAAGTCACCAGGTGGCACCATATAAAATATTTTGTTGCTGTTTCAGCAAAGAAGTTAATGCACTCGGGTACTATTTTTCACTGGAATGGACAACTTAATTATACCCTGGATATTTGATGTGGGCTTTTATTATTGCTTAATGTTTAAGTTCTTTTCAAATAATGGAACAATTGAATTGGGTTTATTGTACCTAATAAATTCAATAAGGAATTCAGGAGAAACTTCTGTACTCCATAGTAAAAATGTGGAATGTATAACCACAAGCAGTACTTGAGGTGAATAGTACAGTTGCATTTAAGATAAGGATATATGATTAAGGTTAGATGAAAATTGGGAGGACTCTCATGTGGAGCATGAATGCCTGCCTGGGCCAATGACCTGTGTTATGATTCAGGTAAGAAACTCTTAAGTATTTTATGGAGCCCACTTGAATCGTAAGTTTTGCATCTTGAATTTGGCTAGGATAAGCATGAGATGTTTTACTTTAGGTATGATTCAAGTGACCCACTGGGAAATTTTATCAGGTAGTTTATTTAATATAATTGACATATATAGTAAGAAAGTTAGCAAGAATATTTATCAATTACAAACAAGAAACAATGATAATGTATATCCTGAAACAAAGATACCTACAACGTTCCAACCAAATCAATCCCATAGACAAAAGACCTTTTTCACAGGTTTAACACATCATATAATGCTTACACAATACTAGCCCTTTCGCTAAAGTTTGCACTTCTTTGCATCCACTCTGAACAGTTTGAAGTCAAGACGACCTTTCAAAGTACCAGAAAAATTCTGGTCTAACCACCAACAGCAGATTTTCATAACACCATAAGGAATAGGAGCAGGAGTAGGCCATCTAGCCCTTCAAGCCTGCCCCGCCATTCAATAAGGTCATGGCTGATCTGAAGTGGATAAGATCCACTTCCCACTTTCTTCCCATAACCCTTAATTCCCTTGTCTATCAGAAACCTATCTACCCGTGACTTAAATATATTCAGTGAGGTAGCCTCCAGCACTTCAATGGGCAGAGAATTCCAGAGATTCACCACCTTTTGAATGAAGTTCCTCCTCAACTCCAATCTAAACTGCTCCTCCTCCCCTTGTTTTGAGGCTGTGCCCGCTAGTCCTGTATCCTTTCTAAGCAGAGAGAATCTCTCTACCTTTACCCTATCTATTCCCTTCATTACCTTACACGTCTCTAGAAGATTCCCCTTCAGTAAAGCAACCGAATTTCCAACAAAAAAAAGGGAGAAAGACTTCTCTTTTAGCTTGATGCTTCTAACCTCAAACTCCCAACACTGAAAAGGAACACCTATCACCTGACCTGCCCAGTTTTGTCTTTCTCTCAACATCGCCGAAGACTGTGAGCGTGATTTATAAAAAAAATTCTTAAAGATACACTAACATCACACTTGTTTGTGCCATAGACACAAGGCGGTAGTCAATGGTGAGTCCTTAAAGAGCCAGACACACCCCCAGTACAAGACCAATACTTGATGGGGTCCAACTTCTGGAAGTGGGATAAAAGGGATGGAAAGTTATTTGCTGTCATAAGGTGTTAAATTTCTTTCATATGTATCCCCAAATGTACCAGTTCTCAAAGCTTTCCATCATGCATTTTCATGGTCTGTTGAATCTAATTTTAAAGTGTTTGATTATCATTAATAACTGCAGTGTCAATATATCATGCAACTACCAAGATGATAGATGGCAAATTAGATAAACCATAGAGGCAATGTTTTTACCCTGCTAGTCAATTTTTCCTGTAAAGAATACCTGTCAAACTAAGGCAACAGATTTTAACAAAACCTGGTCCACAGATAAGCTTTTCGCAAAGATGCAAATTCAGAAATTTGGAATTAAAACGATCCATTAACACTTGGAGATAGGACAAAACGATTTTATTTTTAAAATGTATGAGCTATTTTGTTTAGAATGTTATCAATTGTTTTAAGATATTTTTCAGAGCAGGCAGTAGGATGCAGATTGGTCTGAAGCTGCGTCTAAGGTACAAATTTTTGGTAAAACCTTTTCTTTTTGTAGCCTATCATCCAGGAAGGGAAAAGCCTGAAGAGCAGTGTTACTATAACGCTAATAGAGTGGCAGCAACTTTATGCTCAAAGTGTCCTTCTCACTTGTTTCATTTTGCAACATGCGTCTTCTTACACTGGACGTGGAGGATGTTCCCACTGGTAGGAAAAATTAGAACCAGAGGGCATAATCTCAGGCTAGAGGGATATTTGTGTCAAACAGATATGAGGAATTTATTCAGCCAGAGAGTGGAACTCTTTGCTGCAGAAGGCTGTGAAGGGCAGTTCAGTAACTGTCTTTAAGACAGAGATAGGTTCTTAATTAATAAAATCATCAGGGATTATGAGGAAAAAGCATAATGGGGAATGAGAAAAATATCAGCCATAAATGAATGGTGGAGCAGATTCAATGGGCCAATTGGCCAAATTTTGTTTCTTTGTCTTATGGGACATGTAGCAGTAACAGCTGAAAAGTCCAAAATCATTAGCTAATAAGCCCTTCAAATAAAAAAGTCCTATTACTAAAGTATAGTATGCTTAGCACAGCTAGACCCTCAAATGAAGTTGGGCACAAACTTTAGGACCATTTCTTCTGGATGATGTGCCTGCATTTGCTCAGAGTTCCAATCGGTAGGACTGGCTATGTTCCCACCTCCCTTATTTGCACAAGATGACACTGCTATACCCGATGTAGATCCATCCTCACCCTCAGGAAATTGCTGGACAAAACACTGGGACTCTTCCCCTTTTTGTATCTTGTCTCCAGTTTCTCAATTTGCCTCAGGCATTATGCCTTTCCCAGGGACACAAAGATTAGTCCAGTGTCACCTCAACACAAGGCAATACTGCAAGTTTACTCTTTAAGAATGATCCCTGTTCTGATCAGACCAGCTGAAGATCATAATTTTCATATTTAAATTTACACTGACTGACAATTATATACTAAACCAAATAGGATGGACATTTCATTTAAACACTAACATGATCTGGCTAGGTGTTCTGGCAATGGCCAGATCAAAAGTAGTTCCCAATGGGCAAGCATGCCTTTGGAGGTTCATTCGTCAGCCTTCCCATCTGCCCAATCAGCATCAACTTCACCAATTCAATCTCAGTGTTTTGACGCAGTTTACCATGTCTAATGGCCTCCTTGAAACGACAGCCTATATTCATGGAAAACATCCTTATTTATACTACATCATACTGCCATTATCTACCCCAAATCCCTAGCAACTCTCCACTCCACTGGTGGCTGTCTTTTAACCAAAGATGCCTTTTGCAAGCAAAATTCTAGAAATGCACCTTTGGTTAAAATGATACAAGAGTGCTGGATCAGACACATTCCTAATACGAGAACTGAGGGTTAGGTAAATTGAAATAAAGTTTATTGTTTAGCGACACAGCCAACTAAACATTAAGTATGTCAGAGGAACACATCAATGCAATTCAAATGCAACACATCTTTACACAAAGACTGGAAAATATAAATTACTTTGGGCTACTAAGAGTCCACTGAAATGCTTATTTGCTGGGCCTTGAGCTGATGCTCTGTTTCAAGTTATGTTCAATTATCAGCACAAGATACATGTCTTACATCACAGTTCACAAATAGAACAATAAATTTTTATTAAATATCAAAAACAATTAAGTCAGCCTAGAAAGACAGTTTGAACTTTGTGGCTAGTGAACAATATATACACATCTTGTAACTTTCAGCACAAATTTCTAGAATTTTCAAATTCCAAGAAATAACATAGCATAAAATAAACAAAGACATGCAAATGTTGGAGATCTGAAACAAATGGAAAAATCTCAAAACCAACACTATTATGGAGAAACAACCAGTTGGTGCATCGGATAGAACACCGGACAAAGCTCTCACCCAAAAGATTGATCATAATCTTCGTGACTGATCCCAATTGACATCTCGGGATGTGTAGGTTAGAGGGATTACCGGGATAGGGACTGGGTGGGATTGTTGTCGGTGCAGACTTGATAGGCCGAATAGCTTTCTTCTGCACTGTAGGGTTTCGATGTTTCTATAGTATGTTTTTAACATTTGTGGGTTTTTAAGCTTATCACAATACCATTACTCTTTTTTTTAAAGTCATCACCCTTACTTTACATGATAGGCTAGTTTAAATTGCAAAATTAACGAATTTCACAATTTGAACTGAAATAACTTTGCAGCAATTATAAACCGTTTTGCATAAGAAGCAAATATTTCTCGTTACACGTGAGTAAAAAGTACACAAGATGGGGAATTTATGGAGTAAGAATGTAACAGATGGGTTTAGATGGTATGAATTGCAAGAACAGAATTCAAGTGGATTATAACAACTCAAGACGGCACTATAGGATAGGAATTGTTCCAATTGATCAGTTACTTCATATTTTGGACATGTTATTTTTAGTTTATTAAATTGGTTGTACTCAATTTTATTTTGTGTCTGTAATAGCAATTGCAAGAAAATACAAGTGATATAATCATTCTATGATAAGTATTTGTAATTCACAAAGAATAAGGGTTGACAAATTGCACATTTCAAATTAATAAAAAATGTATTCATGTGAATATGTTAAAGCAAATTCCAGCAAATTGAATTCCATTTGTCAAAACAGCACATCTGGGCCAGTTTTCTCTTAAAAGGAAAGTTAGCAACATTGCATCAAATGTGGTTAACTAACATTTTATTCAGTAGTGTCAATACTGTTTTACATATTCTTAAAATACCATGAAACTATCTGAAAAAAAAGTACATTCACAGAATGCACAAATCACCTATTTGCCATCAAATTCCAAAGGGAAGAACCACAATTTTTGTTTAAACATGCAAGGGACTTCGAACAGTTTATCTTAATATATTCCAAATTATAGACAATAAGATTTTTCACTGCTTTCCTACAATTACCTAGCAGTTTTCAAACAGATTTTCATCAAAGTTAGGCAATTCATCACCTGCTAAAGAATTAAGAGTTGAAGTGGACAATAAATCGACCAACATTTCCTCTTTTGTGGGACTCTCATAAACTGATGCACAGCCATTAGTTACATTAACAGAACCACTTTTATAATCATGGTGCTGTATCTGTGAAGTTGAAATAGGTAATGTGTGGTCACCATTCCTTGGACCTATGGTACACCCATTACTCAGTCTACAGTTTGTTACTCCATCTGCTAATGTTCCAGAAAGCCTGAAGTCATCATTTTGCATACAACTAGATGCAGTGACTGTGGCTGGAATGAACAGCTCTGCAAGTAATTCATCATGACTGGGGCTACTACTCAACGAAGCACTAGAATTGGATGTACAAACATACTTATTATTTTCAACACCAAGCTCGCTCCAAAGTTCATTCAATACATCATCGTACAACGTGCTTCCATTACCATTTGGAACATTCAACTCTCCTTCAAAACTAGAAGTACTAACATTTTCGGTGGCAAATTCACCATATTGCTTAGTCTTCATTAGCTGGTCAAGTGAAGCTAATTGATCTTTTTTGACTTGAAGTTTTTTGAGCAGCTTGAGACGAAGACCATGCGCTTTTGAGTCAACATGATTCAGTTCTGCTTTGACTGAGCTGCAGCCGTTAATCTGTTTCTTCACATTAGAAGTCCCGGTTTCATACATTGTGGGATATCCACATTTTGATGAATTAGAAAGAAGTGTTTTGTTTAATGTATGGACATCAGAAGACACTGTCTTGGTCAATAATTTGCAATTTTCCTTCATATTACCAAAGCCTTGAGGCAAATGGTTGGCACTCTGTGGACAATCAACATTAGAAACTTGAGAGATGGGTAATTTGTTGGCTCTTGATGCATGTTTTGAGAGATATTTTGTTTTGAACCCATCAAAACGTTCCTTTATAGGATGCTTTGACTCAGTCATTTTTAGTAAAACATTGCTTTTAGCAGCATTTGTAACTTCAGTGCGAGGCAAGATTCTAGGTTCATTGCTAGCCAATGTTGACAGATGGCGGTTCAACAAGTTCCTTGTCCAGCCTCCTGCAAAGCTTCTGTTAGTTGCCACAGGACGGGAAGTATCAGCTGATGAACCATTTACAGTAGATGTTTTCAACATCTGAGAAGCTGGGACTTTGATGGGACTTTTCTTTTGTGTTTTTGTATGAGACTGCACAACAGTTTCAGAACCAACAGATGCAGTTTTTATTTCTTGAACAGGACAAGCAGGTGGACTTGTTGTTAACATTTTTACAGTAGTATTGTTTTGTAACAATGCAAGCTTAACACTAATTGCATCAGTTGCTTGTGGTTGAGATACTCTAGATGGCAAGGAAGATACATTAGATTGTAAAACATATTGTTGAGATATATCAGGATTTACAACAGTTGCCTGATCCATTTGTTGGCAAATTTCAGTAGAATACTGCTCCTCAGTAAAATGTTGTACAGGTACATTATGATTGACAGCCATCTGAGTCACGCAAGATGAATTTTGTAAAGATAGAGTGTTCTGCTGTCTCTGCAAATCACATTGCTCAGCACTTGATTTGAATTGAGTATTGTCTATTGGGTTCCCTTCACTGTCCATTTTAACTTCCACGAGATCTAGTGTGATTACTGCATCATCGCCCAGGTGCTCCAGGGCTGGAAGCAAGTTATCATGTGAAGTTCCTTGTTCATTTTCCTTTACGGTGTTTATCGCTGGTGCAGCAATCTTTGCAAACGTACTGAACGTTGGTTTCTCAACTGCACTTAACTGAACAGGGCTATTTAATGATGGCTCACAGAGCTGCTGTGAAACAAAGGAAGTGGCATCACTCTTGAAGGTTGGGGCTTTTATGCAAGTCACAGAAGATGAGTTATTAAATTGAAGTATGCTGCTGCTTCGAGTTGTAATATCAACTTCACACTTTTCCCAGACTACAATGTGAACTTCATGTGGAGAAACTTTCAAAGTTGGATGTCTGCAACTACTGGAACCTTTCAAGTCATCACATTCAAACCATGACCCTGCAAGATGAGGCAACAAAAAGCACGTAATACAACTACCCAATAAGTTTTCCAAAAAATGATTTCACTTAGTTAAATATATTAACCACCTTTAAAAAACAAAATCAGTATTTACTCAATCATTACTTGAGAATCTACTTTTTAAAAAAACATAAACCAACTCATTATCTGGCATATTTGCTCCTAACATCCTCTTCTGAAGCTAATGCTTGCAACATGGGTATTAAACAGAATTTTTCATATTATATAATATGAATGTCAACCCATGTTCTTTCTACAAAAATTGAATGACAAACTTGCTAACATCAATAAAAAACCTTTAAATTTGATTTTTATTCTTGTACTCTGTGCTCCTACTTGTGAAATCTTACAGTTTAAAGGACAAATATTAAATTCAGTAAACTATTTGCTACTGCGATCTGTTGTGCACCCCATTATAGAAAAAAAATTAAAGCCAGTGTGTACACACAACACAGATTCGCTATATAATGCCAAGGATAGGACCTTATAGAAATAAAGGCAATATACTAACATCATTTCCATTGGAGCAAAAGTGGCCAGGCAGAGATACAACAAAAGTTTTATAAATGGCAAAGGACTATATCGTCCAATGGGCAAGTTAGTGATGAGGAACCAAGAGATGTGAAATATGAGAGATATTTCTTTATGCAAGATTGTTGGACAATGGAATGCTGGCCACTGGACAATGGAATGCTAGTATGAAGTCTCACAACACCAGGTTAAAGCCCAACAGATTTGTTTAGTAGTAAACACCACAAGCTTTCAGGGCTCTGTTTGTGATCAGAACTCTCCACTCACTTCACGAAGGGGCAGAGCCCCAACAGCTTGTGGCGTTTATTACCAAATAAACCTGTTGGACTTTAACATGGCATTGTTAGACCTCTTATTGTGTTTACACTAGTCCAACGCCAGCATCTCTACATCAATAGAATGCTAGCCAGCCGCTGGACAGTGGTTTGGTAGCTGCTGGACAGGTTGAGGCAGAGATGATTTCAATTTTTGGGGAAAGCAAAAGGGCAAACATTAGAATCAGTGGAAGATACAGGTCTGAGAAGTATCTGCACAGTGGAATAAATTTGGATTAACAAAATGAATTCAAATGCTCCACAATCCTACTTCATAAATTATAGGAGGGGTAGGTCATTTAGCCCATCAAGCCTGCTCCACCATTCAACAGGATCACGGCTGATTGGACTGTAACCTTACCTCCACTTTTCTACCAGTTTCCCAGAAACCTTGATTGTCTAACGGGGTCAGAAGTATGTCCAATCCTGCCTCGATCCTGTTTAATTATTCAACTTCCATTGCTATCTATGGAAGAGAAATCTAAAAACTAGGCTGGTGAGCCTGACATCAGGGGTAGGGAAGCTTTTTGGAGATGATACTGAGGGGCAGGTACTCTGGAGTTATTTAAGAGATACTTAGATGGGCACATGAACAGAATGGGAATGGAGGGGTATAGAAAACTGATTTAAATAGGGATCATGAGCCTTGGGAGTCCCTGGGAAGTGTGTAAATAGATGATGATATTGATGTACTTGTTTTTATCCTACAGGTGCTTTGGTCCACCTTGTTGTCTAACGAGAGGTATACACGCGATGGGTCGTGAGAGGGCTGCTCTTGGATTCTTTTTCGAAAGTATCCTAATGCTTCACATCGTTAGTGTATGCTTGACCTGGACCATTAGATGGGCAACACGACAGTTCAGTGACTATCGCTGTGCTGTGCAGATACATGGATTTGGGCCTGTGTCTGTGGGAGTTTGCGCATTCTCCCCGTGCTTGCATGGGTTTTCTCTGGGTGCTCCGGTTTCCTCCCACATCCCAAAGATGTGCTCTTAGGCTAATTGGCAAAACAAATTCTCCCTAAATTGTCTCAAATTTGGTTTTTAATCCATAGATCTATAAACATGGACAGGGATCGTGGTTAGAGGTAGGAACATCGGGGTGGTGGCATGGGCTCATTGGGCCAAAGGGCCTGTTTCCTGTGCTGTTTCGTTCTTTGACAGGATATATGCACACTGAGGAAAATAGACTAGTTAATGAAAATAGCATGATTTTGCACAGAGATGGTCATGTCTCACCAACTTGACTAAGTTTTTTTGGAGAGATTACAAAGTTATTTAATGAGGGAAGAGAGTGGATGTAATTTATATGGACTTCAGTAAGGCATTTGATAGGGACCCACATGGCAGACTAGTACAAAAACTAATATCACATGGGATTCAGGTTGGGTTTGCTAGATGGGTACAGAACTGCTTGATCACTGAAGACAGAGAGTAGCAATGGAAGGACTTTTTTCAGAAAACAGGTCTGTAGTCAGTGGTGTTCAACAGGGATCAGTGCTGGGACCTCATGTATATAGTATATATAATCTGAAGGAAAACATGGGTGATCTAATTAGTAAGTTTACAGATGACAGGTACATTGAAGGAATACTGATAGTGCCAGGGATTGTCAGAGGATACAACAGGATATAGATAGATTGAACACTCAGACATAGAAATGTCAGATGGAGTTTAATTTGGATAAATAAAAGGTGATGCATTGTGAAGGATCAAATTTAGGTGCGAGTTATATTGTTAAGGCAGAACCCTTAAGAACATTAACATATAAAGGGATCTGGGTGTGCAAGTCCACAGTTCCCTAAAAGTGGCAAAACAGGTGGCCAAGGTGATCAAGAAGGCATATGGCATGTTTGCCTTCATCAGCTGGTGCAGAGTACAAGATTGGGAAATCATGTTGAAGCCAGATAAAATCTCAGTTAAGCTGCATTTGGAGAACTGCGTGCAGTTCTGGTCACATTACCAGAAGGACGTGGAAGTTTTGGAGATGTACAAAGATTCACTAGGATGTTGCTTATGGTGTTGGTTATGAGAAAAGGTTGAATAAACTCGGATTGTTTTCACTGTAAAGACGAAGGCTGAAGGGACACCAGATAGAGGTCTACAAAATTATATGGGGCATACACTGAGTGGATAGTCAGAGGCTTTTTCCCAAATGGAACTGTTAGTTATAAGGGGGCACAGGTTCAAGGTGAAAGGGGGAATGTTTAAGGGAGATGGGCAGCGAAGGCTTTTTCACTCAGAGTGGTGGGTGCCTGGAATGTGCTGCCAGAGATGGAAGTAGGCACATTAGCAACATTTAAGAGGCATCTGGATGGGTACATGATGGGAAGGGAATAGAGGGACATGAATCCAATAAGACCAAAAGTTTTTTTTAAAGTTTATTTATTAGAGTTACAAGGAGGCTTACATTAATACTGCAATGAAATTACTATGAAAATTCCCTAGTCACCACACTCTGGCACCTGTTCAGGTATATCGTGGGAGAATTTAGCATAGTGAATGCACCAAACACATTCTTTCGAACTGTGGGGGGGAAAGCAGAGCACCGTTTGAAACCCAAGCAGACACAGGGAGAACATGCAGACTCCTCACAGACAGTACCCAAGCCAGGAATGGAACTCAGGTCCCTGGTGTTGAGAGGCAGCAGTGAACCACTGTGCCATTCTTTAGTTAGGACATCATGATCGGCACAGGCTTGGAAGGCCAAAGGACTGTAATTTTTTTGTTTGCTCGTTGTATTAACAACTCAAAGAAATTCTTTTTAGTACCAATGGAAGACTCTAATTTTGAAATTAGAGTCCCCTAGTTTTAGATCCTACCATAAGAGGAAATGTCCTCTCAGCATCTACCCTATCAAGTCCTTTCAGATGCTTTGTTTCATGATCACCTTTCATTTTTTTAAAACTCCTGTGAATATGGGCCCAATCCACTCAACCTTCCCTCAAGATAACCCTTTAATTTCAGAAATCAACCCAGTAATCTTTAAGTCAGCCTGTTTCAGCAATGTACACAATTTCAGAATGAAACTAAGTTTTCATGATTGTGAAGTTATCTCTGAAAGATAAGCCAAGTGGAATCGATAACCAGCTTGTTTTCTAACTTGCGTTCAAAGGTCGCTTAGTTATCACTGAATGCCATTTTAAAAACAGAAAAATCTGGCTGGAAAAAGATGAGCGGAGGTCAATACTATCTGAAGTTTAATTAAATCCAGAAATTTGTCCCAATAAAAATGAATGCACACAATTCCTAATTTATTTTGCTATAATTGTTATACACATTCTTCTGCATAGGACAGCAGTGAGCCTATCATGCCTGTATTAGCTTTCTGAAATTAGTTTCAAACCTGCCACTAACCACATAGTCCTGCAAATTAGCCCACTTCAAGAAAATGTCCAATTGTTTTTCAAATATTTACTAGGGAATTTGATTCCAACATCTTCTAGGTGCTGTATTTATCATCTCAAAAAGAAACCGTTCCTATTTGCCCTTTAGTTATTTTTCCCAATGATTTTTAATTTCTTACTGATTCATTTATCAGAACAATTAGTTGTTCCCTACTTGTATCATCAGAACCCTCAATTAGATCTTTAACTTGCCCTCCTCCAAGGAACATAATTCCAGTTTCGCCAATCTTTCCTCACAACAGAACACCCGCATCCTGTTAAATATCCTCTAACTTCTTGAAGGCTTCAAAATTCTTCCTAAAATGTGGTGCTCAAAGTTGCGCACCTGGGGTTTTATCAGAGATTTGTCAAAGTTTAGCATGACTTCCTTATTTTCATATTCATATATGCTTCTAAACTTCAAGTCTGAAAAAGAAATACCTACCATCAGAATTCTGAATCCACGTCACAAAGTGCTTCCGAGCTTGTAAATACTGAATAATGGTGCAGATTCTGTACGAGTTGCCTTGAAAGTCAAATCTGTAAACGTCCAAGTCTGTATGTGGTAAACCTTCGACAAAATGCAGCATATATAGTGATGATACACTAGGAGAAACAGAGTTGATTTTAGTTGTTCCAAAAAAAAAATCACAATTCAATATAACCAGAAATATTCATGAACAGTGTACCTACCGCTCTAAAAGCATTTTCCTTCTTTGATCTTTATCTTGACATTTATTGCAGGGCGATTTATGAATGGCATTTAGTGGGTGCCAATCTGAAATTATTTTTGTAAATGTAGCCAAGGTTTTCGTACACCTATAAAAAGAAAATTTTCCATAAACACCAAACCTAAAATTTTCATGTCAATTAAAAAATTCTATATTTACTTTTAAATCAAATCCAAAAGGAAGGATACACTATAATTAAAAGATAATTATATAGCAAAACAAATTGTCCACCTATTGGAACATTATTGTAGTGCTAAATACCTTGTACGTTAAATTCAATTTCTTTTAATTCAGGCAATGTTTTGAAGGGGGAAATAAACATGTTGTGTGAAATACTACTAAATACGCCAGATGGGGTTTGATCAGTGGCTCTGAACAACTGAGACTCACCTCCTCCTCCTCTTAACATTTCAGATTCTTCAAGATAAAATCCCAATAGGCTTTTTGAACCTGCTGCTCCAAAAATACTAGTCATCTATATCAATAAAGTATTCTGACTACCTTCTCATCTCCAAAGTGAATTAACTCATTTCTTCATGTTAATCTTCATCTGCCAATTTTGTTCACTGATTTAATTTGTATATATCTCTCAAGTTTCTGCTCCCATCTGCACAAAATCAGCTGCAGACGTGGACTAACAGCTTTCTATCCTTTACCAAAGATATTGAAAGATATAGTCAAAAGTTGCAACCCCAGCACAGATTCCAAGAAATTCATCATATCCTTCCAATCAGAATCAATTTCCTTCATTCCTATTCCCATCTTCTATATTCCAAACAAATTTCCAATGCTTGACAGTTGTTTTATGTTCAAATTCAGAATGTGCTAACTGAATTGATGAACAGTGATGCACAAGCTGGAAGGGGTGTGACAGTCCTGGCATGTCTTACACATCTTATCCTGGATATCTGCTTTTTCCCCAACTGGTCAAAAAACAATGTCAATGATAACTAAATATTTAGTTTCTTGCAAAAAAACCTGTGGATTTACCAAAAATAACAGCAAATTGAATTTTGTTAACAGTAAACAAAACTGACAAAAGCAAGACAGAAAACAAAGATGCTCAAGATGTTGCAATGGTCTATCTGCACATTGAAAAGTTATTTTGCAGGATAAGAATGATCAATTTGCCATACTTAAAGGACTTTTGTACAATGAAACAGCCAGTGAATCAGTGCACACTTGAGACATGTTCTAAAAGGATTCTTCGAAATGTTGCATCTCGCTTTAAGTCCAGGGAAGGAACCAAATGGATAGATTTAAATATTTTAAGTTAGTAGACATAATTTATGAATTATTGTCCAATAGATTAATTTATCAGGGCTGACTTCAGTGACAGACCTCATTGCTCTTTGACCTGCTAGCTTTACTCATGTAATTGATTAGATTTATCGGAGATTTTTTTAAAAAAAGAGTGCATCCAACTGCATCAACACCTAATTTTATTCCTTCATGATTTTGCCACTGATAAACGATGAAACTGAGTTGAAATTTTATGGTACCACAACCATAATGTTGTGATATTATGAACACAGATTAAAAATGCTTTTGTATTTCCAATATTTATTTATAAATGTTTTCAATAAAAACAAGGGAAAACTGAAAATGAATGCTCAGAATAGGAAAGTATATGCTGGCAATGAGTCATTCTGATATCTATATTGTAATAATATGTCAGAACAATGACAATTGCTGGCGATATGCTTTAATTAAAAATACACTTGCCTTTCCTCATATTTATAGCCACACTTTGTACATTCAAAGCTCCAAATATATGACTGCCTAAACAGCTCCTCAACAGATGGATCCTGCCGTAGGAGAAGTGGAAAAGCAAAGACTGGGCTATTGTGTATTCCTGCAAAGAATAAAAAAAGTGTTAATACATTATGATAAAGACAAAAACAAGCTATGTCCAATATACATTTAAACCCCACTGAAAAGCCAACTTTATGGGAGGAGGGCAGCAGTGGAATGAGGGTTTCAGGCTACAGCTCATCAATAGAAGAGAAAAATAATGTTCACCTAATCAGTGCAGATTGTCCATGCATATATTCTAACATCCAGTTATAGCTGTGCACTGTCTGAGACCAGATTGACAACAGCAATTGCACAATTTTTTAAATAGTCCCCATCACTATTAGCACAATGTAATAGTGTCAACATGATATGCCCACTATATGGGGTGGATACTAAAACTAAAGAATAAGCAACCAGTACATGAATATATTAGGACATGGTCAGTAGGTATATTCAGAATCTCAAATCTCCCACCGAAACAACATAGCTTTGATTGTTTTTTTTTTGAATGAAGAAAACTCAGGTAAGTAATTATTTTCCAAAATATCTCACATTAAGTATGTTGGTTAATTTTGCATTTGTATTAGTCCTCTTGGCATTTTTATGTCTGATATAGATAGCTGCTAAGCAGGGACAGGACTTTAGGACGTGATTAGTGCTTTACCAATGCAAATTCTTTTTCTAGTTCAGCAATAGTCAAGAAAAGTTTGGCAAGGGAACTGGAGGAGAAAGGAATTGCTGAAAAATGAAGAAAGTAATATAACAAGAGCAAGATGTTTGGATGAAAATTTCAAAACAATCTGCAATTCTACAGACAGATATTCTTAAAGGCACACCTTCTTCCGGTCACCTCCGTCTCGTGCTCACTTCTTTGGGCAGAGATTCTCCTCCCATTCACAAATACTTTCACCCACTTTCAATATTCTATCAATACTTGAATCCCACTCTGTCCTCCTTCCTGCTTTTGATCTTTTCATTGGCAACTGTCAGTGCAACACTAGCCATCTCAATTTCTTTCTCATCCACTCCAAACTGTCTCGCTCTGAGCTTGGTGCACACCTAGGACCTTGTAATCAAAACTATTGACAAGGTGCAAATGTTTGTCTGGCAGGCTGACTTCTACCTCGGAAGCTGAGCACCAATTCTCAGACACTTCCTACTCCCTGAACCATGATCCCACGATCAAACATTAATTCATTATTTTTAGATTATCAGTCACCTAATCCCCACTGAAAATCTTCCCTCCACAGCTTCCAATCCCACAACTCCCCATAGCCCACTTCTACCTCCTTCCTTAAATTCACAAACAAGACTGACTTGATATATCCATTGTACCAGCCTGTTCCTACTCATGGAACTCATTTCTTCCTATTCTGACTCCCACCTTCTCTCTCTCTCCCCATCTCTTCCTACCTACATTCATGATTCTTTTGATGCCGTAAAAAAAAAATCAAGAATTTCTAGTTTCCTGGCCCTAACCACCACCTCTTCACAATGGATGTCCAATCCTCTAAACCTCTGCCCCCACCAGAAGGGTGCTTTTCATTTCTTCGAGAGCAGACATTGGAACAATTTCTATCCACCACTATTCCCCTCTTCTTGGCTGAACTTGTCTCTCAATTTCTCCTTTAACTTGTCTCACTTGCTGCAAATAAAGGTGCAGCCATGAGTAACTGCAGCAGCCCTAGTTAAGTCTGTGTTTTTATGACTCATGTGCAAAACTCCTCCTTCCAGTCCAATTGAGGTCTACTCCCTCAATATTTTGTTACATTGATAACTGTATCCGTTCCACATCATTCTATCTTCTGGACCTGGAAAAATTTATTGGTTTTACTTCCAATTTCTACTCTCTCTGACTTTCACATGATCCATCCTCACACTTCCCTTCCTTTAACTCTCACTATCCATTTTTGATGACAGACTGACCAACAAATATAATCCACAAGCTCTCACTCAGCTGTCATTTTAATTCTATGCCTTTGTCCCACTGACTTTTCAGTCCTTGGCCAGCTGTGGTCTTCTGATGAAGCTCAAATAGCAACACAATCTTTTGACTAGACATTCTCTAGCCTACCTGTCTCAACACCTTTTGAATTTTAAATTGAATTTTAAATTGTAAATTGTTTCTTCCCTTTTTTTGTGTTTCTTTGCTGGTTTGGATTTTTCTTTTGTTTCTAATACTCTTTACTTTGTTTTCTGGTGGCAGTTAGCATCTTTCTGTCTCTTTAGTGTCCCAATACATTGCTTTGGCCTTGAACTATGAGATCTTTTATCATTTAACTTCTTAGAATGAAGATTGTATCAGAGTACTTTCTTTTGCTTTTCTCACCCACTCACCTTTCACTTGCTTAAAATTTATTACATTTCAACTTTCACCATTTCTGAACAAAGGTCATTGAGCTGAAACATTAATTCTTGCTTCTCTCTCCCATATGCTGCCATACCTGCTCAGTATTGCAAGCTTTTTGGCTATTACAATAATTAGTATCCTTATCTGTAGATTAAACAAAATAATACACTATTAAATATCTTGTTTATTACAAAAGTGTATGTGCAAGAATTACCCAATTCACATTTCAGTTTTGGTTGAAGAAGCTGGAAGAGGCTCTGTCGGACATTGTTTAATACTAATTCGATCTCAGTAAGTTCTTTATGGGGAATCTTCCACAAGCCATTATCTGCAAATATAAGAATAGTTCAGTAAATCACCAGAAAGATAAAATTCTCCAAAGCTGCTGGCAAAAAATCTAAAATTAGTGGAATGTTTATTTCTATATTGGTGACAATAAATTGAATTCAATTTAAAGTAAAACATTAATACGATTACATAGCATAACCTGTTTTTTTCACTCTAATAAATATGCACAGAATTGCTCATGGTGAACTCGAGGATGTGCTGCTTCACAAAAATATGGATGCTTTGTAATGCAGCACATAACGTATTATTTGCTGTTGAAACTCTCATTCATGCCTTTATTACTCTTACAATTCTAACCAACATCCCACAAACTTAAATTCATGCAAAACTACTGTCCATATTGTAACTCAAATCAAGTCCTCTTCACCTATCAGCTACGCGCTTACTAAGCTAATTTCACTTCCTCTACAGTGGCAACTCAATTTTAAAATTCTTATCCTCATTTTTAAGTCTTTTTTTGGCTTTGCCCTCCCCATCTCTGTAATTCCAGTAATTATACAAATCACTCTTGCTAATGCCCCATGATATCTACTTCCTTTTAATGTGACTTCTTACACATCAACTCTGACAAATGATCTACAAATCTACAAGAACTACAAATCACCGAACCTGACTTAATTAGTTGCAGAAAATTGATGGAATTAATAATATAGGAACAACTTGCCATCACAGTTATTTTAATGACAGTAAAATGTTCCAAGGTGCTTTATAGCAGTGTTATCAAACCAATTTAACAGTGAGCCACATGAGAAATTAAAGGAGATGGCCAAAAGATTGATCAGATAGAGCCAACGTTTCATTTTCTGTTTTTGATTTTAATTGCTCCACCAATGGCAGCTATCAACTGCCAAGGCCCAAATCTCAAATTCCGTCAGTAAATCTTTTTTGCCCTCTTTTCTGCTGTGAGGCACTTTCCTAAAACCTACCATTTTGGTCAATCTTTTGGCCATCTTCTTTAATTTCTCATGTGGCTTGGTATCAAATTGATTTGATAACACTGCTATGAAGTACCTTGGAACATTTTATTGCCAGTAAAATGATGATATGATGGCAAGTTATTCCTGCATTATTAATTCCATCAATTTTCTGCAACTAATTAAGTCAGGTTTGGAGATCTGTAGTTCTTGGAAAGACTTGTTGTTTTCAGAATTGGATTCTATAACATTCTAGTATTCTAGGGAGTAAACACTCCATTATATATGCCTTTAACTATTTAATTACCTTATAGCTCACAGCAAGTATAACTGGGAAATGTTTGCAGTATTAGGTATATTAGGGAAATATGCAACAGTAGTGGGTAAAAAATATCATGGAATTGGCTGCAAATTGCTAGATATCGTGAACAAGCAGCATTGAAGGGGATGGGAGACTGTTGTTGGGCTAAATTAAACAACTGAATTTAACTTCTTGCTAGACCCTGTAAGCAGTGTGGTCCAGCATTAAATTTTCAGTATGAAAGAGGATGTGTTTGCTGGGAATATTAACTGTGGAGAATGGTTATGTGTGAATGCTATTTGTGGGATTACTACATCGTAGTACAAGATGGAGGTCACAAAAATGTGAAAGTTTTATAGGAGATTGAGTTACTGGGATGTAATGGCACTGGCAGAGGGCTTCTGTTTTCCTGATACCCTGGACCTGTCATAAAATATAGTTTGGAAGAATAGGAAATGTGCAAACATTGGGTAAAGTATTTAAAAATGGAGATCTGTGACTGAGGGAATGAGAAGCATGTCCCAGCTTTGGGAGCAGTGTTCCCTGAATCTCAAAGTCATGGGGAGTTTAATGGCATATGAAAGTGTAGGAGGATGGCCTGAAATGTTAGAGATAGAATGTGACTTGATATAGTATAAAACAGATGACAGGAAATGAGTAGCCTGAATTACTTGTGTTAAGTTTTATTTCGATAAGATCTACACAAGAGGTCAGTAAGCAAAATGAGAGTTGGTTGAATTGAGGGAAAACAGACTGACAAAATACAGAGAATAGTATCACTGCTTGGGCCCCAGCTATTCAATCTTTATCAATGACTTGGGTGCAGCAAACAAATGTAATACTGTCAAGCTAGCTAATGACACAAAACTTGGTGGGCATGAAAGTTGTGAGGAGGATGCAGGGGCCTCAAGTGAATTTAGAGATTAAATAAGTGGGAAAGACATGGCAGGTGGAAGATATGGAAAACTGTGAAGATCTTTGAGGCAATATCTTTTCAATTTACCATCGCAAATTCTTTTAAAAAGATTTAAACGGTAACTAAATTAACTATCAATTCCAACTGGGACTATGACTTTTGATTGCTTTCCCTTCCATTTCTTTTATTTCTACACCTTCAACTGACAACAGGGAAATTAAATACTTAAATCAAAAAGTACTATTCATCGACTATATATTTTCTTAAGTCTACCATTATTCGATTCCTGTAGGCCAACTGCTTTTCATCACCATGGGAAATTCCTCTGCTCCACAATATCCTAGTTTCACTCCTGCCCACCCTCCAGAATCATTAACCACTTTACTTATCCAACTCTCTCATCTACTGGATAGTTTAACTATGAGCCACCCCTCCCATAAGATACAAAACCAAATTTTTAAGAAAACAGCATCACTAAATCTTAAATTACCACAATTTTTTTTCCCTTTGTTAACGGGATATGGACTTTGCTGGCCAGCATTTATTGCCCATTTGTAATTGCCCTTGAGAAGTGGTGGTGAGCTGCCTTCCTGAAATGCTGCAGTCCATGTAGTGAAGGTACACCCCACAAGTCTGTTAGGAGTATGTTCTGGGATGTTGACCTAGCGACAATGAAGAAATGACAACATATTTCCAAGTATGACACATGACACGGGGAGAGAAACTGCAGGTGGTGGTATTCCCATGTGTCTTCACTCCTTGTTCTGGATGGCAGCGGCTGTGGGTTTGGAAGGTGCTGTCTACGACTCTTCGATGAGTTGTTGCAGCATATGTTGTAGATGGTACACACTTACCACTGTAGGGAATGCATGTTGAAGGTTATGGAGGGAGTGCAATCAGGTGGACTATTGTGTCCTGGATTGTGTTGGCTTTTTTGGGTTTGTCAGAGTTGCACTCACCAGGCAAGCTTCATCACAGTCCTGATTTATTCCCTGTAGAGAGTGGACAGACTTTGGGGAATCAGTAGGGGTGCTCGCTGCAGAATTCCCAGCTGGACCTGCTCTTGTAGCTAAAGTATTTGTATGGATGGTTAGTTCAGTTTCTGGTCAATGGCAACTCCAAGGATGTTAATTGTGGGGGATTCAGTGATAGCAATGCCATTGAATGGCAAGGATCAATGGTTAGATGCTCTCTTGTTGAAATGGCCATTGCCTGGCACTTCCATGACATAAATGTAACTTGCCACTTATCAGCAGAAACCTGAATGTGACAAAGTGATGCTGCATAAAGACTTCAGTATCTGAGGAGTGACAAATGATGCTGATCAATGTACAACTAGCCAGCATCTCCACTTTTGTCCTTATGATAGAGTCAAGGTCATTGATGAAATAGCTGAAGATGGTTGGACCTAGGGCACTAACTGGAGGAACCCAGCCACATTCTAAAGAATACAATAACTATAGTTATTCATTCTGCAGCACAGAAATCATCTATTTCTAGTTTAACTTTTAGCATCTCAGGACACAGAAAATGTCTGGAATGTCATGCATAAAACAAACATATTGTATATATAAGGATTCCTTACAAACCATCATTCTAACTTAAAAACAGCATTCTGCAAACTTTCAGTAGAACCAAATTCCTGCTAGAATCAAACCTTGCATTTACATTCTAGCTATCTCATTTGGTTGCCTTTTCTCAAGCTTAACCCAAGATTTATTTTAAATTTAAAAACTCTCAATCTAGCTCTACCCTACAATCAAAAATAATTTCTAAATTGAAATGCTTCTATCCTTAATCTAAACTATCAACTTAGATTTTGTACTGATACTCTCCATAAGGGCTTTTACCCATAACATTCTGACTCAAGACAAAATTTGCTTCACCGCTTTCTCAAAAAGAATGACACTCAAGACCAAATCCTTAAAACATGGTATTTATCAAAATAAAAATCAATTCTATTGTTGTACACAATTGTGATAAAGAGTTCAAAGGTTTAGTTTAAATGTAACTCTTCTCTGCTCCCCAAAAAATTATGATTAGAGAATTAGGTTTTGTTGGCATGGGCTGCAGATAGTGATAGGATTCTTTTTAAGACAGAATTTCAAAGCAAGTAGTAATAAGTAAACAGCAATATAAGACATTGGCTTGCATATTTCAAACTAGATGCTTATATACTATAATGTAATATGGAACACCAGGTATCAACTCCTACCTTTGTTATAGATCTGACAGTTTGATACTAGTGTGCATGCCAGATCATATTGTGTGCATAACTTCTTAACAGGAGATTCCACTTCTGTTCCTAGATTAGGTATGACTTCCCTTATCACTTTCAAGTGAACCAAAGTTGTCAATATGCAGTCTAGCCAGCAGAGAGCAGACATGTTCTTCCACTGCAGAAATAACTGTTCAATCTGCAATCCCTCGTTTGGAACTTCCAATCCAGTCAGATCAAATTCAGTTGGTGGCTCCTTTCTCTTGCCACATAATTGACTAGGTGCCGCAAAAACAGGCTTGTCTGGGACAACCATGCCATTTTCTTCACTTGAATTAACTGATTGATTGCTTCCATTTTGTGAACAAGGGACAAAATTGTCAGTTCTATTTAAGTCATTTCCTAACGGCTGAAATGCAGCATCCTTCAGCACATCGCTGGAACCATTCAAATTGTCTTTATTATCACAATCAGAAGTTTTCTGTCGTTTCACATTCCGTTTACATAGTGGGACAAGTGAACCTGATTCATATGTGCTCTTCACAGCTGGTAGTTGAGGTAAGGTAGGTAAGCTGGGTGAAATGAGAATCTCGCTCAATGGTTTACAACCCAAAGGAAAGACACACTAAAAGGATTTAAAGAAAACATTTAGTTAAAAAAAAAATCAAAAATATTTCATGACGAATGCAAATACTGTTTTTGTGTCTCTAATCTAATCCTTAAAAATACTGCCACAAACATGTTACAATTGCCTAACTAGAAAACAGAACTTTTCTAAATGGCAGATTAATGCCACAGCAACCACATAAGAGACCTATGAACTCCATTGCAAGTGTCTGTGTAATGAATTACTAGTAATGCTGGTGACTTAATGGGGCCTGTAATCTTCTTTGGTGCCACAAGATTCATTTTAACATCGTTTTATGCTGGTCTGAAGTATGACTTGATCAGCACCATTTTGGAGTGGCCTCTGCTAATCCTGGATTCACCCTCTACTTGTAAATCTTCTCATACAGTTTCTTGTGCTTCTCAACTTGCCCTTGACTTGCCAGCCCTCTGATCTGCAGTCTCTGCCACTGCCTGACTCACCCTTTTACCAATACTTGCTTTTGCTGAGCATCCTAGTCGCTGCTTTCTTGTCCTGAACTCTTGTTGTGAGGGAGGACTCGGGATGCACAGCAAAAGGCAGGAAGAAGTTTCAATTTGCAAGAGGCAAGTTCTCTTAAAGTAGGCTTGTGATCAGAGATTTCTTGGTAATAGATCTCATTGGTTTTAAAGAGGAAAATATGATTCACTTTAAGACATTTCAATGAAAGTCACGATTTAGGAACATAACTACAACTTTAAACGAGGACTTGCTGTATTGGCCTGCAATAGTTGAATAACGTCCAAATTTAGAAAATTGACTCAGGACTTGCTACTTTCTGCAGCTTTATGGTACTGAAAAAATTCCAGTGAGGTTTTGGGAAGATCAACAAGTTCAGATCTAAAATTTCCATTACCTGTGGATTTTCACAAAGAAGAATGGATTCCTCTAGGCTAATAGAATATCTACGTAAAGCTTTTCTTTCTCCTTTTGCAGCACAGGTAGGACAGTATTCCTGTAGACTGGACGTGGGGGTTTCAATTAACTGTGCAGAGGGAAAAATAAAATGAAGCAAGAAAAGTTACCTGTCATGTCTACAATTCAGGGTTTATTTTTAATCAACTGTTTTATACCATTCATGAGCAGACAAAAATATGAATACATTTTATATAGTATTTTCATCTTCAGTATACCGAAGGTGAAGAACACACTCCAAGACAGTTTTAAATATGACAGTGTTGTTTATGCTAAGTTAACTTTTATATTCTAGTTTTCATTTGAAAGTGAGACACAGTGCCCTCAGATGCACCTTTCAACATCTACTCAGCAGTTAGAGGATTACCATGGTAACCATGTTTTCACTTCAGACAAATCTTTCGCCATAGCACTTTGTGCAAGATTTCCGTGTCACTTTGAATGAGTTTAGAATGTTCCACATTTCTTCACCTTTTCCAGGAAAGACAATAGATTCAAAATAATTTGAAAATGTAATAAAATTTAGAACTTTGCGCAGTTTAGAGAGGAATAAACAGTTTTACTGACTTTTCCCAAATACCCCACCGTGTGGATGGAAGACACATTTAAATCAGTGTCTGGACCACTCAGTGGCAAACCAGTCTTGGTCTTCTGTTTATCCGCCATGCTCAGCCATAGGCTAACCTTTACCATCTCACTGGTGATTTGAAGCACACCATCTGGAAACTTCTCAGAATATGCTGTTAAGATAAAAGTTGAAGATATCATTAGAGAATGTATAAAACATAATTGCAAATAATCAGTAAGCTTAAAACTTATAAAATACAAGCACTTACATTTAGTATCATACTAAAAATATACAATCAAGCACAGATTTAAAATGACATTTATATGACAATACTTTAAACAAGATCAGATCAAAATCAATTAGCAACTATCAGCTCACCAGAATGTTAAATTGAGATTAATTCCACTGCCATCTTAATGAGGTGTACCCAAGTTCTTGTTCACTCGATAACATTACCCAACCTAAACACTGGAAACTTTATTTGCTTTAGTATACATTATTATCCAAAAATAATTTTCCTTGCAGGAGTGACATCATAATGTTCACAACCTAGATGTTTAAATTGAAAAACTAAACACGTGCAACGATCAGCTTAAAGAAACACTGCACCTAAGAGGCAGACTGTCATTTTGATAAATGTATTTCATCAGTAAACATTTTCAAATAAGTTTTCGCAAAACTATGCATTTGCAAAACAGATGAGAGCATCAAAATGGCATTAAAATTGATAGAAAGTTATAAATTTTTCCTCAAAAAGTTCAGGACTGATGGCCCACCTAGGTCGTGACAATTAAATCTTTGGCTTTCAAAATTAATTGGTGAACTTTGAATATATTCATTTAAGTTTCAAACATATGTAAGATTTCCACAATTTATAAAAGTGGGTGCAAGGAAACAGAAGTATTTTAATCACTATTCTCTTCAAACAGCTACAACACAACTCATTTCCAAAATTTATTTAGAACTACTGCTTCACACTAAAAACTCAGTTTGTATAGGCTACAAAACTTGGTGAGTTAGTTGGCTTAAGTGTTGCTAAGATAGGTAGTGGTAGAAAAAACTAAAGCCAGCCGGGATTGTTATACAATGAATGCCACTAACAAGTGAATATCTGGACGAAAATGAGAACAGAATTACCCTGTAATCATATAATGTGACAATACCTGCTGTCTGAAGTCATGAGTGAGTGAATTAATTGTATCCCATAGGTTAACATCTTGGATGTCAAAAAATAAACTAAAGGAGAAAACGCAAGTAGAATGGGACAGAGAGGAGAAAGAGAAAAAGGAAAATAAGAGTCTTTGCTTTATTGGAACTGAATAATAAAACTAAAGACATTGGCAACAAATATTTGTGCTCAATAGAAATGACACAGTGTACTTCAAGTCAAACGCAAAGTAAATGTACTTCTATAAATCAGGGAACTGAATATAAAATAGAGACCATGTGAGAACTTTAGACTGGCTGAGTAGTGAATAAGCATCAATTTCAGGAATGATGCAAAGGCCTTAGGAAGGTTGCAGAGGAAGTTTACCAAAAATAAAGAATTTCTATTAAGAAAGGAGGTTGGCAAGGAAAATTATATTCACTGGTTGTCAGGATGTAGAATGTTCTGCCTGGAAAGATGATGGAAGCTGACTCCAAGAGCAAAAGTGAGTTGAACAGCTACTGGAGAATGAGAAACTGACAGGGTTACAGGCAAAAAGGGGACTGTGGAAGTAAGCATTATGCCTATGTTGGCTCTTTCAAAATGCCAACATAGGCATAATGGATCAAACAGTTCCTTCTGAGCTCCAAGTTTCTACGCTTTCTACTGATTTACATGACATCTTCAAATCAATCCTTGCTTAAAATTTGAACGCAAAGTAAATTTTGGACCATATTTTGAAGACAATCAATAACTTGTAACATTTAAAAATCCCTTCTAAATATTGAACTATTTCACCTCAAGTTTGGCAAGGATGCAGTTCCAAAATTATTTTTAAAAATCGTCAGCACACTTACAAAGCTTAATATTTCAAACAGAGTGCCATCAAAAATAATGAACAGAATCAATACATTCTGCATTTCTAATAAGAAGGAAAAGCTTTTGGTTTGAATGAAAGACTGAAAAAAAAGTGCTCATAGTAGGTTATTAGCAACAATTGCAGGCACACCTCATTAAGATTCTCTTACAACTGTAATTGCTATTACCAAAATTGAGCTTTAAATTTCACTCACCTTGTTTAAGAAATGCAATAATCTGTCATCTGTATCCTAATTCCATCCAATTGCAGTCAGAACAACAAGCGCTCCCACTGGATCAAGCAACCACTAATCAACCTAACCTTTTCTGCTTTTTAAACCATAACGGGTACTTTTTGGGAAAACAAAATTTTTAATACCACACAGAAAAGCCCATACAATGCAATATAAAATTATTATACAAGACTTACCTTTTATCAATCTCTACCTGTTCACTTTTGCTCCCCAAGTGTTTTGCCGTTATCTCCAACTGGCCTATTCTTGATATTGTGCATCCACAGTCAGTATTTTAAGATTATTTTATTAATATTAGCAAAATATTTTTTTCAGATGGACCAAAAAGACAGTTCCTATTGAGCCATTATGTATAAAGGATATATTATTTTCAAACCAATTTACTCCTCTTGCCTCAGTAAATGTTTTTCCATCAGTATGAAGCATAGCTTGAAATCTCAGATTTAGGAGACATGGGTAATAGTGTACTGGAAAAGTGCTCTCGCAGCAGGATTTCAAATGTAAAATGTAAAACAAAGAGTCAGAGACTCCTGAGTAAAAAAGGTAGATACCAAACCATTGGTCAGCTTTAATCACCCATTACTCTGATCTTTGCCTAATTCTTGGAAAATGAAACTGGTTGATTATAGACTAGTTGACAATACTTGCTCCTAAATCTGTATACTATGATTAACCCCCTCGCAGTTCTCCTGCAGTTCTAAAGAATAGAACATCTGTATCAAAATTACATGCATTGAGAGAAGCTATCAAAATGTCTACCTATATCAACTGTCTGTAATAATTTAATCGCAGAATGTGTTACAGCAGGAAGGTCAACAAAATAACAAGATTCTGCTTGTAGGCTCAGCACTCCCAAACATGCACTGTTCAGGCCTAACAATGAAAACATTTTAAAATCAAATTTGTTCTTTAAAAACAGCAAAGAGTTCTTTATTTCAGGACAGCCATTCTATGAGTGAATTAAACTGAATAAAACAAATTAACACATCCGCATTGGGCTTCCTAGAGTCAAGTGACAACAACAACTCTTGTACAGCACAGCATCGGGCGGGAGAGGGGTGGGAATGATTAAATTCGTATAATATTTGTATGAAAGAGAAATAAATAAACCACAGGAAACTTAGATATTTTAAAAACACGTAGTTAAAGGCCTTTTTGAATTGTGAATAACTCCCAGCCTTAGAATCTGAGAATGCCTCATATTTAATCATGTCTGCATTAAGTTCACCAATATCAGGTAGGATTAGTGGATATAAAAATGCAAGAGGAGGAACTCATCCCCCTATATCTTTTGCAACCAACAGAAACATAATGAAAAGTTTCATGAAAATTCAACATGTTATGATGCTCCTTGAATCTTATTGGTATTCATGTGTCAAGATGACGTGGGTAAGATACACAAGGAGGGAAGCGTGCAGAGGGCCTCTTAGTATTCACAACCATAAATAAATGGATCATAAGCTTCAGCGCAAAGCAGCTGTGCAGTGTATATTAGTACAGTTTTTAAAAAGGCAGTTACAAGAAAATAATTTGAAAGGGAAGAGGAATGGGAGTGAATGGTAGTTGGCTGAGAATAGTGATCTTCTGTTATTTTTCAGACTCCACGATTGAAGGCATTACCTCAAGAGTCAGTATTAAGGCCCTGTTTTTCCTGAACAGGAAAAACAGGAATCTTTACGCACAGGGCACAAATTCAAAATATGCTGAGCACACAAAACTTGGAAGTATTGTGAACTGAGAAGAATGATAGATCTCAAGATTACAGATGGTCAGGTGGAACCGGCAGACCACTTCAATTGAATGGTTCCGGAGGCAAAGGGTTTCAGTTGTGCATACTTGGAAAAGCTGGGGCTGTTCTCCTTGAACAGAATGTTATGAAGAGGTTTGATAGAGGTGTTTAAAATCATGAGGTTCTGTGCAAAGGAGATAGGAATAAACTAGTTAGGATCTGGAATATTCCACTTGAAGTATGGAGGAGATTGATTTAATCAAAATCTTCAAAAGAGGTCAATTATCTAAACAGTAAAAAAGTCAATTATCGGAAGAGTTAAAAATTGCAGGGCTAAGAAAAAAGACAAGAGAAGGAGCAGGTGAGTTGCTATGGCAAAAGGGCTGGCACAAACACAAGCACTTAGATAATGAAAGGACAGCACTCCGAAAGCTTGTGCTACCAAATAAACCTGCTGGCCTTTAACGTAGTGTTGTGAGATTTCTTACAGTACAAACAGGGACCTCCTTCTGTGCTGAAACCATGCTGTGATTCTGGTTGGAGATGCCACTGCACAGAACCCAGAATCAAAGGAATAATCCCGAGCAGATGAGGAGAGATCTGCACCAACGTGAGGCGAATGAATGCCCCTAAAGACTCCAGGCGGCCTGACATCAGGCCCGAGCTCAGAGCGGCTTATGCCCCAGAGGTGGCTGGAAGGTGCGAGCTGCGTGTCTGACCTGAGGCCCAGGCACCGGCAGCATCTCCCTCCCTCGTGCACCCCTCTCCCTAAGGCCAGACTCGGGATTGGGTTTCCCAGCCCCCCACACAAACACAAACACGTGGAGGGTTCACACGACAGAGCGGCGCTAACGTGCGGCACTGCCGCTTTTCTCGCACCTTCACCCGCTGCTCCCGCGCTGCCGGCTCTCACACGGACTCTGCCCTCACCGGCCGCTCTCCCGCTGCCGCTCTGCCAACCGCCCCACCAACGTTCTAGCCCCCCCACTTCCGGCTGTACCCATCCACTTCCGGTCCGGCTGCAACCCCGGCCAGGATTTCAGGTTCCTGTTTAGTTAGCGGCTCTCACAGCCCACTCGCAGAGCTGACAACAAAGCACAGATATCCCTGTCAGTGATCAAACTCTCACTTTCATCTGGGATGCCTTCCTTTTTCAGGCCTAGGCAAGTTCAAAGAACAAAGAGAAGTACATCACAGGAATAGAGCCCTCCAAGACTCTGCTGATCATGATGCCCTAACTAAACTAAAACAAAATCTTCGCCCTTACTGGGTCCATATCCTTCTATTTCTTCTCTATCCATGCACCCATCCAGAGACCTGTTCAATGTTGCTAATGTACTTACTTCCAACACCACCTCAGGCAACCTGTTCCAGGCACCCACTACTCTGTGTGAAAAATTTTCCCCCATACATCTCCCGTAAACTTTCACTGCGAGTAGCAGACCAGCCCTGTCCAATTACACAATCAAAAGACAAAATGTTAGAAAATCTTAGCAGGTCTGGTAGCATCTGTAAAGAGAGAAAAGAGCCGGTGTTTCGAGTCCAGATGACTGTTAAACAAAACTTTGTCAGCCCTTTTCTCTCCTTACAGACGCTGCCAGATCTGCTGAGATTTTTCAGCATTTTCCCTTTTAGTTTCAGATTCCAAAATCTGCAATAATTTGCTTTAATCTTGTGCTTGTTACGATATTTATTTCATAGTTTTGCAAGATTTACCACACTAGCAGTGGTTAGCACTGCTGCCTCATAGTGTCAGGGACTTGTGTTCAATTCCCAGCTTGGGTCATTTTTTGTGCAGAGTCTGCACGTTCTCCCCAGATCTGCATGAGTATCCTCCAGGTGCTCTGGTTTCTTCCCACCTCCCAAAGATATGTTGGTTAGGTGCATTAGCAATGCTAAATTCTCCCTCAGCGTACCCAAACAGACACCAGAATGTGACCTCTAGGGGATTTTCATAGAAACTTCATTGGAATGTTAATATAAGCCTACTTATGACTAATAAATAAACTTTAAAATAGTCAAATACATTCTGGTGTCCACTGGTCAGAGAAGCTTTCAAGTGAATCTGCAAATACCTCCATTTGTGTTTTTTTAATCAGTAAGGTGTGCACCTCATTGAAATATGGGCAAAAGCAAATAACTGCAACTGCTAGAAATCTGACACAAAAATAATGTTGAAAACATTCATCAGTCTTTGTAGCTAAGATGTAGTGAGAAACGTAATTGTCTTCACAGATCAAGAACCTTTATTCATAAATATGGGTACCTGAGAAGACCCTTCTCCACACAGTTCCCCTGCTGTTGGTGGTATCCTGTCTTGGGCAGTGACATTATTGTGTCATTAATGCAGCAGGAAATCCTGCAGAGAGAATAGCAAATTCCAGACTTCTGATGGAGTGTAAAAGACACCAAGCTGCATGATGTTTTCAGCAATCTTGCAGAGGGAGCGCTATGTAGTTACTGATTGAGACAAAAGAAGCCCATCCATCCATTGCATGATTGGCTTCCAGTTTATGTTCCAAGCATTCACACCCAGGTGCACCAGTGTCAAATCAGTGTTCTTTCACCACAGCAAGGTGACAAATCTATTATCTCAAAAGATCAGAGATGAACTAGTCAGGCCTAGAAAAACTGCAGAAACAACATTAGCAGCAAAATCTATGTACTTAAAAACCTGGATACAGCTACATCTTTAAAGTCTCCTAGCCATTGCTTTTCAAAAATTCACCAGAATACAAACTTGACCTCCTGGTAATAAATCCATAAGTAAACAATTGCTGAAAAGCCATGTCTTCAAATGAATCCTGCAACAATGTTGATACATGACTGCAAGTATTGAAGCCACCCTTTTGGCATGAACTACCTTCTTCAATGGACCCAGAAAGGTGAGCCAAATACATGAATTATTAATAAATCTTTTGTTTACAACTTGTAAATGCATGGTATCTTCTTGAATTCAGTGATGTATTATTTCAACTTTTGGAATGAATGAATGAATAATTAGTCCTCTTAAAATAACTTATGAAAGCTTGCTGTTGATTATTTAAAAAATGACCATACATTCCAGGGTTGACAAACAAAACTAGTTAGGATTCTGAACTTCTAACTCACAGACTACAATCAGTACGGTTAGGCAACAACACTTCCTCCACGATCATCCTCAACATCGGTGCCCCACAAGGCTGTGTTCTCAGCCCCTTAATATACCCCTTACACACCTTTGGTTGTGTGGACAAATTCCCCACCAATTCGATTTTCAAGTTTGCTAATAATACCACCATAGTGGGTCAGATTTCAAACAATGACAAGACAGAATACAGGAATGAGATACAAAATCTGGTGAACTCGTGTGTCAACAATAATCTCTTCCTCAATGTTAACAAAATGAAGGAGATCATCCTCAACTTAAGGAAGCGTAGTGGAGAACATGCCTCTGTCTACATCAATGGTGATGAAGTAGAAAGGATTGAGAGCTTCAAGTTTTTAGATTTCCAGATCATCAATAACCTGTCCTGATCCCCCCATGCTGACACTATAGTTAATAAAGCCCACCATTGGCTCTACTTTCTCAAAAGACTAAAAAAATTTGGCATGTCAGCTACAATTCTCATCAACTTTTACAGATGTATCACAGCTTTGTATGGCTCCTGCTCTGTCCCAAGATCAGAAGAAACTACAAAAGATTGTGAATGTAGCCCAATCCATCACGCAAACCATTGACTCTCTACACTTCCTACTTCTTGGCAAAGCAGCCAGCATAATTAAGGACCCCAAGTACCCCAGACATTCTCTTTTTCATCTTCTTCTGTCAGGAAAAAGATACAAAAATCTGAGACCACGTACTAACCGACTCAAGAGCAGCTTCTTCCCTGCTGCTGTCAGATTTTTGAATAGATCTACCTTGCATTAAATTGATCTTTCTCTACACCTTGGCTATGACTGTAACTCTGCATTCTGCACTGCCTCATTTCCTTCTCTATGAATGATATGCTTTGTCCATATAGTGCACAAGAAACAACACTTCTCATTGTATGCTGGTACATGTGATAATAATAAATCAAATCAAAATCTTTCTTTTAAAATCCAGGTAAGAAACTCCAAGGTATTTTATGAAGTCGGCCTAGACCATTAGTTTTGCACTTTGAATTTCATCCTGGGTAAGCATCAGATGTTTCACTCCAGATATAATACAAATGACCCATTATGGAGCTTTTATCAAATAAGGTTTACTTAAGAATACAATTAACATACAGAAAGAAAATTACCAATAACTTTTACCAATTACAAATAAGATAAAAACCGTGATATTACATAAACCTTAACAACTAAATGTGCTGTTCCGACTGAACAAACCTCCTTACAAACATGCATCTATCCAAGGTTTAGCACAGAAAATAAGAGTGCTCACATGATGCTATGAGCATCATCTTGAGGTAGAAGCATCTTGAAGTAAAGATAAAAGCTCTAGCTTTTAGCCAACAAATCATTGACAGCAAAATTTTCACTCCAGAGAGGCAAGAAAAACTGCAGACAACTTTCCAGCAGAAATTCTAATATCAGGGAAAGACACAGAAACACTCATGTCAGTCTGGGTTCCACACAGCTTCTAATCAGCCAGCTGCCAAAACTGAAAGTGAAAGAACTCTTGGGAGTGGAAAAAAAACTGTCCCACCTGACCTGTCAATCATTCTTCCCATAATGCTTCAAAAAGAGTCAGAGAGTCTCACAAAGTGCATTAAGCCCAGATTAAAAATAAACAAAACCCCCATTTAATCCATTAAAACAGCAATAAAAATACATCTAATCAGGCAGCTGGCGCCACAATGAAAAAAAAACCAAAGCTGCTTATAACTGCAGAGAAGATGATTAAAAATACATTTTTAAAGGCACAGTAGTGTCACGCTTCCCAAAAAAAAAACACTGATTATGTACAGTGAAGGAATGGGGCAAGGGTTTCTGTCCTCTCCCATTCGTGTCCATACAGAATTGGAGGTTGCATCTAAACTAATTAGACTAAAACTATATAAATCTGACATTAAAAGAATAGATGGGATTCAAAAAGGGAAAGCTGAAATTGTTTCTTTCTTAAAAATGACAACAGCAGCTTGCTTTGTGTACATTAACACTAGAAAACATAGATTTGAGTGGTGGGGGGGGAAAGGATGCCTCTCTTTTCTGAGGTGTTGTGGTGCTCCCCTGGACCCTCAGGATCCAGCATGCCATGTCCCTGCTTATAATTAGCCAGTTTAGAAGGATGAGGGAGGATCTTATTGAAACTTACAGGATACTCTGAGTTCTGGATAGGGTGGACGTGGGAAGAGTAGAACCAGAGGGCACAATTTCAGGTATAAAGGACAATTGTTTAAAACAGAGGTGAACAAAGAACGAACAAAGAACAAAACAGCACTGGAAACAGGCCTTTCGGCCCAACGAGCCCGTGCCGCCACCTCGATGTTCTTACTTCTACCCATGGTTCCTGTCATCCCTGTCTATGTTTATAGATCTATGCATTAGAACCAAATTTGAGACAACTTAGGGAGAATTTGTTCTGCCAATTAGCCTAAGAGCATATCTTTGGGATGTGGGAGGAAACCGGAGCACCCAGAGAAAACCCATGCAAGTACGGGGAGAATGTGCAAACTCCCACAGACACAGGCCCAAATCCATGTATCTGCACAGCACAGCAATAGTCACTGAGCTGTCATGTTGCCCATCAAATGGTCATTATTTGATGGGCATTTGAGGAGGAATTGAGAAGAATTTGAGGAAGAACATTTAAAAAGGAATTTCTTCAGCCAGGGACTGATGAATTTGTAGAACTCTTTGCCACAGAGGCCATGTCATTGAATGCCTTTAAGAGAGAGATGGAAAGGTTCTTGATTAATAAGGGGGTCAGGGGTTATGGGGAATAGGCAGGTTAATGGGAATGAGAAAAAAAAATCAGATATGTTTGAATGGCAGAGCAGACTCGATGGGCTGAGCGGCCTAATTCTGCTCCTATGCCTTATGCTCTAACACCAAAGCCTGTGTGGTGCCGTTCCTTCTAGGGGTCCGGGTACATGGCAGGGGGTGGTGAATGGAGCATCAAACCTGATAATTGTATAATAAATTGTAGTTTTGCATAAAAATTGGGTCATCCTTCTGGGGGAGTAGGAACCCAATCGATCTGGCAATACAGGTTGGGTGAATCTCAGTTGCCTTGACTTCCATCAGAAATCCTGACTTTTGGCTGACACCCTATAATGTGGGGCACCAGGATTCCTGTCTCATGAGCCTTGAGAATCCCGTGTGTTGTTTTTACCATTGGTAATTCAAATTGTCTGAGCTGAGAGACAAGCTTTGATTTATTCATGTATTCCCAGTTATTATCCAAATTAGAACAAAATGACATTGAAATTTTCTTCTCATCCTTTGAGAACCTGGGAGATCAGTTAACGTAGCTGACAGAGATTTGGACTCTCCTCGTTGTTAGGGTTCTGGGATAGAACCCCCCAGATGTATTATGAAACCAGACTGAACTGCAATCATGATATAACTGTGAGAAAAGTACTCCAGGGGTAATCCCGCTGACAAAATACAGAACTTTTATAATAAAACAAGATTTATTTAATAACATGGTTTAAATATAACTAAATATTCCTTTGTCAAAAAAAGAAAAAAAGCAACTTTTCTTTCTAGTTTATGACTGTTCCAGTTCCAAGTAAGCATCATTCATGCACAGATCAACACCACTTTTAAATAAATATAATTAGCAAACCTTGGCATACTTGTGATAAATTATGTTAACAGTCTTGAAGCTTTCATAGAGATTTTATGGAGGCAGCGTGAGAAAAATATCCAATACATCATTCTACCCTTTCACTGTCTTCTTGTAACAGTACACCACCCACACCCACATCGCTTGCATCAATGACCACATTGAATTGCTCTGCATAATTCAGTGTCGCTAAAACCTATCACATTGTCAAATACCTACTGACATTCAGATGTCCACTGAAATCTCCTGTGCTCTTTCTGCAGTTCAGTTAGTGGAGTAACCACACTGCTAAAATTTGGGATGAATTTCCTGTAGAAACCACACATGCCCAGGAATCTCAGCACTTCTCGTTGATGGTATTGGGAACTCCGTAATAACTTTCTGTTTTCACATTTTGTGGGGGCTGTGTGTCCATGTTTAATGTATGGCCTAACAATGTAACTTGGGCTTTGTGAATTCACTTTTAACATCAAACCAGCCTTCTGTAATTAAATGAACAATTCCTTTAAAGGTTACAAATGTTTCACATCTGACTGAAAAACCACCAGATAATCTATGTACACTGCATAATTATTTAGTCCAGAAAGGATTTTGTTGGTTAGTCTTTGGAATGTTGCTGGCACATTATTAATCCAAATGGCATGACTTTAAACTAATAAAGACCATTTGGTGTTACAGAAGCCCAACTTCCTTCGCCCTCTCTGATAAAAGAACATGCCAGTAAATCTTAAGTGAGTCAAGTATAGGAATGAAATGTATTTGTCGCACCTATCCAATACAGTCTTCCAATTAAGGAAAAGGATACTGATCTGACTTTGTAACCGCATAGACTTTCCTATAGTCACCACATACTCGTGTGCCATCTGGTTTTGGTCCCATCAAGATAAGTGAGTGTCAATTGCTGCAACTCACTTCAATTATATCATTTTTAAGCATGTTTTCAATCTCCTTTCAAACCTGTGTCAAATTTAGTGGATTGAGTCTATATAGATGTTACTTAATTGGAACAGCTTTGTCTACATCTACATCATGCACAATTACTTTTGTGCTTCTGAATTTGTTCCCACTCATAGCTCTTTGTGGATAGATTGGAGAAGGGGGTATTTGATACAATTTTCAAGATCAAAAGGGGTCTGGTCAGAGTTGAAAAACAAATTCCCTTTGGCAGAAGGGTTGCAAAGCAGAGGACAATTTAAGATGATTCATAAAAGAAGGATCTGTGACATGAGGAAAATGTTCTCATAGCAAGTGATTAGAATCTGAAATGCACTGCCTGAGAATGTGGTGGAGACATATTTAATCAATGACTACAGGAAAGAATTGGATAATTATCTGCTGGAGAAAAAAACTGCAGGTCTACAAGGAAAAAGTGAGATTGTGGCAGTAAGTGAGTTGCTCTTCCAGAGAGCCAGCAAGGATACAATGGGCTGAAAGTCTTTCTTTTGTGCCATAACCATTCTATGATTCTACTGTAATGTACTGTTAGAAATGTTATTAATAAAGTATATTTTGGGAGGAAGCAGACCCTTTCTTTCCTAATCTTGTACTTCTATATCAAGAATCTGTCCACAGCAAATAGGCACAGATTGAGATCCACCAATAAGTCCCCTGATCTCCTCACCCTGTGCATCAAATGACTCAGGACAAGCATGGTAGTCCAGCTGGCAGAGGTACTAGGTTATACTTACAGCTCCCAGTAAGTACATGTAATTACAACTCACAGAATTAGTTGGCACTGGAGATTTAACTATTCACAGAATGCCATTGCTAGTTGTCCAAAAGCACCTTGGGATATTTTACAATATTAAAGGCCCTGTATATATGCAAGTTGTCCTTTATCTATAGATAAAATCCTGCAGTGGAGACATTTTTGGCAGACACTAAAGTAATTTAGTTTTGTTTTTCTTCATAAAACATGAAAAACAAGAATCCTTTTCTCTGATGTATGTTGAAACCAAAGTAGTGCATGCTATATATTAACTGATATGGTGCAAGTACAGTCGGCAAGAATGGTAAGAAAGCTAAACACAAACACAGCTGAAGAGAACGAAGAAAGGCAAATCTTTACACTTCGTAATAGACTTTTGATGTTTACAGCAGCTGTCTTTCTTTTGTGTTTAACTGAGAACTCAAACCAGTTATTGTTGGCCAGGATATTGGGAGTACACCAGTACTCTCTTTTGAATATTGCCAGGGCTCTTTTCCATCTGCCTAATTGGGTAACCAGGCTGAGAATTGGATCAACATCTAATCACGCAAACAACATTTACAAAACTATAGTAACTATAGTAACACTTTCCCAATACTGCATTAAACATCATTGACAATGTGTTCAAATAACTGAAGTGGGACTTGAACACATAGCCTTCTAATAGAGATGACAGCACTGACATTGATGTTAATGGCCTGAATGAAAATGATAGCTCTGATCTAAATGCTGATCACAACTTTTAATCCTTCCAAAATTTAGTGGCTATATTTCCCTAGGTAAACACCCCACAAGAAAAATTTTAATCTCTCTATTCACGCATGATGTCAAGATATTTCTTGACAAATCCACAATCCTATATATAGAAAAAACTGATATAGGGAAAAAACAAATGTAGGAGAGTATGATCTATAACAAAAGTCTTATCAGGCAAGGAGAGATTTGTGGATTTCAAATTCAATCATAGCACAGTCACTTCTTCTGTTGGAAGATTGTGAGTTCAAGTCCCACTCCAGTGAGTTGGGCACAAAATCTAGGCTGCCACTCCAGTATGGTATTGACAAGGTGTTGTAATATCATAAGAGCATATTATATGATATAATATCATAAGAGCTTGTGGATGAAGTGTAAAATGTGGCCTTGTCTGCCTCCCTTGTTGCAACTGGAGTTATTTCCGTGAAGAGGAGGTGAGTTCTTCGCAGTGTGTTAGCTGATATTTATCTTCCACGCAGCATCACAGTGATCTGGACATTATCTCACTGATACTTTGGAGATTTTGCCTGACACAAATTGACTGATGGATATCCTACATTTTCCTGCATCTATAATGGGAGGTCATGCCAGATAAATGCGAAGTGATGCATTCTGGAAGAAATAATGTAGGGGAGAGTTATACAATAAATGGTCCATTAAGGACCATTAAGAGTATATAAACACAGAGGGACATAGGTGTGAAAGTTCACAAGTCCTTGAAAGTGGCAGCACATGTGGAGAAGGTGGTAAAGAAGGCATATGGTATGCTTGCCTTTATAGGAAGGGGTATAGGGTATAAAAACTGACATCTAATGATGCAGTTGTATAGAACATTGGTTAGATCACATTTGGAGTACTGAGTCCAGTTTTGGTTGCCGAACTCCCGGAAGGACGTGGAGGCCTTGGAGAGAGAGTGCAGGGGATGTTTACCAGGATGCAGCCTGGTATGGAGGGCCTTAGCTATGAGGAGAGATTGGGCAAATTAGGGTTATTCTCCCTGGAAAGACAGAGGAAGAGAGGAGACCTAATAGAGGTGTATAAGATGATGAAAAGTATAGATAGCATGCACAGTGGGAAGCTTTTTCCTGGTTTGGATGCGAAAATCACAAGGGGCCACGGGCTTAGGGTTAGAGGGGCGAGGTATAATTCAGATGTTAGAGGGAGGTTTTTCACACAGAGGATTGTGGGGGCCTGGAATGTACTGCCAAGTGGGGTGGTGGAGGCAGGCACACTAGAGTTGTTCAAGGCTTATCTAGATAGGCACATGAGCAGACTAGAGATGGAGGGATACAAAAGAATGTTCTAGTTAAGGATCAAGAGCCTCAGGACGTTCCTAGGAATTAATAGATCCTATGGGCCATATTTTATGGCTCACCTGTCTCTTACGTTGGAGCTACTGGGGATCTTCAGTTAATGTCTGCATAGGCTGTTGTATGTTTATTGATGTCTCTTTTTTACATCCACATGCGATTCGGTCCGACTTGTTGGCCAAGAAGGGGCATACATGTGGTGGGTCGTGTGAGGGCTGCTCTTGTATGTTGCTTCAAGAATTGCCTAGTTCTTCATGTCATTAGTGTACGCTTAAACTGGACTAATTTGATGGGCAACATGACAGCTCAGTGACTATCACTGTTTGCTGTGCAGTTACAGGGACTCAGGTCGGATCTAAGGCTTGGGTTGGTGTCTGTGGGAATTTGCACATTCTCCCCGTGTTTGCGTGGGTTTTCTCCAGGTGCTCCGGTTTCCTCCCATACCCCAAAAATGTGCTTTTAGGCTGATGGGTGTTAATAAATTGTTCCTAAATTGGATCTCCCTTAACCTGGCACACAAATAATTCTCTAAATTTGCATCCCTTTATTGTGGAATCCACAAGATGTAGACAAAAGTCGTAGGTAGAAGAACGATTGGAATGAGACACTCACTGTGTATTAAAATGGGCACGCAGGCTTATAGGGCCGAAGGGCCTGTTTCCTGTGCTGTGTTGTTCTTTATTCTTTGTTCATTGTCATAGTTTTAGGATAAGGGGCAGCAGGTTTAAAACAGAGATGAGGGGAAATTACTTCTCTCAAATCTCTGGAATTCACCATTTCAGAGTGATCTTTGCCAGGAAATTGAGTAAATTTAAGGAGGAGGTAGGCAAATTTTAAATTAATAATGAATTGAAGGGTTATGGAGAACAGGCAGGAAAGTGGAGTTCAGGCTGAGACATGATCAATGTTGATTGTATTAAATAGCAGGCTCAAGAGGCTGAATTGTCTACTGCTGCATCTCATTCTTAGTTTATGTAAAATGCAACATAAAACTTCTGATTATAATCTCTAACATCCCATTAACTTCACCATTGGAAAGATTAAAAGTTGTTGTGATCAACACTTAGATCAGATAATGGTGACTATACCTCAAAGGTATTTAATTGGCTGTAAAGTGCTTTGGATCATCCTGGCTGCTGTGTAATTGTAAGTTTTCTTTCTTTATGTGCATTTTCACAAAAACAAAAAAAAGGGCTTACAATCTAAGAGTCCTCTGCACATATAGATTTGAGATATGAAATTCAGATGAATAAACCCTGACAATTGGAATTTTACAACCAGTTTATTGGGCTCCACATTAGGAGTCACTGATATAAATTTAACAATGTAATGCTTTTAATATGGTGCTCCACATGATGGGAGTGCTGAGGTATTAACATCATTTACAAATGTCCACAATAGCCGTGTCATTGTTGGGTGTAATATGGGAAACTTTGCTTTGCATCTAATCTGACCTATACTGGTCTTCGAAAGGCTCAGTCTTCAGCCTTGGGTGGTAAGAATTTCTAATACTAATGTCTCTTACTTTGATGAACTCAAAGATTAATTCCTTCACCTTTAAAGCTAACTGTCATTTGATGGTACCACCGTCATATGTTGGAGTAATTGAGTTTTGTTTGGAAAAAATATTAAATTATTAATGGGATGTTATAGGTTATAATCAGAAACATTATGTTGCATTTTACATAAGAAAATAGGAACTAGATGCTGTAGGCAAATCTGCCCCTCAAGCTTGCTATTTAATACAATCAACATTGATCTTGTCTTGACCTCAACTCCACTTGCCTGCCTGTTCTCCATAACCCTTCAACTCGTTACTAATTTAAAATCTATCTCCTCCTTAAAGTTACTCAATGCCCTAGCATCAAACACACTCTGAAATAGTGAATTCCAGAAATTCATGACACTTTAAGAGAAATAATTTCTCCTCATCTCAGTTTCAAATCTATGACTTCTTATCCTAAAACTATAATCTTTCATTCTAGGTTGCCTCACAAAAGGAAACATCCTCTCTATGTCTATCCCGTCAATCTACTTTAGCATCTTATATATTTCAATTAGATTTCCCTTCATTCTTCTAAACTCGAGAAAGTAAAGACCTAAACTTCTCAACCTTTTCCATAAGATCTCATCTCTGGGATTAATCTAATGAACGTCCTCTGAACTGCCTCTAATGCAACTACATACCTCTTCAAGTAAGGGGACCAAAACAGGTACGGTCTCACCAGTGCCTTGTACAATCACAGCAACATTTTCTTACTTTTATAATCCATTCCTTCAGCAATAAATATCAAAATTCCATTCGTTTTCCTTATTAACTGTTTACTATGTTTTTTTTAGTTGCTTCCTTTCTCTCTTAAAAAAGCCATTCCTTTTCAACATGCAGTTTGATGAGATCTAAGTACCTTCCAGTGTCTCTTCCAAGTGCCTATATATGCGGGAACATACCAATGAGTGTCGGCAGTCTATTTGATCATGAAGGGTAGCACAGCCAAACTAAATGCTGTTCTCATTCTATATTCATTGGTATACTTTCTACCATGTGTCATTCAATACAATCAGTGGTATGATATGATGTATATGTAGGCCATTCAGGATTCAAGTCCACTCCGCTGTTCAATAAGATCATGTCTGACATTGCTCTCAGAAAAATCAAGAAACCTCAATGGAACATTCTGGAATGTTTATTTTCTGCAGCAAATGTACTTAAATGTATCGACATGAAATAAAACATAAACCTCTAATTAAAAGTTAAGACACTGTAGTCTTCAGATGATGTGCCCTTTGTTACTTTGAATTAGAATTAAGTTCAGTTATTAAAGTTTCAGCTCCTCACAAGGGAAACCATTATCATCTATATTTCAGAAAATAAACTCTAAGTAAAGGAGCAACACCTTCTATTTAAAATTTAACATCAAAGCATATTCATGAGGAACAATCCATTTTGCAAAAATGGAAGTGACTGACTCAAAAACATTTGCTTGTCAAGAATTGGTGCTAAATGTTTCATACTGAGTGGCCAAGATTCCATAAGTTTATCTACAACACTCAGTGACATGAGGTATATGTTTAAAAAAATAAGTTGCATTACCAAAGTGGTGCCAGAAGTGTTCCTCCTTTTTGGCTCCATTATAATGGCCACTCAATTCTGCTCTATAGAACCAGTAATTATCATACTACAGGTATCGGTTTAGGACCAAGCAGATACTGCTTCACTTGTACTCACTTCCAGTGGGGTTCACATTAGTGTTTGGTTAGGGTGTTAGTACAGACATTTGAGCCTAAGTTGGACATATGCAGTGTAATCAGATCATGGTATCAGTCAACATTTAACATTAATTTGATGCTAGAGCTGCCATTTTTTATCTTGTTATCCTAATTATAGTCCTTTCTTAAACAAACATAGCACCTTGCAGAGTAGCTGCTGAAGTAATTTCTATGGGCTCCATTTATGTTTGTGGAAGTACTGGTGTTTTGAGGAATTGGTTATACTTGTGTGCATGATGTATGCAAGGAATGGTGTGACATGTGGGAAAGGTGCCACGCATGTTCTGGACACAGCATTTGCTCTCAATTATGAGTGCTATAGTGGCAGTATGCCTTGAACTGCAGCAAAAGAGGGAGATGGTGCAGAGCAACAAATATGAAGACAATGCTCTGAAAAGGAGAGAGGGGAAAAGCAATTTAGCAAAAAGTCTTACCCTATTGATTCTTCTGGAATCTGGAGTTTCTGGAGTCAAGAGCAGGGTATATATTTTGTCTGCAATTTGCAAAGAACTATTAATGAATTAATAGTGTCAATATAACTGTTTATGGTACAGTCATCTATTGAAGCAATATAATGGCAATGAAAAGTAAGAGAAATTTGTGCACCTTAGATCAAGCACAGTGTAGAGCATGGTGTAAATTCGTCATCCTATTGCAACATATTCAATCTCATCACACACACTCGCTCATGGGAAGGTCTCAATTGAGCATTATCAATACATTGTGTAATGAAAACTGGCACAGTCTTGGGTTTAATACACACCTGGAGAAATTTGAGATATACCTTATCTGTTATTAATTTTCCTGTAAGTTGAACTAAATTGTTGATATCCCAGATTTGTTCTTTGTTGCATCTCTGTCCAAAGTATACAAAAGTAATGGAATCCAGCAAATGCATTTGCTTGAGAAGAGAGCATTGATTGGTTGGCAAGTGGACTCTGATTGGCAGAGGTGTTGTCATGGGGAATGCACCAGTGACGGTCTATCACATTTTTCCAAAAGTGAATTGAGCCCAATATTGTGCCTGTTTTTGTTATTAAATGAATTGACAATGCTAAAGTGAGACACAACCAAGACCAAGTGAGTGTTTATGTGTGATGAGATTGAACATAATGTTACCAGAATAACTAATATACACTGTGCCCTATACCACGCTTGGTCTGAAGGGTGAAATTTTCTCTCTTTTGTTACTTGATTCATGTTGATGCTATATTGCTTCAATAGATGATTGCATCTTAATCAGTATTCATTTGAGAAATGTATGCAGTATAGGTAGGCATTAATAGTTTGATCTAATAATCATTACAGCATTATAGTTGCAGAGGAGTCAAGGTTGGGGAAGTATGGCAGGATACTTGACTTTAAATTTTCTAGATCAATATGTCCAGAAATCAATGTCAAGAGCAAATAATTTTAGATTTAGTATTGTTAAATAAGAAAAGTGTAATGAATAACCTTGTAGTAAAGGAACCTCTAAGAAAGAGTGATCATAACATGATAGAATTTTGTATTAAGTTTACAAATGACTTTGTTAAGTCAAAAACAATAGTCTTAAATCTGAACAAAGCAGGCTATGTAGACATTGGGGTGAAGTGACTCTGGTGGATTGGAAAACATTATCGAAGCTATGGTAATAGAAAAGCAAAAGTTAAAGAAATGATGCATGAATCCCTTATGGACTAAAACTGCCAAAGAAAAGTGGCCAAATGATGGTTGATAAAATAAGTTAAAACTAGTATTAAATTAAAGGAAGAGGCTTATAAGGTTGTCAAAAAGAATACTGGGAGGATTTTAGAATTCTGCAAAGGATGATCAGAAGTTAATAAAGAGAAAGAAGTGGTGATGTAAGAATAAAATAGCAAGGGAAAGACATGAAGAGATCAGTAAAGGTGAACATATGTTCCTACAGGCAGAGACAGGTGAAGTACTAATGGAAGATAAGAAAAAATATTTCAGGAATAGTGAAGAACCAACAATCTCATGAGAATAAGGAATGTAAATATATTTTTATTAGTAAAGAAATAAGACTGGGGAAATTAATGAAACTGAGAGTCAATATGTACCCTGCACCTGATGGCTTTCAGGCTAGGATTTTAAAAGAATTAATTGCAATAATTGTTGAACTGTTGGAGAAAGGTTAATTATAATAATATTAGGAACAGTCTAAAGATGTGTGGGTTAGGTTGATTGGCCATGCTAAATTAAACTTAATGTCAGGAGGACAAGCAGGTAAATATGAGGGGAATAGGGCCTGGGTCGGATTGTGGTTGGTGCAGATTCAATGAGCCAAATGGCTTTCTTCTGCACTGTAAAGATTCTATAATTCCATGATTGCCTTTGATCTTCCAGGAATTCCAGACTCTTCCATTCTGGAATGGTTCCCCTGGATTGGAAGGTAGCTAATGTTACTCTGTCATTTAAGAAAGCAAGAAGAGAGATTAACCTGACATCAGTTGTTAGGAAAATGTGAGAAAGCATTAATAGGTGCATGGCAGTTATTTTAAAATGTTTGCCAAATCTTTAATTGTTGTAAAATCACGTTTGTAAAGGACTTCTAAGAAGTTTGCATCCTTCCTCCACTCCACCAGGGTTTACCCCTCACCACTGTCCTTGACTTTCTCCTCATCTGAGAAGATGTAGCAGTCATCCATCTTCTCCTCATCCAGCTCCTCATCCCATTGCAGCACCGAATTATGGAGGATACAGCACACCGTCGCAATGTGTGAAATCTTCTGGTATTGCCCTGGAGGACACGCCTGACAGGTTTAGTAACAAAAACAGCATCTTCAGCAGGCCAGTTGTCTGCTCCACCAGCACCCATGTCCAGCATGAGCCTCATTGTAACGAGTCTCAGTGGGTGTATGTGGCCACATCTTAAAAGGGTATTCTTTGTCCCCAAGGAGCCATCTCTCCAACCACTGCTTTGCTAGCATCTGAGAATGGCCAAGGATGTATCTGTAGTGGATTCTCCCTAGGAACCAGGCACCTCTACATATTGCACTTGGCATTGTCACTGATGATTTATACATTGAACGAGTGGAATCCTTGCAGTTGAAGAGTGTCCTACACCACCAAAGGGATCACAGAGCCATGTATGTGCAGTCAATGATGTCCTGTACTTGGAGCAGGCCAGCCATCTGGGAGAAGCCCTTGGAGCTATCATCCTGACTAGCTTGATCACAGTCAAAGTTTTTGTTGTTATGCACCCTTGCAAAGAGCATTTTGGTCACTTTTTTGAGACACTGTGTGTGATGGACTGGGGAGGTGCCACAGAGTTCTCCCTGTGCAGAACCAAAATGAGTCATTAGCATAAAGCTTATGGCTCAGACTTTCAGGGCCATAGTTAATGGGTAACCTCCAGCCCACGTGACACCAACTCCTGTATGGCCTAGCACAGGTGGTCCACTATCCCTCGGCAGAGATGCAATCATCAGCGGCACTGGTTCTCTGTCTTCTGGAGGTATGTTGTTCTCCTCCGGTAGTCCTGTGTCTGGTAGTGTCACCTCTGAGCCACCTCAATGTGTGGTCCCACCCCAGTAACTCTGCAGGCCCTGCCACCTTCTTTGCACACTGACATCTCTCTCTGGTCCACAGCAAGCAGAGCTATGACCAGTTCCACTGGCTCCATAAACCTAACACCCCAGGAACTGAAAGGGAGGAACCATTACCCTATTGAGATATGGAACATCCACTTATGGAAGTGCATTTCCAAAGAGATTAACTCCTTTATTCTCACACCTAATGGCCATGTCCTCCTGGCCTCTCCTAGCATGTGGCAGATGGGTATCTACCTTGGATAGCCTTAGTGACTTGAAGAACACCCCCAGGATGAGGATGTAAATGTGTACATTGATGGTACGTTGGTTGGGGAGGGTGGTTTGCTGAAACACTACATCAAAACTTATCTCTCCAGGGCTGCCTGCTGAATTGTTCACTTTGTCCCTTGAATGGAGGTTAAATCTGTATCACTTCTCTCTCACTGAGAGCTGAGTGCATGGAGTTCAACACCTGGAGGCTCAGCTCACAACTTTTTTGACCTAAACGGATTAAACGTGATCAAATAAACAGAGGGATCAAGAAAAGGGGAAGCCCATTAAAGGGACACTGCCCAAAACAAAGACAAGTCGCAACTGAAACTTAAACCTTTAACCAAACAGGGCTCAGCTCCTAAAGGGTTAACTAGTGGATGCTAATCATTGGCAGAAATTTATTACAATAGTAATGGGCATAATTGATTTATCAAGGAAGGGTCAGGATTGTTATTGGGGAAGTGGGTTCTTCTTGTGGCCTTGTGGTAGAGGCCACTGAATTGGTAAACCACAAAAATTCAAGAGCAATGCCCTGAGGCCGTGGCTCAAATCCCAAAGTAGATGATTTCAATTTAAAAAATCATCCTCTGGAAGGTAGGCATGAGCTGAAAAAATGATAGTGTGCTTGGTAATATATTTTTTCAGTAAGATGTCTGGCAATACCAATTTTAAATCCAACTGATTTATTTGATAGTAAATCTGCTAGCTTTTGGCGTTTGTGCCTTCGTCAGGCGAATGAGGTGTTCTGGTCTCCAAAAGCACACATATCAGCACAGACAGTTTACAGATTGCTGATTAGAATGCGAATCCTTACACCTAACCTGCTATTCAAGTCTTAAAGTGGCTAACAAAGGAACACTGAGCAACCAATTTAAAATTGGTGTTGCCAGACCTCTTACTGAGTTTACCCCAGTCCAACGCCAGCATCTCTACATCATGAATATATTTTTTCATCAGGTGCAGGGCCTGAACTATGAAACTCCTGTTCATAGACATGAGGGATCTTTGTAATTCCTTGCAGGCATTGCCTATCTTTTACCAGGACCAACTCAAATCTGGAACACGGTCACCTCATGCTGCAACGGTCCCCTGTCTGGTGTAGCGGCTGCCATCAGGGAGCATTACTCATGAATCCACATCTCCACTGATATCATTTCAGGTGGCTAGCAGAGTGAATAGTATCGGGGACGCACTGAGTGATGGAAGAGTGGGCATCACAAGTTGGCGCATCACATAATGGTGGATGTTCAGATCATGGTCAATGCCATCCATGACCTCAAAATGGCGTGCTCGGACCCAATGATACTCATGGTCTTGGGGTGGCACATCTGTATAGGTGGAATTTCACTGTTCCCAAACTCCAAACCTGGGATTGAACTTGCGTCCCTGGCGCTGTGAGGCAGCAGTGTTAACCATTGTGCCACCATGCCATTAATAGGTTAGGACAGTGGGCAACCAAGGGGGTGCTCCTCTGCCATGGTTACATTTGCAGCTGGAGAGGGAACACGCAGAAATGGATATCAATTCACCTGTTTGTTAAAGTCCAGAAAGTGAAAACCCAGGGAGAGGGGTCTTTCAAGAAGATTCAGTTCAGGTGGGTTCTTGGCTGAAGGCAGAGGGGCAGCATTCCTTTGAAATTGATGGTGATACAGTGAGATGAGATTGATGTAAATAAACTTGGCCTGCTTGACAGTTTGCGACTTGTGGCTTCTAGATAAACTGGATCAAGGAGGGAGGCTTTGTTTCAGGCAGCTGGAGTCCTGCATGTCAGATGTTTGCAGGGTGGGGTTAAATCTCCAACTTCTGAGTTCTCAACTATATATAAAAATTTCAAAATAGTTACTCAAGTCACTTAACCTTCTCCTTAGAATGATTGCATGAAGGGATGTTTATTTGGTGTCTGGATCTGGCTTTTCTTTTGTGGTTTATAATGATACACTCATTAGCTTCTGAAAGGATCATTATTCATAACAATGACCTTATTCCAGGTAGCTATTGTCTTGATAGACTCTGAGAATCATAGAATCACACAGTACAGAAGAGGCCCTTCAGCCCATCGAGTCTGTACCAACATGTGTGAGACCCCGCTGCCGAGTTCCATTTACCAGCACTCAATCCATAGCCTTGAATGTTATGTTATGCCAAGTACTCATCTATTACTTTTTAAAAATTGTGAGGCAATCGCCTCTGCCACCCTTCAGACAGCATATACCAGATTGTCACCACCCTCTGGGTAAAAAAAGTTTTTGCTTATATTTTCCTAAACTCTTTATCCCTCACCTTCAACTAAGGAGAACAGTTGCTCCTTTTTCACTGTCTATGCCTCCCACAATCTTGTACACTTCAATCAGATTGTCCCTCAGTCTTCTCTTCTCCAACAAAAACAACCAAAGCCTATCCAATCTCTCTTTATAATTTAAATGTTCCATCCCAGGCATCTTGGTGAATCTCCTCTGCACCCCCTCCAGTGTAATCACATCTTTCCTACAATGTTGCATACCAGAACTGCACACAGTATTCTAGCTTGGCCTTGGATTCTGCTAATGGAATAAACTTATAAAGATGCAAATGATGTCCATTCCCTTGAAGTAGTTACCTTTGAAATTGACCTTGACAATCTCAGGCATGAGATTCCTTAAGCAACATGGCAAGGTATGCTTCTGGTGCAATCTATATAATATCTTAGTGGTTACTTTCCAATTCCAGATATCAGAGATAGCACTGTGGCACAGTGCTTGGCACTGCTGCCTCACAGTGTCAGAGGCACAGGTTCGATTCTTGGTTTGGGTCATTGCCTATGTGGAGTTTGCACCTTCTCGACATGTCTGCATGGGTTTCCTCCGGTTTCCTCTCACAGTCCAAAGACATGCAACTTAGGTGGATTGACCATGCTAAATTGCTCCTTAAGGTTGGGGGGAACTTGCCACAGTAAATGCATGGTGTTATGGGGATAGGGCCTAGATGGGATTATGGTCCATGCAGATTTGATGCACCGAATGATCTCCTTCTCTACTGTAGGATTCTTTGATGCTAGGTGACATGTTCAACAAAATGTATTTTTAAATAAGCAAAATGATTAAAATTTGATTTACATATTTTAGAATTTTAGCTGTGTCTCATTGACATGTTATTATTCAATGCTCAGATTTAAATTGTTGAATTGCACTGAAGTGTCATGTATTAATGGGTTCCTAATCTCAACTGCTATTTGGTTCTTAGAAAAAGACAAATGGTTTATAGAAAGTCAGTAGATCTAGAGTTAACCAATTCAGGTATTACTGCAACCCCACTGCTAAATCTAACATTTCTCATCAGATTGTTACAGGAGTGTTGATGAGATCAGGTGCTAAGAATATGAGAGTAAAAAAGTAGTGTTTTAAAATTACACAGACAATTTCTTCATTATTTTGGTACAAATTAAAAATCCTACTAAAGCACACAAATGTCGCCCTATTATTAAACTAAAAGAATGCAGAAAAAATTTACCAGGATGCTACTGGGATTGATGGTTTGAGTTATAAGGAGAGGCTGGATAGACTGGGACTTTTTTGTCTGGAGTGTAGAAGGCTGAGGTCTATAAAATAATGAGGGGCAATGATCAGCTAGATAGTCAATATCTTTTCCCAAAGGTAGAGGAATCTAAAACTAGAGGGCATAGGTTTAAGATGAGAGGGGAGAGTTACAGAAGTGTCCAGAAGGGCAGTTTTTTTCACACAGAGGGTGGTGAGTGTCTGGAACAAGCTGCCAGAGGTAGTAGTAGAGGGGCGTACAATTTGTCTTTAAAAAACATTTAGACAGTTATATGGGTAAGATGGGTACAGAGGGATATGGGCCAAATGCAGGCAATTGGGACTTTGGGTTAAAAAAAAGGGCGGGATGGACAAGTTGAGCTGAAGAGCCTGTTTCCATGGTGTAAAGTTGACTCTAGTTGGATGATGATGATGACACAAGACTCAACGAAGAGATTAGTGAGATGTAGCTGTGGGACATGATCAAAAATATTTTCATTTACATTTTACAGAGATGACAACTAGATTCAGATTTTCTATAATAATACACGGTAAGGACAAAAGGGTGATTGTGGATAAAATCATGAAAATATGAATAGAAACTGGACTGGGAGCATTCGCTAAATTTATGACTGACAATAGCAGGGTTATGGGATGGGGAGAAAGAGTTTGCCAATGACAAGACATATTAGTGAAAATATTAGTACCGTTGTCATGAATATTGCTGCTGAAAGTTCTTTCAGTGATGGACTCTATGGCCGGAATATTCTGGACGTTCGTGCCTATGGGATCTTCCAGTCTCATCGATGGCGTACCCCTGCCATAGATTTTCCAGCAGTGAGGGGGCATTCAACAGGAAACCTCTTTGCATTGCAACTTTCTCCTCTTTTTTACTTATTGTTATCCCTTTATCTCATACTTCATTTTTCTATCTGACATAATAGTATTCAAAATATTAATACAAAAGCAAAACATTGCTGATGCTGGAAATCTGACATTTGAAGAAAAATCTTGGAAAAGCTCAGAAAATCAGGCAGTACCTTTGGAGAGAAACAATCAATATTCATGTTGTTGTCCAATCCATTATGCGAACCACTCTTCCATCCATTGACTCTGTCTACACTTACCACTGCCTTGGCAAAGCAGCCAGCATAATTAAAGATCCCATGCATCCTGGACATTTTCTCTTTCACCTTCTTCCGTCGGAAAAAAAATAAAAAAGTCTGAGGCCAACTGACTCAAGAACAGCTTCTTCCCTGCTGCCCTCAGACTTTTAAATGGGCTACTTGCTTGAAGTTGATCTTTCTCTGCACCCTACCTATGACTGTAACACAACATTCTGCAATCTCTCCTTTCCTTCTCTATGAACAGTATGCTTTGTCTGTATAGTGTGCAGAAAACAATATTTTTCACTATATACTAATACATGTAACAGTAATAATAAATCAAAATATTGATGACCATTTCAATCTATTACATCTTTTATGAGCGAGATAATTTATCTGTGAACTGTGTTTTTAAGGAAATGTTGCCTTGATGCAGTTTACATTTATACAGTATCTTTTACATTTTTTTAAGTCAATAGCCCAGGTTTTGCGACAGCTTGGACTGAAGATATTATTGCTTACCATTATTATGGCGAAAATCAGATTTTTGGTATCCACACGTGCACAGTAAAGCATGGAAACCTGCATTTCCCGATTCACTCTGCATTTTCAATCATGTTGCCATCACCTTCTCTGATGCTGAATGCAGACTGAAAATTATCTCCAAAAGGTATTTTGCAGTTCAGAGAAAATAGTAAGCGTGCCTTAATTTTTTTCATATAGCATAGAGGTGTGCCCAGACATATAAAAAGTTGGGAACTACTGTTGGGTTCCACAGAGATCCATGAGATACAAGTTTGTATATTAACCACACTTTGTCTTCGTGTTCTTTTTAAAGTTTAAAGTTTGTTTCTTACTGTCACAATTAGGCTTACATTAACATTGCAATGAGGTTACTGGGAAAATCCCTGGGATCGATTGCCACGGGGGATTAAAGAGTTACATTTAAGAGTGGCTCAAACTGCTGTCTTTCTCTTTACACCTTGCAAGAAACAAACTGGCTTGATGCTCAGAGACAAGAGATGCCCACTTAATATGTGGATGATGCCACCCTGTGGAACCCAACCAATGAGGCCTGGGATGGATACAGTGACAATCGTATAACAACCAGGTGTGTCACTGATCAAGCCATTTACACCAAAGATGCGCATTCCAGGTGCCTGAACATATGTGCAGGTATCCTTAAGGACACACTTGCCAGGAGCTATGAAATTTAGGTTCTTCGTGCTTAGTTTGTTGGCACCATGACTATCACTTTGGCTCAACTAGTACCCATGGTATAAGCACACACATGACGACAACAATATCACTTCTTTCAACCTCTCCAACTGGCTCAAAATTGTCAGTGTGCTTGCCAACATTTCAGTGTATAAAATAACTGGGTAGAATTTTGGGGGCTTAGAGGGTGGTGTTGAATTGGGTTGAGCCTAGGGGGGGTTGGATCAGATGGGGTTTGTTTCATGTGTGTGTGTCCGTGTGGGTGTGGGGCCAGGGGCTGGATCAGGCAGGGGCCTTTTACGAGGAAGGGGTCAGATAGAGTCAGGCACTGTGGGGCGAGTCATGTCCAGCGTTGAGAGGACAGGATATTAGCTATGGGAGGGTATACAGTCAGATTGGGACAGGCCTTGTGGGGATGCTGTTTTGTTTTGGTTAGATCTTGGGAGTGCCTTGGGTGAAGATCTATTCTATGAATGAAACATTCTCTGATCTGGCCAGGCCTTGGAGTGAATATTCCAGTTTGGTTCAGCTTGGCCTTGGTATAGAGTTTGGTCGGGTCGGGTTTGGACTTGGGGATGGCTCGGGTCAGATCAGATCAAGCTGGACTTGGAGGCAGCTCAGTTCGGGCCTTGTGGGGCAAAAGATTGAATGACAAGTAAAGCCAAAGCATATTTCAATAAGCAAACTTGTGCAAGGGAACTGTGAGTTTAAAGTTGGAGACTGGGATTCTATCAAACAGCCAAGCTGCAACCATGAATTTGTATAATCTCAATCAGCACCAGTGCAGCTGAAATGGCTATGCGAGCAGACCTGTGTGAGGTCAGTGATGGTGAAATTTCCTTCTTCGACAGTGACTGCAATGTTGATCATTTGCCTCATCAAACTGATCGTGCAAAACCACAACTTCAAACTCATTGATCTCAGCATTGTAATTTCTAAAATCTTAACTCTACACTTGAGAAAACACACATGCTAAGTTCTAAGTCGCTCAATACAGATCTGTTTGTTGTTTAGGATGGTTTGGTTTAGAATAAGGCCTTTTGATTTACACAGTGCAGTAGATATGGAGGGAGGTATGGAGTGGTTCTCCTGGCCTGCTAGTTCCCAGAAGGGATTACCTTGGCCCAGAGAATCACACATTAGCTGAAAAATGGATTGATGCCGCCACCTGTAGCGCTGTCCTCAATCGGGTCTGTGCCCAGAATGGGCAGGAATCCAATCAATATTTATGTTTGATAATTAGCATATCATGAATGGTCTGGAAGCCTGATGCAATAGCCTCTTGTGATGCTCCCACATCTGCCGGCCGATATTCAGTACAGTTCCTCAACAGCCGGGACCTAATGGAATGAGCACAGAGGAGGAGCAAGGAGGGAAGTCACCAGTAAAGTTATGTCAGGGTCTATGGGAATGTCTTGCAAAGCACCTGGACTCAGGGTATCCATGCTGGTGGATGGGGCGGGGGTGGGTGGGGGGGATGCACAGTGGGGGAGATGACAACAGGCCTCTGTTAAAATGAGGCCTACTCTGTCAATAGGAGCATCATCCAATGGTGCAGAGCTCTCCTCAACATGCAGTTCTGCCGTTTGGACCACTCTGGTGGGGTGTTACTATACAGCCCTAAAAAGTAGCATGGATAGTTATCGCTTGCTATCTCCTCCACAACCTGGCACAATAGTCAGGATGTGTAATTGCAGCAGCGTGGTGCTCACTAGAAAGTGCCCCAGAAACTGTCCACAAACACTTCCCACCAAGGTCAGTGTCTCTGCACAGGTGCAAAGTTATGAAGGACATAGATAGGGGAGATAGGAAGGAATGTTTTCCCATAGTGGAGGAGTCAATAACCAAGAGGCATAGACTTAAGGAAAGGGGGAGGAGATTTTGAGGTGATTTGAGGAAAATATTTTCACCAGAGGATGGTGGGACTCTAGAGTTCACTGTAAATGTGGGAACCTTCACAACATTAAAGAAGAGTTTAGATGAACACTTGAAACGCCATAGCATACACGACCTGGACCAAATGCTGGAAAATGGGATTCAAATAGATAAATATTTGATGTCTAGTACCTATATGATGGAATGAAGGGCTTCTTCTTGCGTTTGAAGATCTATGACTCTATGAAGAAAGGTAAAGGCTAGCAGAGGTAAATTTAAACTGTTCCCGTCTTGTCCTCAAAAATTGTGCCTTATGACTTGGAGGTTTGTGGAGATGAACACTAGTTCTATGTCTCAACAGAAGCTTTAGTTCATGGAATCCCTCTTGTGCAGGAAGGGGCCAGTTGACCTTTTAGGCAGGATTTTCCAACCTCGTTCACTCCAAAATCAGAAAATCCTGTCAGAGGTCAACAGGCCTTTCCACGGTCCATCAGCAGTGGAGTGACATGATGGAAGAGGAAGAAGAGGAACAAGTGGCCTCGTCAGGGGAGGAGGGATAGTATAGAAAGGTGGAGGAGGCTGAAGAAGTTGAACAGGCAGAGGCCAGGATCCAAAAGGAACATAGGACAAGGGGAGGCCTCATTGCCTCCAGACATATGATGCAGGAGCCTCATTTTCCGAAAGATCAATCCTCACTATCCCCCTGGTCCTCAACCTTGCCTTGCCCAATTCCTTATTCCACCATTCCCATTTTACTGATCTCCTTCCAACTCTCTCTTCCCCCATCCTTGCCAGTTGCTTCTGTTTTGTTCCCCCCACCCCCACTACTAGCCCCAGTCTCACGACATTACTCCGAGGGCCTGGGTTGGCAGTGTAATGGGTCTTTTCTCAAGGCTGGAGCATAGTGACCAGCCTCTGTGAGGAAAGCTGCAGTGGTTCTGAAAACCTGAAGTCTGACTCCATAGTTTCTGATGACTTCCTGGTTCCTCACAGGCGCAGTGAGGGGTTCACTATTTTGTGAACTCTAGAGTCCCACCATCCTCTGGTGAAAATATTTTCCTCAAGTCACCTCAAAATCTCCTCCCCCTTTCCTTAAGTCTATGCCTCTTGGTTATTGACTCCTCCACTATGGGAAAACATTCCTTCCTATCTCCCCTATCTATGTCCTTCATAACTTTGCACCTGTGCAGAGACACTGACCTTGGTGGGAAGTGTTTGTGGACAGTTTCTGGGGCACTTTCTAGTGAGCACCACGCTGCTGCAATTACACATTCCACAATAAGGGATTGGGCTTGGGCAACTCAAGGGTGAGATCTTCAGCTTCATGGATGCTGTCATAAGGTGTCTAAAACCATTGCTCTCAGAGACCCTCAATTCAGACAGAGGGTGGAGAGCCTGTGGGAAAATCAGAAGACTAATCTGTCAACACAGTACCCCAACCCCTCCCAATCCACCCCCCATAAAGGAAAAACGTAACATTGATGGGCCAGTCGGTATGGAGGTGACATGTGTTTATTAGTTATGGTGCAGGTGGTGTTATCTTCCTCACTGTGAAATTTCACCAATACCTACTTAATGGTCCTCTATCTTCCTCTTCTTTCATTCCCTCCCATTCCTTCTATGTGTTCTCACATTGCACAGGTGAAGGTGGCCTATAGAGGCTCCTGATTTCTCCAGTTGTGCCTGTGTTTGCCAGAAGGTTGCTGGCATCCCTTCCAGTAAAGCCTGGCACTGCATTTCCCATTTCCATCATTTGTTGGAATGAATGTTTCCAAAGGCCGGACAACTGTCTTGGGCCAGAGATGTTCTGGAAGCCATCAGAACTCCATCAAGCTGCTCCCTTGATGTTCCAGACTCCACTGGATGTGTAATTGCAGCAGTGTGGTGCTCACTAGAGAGTGCCCCAGAAACTGTCCACAAACATTTCCCACCAAGACGAGTGTCTCTGCACAGGTGCAAAGTTATGAAGGACATAGATAGGGTAGATAGGAAGGAACCTTTCCCCACAGTGGAGGAATCAATAATCAAGAGGCATAGATTTAAGGAAAGGGGAAGGAGATATTGAGGTGATTTGAGGAAAATATTTTCACCAGAGGATGGTGGGACTCTTGAGCTCACTGTAAGTGTGGGAATCCTCACAACATTGAAGAAGCATTTAGATGAGAGCTTGAAAAGCCATAGCATACAAGGCTTGGGCCAAATGCTGGAAAATGGGATTCAAATAGATAAGTATTTGATGTCCAGCACATACGTGAAGGAATGCTTTTTTTTTGCGTTTAAAGGTCTATGTCTCTATGAAGAAAGGTAAAGGCTAGCAGCGGTAAATTTAAACTGTTGTGCGTCTTATCCTTAAAGATTGTGTCTTATGGCTTGGAGATATGTCTCAACAGAAGCTTTAGTTCACGGAATTCCTAGTGTGCAGGAAGGGGCCAGTTGACCTTTTAGGCAGGATTTTCTAGCCTCGTTCGTTCCAAAACCAGAAAATCCTGTCAGAGGTCAATAGACCTTTCTACAGTCCATCCCTCGCCCGCTCTGATTCCCGTGGTGCGTGGAGACGGTAAAATTCGCCCCATTGAATCTGCACCAACTCTCCGGTAGAGCATTTTACCCAGGCCTTAACCCCGTAATCCCATGTATTTATCCCGCTAATCCCCCTAACCTACAATGCTTTTAAAATGCCGGCTCTCATGCTTAGGACTTCTCGCTTTCAGTTTTGTATCTGTTTCTACACCTAGGCTTGACTAATAGCACACATAACCGAGGAGAGTCAACAGATACACACACGGACAATTGAACGGTTGAACACTGCACCCCCGAGTACTAAATATTTATTCACTTTGGGGCTTTTACCTTTAAACAACCCCAAGAAGTGGTATTTCTTTCCTGACCCTCGGAATCCATGCTGCAGCAGTATACGTGGCTTGGAGTCCCAACTGCATTATAGAAACACAAATAAATTAGTATCAACATAAAGAAAAATAAGATCTTTTTGATAAAATAAACATCAAATGGGATATTAAAAATGTTCGTTCGCATTTCAGTGGTCTGAATCACACGTCGTGGATTCAAACTTCACTTCAGAACTTGAACACTACCTGGGCTACACTTCAAAAGTACTTCACTGACTGAATAATTTGGGTGCCACTAGAATGTGAAAGATGTTTTGTGAATGCAAGTTCTGGCTTCCTATTTACATAGCAAGTTGTTTGCGTGTAAAAATAAAAACATATGCGCGCTAAAACGATATTCAGGTAGTTAATACAACTGTATTGAAATAACACGTTGATCTGTCAACATGCAAACGTTCTTTGTTGAATTTCCCCTCCGTTTTATCTTCTACACTTCATCTTTTGAATAAATTGTAATACAAATTGAAACACAGTTGACGCACTCTCACCTTCACGGCTGCTGCTGTACCTGTGCATACTAATAAATCCTGCAGACGTGAAGTCCACTTCACATCGAAAATGAAGAACACGAAACGAAACAGGGAAGTAATCTCATTAATGCTTGCTTCACATTCGAGTCTTTGATCACTATTAAGTGAACATGTGGTTATGCCATTTTAGCTGTTGATCCAAACGATGCATTGACCAATAAAATGAAAATGAACAAGTGTTAGTACGCGTTGACATTTTCCTAGAGAATACATTGACGGGCATTGTCACAAGCATATATAATTCATATGTTCTGGAGTATTTATAAGTAAAATGACGAAAAACTGCATCTAATCATTAAATTAACTGAGGACAATAACTGTAATATGCTATTTCATATAAAGGATTATAGAACGGTAATTTTATTATGGCATCGTATGGTACACTTATGCGTAATTCAAAGGATTGTGAACGAAGCCCAGACCATAACGCAAACCAGCTTCCCATCCATTGACTCCATCTACACTTCCCGTTGCCTTCAGACCTTTGAACGGACCTACCTGATGTTAAGCTGGTCTTTCTCTACATCCTAGCTATGATGCAACACTAATTCTGCATCCTCTCCTTCTGTCGAACAGTATGTTTTGTCTGTTTGGCGTGTAAGGAACAGTACTTTTCATTGTATATCAATACATGAAACAATAAATCAAATCAAATTCTGTCACGGACAACAGCAAAAGTTCAATTAAAGCAATGTTGTCAACGATATAGGATGTTATCGGGCCACTGTGGCATGCCAAATATCAGGTAGCGTTCAGCAGTTGTAATAAGTGAGCAGAGCGCAGCTTACACGTGAATATAGCCACGCTGCTCCTTGGGACTATGTTCTCCAGGAGCTCCGCAGCAGCCTGTGTTCTCCGAAAGCTGAGTGTTTGTGTTCTCTAAAGCCGAGTGCCTCCCTGTGAGTGTGCTCCAGTATCTGAGTGCCTGTGTATGTGCTCTCCAGTAGCTGAGTAACTACCCGTGTAGCTGAGTGCGTGCCAATGTGCAAAGGCTGAGTGCCTGTCTGTGTAACTGGGTGCTGCGTGTGTGAGTTGAGTGTCTGTGCTCTCCAGGAGCTGAGTGCCTGTGTCTGTGTGTAGTAGCTGAGTGTATAGCTCTGAGTGTGTAGCTGAGTGTGGTGTGTGTATAGCTGTGTGTGGTGTGTGTGTGTTTGTATAGCTGTGGGTGTATATAGCTGTGTGTGTGTATGGCTGTGTATCTATCGCTGTGTGTATGTGTATAGCTGGATGTATATCGCTGTGTGCGTGTATAGTTGGATATATATTACTGTGTGTATAGCTGGATGTATATAGCTGTGTGTGTAAAGCTAAGTGTATATAGCTGTGTGCATATAGCTGTGTGTGTATAACTATGTGTATATAGCTGAGTGTTTGTATGTATGTGTATAACTGGATGTATATAACTGTGTCTGTATGTGTATAGCAGAGTGTTTGTGTGTAAATTGCTGAATGTATATAGCTGTGTGTGTGAGTATAGCTGGATATATATAGCTGTGGGTGTGTAGCTGATTGTATATAGCTATGCGTGTGTATGGCTGGATGTATATCACTGTGTGTATAGCTCTGTGTGTATAGCTGAGTCTGTGTGTATAGCTGAGTGTCTGTGTGTATAGCTGGATGTACATAGTTGTGTGTATGTAGCTGAGTGTGTATAGCTGTGTGAGTGTATAACTGTGTGTATAGTTGAGCATATAGCTGTGTGTGTGTATAGCTGAGAGTATATAGCTGTGTCTTTGTATAGCTGTGAGTGTGCATAACTGTGAGTGTATAGCTGAGTATGTGTGCATAGCTGTGTGTGTATAACACCTGTGAGTGGGGGGGGCGGTTCTTTTCGGTCAACATTTGTGAGTGTATATTGTCATGTATGTATATAGCTGTGAGTGTGTATAGCTGGGACTGTGTGTGTGAGTGTGTGAGTGTGTGTGTGTGAGTGTGTGAGTGTATAGCTGAGTATGTGTGCATAGCTGTGTGTGTATAACACCTGTGAGTGGGGGGGGCGGTTCTTTTCGGTCAACATTTGTGAGTGTATATTGTCATGTATGTATATAGCTGTGAGTGTGTATAGCTCTGTGTGTGTGTATAGCTGGGACTGTGTGTGTGTATAAAACTGAGTAAATATAGCTGTGAGTGTGTATAGCTTTGTGTGTATATAGCTGTGTATGTGTGTGTAGCTGTGTGAGTTATATATAGCTGTCTATACAGATATATAGCTGAGTGTGAGTGCGGCTGTGTTTGGGTTTTGTATTTGCGCGCTGTTTTGCCCTGGGCCGTCGGTTTCCCCGCGGCGGCCAATGGGAGGGCGGCTCTAGTCAGAACAATGGGAGTGCGGCGGCCAATGGTGGAGCGGGCTGGTTCGGTGACGGCCAATGGCGGTGCGGTGCTGTGTACGCAGGCAGACACAGCCATTGCAGCGCGGGGCTGAGAGTGAGAGAGAGCAGCGGCACAGAGCGGAGCGGGGCACAGAGCCCACAGGCAGCGGCTCGCTCTCACCCACCCACTGAGGGGGGCCCCCAAATCCGGCATCTTCTCAACCGGCATGTCTTACTCTCTTCTTTTGTTTGGAGGGAGGCGCGTTGTTGGGCTTAAAAAGTTAAAGGAAAATTACCCCCCCCACCGCTCCCCTTACCTCAGCAGCGCTGTTTAACATGGCTGACGGCGGCTGAGGGAAAGCCATTATTAAACAGCAAGCGCGTCGAGCAGCGAGTTGGCTTCAACTTTTCGCAGGCGTGTGTGGCGGCGCTCGGCTGGCAGGGCGGCGGGCTTTAAGAGCGGGATCGGGTAGCCCGGACTCCGGGCTATCGGGACGTGAGCTTCTTTTGTCCGGGAATGTGGGCTGGTAGGGCGAGCGGGGCTGCTTTTCTCTCTCTCCCCCCCTATCTCTCACAGACAGACGCTGCTATCAAGATGGAGCCATGTAATGTGTGTGTGTGTTAGAGGCGAGCGGCCATTCGCGGCTCTAACACTAAACTAGATATACAAAGCCCACACTATAACTACATACCCTCAGCGCAAAGAACAGCGGCCCGAAAAACACCCGCAAAACCCGCATCTGCAACCGCCCAACCGCCCCAAGACGGTGCCGGGTGACATTTGAAGGGGACTTTCTCTCATGAAGAAGGCTTTTTCAACATGGAAGAAGAAATATTGTCGTTGTTGTTTGACCTCTTTTTTTTGTTCTCAGCCATTGCTTTCAAGCCACACCATTTTAAACGGAATGAAAGATTTCGGCGAACGATTAACTTTTTTTTAAACAAACCGTGGTGAAATAAAATACATATTTTTTAAATTGGATTTTTTCTGATTTTTTAAAAAACAATATTTAAACATTGTTTTAAAAAATTATCTGCCTCCGACAATAATATGGGAAATAATATGATAAAGTAAAAGTGATGAAGAAAGCTGAACACGAAGTGTTTTATTATTTTTTAAAAACTTGTAGCCGTGAAATATCAGGCGGGGCTTTTAAATCGCGGAAATATTGTTTAGACTGATTTTTTTTTGGGAGGGGGGATATTTTGCTTTGGTTTCAAAGTTCCGCTAGGGATTGGATTAATGCTGAAGGCAGATTTGCAACAATAACATATAACTGGTTCCACTGAACTTGGGATGTTTGAATTTGGATCTCCCTTGTATCCTCTATTAAAATGTATGGGGCGCGGTTGCTTTTCACGGGAATGGGGTTGGGGGGGCGTTGGAGAACAGCGTTCCCACCCATTAAATTCGTTGATTTTGAGTATTTTACGATGAAAATTATGTCCTGAACAATAGTTCTCGTTCAGAGATACAGACCTTGAGGCAGGTAGTTTAAGGTGCCGATGGGTGATGCAGATGACAGACCAACTATATGCTACTGCTATTTGTACCCCGAAAACTTGTGTTTTTTTAAAAAAAGTGACTTGAAGAAATGCACGCACTGCATTATGAATAAAGTTCCCCCACTCACCAAGCAGAGCATCGTGCCTCGATTTCATGAACTACTGGAGTACGCGTGAAATATTAAGGATTGTAAAAAAAAGAATTTATTCTCTCTTGCTTTTTTTTTCAGAAAAAGGCCAAAATGGTAAGAGGTGATCCTAAAAAACCCCGAGGCAAAATGTCCTCCTATGCCTTCTTTGTCCAAACTTGTCGTGAGGAGCACAAGAAGAAGCATCCTGATGCAACTGTCAACTTTTCCGAATTCTCAAAGAAGTGTGCTGAAAGATGGAAGGTGGGCCCTTTGTTTTCCCTGGGTTGCACATTTAATTGCCAGCTTTAATTGTCATCTGATTTCTCGAATATCTACAATAAGTTCTTTACCAAAATAATATTGATGGGAGGCCCTGTTGCCATTTTCTTTCATCGTACACGTAGAGATTCTACAGTGTATTTTCTTCTCCACCTCTGCTACAGTATCCATTTATTTCAAAATATTGAGTTCCTTGACTGGAATTACTTCAGTATTCAGTACTGTTTGTGAATTTGTCTTGTTCTGAAATTGTCACTCTTCAACTATTTAATTTTCAAATAATATCCTGGATTAACATTTACGATGGTAAAAGATATTCTGGAATAGTAAAATCACCTCCAATGCATTCTTTCTAAGGTGAATTGTCCAAGTTTTTGTAGTTTGTCTTGACATCAAACAGCCTTGTAATTTTTAATTGCACAGTCTTCAGTGTCTGAATGTTTCCTTTACACTTTGGTGACGAATATTGTCCTGTTCCAGAGAAGTTGCTTGACTAGACTCTCTAATTTACATATGAACTGGGAACAGCAGTGGGCCATTCAGTCCCTTGAGCCTGCTCCACCATTCAACAAGACTATGGCTGATTTGATTGTGATCTCCCTGCAATACCCTTTCATTCTCTTGTCAATCAATAGCTAACTCGCCCTTAAAAATACTCAGTATCCCTGCTTTCACTGCCCTCTGGGGAAAGGGTTTCCCAGAGAGAGGATTATTACTTAACAGTAAATAAATGTGATCTGTGCCATCTTTTCATTCATCTCCGGTTTATTAGAATAACGCATGGAAATAAGTATGCTGAAACATGACTGAATCAGGTTCAGACTCAGGTGATGGCAGGTGTGATTGAGTTGCATAAAATGTCAAGGTGTGGTGGCAAGAATGGTGAAAACCCTGGATCATGAAATATTAAAGCTTGGAATTTTTTTATCGGCAAAAATTGTAACCGCAGATTTGCCTTGGGTTAGTTTCACAGAAATTCTCTGAAAAGTAAAATGTTTGAGAATTTTTTTTAATAGTTACTTTATTTGAATTCTTTTGCAGTCCATGACAAGTAAAGAGAAACTAAAATTTGAAGATAAGGCAAAAGAAGACAAGATCCGTTGGGAGAAAGAAATGAAAAATTATGAGCCACCAAAAGGTGCCAAGAAGACAAAGAGAAAGAAGGACCCAAATGCACCAAAAAGACCTCCGTAAGTTTTCACAAAATATATGAAGATAAAATGACAGAAATTTGACCAGAAAAGTTGGTCAAAGAGGGTGCATTGGATTAGCAGTGCTGTAACAATATTTGAATACTTATTCATTACTTGTTCATTAAGTTTGTTCATATAAGCATCTAGCCTGAACTCCAGTGCACTAATTTCTTTGGACAAATGGGACAACTGCTATGGCAACAACATCCTCCACAACTGCAATGAAGTTGGATACTGCTCCTTTGGGTGGAAGAAAGTAAATTTAATGTTTTGTACGTTTACTTGTAACATCTCTGATTTTTGCTTTATTTTGAAATAATTATTTAACTCCGATTAATTTCAGATCTGCATTCTTTGTATTCTGCTCTGACTGGCGCCCCAAAATTAAAGAGGAAAATCCTGGGTCATCAATTGGGGATACAGCCAGGAAGTTGGGACTGCTTTGGAATGCAACGGCTGCAAATGATAAGATTCCATACGAAAAGAGGGCAGCAAAGCTGAAGGAAAGATATGAAATGGTAATATTTGACTGAATGATGCTATCTTTTGTTGTTTTCCCCTCCTCCAAAGAAATGAGGCTGCTTGACATAGTTTGAGCTGCATGGTACCCAGTATGCCACCCATCTAGCCTTGAATAGGCAGACTGAGGAAGAAGGGGGATATTTGTTACAGATGAGTGATATTGCTTGGATGGATATTTGGAGTGAAAACCAAGAATTCCTGAGGTCACTTTACAACTTGGCACAAGTCAGTGATTAAACTTATCATTACAACAGTGATACTATGTCAGGTCTTTTGAGGTAGAGGGTGCTATTACATTTTCAACAAATATTGAATTGTATTGATTCTAGCTAATGTAGTTAATGGAAAAAGTGATTATTTATCTCAGTTAAAGAAACATTTATCCTTGGCTTTTAGGATCTTGCAGCATATCGTGCGAAAACAAAGTCTGACTCCACTAAGAAGGCTTCAGCTGCCAAAGTGGAAAAGAAGAAGGTGGTTGAGGAAGAGGAGGAGGATGATGAAGAGGAAGAGGAGGAAGAGGAGGAAGAAGAGGAGGAGGAGGAGGAGGAAGAAGATGATTGAATTTTACCTTTCTTCCAGCAACATTTCTCAGCTATTGAGCATTTACCCCTGCCCTGTACACACTCTGCTTCTTTTTAAAATATATAAGGCTATGTATATGAGAATTTGATTTTAAACTGTACAGTTTATTTTTGTTTTGTATAGTTAACACACTATGACAGTGTATTTGGATGGCCCAATGGTTCTAAGTGTTTTCTTTGACACTTAACCTTGGCCGGTATGGTGAGGGGATGACAATAAATTGGCTTGGTGAGAGCAATTTCTGTTGGTATACATTGCCAACTAGCTTTGAGGGAGGGGAGAGTTAATTTGCTTTTCAGTTGTTGTAAGGTTCTTGGTGTATAAGACATTGTGCTAGAAATTGAGATTGCCACACTGTAATTGCCTAAAAATTGCAGCTTTGTTTTTGTTGACCTTTTAAAATGCTTATGAAATAAAACTTTTTATTAATGCTCTCCAGTTGTGTTTTATTTGCAATAAAATCCCTATATGTCGCACTCCTGGGTGACTAGATGGCTTAAAGGCTTACTATGATTTCTAGTTTGACTTGTTGGTTGGGTAAATGGTCACCAAAAGCTGCCTTGAATTGTTTTCACCTGCCTTTTTTTTTTGACTTGCTACATGTGAGGTGATAAACTGAGAACTGAGGTCTTTTCTCATGAGCAATTGTTTCAACAAATGCTAAATCTCATTTGTTCATGGGATGCGCTAACTGTTCTTAATTTCCCTGGAGAAGGTGGTGAACTGCCTGCAGTCCATGTAATGTAGATACAACTCCAGGATTTGGATCAAATGATAGTAAAAGTGATTACAGTTCCGTGTCAGGATAGTGTATGGCTTGGAGGGGTCTTGCGGACAGTGGTGTTCCCATACATCTGCCCTTGATCACCTAGGTGGTAGTGATTTCAGATTTGGAAAGTGCCATTGATGCTAACTGTTCAAAACGCAGTTCATGACAGTAATGGCTCAATATTCTAACAACTACTGTTTATGTTGCTGTCAGAAAGCCAAATTGAATGGAGTTCTCTGAATTTTAACATTTAAAACTTCAAAACGAGTTATCTGATACTACTTGCTTTGGGAATCTGTAAAATTGTAAGGTAATGCCTCCACCAGCCTATGTCAAGGTTGGCCTTGATTTTTATTCCCCTGCCTTGTTGATGCTTTGTAATCATAAAGCTTAAAATCTTTTTAAAAGAAAACTTCAATCTTAATGAGGATACTTTAGGCTAATCCTCATCCAATAATCTGCTCTGAAACCTCTGCTCATAAATTAATCCCCAATATTAACTGATCCTTCAGAAAATTCCAGAGTTTGGGTTTGTATCTTTTACAAAAATTAACCCTATCCTACCTCTACCACAATTTGTTGAAATCTGTCCCTCAGTATTTGGAATATATTTAAAGACAAACAAGTAGGTGAAAATATTATCACCTATCTTTTGTGGCAGAGATAAGTTAGTCTTATTCTTGAGAAAGCCGCCTGCCAGTATGAAATTTTAGCAGCATCGACTGACAGATTTGCAAGCAAAGACATATAAAATTATCCAGGTGGCAGTCCACTCCAACCCTTTTGTAATTTTACTATGGGCAGGTGAGATCTGGATCAGCTTGGCTGCCCTCAACCCAATTGAAACCCTTAAGTTGCCAATTAATGGTCTCTGAAGAAAGGCCTCCTACCCTGCCTCAATTTTGAGGACAGAAATCACAACACCAGGTTAAAGTCCAATAGGTTTAAGTGGAATCATGAGCTTTTGGTTTGAAACTGGCATCTCCACATCAATTTTGAGGGTGCCAGGTGGAGATAAGATTGGAAGCTTGACAGGTTTACCCTGCTTAGGCTTCGGTGGAAGCATTACCTTCCTACAATCCCCCTTTCTTGACTGATTCCTGTAACCACCCCAAAAGCCTGCTCCTCTCTGAGTAGTCGTTCCTGCCCACTTCTCTGTGGGGCCAATTAGAAACCAAAAAAAGATGTTGTAGGGGCAGACAGAATGACATTGTTTGAATCCTTTATCTTTACACCAAAGAGTTAAGTTAATATTGCACAAGAGGAGGGGAAATAGAAAGGATATGTTATAGGCAGGTGGACCTGCACCCCTCTTCAAAGACTCAACTCCAAAATCCAACCTGAAACTGCTTGAGTAGCGAAAATGGTCCAGCTAAAAACTCAGTACATCAGAGTATTCTTTTAAATTTATTGTGCCACCAGTAACTTATAAGCATCAGTACTGTGCTTCCCTCAAGTTCATTCATTATTTACAATTGCTGTTCCCTTAATTTTGGAACTGTACCCATAAAGTTAAAGTTTATTTATTAATCACAAGTATGGCTTACACTATCACTGCAATTAAGTTACTGTGAAATTCCCCTAGTTGCCACACTCTGACACCTGTTTGGGTCAATGCACCTAACCAGCACATCTCTCAGAATATGGGAGGAAATTGGAGTCATGATGTAAAGATGCCGGCGTTGGATTGGGGTGGTAAGAACTCAGTAAGAATTTAGCAACACCAATTATTAATCCAACCGATTTATTTGATAGTAAAAAAGTGAGCTTTCAACACTCCCGTGTCTTCCTCAGGCAAGTGCAGTGTTCTGGTCTGCAATAGCACACATCAGCACAGACAGTCAGAGATTGCTGATTAGAATGCGAATCCTTACATCTAACCTGCTATTCAAGTGTTAAAGTGGCTAACAATGTGTGTGAAGGGGATCCTGAGCATTGTTAGAGAATTGTGTATTTTCTCCAGACAGCACAATAAGTGAGGTTTTTTGCTAACCCAGGCAAGTTACGGGGATTACAGATAGTGTGTCATGAAGCCAAGATCCCTGTTAAGACTGTCCTCATGTGTGCGGAGCTTGGCTATCAGTCTCTGTTGGAGTACCCAGGGGAAACCCATGCAGATTTGGGGAGAACATGCAAACTCCGCATAGACAGTGACCCAAGCTGGGAATTAAACCTGGGTTCCTGGTGCTATAATGCAGCAGTGCTAACCACTGAGCCATCATGCCACCCCCGTCCTGTTGAACACTCAAAGGAACCTGTTGCGGGTGCATTTGGACAATGCTGCCCACAGTTAATCTTGCAAGTTGCTGCCCACCTAAGCACTTATTTCAAATAATGCAACAATCACACTCAAGATGATGATTGATACCGATCTCATCTTCTCGACTCCATTTTCCAGTTGACTCATTACTAAATAAAAATGAGTATCTCTTTAAATTTACTGAAGTGTCCAAGCATCCACCAAGCTCTGAGTAGTGAATTCGACTGATTTGTGATCCTTTGAGAGAAGTAGATTCTCCTCATCTCTGTTTTAAATCTGCTACCCCTTATCTTGCAACCATAATTTCTTGTTCTAGATTGCCCCCCAAGAGGAAGCATCCATTCTCCATCTACTTTGTCAATACTTTTTATCATTTTCTACACTTCATATAGATCTCCCCTTATTCTTCCAAACTCCAGGGATTATAGGCTGAAACTGCTCAATCTCTCTTCATGAGACCAACACTCATCTCTAGAATCAATCCAGTGAAACTCCTCTGAACTGCCTCTAATGCACTACATCCTTCCTCAAGTAAGGGAACTGAAACTATACAGTACTCCAGGTGCAGCATCACCAATGTCTTGTACAGTTGCAACAATACTTTCTTACTTTAAGCTCTATTCCTTTCGCTATAAAAGCCAAAATTCCATTTGCTTGCATTTTTATCTGCTGTATCTGAATGCCAGTTTCCTGTGACATATGCATGAGGATACACAAATCCCTCTGCACTGAAGCACGCCCAAAGTCTCCATTTAGATAATAAGTTGCCTTTTCATTTTTCCCACTAAAATGGATAACCTCATACTTATGCACATTAAACTCCATCTGCCACATTTTGGCGCACTCGCCTAACCTAAATATATCCATTTGTAAACTTCTTATTTCCTCATTGTAACTTATTATCTCTCCTACTTTGGTGCAAATTTAGCTATAGTACCTCTTATCCCTGTATCCGAGTCATTAATATAGATTGGAAATAGTCGGGCCCGAGGACAGAACACTGCGGCATCCCACTAGTTACATCTTGCCAACCAGAAAAATACCCATCTAAGTTTACTCTCTGCCTTCTCTCAGTTAGCTAGTCATCTATCTAAGCTAATAAATTATCCCTAATTCCATGTGACCTTACCTTGTGCATTAAACTTTTGTGCGGCAGCTTATCAAACACCATCCTGCATTTTAGATATATTACATCTACAAGATCCCCATTATCAACTTGGCTTGTTACATCTTCAAGAACTGTAGCAAATTAGTCAAATACAATTTATCTTTCATAAAACCATGCTGATTCTGATGGATTGTGTTTTGACTTTCTAAATATCCTGTTATTATTTGCTCAATAATGGATTCTAATAATTTCCCAACAATAGATGTTAAACTAACAAGTCTATGGTTTTCTGCTTTCTGCCTTCCTCCCTTTTTGACTAAGCATTTTTCCAATCCATTGGAACATTATCGTTATCCCGGGAATTTAAGAATATTATAACCAATGGACACACTATCTTTTTACAATGTGGAGTTGCTGGCGTTGGACTGGGGCAAACACAATAAGAAGTCTCACAACACCAGGTTAAATTCTAAGAGGTTTATTTGTAGCAAACACCACTAGCTACATTCTGATCATTATTCATGTAAATTGAATTTGTGTCTTTATATGCACTGTTTGTGATCAAAACTCCCACCCACCTGATGAAGGAACAGCCAATTCCGAAAGCTAGTGGCGTTCGCTACAAATAAACCTGTTGGACTTTAATCTGGTGTTGTGAGACTTCTTACTTCTTTTAACACCATAGGATGCAGGCCATCAGGCCTGAGGTCTTACCTAGTTTCTTTCTCAATACTCAATTGAGTACTATTTCCCTATTGATGATGATTGTTCTAAGTTTCTCACTTTCTATTTCCTCTGCATTACTTGTTACTATTGAGAAAGTACTAATGTCCTCCACCATGAAAAATGAGGCAAAATATTGATTTAGCATCTCTGCCATTTCTGTGTTCCCCAATATTAATTCATCAACCTCATTTTCCAATGGACTAACATTCACTTTAGCTACTCTTTTCCCTTTTATATACTTAGAGAAGCTTTTGCTATCCTTTTCTTTATTTTGTATTAGTTTTCTTTCATAATTTACCTTTGCTGTTTTTATTAGGTTTTTTTAGTGATTCCTTGTTGATCTTAAAAGTTTGCCAATCTTCCAGCCTATCACTTGCTTTTGCAATATGGTATGCCTTAGTTCTTATCTTTCAAAGAACAAAGAACAGTACAGCACAGAATCAGGCCCATGGCCCTCCAAATCTGTGCCGATCATTATGTCTACCTAAAGTAAAACTGTAAGTACTTAGGGAGTCCATATCCTTCCATTCCCATCCTACTCATTTATTCACCTAGTTGCCCCTTAAATGTCGTTATCATTCCTGTTCCCACCACCTCCCCAGGTAGTGCGTTCCAGACATTCATTACGTTCTGTGTAAAAATTCACCTTGCTCATCTCTAAACTTTTCCCCACGCACCTTAAACCTATGTGCCCTAATACTTGACTTTTCTTCCCTAGGAAAGAGTATCTGACTATCCACTCTATCCACGCCTCTCATAATCTTGTGAACATCTATCAGAACCTCCTCAACCTCTGTCATTCCAGTGAAAGCAAACTGAGTTTATCCAACATCTCCTCATAGCTAAAACTCCCCAGACCAGGCAACATTCTGGTAAACCTCTTCTGAACTGTCTTCAGAGCATCCATATTTTCTGATAGTGTGGAGACCAGAATTGTACACAATATTCCAAATGAGGCCTAACTATGGTTCTGTATAGCTGCAGCATGACCTGCCAATTTTTACACTCAATGCCCCGACTGATGAAGGCAAACGTACTGTAAGCCTTCTTGACTATCTTATCTACCTGCATTGCCACTTTCAGTGATCAGTGGATCTGCATGCCCAGATCTCTCTGGCCTCCTAAGGGTTCTGTCATTTGCTGTATAATTCCTATATGCACTGGACCTTCCAAAATGCATTACCTCACATTTGTCCTGATTAAACTCCATCTGCCATTTCTCTGCCCAATCTCCATCCAATCTGTATCTCGCTGTATCCACTGATAATCCTCTTCACTATCTGCAACTCCACCAATTATTGCGTCGTCTGTGAACTTACTAATCAGACAAGCTACATTTTCTTTCAAATCATTTAGTAAACTATGAATAACAAAGATCCAGAACTGATTCCTGTGGAACTTCTCTACTCACAACTTTCCATCCAGAACAGCACCGCTCTATTGCTACCCTCTGTCTTCTATGGTCAAGCCAGTTATGTATCCATTTCTCTCTCTGAGCTCAGCTCTCCTCTGATCCCATGTGACTTCATCTTTCATACCAATTGATCATGAGGCACCTTGTCAAAGGTTTTAAAAGTTTTCTATGTATACAACATCCACTATCTTTCCCTCATCTATCATCTTCGTCACTTCCTCAAGAAACTTGATTAAGTTACTTCGGCATAACCTCCCCTTCACAAAACCATGCTATCTATCACTATTAAGTTCATTTGTTTCCGAATGTGATTAAATCCTGTCCCTAAGCATCTTTTTCAATAATTTCCCTACCACGACATAAGGCTCACCAGTCTATAATTTCCTGGATTATCTCTGTCGTTCTTCTTAAACAATGGAACAATATGGAAATCTTTCAGTCCTCTGGAACTTCACCTGGAGCCAACGAGGATATAAAGATTTCTGTCAGGGCCCAGCAATTTCCGCCCTTACCTCCCTCAGCACCCTAGGGTAAATCCCATCAGGCCTCGAGACTTATCTACTTTAATACTTTTTAAAATGCCTAATACCTCCTTCCTTATGGTATGATCCAAAATATCTATACACTCTGCTCTTGGCTCCTCATCCACCAAGTCCTTCTCTTTGGTGAATACTAAGGCAAAGTATTCATTTACTATCTCACCCATTTCCTCTGGTTCCATGCGCAGATTCCCTTCACTATCTTTGAATGGACTAACCCTTTCCCTAACTATCCTCTTGCTCTTTTCATACAACTAAAATGCTTTAGGATTTTCCTTAATCCTATTTGCCAAGGACTTTTTATGACCCCTTGAGCCCTCCTAACTCCTTCCTTAAGTTCCTTCTTACTTTCTTTATTGTCTTCAAGAGCTTCATCTGTCCTAAGTCTTTTAGGTCTTACAAATGCTTCCTTTATATCCTTCATTATCCAGAGCTTATACTTATCACACTTATCCTTTATCCTCACAGATTTATGCTGGTCCTGAATTCCAACCAACTAAAAGTTGAAAGACTCTCACATATCGAGTGTTGATTTACCTTAAAACTTAAGGAATTATGATCACTGTTCCCAAAATATTTTCCTACTGAAACTTCGATCACCAGCTGGGCTTATTCCCCAATACCAGGTCTAATATAGCTCCTTCTCGGGTTGGGCTATTTACATACTATTTCAAGATACCCTCCTGGATGCTCCTTACAAATTCTGCCCCATCCAAGCCCCTAGCAGTATGTGAGTCCCAATCGATATAAGGAAAGTTAAAATCACCCACCACAACAACCTTCTTGTTTTTGCATCTTTCCAAAACCTGTCTGCATTTCTGCTCCTCTACCTCCTGCTGATTATTGGGAGGCCTGTAATAAACCCCCAACATTGTGACTGCACCCTTCCTACTCCTAAACTCTCCCCATCTTGACTTGATATCCGAACTCTCCGAGGTGACCTCCCTCAGTATAGCTGTGATGTTCTCCTTAACCAGTAATGCCACTCTCCCATCTCTTTTACATTCCCTGCTATCCTGCCTGAAGCATCTAAATCCTGGAATGTATAGCTGCTAATCCTGCCCCTCTTTCAACCAAGTCTCTGTAATAGCAACAGCATAATAGTTCCAAGTACTAATCCAATCTCTATATTCATCTGTCTTACCTGTTGTACTCCTCATATTGGAACAAATGAACTTCAGACCACCAGTCCTGCTGTGTTCAACAACTACTGCCTACTCTTCTTCTTAATCTTACTGGCCTTAGTCTGTAGCTCTCCTTCAGTTATTTCACTTCCTGACCTACTGGTTCCCACCCTTGCCATACTAATTTAAACTCTTCCAAGTGGCTCTAACAAATTAACATGCCAGGATATTGGTGCTCCTCCAGTTTCTGCTATTTTTAACCTCCTTACTTAGCCATGGATGTTTTTTCCCCTCTTACAGTCTTTCTTCCTCTCTGGAATATATTTTATTGGAAGGAATTGACTATCACCTGAAACAACTGCTCATTGACTGTTTAACTTTTTGGCCTTCCAGCCCAGTCCACTTGGGGCAGATCTGTCCTCATGCCTATGTAATTACATATGTTTAACTCCAAAATGCAAGTGTGGGATTCTAATTTCTTACCCCGAAACTGAATTTTGAATTCTTTCATGCTATGATCAATCTTCCCTAGAGGATCTTTAACTATGAGGTTATTAACTAATCCCTGCTCATTATACAATACCAAATCCAGAATAGCTTGCTCCCTGATTGGTTTCACAATATATTGCTCCTACAAGCAATCTCTAATACATTCAATGAACTCTCCCTCGAGGCTACCCTTACCAATTTTAATAATCAGTCAATGTGCATAATAAAATCGTCAAAGATAATTGTTGTACCCTTCTTACAAGCCCCCAATAGTTCCTAGTTTATATTGTGCCCAGCTGTGGAACTACTGTTTGGAGACCTTTAGATTACTCCCATCAGAGACTTCATTTCTTTGCTATTTCTTATTTCTACCCAAACTGATTCTACATCTTGATTTCTAGTGCCTATATCATTTCTCACTACAATAATGATTCCTTACTTCACTGACAAAATTACATCACCTCCTTATTCTTTCCATCTATCCTTCAGAATACTGAGTACCCTTGGATATTCAATTCCCCGACCTGGTTTCCTGCAACCATGTCTCATGGTCACCACCAAATCATACCGCTTTGTCTCTATTAACTCTGTTAATTCATTAATTTTGTTCTGAATGCTTTGTGCATTCAGGCACAAAGCCTTTAAGTTTGTTCTATCATCAAATTTCTCTATTCTTCTCCAACTTCTTGTTGCAAAATGATGTTCACAAGTTTAGTCCTTTCCTTTTTTTCCTAGTAACATTCCACCTCATCACTAACCTGCACTTCTATCTTCTCCTTTAATTTGGATTTTCTAGTTTTCCAAGCAACTGCAACCTCCACAGCCCCCCACACAAATGAATTAGTTTAAAGCCCTTTCTACATTACTAGATTCTCCAGGATTCTGGTTGCAATATAATTCAGTGAAGACCACCTCAGCAAAACATCTCCTTTCTTCCCTTGCATTGGTGCCAATATCCCATGAATTCAAATCCATTTCTCCCACACTAAGCTTTGACTTACACATTTATCTCCTTAATCTTATTGACCTTGTGCAAATTAGCTTGTGGCTCAGCTAGTAATCTTGAGATTATTACCTTTTGGATTCTGCTTTTCAGTATAGCCCCCAGTTGCTCAAATTCTGTAAGCAGAACTTCTATTCCTGTTCTACCTATATTGTGGATACCCATGTGAACCACAACAGTTGTATCTTTACTCTCCCTCTCCAAGGGTGGCATGGTTCTACAGTAGTTAGCACTGCTAACTACTGTAGTCAGAGCATCAGGGACTTGGGTTCGACTCCAGTCTTGTGTGACTGCCTGTGAGAGTTCGCATATTCTCTTTGCCTGCCTGCATTTCTTCCGGGAGGTCCGATTTCTTCCCACAGTTCAAAGGTGTGAAGTTTAGATGGACTGACTGTGCTAAATTGCCCCATAATATTCAAAGTGTGTAGGTTAGGGAGGTTAGTGGGATAAATATGTAGGGCTATAGGAAGAGGTCAGTAGGTGGGCCAAGGTAAGATGCTCTGTCATACAGACACGATTGGCCGACTGCCTCGTTTTACACTGCAGAGATTCTAAGATTTCTCTGTAGCCCAGATGAGATATCCCAAACCTTGGCACCGGGTAAGTAACACAACCTATTGGATTCTTGATCCTTGTCACAGAGAACAGAATCTAAGCTGCTAATTATACTCTCTTTGATTACAACTTCATTTCTCTCCCCCACTTGAATGGCTCCCTATATGATGTTGCGGTCAGTTTGCTCATCACCCCACAGTCCTCGTTCCTGTCCACACAGTGAGCAAGAATCTCAAGCCTGTTGGACAGGAACAAGGGTTTAGATTTCTGCTGCCCTACCTCCTGAAGTCTCTACCTGCCGCAATCACAATCACACCATCCCATGGCTGACCACTGGCCGAATTCACGATAGTTAATCTAAAGGGTGTGATTCCCTCCTGAAACACAGCATCCAGGTAATTCTCCCTCTCTTGATGTATTGCCACGTCTGGTGTTCAGACTCCAGCTCATCAACTCTGAGCCAGAGTTCCTCGAACAAACAACACTTCCTAGTGTGGTCACTAGGAACCTCAATGGGGTCGACAAGTTCCCACATCGTGCAGCCACAACATATCACCTGGTTCTCCATCACTATTTTATTTAACTAGTATTTAATTTGTTTCTTTTTAAATTTTGAAATGGTTTTTAGCTTCTTGATTGGTAAAATATTTTTATTACCTTTAACCTGAAGGCAACTTAGAAAAAGTAATTCAAACTAACAATTACTTACCAGCCAATGAAATTACCATTTTTCTGTGACGTTACTCCTGATTGTTTTTCAGACTCAACCCACTGTCCCAATACTTAGTGCCCCTCGCAGGTCTGGCTGTCTCACTCCCCAGTACAGTGTGTCCCTCGCAGGTCTGGCTGTCTCCACTCCCCAGTACAGTGTGTCCCTCGCAGGTCTGACTGTCTCCACTGCCCCAGTACAGTGTGTCCCTCGCAGGTCTGGCTGTCTCCACTGCCCAGTACAGTGTGCCCCTCGCAGGTTGGCTGTCTCCACTGCCCAGTACAGTGTGCCCCTCACAGGTCTGACTGTCTCCACTGCCTCAGTACAGTGTGTCCCTCCCAGGTCTGGCTGTCTCCACTGCCCAGTACAGTGTGCCCCTCGCAGGTCCGGCTGTCTCCACTGCTTCACTACAGTGTATCCCTCGCAGGTCCGACTGTCTCACTCCCCAGTACAGTGTGTCCCTCGCAGGTCCGGCTGTCTCCACTGCTTCACTACAGTGTATCCCTCGCAGGTCCGACTGTCTCACTCCCCAGTACAGTGTGTCCCTCACAGGTCCGGCTGTCTCCACTGCTTCACTACAGTGTATCCCTCGCAGGTCCGACTGTCTCACTCCCCAGTACAGTGTATCCCTCACAGGTCTGGCTGTCTCCACTCCATAGTACAGTGTGTCCCTTGCAGATCCGGCTGTCTCCATTCTCCAGTACAGTGTGCCTCTCGCAGGTTCAGCTATCTCTACTGTCCCAGTACAGTGTATCACTCATGTGTCCGGCTGTCTCCACTGCCCCAGTACAGTGAGCCCCTCACAGGTCCGGCTGTCTCCATTCTCCAGTACAGTATGTCCTTCGCAGGTCCAGCTGTCTCTATTGCCCCAGTACAGTGTATTCCTCATGGGTCCGGCTATCTCCACTGCCCCAGTATAGTGTGTCTCTCGCATGTCTGGCTGTCTCTGCTTTCCAGTACTTTGTGCTCCTCGCAGGTCTGGCTGTCTCCACTCCCCAGTACAATGTGTCCCTCAGAGGTCTGGCTGTCTCCATTCCCCAGTACAGTGTGTCCCTCACAGGTTTGGCTGTCTCCACTGCCCAGTACAGTGTATCTCTCGCAGGTTCAGTTGTCTCCACTGCCCCACTACAGTGTGTCCCTCGCAGGTCTGGCTGTCTCCACTCCCCAGTATAGCGTGTCCCTCGCAGGGTCGTTTGTCTCCACTGCCCCAGTACAGTGTATCCCTCGCAGGTCTGGCTATCTCCACTGCCCAAGTACAGTGTGTCCCTTGCAGGTCTGGTTATCTCCATTCTGTAGAACAGTGTGTCCCTTGCAGGTCTGGCTGTCTCCACTGCCCCAGTGCAGTGTCTCTCGCAGGTTCGGCTGTCTCCATGCCCCAGTACTGTGTGTCCCTCGCAGGTCCAGCTGTCTCCACTCCTCCCTACAGTGTATCCCTTGCAGGTCAGGCTGTCTCCACTGCCCAGGTACGGTGTGTCTCTCACAGGTCTGGCTGTCTCCACTCCCCAGTACAGTGTATCCCTCACAGGTCCGGCTGTCTCCACTCCCCAGTACAGTGTATCCCTCACAGGTCCGGCTGTCTCCATTTCCCAGTACACTGTATCCCTCACAGGTCCAGCTGTCTCCACTTCCCATTATAATGTGTCCCTTGCAGATCCAGCTGTCTCCACTCCCCAGTACAATTGTACCTCACAGGTCAGGCTGTCTCCACTGACCAAGTACAGTGTGCCCATTACAGGTCTGACTGTCTCCACTCCCCAGTACAGTGTATCCCTCACAGGTCCGGCTGTCTCCACTTCCCAGTATAGTGTGTCCCTCACAGGTCTGGCTGTCTCCACTCCCCAGTACAGTGTGTTCCTTGCAGGTCCGACTGTCTCCACTCTCGGTAATATAAGTGAAAGCCCAGAACCTGGTTCTCTCTTTATCTTCTCCTCTGTACAGTATGTCCCTTGCAGGTCTGGCTGTCACAGCTTCTTTAATTCTGTCTTCACAGAAGAAGACAAAATCCTCAGAAATACTAAGGAATCAAGGGACCAATGAGGAGGAGGAATTGGGGATTCTCACAGTAATTGGATTCTCCCAATCCCCTAGATTCTTTAGGGGATTTTCACAGTAAATTCATTGCAATGTGATTGTAAGCCTACTTGTGACCAATGAATAAAAATAAAAAAAAGAAGGAAATTAGTATTACTAGAAAAATAGTGTTGAAGAAATTAATGGGACAGAAAAACCAATAAATCCCTACGCCATGATAATCTACATCCCAGAGGACTAAAGGTGGTGGCCATGAAAATAGTGGATGAATTGGTTGTCATCTTTCAAAATTGTGGAGACTCTGCAATAGTCCCGGCAGATTGGAAGATGGTAAATGTAGCCTCGCTATTTAAAAAAGGAGGGAGGGAGAAAACAGGGAATTACAGAATGATTAGCCTTAATATTAGGTTAACATAAGTGGAGGCAGTGGTCTAGAGGTATTGTCGCTGGAATAACAACCTAGAGACCCAGGTTAATGTTTTGGGGCCCAAATTCAAATCCCACCACGGCAGATGACAAAATTTGAATTCAATAAAATGGCGACCATGAAACCATTGTCACTTGTTGTAAAAAACAGTCTGGCTCACTAGTGTTCTTAAGGGAAAGAAATTCGCCACCCTTAGGTGATCTGGCCTATGTGTGACTCTGGACCCACATCAATGTGGTTGACTCTTGAAATGTCCTCTGAATTGTCCTAGCAAACCGGAAAATTAAGGGCAATAATTGGCAAGTCATGTTGCAGCTTTATAGAACTTAGCTAGGCTGTACTTAGAATATAGTGTTCAGTTCTGGTTGCCATACTACCTGAAGGATGTGGAGGCTTTGGAAAGGGTAGAAAAAAATGACCAGGATGTTGCCTAGTATGGAGGGCATTAACTATGAGGAGAGGTTGGAAAAGCTTGGTTTGTTCTCAATGGAAGCACGGAAGTTGAGGGGTGACCTGATAGAAGTCTACAAGGTTATGAAAGGCATGGACAGAGTGGATTGTCAAAAACTTTTTCCCAGGATGGAAGAGTCACCTACTAGGGGGCACAATGAGGAGCAAGGTTTAAAGGAGATGTACAAAGCAGGTTTTAAACAAAGGGTGGTAGGTGCCTAGAACTCTGTGCTGGGGGAGGTAGTGGAAGCAGATACAATTGTGACTTTTAAGGGCCATTTGGACAAATACATGAATAGAATGAGAAAATAGGGTAAGAGTTTGTAGTTCACGCAGGCAGCATGGTCAGTGAAGGCTTGCAGGACCAAAGGGCTTGTTCTTGTGCCGTAATTTCCTTTGTTCTTTGCTCTTAATAAATGCCCACATCCCCTAAACGAATAAAACAAAATTGATAGCCTATTATAGAGGATGAATTAATAGGATACTGAGAAAATATCAATGGGATTAGACAAAGTCAAGATGGATTTACAAAAAGCAAATCATGTTTGACAAATCTACTGGAGTAGAATAGATAAGGGTGAACCAGCGGATGTGGTACATTTGGAAAGCTTTTGATAAAATCCCGCATTGGAGGTTAGCATGCAAAATTAAAATACGTGATTGAGAGTAATGTATTGGCATGGATTGAGAAATTCTTGCAAATTCCAAAAATTAGGTACTTAGAGGGTGATTTTAAACCCATTCTTTCCATCCACGTGAATGGTAGCATGCGCTCAAGATCTAGAGAGACTCAGAAAGCACAATTCATACTCATGAGTTTCTGAGTTCTAATCATCCCGCTCATCGAGGAGGTGGCATGAATCACACCGTAGGGTCTTACGAAGTTCATTTTAACGTATCCTATGTCATTAGCAAACATTCACTCTGGGACCTCTGCCCTCACCAGAAATTCAGCAGGCACCAGCATGACATCACACTGGCGCTATTTACAAGAGGTTCATCTAGATGTGAACCAGTTATGGAGGTCTCCCTGAGGGTGTAAAGGTGAGTATAGTTCCCAGGAGTGAGGGACATGGCCTAGTAGTGGCCTTGCAATGCTTTGGCATTGCCCTGTGGCAGAGGTTGGCATGTCCATGTTGGCACCATGCCAACCTGGCAGTGCTAACCTATGCCAAGGGGTGGGCCCCAATGCGAGCCTCATGGGGGAAATGGAAGTATTCATTTGGTTTTGGGCCAGGAGCAGATGGTAGAACAGGGATGCCAGTATTGGCTGTTGGGGATGGTAGAACAGGGATGGCGGCTCCAATTGGGGAAGAGGCTGGGAGTGGGGAAGAGGAGCTGATGATTAGAGGAAAGGGGGAAGAGATGTGCTAACTCTGATCAGGGTGGAAAGGGGAGCCCTTGATACCTCTAGTAGGCTGTGGGGGCAGTTTACTCATATTCTCATAGGGACATCTTTTAAAGATAGCATTCTATCTGGTGTTGCTGGCATGTTGAGGTCCTGCCCCACTTATGAAACATGCCCTCTTGATTATTTTAGGGAGCGTGTCTAAAGATCTGGGGAGAAAACTGGTATGTTTCTCTGGAGGGAAATATGCTGGAAACAACATTCTGCCACTTATTTGGCAAGATTCAACCCAATGTGGAGCATTTGAAACATTTTTTCCAGGCTGTGTAAAACAGATGTAGAGGATATCAAAAAGGTTGTATTATACTGTGTGCATAATTTGATCAGACGTTTAACATTCCCCGATGATCTTGATATCAAAACTGTTGCAGAGTTTGTTCACCCAGTAAAAGGACAATACCATCCTCAGCCCTCGATAACATTGCAAAGGTACAAATTTAACTCAAAGGAGAGACAACTGCAGTAAGATTAAGACAAGGAAAGAATTCAAAAGTATAGGAACAGTCAGCAGTATAGGAATAATGCAGAATGCTACCAATGTAGGGGAAGCCAATCCCAAGAGGAGTGCCGATTTAGAGAAGGTGAAGTGAGCATGTAAGGCACAAATAGAGAAACAAGCAGGGCCTGCCCAGTACAGACGGGGTAAATAATCCAGCTCCAGTACATAATATGGAGAATTGTCCAGAAGGTGAACTAACCATTTTATCAATGAATAACATAAAAGTGGGTAAGGTAGCCCCAATTACTGTGGTGTTATTCTGAATGGCTGTCCACTGAAGATGGAGGTGTCAGTGATGGTCATCGGAAAACAAACATACTGGTTTCTCCAAGCAGGGGTTCAAAGGTGGAAGTTAGGAACAGCAAGGGGTCGGTAACTTTGCTGGGTTTTTCCCAATAGTGACAGGGAAGTTGAGGTGCAGATAGGAAAACAGATCCCAGAGCGATGTCATAATAACAGAGTTGTTGTAATGGGAGACTTTAATTTCCCAAACATTGGCTGGAATGTCCCGAGGGTAAAGGGTTTGGATGGGAAGTTTGTTAGGTGTGTTCAGGAGGGTTTCCTGACACAGTACATGGATAATCCTATGAGAGTACTGACTAATGAACCTGGACAGTTGTCGGATCTCTTGGTGGGAGAGCATCTCGGGGATGGTGATCATAATTCTATCTCTTTCACAATAGCATTGGAAAGAGATAGGATCAGGTAGGCTAGGAAGGTGTTTATCTGGAGTAAGGGAAAATATGAAGACATCAAGCAGAAAATTGGATGAGTAAATGGAAGGAGATATTCTTGGGGAAATGTACTGAAGGAAGGCGGCAGATTTTCAAGGAATGTTTATCTGGAGCTCTGCACGACAACGTTCCGATGAGACAGGGAGGTTTTGGTGGGTCGCGGAAACCGTGGTGCACAAAGGTATGATGAACCTAGACAGGAAGAAAAGAAAGGCGTACAGAAGATCCAGAAAGCTAGAGGAGTGTACGAGTTGTAGGAAGGAGCTTAAGAAGGAAATTAGGAGAGCCAGAAGGGGTCACGAGAAGGCCTTGGTGGGTAAGATTAAGGTGAACCCCAAGGCGTTCTACAAGTATGTGAAGAGTAAAAGGATGAGAAGTGAAGGGATAAGACCTATAAAAGGTGAAGGGGGAAAAGTCTGTGTGGAACCAGATGAAATGGCAGAGGTGATTAATGAATACTTTGCCTTGGTATTCACAGTGGCAAATGATCTGGGAGGTTGTACTGCAGGTTTGCAGCTGACTGAAAAGATTGAGTATGAAAGAGGATATATTGGGTCTTTTAAATTCTATCAAGATAGATAAGTCGCTGGGACCTGTGGGATGTACCCCAGGATGTATCCCAGGGATACACTGCAGTGCCCCTGGCAATGATCTTTGTATCATCAATGGAGAGGGAGAGGTTCCAGAGAATTGGAGGATTGCGAATGTGGTTCTTATTTTCAAGAAAGGAAACAGGGATAGCCCAGGAAATTACCGACCGGAGAGTCTGACCTCAGTGGTTGGTAAGTTGATACAGAGAATACTGAGGGACAGGATTTATGAGCATTTAGAGAATTTAGTATGGTCAGAAATAGTCAACACGACTTTGTCAAGGGCAAGTCGTGCTTTATGAGCCTGGTTGAGTTCTTCGAAAATGTGACTCTACACATTGATTAAGGAAGAGCGATGGATGTGGTTTTCATGGATTTCAGCGAAGTGTTAGATAAGGTTCCCTATGCAAGACTTCTTGAAAAGGTGAGAGGGCATGGGAACCAAGTGGCTTTGGCCTTGTGGATCCAGAACTGGCTTGCCTGCAGAAGGCAGAGAATAGTCGTGGATGGGTCTTTTTCTGCATGGAGGTCAGTCACCAGTGGAGTGCGCTGGGGATCTGTTCTAGGACCCTTGCTGTTTGTCATTTTCATAAATGACCTGAATGAAGAAGTGGAGGGATGGGTTAGTAAGTCTGCCGATGACATGAGGATTGGTGGTGTTGTGGATAGTTTGGAGGGATGTCAGAAGTTGCAGCGAGACATAGATAGGATGCAAGACTGGGTGGAGAAGTGGCAGATGGACTTCAACGCAGATAAATGTGTAGTGGTCCATTTTGGCAGGTCCAATGGGATGAACGGTACAATATCAAGGATAGGACTCTCAGCAGTGTTGAGCAGAAGAACCTTGGGGTCCTAGTCTATAGGACTCTTAAATCAGCCTCGTAAGTGGAGGATATGGTCAAGAAGGCGTATGGTGTGCTAGTCTTCACTAATCGAGGGATTGAGTTTAGGAGTCGGGAGGTAATGCTGCAACTTTATAAGACCCTTGGCGGACCCCACTTGGAATACTGTGTGCAGTTCTGGTTGCCTCACTGCAGGAAGGATGTGGAAGCTATTGAGAGGGTGTAGAAGAGATTTACAAGGATATTGCCTGGATTGGGAGATATGAGGATAGGTTGAGGGAGCTAGGTCTCTTCTCCCTGGAGAGACGAAAGTTGTGAGGTGACCTGATAGTGGTTTATAAGATGTTGGGAGGTATAGATAGGGTGGATTCTCAGAGGCTATTTCCCAAGGCTGAAATGGTCGCTATGAGAGGACATAGATTTAGGGTAGTAGATACAGAGGAGATGTCGGGGTAAGTTTTTCACTCAGAGGGTAGTGAGTGGGTGGAATTGGCTGCCGTCAGTGGTGGTAGAGGCGAACTCTCTGGGGTCTTTTAAGAAACTTCTGAAAGAGTACATGGGATTTAATGGGATTGAAAGTTATAGAGGCCTGGTAGGTATAGATATGATCGGCGCAACTTGTGGGCCGAAGGGCCTGTTTGTGCTGTAATGTTCTATGTTCCATGTTCTAACCCCTGAGGTTGAAGAACACTGCAGCCAAGCTAGCCACAGACGCTGGGTATTCGAATCGTAGGAATCGCCACGACTCCTGTAAGCTATAGAATACTGTTGATTGTGGTTTTGCACCAAGGACTGAGTTTGATGGTGCATAACTCCAGGAGATCAGGTTGAATTGGTTGGTACATTTTTTAAATAAATGAAGTTGGCTTGCATGAAGTCCTTAGAAGATACCAAGAAATATTTCATGAAGAGTTGGGGCAGATCAAAGATTTAAAGGCAGAGTATGTGGAAAAGCGACAATGATTCATCAAGAGTTGAGAGAAAATTGGAGGTGGATGAAATGGGGATGGGAGGGGGCGAATTTTCCATTGCACCCCGCGGCTGATGACGAGACCAACCTGTAAGATCGTGCAAGAGCCGAGAAATCAGGTTCATGTCTTTTTCTTCTCTCTCACAGGTCTGGCTGTCTTATCAGCGCCGGATACCTGGCATGATCAGTTTCCCGCCCATTTCATGCAAGAAGCTGAATAATGTATTCAAATATATTTAAATCTGTCTTTTGCATTGAATTAATGAACCCAGGATGGAATCATCCAGGCTCCCTGGCCTCACTGGCCTCAGTAAGAAGTCTCATATCACCAGTATCCTGATAGTTGATAGAACTATCAAATTATCAAATTTGATAGTTTGATTTACTATCAAATCAAACAAGTTTATTTGATAGTAAACCCACAAGCTTTTGGGATTGCCTCTTCATCAGGTGAATGGAGAGTTCCATTCACCCTGAGTTCTGGCACCCAGACAGTGCCAGTAGAGGTCTGCACATGCACAATGGTGCCCTCTGCTATACAGCTTGCTGGTGATTTAAGGTTTGCCACCTTCCCCTATAGGCAAGGAATGGTTTAGCCCATTTTTTCTTGCACTGAGTGGATAAGATACTGGATGTGAACTCATCCAAAAAATGGATCAGAAACAATTCCATTTTTATGCCTATCCTAGACTTAGAATGTTTTTGGTAAGATCGACACCCCCAGTATTTGTAAAGAACTTTGGGAAGGGATGAAATTGAATCAGTGGCCAGAGTTGGCGCAGCTTTCTATGAGGAGGAAGTTCAGGACAAAAATCAAAATGAGTGCTTAATAATTTAAGAAGACGAGAGCCAGTCAGCAAGTGTTACAGCCTGCTCCAATTGTATCTGCTAATAGCGTTGCTGTTGATCAATTTTTTTTACCAACTATTTAAATATTGCAGAATCAAGTGTTGACCATTATTTCCAGAAAGTAATGGAAAGTGCCTGGACAAGAAGAGAGTGAGACTCAAGAAAGTCTGGCTGAATCTGCCTCTGCTGATGAATTATAACTGATGAACTCCCAAAGAAAACAAACGCCTCCTGACAAACTGAATTTCAGATGAGCTCAGTTAAAATATTTAACCTTACTGATATTGTGTATTAAGAAACTTAAATGGGGAGGGATGTGATAATGAGTCCCTTTAAAGGGCATGTGTCTGGAGGGTCATATGATCTGATTACCTAAAGGGGTGGAAGCACATGAATCTCCAGGGTTTTACCATCAGAATCAATCTTTAAACTGAATGGAAGCGCTTTGTACATAGTTTGAGTTAGTTAATAAATAGTTATTGTTGTTAACCTGGTGGTCACCAATCATTATAATTATCACAGTTAGGAAAGCTGAAGACAGCATGTCACATAACATTACATCCAGAAACGAAGCCAGCGTGCCCATTTCCATCTAGAAAAGTTCCTTATCCACTCTTACCACCAGGAAAGAAGGAAGTTGACACAACTTTGAAACAGGAAGTTATTCCACTTGTGGTTGAAACAACAAGCTAATGCTCAGAGATGGTCTGAGTGCTAAATTAACAGAATCTGTGTAGCTCTTACCTGGCCAAACAAAGCAATTGGACTGGGACTTCATCCTATGACAGCTTAGCTACATCAGGAAAGAATGCAATCTTCGTGAAACTCGATTCAAATAATGGTTTTTGGCAACTATCCCTTAACGAGGAGCCTAAGTTGCTCAAAACCCTCATTACTCCTTTTGGGGGTTCTGTTTCAACAGACTACCCTTCAGCATCAGAGCAATGGCAAAAATCTTTAGGCCCCAACCCTCTGCATGACGGCATGGGACTTGCCCAGCTGTTTTACTTTTGACAGAGTGTGATAACATTGGCAGAGAAAACCAACACTGGTTCTTTAAAGAGAAGCAAGACATTTTTCTTACCAGAACTAACACTCTGTCAAATTGTGATAAAATCGTAACTTGTTGCAAACATAATAACTTCATTGGCTGTAGATGAGGTTATCCTGAGGTCGTGAATGGGTGTTTATACATAAAGGTTGCACCTCAAGGAACAGGATTGTAATGATGCGCACTCACAGAATTTGTCAGGAATACAAAGCATATTTATTAATAAGGGAAAGCTGCACAGAGACTGGCAGCCACCCCAACCCCCAACTGCCCCAGACCCTACATTTCTTCTACATGTCTTCTAGATGTGTTCTACTTAAGAGAGGACTCCACCTTCTGGGGTTATTATATACTCTCAGTCCCAAATGGTCCCTCAAGCCAGGTGACCCTCTTCTGCTGTGTTGCCCTTAAAGGGATAATCATCACAATCACATTTCTGTGCACAAGGACACAAGGAACTGGAGCTAAATGCCAGACCCTCCCCCATTGCATTCAATGTATATAATTTGCCACCAGATGACATGCTCTTTATCTCATTATGCATACATAAACAAGCAAAGTTATGTATCTTGTGATGGGGAAGGCTGGAATTCAGAACCTGCTGTTACCTCATGGGGTCAAGGGACCGGGTGCCATAATTAAATTAATTTAGTTATGGTACCCGGACACACACATTCATTGTCTTCAGCCCAGGAAGTGTCAGAGCAAGCAACATGTTCTCCAGTAGAGGCAAACCAACTTTAGACACAGATGCCTGGAGAGACTCCTCCAGGCAGTCCAGCATGAGCAGGAAGTCGGCTATCCCTGTAATGGGAGCTGGAAGCCCACTGACAATGTAGGCATGGAAGGAGCTCACCAGTGAAGTGAGTGCCTATGAAGAGTCCTGGAAATGGATAAATGATCTCATTCTCTGCCATAGTGAGTTAGTCTCTTCTCAGTCTGAACTCATACTCTTGCAAGGCCATTAAGCAGTCTCAGGGATACAGTTTCCTGGGATCTCACACACTATCAGCACATGGGACATACTCACTGATTCTCTCACACTCACTCTTACACCTTCATCTCTTGTCACATTGTGCACAAGTCACATCTTCAGCCCATACAGAGATATGCTCAGCACTTACAGAAGACTGTGTGCATATCTTCTGCTTGACATCTTACTCAGTCTGTCCACCTGTCTTTATGCAGGACAAGATCACCCACAATAACAGGGAGAGACTCCATATAGGAGGAGGAATGCTGGAGCTCAGGCCACTCCCTGCCTGTAAGAAGCAGAGGGCAGGACAAATTGGCAAGAACGGGGACCACAGTGGATTTGCCAACACTAAGGGCATTTAAATGGTGATTGCATAAACATATGAATGATATTGGGATAGGGTAGGTTAGATGGGCTTTAGATTGGTTTCACAGGTCGACGCAACATTGAGGGCCGAAGGACTGTAATGTTCTTCTGTTGATGGAGAAATCAGCACCTTCCAATAATGAGGCCCCATCCACCGGTCTTCATCCACCTGCGAAATTGAGTGCTTTTTACTGTAAGTGACTATCCAGCAAATCACTAATCATCTCTGCTCTCTGTCACCAGCAGGAAGAGGAGGACACACAACCATCAGCCCCCAGACCACATCGGATGAGGATCCAGAGGAAGCCTCCGACAAATCCTTACTACTGTGTTCACCTGTACCCTCCACTAGCTCAGAGACACACGGCTCACTGGGCCCCAGTTTTAGAGCAGGTTTGGGATTAACATCCTGTGAGCACAACACAGAAAGATGCCCACAGCAGGAGGAGGCAGGAATAGGCAAGGACACTGACACTGAGAGGCCAGACTCCTTCTGAGCCTGAGTCTAATGATGAGTCTTTGGAATTGGCCCTTTGAGAAATGTTGGTGCTCCAAATGCAAGCAAGGCAGCAGCAGGGAGATTAGTCAGACGTTTCCACGCATATCCTCTCTGATGTTGTGGCGCCAACTTGTGAGCACATTGAGATCACCATTGGGAGGATGGTGACCACCCTGCGGACTCTACTGCAGCAGCTTGAGATGGACATGCACATGGACCTGCACAGCATTGTTCCAGCTGTGAATGGAATCCGTCATTGTCCATTGAGGGAGGCAGTTGCACCTCAACCTCCCTCCGGGAGTCCCTTTTCCTCAAAGATTAGACCATAACACCTTAAGACGTAGGAGCATAATTAGTCCACTCAGCCCATCATCGAGTCTGCTCCACCATTCAAACATGGCTGATATTTTTTCTCATCCCCATTCTCCTGCCTTTTCCCCATAACCCCGATTGCCTTATCGATCAAGAACCAATCTATCTCTGTCTTAAAGACACTCAATGACCTGGCTTCCACAGCCTTCTGCAGCAAACAGTTCCACCGATTCATCACTCTCTAGCTGAAGAAATTCCTCCTCATCTCTGTTTTAAAGGATTGTATCTTCAGCCTGAGGTTGTACTCTCTGTTTCTAGCTTTTCTTACTAGTGGAAACATCCTCTCCATGTCTACTTTATCCAGGCTTTGCAGTATTCTGTAAGCTTCAATAAAAACCCCCCCCATCCTTCTAAACTCCAACAAGTATAGACCCAGAATCCTCAACATTCCTCATACGACAAGCTCTTCATTCCAGGGATTATCCTTGTGAACCTCCTCTGGACTCTTTCGAAGGCCAGCATATCTTTCCTTAGCTATGGGGTCTGGCCAGCACCTCAGAAGTACACCCCTGCTCTTGCATTCTAGTCATCTTGACAGGAATGCTAAAGTTCAGGGACAAGCACTTGGATACCCACAGGGAGAAGGTGCATCAGCTGGGCACCCTGGGGCGATCCACCCAGGACTCTCCAGCCACTCCAAACCGCCTATGCCTGTGACCCCTGCAACTCCCACAGTTCAGGCTGGGGAGGATGCATCTGCCCCACAGCAGGAGACCCAAAGCAAGCCAGAGATCACCAGGCATCAGACTTCCAGAGGATATCTGTCACAGTCATCACAGGCCACACTGCATAGCAGTCAGCAATCTGCCTCTACTTCTGCTGCAGATGCTGGGGTGGCACCTAAATATAGCAGTTGGGTAAGGAAAATGAAGAAGTACTGAGAGCACAATGGTGGCATGGATGTTCACTCATTGTGTATAGATTACACATCTATAAATACATTTTGCTTATCTGAAATTCTCATCTAGTGAATGGTTCTTCAATCTGATACAATGCTCCAAGTCTTCCAAATGTAACAATGCACCCCTCCTCATTTATCTCCCATTGTATCTCTCAAATCCATTTTATTTTGCCCAATATCAGTTCAATCAGTCACTTATATGGCTGCAAAAGTGACATGAACAAAGGCAGTTACTTCATCAACATTGTGCTCGGGCAATGGATTTCTTAAACTTGTATCAGAGGATCGTATCATATAGATTTCGGGGATTTTATGGTTTTGTTTATCCTCCTTATACTGATATAATTTACACAAAAGTCATGATTTACAAAGCCCAGTACCAATTTGTAGTGTTTGTAATTGGCATGGTCACTAAAAATACAACTAAGTCACTAATAGGTAATGCTGCCTATATAATATGGTTCATATGTACTTGTATAAGTGTTGCTTCTATTTCCAAGGTGCAGTAGCCCAGGGATTAGCAACTCAGAACTTGCGTTGTTAAATCCCACTCAGGGAGAATTGAGGGCTAGCCTAGAAGTTGCCCTGAAAGTTGCTGAATCCAAATGGTTCATTAACCTTTTTGGAAAGGGTATTTGGCATCCCTTCCAGAAGTGAGTGAGAGATTTGGGTTCTACACTATCTGGGTAGACCCAAGAATGGGCTTCACCATATGCCAAGTTTTTAAAGAATTGTTTTGATTTGGCGTTGGAAGAAGTTGTGTGCATGAGGAACTGTTATATTTCATTGGATTTCATTTTCTTGTTGTGTTGTCAATAAAATAAAAACTGAGGGCGGGACTTGCCCCAAGGCTGGAAAATATTCTGCCCAAAGTCAACAGACTTTTGCATGGTCCACTGCCCTGCCCCCCACCCCCCCCACCCCACCCCCTCTCCCCACATGCACAACCACAATTCACTTGGCCAGTGGGATAGGAAAATTCCGCTCCTAATGTTAGCTGTGGGTCGGTGGTAGCACTCTTACCCCTGAGTCAGATAGTCTATTTCAGAAAGTTGTGGCATCAAATCTCACTCTGGAAACTTAAGCACAAAAGCTCACTCCTCAATGTACATCACAGTGTGCCTTCACTGTCAGAGTTGCAATATTTCAGATGAGAACTTAACCTGAGACCCCATCTTCTGTATCATGTGGACATAATCCCATGGCATTTCATTGAACAGAGAATGCTGCCTGGTGCCCAGGCCAATAATTTTCCCTCAAACAACGTCACCACAAAACAGATTTTCAGGTCAGTATTATATTGGAGTTTGAAGGACCTTGCTGTGTGCAGATTTGTTGTAGTGTTTCCTGCAATACAACAGCAACTACCTTACAAATATATTTCATTGGCTCTAAAGCTCTATGGGATGTCCTGAGGTCAACAAAAGTGCTATATAACGCAGGTTATTCATTGTCTGACCACAAGCTGCTCTGAATAGCAGCGCTAAGTATTTTCCCAATTTTCTATTCATCAAAGCTCTTGGCATCATTTCAAAATGAGCAGAGTACAGCAGTGAAAGGGAGAGCTGATGATAAAATCTCCCAATGATACTGATGTGAGAATGCAGGCAATGGAACGCATGTTGATCTTCCAATGCATTATTTTTCATCCAGCTCCAACTCACACAATCATTTCCTTATAGAAACCACAGCAACCTCTCCCAGTTGCTGTTATCCTCACTGAAGTGGTCACCTCTTTTACCATAGATGATAAATGTTGAAGCATTTTGAAATAAGCACTGTTCAGATGCCTTCAGATTATTTGCGATAGTTGTAGCAACAGTAGGCTCTTTTGTAAGTGGAGTGATTTGTATGTGCAATATTGAGATATAGTGTAGAGATAAGTGGTTTAATGGTTGGTGGTTTTGAAAGATGCTATCTAATTTAGTGGCAGCTACAATTTAATTAGATAGGCTTCTTAAACGTTATTGATTATTAATCATAGAATCATAGAATCCCTACAGTGCAGAAAGAGATTATTCTGCCTACTGAATCTGCATCGACCACGATTCTACCCAGGCCCTATCCCTGTAACCCCACATATTTACCGTGCTAATCCCTCTAACCTACGCACCATGACACTAAGGGGCAATTTAACATGGCCAATGCACCTAACCCACACATCTCTGGACTGTGGGATGAAACCAGAACACTCGGAGGAAACCCACGCAGACATGGGGAGAACATGCAAACTCCACACAGACAACAGTGAGGCAACAGTGTTAACCGTGCCACCCAGTGCCAGTGTTAATGATATTCAATAGGAGAAGATAGTTGGTATAGTATTAAATATACTAATGATTGTTTGAGCCCACCCTGATTGCAAGATTGTAGTCAGGTATTCATGGGTCAGGAGCACCAGGCCATGAGAGCACCTGCTACCTCCAACCTGACTATTTGAAATACAATGAGCTGCTTGCAGAGCCAGGAGCAACAGAGATGCTGAATCCAACTGTCAAAGAACAAAGAACAAAACAGCACGGGAAACAGGCCCTTCGGCCCAACGAGCCCGCGCCGCCACCCCGATGTTCCCACCTCTACCCGCGATCCCTGTCCATGTTTATAGATCTATGGATTAAAAACCAAATTTGAGACAATTTAGGGAGAATTTGTTTTGTCTAGTAGAATTAGCCTAACAGCACATCTTTGGGATGTGGGAGGAAACTGGAGCACCCGGAGAAAACCCAGGCAAGCATGGGGGGAATGCACAAACTCCCACAGACACAGGCCCAAATCCATGCATCTGCACAGCACAGCGATCCATTTAAAAAGAGTGAGCGACTGCTGGTTACCCAATTCTTTGTTATTGCTTCCTGATCCCCCAGTCTCTGAGCTCCTGAATTTTCCAACCCCCTCATGGCCTTTTTATCCAGGCCTTCAATTTGCTGCACCTCTTCACCCACCCACCACACTCAGCAGCTTCCATTTTACCCCCGCCTCCACCTTCCAATCTTTCACCATCCCATCAGCTTCTGACTCTGATCCCTAACCACTCCCCTTGCTCCCATTCACCCTACAGCCTTCACTTGCTTCTCCATGTCCCAGTCCTGACGTGATTTCCCTTTTCCTAACTTTCTATTCAGCTTGACATCCTTTTGGAATGATGAGGCTTCAGCAGTGACAGGGACAGCCGATGATTTGGAAAAAAAACAATTTTCAGATGAAGCTGGTATAAGAATACAGGCAAAGGAATCCAATTTTAACCTGTTGAACATGGTAACTTCCTTATAGGAACCGTTCTAAACTTCTGCAGCTACTTTAATTTTCCTGAGGTGGCCTCCATTCTTACCACATGCCATGAACATTAACAATGTGAAAGAGTGCTAGTCAAATGTCTGTATCTCCTGAGCCAGTTGCCTATTTCCCTGACTGGCTTTTTTCTCTTTGTTCACCTCAGGGCCATTGTAGCATCAGCAACAGTAAAAACCTCAATGGTTTCCACCACACAGGCTGCGCTGGAGTCATTGAATCAGGGAAAATTTCAGGAGGCCATTCAACCGGCTATGTCTGTGCTGGTAACTCACAAATCATGCAACTGCTTCGTCAAGGTGCTGAATTATCTTTTCAATCATCGTTAACGTGATCATCATGACTTCGGACTATTTGGAATGTACATCCACTGGAGTGTGAAATATACATCCCTCAACTGGTCCCATAAAGTCAATCTCAACTCTTTGCCACAGTTGTCTCGGCAAATCCCATGGGCGAAATGGTTGAAGAGGTGGAGTATTTTGTATCCCAGCACGCGGCTGATATTGTCCTACTCTTCTTTTCAATCTGAGTCTTGTCCCAGCCACCAAAAATAACCCTTTATGAGTTCTTTCATATGTGCCAATCCTAGATGCCCTTCATGAAGTTGATCGAGTGTATGACTCTGCAAGCATGGAGGTATGATTACCCTGATCCCCATAACTGTATTCATTCCTGAGTTGCCGCAACTTCAAAAATGGGTGTGCTTGGCTCATTATAACCCAAGTCACTGATCCTTTAATTGAGAATCCTTCCTGTGACAGACTCAGCATATCATCTATCCTACATCTGTCATTGATTGGAGAACCGGGAGGTGGAATGCTAATAGGATGGCTCAGTTAAAGAGCCTTGGCATAGTCCATTTGTAACAGTTCAGATTTCCCGCTCACTCCTGGTGCCATCATTTGTGTTTTCTAAGGATGATTGATGTCAGTCATATCACCCAGCTTCAAAATACACCAATCTGTCAAGAACTAAGAAAAGTACAGCACAGGAACAGGCCCTTCGGCCCACTAATCTTGATGCCCTAACTAAAAATAACTTTCTGACCTCACTCAGTCTGTATCCCTCTGTTCCCTCTCTATTCATGTACTCATCTGGATGTCTCTTAAATGTTGCTAATGTGCCTACTTCCACCACATCCTCTGGCAGCACTTTCCAGGCACCCACCACTCTCTGAGTGAAAAACATCTCCTGCACATCACCCTTAAACTTTTCCCCTCTCACCTTGAACCTGTGTCCCCTTGCAATTATCATAGAAGTCATAGAACTCTACAGTGCAGAAAGAGGGCCTTTGGCCCATCGAGTCCAACCCAGGTCTTATGCCCATATCCCAACATATACTCACTAAACTCTCTCACCTACGCATCCCTGGACACTAAGTGGCAATTTCTTAGCATGGCCAATCTACCTAACCCGTAAATCTTTGGATTGTGGGAGGAAATTGGAGTACCTGGAGGAAACACATGCAGACACAAGGAGAATGTGCAAACTCTACACAGACAGTGACCCAAATCAGGAATCGAACCTAGGATCCTAGAGCTGTGAAGCAGCAGTGCTAACCACTGTGCTACCGTACCGCCCAATTGACAAGGAATGTAATGGAAATAGGCCTCTAACTTTCCACTCTGCCTATGCCTTTCATAATTTTGTAGACCTCTGTCAGGTTTTCCCTCAGCCTCCATCTTTCCAGTGAAAACAATCTTAGTTTATTCAACCTCTCCTCATAGCCAACACCCTCAAGTCCAGGCAACATCCAGGTGAAATTTCTTCGCTCTCTCTCCAAAGCTTCCACGTCCTTCTGATTGTGTAGTGACCAGAATTGAATGCGGTCCTCCAAATGCGGCCTAACCAATGTTTTATAAAGCTGCAACATGATTTCCCAACACTTGTAGTCAGTGTCCTGGCCAATGAAGGCAAGCATGCCGGATGCCTTCTTAATCACCATGTCCACCTGTATTGACACTTCCAGGGAATTGTGGACCTGCACACCAAACCCCCTTCTTTGTTAATGTTCTTAAGAGTTCTACCATATACAGTATAATTCATTCCCTCCAAAATGCACCTCCCCACATTTGTCCAGATTAAACTCCATCTGCCATTTCTATGCCCAAATTATGTATTCGAAAGTTAAGAGTTTTTCTGCTCATTTGCAGCAAAGTACGATCAGTTGTTGAAGTCACTTCAAATTACATTATAGTTTTAAAACAGGCCATTTGAGTTAAATCGGCAAACCAGTCTTTGTTTAGAATCATAGTGGGCCTGATTTTACCATTGAAAATGGGCGTGAAAACGTGATAAAGTCAGACATAAGGCCATTAATGTGATCTGTGCCTGTATCTGCACAGATGCCCACTTTATCAAATGACTGTGATCCAAATCACACTTGAAATGGGTGCAAAGGCGATTTAAATGTATTTGCATGCATTTAAATTGAATTAATGCTCAATTAATACTTGAATTGGGTTGTGCTCCCAACTTTATCAGTACCACTGTGTTCGTGATTTGGTGTGAAACAGATATGCGCGGCAAAGGTCTGTTCAGAGCATTTAGCAGCTCCCTGCTCAGATCCGTTGTGGAGGTGGAGGCGGGGGGATGAGAGGTGGAGGCAGACTAGATCATTCTCTGGAAGGAGTAGGGAGGGAGGGCAAGTTGTTCCCTGGTGGGGGCAGAGGGGGAGGCCAGATCATTGTCTGACTGGGGGGTGCAAGGGAAGAGGGCAGAGAGAGGCCAGATTGTTGTCTATTTGGGAGGGGAAGGGAAGAAGGATAGATCACTCTCTGGTTGATGGGGTGGGAGGAGAAGGGAGGCCCGATTATTCTCTTTTGGGGGTAGGAGACAGGTGGGGGGCCACGGGCAGGGGGGACCACTGCCACTTCGCGGGTGATTGGTGGGGGGATGGGTGGATAGGGAGCTTTGATCAGCTTGGGTAGTGGGGTTTGGGTGTTTAAGGGGTTCGGTTATGTTGTGGGGTAGGGCAATGTCTGTGGGGGCCATCACTCCTGCTTTTTGCTCCTGGGCTGCTTTATCTGCTTTTTGCAGTCTGGGAGCAATGTAACAAGGGCATGTTTTTCACATTTTTTTCTCACTGCACACGCGCTGTTCGAAGTTCTGATAAGCCCCACCCACAGCAGAATTCAGATCTGTGGTTTTTTTTCAGGCTAAGTGCGTATGGGGGCACCTGAAAGTAGATTTTCAAGTCGGATTTGAATTACTCCTAGATTCAGCATTAGAATTAAAATAGTAAAATCGTGCCTAGTATCTCTGTAGTGCAGAAGGAGGCCATTCAGCCCATTGACTCTGTATCGACTCTCTGACAGAGTGTCTTACCAAGGCCTATCCTTGTAACCCCACGCATTTACCATCTAACTAATCCATCTAACGTGCTCATCTTGATGTGGGGCAATTTAGAATAGCCAATCCACATAACCTGCACATCTTTGGACTGTAGGAGGAAACCAGAGCACCCAAAGGAAACCCACGCAGATACAGGGAAAATGTGTAAACTCCACACAGTCACCTGAGGTTGGAATTAAACCTGAGTCCCTGAAGCTGTGAGGCAGCAGAGCCACACCATTGTGTCACCATGCTGCCCTCAGGTGAATAGTCTTGTATTAGTTTTGGATGTCTAAATAAGAATGAAAGAATTTGCATTTGCATTTTGCCTTTCACATCTTCAGGACATCTCAAGTTCTTTACAGCTCATGGAGTGCTTTTGAAACAGTCACTGCTGTTTTTTAGGAAAAGTGTCAACGTTTTTTATTTTATATGGTCAACATTTATTGCCCATCCCTAGTTGCCCTTGAGAAGATGGTGGTGAGCTGCCTTCTTGAGTCGCTGCAGTCCATGTTCTGTGAGTTGATCCACAATGCTGTTAGGGAGGGAATTCCAGGAATTTAACCCAGCGTCTGTGAAGGAATGGCAATATGTTTTGAAGTCAGGATGGTGAGTGACTTGGAGGGGAATTTGCTGATGGTGATATTCCCATATATGTTCTGCCCCTATGCTTCTAGATGGAAGTGGTTGTGGGTTTGGGAGATGCTATCTAAGGATCTTTGGTGAATTGCTGCAGGGCATCTTGTAGATAGTACATACTGCTGCTCGTGACTGTCAGTGATGGAGGGAGTGGATGTTTGTAGATGTGGTGTCAAACAAGTGGGCTGCTTTGTCCTGGATAATGTCAAGCTTTTTGAGTGTTGTTGAAGCTGCACCCATACAGGCAGATGGAGAGTATCCCATCACTCTACTGACTTGTGCCTTGTAGATGCTGGACAAGCTTTGGGGAATCAGGAGGTGAGTTACTTGCCAAGATATTCCTAGCCTCAGACCTGCTCTTGTAGCTACTGTGTTTATGGTGTGAGTCCAATTGAGTTTCTGGTCAATGGTAACCCCAAGGATGTTGATAGTGGGAGGATTCAGTGATGGTGATACCATTGAATTTCAATGAGTGGTGGTTAGTGTCTCTCTTATTGGCGATGGCCATTGCGTGGCATTAGTATGGAGTGAATGTTAGTTACCACTCGTCAGCCCAAATCTGGATATTGTCCAGACCTTGTTGCATTTGAACATGGACTGCTTCAGTATCTGAGGAATCGTGAATGGTGCTGAACATTGTGCAATCATCGGCGAACACAGCACATAGCAAGCTTCGACACAGTAAGGGGATTAATGATTGTGTAATCTGTTTGGTTCAGCAATAGATGTTGGCCAGGCCACTTCATTGCTTATCTTTAAATATTGAAATGGAACCTTTTATATTTGCTGTAATGCAACCAGATGCTGAGTTTATAACCTTAACAGGAAGATAGCATCAGTAAGAAGGCAGCATTAACCTAGTGCTGCTCGAAAGGGTTAATCTAGATAACATGGTCTTGCATCTAGAGTAAGAAATTCAATGGAAAACAAACAGGCAAAATGTAAAACTGATGGTCAATCCAAACCCACCAGTTTCATGCCAATGGCTTATTTTAAAGTTCCTTCCACGTCTTTTTAGTTGGGGAAAATCTTCCCTTTCTGTTAAGGGTGCAAAGGGAGGAGTAAATGTTTGCAAACTTATAGCAGCAAGAGCCTTCCCATTTTTATTATGTTATAGTTTGGCAAGGAGAGTTGGAATGGCTCCCCTCTGTTAGAAGGTAATCATTGGATCTGTTGAGTATGACCAACGGTAACAATCTGTAAGGGTCAGCTGACAGAGTAAACTCTGTAATCAATGACAAAATGATGTGATGATCAGCTGACCAGCTGACTCAATATACATAAGAATCTGTTGGGAATTGTAAGGGGGGCTTGGTATGGCCCAGTGTGAGGCTTCAAGTGTTGGTGTAATGAAGTTTCTTCACTAAACCTGTTTCTTTGATTTATCTGTTGGAATAAGTTTTGTTTCATTTTACTGCCTATAACTGAAGAGTGCCTCCTGCCGGATGAACACTGTCTTCCCCCACTTCTCACTTTGCACAACAGCCTTTTTGAAAATAGGATATGCTTGTCAATCCAATGAGTGTTTACATGCTGTGAATGTAGAAGTCAAAGACAGATCAGTTTTCTTTTGGAAAAGAAACAAGGTCAGTATTTATTGGACTTCATGAAGTAAAAAGAATAAAAATGCTCCAACTTATATGCAAGTGTACACTCGGGTTCACACGCACAGAATAGATTATAAAGTTAGAGGACATTTTAAAGTCCAGTATATGGATCCTGCAGTCTATTGATCTCTTGGGTAGATCCAGGCTGGAATCAGTGGTCCCTCAGGATTTGGGGTCAAGACTCTTTCAAGATGTTGCCATTTTCTAAAAACAGCAGCTGGATTGTTTTCTTTAAAAATCTCTGCTTGTGGCATTTGAAAAGTCAAATAGAAAAGGCTTGAGCTTGCAAGTTGGATGGTGAGAGAGAGAGAGAGGCAGGAAGAGAGAAAGAGTATCAACAGGGAAAACACATAAATGTAATGAAAGGTATTGCTTGCAGAGATGGGCTAACTTTGAACATGGGGGGAATGTGGTATGGCTCAGGTAGTCATGTCACCGAGTTACTGTGACTTTCTGTAGACCTGTTTAAGAGCTGTGGGAGGGGCCAGAGATTTAATTGGAGGGGTTCAGGTGGTATGCTAATGGAAGGTTTGTCACCAAACTGGGAGGCAAAAAAGGTGAACAGGTTGGAGATAAGTAGGTAGGTTTTAGGGACAGAAAAATTGAAAGTGAGTTTATATCCCTTCCATTACAATGATCTCTAATCACCCCTCTGTAATATTGCTCAACTCTGTTCCTGCCTCAGTCTGCCTGCTGCTATTCCAATGTTTGTCTTCCTGGCCTCTCAACTCCATGTTTCATTAACTCCAAGCAAAACTCTGTTGCTCATATCACAATTTTCACCATGTCCCATTCATCCATTGTCATGTACTTACTAACATTCATTAGTTCCCATTCACCGATGCCTCAGATCTAGAATTCTTATCCTAATGTTCAAATCTCTCCAAGGTCCTGCCCCTTACTATTTACATAACCTTCAGCCCTTAAACACTCCAAAAACCTTGCTTTCATCCAACTCCAGCCTCTTATACATCTCCTACTTCCTTCAGCCCACTATTGGTTTCAATGTCTTCGATTTGATTTGATTATTGTCACATGTATTAACATACAGTGAAAAGTATTATTTCCTGTGTGCTATACAGACAAGCAAACCGTTCATAGAGAAGGAAAGGAGAGAGTGCAGAATGTCATGTTACAGTCATTAGTAGGGCGTAGAGAAATATGAACTTAATGCAAGGTAAGTCTATTCAAAAGTCTGATAGCAGCAGAATTCGTTCTTGAATTGGCTGGTATGTGATTTGACTTTTGTATCTTTTTCCTGAAGGAAGAAGGTGGAAAAAACAATGTCCAGGAGTCCGTAATTATGCTGGCTGCTTTTCCAAAGCAGCAGAAAGTCAATGTATGGGAGGCTGGTTTGCACGATGGATTGGACCTTTTGTAGTTCCTTGCGGTCTTGGACAGAGCAGGAGCCATACCAAGCTGTGATACAACCAGAAAGAATGCTTTCTATAGTGCATCTATAAAAATTGGTGAAAGTTGTAGCTGACACGTTCATTTTCTTAGTCTTCTGAGAAAGTCGAGACGACACTAACTTTAGTCCAGTTACCTTCCAGTGAAATAGTTTGGAGTGTTTTACTGCATTGATGGCATTATATATAAATGATGCTGTTGTTAGCCAGGAATTTCCACTACCACCCACCTTTCAGCTGGACTTTTAATGGCATTGATTACAGGGGATAAATTTCATTCTCACTGCACTTGTTGATACGCCTTAAATAAGCCAGTGAATGTCCAATAAATTTTTAAAGGCAGCTTCCCACCAACTTCTCAAGGGCAATTAGGTATGGGCAATAAATGCTGATCTATCCAATGACATCGACACCCCATAAAGAAATCTTTAAAAATGCAGAATAGCCTCTCGCACAAAATGGTCTACAAGACTTGCATTAGGTTGATTTTTCTCTACACCCTAGTGATGACTGTTACACTACATCCTACACACTCTTACTTCCCTCTCTATGAATGGTATGCTTTGTCTGTATAGCGCCGCACAGAAAACAATATTTTTCACTGTGTGTTAATACATGTGACAGTAATAAATCAAATCTAATCAAAACAGCAGTCCCTTAAGGAGAGAAAGCAAAATATTGTGCAGCAACTGGAAAATGGAAATATATATAAAATCTTTGATTTTTTTCTCTAATTTTTCTATTAGATATAGATTCTTTCAGTTACGTGTAGGATCAAAAAGGATATTGCAGTAAGAGTGCCTGCAATGAAATTCATTTCCCTACTTTCCTTGCACGCTTTTCTCCTTAAAGTTTTGAAATGGGACTTTTGATGACCTGTTACCTGGCAACATTGTACTTACATATATTTATTAATTTGAAGCCCTAAATAACATCCTATGGATATCTTTTGCATGTACACAATTTTTTCATCAACTGATTTAATTGCCTATTTTTACATTTTAGCTTTGATATGATCTTGATAGATTTACCACTATTTCAATTAGGTGCTACACGCTATATGAGAAAGACCCTAGAGAACAGTATTTCCCCCCTCCTGCCAGTGTAATGGGCAGGGCAGGATCATGCAAAGATCTGTTGACTCGGGCAGGATTTTCCCATCTTGTGGAGAGTGCAGCCAGAAGTCTGCCCTTTTTTTGTGCCTTTTTGAGCGACACGGTAGCACAATGTGCAGGTTAGGTTGATTGGCCATGCTAAGAAATTGCCCCTTAGTGTCCAGGGATGCATAGGTTAGAGGGATTAATGGGCATAATATGTAGGGATATGGGAGTAGGACCTGGGTGGTATTGTGTTCAGTGCAGACTTGACGGGCCGAAGGGCCTCTTTGTGCACTGTAGGGTTCTATGATTCTAAATAAACTCTGGAATGTACTTAGATATCTGCAAAGTGGTGCAATTCCTGGTGTGACCTTGAAACATTTGCTATATTTTGTCTTTTAGGCTGATTGAATATCAAAAACCAGCATAAAAATGACTCAAAAATCAGAGCTGCTAAATCTCCATCTTTCTAAAAAATGCAAGAACTTTCTCTCAAGCTGGGAAGAGAATAGAAAGAGGTTTGAGAGTGGATCACATCATGAATGTTATCCTCAACAGGTATACAAGGTGATGCCAATGTGTCCTGACATGCCTGTGTGAAGAAGGACCCTGCCTGTTTCAGGCAGGCAGCCTTACCACATGCACAATTTTCACAAATTGTGAACCGGCAGCTTACAGAATCTGCAGGAGAGTTAAGTAACTTGGACAATTTTAATTGCTCAGAGCCTGGTCCAGCAGGGTTAAAATCACTTTTAATATTTTCCAAGTTCCTCATAGTTTTCCCAGCACTAATTTAGGATATTCCTCTTATAACAAAAGAATAACTGTTTTCGTAAAACAGTTTATAAATTCTTGAATCCTGCAAGTATTGCATGGTAATTATATATTTTTAAGAGATGCCGAAGTAAATGTTATATCATGGTAGGAGCATTTCTATTCCCAGACCACCAGCTCCAGGTTCAAGTCCTACATTAGGATTTGGTGACTAAGGAAGTTGCATTCATAATGTGGTCAAAGGGATTGATTACAGCCTGTAAATTCTTCCAATGTACCTGACGGCAGGCAGGCAAGAATGAGAGATTTTTCTGGTCATCATTACTGTAGAAGGCAATGCCAAATCACTGCAATACTTCACCAAGTCTAATCGTGGACCAATCCAATGGAATTTCTAATTAGTTGCTAGTAAATTTCACTCAATCAAGAGGCTTGATGAGTTTAACACATAAGTTATCAAAGCTAAGAAAGCAAGATGTCCACCTGGTCCATCATACAAAAAGGATATTGTGGATATGAGCAAACACACCCATATTAAACATTGGGGGGCGTACAATAAAATTCGATATTGCATAATTTTGGTTAAGTCGTAAAGATGGAAACCAACTTAAAATTAAAACTGAACTGAATCATTGGCATGTCTTTTGACAAATTCATAAATATTTCTCAAATTCTTCAATGAGGGAATTTTCACAGTAATGATTGCAGTGATAATAGACATAGGGACATAGATAGGTTGCAGAGCTGGGCCGTGAGGTGGCGAATGGAATTCAATACGGATAAGTGTGAGGTGATTCACTTTGGTAGGAATAACAGGCATATGAAATATAGGGCTAATGGAAGGACCCTTAATAGTGTTGTCGAGCAGAGGGATCTTGGGGTACAAGTACATAGCTCTTTGAAAGTTGGCACCCAGGTTGATAAAGTTGTTAAGAAGGCGTACGGTGTGTTAGCTTTTATTGGTAGAGGGATTGAATTTAGGAGCCATGAGGTTATGTTACAACTGTACAAAACTCTGGTGCGGCCGCACTTGGAGTATTGCGTACAGTTCTGGTCGCCGCATTATAAGAAAGATGTGGAAGCATTGGAAAGGGTGCAGAGGAGGTTTACCAGGATGTTGCCTGGTATGGTGGGAAGGCCTTATGAGGAAAGGCTGAGGGACCTGAGGTTATTTTCATTAGAGAGAAGAAGTTACGCGGTGACCTAATTGAGGCGTATAAGATGATCAAGGGATTGGATAGGGTGGATAGTGAGAGCCTTTTTCCTCGGATGGTGATGACCAACACGAGGGGACATAACTTTAAATTAAGAGGTGGTAGTTATAGGACGGATGTCAGAGGCAGGTTCTTTACACAGAGGGTGGTGAGGGCGTGGAATGCCCTGCCTGCAGCAGTTGTGGACTCGCCTACTTTGGGGGCATTCAAATGTTCGGTGGATAGGCATATGGATGATATTGGAATAGTTTAGGTTAGAGGGTCCACTGGCCGGCGCAACATCGAGGGCCGAAGGGCCTGTACTGCGCTGTAATGTTCTATGTTCTATGTATAATATATGCCTACTTGTGACACTAATAAATAAACTTTAAACTAAGTAACAATGCTTACCATTGTGAAATTCAATCATCGTTCTTCCTGCATTGTTGAATGCTGACAGTAGATGGCACTTTGACCATTTAGCTGTCATAGATTACATAAAACCAAAATCTGATACCGATCTATCGAAGACAGTACACCAAATAGGAACTGTTATCTCCTCAAAGTAAATTCAACTTGTAAAACGCCACATGTACTGTATTGAAACCCCAAGATTTATAGAAAGGCTTTATTAGTTATTGGACCAGATTCTCCGACCTCGCCTCCAGCTGGGATTCCTCAATCCCGCTGCAGTTAACGGAGATTTGGCAAAGTGCCAAATTCTCCATTCTCACTGGTAGTGGTGGCAAGGCGTGAACTGCCAAAAAATTCTGGCTATTGACTGGTTGTGAAAGGCACTATATAAATGCAATTTTTTTTTGTTTTTAAGAACTTATGTATATACATTTTTAAAAATATTAAATGTATTTCTTAATGTATGATATAGAAATATATAGAATTTTACAGCACAGTAACATACCATTGGCCTATACTGGATCTATACTGGTGTTTTTGCTTCACTCCAATCCCCTCTCACTTCACCGTTTCTATTCTCACGAGGCTTAGTATTCTTAGAATACAGAGGCATAACTACAGAGCATACTGAGTTACCAAAGTTACTTGTGAAATACAATTAGTGTTTAAGATTTTATTTGTTGATCTAATTTAAATAGCTAGGTTCAGATGAAAAAGGTTATTCAGCCCTTTTCGAGCTCACGTTTCGAGAACTCTGAAGGAGAGCTACACGGACTCAAAACACCAACTCTGTTTCTCTCTGCACAGATGTTGCAGATCTGTAGAGTCTTTCCGGCAGCCTATGCTATAATATCACTTTTCCTTAGGTGAGTGTCGAGAGGAAAGGTTAGAGGGATATGGGTCAAGTGCAGGCAAATGGGAATAGTTCAATAAAAGAAAACTGGTTGGCATGGAAAGTTCTTCGTAACTAATTGAAACTAAACAGGCTGAAGAGCCTGTTTCTGTGCTGTATAACTCTATGACTCTATAACTCTAAATAGTAGCCCAGTTTGTTATAAATAGACCAGAAATAAATGTTGGATACAAATTCATAAACTGGCTATTTAACTGGTATTATTTCCAAAGCCTCTTTTCAGACTCTGCAAGAAATCTGTTTTCTGGTTAAGTCAAGTATTTGGAGTTATGCTCATGTTTCCAACATATTATTTGCTTTAAATTTATTATTAATTATACCCTGGGCAATTGAACCATATGGCTTTGTTTCCTTAAGTACAAAGTGAAGTAAGTCCGCTGCCAGAATCTTTGCTCAGTCTTGATTACAAAAATAAGGAATTGATTTCTGGATGTAAGACTATATCCAGTGTAGTAATATTTCATTAGGATTGTAGTGCAGCAGAACACAACCTGGGTTTTGAGAATATTATATAAATACAGTATCTCTTTATCCTTTGGCATTAAAGTAGAATCATGAACGTTGTGTAAAGGCCCCAGGAATATGGGTAACAGATATCTTACTGCCAGCAAAAAGGGGATTACCTCTTAAGTCAGAATTACATGATCAGATCTTTTTAAGTTGATGAAGACTTGTGACAATTCAGGGCAGCATTGTTACATAACACAGTCCCACCAAACTCAGTTCCACATGGTTAACATTCTTAAGATTCAGTCATCCAACTGTATCCATAGGAACCCAGAAGGGTAAGTTCTCTGTAACTAATTGCTCTGAGGGTATATGATCAAAACTTTCACTGGCTGGACAGGAAGTCTTCTGTTATCGATTTCAGATGTTTTGATCTCACAAAGCTGCTCTCAAGATTTGAAAGTCGATGACTATTTTAGCCCACAGATCATGGCAAACACTGAAATGTATACTGGCGTGGAAAGAAACTTTAGACAATAAAAGCACAGTGTTCTCCTTTTCTAACTTAACCACATTATAAGTTTGCCTTAAGTAGAACATAGGGGGTTTGGGGGTATTTCTTTATTTAATGAGAAATTCTGCAATCAGGTAATTAGATGCTTTGGGCAAGTGTGTAAGGGTCAATATAAGTCCTTGCCCTCCTTATAATAAATTGCAAGTTCGGTGACTGCATTGTAGATTGACTGGTTTGATTGTAAAATGTGCCTCAGAAAGTAATCCTTGCATTAATAAAGCTCCTTTCACAACCTCGGGACACCCCAAGGCACTTTTAGAAACCACCATAGTCTTTTGTCTCCTGACTGAAGTAGCAACTTTAACTTGTAAATGAAGCAAAATGCAATAATTTGGAAACAAAATGCAACATATCACAAAGTTTCACCTGTTTGGTCAAATATGATATTTGTTTCTTCATTTATTTCCATTGAATATCACAATGTCCATCTCAGCTACAAAACACGAACTGGAGTGCTCCAACATTAATACATTGAAAGTAACTGGTACAAGCAAGGAATAATGCCTTAAGGAGCTGAGTGACTTAAAGGGAGCAGGGAGTTCTTATTGGTCACTGTCCTTCACAGAAAAAGAGGCTGGCATCTTGAACTGCTCTGCTTTAAGAGTTCCCAGAACTGCCCTTCTCAGTAGAGAGAGTTATAGATGTTATTGGATAGGTCATTTTTATAGGGGCATATGATAGGTGAACTTGCCTAACCAGTAAGAAAAAGATTTTCTTCCACTCCATTTTTTTTGCTAATGCCTCCATTGTTTAAATTACTCGTTGTTTCCTGATCATTCTGAAATGAAAAGATAACCCAGCCTATCCCTGTCATCCTTCCATACAGTTACCCTTGCCCCTGCCCTCATCTCCCATTATGCTCTCTTCAAAGATACCTTCTCTCTGTGAGATCCACCTATTGCTCCCTCAGCCCAATTCTTATCCAATTGTTGGCTACAAGCTTCCCTTCCTGAGCTCCACACTGAGTGATATCGTTAATGACACAATGTCTCCATCCCCTTTAAATCTACCATCAGTACCCCACTCTTCAAATGTCTACCCTTGACTCCTCTTTCCTTTGCAAACAACTGCCCCCTTCCCCCAATTTCCCTGTTTGCTCCAATGTCCTTAATATGTCGCTGGTTTCCACACCAGATTTTCTGCAATTCCGTATTTGAATTACTCCAATTAGGTTTCTACCCTTTCCACAATATTACAACTGTTTTTATCATAGTTCGATTGTTGTCCTAAATGTCTGTGACCATCACAAACAATCACTCCTTGTCTTGCTGGACCTGACTGCAGCTCTTTTAAAATTCCATTCATGGGATGCAGCCTTCACTGGTTAGGCCAGCGTTTACTAACCATCCCTAAGTTATGAAAATTTCTGTGATGGAAAAATTAAAGTTTACCTCAGGTGGGCTCAACAAGCACAACAGGAAAGCTTTTCATTTCACATTTATAGTATTCCAGATGGTGACACTTTGTTGCCTGATTTAGTGCAACAGTCCAATTGCTTATTCTGGCCATTAGTTTTTGTTTCAAGGCGTTGCTGACATGATGTTCAAAATGGCTCTCTCTTTAAGCAACTTCCAGCTTTTGCTACAAATATGAAATCCAAAAGTGCTGCTCCCAAACTGACAGATCATGCTTCCAATTGGTCATTCAGGAAGCCTTTCTCCTACCTGGGTTCCTTTGTATCTTTTGATTCAATTTCTTATCAGTTAATTATCTTCATTCTGAATCAAGATGACAAGTGGAAAGATTTCATTTACCTTGTGGAAAATACATTGAATTTCAAAATGCTGTTTGTGATCTTTCTTGAGATAAGCAGCCAGATAAAATTTTGAACTAAAGTTTCAAAGTGTCTGTGCATCTCTTTTCTCAAAGTTTTTGTAAAAGTTCTCTTTTGGCAAACATGTGCTTTTCAAAAACATCCTTAAAAATCAATACTATCATAAATTCACGTTGATTATGATGTTGTATTTGACATGAGCTTCCAAACGTATATTGATTCCAACACCAAGACAACCATTTCCACTTTCACAGTGTTAACTGACTCCATCTCTTACTCAGTTCATCTGTTACTGGGACCCTCATAAGAACATAAGAACTAGGAGCAGAAATAGGCTATTTGGCCCTTCAACCTGTTCTGCTATTCAATAAGATCATGGCTGATCTTTTTATGGACAAAGTTCCACTTACCTGCCTGCTCACCATAATTCCTTTACTGTTCAAAGATCTGTCTAACATTCAACAAGGTAGCCTCAATTGCTTCCATTGGGCAGGGAATTCTACAGATTCACAATCCTTTGAGTGAAGAAATTCCTCTTCAACTTTGTCCTAAATGTGCTCCCCCCTTATTTTGAGGCCATGCGCTCTAATTCTGATTTCATCAGGTGGAAACAACCTCCCTGATTCTTTCTTATCTATTCCCTTCATAATTTTATGTGTTTCTATAAGATCCTCCCTCATTCTTCTAAATTCCAATGAATATAGTCCCAGTTTATTCTGTCTCTCCACATAAGCCAACCCTCGACCAAACCTTTGCTTCCTGTCAACCATTCCAATACTTTCCTGGCATGTCTCGGATCTCACACTTACATATACCTGAGGATATCTAAAAATCTGGCTGGGATTCTCCATTTTAAGAGAGTTGGAAAGCAGTGGGAAACAGAGAATCCAATGGGAGTCCCCAAGAGAAGTTTATGCCATTAGGATTTCCTGTTCCCTACAACCCTTGCCAATGATGTAATGGAATTCCTGCTATGAAAGGTTGGGAATTGATTATCGTACATTGAAATATCATTAGTGGACTTCCTTGCTGTGTCATTCCCCCACATTATCTCCAAGGACATGGTATTCCATAAATAGGGTTTACAATGGTTTTTAACAAATAAGGACTTGACAAGCGGCCCCTAATGGGGTGTCCAGGCAAATAGGGCCCCTGGATGGAGAAGGTTGTTTCCAGCCTTGGCAGTTCTCGGACACTTACAGGGAAGAGAGGACTTCTGTTGGACATGTCTATGGGGATGGGAGGATTTCCCACGTCCATGGGGAAAGGTTTGCTGTGTCCATTAGCTCGTTTGCTCATGTCAGTGGTGGGGGTAAGGGGTTCCCTTGATGCGGGAGGGGTTGCTGTGAACATGGGGAGGTTTACCTAAAGAGCAGTGTGTCTGTATGGTGCGGGTGCGGGGGTGGGGGAATCTTTTTTTAAAGGTTTTCCTTTTCCAATCTCTTGAAAACTGATGTTGTCGATAGGATGGGCTTGTTCAGTCCATCCCATCAGCGTGACGTTGTAGAACCCATGGAATAGAATTTCATTTGCCCTAATATGGCTGGAAAAGCTGGCAGTGGAACTGGAGGGCTACATATTGCTTTTCCTGCCTGAGTTGACACTTAGTGAAAATCTGATTCATGACTTGTAACTTGCACCAAATCAAATTCATCTATCATTCCAGAACTCTCTGACAGGCATTTATTTCCCGATCCAGACATGCTAATTTGAAAATTCATATCCTGGTTTTAAATCCCCCCATGGTTTCATCTTTCCCTATTCCTATAACCTCTTTAAATCATACAAGCTTTGAAGATCTTTGCATGCTTCCAGTTCTCGCCTCTTATACTTCATTGCTCCACTATTAACAGCCTACACTGAAGCGGCACGGTGGCACAGTGGTTAGCACTGCTGCCTCACAGTGCCAGGGACCCAGGTTCAGTTCTGGCCTTGCGTTGCTGTCTGTGTGGGGTTTGCATGTTGTCTGTGGGGGTTTCCTCAGGGTACTCTGATTTCCTCCTACTGTCCAAAGATGTATAGGGTAGATTGAGTGGCCATGCTAAATTGACCCCAGTGCCAGGAGATTAACAGGGTAAGGATCTGGGTTTGCAAAATAGGATCTGGATGGGATTGTTGTTGGCACAGACTCAGTGGGCTGAGAGACCTCTGTCTGCACTGTAGGGATTCTTTATTTCTATAAGTGCCTTACCTCTAAACTTCTCCATCTCTCTTTTTCACTGTAACTTCATTGCAATTTAATGTAAGCCTACTTATGACACTAATAAGTAAACTTTAAACCGCCCTTTCAAAAGCTTCCTAAAACCTACTTCTTCATCAAAGATTTTGATCATTTGTCCAAATATCTTCTGTGTAGCTTGATGAAAAATCATTTTTCATAATGTTTCTGTTGGGGTGTGGGGCAGGGATCTTTTGCTAAATTAGAGGTGCTACATAAATTCAATTTGTTGTTGAGGAATTAACAACTCATTTATTAACTTAATGGGCGGGATTTTGCTGCCTCACTGGTCCTGAAACCGTAAAATCCCACCAGAGGTAAACGGACCTTCCCATGGTCAGTCCCCTCACCCACTCTGACTCCTGTAGTGGCCAGTATAGTAAAATTCCAGTTGACATCTCCTAATGTAACTCTATGTTATACTTTGTTTTACCATGTTTCTGTGAAGGATCTTAGGACATTTCATTACATTCAGGGCATTATGTAAGTACAAGATGGAATAGTTATTGTTACCTGGGTGCAAGCAACAATTTATTGAAATTATATGGGCTACTTTCTAAAACGGAAGGGGAGAGTGTGATAATGCATTTGGCGTTAGGTAAGAAGGATCCCCAAATAGTTAAGCATTAGTTAAGGAACAACTGGGAACTAGCGATCTTTGTTATTTTCATGCATAAGAATAACATACAACAAGGAATCTATACAGAATCTCAAGCTTGAGTTTAAGAATGCACTTTGAAAAAATTAAAATGAGAAAATGTCTGAAGAAAATCAGAGAGCAGAAAATGAGAAAGTATTTTTAAATGCTAAAGAAGCGCAACCCTGAAATTAATTATAGATGAAGTGAAAGGATAGAAGAAATAGATGAATAGATAAACATACAAAAAACATGAAAAAGCTTTGGAAATTAACAAGATAGATATGTTGGTATGGATAGGCTTGAAAGACAAAGAAACTGGTACAATACTACAGGAAAATACAACTAGAGCTACAAACACACAAGAGAACAGCAAAGTATTTCAGAGATAAAGATAGAGTCGAGCCAGAGAAATGAAAATTCAGAGTTGTCAGTGAGGACGGGGAAATCACAGAAAGGCCAGAATTTTATTGTCCCACCAGCTATGGGAATCAGAACGACAAGGAGCAGATCATGGAAAGATCCGTTGACCTCAGATGGGGTATTATAATTTTGGGATAAGTGAGGCTGTAAAATCCCACCCAAAGATTCATTTGCAACAGTATTTGTAAATGAAATAAAGGAGGAATGTAAGATGAATTTAATAGTAGATGTAGAAAAGGAAAAGGTGGAATGGGGAATTTACAGAAATGTGTTGTGGTTGGTTCCTGCATTGTAACAAGTTCCATCACAGGGCAGTGAGGGAGTGGGCTGAAGGGATTGTGAATCACCTCACTGAGATTTGCAGAACTCACTTAGGTTATGTTAGAACATAGAACATTACAGTGCAGAACAGGCCCTTCGGCCTTCGATGTTGCGCCGACCAATTAAGAAAAAGCAGTGACCCTCTAACCTAAACCATTCCCTTTTCGTCCATAAACTTATCTACTAACCTCTTAAACGCCACCAAACTTGGCGCATCTACAACTGACGCAGGCAGGGCATTCCATACCCTTACCACCCTCTGGGTAAAGAACCTACCTCTGACATCCGTCCTATAACTACCACCCCTTAATTTAAAGCTATGTCCCCTCGTGCTAGCTTTCTCCATCCTAGGAAAAGGCTATCACTGTCCACCCTATCTAAACCTCTAATCATCTTATATGTTTCAATAAGGTCTCCTCTTAGCCACCTTCTTTCTAACGAAAACAACCTCAAATCCCCTCAGCCTCTCTTCATAAGACCTGCCCTCCATACCAGGCAACATCCTGGTAAACCTCCTCTGTACCCTCTCCAATGCATCCACATCTTTCTTATAATGTGGGGACCAGAACTGCACACAATACTCCAAGTGCGGCCGCACTAGAGTTTTGTACAGTTGCAACATGACGTTGTGGCTCCGAAATTCAATCCCCTACCAATAAAAGCTAAGACTCCGTATGCCTTCTTAACAACCTTATCGACTTGATTGCCAACTTTCAGGGATCTATGCACATATACACCAAGATCCCTCATCAACACTATTAAAAGTCCTACCATTAGCCCTATACTCTACACATTTGTTATTCCTGCCAAAGTGAATTACCTCACACTTTTCCGCATTAAACTCCATTTGCCACCTCTCGGCCCAGCTCTGCAACTTGTCCAAGTCTCTCTGCAAACTATAACACCCCTCTTCACTATCTACCACTCCTCCGACTTTGGTGTCATCCGCAAATTTACTAATCCATTCTTCTATACCCTCATCCAGATCATTTATAAAAATTACAAACAGCAGGAGCCCCAAAACAGACCCCTGAGGTACACCACTTGTCACCGAACTCCACGATGAATATCTCCCATCAACCACCACCCTCTGTCTTCTATCCGCTAGCCAATTCCTAATCCAATTAGTTAAATCACCCTCAATCCCATACATCTGCATTTTCTGGAGAAGCCTTCCATGGGGCACCTTATCAAACGCCTTACTAAAGTCCATAATGTTGTAAATGATTTGAAAACAACACATGTGACTCCTGTGCCTGAGGCATCACATAGACTTATAAGCCTAAACTTCATTGCGAGGAAATTGTTTGAAATTGTAGTAAAGTTGTCGGTTACAAAATGTACCTATTACAGAAGTCTTTGTAATCTTCTATATGTTAACAGCAATTCCGCATTAACTATTTGTAACTACATATAAAGGAGTAGAAAGTGTACAGATAAAGAGTTATCTCCATGTCTAGATCAGATGTCGCTGGTTAAAACCACACTAACTCCAGCTTTAGGTCATGTGGCTTCTTACATCACTGTATGGGCGATACTGTACTCGACCTCTCATTAACCCTCTGTGCACCATCTCCTTCTACTACACCACCCCCAACGCTTTATCCTGTGGATGCAGTTACTTTAGTTACTTGGAGTCTTACATTTTTATAAGTCTTATGTGTTTACCTTATTCTTACAACCTTCCAGTTATTACAGCACTAGCATTAACAACATTCTCAGTATCCCATCTGCTCCCATCAAGTCCTTGAAGTTAGAGGTTCAGGCGTTCTGGAGGCTTTATAGCCCTTCCACACCTCATTCACTGATCTTTTGGAGAGAGGGAGATTCTGTTGGTTCTGGTTCTTGATGTTGACCGGGAGGCTAAACTGCTACTTGAATTCCCTTCCATTTTTTAATTCGGTTGCTTTATGTTGAACCTCGCCTGGTCAGTTCAGCTGTTGTGATGATGTGGTTACTGTTTGTTCATTATAGGGTGGATGAAGATAGTATTTGTTTCCTTAGTGCTGCTTTATTTTCTTCTTTTTCATGTGGGAAGTCCACAAGCCCTCTGAGGTGGAGGAAGAACGTTCCATTGATAAAAAGAAAGTTGAGTGGCACGCTCACCTCTGTGTTTTGTTGTTGATGGAGATACACTGCTACTCGGTTCCAATATTCCTTCTAGCTGCGGCATGCTGACTGGAAGTTGTAATGTGTGCACTGTGATTGCTGTGATGACCAATTATACTATCAGTGTGGTTGGAGGTAGTGACTTCTCAGACTTTTGGGTAGTAGTGAAAAGCTGTGTTTCTGAATGGAGGTCTGTGACAAGTGGCATTCCTCGGGGATCAGTGCAGAGACTTTTGCTGTTTGTACTGTATATAAATGATTTGGAGGAAAATGGCTTGATGAATAAGTTTGCGGACGACACAAATGTTGGTGATTTGCAGATAGTGATGAGGACCATTGAGGATACAGCAGGGTATACTCAGTTGGAGACTTAGGTGAAAAGATGGCAGAAGAATTTTAATTTGGACAAATGTGAAGTAATGCATTTTGGAAGATCTATTACAGATAGGAAATATACAGTAAATGACAGAACCTTAAAAGTATTGATAGGCAGAGCAACCTGGGTGTTTAGGTACATAGGTCATTGAAAGTGACAATACAGATGGAGGAGGAAGCCAAGAAGACATACAGCGTGCTTGCCTTCATTGGCCAGGGCGTTGAGTTTAAAAATTGGCAAGTCATGTTGCAGTTTTATAGAACCTTAGTTAGGCCACACTTGGAATATAGTTTTCAATTCTGGTTGCCACATTACCGGAAGGAGGTGGAGGCTTTGGAGAGGATGTTGCCCGGAATGAAGGGTATTAGCTGTGAAAAGAGGTTAGTTTGTTCTTACTTGATTAAAGGGCAACCTGATAGAAATCTACAAGAATGGAGAGTCAGAAGCTTTTTCCCAGAATGGAAAAGGTTTAAGGTGTGAGAGGCAAGATTTAAAGATGTATGGGGCAATTGTTTTGCACAGAGGGTGGTGCCTGGAACGTGCTGCCAGGGGAGGTAGTGGCAGCAGATACGAGAGTGACTTTTATGGGGCGTCTTGACAAATACATGAATGGGATGGGAATAGACGGATGTGGTCCCCAGAAAGTGAGGGGGAATTTTAGTTCAGTTGGGCAGCATGGTTGGTGCAGGCTTGGAGGCTGAAAGGCCTGTTCCTGTGCTGTAATTTTCTTTGCTCTTTCTTCTTCTTTTTAAAAATTCATTGATGGAATGTGAATTCAGTGGTTAGGCCAACAATTATTGTTCATCTCGAATTGCCCTTGAGAAGGTGGTGCTGAGCTGCCTTCTTGAACCACTGTAATCCAAGTGGCATAGGTACACCCACAGTGCTGTGAGGGACGGACTCTCAGACAGCTGATTTTTCTCTCGTACCACCCCCACCGGTAATGCCGTGGGTTGTAAATTGGTCTGGCCATCTGAGACTTTAAGGGTTGGAACGATAATGGACAAAACTGCTCCACAAAGAGAAAAGAGAGATCAAAGGAGAAAACCAGGTCTGAATACTCTGTAGTGTTTGAGCACTCAGGATCTTGCTGTTCTGACTGGTTGATAACAATGGCATTCTTGATATCTTCCACGATCTGGAAGAGATCCGTAGTGACGGCGACACTGTAAACATCCTTGCTCAGGAGAGGAAGTCTGGTGTAATCAGCTGAAAGATTTGCTTGCCGCTGCACTTCAATGGCTCCAAGATTATGTCAGTGACCAGGAGCTGATCTCCATCTGCCCCATTCAATAGCGGATCCAATGTTTGAATTCAGAGACTTTTGAGCCATAGTTCCTCATCTGACAGGACTATGACACTGTCAGCTACAGGATGGTAACACAGTGGTTGGCACTGCTGCTTCACAATACCAGAGATCTAGGTTCGATTCCCAGCTTGTGTCACTGTCTGTGCACAGTCTGCATGTTCCTGAGTGGGTTTCCATCGGATGCTCTGGTTTCCTCCCACAGTCCAAAAGATGTGCTAGTTTGGCGCTGCTAAATTCTCCCTCAGTGTACCTGAGCAGGTGCCTGAGTCTGGCAACTAAGGGATTTTCACAGTAATTACATTGCAATGTTAATATAAGCCTAATTGTTACACTAATCTTTAAAACTTAAACTTAATTTAAAATTTGCTAAATGATCATTGACAGGATGTGAACATTCTACAATGAAGAATCATCTTCTATGGCATCTCCCCAGAATTATTGCTGTGTCCTATAGATTTTCAGTTTCAATCTCATGTATTATCTTTGGATTATCTGTGCGGTGCTGGATGTTTGATTTGCACTGTTTACCAAAGAGTCCCTTTTTGAAGCAGTGCAAGTTGTGGGCAGTAATTGCTGATAATTTCACCCTCACAGGATCTTGCCTGTGATGACATTTCTCACTCCAGCACTGGCAAAGTTGCTGTGCTGGGTAGTTCAGGAATTTCTTTTGCTGACTGGGATTCTCCCTGAATCTTTGTGAACCTGATGAGTTGGACTAAGGGTTGGCTTGTGCCTCCTGTTGTATTCTGTCTTCTTAGACTGTGTTATGTTGCTCACATACAGTTCAAGCAGTTTGACTAGTCAGATTGTCTTGCCCAGGGTTAGATTATCTATAGCTTGTAGGAAGTCAGTGTGTGAATTGTTTGCAATGCCCACCACAATACTGTCATGGATGAGTTCAGACTTTAAATCTCCCTATTTGCACCATTCTGTCACCGTGTAGAGATATTTATAAAGGAATCAATAGGATCTTCAGGCAGTTGGACTCTTTCCTTGAAACTAGAATTCCTACAAAGCAGGAGGAGACCATCAGTCCATCGAGTCCGCACCGAATACAATTTAACTCTTCCCAATATTTTGTTGGATCTCAAGTTGAAATAAGCATTAAAGGATTTTAAAATCTCCTCAGATTTGGTGGCTGACTCATTAATATTCTGTTGTGTAATGATGTCATTTGCATTTGGCTCTACTGAGTGAAGAAGTGTATTTATTTGTTCCTCTTCTGATTTTTTTTATTTATAGCGGAAGCAATATTGTCTCTTAAGAAACTTTTCCTCCAATTTTGTGACTAGTCTGGGCTTTAGTTGTGTCCCAGTGGAGTTGGAAGTGTAAAATTGTGATTCATGTTGAAGATTCTTAAAGTGTGGGTAGAGCGCGAAGGATTCCAAGAAGATTGGCCATTTAGTGCAGAACAATGGAGTTACTGTACTTGCTGGTTTTGGCAGGCTTTGTAAAATGGAGCAGCATGCTTCTAGAAGAAGAACGTTTAGCAATGGCAAAAGTCTTGGCTGGTGTCTTAAGAGGTCTCAGTGGTGGTGGGCTGAGGGCCTTAAGCATGTATTAATTACCCACATGAGGACTTCAATTAGCATTTGAGTGGAAAGTTTTCCACCAGCCTTCCCATGTCGGACTCAATTGGGTGGAGGTAGGAAGACAGTGGGATCACCCCCCTTCCCACAAACCTTTCATTCCCCTCTCACATCCTGCCACACCCCCGCCCCATTCCTGCCAATTAAGTAACTTATTCCCTGCATCCAAACATGCCACCCTGGGAGGTAGGGGAAATATTAAATTCTGCCTCCAAATTCCCGAATGTCATCAGCAAAGAAAATCCAGCAGATCTGAGATCTCAGCACATGACTTTCTTACATGTAGTCTGTGTGTGTGGTTCCGTAGTAGAAGTGTGACTGTTTAAAATTAGCTACTGAAGTTTATGATTAATTTTGAAAGAAAAAGCATAATGCATGTAATAATGCTAAACGAGTATTAGAAGGTAGATCACCCCATTGTTTGGCATTTTTGCTAATGTAGAAGCAAAAGTATTGAAATATTCTTCATTAAGTTTTATTCACTTATTTCACACTATCCACATTGCTTGTGTATATTATTCCACGCAGCTTCTTAAAGACAAATATTTGGCGCCTGAAATATCTTAATGTCAATGCAGCAGCATCTGCAAAAGTAACTGCACAAATATTTGATTGATAAGGTGCCCCACAAAAGATTGCTGCAGAAGGTTAGGGTGCAGGGAGTTGGGGGTAGGCTGTTAGCCTGGATAGAGGATTGGTTGCCTAATAGGAAGCAGAGGGTAGGTATTAATGGGTGCTATTCTGATTGGCAGCTGGTGACTAGTGGAGTGCCCCAGGGTTCGGTGCTGGGCCTCAACTATTTACCATTTACACAGATGATCTGGAGGAAGGGGAAGAGTGCAGGGTGACGAAATTTGCTGATGACACGAAGCTGAGTGGAAAAGCAAATTGCGTGGAAGGTGTGGAAAGCCTGCAGAGGGATTTGGATAGATTGAGTGAGTGGGCGAGGACCTGGCAGATGGAGTATAATGTTAGCAAGTGTGAGGTTATCCACTTTGGTAGGAATAATGGTAGGTAGGGTTACTATTTAAATGGTGAAAAACTGCAGCATGCGACGGTGCAGAGGGACCTGGGGGTCCTTATGCACAAATTGCAAAAACAGAGTATGCAGGTGCAGCAGGTGATCAAGAAGGTGAATGCAATGTTATAGCTAGGGGGATAGAATATAAAAGTAGGGAGGTACTTTTGCAGCTGTATAGGATACTGGTGAGGCTGCAGCTGGAGTACTGTGTGCAGTTTTGTTGCTGCATTCGAGGAAGGATATATTGGCCTTGGAGGGGGTGCAGAGAAGGTTTACTAGGCTGATGCCAGAGATGAAGACGTTGGATTATGAGGAGGGACTAAATAGGCTAGGTTGTACTCTTTGGAGTTTAGAAGGCTGAGAGAGGATCTGATAGAGACGTATAAGATAATGAAAGGGATGGATAGGGTAGAGGTTGAGACACTCTTGGCAAAGATAGCAGGACTAGAGGGCACAGATTAGAGGGGTGCGATTCAGATCAGAGTTGAGGAAAAATTTCTTCATGCAAAGGGTGGTGAATCTTTGGAATTCTCTGCCTAATGAAGTGGTGGAGGCTTCCTCGCTGAATATATTTACGTCAAGAGTGGATAGGTTTTTGACTGACAAGGGAATTAAGGGTTACGGGGAGAAAGGGGAAAGTGGTACTGAACCACTGCAGATCAGCTATGATCTTATTGAATGGTGGGGCAGGCTTGAGTGGCTGGATGGCCTACTCCTGCTTCTGTTTCTTATGTTCTTATGTTTCTATGTTTCTTATGTTATGTAAATATTGTGAAGGAAAATACAAGAATTGTGGCGAGGCATAAGATAAAAATAAACAAGAACCAGTTTCGCAGTAAAGTGAGCTTGGTTTATCATTAGCAAATAATGCCTGTCAGAAAAACTTGTCATCTTTCCTTCATGACACAGAGGTTTGGACATGGTGTTTTTTGGTGGTGGGCACAGTGTGCAATCCAATTTTTTAAATTTATTCCTGGGACATGGGCATCACTGGCTCAGCCAGCATTTATTGCCCATCTCTAGCTGCCTTTGAGAAGGTGGTGGTGTGTTGCTTCTTGAATCATTGCTGTCCATGTGCTATGGGTTGACCCACACAACCGTTAGGAAGGGAATTCCAGGATTTTGACCCAGCGACTGTGAAGGAACAGTGGTATATTTCCAAGTCTTCCAAGTATATTTCCAAAATATTTCCAATATTTTCAAGGAGCTTGCAGTAGTGAATGAATTAATGAACTTTGTAATATTTGGTGGAGAATGAAAAAAAAATCCAGTAGTCTACTTGCAGCTTATTTTCATATATTTCAGATAAATGTAACTTTGCTTTCATGTGCCCAGACAGGGAGACTGCAGCTGCTCTTGCTGTTGTACACAAGCTTATGATAGTCCGTTCAGAAATGAAGCTGACCCAACTTGTAGTTATGTTTGTGTCTTTAATTTTGTGGATTTTCATCTAACAGTGAAGCTTGCATGTCCTTATATATATATATCTTCGTTATATGTTGCTTATGTGTCATGTACCAACATACTATACATATGTATATTATACAACTTATGAGCATATATTGTTATACTGGCCCATTAATTTTTACTTGTCTTGTATGTTAGCTATGGGCTAATCACACTTGTCAATTGCAGCCTTGAGATAACCATGAAGAAATGCCGAGACAGCCATGTTCCCACAATGGAGGACAACCCACAACCTGGGGAATCTGCTGAGAATGAGAAGATGCGTACGTGACGGGACGGGAGGGTGGGGGTATAAAAATGTGCTCTTAACTTGTGTTTAAAGAGAAGCCTGGCCAACCACTGTTAGGTACCAGGTGTACCTCCCAAAAGCTTTTGAATAAACTTGCTGTACTTTGACTCACAATTACTTTCAGAGGTATCTTTACCTACAACAATTTGTGCCTAAAGCCAGGATCTGTTTATGGGTCTGGTTGAATGGTCACAACCGGAGCTCTGTAATAAATTACCGAATTTAAGGGAATGGATCAAAGTACAGTAGCTATAGTAGCTGCTCATCTGTGATGAAAGAATGTGAGAGTGTGTGAGAGGTCTGAACTGAACACGTACGGACAAGGAGGCATCAGTCTTTACACCCAGCCTTAGACCGGTTGTTAAGAGGGGTAGCCCCCTCACACGATGGTCAGGATTTTGAAATGGATGTAAAGGCTGGCCAAAGATGCCTGGGATGTGATGTTCAGATGTGAGCGAGAAAGAATCTGTCTAAGTGATCGCCGGAGAAGGAAAAGCCAGCTTAATAATGTGACCTTAAGGGTGTAAGCTCACAAGTGTAAGTGGTGGTACGGAGGCCACTGATCACCTCTGACAGGTATCTGATAAAAGTGACCTAGGAGTGGGAGAGCAAAAAAGGAGAATAGAGGACTCCAGGTGGTGAGTATAAACTTATCGATGTTATGGCGGGACAAGGACAGTGTGGACCCCGGGATCCCTGATAAACGAGTATACGATAGAGAGGGACAAATTCATTGAACAGATGAAGAAAGAGGGGTGGGATCCATCTCACCCACTAGACCAACAATGGAAATGGTTGAAAAGGAAAAAAAGGACCAAACTAAGAAAATTGGAGTTCTCTTAGTTCACCAATTGAACAAGTCTCAGTCTTGGGTAAAAAATGGGCTGACGACAAGGAGAGAATTAAAACATCAGAATCACAGATTAGAGAGAAAAAAGAGAAACTAGACAAAGAAGATAGCAGTATTGTTAATACATCAGTTAGCTGGACTAATTGAACAAGTAGTCACTTCCACTAAGAAGTGGAGTGAGGATTAAAAAAGATTAGGGAATTAGAATTCAGAGTAAGGGAACTGGAGAAACAAAACCAAGTGTTAGAAGACTACTGCAGGGAGACATTACCTCCCAATCCTGGCAGTATGACCATGAAACTCACAGTGCCTGCGAGCCACTTTGATACTGAGAAGGAGGTTTGCAACTTTGCTCCGGTAATGAGAGGAGGAACAGTAAATAATCCATTGACCGATTTAAATCCTTCACACCAGGGGAAAGACATCAAATCCTAGTGTTTCTGGGCAACTCCAGCCCTGGAGAGCAAATGCCAAATTTTGGTATTATTATCGTCCCACATGATATTTACGGTATTAGATATAGTTAACGAGTTCTAGTCCATCCCCTTGAACTTTAACTCACAGGATAAATTTTTCTTCACAGTAGGCGATAAGCAATATACATAGGCTAGACTCCCACAGGGATACCTGGTCATAATTCACCAAGCAATGAGCAATTCCTTGAACAATTGGAACTTCTGAAAGGGAGCACAATTTTACAGTATGTAGATGATACTTTGATAGCCTTTGAAACTAAAGTGGAACTTCAGACAGCATTATACTCGATCTTGCAGCACTTAGAAGATCAAGGGTTAAAGGCAAATCTGGAGAAGGTCCAAATAGGAAAGACATAGGTGTTATATCTGGGACATTTAATATCCCAAGGATCAAGGAGATGCCCGTGAACAGGAAAGCCGCCATATAGCAAATGCCTACACTGGTGACTGTCCAAGGGGTAAGGAAGATTTTGGGGTTATTTAATTATATTATGCCAGAATTTGCTAAATTGGTTGAGCCAATGAGAAGGGTGAAATGGGAGGCAATGCTCCTCACTCCCCCCCCTCCCCCCCGTCATTGTATGAGACATGAGAGAGAACCCTGCCAAAGGAAGGTTAGATGAAGGAAGACCACATACATGTGGGAATGTAGATGAGGGAGCAGAGAAAATTAGAATAAGGGAGGTGTCCTTAGAGGTACTGGAGGAGATCCTGTTTGTGGAAGGGGCACGGAAGTATACAGATGGGTCACCGTGAACGGGTTGGACTTACAAGTGGTTCGAGCCGGAAGAGTAGAGGGAGGTATGTCAGCACAAATGGTGGAACTGGTAGAGCTGAAATAGGCTTTTGCTGAGGTGCGGGGAGAACATTTACACCAAAAGCAGATATGTATTTGGAATTGTACATGACTATATGACTGTCTGGGGGAGAAGGGGATTTGTCACAACAGATGGCACCGGAATCAAACATGGCCAGATTTATTAGAGGCCAGTGAGCTCCCATCAATAAAGGGTTAAAAAGAAACAAGCAGGCTGACTCTGTATGGTACAGAGAGAGAGAGAGAGAGGGTGTAATTGTGCGATTGAGAGCCTCATGTGGTGTAATAGGGTATAGCCAATCAAAGTGAATTGCTTCAAGTTTAATAAATTATGTAGGGATCGGACAGAGATTTGAGCTCTGTCGTGTGGGAAAGGTGGCATTATATTACATCTGAAAAATTGTAACAAGAGTTAACCACTTCGGCACACAGTAGATTTGATTTTGTATTTGTCTGTGTTGGTTACAAAGGCAGAGCTGTAGAAATAATTAATCATGCAGATTGCACATTAGAATGCTTTCAGTATTTCTTTGCCATCTGTACTCCAAATGATAAGATCCAGTTGTGTGGTCTTGTGAAATTTTTGTTTTACGGTGCCAGAATTGTAAAAATGTGCAAGGGTCTTAATTTACTAGGGATATTTAAACATGATAAAATAAATCTTATTTTGGATCTTCTGGATCAGGATTTTGTTAAATTTAAAAATGAGTTTTTGATAGAACTGACAATGAAAGAACTATTCCTAAGTTTTTGAAGAGTCCATTTAAGCGAACTTACTTCCCCTGCCCTTCTGCAGAGAATTAGCCCATTCTGTCCCAGACAGGATGGATCTTAGTGTTATAAGACTTGCAGTAATTTTAGGACATAAAGTCAAAAAAAACTAACAGAAAAGGAAGTTACATAAGGTAGAATAGGAGCATGTGTTTAAAACATGTGCAAGTAGTGCATTAACTACAAACCTGGAGTAGAGCTGATCACAAAGCACACCTTGTTATAATCTTAGCTTTTGTATTTCAGTGTGTTTGTGTAGTCTAGTCACTTGTCTTTTTGTGGAGTATTTATTGCGGACATTAAATGCAATGTTTTACATTTCAGTTAACTTCAAAGAGGCTGAGAAATTGTTACAACTGTTAAAGTATAAGATTTCTTGAATTTATTTCTGTTTTGAGTTTCATTACAGTTTGGAAGAAAGACAAATGAAGGAACTTTATCCATTTTGGAATGCATGTTGGAAGCTTCCGTGTGTGTGTGTTTAATAGAGTGGTTGCACGGATATTTCCTTATTATTTGCTTTAATGTTCTCCCCCTAATTGTGATTTTATAACAGTGGGTTTGGCACAGAGTTTAAATAAAAATTGGAAAGTAAATTGAAGTTGAAGAAAGGATGTAAACCTTGGAGGGAACCATGCGCTCTTTCCTTTGTCCTGAAGTTGAAATTACGCGAGAGTTAATTGAGAAGTTAACAGAATAAGTAACTTTGTGGAAAGTTAGAAAAGTAGGAACAAAAGAATGATTTTGTAATAATAATGAGATAATAAATATACTGTCTAGGAAGTCAGTTTAAAATATATCAAGTCAGTGAAGTCCGCAGCATATCATGATTTACGAATGTCTGACAATAATGTACTGCCATTGGAATTTCATGGGCCATCTATCGTTCTAGGTTTGCCTTGTACTGCAAAACTTAACTCAGTTTAAAAATAGAAACAACTTAAATTAAAAGGGTTTGGATATAATGGTTTTGATATGTAAAGTGGTATGATACAACTGTCGCCTGATTATTTTTATTATACAGTATCACACTGCCATATAGACTCAAGAATAAAAGCAAATCCTGAAAAGCCTTAACCAATTTCATTAACATGACAGGAAATGAAATCATGTTACTTACGAGTAAAGGGTTGGGGACTGACTATGCAGCCAGCTCAAAAATCTTGCAGCATTCAGCTGAATACCACAGATAGCTCATTACAACTTTTCAGTTATCTGTGTTTTAAAGAGCTGGATACAAACTATGTCTGGCTGCATAAACAATTGGCATCTGTGACCATGAAACACTCCTATTTACCTCATGAGAAAATCTATAGAAGGATCATTTCTGTTTAAACATCGCACTTTCAAATGTGGTCAAACAAATGATCAAATTAGATATAATGTAAGAGTTTATCATATAAAATTGGAGCTGAATGGCATGTGATTTTAATAGGGAAAGTGATGTCTTTGATGGGATTAAATACAAATGAATGGATGTCCTGCTGCAGCCAAAAGCCAATGCAAAATGTTATCTGATTCACACTGAGCTTTCTATGGAAGGAGGGTATGTAATCAAGTGTATAATGCATTGGCTAAAGCCATACAGACATGGGAAAAAATTGTGAACAGAGATGTTGCCCACTATACTAGTGAAGCTAAGAGCTATCACAAACCAGAGTAACCCTTATGAGTTAATGACCAGAAGGGCTATGCAACCATACGAATCCATAATTACCTGGGGGGGTGGGGAGACAGACGTAGGCCCTCTACAAGATAGAATTAAACAATGTGTTTTAGAATTAAGCGCCCAACTGAAGGGTATACAAAAGACAGTAAGGGAAAACAATTAACCAGTGATGAGCAAATTGAACTAGAACAGACACCTGAGGTGCCTCTAGTGGGCAGCAAAGTAATGATAAAGACATTACCCGGAAAACTAGGGATTGCCCCCAAATTGGAATGGCCCACACGAGGTTATCATCAATGGTGACACCTATGCCTGCATAAATCTGCAAGGCAGAGGTATCTGGAAACACTGGACTCAGTTGAAAAAGTATGCCAGCACCAACTGAAAATATGTAATGTGCTCAATTCACAGAGACGACTGACCTCCAAACAAGCTGATCGGGCTCACAGGGAAGGTGTGCACAAATGGTCGGGTTCATGCGAAGTTGCACGTCAACGCGGGCAACTGCATTTGAGGGAGGTTGCGCGCGGACCTTTGGACCATTCTATAACAGTCACACAGATTTTAATTAAGTAACACAATGATTCTCCTGCTGTTTCTCACAACCTTGGCCCTGTTACCAGCCTAGCTATAATAGATCAGACTCTCCACTCCACTTTGTTGTGAAAAATCAACAGAGAGGTTATATCTGCCTGGTAAGAATTGGTTCCATACCTGTTGGCTACAGCTATTATATTCAACAGATTAACATTACCCAGTAGCGCCTGGACTTGGATACTACAATTCACAATCACTGCCCCACAACCAACGTCTCATGACTGCCTGTAATGGAAACAACGCCTATCCTTGGCTCCCGTGGGACTGGTCGGGATCATGTTATCTCCAACTTACGAAACCACACTGAGATACACCTGCTCAAGATCAAGCGAGCCATTAGTGGAACAGAATAATTCCTCAGGCTAGCATACCCATTCTACGGGACAGCAAAGGCAGCGCAGGAATTTATACTTATGCCTCGATCTTAGAGAGAATTGCAAATGAGACTAAAGAAGGGTTCAAGGAGTTAAGCACAGCCATCTCTGAGATATCAGCAGAGGTTGTAGCTCTCCGGACCATTGCCTTACAGAACCAATTGGCCCTCGATTATGTGCTAGCTCCCAAGGAGGAACATGTGTTATAGCTGGCTCCGAATGTTGTATGTATATTCCCAATGCCTTGGAGAATATAATTCGATTGGCAGATGATATCAAACAATTAGCCAAGACAATACAAGATGAAGGAAAGCAATATCATGATTATAACCCCAACCCATTGCTGGTTGGGGCAATGGTTTGGTCGTGGAGTTCCTACCTGATGCATGGATTAATTGCATTAACTGTAATTGTTATTGCTTGTTGTGTTTGTATGACATTATTGAACATCTATTGATAAAACAGTAACAGCCCGAGTCATACCAGGTGCAAGTGTACAGGGACCTTCTGACAAAAGAGTTAGGCCCTTATGCCGATAATAATTGGTTCTAAATTGGTCATGGGGCCATGTCTGCATGGCCTGTGACCAACAGGGGGAGTGCAATAGTGAATGAGTTAACGAACTTTGTAATACTTGGTGGAGAATGAAAAAAAAATCCAGTAGCCAACATGCAGCTTGTTTTTATATATTTCAGGTAAATGTAACTTTGTTTTCATGTGCCCAGACAGGGAGACTGCAGCTGCTCTTGCTGTTGTACACAAGCTTATGATAGTCTGTTCAGAAATATAGCTGACACAGCTTGTAGTTATGTTTGTGTCTTTAATTTCGTGGACTTTTGCCTAACATAGTGAAGCTTGCATGTCCTAAATATATTCATATATTTTTTATATACTGTTTATGTGTCATATACCAACATACTACACATATTATATATATATATATTACAACTTGTGAGCATAGATTGTTATACCAGCCCGTTAATTTTAACTTGTATGTTAGCTAAGGGCTAATCACACGTATCAATTGCGGCCTTGAGATAACCATGAAGAAATGCCGAGGCACCATGTTGCCACAATGGAGGACAACCCATAACCTGGGGAACCTGCTAAGAATGAGAAGATGCGTACATGATGGGGGGAGGGTATAAATGTGTGCTCTTAACTTGTGTTCAGAGAGAAGCCTAGGGAACTGTTGTTAGGTACCAAGTGTATCTCCCAAAAGTTTTTGAATAAACTTGCTGTACTTTGACTCACAATTAGTCTCAGAAGTATCTTTACCTACAACAGGGCTGCATGGTAGAACAATGGTTAGCACTGCTGCTTCACAGCATCAGGGACCCCGGTTCGATTCCCAGCTTGGGTCACTATCTGTGTGGAATTTGCATATCTCCCCATGTCTGCATGGTTTCCTCCAGGTGCTTTGATTTCCTTCCACATTCTGAAAGGTGTGCTGTTTCAATGCATTGACCTGAATAGGCACCAGACTACGGCGACTAAGAGAATTTTACAATAACTTCATTGCAGTGTTAATGTAAACTTGTGACTAATGAATAAGCTTTATTTTAAGTCAGGATGGTGAGTGACTTGGAGCAGAAGGTGGGGGTGGTGGAGGGGATTTGCAAGTGGTGGTGTTCCCATGTATCTGCTGCCCTTGTCCTTCCAGATGGAAGCAGTCGTGCTTTTGGAAGGTGCTGTCTAAGGATCTTTGGTGAATTGCAAGTACAAAAAGTGTGCCCCACTATTGGGTCTCAAGCCACATTTCCAGGCTACATAGATGCCAGTGAAGCATTAAGATCAAGTCACGACTAGCATTGGCGCATCCCTCAGGGGAGCGAGGAAGGATGTGTGAATGGGTTGTGTTGGGTGGACAAAGTGAGTGGGCTGGGAAGGATGAATCATTGGGTGCGGGTAATAGTGTTGCCAGGTCAGGCTGAGGGAATAATGGGGGAGATAGTGAAGGCTAGGGGGCGTATGGGGGCAAGGAGGGAGGAAGCGGAGGCTGGAGTGGAGAGTGGGTCATGTTCTTTTAACAGTGAGGAGCATACCTGTTTCATGTGCAGACAGAGGCTAACCTGCCAGTTAGCACCACATTGTGCTACGTAGATTCAGCACTTAGCCAATGCTGGGATGTAAGAAAATTGACAAGTTCCACAGATCAGGCTCTAACTTGAATAAATGTTTTCTGACTGCTAAATGATTCTGGCATGCAGTCCCGCTGCCAGTGCACCAACAAGGCAAGCCTTGTACCACTTGCTGAAAGTACCTGCTCCTTCTGCCTGTCATATCACGAGATTACACCGCCAATGTCACCTGCAAAATGCACATAAAATGGCTGGAATTGCTGGGCTGTGAGTTTTATAGTCTTAAAGCACTGTGGCTTGAATCAATTCTATAGACTTCTCCTGCTCATTTTTTCTCTTAATGTTAAAAAGAAAGAAACTATTTCATTTTCTTGAAGTAAAACAAATTAGAATGATGAAAGTAATTTAAAACGAACCTAACGTACAGACCTGCTCCTATGCATAGTGATTCAATATGTTTTCCATCTGCATTTAATAATCTTTGCATTAGTACTGGGTTAATCACTTCCTTTCTTCTTTGATTTGGCTGGAGTCAGGGCCTTGTGGAATCCATTGTGTTATAGCTTCAACATGTTGTATTAGTTTACTCCTCGACGCAAGATGAAGCTCTCCTGAAGCATGATTTCAGTGAGCAGTTTTTGGAGGTTTGTTTCCACAGGTTTGCTCAGTATATCAATGCTCTCTGTTTATAAGAGATAGGCTTTCAACTCGGCGTCTGAACATAAAACCTGAGGTTTGGGTTTGGCCGCGCAGTGTCCAATTTTCAATGCAGTCAGTCTGCAGTTTGCAGTAAGTTGAGAATCTACTCTATGAACTCTAGAAATGGAGTGTGGCACATTTGGGGACTAGATTGGTAATGTCTCATTTAGTGTATATTGCCTGAGGAACCATAGTACTGCCTTAATCTTCAGCTTTATTAGATCTTGGTTATAAGATATCTTGGGCTGGATTTTACCCCCTGCCAGACGTATTCTTGGTGGAGGCACATAAAATATGGCAAGTGGCAAGTCTACCACCAGCTGCCCACCCCCAAGCTGACCTCATAGCATGTGAATGGATGGTGCCTATCATATTTAAATAAGTGAGCTCATTGACTTGGATAATATACACTGCCCACACTATTATGATTGGTGTGGGCAGGAGTAGGCAGGCAATTTCTAAACTACACGTATGTTTGAAATATTCAAAAAAAACATGTGTTTAAGAAACAGGATGGAAGCAGGGATATGTTCTGTGTGCATCAGGATCACCCCCCCACCCCCACTACTCCCCCAAATTGTTATCTCCTTCATTCCCTCCCACTCTGTCTCCAAAATCAGAAGTCTCTCCCCCCTGCCTAGGCTACCCAATCCCTCTCTACCCAAAATATCCTGGTTGGCCCTATTGTCCATTTTCTCATCTTCCCACATCCTTTGCAGTTCTGATACTGCCCACTACTGAGCACTGCTGGGACTACCGGAGCTGCCAGCCAATCCTCCCTCAGCTTTTGACAGAACAACTTACCTCCACTGAGGGATGGAAATCAGCACAGGGAAGTACAACTTTATTTTTTTAAAGGTGTCACAGTAATTGTTCTTTTTTTCTGTTCCCATGTTTGTCAGGATTTGGCAGGTTTCCATTGTGGTTACAGAGCCGCTTTGAACTTATGAACAAGTTGTTTTCACAAGCTAGCTGCTTTCCTGCCTTCTCTTTAAAATTGTTTTTTTGTCATTTGTGCGTGCTATGACAGCGACTCTGGATCTGGACTGCAGCATTCTTAAAGCTGCACCCATTAAAACAATCCATGTGCCAGTGTTGCTGGATTATTGCTGAATTTAAAAGCTTATTAGGGTCTTTTTTTGGAATTTGCACACGCTTTGGTGATCTGGCTAGGTCTTTTTACTCTGCTTTCGGTTGGATCTTGCAACAGACCTCCACATGCTCTGATGGGGTCCTGTTACACTGCCACAGTGGATCTTTCTTCAACCTTTCAGCCTCCACACCTGTAATGGAGCTTCTTAGGTGACTTTCAGTTGTGTAATTGAGGTCTTTGAGTTAGGGGCACTTCTCTCAGCTCAAATTTGTTACTTCTCCATTCTTAGAGATTTTGGGGTACTTCACTTGTCATAAGATTGTACATTGTTACATGAAGAGGTTAGAAATCTGTATGGTAGATAAATAACTATTTACTAATTACATTTAACTATATACATTTCTATATAGGATACAGTTCTGTCTAGGTACTCCCTTCACACTGCCTTATATCAGAAGCACTTTTACACTATTATTCTCATGTAATTCCTTTTCTTATAATGTGAGTGGTACCAATCCCACATTAGCCCTTGCAATCCCAATACTACACATGCAGCACACAGCATGTTGAAAACTTAGCAGAATGGTTTAATAGGATATCCAATGGCTATTGAAGCACCTATAATACCACTTCAGCATAGTTTGAGGTGTCATGGGCCAAGCTGCAGAGAATAGTCTTGGTTATCCGGACACCATCCTAACACTTGTCTTAAATGATTGGTCATTCATTTCACACACAATAGACCACAAATCAGATGATGTTGCTGACCTTCCCAGTAGCAGGTAGATATGATTTCATAGACTGTCCCTTCTCCCCAGTAACAATTCCTCTCCCTTCCTGGTAACAGCCTCTTTCCCTTCCCTTAACAATCCCTCTCTCTCCTGATAATGGCCTCTTTCCTCACTTCCCAATTGTGTCTTCTCTTGCCTTTCTCATTTGTGGCCAATCTTCCCTCCTAATTGTGATCTATCTTCCCTCTGACTTCATAATCACAGCATCTACTCCCCTCTCCTTGATTGTGTTCTCTCTCTTCCTCCCCACTTGCAGCCTCCCTCCTCCTTGTCTGTGCGCAGCCGCTCGTTCTCCATTCCAACTGTTCAACAGGACCACTGCATTCCTGAAGTTAAAATCGGAAAATGTGGGAATAATCAGTAGGTCAGGCAGCCACTGCGGAGAGAGAAGCAGAGGTAATGCTTTGGGTCAATGAGGTTTCAAATGTACTGAGTTGAGAACGTGTCATGGAAGGATGTAGTGATGAAAGGGGGAGGGAAAGGAAGATGTGTTTGGTGGTAGCATCATATTGGAGTTGGCAGAAATGGTGGAGAATATTGTGCTGATAATGAAAGTCAGTTGGAAAGACCTTCACAGATTCTTCCCTGCCTTGCCTGTTGTGTTGGGCTGGCAGAGATGGGCAGAGAGAACGCTTCAACTTTCATAAGTAACAGAAAATAATCAGTTTGTATGGAACAAATCATTACAACCACTGGTCAGAATATTTTCCCCTGAATTTCCAGTATATATAGTGCCATCGAGAAAACTTACCACACAGCCACTGCAGTGCTGCAAGTGACTCCACCGCTTCAGAAATCTTTTCTTTTACACCTTTTTAAATTTCCATCAATTGCCAGCAATTTTTAAAATCTCTTTGTTTGGAAAAAAAATGATTGTATCTATTTGTTTTTAGGAACGTGGACCTTTCTGGGATTTCAGTAACACACAACCTATCCATGTTTAGCCTGCTAGGAACTGTAAAAGAGTGAGGCTTGTGATTAGTTAAGACACTTCTCCCTCATGCTGATATGTCCCAGGAACTGTCTCGTTTCTCAGAACATGTTGAACAATCTATATTTAGACATATTGTGGTTGCATTACAAATAAGACAAAAAATGCAGGTCGTTATTAATCCCAACTTCAGGGGAGGCCTTGCAGCTCCTTTGTAATGAAAAGATATGCATCTGAAATTAATAAGTAACTCCTGGGATTGACCGGAGTCAATAAGGCATGCTTGATTTTATGGTAAAATCAAGATCAGAAGTCTGTTATAATGAGTGATTGACAGGTCTATATAGTGTGCACTGCATTTGCTACTTTGATTCAATAAGGTTACTGGTAACACAGTAACTGTAAAACCATTGCAATACTATGAAAGTCATTAAGCTTTCAAACAAGCGAATCGTCAGAAAATCTATCTCAACATTTCACCAAATTGCTGTAGACATTAAATAATATTTGGGAAATGCGGACATGTAACCAATAATTACATTGCTGCTATAAAGGGCCTGATTAAAATTCTCAGTGGGTGAGTTAGAATCCCATATGCAGTGTGACATAGCCCCAACAATGTGAACCACCAGCCATCATTGATATCCCATTGGTCCATTTCCTCCTATTAGGACTGGATGAAGAGATGTGAAGTGTCTTCCCTTTATGAAGTTCCCTTAGATGGTCACAAAAAAAGTTTTAAAAAATGTATTTTCCAACCCTAATGTATTCATGTTTTAATAAGGAGCCAATCAAACCAGGTTTTCTTGAGTCACTAAATCTAAGAAAAAGTAATGCGATACAATGAGACACACAGATCTTAGAAGTGAGAAAAGTTAGAGTCCAAATAGGAGACTGTATGATTATGTCCTTTACTTGTATTTTAGACATAGTTTACTGAACAGTGCAGCCATTTGAAGTTAACTGGTCTGACTTAAAATTTTGTAGGATTAAAGTTCAGATAATTGCATTTGGCTGGAAACAATATTAACTCCAGAGAGAGCAAGAGAGGGAAAGGAATCTCTTCCTACTTTTCCCCACAGTTTTTTCCTTGATAATTTCTCTTGGCATCTGGTTTGACGAAACCAATTCTTAAACCTCCTGGCTATATACTTCAAGAAAGTATTCAATTAGCATGTGTTGAAGTCATTGTTGCATAACAAGCAATCATATTTTTGATCTTTCATCTCAGAAACTTTTTAAGATAGTAGAAACCAATAGAGTATGGGGTTATTTTATCCCCCATGGAGGTTTGAGTGTCTTTACCTGTCAGCTCCCACTTTCCTGATATAATCACAGTTGATTACAGTCCAACATTTTTCATTTTAATGCCTTTCTTTCAAGTGTTAATATCCCCGCTGATGTTAAACGTGAGGGTGTCCCAAAAGCCAGAAGGGTAACTCGGAACACTGATTCTTAGAGGTATATATTTTAAATGTGATATAATGTGAAAAAAGGTGCACTAACTAGGGAGGAACAGTCCAGTTGTTTGAGATTAATTAATAAAGAATATTTATTAACTTAAATGATAATACAACAAGAATCACAGAACTCCTAAATTTCAGAAGGAGGCCATTCAGCCCATTGAACCTGCATTGACAACAGTCCTATCCAGACCCTATCCCCATAACCCCATGTATTTATCCTGTTAATCCTACTGACATTAAAGCAGGAATTCCTCACCCCACTCACCATGGAATCAGAGCAGGCAAAGGGCAGAGAATGGAAATGTCTGTAGTCCCCGAGCAAAAATTTCCGATCTTGCTTGAATGGGGTTGTAAAATCCTGCCCTAAGAGCTAATTTATCATGGCCAATCAACCTAATCCACACATTTTTGCAATGTGGAAGGAAACTGGAGCACACAGAGGAAACCCATGCAGACACAGGAAGAAGATGCAAAAACCACACAGTCAGCTGAGGCTGGAATTGAATCTGAGTTCCTGGCGCTGTGAGGCAGCAGTGCTAACCCACTGTGCCACCGTGCTGCTCATAAGAAGCAGTTTTGCATTGGCCAGGAATGGTGGTTGATGGATCTGTGCCATTCCAAGGTAGCTATGTTGCCCAGGTCAACTGCCAGTTTTCTGCTGGGTGAGTTGGGGTAAATGCTGACAACTCAAAAAAGATGGAGGGTGGTCAGGGGAGATGGAAATTGTTGAATTATGAAGTAGTACATACAGAAGGTGGACTTTCACCTATGGCAGCCTGTGCTGCTTTTTTGAAGAAAAATCCAATTAGTTCCATCCCTCTCCCAGTTCCATGTAATTTATTCTCCAAATATTTATCCAATTCCTTTCTGAAGCCATACTGAATTTGTATCCAGTGCCTTATCAGATGGTGCATTCCAAATCTTAACCACATGTTACATAAAACAAAACCATTTCCTCATGTTACCCCCAGCTCTTTTTGCCAATCAGCTTAAACCTGTCGGAAGCAATTTCTCTTTTTAAACTTTTATGATTTGAAACACCTCTATTAAATTCCCTCTTAAACATTATCACCTATAAGATGCGCAATCTCAGTTCTCATAAACCTGTATTTTAAACTCCCAAAACCACTCTTAAGCAAAACTCTTCTCGTTGATTCAGAAAGTCCCCAGTCTTTAGTAAATGTGATGCCTAAAATTGGACACAATGCACCAGCTGGGGACATACTGGTATACTTGTATGTATTCTTAGTACAACTTTCTACCTTTTGAACTCAATGTTACTATTTTTGAAGCCCAGGATCCAATGTGCCACCTTCCAAGACTTGTGCACAAACATCAGAAAGCCTCTGTCTTCCTACATCCCTTTCAAAGCTGCTCTAATTAGCTGGTACTGTTTGATCTGCCCATACTCCCCACTGCAACAGTGCACTGTTCCATGTTGAATTTAATCTACAATACTCCTGCCCATTCCACCAGCCTGTACATGGCCTCTTTCTCTAATACTGTAATGGAATCTTTAATGTGCACTACACTTCTATCTGCGGATTCTGACATAATGTCCTCTACCAGCAAATCGAAGGGAGGGGAGGCTGTGGTGAAGATCAGATAGTGTAAAAATAAAAATGGAATTGAGCAAATGAAATAACTGAAGATGTTTAGTGAACTTAAAGCAGCCTTACAGATTGGAGAGAAACAGCACTAAACAAATCAATTCTTAAAATCTGACAATGGTGGGGGTTAATGAATTAAATAAATTGAAAGTTTAAATTAGGTAGCTGAAGATATGAAGTAAAGAATTGAAAAGGCTCCATAACATCAATTAAACTCTGGGCATCAGTCACATCAAATAATTAAAATGAGGTCATCTCTGTGAAAATGATTTCCATACAAAGCTTCTGAACATTGAAAACAGAGAGAAGAAAATTTTAAAAAACTGTTTTCTTTTCCTTCTGGCTATCACAACACTGGGTGAAAACAACAGTATAATAGAAGAATAAATGGCGTCCTAGGCAAAAAGAACACTGCTTGACAAAGAGTAGGACTGAAGCAAATCAGAAAGCTAGATTGAGTCTGAGAGATAGATTGTGAAAATCTGAGATCTGGATTGTGTCAGTCAGAGACCTAGATTGAGTGTATGACATCTGGATTGTGTGGGTCTGGAATCCGGATCATGTGTGTCTGAGATCCAACTGTGTGGGTCAAATTGGATTGTGTGGGCCTGAGATTCCAATTGTGACAGTCTGAGATCCAGACTGTGTCCACAATCCAGACTATATGGGCCTGATTTTATCATTGCCAGTTTTCGTGCGTGAAAACTTAGTAAAGTTGGGCACCAGATGAATAGCAGGATCCGCGCCTGCCTCCACACCTGTTCCCTCTTTAACAAGATCTGAAAATGGCTGTGGTCGGCACCACACCCAAAATAGGCATGATGGTTATTTAAATGCATTTGCATGCATTTAAATTGACTTAATGGGCTGCACACCCAACCTTACCAGCACCACTCCCTTGACCATCGTGTTTGCCCATCCAGAATCAGTGCGAAACAGACATCTCCATAAAAGTCCAATTTGGCTGCTCCAAATAATGAGGAGGTAAATACCGAGCGTCCAACGAGAGATCAGTGAGATCAGTGGGGTGTCCATTGCCACTCTACCTGAGATCAGTGTGAAGGGGGAGGCGAGTCCACTGCCATCCTGCATGAGGTTAGTGGGGGAGGGCAAAGAGAGGTCTGCTTCCGCTCTGCCTGTGATCAGTGAGGGTGATTCACTGCCACTCTGCCTGAGATCAGCGAGGGGGGAGGGGTCATGATCAGATTGGGTAGCGGAGGGATTGGGGCATTAGGGGGTCAGTAATGTTATAGGGGTGGGGCAATATCTGTGGGGACTAGTAGGAGGCATTATCTGGCCCGGCAGTGATGTGGCAGGGGAGCCACTTTGTATCATTCTTTTTCTGCGCGTGCGCAATTGGAGTTACCGATCGGAAGATTTTGGTCATGTTAAGCCCCATCCACAGGCTTCTGCTGCATGATACGGAATTGTTGATATTTTTTCAGGCAGCCTTCATAGGGGATGCCTGAGAAAAGGCCTATAAGTCAGATCTCAAACACTCCTAGAACTTAGAATCAAAATAGTAAAATAGAGCCCTGTGAGTCTGAGATCCAGACTGAGTGTGTCCGGTTCACCTGGAAGGGCAATACTCACCTTTACCAAGATGGCTGTCCCCTCATTGAGCATGTGTGGCCATAGTGCCATCCAATGGCACTAGTCAGGCATTGCAGTTACAATAGACAATACCTTTAAGTTCAAAGGACTGATTACACAATCAAATAGCATGAGATGCAACCTGTCAACAATTTTTTTAAAATATAAAGACCATTTAAAGATAAGGAGCAAATTGCAGAAATGATTTCACTGTAGTATAGAACATCCTGGAATAAGGATCAGCTAGGGGAGAGGATTGGACAGTTAGGCCCTAGGTAGGTGAGCTACTCCATTAGTTTATCACCAGAGTGGTTAACATACAACTTATTCCCAGTGAAGTCTTTTTAAAACACTCCATGGATTTATTGAGGAATGATCTTTCAAGCCATCTGAGGAGGTTTGTAGCTCTTCTGGCGCAGATGGCTGTCGAGAGGAACCATGTGATGTCTGCCAATTTGCTTTAGGTCCACTGAAAGCAATAGGCATCAGGATTGTCAGAGTATATCACCATCCCTGGGAACATCACTTCAACCTGATTAACTAAGCTCCATTAAAGTTTCTTCTTTTTTATTGCAGAATGTTGGTGTACTGAGGGATCACCTGGCTCCTTGTTAGTGGCAACCTTTTACTTGGATCAAAAAAAGTAGAAGTTTGTTTTTCCGGTTCTAATAAATAATTGATAAACATGAGACTGTCCATGAGGAAAAACATTTCACAGCTTGCCCTTTCATTCTAAAGAAATTCTCCAAATAAATTCTTGAGGATGAATTCCAATTGGAGCCAAGAGGTTCCAACATAAAGAGCAATAATTCTTTTTGCAAAAGAGCATTCCAAGGTAAAATCATGCGCTTCCCCTGAACCCTATTAAAATGAAACACGTTTCAGCTTTCTGATCCCAGTATCTTCCTTCCACAGCTGCTGTTCTATGCTATCAGTTTTATAATAATTGTGAACTAACATTGATAGATTCCTCTACAGAAATGTTAAGAAATTTAGGATAACAGGCCTAGAATTTCCAGGTTACTTTTAGTATAATCCGGGTGTAAAATTGAGCTAACATGGGGCCAGATGGTTCAGAATAGCGCCTGTTTGATTCCAGTTCTGGTTGAGGTAGACTTGGACCTGCCTCCTCACCCCGCCCTGAAGAATGGAAGGCAAAGCACCGTTGATTAAAAACTGCCAAGTAATTGGCTCAGGCTGAAGCTTTAGCAGTGAGCCATTGGACAGGGCACATGTGAATATAGTCCCAGTGCTCTGACATTGATTTACCATCAAGTTGCTGTTTCCAGACTACTTTTGTCAATCACTCCTCAACATGGTAAAATTGGCCTTACGCAGTTTAGAGCTTTAATTCTCATTCTATCTTTGTCCTGTTCCATAATTATGTCAAGGTTGAACTGAACTGAATTATGCTTATTGTGACCAATATCACAGAATCCCTACAATGCAGAAAAGCCATTTGGCCCATCAACTTTTGGATTGACTCTCTGAAAGAGTATCTTACTCAGGCCTCCTTCCCCACCTTATCCCTGTAGCTCCGCACATTTCCTATGTCTAATCCATGTAACCTACACATCCTGTGACACTAAGGGGCAATTTAGCTCCTTAACTGTCACTTCTTCCACCTGCCCAGCTTTATTCTAAAACTGGGTCCAGAATTGCACCTTCTCCTGTTGGACTTGTTCCATACTGGCCACAATAGTTCTCCTGACTGCACCTGAAGAATTCTGTTCCCTGCATTCCTTTCACACTAAAACTATCCAAGTTAATATTAAGATAGTTAAAATTCTTCGAAGGCCCGCTTTCTACTAATGTTGTTGGTATCAATGTGACTTTTGGCTGATCCCACTCCCTTGAGAAAGTCCTGCGGACACTCTGTGACATTCTTGACACTGGTATCAGGAAGACAATTAGAATAATGTGTAAGGCCATAGAAAGGCTTATCTATTCCCCTGACTATCACATCTCCTAGCACCATTTATCCTTAACTCTTCTTCCTAGCCATCTCTTCAGCTGAGCCACCTGTGCTACGCAAAGTTGGCCTTTGCTGCACTCCTCAGAGGAACTATTACCCTCTGCCAAAATCCAAAATAAAAGAATTTTATCAGTGAGACTCAGAGAATTCCAACATTATCTACCTGATCCTCCTAGGCTTTCTGGTGATCATCCATCCACTTTTTGTTTGCATATTGTAGTCCTCAGCATTTCAGATGCACCGCAATGATTCCAGCTGCCACTCTGGTTCTGAAACCTAGACTTTGCCTTTCTGCAGCTCGGGACATTTCCTAGAGATGTGTTCATCTAGGCCTTATGAAATGTCCCCAACTCCCCATATACCACAGGAGGTACATTCCACTTGTTACAGTTGCTTTGCCATACCCTAATCTAACTTTTAAACTAGTTGCAAGTAGAATATAGAATTGCAGATGCTTACTCACCAATCAGCTCCTTGTCCTGTTCTCCGATAGTTATTTAACGATTATTTAAAACTTTTATATTTTTCCATTATGCGGCTATTTCCACTGTCCCCTATAGTGGATAATCACTGGCCAATCAGCTTATGAGATTTTCCTATTCTTATACTCTATCCCTTTGCAATAAAGTTCAACATTCTGTTTACCCTCCCAGTTAGTTGTACCTACATGCTAACCTCTTGTGTTTCATGTACAAGGACACCCATGCTTCTTTATACTACTATGTTCTGTATTCTCTTTCCATTTAAATAATACTTTGATTTTTTATTCTTCCTATCAAAGTGGACAACCTCAATTTTCTCATACTGCTTTCTGCCTGATCACTTCTCCCATTCACTTAACACATCCTTATATCTTTACAGATTCTTTTCAGCTAGATTTTTGTCCTCAGTTTGGGACAAAACTGTCAGGTCATTTACTGACATTGCAGTCTTGATGTCAGTATATTCACTCTGTATTTTAGCGTCTGGGTGTCCTGTGTGATGTTGGAGTCAGGGCTACTCTCTCAAAGTTGGTTTATTTGGCAGCATAAGCTTTCAGAGTCTCGCTCCTTTATCAGGAGAATGGAATTTCAGTTCACAAACAGGGCATATACAGACACAAACTCAATTTACAAGATAACGATGGAAATACGAGTCTCTACAAGTAAACAAGTCTTGAAAGTACAGACAATGTGAGTGGAGAGAGAGCCAAGCGCAGGTTAAAGAGATGTGTATTGTCTCCAGCCAGGACAGTTTGTAAGCCCAAGCAAGTCGTAGGGGGTTACATGAACCCAAGATCCTGGTTGTGTGCAAAACTTGGTTATCAGTTTCTGCTCAGCAATTCTGCGTTGTCGTGTATTGTGAAGGTCGCCCGGAGGGGAGAAGCTAAGACATCTTCTCTGGAGCTTTCAATATGTCATCGATGAAGATGAACATCTCTCCAAGGCCATCTCCATACCCTCACTTTTTGCTTTGAAACAACTGCACAATCTCAAACAGACTATTGTCCGCAGCAAACTACCCAACCTTCAGGAGAACAGTGACCACAGCACCACACAACTCTGTCACAGCAATGTCTGCAAGATGTGCCGGAGCATTGACACAGATGCCATCAACTCACACGAGAACCCATCCGCCAGGTACATGGTAAATACTCTTACAATTTGGCCAATGTTATCTACTTGAAAGGCTGCAGGAAAGAATGTTCCAAGGTTTGGTACATTGAGGAGACCATGCAGTTGCAATGACAACAAATGAATGAACACAGCTCGGCAATCACCAGGCAGGGGCGTTCCCTTCCAGTCAGGGAATGCTTCAGCAGTCACAGGCATTCAGTCTCTGATCTCCAGATAAGCGTTCTCCAAGGCGGCCTTCATGATACACAATACAGAATCACTGAGCAGAAACTGATAGCCAAGTTCCACATACGAGGAAAGCCTCAACTGGGATCCTGGGTTCATGTCACACTATCTGTAACCCCCACAACTTGCCTGCGCTTGCAAAATCTCACTAACTGTCCTGTCTGGAGACAATATACATCTCTATAATGCTCTCTTCACTCACATTGTCTCTGAGACTTAATTACTTTCCAACCATTATCTTGTAAATTGAGTTTGTGTCTGCATGTGCCCTGTTTGTGAATACAAGTCCTCACTCACCTGATGGAGCAAGACTCTGAAAGCTTGTGCTGCCAAATAAATCTGTTGGACTTTAATCTGACGTTTTGTGACTGCCATCTCCACATCATCCCATGGCAGGCCCAAGGTGAATGGATGGCAAGGCCAGCTGGTTAGCAGATTTGCCTCCATTACTGAGACATTGGTTTGGTTCAATTCATGATTGTTAGACGTCTAGCCTTCACCCTCATAATTTCTCCCAATCATACACTCATGCTCCTCATATTCCCATGCCCCTATAACACTTTCATTTTTTCCATCCCTGCTCCATGTCCCCTCATATCTCCCATGCCATCTGCATACCCCTTGCATCCTCCATGCTCACACTATGGTACAGAACTCAAGAGCCACAGGTCCTCTAAAACGCTCATGAAGTTACAAAAAAGCAAGGTTTCAACATTCCCTTTGAAAGATTTGCCCATCTTACATTCTGATAAAACTGTCAGTCAAAGACAGGCAAGAATGATCAATGACTCAGTGCTTCTGAGATGAGAGAGGTCAAAGCTTTTTAACATCTGGATTTCCAACAGACATGTGTTTTGTATAACGAGCAAACAGGCTTTACAAACTAACTTCCTTCTGGTACAGCTGTGGTCTGCAAGAGGAAAACCAACTCTTGTTGCAATAACTTTACAGAATGTAAATGTTAACTCTTGAAACAAGTATGGGAAATCTGTAGATGACAACTTATACAGTCAGGTGAATTATCAAAAATAAGCTGAAGCACAATTTACAAGAACTTTGTCATGAATACAATTATCTATAATTACACCCAGTTATAACTGATTTTTTTAAAAAATACATGCTCTGGAGAGTGCTTTTATTGCAGATATTCTAAGCATGACACTAACATCATTTGCTGAGGCAGGGCTTGTTTGGAGAGAGGAAACCTATTACTACAACAGTCAAATTTCAGCAAGTCTTTCTGTGCTTTCAAAAAACATTAATCAATTGACATTTGTCATGGTTGGAATTGTCTCTAGCTACATTCTTGTCGGTATCTGGACAAAATCTAGTATCTAACACAGGATAGGAAGTTACAAACTGATTTGTATTAAGCAAAATATGTAAAATAGCACCATCTACTGACCAACTTCATGATTTCACTAAAGTGCATCAGGCTGCTTGGGAGCTACAGCCATGAGAAAGATGGATTTAAGTTTATTTATTGGGTCACAAGTAAGCTTACATTAACACTGTAATGAAGTTATTGTGAAACTCTTCTATTCTCCACACTCTGGCATCTGTTTGGGTACAACTAAGGGAATTTAGCACGGTCAATGCACCTAACTAGCTCATCTTTTGGATTGCGGGAGAAAACCGGAGCACCCTGAGGAAACCCACGCAGATCCCGCACGGTGACCCAAACCAGGAATCAAGCGCAGGTCCCTGACACTGTGAGGCAACAGTGCTAACTGTGCTGCCGTTCTTGTACTTAACATCTGAATGTTGTTCAATTGAGTAAGAATTGAGCAACACCAATTTTTAATCCAACCGATTTATTTGATAGTAAAATTGCGAGCTTTCAAACTCTGTGTCTTCCTCAGACAAATGCAGTGTTCTGGTCTGCAATAGCACACATCAGCACAGACAGTCAGAGATTGCTGATTAGAATGCGAATCCTTACATCTAACCTGCTATTCAAGTGTTAAAGTGGCTAACAATGTGTGTGAAGGGAATCCTGAGCATTGGTTAGAGAATTGTGTATTTTCTCCAGACAGCACAGTAAGTGAGGTTTTTTGCTAACCCAGGCAAGTTACGGGGGTTACAGATAGTGTGTCATGAAGCCAAGATCCCTTCAATTGGACAGCTAGCGACAAAGGTCTTCAATGTTAAATTTGCATCCATGGATTTCCAAGTTTTCCTGACACTTGGCAGTGGAAACAGGACAGGAATGCAACGGCAACTGAAGGGGTTAAAGCCATGACAAGGAAAAAAGATAATAAGCACCATGACTGATAACTGCTCTCGAGCCTCAATGTGGGAAAGAGCTTGTTTGCAATAACTGGGCTGAAAGATTACATACTTTGGAAGTGTCACCGATGCTTTGGGGATTGGAAGTACTCTTTGCAGTTCTGATCTCTCAGGTCAGCACAGACGCTGCTTACACTGCCTGAGATTGGGTGTCAGCTCAGGACCAAGACAATCAGCAACACCATCATCACCAACATGAACAAAGTGCAGCACAGGAACAGGCCCTTCTGCCCACCAAGCTTGTGAAAATCATGATGCCCTAACTAAACAAAAGAACCTTCTGCCCTTATTTGGTCCGTATCTTTCTATTCCCTTCCCATCCAAATGCCTCTTAAATGTTGCTAATATGCCTTCTTCCACCACCTCCTCTGGCAACGTGTTCAAGACATCCACCAATCTCTACATTAAGAAGTTCCCCCACACATCTTTTAAACTTTCCCCTTCTCACCTTGAACCTGTGCCCTTAGTAATTGACACTTTCACCTGGGAAAAAGCCTCTGATTATCCACTTTATCTATGCCTGTCATTACTTTGTAGACTTTATCAGGTCTCCCCTCAGCCTGTCTTAGTATATACTTGTAAAAGCATTTACTGCCTGCTTTTATATCTTGCCAATTTTTGCTCATGCTTCGATTTTCTTAAGTTATCCTTTGCTAATGTCTAATACTTTCCAATCATCTGGCTTACCACAGGAGTGTGCGTTTTGCAAGACTGAGGATTGGATGATGGACAGAAAAACAAGTGTAGGAATAAAACTATCATTTTCAGAATCTAATGGAATGCCGTAATGTACTAAGAGGCATACAATCTTTACCAATGTCTTAGATATGAGGAACAAGTGAAATATATCCAAGTTTGTTGACGATGAACAACTGGCAGAGAAAGCGGCATAGTGGTTAGCATTGCAGAATCTCAGCACCAGGGATCTGGGTTGAATTCCAGCCTCAGGTCATTGTCTGTGTGTAATTTGCCCATTCTCCCTGTGTCTGTGTGGGTTTCCTCCAGTTTCCTTCCACTGTCCAAAAGATATGCTAATTAGGTGCATTGACTATGTTAAATACTCCCTCTGTGTACCTGAGTGTGGCAACTAATGGATTTTCACAATAACATCATTACAGTGTTAATGTAAGTCTACTTGTGACACTAATAATAAACAAATTTTAAATAAATATTTTCTCTTTTTCTTCTCCCTTCTTCTTTCCTCTTCTCTTCCCCCTCTTCTTGTTTCACTCCTCCTCCCCTTCCTTCTTCTTCCTCCTCTTCTTATTTTTCTTCCGCCACTTCCTCTCCCTCCTCCTTTTCTCATTTCTTCTTCTCTCCATCTTTCTTCTTCTCCTTCCTTTCTCCGCTCCTCCTTCCTCATCTTTATTCTTCCACTTCCTGTTCTTCCTTTCTCTTCTCCCTTTTTCCTTTTGCTCTCTTCCTCTCCCTCTTCATCCTCCTCGCCCTCATTTTCTTCTTCCTTTCCTTCTTTCCTCTTCCTTCTCTTTCTCTTCTTCCTTTTCTAGAACTGCCTCTTTCTCTCCTTCCTCTTTCCTCCCTTTTTCTCTTCCTACTCTTTCTTCTTCGCTTCCCTCCATTTTTACATTCTTTTCCTCCTCCTCCTCAGGGTTGAGGATGACTTGCTTCCATTCTGGGGAGATGGGTTTTGCAATGGCTGAGTAGCCCATGAAGCGCTGCCACATGTTTGGCAGGAGGTGTTTGATGAGATAGTTGGGTGGGTTGCTCTGGATTCTGCATTCTCTTTCCGCTGTTTCTGCTAAGGTTCTGTGTGTTCCACCCAATAACACTCGAGGTGATTGGCAGCTTTTTCTCCAGTTTGTGCATTCTTAGGCAAGTGATTCCTTATCGTCTTTCCTCTGCCCTCCAAGAGATCACTCACCATTGAGGATCTCAGAGTAGAACACTTGCTTCAGGAGACATAGAAACATCAAAGATAGGAGTAGGAGGAGGTCATTTGGCCCTTTGAGCCTATTCCACCAATCATCGCGATCATAGCTGATCACCCAACTCAATAGCTTAATCTTGCTTTTCCCCCATAATTTTTGATTCCATTACCCCAAGTACAATATCTAGCTGCCTCTTGAATATATTCAATGTTTTGACATCAACTACTTCCGGTGGTAATGAACTCCATAGGCTCACCACTCTTTGGGTGAAAAAATGTCTCCTCATCTCTATCCTAAACAGTCTATCCTAAATCCTCAGAGTGAACCCCTGGTTCTGGACTCCCCCACTATCGGGAATATCCTTCCTGCATCTGTCTATTCCTGTTAGAATTTTATAGTTCTCTTTGAGATCCCCCACTTGTCTGAATTCCAACAAAAACAATCCTAACCTAGTCAGTCTCTCTTCATACATCAGTTCCACCAACCCGTTTTGTGTCAGGTATGCGAACAATGTGGCCAGTGCTTCAATGCTGAGGATACTGGCTGGGATAGGACATTCACATTGATAAGCCTATCCTTCCAGTGGATATGCAGATTTTGCAGCAGCAATATAAACACTATCTCTCCAGGGATTTGAGGTGTCTGCTGTACATTGTCCATGTTTCTGATGCATACAGGAGGACCGGGACCACAGCTGCTGTGTGAACCACGAGCTTGGTGTTGGATTTGGGGTCTCAGCCTTTGAACACTGTTCCTCAGGTGTTTAAAGACTGCATTGACAGGTTGAAGTCAATGTTAGATTTCATCGTCAATGTCTGCCTATGCTGAAATATGGGCAATCATCCACATTGGCCAAGGGCTCACCATGGTTCTTGACAGGAGGAGGGGGGTGGGGGAGGAGGAGGGTGGCAGTTTTGTACAGAAAGAGCGGGCTGTTAGAGAATCTTTATTTTCTAGACTTTTTCCTCTGATTTGGAGGATGTTCCACAATTTGGTGAGATCAAAGAAGGTCGTGTACAGGGCTCCCTGCACTTTTCCTGGATTTGTTGTGCATGAAAGATTATATCCATTGTGCTTCTTGATGGGCGGAAGCCACACTGAGGCTCAGGAAAAAGCTCTTCAGCCACTGGGAGGAGGATTCTCACAATGACCTTTTTTTGTGTTGGAGAATAGGGAAATCTCTCTATAATTTCTGCAGTCGGACCTGTCTTCTTTCTTGAAGACGGTTACTATTAAGGCATCGCTGTGATCTCCTGGCATGCTCTCTTCCTTCCAGACAAGGATGTGAAGTTTTGTATTCTTGTCAAGAGTACCTCTCCACTGTGTTTTGATACTTCAGCAGAATTCCATCTGTGCCAGAGGCCTTGTTTTTTTTTCAGCTGTCAGATGGTTTTTACCTTACAGTGATCTGGGGTTGCACTGAGGTGGTGGTGGGTAGCTTATTGTGTGATGATACCGAGGACTTGCACTAAAGGGTGCATCTTGATTGAGGAGAGCCTCAAAGTGATCTCTTCAGTCAGTTCTAATTTTGCTGAAGAAACCACACAAGTTGTGGTTGTTGGTAAGTTTCTGAGTCTTCTGTGCTTTTTCCATCTATCATCTGTTCTTTATATGGGGTCTTTGTTGCATCTTGGCCTTCAGTTATCTTTTGGCATGTTTCCTCTCGCTCAAGTTTTGGTGGAGCTGCCAGTTCAGGAACATCACGTGTTTGCGGTCAAGGAGATTCTGGACCGCCTAATCATTCTCGTCGACCCAGCTTGGTGTTTCCTGGTCAACAGCTCAAGCGTCTCCTCATATGTGCTGACTACATTATCACAGGAAGTAGTTGATGCCAAAACTTTGGATGTATTCAAGAGGTGGCTGAATATAGCATTTGGAGCAAATGGGATCAAAGGTTATGGGGAGAAAGCAGGATTAGGCTCTTGATTTGGACAATCAGCCATGATCGTGATGAATGTGGAACAGGCTCGAAGGGCCAAATGGCCTCCTCCTAGTCCTATCTTCTATGGCTGTTGTGGCTTTTAAGGTGGACCAGACACTATGGGTATTCTGCTGCTTTGGCTTGGTGGTTGTCACCAGGTTAGCTCTTCCTTCTTGGGGTCATTGAGTTTGTTGAGATGTCTGACCAATTTGTTTTTATATGGCAAAGCTGACCACATAGAGACAATCTTCTTTTTCAGGTTTGCCTTTCCAGGTGTACCTGCCACCTTTATCTTTAAGCTGGCCTTCTCCTGCCTTCTGCTGGGGCACCGGACTATCCTCAAAATTGGGTGCACTATCCAAGAGTCAGCTTGCTGCAAATGACAGAACATCAGTTCTGCTGGGGACCAGGATAGTTGGTTTTGGGCATTTGTGTTCTTGTTAACAATAACCTGATGCTTCACGGGCCCAATGGCAATCCCCTACCTGCAGCTGTTAAGGTCACTGAAAGGTAACGCATCTGCCTCATTTCAAGGATCAGTGGTAGGCTTGGGTGGCATCTCACAGTCAGCGGGCCATCATTCCATCAGATATTCCTAGATGTCCTCTTCCAGAGATTGGGGTCCTTGTCCATTTTCAGATAAATGGATCAGTGGAGGCACAGGACATTTCTGCAATTAATGGATTCCAGGAGTTATCAATTGTTCCCATGTAGCTAGTCAATAACCAACCACACAACCAGACTCTTGAACAGAAAAGGCTTCTATTCAATGAATTCCAGCTATCTGTGAAAATAGGAAGTGTATTTTGCAAGTGTGTGTTTGGTTCATGAGCAGCTGCCATGATGCCTGATGCCTTTATCCTCCAAGAGTTCCAAGTGCTGAAAATTTTCATGCCAAGATTAAGGGATTTCACAGATGGCTGCTGAGAAATAATGGTTATCCACTAACCAGTGACCCTTGACACCTGTCATCTTGAAGATGTGTTTCTGTTGTCTTAACCAGTAGGGTGGTGTTCTCCAGTACATTCTAGCCAGGATGTTTGGTATTGTGACTGTCGGTTGCTCATAGTATCAAGGTCTGGAGCTGGAGGACTTGGAATGCTATTTTTTTTCACTGGAGAATGGGAAAGAGGATGAAAGGAGAACTGCAAAGCAGCTCAGTGTAAGAAGTTTCACACCATCAAGTTAAAGTCCAACAGATTTATTTGGTAGCAAAAGCCACTAGCTTTCGGACCATGCCCCTTCGTCAGGTGAGTGGGAGTTCTATTCACAAACAGGACATACAAATTCAATTTACAAAATAATGATTGCATATCAGGTAGATAACATTGGCCATGTTGCAAGAGAATGTACTGTGTACCTGGTGGATGGTGTTCTCACGTTAGATGATGACATTGTCTACCTTATATGCTGCAGGAAAGGATGTCCTAAGGCATGGTACATTGGGGAGACCACGCAGGCGCTACAATAGCAGATGAATGAACACCGCTCAACAATCACCAGGCAAGAGTGTTCTCTTCCTGTTGGGAAATACTTCAGCAGTCATGGTCTTTTGGCCTCTGATCTTCAAGCGTTCTCCAAGGCGGCCTTCACGACACACAACAGCGCAAAGTCGCTGAGCAGAGACTGATAGTCAAGCTCAGCACACATGAAGATGGCCTCAACCGAGCTCTTGGGGTCATGTCACACGATCTGTAACCCCCACGACTTGTCTGGACTTGGAAAATGTCATTAACTGTCCTGTCTGGAGACAGTAGACATCTCTTTAACCTGTGCTTAATGCCCTCTTCACTCACATTGTCTGTACCTTTAAGACTTGGTTACCTGTAAAGAATCACATTCTAATCATTATTTTGTAAATTGAGTTTGCATCTTTATATGCCCTCTTTGTGACTAGAACTCCCATTCACCTAATGAAGGGGCAGTGCTCTGTAAACTAGTGGCTTTTGCTTCCAAATAAACCTGTTGGACTTTAACCTAGTGTTGTGAGACTTCTTACTGTGTTTATCCCAGCCCAACACCAGCATCTCCACATCATGTGCAGTTCAGTGCCAGGCATTGGAGGAAGTCAGCCAAGGTGTCCCAAGGCTCACAATGAATGGCAGGCTGACATGGCCACAAATGCCACGCTAATCCAACAATTTGTTTGAGCAGCTTTCCAGCCCTTATAGCAGATGACTTGTAACTCAGCTTCTGGCAAAAAGAAAAATTATGTCGTGAACACAATTACTTATGTGTACATCTGAATAATCTCATTAGCTGCTGACTGACTGAAAATGGAGTATTCATACTCAAGTTTCCTGCATTACAGGCCCCTCCGCACACCCTGGTGGGACACCTTTACTGCACCTTCAACATCAGTAATAACACACATTGGCATAATCAACATAATAAAGGATAAGTCAATGGACACACAAACACCAAAACACGACCCAAGTCATTTTTTAGATGGAAGCTGGGGGATGTAAATATGGTTCATCTTAAAGGGGAAGCCAGAAGAGGCCACAAGAAATGTGGGAAGACTGAGGGGCATTAACTATGAAGAGAAGCTGTTTAAGATCAACTGGAGGACAGTATCATTGTGATAATGTTACTGGACCAGGAATTCAGGGGTTGGACTAATGCTCTGGAGACTTATTCAGATTCCATCATGGCTGCTGGAGGAATTTACTTTCAATTCATAAAATCTTGAGGAAGTCTCATTAATAATGATCGTGAAACTAGCGGATTGTCATAAAAACCCACCTGGTTCACAGATGCCTTCAGGGGAGAAAATCTTCTGTTCTTATCCAGTCTGGCTTCCACTTGATTCAGACCGATCCTAATGTGGTGACTCTTAATTCCCTTTAATGGCATAGCAAGCCACTCAATAGTGGATGAGACACCACCATGTGTTCAAAGGCAATTAGGGATGGGCACCTCAAAGCACACAGATGCTGAAGTGTAGCGGCTAGAGGATTTCCATAGTAACTTCATTGCAGTGTTAATGTAAGCATTGTGACATGAATGAATAAATAATAATTTTAAAACTTTTTAAAAATGATTTTGCACAATAAGAAAGCATAATTATAAATGGTGGAAATGGGGAATTCTTTGGTTATACTTTTGCATTGAATGGTGTAACAATGGCAGAGGAATGAATTTTGTGGAACTGTGGAACTCTTTGCCACAGAAGGCTGTGGAGGCTAGTTCACTGAATGTCTTTAAGACAGAGACAGATAAGTTCTTGATTGATAAGGGGATCAGGAGTTATAAGAATGGGGATGTGAAAAATATCAGCCATGAGTGAATGGTGGAGCAGACCCGAAGAGCCAAGTAGCTTAATTCTGCTCCTATGTCTTATGCTCTGAGAACAGTGGCTGCTGATGCTGGAAATCTGAAATAAAAACAGAAAACACTTGATAAGTTTAGATTGGCAGCATCTTTGGAAAGAGAAACTGTGAATGTTTTGGATCTAAATGATGCTACTCCAGAAGTGTTCCTTGTCCACAATGTCTATCAATCCCTCACACACACACAGCATCTATCAGCTCCCCCCACCAATTGTCCACCAGCCTTCCCCTCCCATGTCTACTGCTTCCCCTCCACTATGTCTATCAGGGCAACCCATTGACTATCAGACCCTCCCCCGTCCCCCCAATGCCTGTCAGATACACCCCCGTCCCTCCCAGTGCCTGTCATCCAGTCCTGTCCAGTGCCACACCCCTTCCCCCGTCAAAAAACCCATCCTGTCAGACCCCCCTTCGTCCCCCCGTCCCCCCAGTGCCCTGCGACCAACCCTCGTCTCCCTGTGCCTGTCAGATCACCCCCTCCTCCCCCCAGTGCCTGTCGACCCCCCTCCTCCCCCCGTGCCTGTCGACCCCCCTTCCCCCCCGTGCCTGCAGACCCCCCTCCTCCCCCCACGCCTGTCAGTCCCCCCTCCTACCCCCCAGCGCCTGTCAGACCCCCCTCCTACCCCCCAGCCCTGTCGACCCCCCTCCTCCCCCAGCCGCCTGTCAGCCCCCCCTCCCACCAGCGCCTGTCAGACCCCCCTCTCCCCCAGCGCCTTCAACCCCCTCCTCCCCCAGCGCCTTGCCCTCCCCCTCCCCCCCAAGCCTGTCAGACCCCCCTCCTCCCCCCCCCTGTCTACCCCCCTCCTTCCCCCCAGCGCCGTCAGACCCCCCTCCCCCCCCCCAGCGCCCAGACCCCCCTCCTACCCCCCAGCCCTTGTCAGACCCCCCTCCTCCCAAACCACCAGCAGCGCCTCCCCCCTCCCCCACAGCCTGTCAGAACCCCCTCCTCCCCCAGCGCCTGTCACCCCCTCCTCGCCCGGCCCCTCTCTCTCCCCCACCAGCGCCTGTCAGGACCCCCTGTCGCCTGTCAGACCCCTCCTCCCCCCAGCCGCTGTCAGAACCCCCCTCCACCCCCAGCCTAGCGCCTGTCAGAACCCCCTCCTCCCACCAGCGCCTGTCAGAACCCCCTCCTCCCACCAGCGCCTGTCCAGAACCCCCTCCTCCCACCAGCGCCTGTCAGAACCCCCCTGCCCTCCCACCCAGCGCCTGTCAGAACCCCCTCCTCCCCCGCGCCTGTCAGAACCCCTCCTCCCACCAGCGCCTGTCAGAACCCCCTCCTCCCACCAGCGCTGTCAGACCCCTCTCCCACCAGGCCTGTCCAAACCCCTCCTCCCACCAGCGCCTGTCAGAACCCCCTCCTCCCGCTGTCAGAACCCCTCCTCCACAGCGCCTGTCAGAACCCCCTCCTCCCACCAGCGCCTGTCAGAACCCCCTCCTCCCACCAGCGCCTGTCAGAACCCCCTCCTCCACCAGCGCTGTCAGAACCCCCTCCTCACAGCGCCTGTCAAAACCCCTCCTCCCCAAGCGCTTTCAGAACCCCCTCCCTCCACCAGCGCCTGTCAGAACCCCCTCCTCCCACCAGCGCCTGTCAGAACCCCCTCCCCTCCACCAGCGCCTGCAACTCCCTCCTCCCACCAGCGCCTGTCAGAACCCCCTCCTCCCACCAGCGCCTGTCAGAACCCCCCTCTCCCACCAGCGCCTGTCAGAACCCCTCCCCCCACCAGCGCCTTCAGAATCCCCCCTCCTCCCCCAGCGCCTGTCAGAACCCCCTCCTCCCACCAGCGCCGTCAGAACCCCTCCTCCCACCAGCGCCTGTCAGAACCCCCCCCTCCTCCACCAGCGCCTGTCAGACCCCCCTCCTCCCACCCCCTGTCAGACCCCCCTCCTCCCAGCGCCTTCGTCCTGTCAGACCCCCCTCCTCCCACCAGCGCCTGTCAGACCCACCACTGTCAGACCACTCCTCCCACCATCGCCTGTCAGACCCCCTCCTCCCACCAGCGCCTCAGACCCTCCCTCTCCACCCACCCCCCCTCCTCACCGCGCCTGTCACCCCCCTCCTCCACCAGCGCCCTCCTTCCCACCAGCGCTGTAGACCCCCCTCTCCCACCAGCGCCTGTCAGACCCCCCTCCTCCCCAGCGCCTTCAGACCCCCCTGCCACTGCCTGTCCGACCCCCCTCCTCCCACCAGCGCTGTCAGACGCGCCTGTCAGACCCCCCTCCTCCCACCAGCGCCTGTCAGACCCCCTCCTCCCACCAGCGCCTGTCAGACCCCCTCCTCCCACCAGCGCCTGTCAGACCCCCCTCCTCCCACCAGCGCCTGTAGTCCCCCCTCCTCCCCAGTCAGACCCCCCTCCTCCCACCAGCGCCTGTCAGACCCCCCCTCCTCCACCAGCGCCTGTCAGGACCCCCCTCACTCCACCAGCGCCTGGTCAGACCCCCTCCTCCCACCAGCGCCCCCAGACCCCCCTCCTCCCCCACCCTGTCAGACCCCCCTCCTCCCACCAGTGCCTGTCAGGTCCCCACCCACTCCCCCATCCGTCCCAGTGCCTGTCCGACCCTTCTGTCCCCTCAGTGCCTGTGAGACACCCCTCCTCCCCCAAGTACCTGTGAGACCCCTCCTTGTCCCCTCAGTGCCTGTCAGACTCCCCTCTCGTCCTCCCAGTTTCTGCCAGACCACCCCCCCATCCCCCCAGTGCTTGTCAGACCCTCCTCTCCTCCCCCCCGTTCCTTCAGTGCCTGCCAGACCCCCCCCTCTCGTCTTCCCAGTGCCTGTCAGAATCCCCCTTCCCCCCAGTGCCTGTCAGAACCCTCCTCTCCCTCCCTCTCCTTCCTACCCATCCCCTTCTCCTCCCGCCTCGCCTCCTCCTTCCAATTCCCCCCCAGTGTCTGTTAGGGCCCCAAAAAAACCGCTCGCGCCTTCACCTAGCTCGCCCGCTGATTGGTCAGTTGGCCATTGTGACGGAGGTCAGAGTTCGGCAGTTCGCCCCGCCCATGGTAACCGCCCCTTTTCCCCCTTGGCCCCGCCCCGATCGGAGCAGCGCACAGACTGAGAGCGCCGGCACTGAAGGTAAAATGTTGGGCGTGGAGCTGGGGCTGGTCCGGGCTGTGGAGTCTGCCCCACTCGGAGGCTTTGTGCCTGTATCCCAAGGCGGTCTGGTCGGGGCGTGTCCCCGCCCGCTTGCCTATACCGGCGAGGCCTAGCGGTCGCTGATGGGTTGAAGCTGTTGGGGGGGGGGGCTGTAATTCCCTCTCCCTCCCCAGGATACGCCGGCCGATTAAGAGGGAAGTGGGTGACCGCCGGTGACTAATGTGTACTGAATTGAAGCTCCGCTCAGTGGAAGGGGCTTTGAGGGAGGGGGTGATGCCCGCCGAGCTGTCAGGCTCTGGCCCGTTGTCCTGGGAGACGAGATACATTCAGGGAGTGAGCGGTCAGAGATAGGCTCGGATTTCAGAGAGGCTGCACTGAATTACAGCTCAAATCCAGCTCCTATACATAGCAGACAGCTCTACATTCTCCAGCGAGGCTGGCCCTGCAATCTCATTTCTTTATCTTCAATTTTCCACTTATGAATATGTATGAAAATAATGAATTTTTGATTTAATTTATTGTCACATTAATATACAGTGAAAAGTATTGTTTCTTGCCTGCTGTAGAGACAAAGCATACCGTTCATAGAAAAGGAAAGGAGGGAGTGCAGAATATAGCGTTATAGTCATAACCAGGGTGTAGAAAAAGGTCAACTTAATGTAAAGTAGGTCCATTCAAAAGTCTGACAGCAGCAGGAAAGAAGCTGTTCTGAGTCAGGTGGTATGTGACCTCAGACTTTTGTATTTTTTCCCAGAAGGAAGAATTGTTTGGGCTTTGAGTAAATTCCTAGTCAGTGAATGAATTTAATTCAAGAACAATTAAAAGAAAATAGTTCTTAAACTCCAATACTAATGATGCCCAAAGTGTTTGCCTCAAGCTTAACAAAGGTCTTTGCTTATTTAACTTGTCCTGCTGCATGTTGTACATTTTTTTAACTTTTGTTCTTAGGCATACTTTAATTTATCAATTAGATGAGTGTCAGGGGCATATCTGATATAAGCATTTTCTAGTTCCTCTACTATTGATAAATTGGTAGCTATATCCTATTACTTTGGAATAGTAATTCTAGAGATAACATTGAACTACAGGCCAGCCTCTCACTTTCAGCTCTCACCCTAAACTCTGCCTGTGTCCTAACTCTCGCCAATCCCTTTCATTCTTCCCCTCTGCTGATCTATATTGGCTGTTTGCTGTTGCATAGGGCTTCATTTTAAAATTGTCACCCTTGTTTTCAAATCCCTGCATGGCTTTGCCACTCCCTTTCTCTAATCTCCTTCAGGCTCATAACCCTTGAATATCTCTGTTCCTCCAATTCTAACGGTTGTACATCCCTGATTAGTATTGATCAGCTGGTAAATTGGGCAGAGCATTGGCAGGTGGAATTTAATCATGATAAGTATGAGGTAATACATTTGGGAGGTATGATATACACAATAAATGGTAGGCTCCTCGGGAATATTGAGGAGCAAAGGCATCTTGTGTACAAGTCCTCAGATCCCTGTAGGTGGCAGCACAGGTAGGATGGTGAAGAAAGCATACCGAATGCTTGTCTTTATTAGCTGGAGCACAGAATGTAAGACATTGGATCGACCATAGATGGAGTACTGTGTGCAGTTCTGGTTGCCACACTATTAGAGGGACATGATTGCACGGAGAGGGTATAAAGTAGATTTGCCAGGATGTTGTCTGGGATCAAAATTATCAGCTACGAGGAGAGATTGCGTAAACTGGATTTGTTTTCTCTGGAAAAGAGGATGCTGAGGGCAGTCTGATAGATAGAAAATCATGACAGCCCTAGATAGGATGGATTGTAAGAATCCTTTCCCCACGGCAGAGGTGTCTAAGACCAGAGGGCATAGATTTAAGATAGAGTAAATAATTTAAATGGGAAAAATGTTTACACCTGGGACAAGGGGGTGGAAACATGAATGGCACTGTCTGAGAGGATAATGGAGGCAGGTACTCCATTTCAGAAGCATCTGGATGAGCACTGAAATTGCCAAGGTATAGTAAGCTATGGACAAAGTGCTGGTAAATGGAATTAGTATAGACTAATATTTGATGGCTAGCATAGACATGTTAGGCCAAATGGGCCTGTTTCTGCGTAGTATGACTTAAAGAAAGAACATTGTTGGAGTGTGGAAAGAATGTTGCTGCACAAGAAGTGGTTGAAACTGAAAGCAATGCATCTGTTGAGTAAATTGGATAAATATTTAAAGCGGAGGAAGGTACCACGTTATTGGAAATGAAGAGTATGATGTGATTAATTTTGGATTGCACAACCAGAGAGCTGGCATAGTAGTAATGAACTGAGTTTTCTCCTCCTATACTATAAATATCTATGTTTTTAACAAAGCTTTAATCAGTCAACATATTATTGAATGAAATATTCTGAAATTTGCCCATGTTAAAAATCCTCAGAATTATTCAAAAATGCACACTTTTACTGTTGGAAGTGTCAAGCATTCAAGACCCATTTTAACTTTAGTGGGATTAGCAATTCTCTGGTTCTGCAGAAACATGAATTTCAAAGCACGCTTAATATTAATGTTTGAATCTTTCAGGAGTGTGGAGTACCATGAGTTTGGCGGAGATTTACGATAATGTGAAAAAAGGGAGGGAATATGCCCTGCTTGGAAACTATGATTCTTCAATGGTTTACTACCAAGGAGTGATCCAGCAGATTCAGAAGCACAGTCAGTCAATCCGAGATCCAGCGTTAAAGATGAAATGGCAGCAAGTACGATGATTTCCTCTACCACGTTTCTCACTCATCCTATACTTTAACAAGATGTTTGTTTGTTCACATTTGCTCTAACTATCTTTTATCTCAACAACATTACTGTTTACTGGTAGCGAGATGATGAAGAAATTTTGTAGTGAGTGTGTTTGGCAATATTAAGGAATTTATGTTGCATCTACTATTCATGTCATGACTTGAAATTGTTTTCCCAGATGGTTTTTGAATTTTAATTTTTGATCCCTATTAAATAATCCAGTCTATCTCTTTCTATTAAGATCAATATGGATGTTCTATTACAAATACTTGAAGTGTTGTAATGTTACAATCTAGGTGATAATACTGGACCTGTCAGATCCCATCCTAGCTGATGGATCTTAACTTTTTGAAACTTTGGAGGATAGTTAATGAACAAATTCACAGGTTGTTGAACTGTTAACACAAATAATATAATCAAGAAAAATGAACTATATGACATCATAAAAAAGGTGAGAAACATCTCAGTACAAACACAAGAAGGTGATACAAATAGTCACAAATCTTTCACTATAGCTCTCTCAAATTTGCAACAATAACGCAATTTACAGTATCTATCTTGTACTTGAATATTCAGGATAAGTAAGGGGTGCATGTGAATTAATAGTGATATATGATTGGACATCCCAATCAGATTCCGTGGATCTCAACCCATCTGGAGGCTTGCCACACCATGAGCCAATTATTCTTGCTGAAACTCTGCCCATCGCACAATGGTTTCCAACCTCCATGTTTGAATAACTTGCCTGGAAATTCTCTTCCACACATTGCTCTCACCCAGATGGCTGCAACCTGAATTAATCTGCAAGATTTCAAAGAACAAAACAGCACGGGAAACAGGCCCTTCGGCCTACAGAGCCCGTGCCGCCACCTCGATGTTCCCACTTCTACCCATGAAAGAACAAAGAACAAGCTCACCATCTGAGATTATTTCCTCCTGAATCATTACACACATTCACATTCCAAGTACCAAGCACTGTTTCTCACCTTTGGTCCTGTCAAGCAGAACACCAGCTCTAAAGGCAGTAAGGAGTCACGAACCTCTGGCTGCCTCCTTGTATCTTCAAGCTCCAGGTTTGTTCCCCACAGCGCTCTCAATGATTTTCTCCTTTTTTTTAATCAACTTTACTGAACCGGGGCAGTATGCAGAAGGAGGCCATTCGGCCCATGGAGTCTGCACCGACCCCACAATCCTACTTAGGCCTATTCCTATAACTCATGTATTTACCCTACTAATTCCCCTGTCACCTAAGGGACAATTTAGCATGACCAATCCACCTAGCCTGCACAATCTTTGGAGGAAAGCAGGGCACCTGGAGGAAACCCATGCAGACACAGGGAGACACTGTGCACCACAGTGCCACCCCAAGGGTAAATAAACTTTTATTTTTGCCCTGCTTTGCTTTTTTCATTTGGATGTGACTTTTGAGTCTTATTTTAATGGATAATTTGCATTATTTTATCATCTCTATTCAATTTGGGATAAAAGGAAAAGCCACAATAAAGGTTCACTCTGACCATTTTAATTTTCTGAATCCCTAAGATAAAGGACAGAAGTGGCTTTTATTTGAATGTGCTTATATCATTTTCAAATGCAGCTAGAAAAATCTAGTATTTGAGGAAAATCAAAGCAGGCCTTATTCGAATTCTCTCTCAGAAATAACGAATGTTGCTGTGATTTGTTTTCCAGGTGCGTCAGGACTTGGTTGAAGAGTATGAGCAAGTCAAAGGCATCGTTAACACTCTGGAAAGCTTCAGAGTAGAGAAACCTCCTACTGATTTCTGTGCACCTCAGCAAGATGAATCTTCCAAAGATCCCACTGTTTGGCCACCACCTATTCCTGTTGAACACCGGTATGTAAAGTTAATACTGAATGTTAATTTTGTAAAACTTGAGTGTTATGAATATGGGTTTTCTTTCTGTTTGTGAACAATACTTAAAATTTATGTCTAACATCAGTGTTAGCTGTATGCTGTATGATGATGCAGTACAAATCCAACATAGATATGCCAGCAAATAATTTGTGTTTAGTGGTGGACATATGACAAAAGAATTTGAGAAATAATAGCCCATACTATCCATTTAGGCTGTTGTACCATCCAATCAGGTCATGGCCTAACTATGTCAACTCTATCTCCCACTCTATATGCCATGATTCCCTGAGTATCCAAGATTTTTTTGAGCTTGTTCTTGATTATATTCATCAACTGAGCATCTTGTGCCCTCTGAAAGAGTTCATCGAGTTTGCACCAACTGTCTGAAAGCGTCTAACCCAGGCCAATTCCCCTGCCCCATCTCTGCAACCCCGCACGTTTATCATGGCTGATCCATCTAGTTTGCATATCTTTGGACACTAAGGAGCAATTTAGCAAGGCTAATCTATCTAACCTGCACATCTTTGGACTTGAGAAGAAATCAAAGTACCCAGAGGAAACTCACAGACATGGGGAAAACACGCAAACTTCACACAATCACTCAAAACAGAATTGAAACCAGGTCCCTGGTGCTGTGAGGCAACAATGCCAACCACTGCACTGTGCCACCCGTAAGAATTATATGTTTCAATGAGACCATCTCTCATTCTTCTAAACTCCAGAGAATATAAACTCATTCTACACATGGGACAGTGTCCTCATTCCCAGGAATCAATTTAGTAAACCTTCATTGCACCCTGTCTAAGGCAAGTATATCTTGGGTAAAACTGTAAGCAGTGCTCCATGATGTGGAAATGCTGGCGTTGGACAGCAATACTCCAGACATGGCTCCACCATAATCTGTATAATTGCAGTAAGATTTTTTCATTCTTGCATATAAAACTCTTTGCAGTAAAGGTCAACATACTATTTACCTTGCTGTGTTTACATGTTAACTTTCTATGATACATGTCCAGGGGTCCCTAAAATTCCTCTGCATAGCAATACTTCCTAATCTCTCTCTTAAAAAAAAAATACTGCTTCTCCAAAATGAATGATTTTACTCCTCTCCATATAATATGCCATCTGCCAACTTGCCTAATTATTTCATTAGCTTGTATCTCTGCATAGTTTGTCATCTTTACGTTCTTTGCTAGCTTTGCATCATAAACAATCTAGGATATATTACGCTTGTTCCTCTGATCTAAGACATTGGGTAACAATTGTACACAGCTGAGGTCCAAATACTGGTCTTTGCGGTATTCCATTAGATAGACCTGCAATCTTGAAAATTATATTTTCATTCCTACTTTTGCTTTTCTACCTATCATCCAATTCTCAGTCTTATATAGCATACGCTTCTATGGCATCTTAGAATCAGTACTCCCGTAGTCTGAAGGAGGCCATTAGGCCCATCAAGTTTGTACCAACAATAATCCCATCTATGCCCTGTCCCTGTAACCCCTCTATTTAGCCCTCTAACCTACACATTCTGAGACACTAAGGATTTGTGAATACTTGCATTCCAACAATTATCTTGTAAATTGAGTTTGTTTTTATATGTCCTATTTGTGAACATAACTCCCACTCACCTGATGAAGGAGCAGTGCTCTGAAAGCTTATGGTTTGTGCAACCAAATAAACCTGTTGGATTTAACCTGATGTTATGAGAATTCTTAAAGTGGAGCTCCAACAGTGCTCAAGAAGCTCAACACCAGTCCGGGCATAGCAGCTCACTTTATCAGCATCCCATCCACCTGTTGTTTTGTCCTGAATAACCTCCAGATGACTTGGTGATTGTGTTGCTCCTCAGTTTTAGTGGTTATTTCTGTTGACTTGAAATGCATGTTTGTGATTAAACCCATTTAAATGCAGATGATGTGTTGACAGTCCCCAGTTAGATAGAATCCCGACAATGTTGAAGGAGACCAGTCAGCTCATCAATGTGAGGTGATGCATTTTAAATGGACTTGCTCAATTAATGATAGAATGTTGGGGAAAGTTACAGAACAAAGGTCAAGGGGTACATGTTTGTAGCTGTTTGAAAATGGAGTCACAGGTGGACGGAGTGGTGAAGAAGGAATTTGGTATGTTTGGTTTCATTGATCAGAACATTGAAAAGAGGATTTGGGATGTCTTGTAGTTGTATAAGACATTGGTCAGGCCACACTTGGAATACTGTGTGCAATTCTGGTCATCCTACTATAGAAAGGACATTACTAAACTAGAAAGAGTGCAGAAAAGATTTACTAGGATGCTACCAGGACTTGACAGTTTGAGTTATTAGGAGAGGTTAAATAGACTGGGACTTTTCTGTCTGGAGAAACTAAGGGATGACCTTATAGTCTTATCTTTTCCCAACGGTAGAAGAGATTAAAATTAGAGGGCATAGGTTTAAGCTGAGAGGAGAGAAATACAAGTGTCCAGAAGTGCAATTTTTTCAGACAAATGGTGGTGTGTCTGCAACAAGTTGCCAGAGGTAATACTAGAGGCTGGTACAATTTTATCTTTTAAAAAGCATTTAGATAGTTACATGGGTATGATGGATATAGAGGGATATGGGCCAAATGCAGGCAATTGGGATTAGCTTAGGGGTTTTAAAAAAAAAAGGGATGGCATGGACAAGTTGGGTCAAAGAGCCTGTTTCAATGCTGTAAATCTTCATGACTCTAAGTTTAAATGTAAACTTTACCACTGATGCAAGTGGTTGTAATATACTTTCAAGATGTTCTGTAGAAACTTGCCAAGACTACTTCAACAGCTTTTGCCAAACCTGTGAACTCTGGAAGGGCAATGATAGCAGAAATATGGGACTTGCAAATGCCCCTGCAAGTCTGTGTTGTCTTGGAACAGCATCGTTGTCCCTCCATGTGCTGAGTTAAAATCCTGGAACTCCCTCCCTGGAAGTGTACCTACAATCACATGGACTGCAGCTGTTCAAGAGGTGGCTCACCATACGACCTTCTCAAGGGCAATTAGGGATGGACAATAAATACCCACGTGCTACAGATGCACACATCTCATAGTCAAACATGATTTCCCTCTCATAAAGCTGGGTTGGTCATGTCTAATTATGTTTTTATTTTTTACTTACGTTCTCATATTTTTAGTAATGGATTCTAGCAATTTCCTTGCGACCGATGAGGGTAACTGACCAATATTCTACCATTTTCACCTCTTTTAGACATGTTATTTTGCTGTTTTTCTTATCCCATTGCTAATTCCTTTGTCCTTTTGTTATTTAATCTGTCCTGTATTCCACCCTATCACAGAACTTTTTGTTTTTTTCCCAGCTTCCGCCCACCCCGCTGTCCCTTCATCTCCCACCTTTTGCATGCTTGTACATTTTGAACATTTCCCATTCTTGATGAAAGGTCATTGACTTGCAACATTGATTCTGTTTGTCTCTCCACTGATATTGCCCGAATATTTCTGTTTTCATTATAGCTGAAAGATTCTTGTTTTCTCTCTTTTTTTTGAATAGTGGGGGTGCACAGAGCAACCATTCTAGATTTTAGGGAATTCTGAAAAATTCTAACTCTGCATCAATCATCTCTACAGATGATTGATCTCTATTTTAAAACACTTAGTTGCTAGTATCTCCGGGCAACAGTATTTATCAGCTTTTAATCACATTTTCAGAATCTTTTCCTTAATAATTACTTTGTTTTCATCATTTTCATTAGATATCTGGTTTTCCACAATTTTTAATATATTCTCTGTTGTGAAGGTAACACAAAATATCTGCCTTATGAGTATGATTTTAAATTAAAAATAAAATGAATAATTAAGCAGTATGAATTTGAAGTATTTTCTTGTGGGTATCAAATTTAATTGCAGTAACGTTAAAATGATTTGTTTTGGAATACATGTCTATGATCAGTACTTTCACCTTTTTGGTCTCACCTGTTGGAAAGGTTCAATTAGTGCTGATCACTTAGCTTATTATTTTGGCATTGCCTGTTCAGAGAATGATGTTGAACCTAACATTGTGTCACATTGAATTTCACAGAGCTCCACTGATGAAGCGGCCGAATCGTGAGGTTAAACCTGTGCGAAAAGAATCACCACTTGTCCAGGCACGAGGACTTGGGGGTCGAGGTCAGCAGGCTGGTAGAGTTGATAAATCTAGCAGCAAGCATAGCAGTGATTCCAGAGCAAGAGGAAAAGATGACAAGGTGTGTATTTGGTGCTGCAACTGTGAAATTTGTTCTTTTCACTTATAGGCAGGGTTGTTGATTATTTTCTATAAGTTGAGATATTAGAACTGTCAAATCATATGCTTTTTGAAAAACCACAAACTTTGCACTATGTTCATCATAGTTGAGGTAGTCTGTTCCTCAACTAGGTCTTAGCTTTTCTTATTTATTCTTGGGATGTGCTGACAAGGTGAACATTTATTGTCCCTGATTGCACTTAAAAAGGTAATGGTGAGCTGCCACCTTGGGCTACTGCTCTCCATATAATGTATGTACACCCACGTTGCTCTTAGAGAGTTCTAGGATTTTGACTTGGCGATGAAGGAATGAAGATATAGTTCCAAGTCAGGGTAGTTGTATGGTGAAAGGGCACTTGCAAATAGTGCTATCGCCATTTAATGACTCCCCTTGTCCTTTTAGGTGGTAGAGTCATGGGTTTAGGAGGTACTGTTACAAGAAGCCTTGGTGAGTTAGTTGCAATAAATCTTGTATGTATACGCAACAGGCATGGTGCACTGGTGGTAGTTGAATGTTTAAGCTACTAGGTATGATGCCATTCAAGAAAGTTGCTTTGTTCTGGACAATGTCAGGCTGCTTGTTCGAGCTGCACTTATCCTGCAATCCAGTGGTAAGAAAGCAGTCCAACAGTTGTGTCTTCTCTCAAGCTAACATGTCCAGCAACAAAGTGCTATTCACTCAAGCTGCTCCACTGGGCACAACTCACAGTTAGTATGTCTGACACCAAACTCCTAGAGAATGGATTTAAAACTCAGTCACAGCAAGGAGCTTGCAGGAGGATAACGCAAATGTGTCAGGAAGGTCCTCAAAACATCTTTGGGGTCAAATGTTCTTGACAACTCGTAAGATCTTGGCTTTTGACTAAATTTGGGAAGTCACCAATCAAGTTGAGGCAGGAAGGCACAAAACTTCCATGTTGTTGAACATGTTTATTTAAATTTTCAGTTTAAGTGTGACAATGAAACAAAATCACTTTCATTTCATTTTGAATTTTCTATGCCAACAGTTTTTGCACAAACAAATAGTGTAATTGTAGAAAACACTGGAAGAACCAATTGGTGCTAGGTTAAACTGAGAAAGAAATTCCAGAAATGTTTTTTAAAATGGGAAAAATAAAATTGCAGCTAACTTAGCAGATGGGCAAATTATTTGAAGCACCAGTGGTAAATGAATATTCATTTTACTGTGCTTTTCAACAGCATAGATTGTGAAGCCCTTAAATAATGGTTGCAGAAATCTTCCTGCAAATTAAAAAGGTGCTCAAGAAAATAGACAGTCAAAGCACATGACTGCTGTTTAGAAATTGCCTTATTTAGCAGCACTAGGATTTCAAGTGCACCAAAGACTTTCGTCTGGATCTTATGATCCAGTGAAGCGATGTCATTCGCCCCTAATCTCGAAGTAAAGTGAATTTCCCAAGTGTGGCAGAGTGCATAAATTTCTCTTGGACCTCGTGTGGCTTTGCAGCATTCACTAATGTTGGCCATCAGGGAAAACATGATTAGGATAGAGGATGCAGTAATAGATGCCACACCCATAGAATCTGTCCAAGCTCAATTGCTGCAATGTGGATTAGTGTTTAAAAGTCATTGAAGCAGAAGAATAATAATGCCCACAAACATGTAAATTAGAAATAGTTGTTGGCAATTTGGTCCTTTGAGGCTACTCTGCCGTTTAATAGGTTAACGGCTGATCTAATCGTACTTCAACTTTACTTTTCTGCCTATCACCTATGCTTTTTGATTCCTTTGTCAATAAAAAAAATCTATCCAACTTAATCTTAAAAATATTCAGTGATCCTGCCTTCACTGCCCTCTGGAGAAGAGGATTCCACAGATTAACAATCCTTTGCAACCCTCATCTTCATTCTAAATAGGAAATTCTTTAGTTTTTAAACTGTTTCCCCTACTTGTCTCATAAGGGGAAATATCCTCCCAGCATCTACCACCAAGTCCCTCAGAACCTTATGTTTCAATTCAATCATCTTACTTTCTTCTAACTTCAGTGTCTACAGGCCTGATCGGTTCAGCCTTTCCAATAAGGTACTCTTTCATCTTAGGAATCAGTTGTGTGAAAACTTCCTGAATTCTTAACACAGTCATAGCCTTTTTTAAGTATGGAGATTAAAACTGTATGGTGCTCCAGACGTGGACTCACCAATGTACAACTATAGCAAAACTTTCCTACTTCTATATTCCATTTCCTTCAAAATAAATCATTATATTCCATTTGCCTTTCTAATCAGTTGCTGTAACTGCTTACTAACTTGTGGTTCATATACCAGGACACCCAGATCCCTTTAATGCACAGTTCTGTAATCATCCTCCATTTAAATAATACATTGCTTCTCTATTCTTCCTGCCAATAATGATAAGTTTGCATTTTCTAACTTTATACTCCATCTGCTGATTTGGTACCCACTCATTTAACCTATCTTATCCCTTTGTAGTCTCTCTGCCTCCTCACAATTTACTTTCTTACCTATCTTTATGTTAGCAACTTCAGCAGTTATACATATGATCCTTCATCAAATAAATAGTTGACGTTCCAATATGGATTCCTATGGTGCTCCACAAGTTACAGATCATCAGCCTGAAAATAACTCATTTATATTTACTCTTTGCTTCCTGTTACTAACCAGTTCCCAAGCATAATATGTTACCCCCCTCCCCACCCACCCACCGCCATACCATGAACTCCTTTGGTGTGGCACCTTATCAAACGCCTTCAGGAAAGCCATGTGCATCATATCTCCAGGTTCTCCTTCATTAATGTTACTTGTTACTTCCTCAGAGCTCTAATAAATTAGTCAACCATGGGTTTCCCTTTCACAAAGCATGTTGTAAAAGGAAACTCCAATGAGAAGAATTAATTTTTAAAAATCATAGAATTATGCAGTGAGAACAAAAGAATCATTTTTTAAAATAATGAATTTATACATATTTTTATATATCAGAATGGTGTTAGTAGGCAGTTTTAAAAAGTCAGATCTCCACAGTCAGTTTGGATGTGTTTTCTCGGTGGCTTGAAGTTTTTAAAGTTGTTCATAAAAAGACTTTGGGGGAGGATCTTTGTCTGGAAATGTTGGGCCCAAGATGTTATGAAAACTTTGTTGGAAAGTTTGCTGTTGGTCACAGGAAAAATCCAGGCCATTGACTTTGGTCACTTTATTAGTAGGAATCAAACATTTTAAGAAGTTCTATATTAAACAATTCACAATTTCACACTTTTATTGCTTCTTCAGGTAGAAATTGTTATTTTTTCCTCATTCTTCAATCAAAGGCTAGACAAATGATGGCCTTTTAACATTCTGACATTCGAAGTGGTCAAGGGCTGGGTTACTCCATTTTGTGTTTTCATGCTCATTATTTGTATGTCAGAGGGCAGGACTGGAATGAGACCATGTTTGCCTTCTACCATGAGCTTTGAAAATCTGTTTTGTGTTTTTTATGTACCTGCTGATATACAGGAATAATAATAGAACATTAACAATTTCTTGTCAACTTGGTTACAGGGCAGAAGAAATCTCCAGGAAGCAGCGGGAGATGGAGATAGCAAAAGATTTGATGGAACTGGTTATGATAAGGACTTAGTTGATGTTCTGGAGAGAGATATTATTTCCAGGAATCCCAATGTCCATTGGTACAGTGTTTTAATATTAGAGTTTTAAAAATACTTTTTGCACCCGTGACCAAAACTTAACATCTTTACTTTCTGTTCAGGGATGATATAGCTGATTTAGAAGATGCTAAGAGACTTTTGAGAGAAGCTGTTGTGTTACCCATGTGGATGCCTGACTTCTTCAAGGGAATAAGGCGACCCTGGAAGGTAGAACTTAGTTTTTGTTGTTGAGATCTTTATAGAATCGAAGGCCATTTAACCTGCTAGCTCTTTGAAAGAGCTATCCAATTTAGTCCTATACTTTAACATTTCCTTCGTATTTTGGCACATTGTCTTCAGGAAAGCGCTAAGTTATCCTTTTAAAGTTCTGATGGAATCTGCTTCCACCACCTTTCCAAGTAGTGTGTTTCTGGCCTTAATCTTATCTGAAGACATTTCTCCTCATTTCTCTATTTTGTTAGTTAGTTTGCTAGTTATTTTAAATCTATGAACCTGGAATCTATAGCCGAAAGAAATAGTTTCTCCCTATTGCTTCATCAAAACCCCTCGTAACTTTGCCTCTAATAAAGGTTAACCCTCCAACCTTCTCTGCTCAGAGTAGAACAATCTCATATCTCTACCTTCTCCAAGACCTTGACTTTAGTGGTGCCTGGAAATATACGTACTATTCTGGCCTGACCAGAGATTTATGAAGGTTTAACATGATTTCCTGGTTTTTCTATTAAACTGTGCCTCTGTTTCAAAGCCAAGAATCCTTTGTGCTTTCTTAACTGCCTGATTTGGCGACTGTCAGCATATACTCCCCAATTCCTGTGTTCTTGTACCCATCCTCAAAAAACAGATCCATTTACATTAAGCTGCCTTTCCATATTGTTTATACACGGTTCATTGTGTGTTAAATATAGACTAATGGCTATGTAAGAAAGGGAGAATACTGCATGTTCAAGTTAACCACTCCGCCCCCCCCCCCCCCCCAAGCTAAAACAGATGTGATTTTCTGTTACCGTCTTATAATTGTGTAGTTTCTTCCCTCTATTCTTGTGACAGCCAACCTAAGTTCAATTTGTCATTTATGCAAGGAGGAAGATTTCTGAAAAACTGCACCTTGAACCCAATACATGTTGGACGTAGGACATTACTACTTGTTTAAATTCACCCTACATCACTACTTTAAACTTATTGATTTAATTTTTTTAAGAAGCAAATTCTGTGCTTCCTTTGAGTGATTAGACGTACCCATCTGGGACAAGAATTTCTATAAATAGTACTGAAATGATCCTTTTAATACCAATGTTGCTTATTTGTACAGGTTAACGAAAATGGTATTCAGTAGTTTTGAGTAGAAAGGTTCATGTGTTCCATATTCTTATTATGTTTGTAATTTTGTTTTCTATTTAACATTTTTGTAAATCTACAAATGCTTTCAGTGTTATAATCTCATTTTACAATTCTACTATTAGATATATGCTCTAATAAAATTATTCCTCAGAAAAGATGTAGGCTATTCAAACCCACTAATTTGTTTGGTCATCCAATTCAGCAATAGATCATGGCCGATCTTTATGCAATTATATTTACCCGTTTTTGTTGTAAATCAGTTGATATTCTTACCTAATGAAATTCTTAGTCTTCAAAATTTCAGTTGATGCAGCATCTGTGGTCTTTGAGAGGGAGAAAGTTCCATTATAGCCTCAGTGTAGGAAAAATACTAAGTCCTCAGTTCTGGGTTCAACCATTAGAGGAACTTGCATGGCACTTCAACAAAAGAGAGACTTGTATTGTAAATGTCCCAAAGTGCTTTATAGCCAGTTAAGTACTTCTGAAGTGAAAAAGAAAAATAGTGGGTAAGCTCAGCAAGTCTGAGTTTAGAAGAAGGGTCCCAAATGCCCAGATGTTGCCGGACCTGCTGAGTTCATCCAGCATTTTGTCTTTTTACTTAAGGTTTCCAGCATCCGCAGTATTTTGCTTTTATTTAAAAGATTTTAGGTGTTGTCATTGTTGTGGCAGCCAAGATGGGACACAGCAAAGGCCCACTGACACAATGTGACAACAACCAAATGATCATTTTTTATGGTATTGATTAAGGGGGGCATCAGGCTCATTTGCCTGATGAAGGCACAAATGCCGAAAGCTAGCAAGTTTACTATCAAATAAATCGGTTGGATTTAAAATTGGTGTTGTCGGACCTCTTACTGAGTTTACCCCAGTCCAACGCCGGCATCTCTACATCATTAAGAGGTACATAGGGGCAAGGGTAGCAGGAATAACTCTGCTTTGAAATTGTGTTATTGGGTCTTTTTGAGAGAGCAGGAAGAATTTCATTTCTGATCTAGCAGGATGGCATCTTCAATAATATATTGGAGTGACAGCTAGATGAAATAGAGACCTGTATCCTGAGGATAAAACTTAGTGTGCGTTCTCCCTGTTTTTTTGGATGCAACAATGTGATTACTAATTTAGTGATGGGACTCCCAGTCTGTGTCCATATTTAGGCAAATGCTGAGTTCATCAGGCTGGTGTTTCAGGCATTGGATTCCTTGCAGATGGAAATGAGGAGTCTAGTGAGTGTTATATCCCCCTCACTGAAATATTTTGACAGTGTAATTGGACTGGGCCAAGCTGCAGGATTTTTCAGGAGCCCCATTGACCACCATCTAAACTGATGTACAAATACCGATGTTGGACTGGGGTAAACATAGTAAGAACCTGATGTTGAGAGACTTCTTACCATCTAGACTGCCAGTGAATTGAAGGAAATCTCTGTCTGCCTCAGTTGGCTGATTATTGTAGCAAAGTTACAAAAGACACAAGTAGAATTTCTCTTGAAAATGAGCTGATGGTTAGAAAGGATGAAATAATTATTTTTTGTCTTCAATGTGATGGGTGAGGAAGGGAGAAGGAGATAGAACCAGTAGGAGGAGAATCATGTTTGTTCTAAGGCGTGCACGTGTACAACAAAAAGTAATCTGGAATGTACTGTGTGTCAAAGTCAACAAACCACTCCAATTTTTGAAAGTCCAGTGGTGGTTAGCATGGCTGCCTCACAGTGCCAGGGACCAAGGTTCAGTTCTGGTCTTGAGTGACTGTGTACTTGTTCTCCATGTGTCTGTCTGGGTTTTCTCCAGGTGCTCAGGTTTCCTCTCATATTCCAAAAATGTGCAGATCAGACGGACTGGCTATGCTAAATTGCCCCTTAGTGTCCAAAGATGGATTAGCTATGGTAAAAAGACATGGGGAGAGAGCAGACGGGAGGGCCTGGATGCTCATTCAGAGAGTAGGTGCAGACCTGATTTGCTGAATGGTCTCTTTCTGCACTGTAAGGAATTCTGTGGTCCTAATGGGAAGCTGCCCATGGACAAGATAGTAATGCTCAGGGGAGTTTGTAACCTGCCCAGTACAAAGGATAATTTTTAGGGAACAATAAGAATGTGAACAGAAGGAAAAAGTTGTGTACAATTGTCTATTTTTGTTACTCCTGAACAGTGTGGAAAGTGGTAAGAAAAACTGTGATTGAAAAATGTACTGTTTACTTGCACAGTTTCACTTTTAGGACCAACTCGTATGTTTGTTTTGAAAAAAGCCTCTTTTTAACAATGGCGTGGAGTGGTTTATGTGCTTTTACCAGTAGATTCAACAACTTGAGCTTTGGCATTGATGTGCTCTGCAGTACTGTACGCATACAATTCTTTGATTAGACAAATGGAGAAAAATATTAATTCCTTATCTTGGGTATATTTCTTCTCTACTGTGTGAAAGAAGCTCATTCAAGTTTTCTTCTGTACAATCCTTCGCAACGCTTTCTCATTTAGTTGGCTTGGAGTTTTTGAATTCATTATTGCATTGTATTGTTCTAGCTGTTAATTTGCACCTCAGTGTTAATCCCTCTGGGCAAATAAGTTAAGGTATGGCCGTATCCCAAGACCTTCCAGTTCCCAAAAGATGAAGAAGATATCTTTTGTGTATAGAGGCTGTACTTATAAAGTACAAGGAAGACATAATCGGGAATATATTATCACTTAGAGCTGGAAATTAAACAAGTAATTGTGAACACATTCATTTTGCATTAAGTATAATGAACTAGGAAAGAAAATTATAATGTTTAAATTTTTTTGATGTAATTTTGAATACAGTTTAATGAAAAATTCTGTTGATTTTCTGTTTTACATATTACAGGGTGTCTTAATGGTTGGGCCACCAGGCACAGGTAAAACCATGCTAGCTAAGGCTGTGGCTACAGAGTGTGGTACAACTTTCTTTAATGTGTCTTCTTCCACACTAACTTCCAAGTACAGAGGAGAGTCTGAGAAGTTAGTTCGTTTGTTATTTGAAATGGTAAGTAAAATTGCTTTTTAGCTTTGCCCATTTCATTCTTCACTATTAAGTCAACGTTACAAAAGTATATAGTTTTGATGTTAAGGAAAAGCAGGCCTAGACGTAAACAACAAAATTTTATTTTCTTTCCTTCCCCTTGCCCCCCACCTCATTGACCACCATCCAGACTGTCAGTAGATTGAAGAAAATTTCTGACTGTGTTGACTGATTATTGTAATCAAGTTCTAACAAGTAATATTTGACTTGAAAATGAGCAGCTTCCATCTCCTACCTACATACTTTCCATCCATTCCCAAGCAGAAAAAAGTAAGGGAAGTATTCATCTGCAATCTTGTGATTATAAATGGAGAGATCTGATTAGTACCCAGTATGTTGTCTCTTTCATCATTATTTTGATTGCAAGCTTTTGAGTGGACACTGTTCTATTTATTTGGTGAGTAGGTAATTTCATGTCACTACAAATCTAGCTTTCCTTATACTCAAGACAGGTTGAGGAAATCAGTCTAAAAGAAGCAGTACTATCCACTGGCTAGGAAGCCCTTGTAAGTGGCTAGCATTGCCATGTGCTATCTCATAACTTAGACCAATTATTCTTTTAAAGGAAATTGTTTGCCACAAAATAGCTGAAATGTGTGGAATTTGAAAACTAAACTGAACTCTGAACAGTCTGAATAAATGTCTAACTCATTTAAGACTTGAAATAAGCTTAATGCTCAAATGATCACTTGTTCAGTTAAGTATTGCCATCTTATAGAAGTTTAATCATTTTGTTTCAGCTTGGCCGGGTTAGTAGTATTCATGCCTCTGCAATATTTGTGTTCACACCTCAATCTGAATTTGAGGGGATTAGGCTGATACTCTGAATGTAGTGTCAAGAATGTGCTGCATTAATAGAGGTGATGTGCTTTGGGTGAGATTGTACACTTGCTAAGGTGAATACTTAAGATTTTTTATATGTATAATATTCTGTGTACTCTTCCTTAACAGGCCCGATTTTATGCTCCAACAACTATTTTTATAGATGAAATAGATTCAATCTGTAGTCGTAGGGGCACATCTGATGAACATGAAGCCAGCCGTAGAGTGAAGTCAGAGCTACTTATTCAGATGGATGGTAGGTTCCTTCTGTAAAAGGCATTGGTAAATTTGTTGTGCATAGTGTTAAATGTTGCCTTTTAGTTTCATTACTTCATGTTTTAAAGAAATCAAACCCATGTATGTTAATGTGTTTATTTGCTCAGTTTTGTTCCTCTACATTATGGCAATTCTACTACTGACCTCTAGGCAGAACTGTATTGCTACTTGCTTCATAAATTATTAACTCCTGGAATTGGGATAACAGTTACAAATTGCTGTACATCTAATGTCATAAGTTAGGCAAGTTTTGTACTTGCTATTGTATTCCATTCTTGGCTTTAGAGGCCTATTCAATGCTGGTGTTTGCCTTAAAATAAATTTGAATTGCATAGTTAAGTTTGCCAAATGCTGTTGTTGAGAGAAAAAAGACAGTAGACAAACTTGCATCCAATTCATTACTGGAAATTGAGCTTGTGTTAGTGTTTATCTTATTGAACTCTAATGATGCTGTGATAAGTCAATGAGTCGCGGTTGTTTCTTTCTTGTCCCTGTTCTGCACACGAACAGTAGAGTCACTGATTAACTTAACACTGATGAGTAATCAACTATTTTAGAGTGCAGCTAAACATGAAAGATGAGATGGTCTGGATGTACATTAAAACAGATTCAATATGCATGCATATCTGTTATTGCTGTCACCAAAGAAATTTCAAAACTATTTCAGAGATACAGCTACTTAGTTTATTTGCTTTAGATTAGCAATGATGTAAAGATGCCGGCGTTGGATTGGGGTGGTAAGAACTCAGTAAGAATTTAGCAACACCAATTATTAATCCAACCGATTTATTTGATAGTAAAAAAGCGAGCTTTCAACACTCTTGTGTCTTCCTCAGGCAAGTGCACTTGCCTGAGGAAGACACAAGAGTGTTGAAAGCTCGCTTTTTTACTATCAAATAAATCGGTTGGATTAATAATTGGTGTTGCTAAATTCTTACTGAGTTCTTAGATTAGCAAGACATTGAAAAAAATTCTGACACCCATGTTCAAAATATTTATTGTTATTTCCTATTATTTCAGGTGTAGGGGGTGCTTCAGATAATGAAGATCCCTCCAAAATGGTTATGGTATTGGCTGCAACTAACTTCCCATGGGATATAGATGAAGCTTTGAGGAGGAGACTGGAAAAAAGGGTCTACATTTCTTTGCCTACAGGTACAATTCCTTGAATGTTATTTGTGTTGCTTTTGAAATGGAATGTCTTTGTAAATACTTATATACTCAGTGTACTTTTAGTTACTTCGTATTTGAAGCCATCCCTTCTTTTCAGTGATGGAACAATCCACTTTGTGATTATTTTATAATTGGTGCGTGAATAATTATCTAAAGCCAATGCCTGAGCTTTATTGACAAACAATGCAAACATGTTTTCTACATCAATTACATTCTGGAATTGGTTTTTAATTTGTTTCTATTTTTAAAGCAAAGTCATTTTCTGTTACTAACAGCAAGCGGGAGGGCAGAACTGCTGAAAATAAATCTCCGAGGAGTCGATGTTGCTCTAGGCGTTGATGTCACAGTTATTGCTGAGAAGATGGAAGGTTATTCTGGCGCAGACATCACAAACGTTTGCAGGCAAGGATTTTCAGCCAAAAAAAGATAAAATGTTGGCATAGAGGGTGGCCTAGTAACTTTAAAAACATAGTGATGTGCTTCAATCAGAAGATAAATCCCAGCACCAACAATCAAACTTGTCCTTTGAACTTGATTTCAATTAAGATTGCACCTTAATGTGGGAAATAATCTAAGGACTGTTAAAGATTGTTCAGTGAGATGGATTGCTGTGCCTCGTAGGTTAAAGGAAATTAAAAGTTGGGTCATGCCCATTAATCGTGGGAAGGGCAATATCCAAGCTAATGGAGAGAGCAGTAGTGAAGAGAAGGAAGGCACTGGTGATTTGACTGGAAACTAAACATATTTTTGTCCATCATTATTGTTTTAACAATTTTTAGAGATGCTTCCATGATGGCAATGCGACGTCGTATTCAAGGCCTGTCTCCAGAAGAAATCAAAGCTTTGTCCAAAGAGGAATTACAAATGCCTGTAACCATGGACGACTTTGAACTGTCTCTAAAGAAAATCTCCAAATCAGTTTCTGCTTCAGATCTTGAAAAGTATGCAACATGGATGGCTGAGTTTGGTTCAGTGTAATTCTCCTAGATAGTGTACATCAGAAAGTGGAAGGTATTGAGTAATATATACTGTGTGAAGTCGTAGGATATCAAGATTATTTTTGCACATTTGGTTCTTAATAGACAATGCATTATTAATTTGAGCCTTGAATCAACTTTACATCCAGCCTGACTCATTACATGCAAATTAAAGCACTTTAAGGCATTAATAAACTAATTTGACATATATTGGATAAAAAGGAAACTATTTTAAATTATTTGAAGTATTGATGTGTTGGTAAGGAAGTAGGATCCCAACCCCCTTTGCAAACTGCAGCCCCCCCCCCCTTGTTGGTCAAATTACTAACTAGCATTCCAACAACAAAGCTATGCTACATTTTGAAAACATCTCATTCCTCTTCTGTCCTAATATTTCTTGCTAGATACAATCCACAATTCTATATACTCCTTTTTGTGAGAAACTTCAAATTTATAAAATAATTAACAGCCATACTGTGCATTACAGTAATAACAGCTACTAGTTTGGGCACCAGATTTGAAAGAAACCACGTTACTTGGCCACAAGATCTCGTAGGACTGTGTATTCTACAACAAAGATTGCATAGTTTGCTATAATTTTGCAAACTGTCTGTCCATAGACATAACTTATAAGCTGCAATGATTTTTATTATTAAAAACTCCCCTAATTAAGTAGCTTGACAAGCACATTACAAGATTCAGATTATATATATATGTTGGAATGAATGCTGTATCCTTAAAACTCACTATTGAGCACATGAACATAATTGAAAGTGTTTTACAGATAATATTATTATTTTCAATTGTTATACTTTTCTGAAAATATTTTTTCTTTGTTCTGTGAAGAGGACTGAAATGTTTCCAATTATTTAATTTTCTTAACTTCAGTATGGTGAGATTAATTGATTTGTGTTGCATGAAATTTGTCGTCCATTTGAGGATCCAGACTATTCATGTTAATAAACAAATGTTAACACTGTTTGAATTTTGAAGATTTCTTCAAAATTGCATATTTCAATTTGCAGAGCTTCGTCAAGATGCAGCCACCTATTTGCTCTAAAACCCTGTTGCTAGGTTGCATATCTCCGAAATGGTAGTATCAAATGCTGAGCAGCTTTGTGACTTTTTAGTAAAGTAAATCAATTGAGAAAACAAGTCAGTTTCACTCAAATCTATTGGATTTCTTCCAAAGCATCACCATGTTTTCCCCTTGATATTTGGGTTATAACTTGTGCCATGCAATATGCCATTACATTGATTGTTTATGTCCTTTCCCCCGAGTACAAGCTCTAATCCTCATTTTCAGTTTTCTGTCTGGACTTAAAGACAGACATTGACTACTCTCCTACCAAAGGTTTAATTGTTTTTCTCTTAAAGGAGTTAAAGGCATGTGATTGGTACTTCTGTGCAACAGTTTTTAATCTTTGGAGCTATTTGGTTCTCTTGGAACAAATCATTTTTGCTTTCATATGCATCACTATTATAAAGACGAGTTAATCATATAACATGTGGCACACTAATTTATGAATAATTCCAAAGCAATTTTAAATGTCATCAGTGCTATCTTACTACTGGAAGTACAAATTGCAGTTTTATTTTTGACAACTTATGTGCAGGGAACCAACTAGATTTTTAAAGTTTTCTTGTCATGCGGCTACAATACAATATAGAGGCAGATGTGAATAGCCCTATTAACACGTAGTCAGCTCATTACTATATCTATGTAGTAACAATATAGGAAGCTAATTGTTCTTCAAACCATCTCCAGATGCATGGTGCAATGCATTGGAACATCAATGTTTATGGAAGAACTTAATTTTTTCCATTCTTCTGTGGCAAGAAAATATGAGTGGACAGGTATATCTTGTACCATTCCCAAAGTTGGTATGTTCTATAAGCCAATTGATTTTTTTTCTCAAAATTCAGAGACTAAAATCTTAGTGTCAATTTGACTTTGCTGACTAGTGCTAACTCAGTATTAAGTGTTTAGTTATTGTTATGAGCATTCTTTTAGTATTTGCACTTTTTGTAACAAAAACTTTATAGAAAAAGGGATGCTAATGTTTTATGTCATTTTATATTGTGTCCTCGTGAAAACACTACATGTACTATTTTGGTAATGAGCAATTGTATTTCTTAATTTCACATTATTTATGTTTTTTTGCTGTTATGAGAAGTTTTAAATAAAATTTCTTTTTTAGTTTTTTGTGAAATTTCTGGTAATAATGAGAATTGTGCTCAGCCTGCTTAGTAAGTCTACACTTCAATTATTAATGACTTGGATTTTTGAAATAACCATATTTAATGTGTATTTTATGAAAGAATTAAATTTATAAACCATCTTTCATATTCTCAACAGATGCCAAATTGCTTCTTAATTAATTAGGTATTGTCATTTGTTGCATAGACCAAAGTGGAAGCTAATTTGTATATGTCAGTGTATCTCAATAACGATGCAGTAGATCATCATTTAATCTGTTCTGATGTTGGTGAAAGACAGATATTGGCTGGGAGACAAGAAGAACTTCCATGTTGGATACCAAATTATTCTCCAAAGGGAAAGCGCATGTCAATTGCACTGTAATTTATAAATATATGATAACTGGGAAGCAACTGTACTCCATATGCTATGGTTAGATAAAATGACAAGAAAAGCTGCTGAGATGCCTATTCAATGTATATGAGCCAAATCTTCTGAAGAGTGGCAGTCACTGTCAGATTGTACACCACTCCTACTTTACTCTGCATCAGAATTCTACTTTTCTCATCTAAACTTCCAAAGGAGATGTTTTTCAGGAATTTCCTGTTCTGTATCTGTTCTCAAGCTCTCTATTCTTGGAGTTCAAGAGTTGGGGTGGAGTTATGCAGGAATTAGATATTGCTTTTTGCTGTCTAACATTTCCTGGGTACCTATTCAGGTAATTAAATTGGAACTCGACTCAAACTCATAGTTTAACACTTTGCCCAGAGGGTTCCAGATACAAGGGGACTTTCACAGTAACTTTATTGCAATGATAATGTAAGCCTACTTGTGATATGAATAAATAAAATAAGTCAGTTGCGCATCAGAAGTTGTACCTTTCCAGGCAATTTCCATAAGAATCCTTGCATTGTGATTTGTGAGGGATCATCCAGAGGACCTCCCAGAACACTTCCAGTGCACCTTTAAGAATATCTCCAACACATCTTTTAGGGTTCATCTGGGGAAAGCAAGTATTCTGTAATCTTTTTAAATGGGTCCTTCAAGTTATTAAGTTGAGGACTTGAACAATGGCAGGCATCATCCTATGGATTCATGTTTTAGCCTATTTTTGTAATTGCAATGCTTCAACATTTTCCTTTGTGTTAAACACAATTATTGTACAGTGAATGTAACAGCAGTTATTAGAGCATAATTACTGAGCAAAGCTGCAATTTTCAATAATTTTTCCACATAATTCTTTGTTACATTTATATTTTCTATGTGTAAGGAACTAAGATCTCTTCCTTTTGTGATAGTGGCCCTCTAAATAATCCTTCAAGCTTATTGCAACTTTTAGTCATCTCCTTGTTAGTCCTGCTATTTATATGCATACGGATGGCCACACAGCTGTTTCTGCAATGTCATTCCAAGAGTTGTGAATGTAGCCCAGCCTATCAAACAAACCAGCTTCACATCCATTGATGCTGCCTACACTTCCTGCTGCCTCAGAATAATAGTGGGCATATTCAAGAGTCCCACACAGCCTGGGCTTCCAGCTTCCACTTTCTTCCATCAGGAAAAGTACAAAAGTCTGAGGTCATGTAACAACCAACTCAAGAATAGTTGCTTCCCTGCTGCTATCAGACTTTTGAATGGGCCTACCTCATATTGTTAATCTTTCTCTATGCCCTAGCTATGATTGTAACACTACATTCCACTCCTGCCTTTCCTTAATGTATGATATGCTTTGTCTGTACAGTGTGCAAGAACCAAATTACAGGATTTCCATCTGTGTTTTAAAGAATGTATTTCAGAATACTTTCATTACCATGAAGTTGACATGTTTGGTTATAAAATGTAATTTAAACTACTAATCTTAAATTGTTTGAAAAATATATTAGCCCCATCTTTGATATCTAATTACTAGAACATGAGACAAAAGCAAAATATTGTGGATGCTGGAATCTGAAACAAGATGAGAAAATGCTGGAAAATCTTGGCAAGTCTGACAGCATCTATGGAGTGAGAATAGAGCCAGCGCTCTGAGTTTAGATGACCATTCATCAGCGCTGAAGAAGGGTCATGTAGACTTGAAACATTGGGAGCATTCTCTCTCCACAGATGCTGTTAGACATGCTGAGATTTTTTAGCATTTTATTTTGGTATCAGAGTACGAGGTTTTTTTTGTAAATCTGGCAATGAATACGTTGCTATTGAATCTGTTTCCAAAATCCACATCTACCCTCAGGTGGATATAAAAGATCTATTCTGAAGGGGGCAAATAAATTATCCTATTTAATCTTCAATTAGTAGAAATGTTTTGATGTTTGAGAGAGCTTGTTCAACACAAACTGGCTGCCACATTTTCTAAGTTCCAACAGTGACTACATTAGATCTTTTTGGCACTGATTGCAATATGCTTTGGGATGTCCTGTAATTTTAATATATACATGTTGACATTTTTCTTTTACAACTGCTTTTCATCTTGTCCATGAGCAGTGGCATTGAAGTGTATTATGATCCTGGGGATGACCACATCCCCACCCTCATAACCAAGTTTTTGGTTCAATAATGGTAGGGATCAAACCATTTTGTTTCAAGTAGTTTAAAAATTTATTTATTTATTAGTGTTGTAAGTAGGCTTACATTAACAGTGCAATGAAGTCACTGTGAAAATCCCCTAGTCCTGTTTGGATACACTGAGGGCGAATTTAGCATAGCCAATGCATCTAACCAACATGAACTATGAGAGGAAACTAGAGAACCCAGAGGAAACCCATCCAGCAAACAGTTATCCAAGGTTGGAATTGAATGCAGGTCCCTAGAGCTGTGAGGCAGCAGTACTAACCATTGTGTTGGCCAAGGTGGCACAATGGTTAGCACTACTGTGCTAAAGTCAGCAAAATTGGAGATCCAAGATACTATACATGATCAGAAAAAGAAAATAATTGCAATATCTATTTTATACTCAAACATGCAGGGATTAATGTAAGATAAATGTGAATTAACAGGCAAACTGTGGTGGAATATACCACACTGCACAATAAATGGCAGATGCAACCAAGACAGATATGGATTTCTCAGCATTGCAGCCAGATGCCAATGATCATTGAGTTATGCAATCACATTTAAATTGTCTTCTTTATGAGGTATTGCAAGTCTTCACTTTTCCCTTTCGAAGATATCTCCTCGGAGTTTCCTCCAAAAGTCGATCCAACCAGGACTGCCTCAATGATGATTCGTATTGTAAGGTTTCAGTCCGGTCTCCCAGGACTTCATTCCTGAACCTGCATTATAGCATCAGCTCACAAGCACAGCTTCAGTTCTTTAGTCGTGCTGAGCAGAACACTACAACTACCTGTGATCAACAGCCCACAGGCATCGAATCACCAACCTTCCAATGCCTTCTCTGATCTCTCTCAAGCCCTTGCTATGTACAACCTGCCAAACGTAACACTCTTTTTACTCCAAGCCTCTTTTATTGTTCCTCTGCCTGGTGGTTCCTATCAGTGATCTTCCTATGGCTACTTTTCCACTTCTCTGTCTCTCTAACTGGGAGCACTCCCTCTCCCTGTCCAGGCCTCCTCTTTGGTGTAGAATCCTGTTCTTGGGTCCTGTGACCATAGCCTTCATGCCCTTTTAACATGGGCACACTGATCCCTTGTCCTCAGCCTGAAAAATTCCAGACTCTGGATGGTGCACTCACTCACTCACTGCCTTCTCTCGGTCTGTGCATGTATGGTAACTGCCATGCCTGTTTCAGACTTCTGTTAAGAACAAGAGTCAGATTCCTAATAATGTCCATAGACAAGCAAATATGGTAAAGCCTTTCTTGTTCAAAGATGAATGAGGCAAATTATAACCAATTAATCTCTGCATTTTTTTCACAACAAATTGGTGTTCATTGTCTCTATGTCTTGATCCCCTGATTCATTTTGTAAGATTCTATTTTGTATGAAGTGATATCAGTGTCATTAGTTGTGAATTATAAATGTCAGTGTAATTTTTAGTGAATCAATTTCCTTACAACAATTCATTTTTCAGTTTAATGTGCAATTGACAGTAAATTCCCTAATAAATTGAGGAAATTTTTATTCTAACAATTTAAGTAATTATCACTAAAGTGACTTCATTGCCAGCATGCAGATCAAATTTATATTAGAGTCATAGATCAATACAACACAGAAACAGACCTTTCGGCCCAACCATTCTATGCTGATTATGGTACCACCCCAGCTCCAGGATTTTGTAGGCTGCTACAAGCAGGTTGAGAAGTTGATACCATGTGACTATAGAGGGCAGCATTAAACAATAATTCGATTCCTCTTGCAGTTAGAAACGGGCTGGGATAATCTTTGCATGCAGAACAACTAGACTCTGAATAATCATTACGAATTTTAGCCTGAAGAGTGTTTTAAAATGTTGAACAGCACAGATTAACAAGTTGCCATGAGATTCATTAAAATTTTTCTTTTTTTAAAATAAATTTCAAGATCCACAAAAATATGTTGGTGAATTTGTTGGTAGCACAGAGCAAGTGGGATTGCATTGGCTGCCTTTTAGACTATCTGCCTTTTCACATTGCCCTCACTATATCCATTCCATTGAAGTAAATGGAACTGAATATTGGGCAATGGGTGAACAGTTCCATTGATTTCACACTGCTTAAGACCAAGTTAAATAAAATCCCAGTGACTAATGGGCATTGAAGTTAAATCAAATTTGATTTTTGGAATTATGCAACCACCTTTGTATTGGTGCATGAATGAAGTTATCTGTCATAAGTCTATTGTGTTGCAGATAATTGAATTCATGCAGTTGCATGAAAGCCTTTTAATGAAATGAAGGTAAGCGCTAGATCGAAACAATGCTTCAATTGCAGATAAATATTTCAAAAACCATGGCAACACAACAAAAAAACTGAATTGAATAAAAATAGTGACATCTGATCCTTTAAAATATAATTGCAACAGATTTTAATCATTGTGATTCTAACTGAGTCCTTAGTAGTGGCAACTGCATAATTTAAAAATGTTTTACTCTGCAATATCCTTCCCTGCTGTAATGTAAGCTTTGTTCTGCATCAATTTAAACTAGGCTGAAGGAATTGAAATTATTGTAAGCTGTGCATCTCAGCATTGAGGGGAAATCTGCTGCAACCAAATACAGTTTCTCACTCAAGTGTCATGCTACGTTTGATTCTGTGGAAACTGCCCTGAGTTTTTATTGATATGAAGGAATGTCAATTTTATTATTTAGGAGTAAATGGCTGTAAACTTCCAGTTTTATTGTTTTGACCTGGTATGCAAGGTAATCAATATCATCTTTAAGTCAATCTTTACATTAATGATTTGTGTAAGTTCTATTATTTGAATACTAATTGTGTTCATTTGAGATTTTAACCATTTAGGCAATTGGAGACAGTTTGAAGAAATAACTCAAGAAATCTTAAATATTTATTAAAGACAGTGTGAGCCTTAACTAGTCTACTATAGTTCACACAAAAACAAAAAATGCTGGAAAATCTCAGCAGGTTTGACAGTATCTATGGAGAAAGAATAGAATCAGCGTTTCGAGTCTGGAAAACCCTTTGTCAATAGTGTTTTCTTGTTTTCAGATTCAGGGTTGGGCCCAGGTTGATGCTCAATCTCTATTCTCTCTCTGTAACTCTTACTCCCTCTGGACAGCAGTCACTTGCTACACAACTTGTTCTGTGAAAACTTCTGCTTATTAACTCATTCCAAGCCATGTCCCACAGAGTAATCAATGATGCTGCTGCATTCTAATTGGCCTAAATGAGGCAAGGCTAATTCTTAATGGGCTCAATGTGTGGTTGGTCTAAGTGGGCACAATCCATTTTTAATTGAATTATCAAGAATGATGATCATCTATTGATAACATTTCCCATTTCTACCTTTCTGGTTTTCTTTAGGTGCTAATTATTTGTGGGAGCATCCCTCTCATTAAAGTTTATTTCTGTTACTTCTTGCAAAGATAAAAGAATGTTTTGATATCGTCCTTGCCCATTTGTTCAGAATGATGAAAATATGCTGTCATATCACCATGATTGATATCTTGAACTCATTGTCTCAGGACTTCATTTAACTGATATTAAATCAAACTCCCATCAGTGACTTGGAATTATTTAATTTTGGACAGGTTATTTGAAGGTTACCGTTATTTCTCTTTATGGTGACTTGGAATAAGTTTCTTTACTTTTAAAACAAAGAATAAAATGGTAACATTATTTATGACCTTATCACTAACAAAAAAATTTAAAGTGCTAATGTAAAATATAGTGTTGTGTATAGATCACAAGTGAGAATAGTTTTCATGGCCATTTTTACTTGAAAGAGACAACTTGCAATGTCTAATTGATTTATAGGACTTTGTTAATCAATCTATTTTTGCTATAATATGGTTTTGTGGTATGTGTCAGTGCTTGCTATAAATCAGTTAGATTTACTGAATAGTTTTGTAAACTTCCAAAGTTACAGAGTCTATAAAATACATGTCATTGATTGATGGGCTAAGCATAACACTGTACATTCAACGAACAGATGCTACAATTTAAAAGAACTACACAAGCTAATTACAGAACTCAATTCTAAACTTATGGTTACATAGTATGAAATAAAATGACTTCCTTTAAACATCAAGCACTAATTTAATACACAAAGCTGAATGTTTTAAAACTGGTTTTTCTTTGCACACTAGGACTTTGAATTCAGAAAACAGAGTAATTAATTTATTTGCCAGGGTGTTGTACCAATAATTGTTCAAACTGGACGTCTTACATCAATGCCTTAAGGCCATCTGTTCCTAGGTCTTTGCCAATTTTGTGTATGGTACTGAGACCAAGTCATTTGATGGGCTTGTGTCCCAGAATTCAGCATTAAACCATAGTGGGTTGACATACTTCTATTGTGTGTCAATACAAGTAATCATTATATTTCCATGTAAAGTGACACAATTAAATCCTTGTGGCTGTAGAGATATGTCTGAGGTTCAACCTTATTATCAGGTTGTAGATGGTTTAAATACCATTGTGACATGATGTACATGTACCTTTTAAGGTAGGTATCTTAAGCTGCTGCCAATCACCACTACTGAGATAAGATGTGATCCAATAATCCTAGGAAGCCACTTACAACAGCAGTAGTCAAGGCCAAATGTTTTAACCTAGTTAATATCAGACATATAATCGTATCTTCAAGGAAAGATCCACATTATTGTTTTTTCTCATCTGTTTATGTCAAATAGAAGAACATAGCAAATACTTTGTTCCAATAATATTGAAATGCTTGCCTCTTGTCTCACTCATGACTCTAGAATCTGCACTAAAACACATAGCAGTTGTAGTAACTATACTTGCCTTTAATTATGCTGCCAGAAACTGCCAAAATATCTATACACAATTCTAATTTTTACACGGCATTCATTCCTTTGCACAGATACTGGGCTGATATTTCTTTCACTTCATAAGATGAGGGTCACTTAAGGGGGAAAGAAACTGGCATATTTGGAGAGTCTTATCATACCTTTGTGGCATCTCAATAGGCTTCACATTTAAAGAATAACTTCTGGAAGTTCAAAAAACATTGTAAGGAAAGGCCTAGAAATTCTAGACAAATCAGTTTAACTTTAGTAGTGGAGATCTTCTAGAAATAATTATTTGGGATAGAATTAGTAGTCACATAGGAAACTCTGGAAGATTTACACAATTTATCCCAATTTCTATTGACATCCTTATTAAGCAATTTAATTTCAGTGATGTCAAATTCAAAATCATTTGGATTTGGTTCTTCACTGAGTTATAACCATTAAAACACCATCTTTTTGTCATCTATCAAAATACCTTTTAAGCATATTCCATGATGCATTCTGTGAATTTTCCTTCTATTCGATGACACAGTGGTTAGCACTACTGCCTCACAGTACCAGGTTCCTGGGTTTGATTCCTGGCTTGGGTTACTGTCTGTGTGGAATTTGTACATTATGTGCTCACTTCGGCAGCATGTATACTAAAATTGGAACAATATAGAGAAGATTAGCATGGCCCCTGTAAGAATAACACGCAAATTCGTGAAGCGTTTCCTTCTATCTGGTATTGTTATCAAATAATTCAGCTCAGCCAATTTCCTTTCAATTTGATAAAGCCCATTAAACCTTGCTTTAAAGGTGCACCTAGCACTGATAACAATACTAAAGACTTTATCCCCGCTAGCAAAACTATGAATTTTGATTTCTTATCCACTTCCTGTTTCATCACATGCTGTGCCACTTTTAAATTATGTCCAGCCAATTCACCTGTTCTATTCAACCTTTCCCTAAAATTTGATACATAATCCAATAACGTAGTCTCAGAACACTGACTCGCCAACTTCTCCTTAATCAATTTAAGTGGTCCCGTTACTTCCTGACCAAAAATCAATTCAAATGTATTAAATTTTGTTGATTCATTAGATGCATCCCTAACTGCAAAGAGTGCAAATGGAATTCCTTTATTCCAAACCTCTGGATAATCTTGACAATAAGTCCTCAATAATGTCTTTAAAGTGATGCTGGGTGGTACACAGTTGATTCAATTTTTTTAATCCCCAAGGTATCCACAACCTCCTTGAATATCTTTGATGTGAAATTTGATCTTTGATCTGAGTGCATTTCTGTGTGTAGTCCCTATCTAGTAACAAAATTGAAGTAACTCCCCTACAATTCTTTTAGCTGTAATATTTTGTAATGGAATGGCCTCTGGAAACCTAGTAGACACATCTATTACAGTCAATAAATATTGATTTCCACTTTTCATCTTAGGAAGGTGTCCTACACAATCAATTAAGACCCTTAAGAGGTTCCTCAAGTGCTGGAATGGGTATTAAGAGTGCTGGTTTTATCACTGCTTCAGGTTTCGCTATGACTTGACATGTATGAGATGACTGGCAAAATTTAACCACATCTTTATGCAGTGCAGGCCAATAAAAACATTTCTGTATTTTAGCTTGAGCTTTTCTTACTCCCAAATGATTTCCTACTGGTACCAGATATGCTACCTGCCACACCTCCTTTCTATACCTATCAGTAATATCACCTGATGAACTTCTCCCCATTTTTCACCTGTATGTATAGGTCTCCATTTCCTCATTAAGGTATTTTTAAGGTTATAATACTCTGGTATTCACTCAGATTCCTCTTCCGTGTTTGCTTTCTGATACAACTGTTATATTGCTATATCTTTCTGTAATAACTTTGCCAACTTTCCCAAAGTAAAAACATCCACCTCTTTTACCTGTTCTTGTTCTTTTCCAACTATCTGATCAAAAAATATTTCTAATAATTGAACTTCAACTTTCTTATCTTCACTCTTTGATTTCTCCTCTTGTCTTAACCTATGATTTTGTGAACTTGTTGCTACACAAGCAGGAAAAATCTTAGGATATGTCTCATTTAACAACTTAGTTATTTGATTCTCCACTGGCTTTTCAACTGTAGTAAGCATCTCTTCCACTTGTGATTCAGCTACATCATTATCCAAGATAAACTGTATTCCTGCGGATCATTAGAGAAAGATCATTTCTCTAATACTCCTACTACCACTTCATTTTTCACTGGAGTCTCCAACCTCCCCATATATTGGAACACTACTCTCCTCAACCTGAATTCCACATATTATCACCTCTTCTGGCACCATTCTTTCCAGACTACATAACTCCTCATCTCTGACCATCAAAGATTGACTTTCTCCTATATCTCTTAAAATTTTAACTTCTTTCCCTATTTGTCCTGTACATGAGTGAACTTTACTCACGTAATTAAATTCTTTGAAGAGATCTGGCATCTCCTTGTCAACCAACTCCTGACCAGACTGTACATTCTTTTGCACCTCTTTCATTTCAACTGGGCTTTCCTTTACCACTTTAACAAACTCCACTGGGTTATGCTGTTTTGCCACATCAGTCATCCCAGTGCTTTTCTTAAACCACAACACTGCGACTTTGCTTGGTCTAATTTATTATAGTGAAAATATCTGAGGTCTTTCATTTCTCTTCCATCCTCATGTATTTCCTTTTTAACCTGAGGTACACTGTCTTTATTATCTCTCATAAGATCTCCTTCATCGTCACCACCTGAGGACTTCACTTTTCCCTCAAAGGCTGAAACTGATGTCAGAAACCAAATTTTGTTTTTGAAACTAATTCATAATCACCTGCCATTTTTACTGCTGACCTACAGTTTTAACTCTCTTCTTCTACACGAGTTCTCACTACATCAGGAAGTGACTGTTTAAAGTCTCCAAAAATAATCATTTCCCTAAGAGTTTCATATGTCTGGTCTACTTTCAAAGCCCTTATCCACCACTCAAAATTATTCTGTTTGATCCTTTCAAATTCTATGTACATTTGATCAGGTTCTTTTCTTAGATTTCTAAACCATTGTCTGTAAGCTTCAGGCACTAGTTTATATTGTTTTCACTTGTCATAATTCCCAGATACCTCTGCTGAATTGCGATGAAAACAATTCATTAGCTCTACCAACCAACTTTGCTTGAATCCATAATACCCATGTAGTCTGTGGCCAAATCATTTGTTTAGCAACTTTCTCAAGTAAAATGAAAAAATGTTCTACATCCTTCTCATCAAACCTTGCTAATATTTGGATGTATTTGATGATGAGGAGATGCCAGCATTTGACTGGGGGATGGGCACAGTAAGGAGTCTCACAACACCAGGTTATAGCCCAACAGGTTTATTTGGTAGCATGAGCTTTCAGAGCACTGCCCTTTCATCAGGTGATGAAGGAGCAACACTCTATTGGACTTTAACCTGCTATTGTGGGACTTCTTACTGGATATATTTGAATAGATCCCCACCAAGCCTTTGACTTTTGCTCTTTCTCACCTTCCTCATCAATCTCATTACTTCCAACTTGTACTTTTCCCTTTATCTCCATCAATTTTAACTGACATTCGCTTTTTATTGTCAGTTTCCAAAGTTCAAACTCTCTCCTTTTCTTCTTGCCTGTAATTCAGGCAGTGTCATTTCTTATGCTTTGTGTTCCTCCCTTCCTTTATCTTTCTCTGTGGCAATGGCACCCTTTTCATTGCTTTTTGCTACTCTCACTCTTCCTTTTATTTCAAATTCATGCTGCTTTAATTCTTCTTCATGTTCAAGCTGTTTCATTTGTAATTGAATTCTAGCCATTTCCAATGATTCTGACTACGTTTCTGGTTATTTTAAATGCTAAGTTGTCACCACAATTACACCTTCCTTACACTGTCAGGTAATGTCAAGTGCAATATTTTTGCCAATTCCAACAACTTTGTTTGAGTTACCTTTTGTAAATCACTCTACATGACTTCCTGAACTCCCAGGAACTTTTTAGTCTTTGAAAGAGCCATTATCTTTACTGGGTGGCATGGTGGCATGGTGGTTAGCACTGCTGCTTCACAGTTCCAGGGTCTTGGGTTCGATTCCCAGCTTGGGTCAGTGTCTGTGTAGAGTTTGCACATTCTCCTTGTATCTGTGTGCGTTTCCTCCCATAGTCCAAAGATGTACAGGTTAGGTTGATTGGCCATGCTAAGAAATTGCCCCTTTGTATCCAGGGATGTGTAGATTAGTGGGTATGATGTGCAGGGATATGGGGGTAGGGCCAGGGTGAGATTGTGTTCAATGCAGACTTGATGGGCTGAAGGGCTTTTTTCTGCACTGTAGTATTCTATGTTCTATAACCCACAAGGCGCTCCCTATTTAAACTTGAATACAATACCTGAGAAGAAAGCACAAATATGCTCACCACCTTTGAGTTCAATAATCCCAAATCAATCAAAAAATATAGATTTTAATCCCACAAAGAGCTGTCAAGTATTATAATTCAGGTCAGAAACTCCAAAGTGTCTTATGAAATCAACTTGGATCATAAATTTTACAATTTGTACTTGGCTAGGGTGAGCATGAGATGTTTCACTTCAGATACAATTCAAATAACCAACTAGAGAGCTTTCAGTTTCTTTAAGAGTACAGTTAATATACGTACAGAAAGAAAATTAGCAAAAACTTTTCTCAATTACAATTAAGAAAAAAAGCAACCATGACATCGTACAAATCTTAATAGTTTTATATTATTCCAAGCAAACAAACCCCTTAAACAAACACCTCTGCGACAGGTTTAATATATAAAACAAGGATACTCAAATGATGCTGGAACTTAGTCTCTTGGTTGAGAATTGAAACTCTGACTTCCCAGCCTTGTAGCTTCCAGCAGCCCTTCTAATACACATATACAGACAAGCTTGAAGCCAGAACAGCTTCCCAAAACACCAGAAAGAGAGACTCTAGTTACTAGCTAGTAAAATTTATCAATGGCAGAAATCTTACTCCAGGAAGGCAAGGAGACCTGCTTCCACATGGGCAACAGAATTTTCAATACCAGGGAGAAAGATGCACAGAAACATTGCTTTTCAGTCTAATGTCCAAACCTTCCAACTGAAACAGCAGCCAACAGCCCCAAAACTGAAAATGAAAGAACTCCTATCATCTAAACAGTCAATTCTTCCTCTGAACAATGCAAAAGGTGTAAAATCCCAGACATTGCATGAAACCCAGAATAAAAATAAACAAAACCCCATTTAAACAATTGAAGCAACAATAAAAAGACGCGTAAGAAGACAACTCGGCAACAACGAAAGAAACCAAAGCTGTTTAACTGCAGAGGACATGATTTTAAAAAAATTCTTAAAGGCACTCTAACATCATATTTGTATAAGAATGTCAGTGACAGTGGAGACTGTTGTTATTCATGCTTTCACCTACTGCCTTGGCTCTAATTAAGGATAAGTGCTTACATCAATTATTCTAAATACTCTGCATTGCAAAGCTCAGTGAACTCGTGTCAAACTTCTGATACAATCTTATACAGTTGATGCATTAGTGGGGCTGTGAACAAGGTGAACAGGGATAAATTGCTGGTTGTCATCTTCATTGAGAAATCCTGAACAGTAGTATCTTAAGTAATTGTCCTGGAAATTACAACCAAGATAAAGGTATTATTAGTGCGTGTGCCTGTTAGGTATTATTGGTGGTGTGGGGCATGGGGATGGGAGAAGGGAATGAGAGGAGGAGTACCATGGGGAGTGGAATAGTTTGGGTGAGGGAATCCTCTGGAATGTCAGGGTGTGGGGAAAACCCATGGCTTGTGTCTGTACAATAGGTATAATCCTCTCTGACATTTTTTGGATGATTATAGAGTAATTTTTGGATAGTTCCTAATGCAGGGTAAGTGCCCAGGGCAAGTTTGCAATTCTGCACAATTGGTGTGCAAACCCTTACCTGGGAACCTCCAAAGGAATTCCCCAGCACATCTTTGGGGTGGCCCCTAATACAATACTGGGGAGCTCAGAAGTTAGGCCCAACATTATTCAGACAAGTGAACTTTTTAACTGAAGAGAGCTTTCATCTTTTATGAGTAGATTGTGTGGCTAGCGGGAAGGAAAATAAAGCTATTCTAATGCCCTTTGTCTGGCTAGTTCATTGCTGCCAATCTCAAATTGTTCCAAGTGCCCAACCTGCCAAATATTAAAGGTGTTTAACTTGAAGCTATTATAGCAGAGCTAAAATTATTAGAAGGAATCAAACAACTTATATTCCGCTGAGTACCTACCATAGGAAAATGACTTCAAGCAAGACATCAAGATAGCATTGCGCAGTGGAGTGCTGGATTACAGTACTACCAAGGGGATATTGTTGCTGGATGAAAAATTGGAGAGATGTTCCCAGTTCAGTTTCAGTGATTTCCTACTGATCAACACGGAGTTATAACAGCAAGAATAAAATTGTCTGTCCTCCCTTTCTGTCTTTCGACCTTTCTCTTTGCTCCACCTGCTGTGCTCCCTGGTACACAGTGTAAAACCCATCACACTTCTTTTTCTGTCCAGCCCCGGAGAAGAGTCATACAGACACGAAACGTTGGGTGGAATTTTACTGGCACAAGTTCATATGATCCCACCCAAGGCCAATGGGGAATGTCGTTCTCCAAGCCTTGCCCAGCCCCGGAATCGGGGCAATTGTGCTGATAGAATTCCAACTGTTAGCTCTGTGTCTCTCTCCACCGATGCTGCCAGGCCTGCTAAGTCTTCCCAGCATTTTCCATCTTTATTTCAGATCTCTAGCAATATTTTGCTTTTATTTTAGTTTAAAGCAAAAATAAGACTACTGTCTAACTGGGATCCTTCATGCTTATTAAAAGCATCTTATATGCCAAGCATATATGAAACATAGCAGCATTGGTTGTTACATTAAACTAATGCTTGCTTTAAATTGTTTTATTAATACTATTTGTAATATGTTTTTTCTGAGCACAAACTGTTCTATGCTCTCTCTCTCTCTCTCTCTGAGTCTCGTACTGCTAATGTTACTGATTACATCTTAGTCTACTTAACTCATTAGAGTCTCTATTCTGTTAACTAATTAGATTAAAAAGATCCCAATCTAGTTGAAGCCAAGTAGCCAGAAGCAGTGAAAAAATTGTGGGAGGGGTGATTGTTATTTTTCTGGTTGCTGTAAAGAAATATGCATCTAATTGTGCTAACAGTATATCTGATGCTGCATTAATCCCATTTGCTCATTTAGTTGTACAGCAACAGTTTCTTGTCCTGCATGGCAAATAAATCAGAAAACAATCCACATCTTGATCATCTACGTATATCCCTGATGTAATCTTCCCATGGGAAAGGGAGGAGATTTAAAAGAGAAAGGAAAACTAACCCAGCCGATAAAGACATGTCAAAATTCGATTACCACAGAATCCCTACAGAGCTGAAGGAGACCATTCAGTCCATTTAGTCTGCACCAACTGCAATTCCACCCAAGCCCTACTCTTGTAATTTGCTCATATTTACCTTAGCTAGTTTCCCCGATCACTAAAAATCAATTTGTCATGGTTAATCAGCCTAACCCTACACATCTTTGGACTATGGAAGGAAACCCACGCAGACACAGGGGGAATACAAGCTCCACAAAAACAGTCATCCAAGGCAGGAATCGAACCCAGGTCCCTAGCGCTTCAGCGCTAACCACTGTGCCACCATGCCGCCCCAATACTAATACTGATCAAAGCTCGTATCAGTAATAGATAAGTACTCAGATTCTCAATATTTTTAAGTGTTGTTTGATCCTCTCCAGACAGCAGAGACCGAAGAATTTTTTTCTCCAAGGGAAAATATTTATTAGTTTTGAAACATCTGCTCCCTTCAAATCCCTGACAAAGTGTTCTTTTCACACTACGAAATAGATATCAGCAAAAAAAAATACATATTGTAGATGTGAAATAAAAGAAACTGTTTCCTGAGAGTTGTAAAATCAGCTGGTTATTTTCATAGTTACATGTATTACAAATTGTTGGATATTCTGAGGCATCTGTGATAGCAGTCATGAGTGTTAATGATTTACAGTTATCTGAAGGTGATAAAATAGCAATTTGTCACAAAGAGCATGTTTCAGAACAATTTTAGCTTTTAATATTTTTAGGCGTTTAATTTTCTCATCTTTTAGTTCCTCATATTCAAGATGATTCACCTAATCATCTGGAATTTCAGCAGAAGATTGACAGAAACCCTGGCGACATGATGCAAACATGACGCTGTCCCTCTGGGGTTTCTGTTGACTTTCTACTGCTGTTACAATAGATGAATATAAGATTCCTTACACTCCTATTGCTACCTCTTTGGCAATTTTAGAAAATTCTTTTTCTCTTATCTAAACCAAGTTAACCCTCCTATTTGTCTCAATCTTTCTTTACAACATTTATCTATATTTTTATAACTATGCTAATTAGACAAGTAAAGTTTGATGATGAACTGGAGTAGTTTTCTTTCATATTTTTAGTCAGCAAGTGTCTGACGTGCATGGAAACCCCTCATATATTTATAAATCTGCAAACTGATCCATCAAGAAATCCTGTTTCATTTCTTTTGTCTGATGCATAAAAAGCAATGGGGTCAATTTCCACTTTAGCCATGGGTGGTTGCAGATCAATGTTGTAATACACAGCCTGACAGTTTCTCTTTTCTATGGACACTATCGTTTCATAAGTTAAGGATGGCACCCAACCTCAAGAAGGACAGGAAAAACGTTCTGAGGACACTCTGAAGGCCTCATTGGAAAGGGGACAAACTGACATTGGAAGGAACTTGCCAAAAACAGTACCAAGTGGCATCAAAACAGTCACAAACTGTCTGCATAAATTCCACTGTGGAAAAGTGATGAAAGTGGAGGGAGAGCAGTATCCCCATTCAAAAACTCTTCTTGTTCAGGGCAATTCTTTTCCTTCTGCCCAAAGACCTATGGCTCCAAGATCAACTTGCTGAGCCACATATCTGAGGGAACACAAAGGACAGGCAGATGTCACCCTTATTTCGAAGGTTGAAGATAATAAAACTACTGGAATTTAACAATAACTTGTATTCATTTTTATACATGAAAACGCTCTGAGGTGATTCAGAGGAGTGGTATCAAACAAATAATGTTGAACCAAGCCATTAAGATTATTAGGCTGTGAACAGTTGGATATTTAAGGAGTAGCTTAAAAGAGGAAAGTGAGGTGGAGAGGTAGAAAATCCCAGAGCTGATGGATTGAGTAAAATCGGGATTCTCGAGGTTTGGAATTGGAGAAGCACAGATAAAGAAACATATAAGATAGGAGCAGGAGGAGGTCATTTGGCTCTTTGAGCTTGCTCCACCATTCATTACAGTCATGGATGATCATCCAACTCAATAGCCTAATCCTGCTTTATCTGCATAACCTTTGATCCAATTCACCCCAAACTACCATATCCAGCCGCCTCTTTAATACATTCAATGTTTAGATGGAATCGTAGAATCCCTGTAGTGCAGAAGAAGGCTATTCTGCCCATCAAACCTGCACCAACAACAATCCCATCAAGTCCTATCCCTATAACACCATCTATTTACCATGCTAAACCTGCTGACACTAATTTAGCATGGCCAATCAACCTAATCTATGCATTTTTGGAGTGTGGGAGAAAACCAGAAAACCTGGAGGAAACCCACACATGTATGGGGAGAACATGCAAACCCCACGCAGACAGTGGCCTGAGGCTGGAACTGAACCCAGGTATCTGGTGCTGTAAGACAGCAGTGCTAACCATTGTGCCACTGTGCCACCTTTGGAGAGTTTCTAGGATTAGAGGAAATTACATAGAGAGGGATTGGAAAATGAGATTAATTATTTAAAAATCAAAGAATTGTTTAACTGGCAGCAATGTGGGTGAGTGAGCATAGGGTTGATAGATGGGTCGTGGGGCATGTTAGGGCACAGACATCAGAGTTTTAGCTACATCAAACCAATCAATAACAGAACGTAGGAGAGTGACCAGGAATAGTCAAATCTAGAGACAACAAGGCAAAGACAAGAGTTTACACAGCAGATTGGTTGAAGCAGGGTTGGAGTGGATGGATTGAATGGCCTCCTCCTGCATTGTAATAACTCTGTATTATGGAAGTAAAATATACAGTTTTGATGATGGAGTGGATATGTGTTTGGATGTCCTCTGGGTCAAACATGACACAAGAATGAGCAGGCCTGAATGTAAACTGTGCTGGAGCTCCCCAGTTCAGTGCGATGTTGGGACTGAGTCTGAGAGGGAAAAATGTGGGAGACTCACAGTTAACAGTAGATCAGGACAGTGATGTGAGGCAGTTGATAGATCATCATTATCACATGCCCTGGATCTACTGCCAGCCCTGCTTACATTCACCATGTAAAATATCTGAGTAGATCATTAATAAAGTTCCAAAATGGTTAGATGATATTGGAAAAACCATCTCGCCTTTCATGCCAGGAATAGGAGAAGAAACGGGAATAGAAACTGGGTGATACAGTGGTTTGCATTGCTGCCTCAAAGCACAAGGGATCTGGGTTCAATTCCTTGATTGGGTTACTGTCTGTGTGGAGTTTGTACGTGGGTTTCCTCCGGGTGCTCTGGTTTCCTCCCACTGTCCAAATGCACGGGTCATGTGGATTGGCCATGCTAAATTGGTCCTAGTGTCGGGGGACTAGCTAGGGTAAATCCATGGGGTTATGGGGATAGGACCTGGGTGGGATTGTGGTCTACAGACTCGATGGGCTGAATGATCTCCTTCTGCATTTCAGGATTCTTTGATTCTGTGAAACAGCTTCAAAATTCTCTTGGACAAGAAACACTGCTACAGGTCCAACTTTAACATTACTTTATATATTTTATTTTATACATTTTTTGAGAGATATGAGAAACAGTCTGGAATTACAACTAGTTATTTTGCATAGAGGAGTTCTGCAATCCACATTTACAAGACGAATGCCCCACTACTGGTGTAATAACTTTTGCGTTTGGCTTATGATTTGAAATTAATAATTCTTTTGATTATTGGATATGAACTCTTAGGACTTTACGGGCACTTAATCTTGTAGGATTTAAAATGTCTTTGTTATTATTTTGGAAGATTGCTTTTAAGATTGCTGAGATTTGATGCTAAACCATTCTGGTTAGACTTGTTTGTAAGATGTTCGATACCACTGATCGCAGGAACAGTTACCATTGATTTGATTTGATTTATTATATCAAATGTATTAGTATACAGTGAAAAGTATTGTTGCTTGCATGCTATACAAACCAAGCATACCGTACATAGAGAAGGAAAGAATGGAAATTCATACTTTAAATATCTTTATTCTAGTACTTATTGCAATTATTCTAATTGTTTGTTTATTATGAGCCTTTTCTCTGAGATGATTTCAGTCCAGACACAACTTCCAGATCTGCCAAGCAGTTCCAGGAAGTTACACTGAATATTAATGGAGACAAACTGATCAAAATAACATTCACCCACTAGGTTTTTCCATGTGGGGCACCTCCAACCTGAAACCTTTCAGATTGTCTAGGCAACTAGTCACCATGAATATGCAACATATTCAAACAGATAATGACCTCCTGACATCATGGATAACTCCATGCTACATGATGTCAAAAAATGACTGTCTTCTGCATGAAGAAACTAAACAAAATCACTTTGTTAATGTGATGATCCCCCAGAACTTGCATAGGGAGTCACTAATTGACCTCTCAGTAGGACTCACTGAATATGAGTTCCCTGAGGATTGGTAATTAACTCACCAGGTGGAGCTCTGTATAAAGCAGGCCCCTGAGTGGGTCCATAATTGTGTTGTCCCCTTTGGGACCTGTTTGTATTCACTACGAGCCTGTGGGGTTTTTTTGCTTTACTTTATTTTGTACAATAAAGCAGTATTCCTTTACAGCTGATCCTGGAGTTATTATAGTCACCACTTCAATGGTTGTGAAAAAAAATGATGCAGCTTCATTGTTTTGTTTCTAACTTGAAGGAGTTTGATGAATTCTTACCAGCCACAGATTGCAAACCAATCCAACTTCTTTAACAAAATGGTGCCACATATTCACACAAAAAATAAAAAAATCCTAAGGGGAAGCTTTCCCCTCCTGCCTGCCACAGGAATTGTATTGGGTGGGAGATAGACTATGCAAAAGTCCATTACCCTCAGATAGGATTTTTCAGTTATGGGGTGAGTGTGGCTGGAAAATCCCTCCCCTAGTGTTGTTCACACACCAGCTTACCAGCTGCCTGGCGGGCTTTCTGAAGAAGATGCTTTAGAGAGTTACACAAACTTACTTTTTGTTCATGGAAACAAACATTTCTGCTCCGGTGATCATGTGAAACAATTGTTCCTCTGTAGCAACTTCACCTCATTTTGGTCAGGCATTCCCGCCCATTTTGTAAAGATGTCTTGCCTCCATTCTGCACTTAGGTTAATTCTGCAGTTTGAATACTGCATTCTCTGGCTTCTCTCTATAATCTTCTTGCTGGACTTTCTGCAAAAATGGGCCCAGTGCTCTCTAACCATACATTCCTTTTATCAGTCCATGTGACATGTGTGAGAGTCTGCAGTTAGTGCACACTACTGCTTGGACATTAGATATTTTGGACCATAAAGCTCATAAACCACTATTTCTCTATGACAATTGCCTCATATGTACATGGCTCCTCCCCAGCTCTGCAACCATCACAGTTTGCCATAGCTCTTAAAGAAACTTATTGCATAGGGGGACCTGTGGGTGCAGGTGAACAAGTCTGTGAAGGTGGCAAAGCAAGTGGAGAAGATTGTGAAGAAAGCATATAGTATGTTAGCCTTTATAGGAAGGGGTATAGAGTACAAGAGCTGGCCTTTAATGTTCCAGTTGTATAAAACGTTGGTTAGACCTCATTTGGAATATTGCGTCCAGTTCCGGTGGCCCTACTACCGGAAGGACGTGGAGACTCCAGAGAGAGTGCAGAGGAGGTTTACCAGGATGCTGCCTGGTACGGAAGGTCTGAGTTACGAGGAGATGTTAGGCAAATTGGGACTGTTTTCCTCAGAAGGACGTAGACTTAGAGGTGATCTAATAGAGGTGTACAAGATTATGAGGGGTATAGATAGAGTAAACAGGGTTAAGCTCTTTCCTAGGATGAACTCAAATAGCACGAGGGGTCACGGGCTTAGGGTGAGGAGGGTAAGGTATAATTTGGATGCTACAGGGAGTTTTTCACACAGAGGGTGGTGGGGGTATGGAATGCGCTGCCAAGTAAAGTGGTGGAGGCAGGCACTCTGGAGTTATTTATGAAATACTTAGATGGGCACATGAACAGAATGGGAATGGAAGGGTATAAAAAACTGATTTAAAATAGGGATCATGAGCCTTGGGAGTCCCTGGGAAGTGTGTAAATACATGATGATATTGATGTACTTGTTCTTATCCTACAGGTGCTTTGGTCCACCTTGTTGTCTAACGAGGGGCATACACGTGATGGGTCGTGAGAGGACTGCTCTTGGATTTTTTTTCGAGAGTATCCTCGTGCTTCACGTCGCTAGTGTATGCTTGATCTGGACCATTTGATGGGCAACACGACAGCTCAGTGACTATCGCTGTGCTGTGCAGATACATGGATTTGGGCCTGTGTCTGTGGGAGTTTGTGCATTCTGCCCGTGCTTGTGTGGGTTTTCTTCGGGTGCTCCAGTTTCCTTCCACATCCCAAAGATGTGCTCTTAGGCTAATTGGCAAAACAAATTCTCCCTAAATTGTCTCAAATTTGGTTTTTAATCCATAGATCTACAAACATGGACAGGGATCGCGGGGAGAGGTGGGAACATCGGGGTGGCGGTGTGGGCTCATTGGGCCGAAGGGCCTGTTTTCCGTGCTGTTTTGTTCTTTGTTCTTTGTTCTTTGAAAAGAACAGAAGGCCCAGATACTGCTAAGTACATGTAGAGATGGACTAGAAAGCACTTGATGTCCCTGGAAAGTTCAGACTGTTTAGGCAGAGAATTGAACTATGCTTCTAAGACCAGGAGGTTGTGAGAATCAATCTATCAATGTTAGCTTCACTGTTGTCCAACTCCATTGGATAATTCTTTTGTCTGTTGACAGAGTTAAGGAGGGAGTTTGATGGGATGCTCCATGTCTCGCAATTCTTTTCCTTTTCCGAATTGGATTATTGCCCTGTCACACAGTCTCACTCAGTAACCTGTGGAGAACATCATAGAATCTCTACAGTGCAGAAGGAAGACATTTGGCCCATTGGGTCTGCACCAACAACTATCCCATCTATGCCTTAATCCCTGCAACTTCACATATTTACCCTGCTAATCTCTCTTATCTACGCATCCTGCGGCACTAAAGGGCAATTTAGCATAGCCAATGCACCGAACCTGCACATTGCTGGATTTTGGGATGAAACTGGAGCATCTGGAGGAGACCCACACAAACATGGGGAGAACATGCAAATTCCACACAGACAGTGACCTGAAGTCGGGAACCTGTCACATTGCACAAAGTACAGATATATTGGCTTCTTAACTTTCATGGAAGGAAATCCATTCTGAAGCCTGTGTAATTCATTTTTCTTTTCCCTTTAGCTTATCTTGAGAAAACCTTGACAATGTCATTTGTTGACAGCCGTGAGCCAAACACTTCACAGTAAATTGTTTTTGTTGTTTGTGTGTTTCATTTCTTTCTGTGAATGGAGTGGAAATCATGTAAAAACATGAATTCATGACAGCACACAATCGCCAGAACTTGGAGATTATAACCAATGTGGCATCGGCAAAACCTCCTACTCTATTGTGTTTTTCTGCTAAACATGATGCAATGTGAATCAGGGACGGCAATCCTGTAAAGCTAATCCATCATTCCTTTCTGACCCATGAAAACATCTCCACATAGCAATGTAACTGCTCACCTTAAAATAATAATCCGCCAGTCCAGTACCTGGTGGCACGGTGGCACAGTGGTTAGCACTGCTATCTCACAGCATCAGGGACCTGCGTTCAATTCCTGGTTCGGGTCACTGCCTATGTGGAGTTTACATGTTCTCCTTGTCTGCGTGGATTTCCTCCAGGTGCTCCCGTTTCCTCCCACAGTCCAATGATATGCAGGTTAGGTGAATTAGAATGCTAAATGGGGAGGTCATGGCATAGTGGTATTACTGCTAGACTATTAATCCAGAAACTCAGCTAATCTTCTGGAGACTTGGATTCGAATCTCACCACAGCAATCAATGGAATTTAAATTCAATAAAAAGAATTGGAACTAAGAATCTACTGATGACCATGAAACCATTGTTGATTGTCAAAAAAACCCATCTGGTTCACTAATGTCATTAACTTGAAACCGGAAGTCGTCACTAGGAGGCTGCCGGTAGTTGTAGTTTTTAAGCTATATAAGTACTAACCTCTGGGTATCGGCCTCATTGTTCCATTGGAGCAGCACGGAGAGGCAGCGATTTGGGAGAGCGAGAAGTTCGATTGTTAAGTAGTTTTTTAACTTTTCTCTTTGTTTAAAACAGCGAGCGGGAGTAGTTTTTGCCGTTTTTTATTTAAACTAACTTGAAACCGGAAGTCGTCACTAGGAGGCTGCCGGTAGTTGTAGTTTTTCTCTCTGACTCTATAAATTGGTGTAAAGATGCCGGCGTTGGATTGGAGTGGTAAGTGAGCAAAAAACCTCACTTACTGTGCTGTCTGGAGAAAATACACAACTCTCTAACAATGCTCAGGATCCCCTTCACACACATTGTTAGCCACTTTAACACTTGAATAGCAGGTTAGATGTAAGGATTCGCATTCTAATCAGCAATCTCTGACTGTCTGTGCTGATGTGTGCTATTGCAGACCAGAACACTGCACTTGCCTGATGAAGACACGGGAGTGTTGAAAGCTCGCTATTTTACTATCAAATAAATCGGTTGGATTAATAATTGGTGTTGCTAAATTCTTACTGAGTTCTATAAATTGGTCCAGAGAGGTAACCCGATACTCTACACAGGTAGAGTATCCCACCCTCCCCCCTCCTCTAACCTAATAATAAAAGTGTGTGTGAAGTTTTTATTTCTCTCCTGGAAATTAAAGTAACAGTGATGGCAGTGCAGGCACTACGTTGCACCTCCTGCGGTATGTATGAGGTGAGGGACACCAGTAGTGTTCCTGCTGATTACACCTGCAGGAAGTGTGCACATTTGCAGCTCCTTGAGGATCGTGTTAAGGAGCTGGAGCTGGAATTAGAGGAACTCAGGGTAATTCGAGAGGTTGAGGAGGATATAGGCAGGAGTAACAAAGAGATTGTAACTCCTAAAAGTGATAATTGGGTAACTATTAGGAGGAGGGGTAAGAAGCAATCGGGGAGACAATCCCCTGGGGCTGTTCCCCTCCAAAATAAATTTTCTGTCTTGGAGGCTACAGTTGAGGAAGAATCAACTGGAGCTGACCAAAGGGAGCAGGTCTCTGGGGGTGAGCCTGCTGAGAATGCTAAGGTGGGTGGGGGGAATAAGAGATTAGGCCTAGTTATAGGAGACTCCATAGTTAGAGGGACAGATAGGAGGGTAAATAGTAATAAACGGGACTCAGGGCTGGTGTGTTGCCTCCCAGGGGCTGGGGTCCAGGATGTCGCAGATCGGGTTTTTAAGATTCTTAAGGGTGAGGGGAGTCAGCCCCAAGTCATAGTTCATGTGGGGACACATGATGTAGGTAGGACAAGGGAAGGGGATATTAAACAGAAATTTATGGAGTTAGGGTGGAAGCTTAGGTCCATAACAGGCAGAGTGGTTATCTCTGGACTCTTGCCTGTGCCAAGAGATAGTTTAGAGATGAACAGAGAAAGGGATAGTTTGAACTCATGGCTGCGTGGATGGTGCAGGAGGGAGGGGTTCAGGTTCCTTAACAATTGGGACTCATTCTGGGATAGGTGGGACCTCTTCAAGAGAGATGGTCTACACCTGAACCAGAGGGGGACTAATATCTTGGGGGGAAAATTTGCTAAGGCTATGATGGGGGCTTTAAACTGATTCGGGGGGGGGGTGGGATCCTAAGTAGTTGGGGTGCTGAGAGGGATGAGAGTAAGGGGGTTATAGAAGAGAGTTGTAAAACACAGCGGCGTACGGGTGGGGTGGGGCATGGTTTGAGATGCGTATACTTTAATGCAAGGAGTATTCGCAATAAGGGGGAGGAACTTGCAGCTTGGACCAGTACCTGGAACTTCGATGTTGTGGCCATTTCAGAGACTTGGGTAGAGCAGGGACAGGAATGGATGTTGCAGGTTCCGGGGTACAAATGCTTTAGTCGGAGTAGAGAAGGAGGTAGAAGGGGGGGAGGAGTGGCGTTATTGGTCAAAGACTGTATCACGGTGATAGAAAAGAAGTTTGATGAGGACTTGTCTGTTGAGGTAGTATGGGCTGAGATTAGAAACAGGAGAGGAGAGGTCACCCTGTTGGGAGTCTTTTACAGACCTCCTAATAGTTCTAGAGAGGTTGAGGAAAGGATTGCGAAGTCAATTCTGATTAGGAGTGAAAGTAGTAGGGTAATTGTGATGGGGGACTTTAACTTTGCTAATATTGATTGGAATAGCTATAGCTCTAGCTCGTTAGAGGGGTCAGTTTTCGTACAGAGTGTGCAGGAAGGTTTTTTGACTCAGTATGTAGAGAGGCCAACTAGAGGTGAGGCTACATTGGATTTGGTGCTGGGCAATGAGCCAGACCAGGTGTTAGGCTTGGAAGTTAGTGAACATTTTGGTGATAGTGACCACAATTCGGTTACGTTCACCTTAGTGATGGACAGGGATAGGCATGAAGCTGGGGGCAGTAGTTATAGCTGGGGGAAGGGTAATTATGAGGCCATCAGGAGAGAATTAGGGTGCATAGATTGGACTAGGGAACTACAGGGACTGGGAACATCTGGAATGTGGTGCTTATTCAAGGAGCAGCTGCTGCGAGTCCTTGATAAGTATGTCCCTGTCAGGCAGGGAGGAAATGGACGAGTAAGAGAGCCTTGGTGTACGAAAAAAGTTGATTTGCTGGTTAAGAAGAAAAAGGAGGCTTATGTCAGGATGAGGCTTGAAGGCTCAGATAGTGCAATGGATAGCTATAGATTAGCCAGGAAGGAGGTAAAAAGTGAATTGAGGAGAGCTAAGAGGGGACACGAGAAGATGTTGGCTGATAGGATTAAGGAGAATCCTAAAGCTTTCTTTCGATATGTTAAGAATAGAAGATTGGTTAGGGCAAGATTAGGGCCAGTCATAGACAGCAGTGGGAAGTTGTGCGTGGAGCCTGAAGAGATTGGTGAGGCACTGAATAAATATTTCTCTTCGGTATTCACGCTGAGTGCTGGAAATGTAGCTATGGGGAGCACTGAGGCCAGGGTTGCAAATTGGGAAGTATTGTAGTAGATAGGGAGGATGTGTTAGAAATTCTCGAGGGTTTGAAGTTGGATAAGTCCCCTGGGCCGGACGGGATTTACCCTAGGATTCTCTGGGAGGCAAGAGAGGAGATTGCAGAGCCTCTGGCTCTGATCTTCAGGTCCTCGTTGGTTACGGGTGTGGTTCCGGAGGACTGGAGGATAGCGAATGTGGTCCCATTGTTTAAGAAGGGGAAGAGAGACCTTCCAGGGAATTATAGGCCAGTGAGTCTTACTTCTGTTGTGGGCAAGGTATTGGAGAGAATTATTAGGGATAGGATTTATAGTTATTTAGAGAGAAATGAATTGATTGGGGATAGTCAGCATGGTTTCGTGAAGGGTAGGTCATGCCTTACTAACCTCATTGAGTTTTTTGAGAAAGTGACCAGAGAGGTGGATGGGGGTAAGGCGGTTGATGTAGTATATATGGACTTTAGTAAGGCGTTTGATAAGGTGGCCCATGGAAGACTTCTACAGAAAATGCAGATGTGTGGAATAGAGGGTGATTTAGCTAATTGGATTAGGAATTGGCTGGCAGATAGAAGACAGAGGGTGGTGGTTGATGGGAGATATTCATCGTGGAGTTCGGTGACGAGTGGTGTGCCTCAGGGGTCTGTTTTGGGGCCCCTGCTGTTTGTAATTTTTATAAATGATCTGGATGAGGGTATTGAGGGATGGATCAGTAAATTTGCAGATGATACTAAAGTTGGTGGTGTGGTAGATAGTGAAGAGGGGTGTTTTAGTTTACAGAGTGACTTGGACAAGTTGCAGAGCTGGGCCGAGAGGTGGCAAATGGAGTTTAATGTGGAAAAGTGTGAGGTAATGCACTTTGGCAGGAACAATAAATGTGTAGAGTATAGGGCTAATGGTAGGGCTCTTAATAGTGTTGAGGAACAGAAGGATCTTGGTGTATGTGTCAATAGATCCCTGAAAGTAGGCAGTCAAGTGGATAAAGTTGTTAAGAAGGCATATGGAGTCTTAGCTTTTATTGGTAGGGGGATTGAATTTAGGAGCCGCAGCATCATGTTGCAACTGTACAAAACTCTAGTGCGGCCGCACTTGGAGTATTGTGTGCAGTTCTGGTCCCCACATTATAAGAAAGATGTGGAGGCATTGGAGAGGGTACAGAGGAGGTTTACCAGGATGTTGCCTGGTATGGAGGGCAGGTCCTATGAAGAGAGGTTGAAGGATTTGAGGTTGTTTTCGTTAGTAAGGAGGCGGCTAAGAGGGGATCTTATTGAAGCATATAAGATGATTAGAGGTTTAGATAGGGTGGACAGTGATAGCCTTTTTCCTAGGATGGAGAAAGCTAGCACGAGGGGACACAGCTTTAAATTAAGGGGTATGAGTTATAGGACGGATATCAGAGGTAGGTTCTTTACTCAAAGAGTGATTAGGGAGTGGAATGCCCTGCCTGCAGCTGTTGTAGATGCGCCAAGTTTGGTGGCGTTTAAGAGGTTAATTGATAAGTATATGGAAGAGAAGGGAATGGTTTAGTTTGGAGGGGCATTGCTTTTTATTTTGGTCGGCACAACATCGAAGGCCGAAGGGCCTGTTCTGTGCTGTATTGTTCTATGTTCTATGTTCTAATGTCCTTTAGGGAAGGAAATCTGCTGTATTTACCTAGTCTGGCCTACATGTGACTCCAAAGTCACAGCAATGTGATTGACTCTCAAACTGCCCTCCAAGGCACTCAGGATGGGTAATAAATGCTGGTCAGCCAGTGACTCCCATGTCCCACAAATGAAAAAAAATTCTCTCTTAGTGTACCTGAATAGGCACCTTAGTGCAGTGACGCAGGGATTTTCACAATAATTTCATGTAGTGTGAATGTAAGCTTACTTATGACTAATAAATTAAACTTTGAAACTTTAACTTCTTTTGTGTAGTCATTGCGATAAAGTTTATTTATTAGTGTCACAGTAGGTTCACATTAACACTGTGAATATTTCTATCTCATAAGATTCTATAGCACAGAAATTGCACCTCTAATTAATCATCTTTCCAGTAAGTTAATGAATGCACAGGACTAGTTAAAATAAACAAGCTGATGCCTCTATTAAAATAGCAGAAAGGAACATGGTAAACATTTACTAATATTGCAGTACTGTTAGCCCTGAGTGCAGCACAGTAATACATAGCGGTTTAAATTGACCGTGTGTCATGGCTAACTGAAAGATTAAGAAAGTGTAAGATTCTCTCTGTGAATAAAAATGACTGCATTCAGCTTATGATATCCATGTAAATGAATGAGAGCAAACAAAATCACCACAACAAAGCAACTAACAATTCGGGGTGAAAGTAGTTGTTTTGCCAGAGACAGCAAACAGCCCAGAGTCTGACAGTGATCTAGAGTATAAAGCATCCATTATACAGAGCTTAGAAGAATACTACATTCAAGGAAACTGAATTAAATGGCTTATTACAATTAGTTCTGCCGCATTGAAAGTCTATCATACAGGAGAGGCGGAGGTAAGGGTGAAGAACCAATTCAAAGCCAGCTATTATGGACAGTTAGCAAAACGTTTTCAGCTGACTGAATATGTAGTAAAGAACTATCCGTCAAATTAACAGCTATTATACTAACTAAAATTTTTACCCCTAGAGGAGGTACTTTTAATATTCAACACTAAACAAGAAACTTTTAATCATTTCATCAAATATTCCAAATGTGAAGAAGATGATTGTGCAAGACCAATGTCACGGCTTTGCAGATTATTTCAGTAGCAACACAATGAAAACGGTCCACTAAAATTCGCCAAATCCATAACGATAATTAGGTTTTCAAGGTGGAAGGAAAATACTTCAGTTTGTACAAAAGCCCCCATCTCTGTCAAATCTGTTTCCAAAGTATTTTAATTTCCTTCCTCTTTGCCAGGCTGGAATGAGGGCATGAAAGGATAGCACAAATCTCGAAACTTCATGACCAACTTTAAATAAACCCTTTATGGTTCTTTGTGCATGGAGCTCACGCAGTGCCTTAGCAACCAGGCAGGAATTCAGCAGTATTGATTCTAAGATGGGCTGTGCTCTCTGCAGAGAAGTGATTGATAAGTTCATTCCCACAGAATGGTTGACATATTCAAATGTGCATTAACAACACTAAATTAAGTTCCTAATAGGTATCTATGGAGAATCTTTTACTAAACAATTTTTTAAAAATGAAAATATTAAAATTTAAAAATAAAAATGAAAATTCAATGAAACCGCAATCATTGAAAAGATCAACACACTGATGTTAGAATATAAGAACATCGGAAATAGGAGCAGGAGCAAACCATTCAGCCCCTCTGACCACTCTGCCATTTAATATGATCATGGTCGATCTTCTACCTCAATTCCATTTTCCTGCCTGCTCACCACATCCTTTGACCCCCTGAGAGATCAAGAATCTATTGATCTCATTCTTGAGTCAATGATGGAGAATATGCAATTCTCTGAGTAGAGAATTCGAAAAATTCACAACCTTAATGAAGAAATTCCTCCTCATCACAGTCCTGAATTATTGATTTTTTATCTAGAGTCTGTGCCCTGGTTTCCTACATCCTTTCATCTCTACTCTCTCAAGCTCCTTCAGAATATTGCATGTTACAATAATATCACCTCTCATTATTCTAAACTCCATATAATAGAGGGCCAATTTGCTCAGTCTTTCATCATAGGTTAATCCTCTCATCCCAGGAACAAACCTCGTGAACTTTCTGCTTACCGCCTCCAATGTAAACATATTCCTCCTTAACGTATGGGGACCAAAGATGCACAATGTGTTAGGTATAGTCTCACTAAACCCCTGTACAACTGAAGCAAGACCTGTTTATTCTTATACTGCAATCCTCTTGCAATAAAGGCCAACCTGTCATCCCCCTTTTCATTGCAAGCTCATTTGCATGCTACCTTTCCATGTTCTAAGTCTCTCTGAATATGTACATTTCACATTATTTAAAATATACCCTGCTTTTCTATTTTTACAATCAAACTGAATAATGTCATTTGTTATGCTCCATCTGTCACTCACTTAACCTGTCTGTATCTCTTTGCAGCCTCTTTGCCTTCCTCAGATCTTTCATTCCCACCTTTCCACTGGCATGGAGCAATTTTCTTCATGATTGCATGGATGTTCATACTGCATTAAAGTAAGCTGCCATTTTGGTTAATGCCTAACTTAAGCTATCACATGTTGCCCTGCAGAGAGGATGGAAGACAGTGTGATTATGCTAACAATTTAAAGTTACCATAGCAATAGTGCTGGCTTAAAGACTCAGAAATGTCACTCCACCACACATGTAATAATGATGTTTTTGGAATATTTTAAAATTGAAGCCTTCTTATAAAGATTACAATTTTAAGGTGTTTCTAAATCCCCAAGTCACTTTGCTGCCGTTTATCCAATGGTCTAAATCAATGTGTTGATAATATATCAACTGAATGTTTAAGCATTGCCCTCCCCTGCTATTTACTTACTTATAGCTATTTCTAATTTACACAGCCTCTCATCATTGGACAATCCTGTTATCCAGGTCAGATGGTAGTGCACAGTGGTGAGGGCACATCACACTGGTCAGAGGGCTGATGAAGACCAGGATGATACTGAGTCCCAGGTAAATGATGAATTTCGGGAGATGTCCATCAGATGGCAGATTGTGGATGTCCAGTAGGATGCATGGTGGTGGTGGTGGTGGTGGTGGGGTGGGTGGGGGGAGGATCTGGTGGAGATCCCTGAAGGTCTGCATGCCATAGTTTCTGTCATGGAGGAGTCCATGCGAAGCGTGAGCTCTGCATCAACCCTGAGCTCTGCTTGCAGCCTAATCCGTTGAGAGGGTGGTGACTATCATGGACAGGCATCTCCTGATTCAGATTCAGTAGTTAATGGGTTTATAGTCAGACCTGCAAACACCATACAAATAATGATCTCAGGAGCTCATTGCCAGTGTGAGAGAAGAATGCAGCATCCACTCTCTCAGCTAGGTGTTCATTCATTAATGGTGAGCAGAGAGATACAGACAGACCTCACACCGGTAGACAAGCAGCCTGTCATCTCTGCGGGCTCCTCTAGTGGGAATCCTCCTGTCTCCCCCAAGCCTGTTCACCATCTACAAGGCACAAGTCAGGAATGTAATGGAAAGTGGTCAAATTGCCTGGATGGATGCAGCTCCAATAATACTCAAGAAGCTCAACATCATCCAGGACAAAACAGACCACTTGATTGATACTCCTTCAACAAACATTCAATCCCTCCACCAATGATGGACAGTGGCAGTTTTGTGCACCATTTACAAGATGCACTGCAACAGCTCACTGAGATATTACTTGTGTCCTCTATTGAGGAGATTAATGAAAAATATTTGTTTAATTCATCTGCCATCTCCTTATTTTCCATTATTAATTCCCTAGACTCCCTTTCTATTGGACCAACACCCACTTAGTTAACTTATTCCACATTAAATATATACCGTTTCTCACTATCCATCTCGAGATTCCTAATTAGTTTTCACTTGTATTTTAATTTTTCCTTGCTTATCAATCTTTCAGTCATTCTTTGCTGTTCTTTATATTCTGTCCTGCTACCTGTCTTGGCACAATTATATGTTTTCTTAAAGTGTGATGTCATGTTGAATTTTTTTGTAGATCTTTTCCTTGGATCTTTTCTTTCTCACTGGAATGCATCTATGCTATGAATTCTGTTATATCCCCTTAAATGTCTGTCTCTGCACCTCTGTTCCTTCAATCTCATTTAATTAGTTTTGCTTTCATGCCTTCATGATTTCCCTTATTTAAGTTTAGAATACTGGTCTTGGACTCTTCTCTCCCTCAAGCTGAATGTACAAATCAATGATATTATGATTGCTGCACAAGGCACTTTCACTATGAGGTTATCAATTCATCACAACTAGTTGTGCAAGACCTGATCTAGTATAGCCTGTTTTCTGGTCAGTTCCAGAACATGTTCTTCCAATTAACTATCCCAGAAACATTTTATGTATTCCTTATCTAGACTACCCCTATCCATCTGAATCTATATGTAGATTTCCAGTCTATATGTGGATTAAAATCCCCTATGATTATTGGCATATCTTTCTGACAACCTACTATTACTTCTTCCTTTAAACTCTGTCTTACTATGTAGTTACAATTAGGGAGTCTGTGCACTGCTCCCACAAATGATTCTTGCCTTTATCCTTTCTTATCTCAACCCAAACTATTCCTACATCCTAATTTCCTGACCTTAGATCATCCCTCTCTAATATGTGGATATCATCATTAATTAACAGAGCCACAAAAGCACCTTTTCCTTTGTTCCAAGCCTTCTCAAATGTCATTTCCTTCAGGGTCCTGACATCTGTCATTCTGAAGACATGTCTCTGTAATGGCTATCAGATCTTAATTACTGATTTCTAATTGCACTCATTATTTTGAATGCTATGTGCATTCAGACACAGAGCTTTTAGTTTTGTCCCATGCAAATGTTTGTCCAAGCAAACATTTTTGTAAACAGCTTCCTGTAAAGTCAAACCTTTGGCTAGACAACCAATTGCAATAAAATCATGAATGTGGAGATCCATATTGTGAGACTCACTGGAGTCCCATTAAGACAAATATTGTCTGATAGTAGATGATTGGCAAGCTGCCCAAATCATTATTCAATATCTTGCAGAAAAATTGTTGGTTATTCACACAGAGAGATATCATGAAGACTTTCATTGCTGCTGTACACTCAGCAACAGCTGCACTTGAACTAATGACCTGCTCAACTTAACAGCAGGAGTTTAGACTCACTTCATAGAATAATAGAATCCTACAATGCAGAAGGAGGCTATTCGGCTCATCGAGTCTGTACTGAGCACAATTCTACCAGGCCGTATCCCTATAACCCCATGCATTTATCCTAGTTAGTCCACCTGACAATAAGAGAGAATTTATCATGACCAATCCACCTAACCTGCGTATCTTTGGATTGTGGGAGAAAACTGGAGCACCTGGAGGAAACCCACGCAGACACGGGGAGAACGTGCAAACTCCACACAGGCAATGACTCAAGTTGGGAATCAAACTTGAGAAACTGTGAGGTAGCAGTGCTAATCACTGTGCCATTCCCTTCCTGCTGTTGCTACTCAGATTGAAGGGGACAAAAGGCGGTTCATTCATCATAGAGTATATTCTCATTTGAACCAAGTTAATGCGTTCAATCGATTATGACAAGAAATTCAATTAAAGTTTGTTGAACATCACCGAGCAGTTTAATTGAAAGAAAGTGCAATGTGATAGTCAGGAAGAGTATACATCAATACACAGAGAACCAGATTCTTCAGACAGCCCTCGAGAATCTCAGTGTTCTGCTAAATGGACCATTGCTCAAAGATGGTGGTTCCTGAGGGGCATGATGATTCTCAGGATTCACTTGCACCAGCCCACCAGCCCCAATCAGGTTCCCAATACCTGAGCAAGTGCACTAATTTGATGTCAATGCTGAGTTTGACAGCCAATTCACCAACGTTCATCCCAGCAGGAACAGCACCTGGTGCAAATCGCAAGCAAGGCCAAGGCATGCTGGACCTCAAGGGTCTAGGGAAGCGCTGCCAACCCCTAGGAAAGAGGGGCATCCTCCGCACTCCCTACTCAAATCATGGGTCACATACCACACAGGCATTAGGGTGACCTTAACTGACCCCATCTCAGTCCCCTCCTCCCTCAGACACAGCCCTCAGCCCCCTCCCCTCGAAGATGCTCCTTAGATTAAAGTGACCTGGCCACTTTGAAAGTTGCACAGCTGGCAGATGGGAATGCAGATGTTGATTACAGGACTACCTGAAATCACCATGCCAGGGGTGATCTTCAAGTCTGCCAGGGCTAGAAGGCTCAGTTTAGCCGGAGGGGAGAGTTGCAAGCCCAACACTTATCCCCAGCCTGAACCCACCCAACTCCTGAGGCACCCTTCCTCTGCAGCCCAGCCACTGAGCCTCCTACTTCCTTGAGCCTCCTGGGTGCTCAATGTGCCAGCCAGGGCAGTGTCAAGGTGCCAGGGAGAGTGTACTGTGGGCACTGCCAAGATGTGTAGCTGAAGGGGGTTAAGTACGGGGTCTGAGGGGGAAGGTGTGGGAGGAAGTGGGGATGAGTGGAGGGGCTGAAGGGGGAGGTGGCTGACCTCGGGGGTGGCCTAAGTGAAGGAAGCTGGGTTGGTTCACCCTCATGGTTCAGTGAGGGTAGTATTACCTAATAATTGGGTGTGAAGAGAGGAATTACCTCTTTGGTAAGGGGTTGGTAATGCTCCCCTTGTCAGTGGGGAGTGATGGAGGGACAGCATTACATTTTTGGTGTGGACGGGGGTGGGGGTGACGGGCTGTCTCAGAGCATGGAGATTGGGCCACCATCTAAAAGGGGCAGCACAGTCTCAGAAAGCCGGATGGGCTGGTGGGTTGCTCCAGATGTGCTTATTGGCATCTTTCAGGTAGGTGAATCCCACCTGAAAGATGCTGCCAGTGCCAGAGGGAGACCCTCTCCTTTTCCCACTGGATTGGGCCTCAGAATAGGATAATCGAGCCCAGAATGTGTAAGTCTGCAGCTACCATGCCTGCACACTGTCCCATTGTCAGGATTTACTGGCTATGCATCCTGTATGCTAATGGATACAATCTGTGTTTCAGTATGTTAAACGTTGTAACAGGAGACCTTGAGTTAATTGTCATACCCGGTAACACTTCATGCTTTAATCAGCTTTTGCTATTCCCTTGATTCAAGCTAAAAACCTGCTGGAATATTCATGACAGCTACATTAAAGCCTGACGCTTGTAGAATGATCATAATAACATAAAAAGGAATGGGAATGAAAGGATTTTGTGTGCTTATGTATCTGTACACACATGTATATATATATATATATATATATGCAATTGTTCTCTCTCATCTTTATGTGGCACCATTTGAATATACTAGGAATACAGAAATATTGAGATGATTTCAATGCTCCTGACATAGTGAGGTGCAAGGGCATGAAAAATATATCCCATAGAAACAGGAGTAAGTAATTTGGCCAGTTAAGCCTGTCCCATTTTATTAGCTATGGCTGCTCTCTCTTTTCAATCTCAATTTTCTGCTCTCCTGCTGTACGGCCGATTCTGCTTTCAGCTGTGCCAGTCTGTGTGGTTTCAGAAGGGATTCAGGCCACTTGGAAATTGATCATGCCTGTCCCTGTCATGTTCTGCATCTAATTCTTTCTGCATTGAATTTTCCAGCTGGCTGCATTGTGTGTGCAATGTGAGCGCAACTTTCATTGGTCATGACCTCCTCGAAGCAAATCAAAATGCTTAAGTACTTGGTGCAATTTCTCGGGGATTTTGCTGGGATTGTCATCAAATTACCATTATGATTAGATGTGAAGGAAGCTCCGTGTGCAGCAGAATAAGAACTGTTTTGAAAAAAAAATTCATTAAGTCGACAAAAGGAGAAGAGAGAAAGGACCTCACATTTGTAAACAGGTTTTTTGCAAGCTATGGATACCCCGAAGCCCTTCACAATCAACAAGAAGTTTAAGAATTGTTGTCACTGTTATAACATTAAAAGATTCAGTCACCACAGAAAGTGCCCACAAACAGCGATGAGATGAACGGTCAAATAATCTGTTTTGCTGGTGGAGGGCGTTGGTAAGATCACTGGGAGAACTCCCTTGTACTGTTTTCCCAACTGCTGTCATGGGATCTTTTTTACCCACATGTGAAGCAGCTTGGTTCAATCAATTCTGGTTGCCACATTGCAGGAAGGATGTGGAGGCTTTGGACAGAGTGCAGAAAAGGTTTACCAGGATGCTACTTGGATTAGAAGGTATGAGTTATAAGGAGGGGCTGGACAAAGTAAGGTTGTTTTCCTTGGAGAGGCAGAGGCTAAGGGGTGACATGATAGAAATCTATAAAATTATGAAAGGCATAGATAGGGTTGACAGCCAGAATCTTTTTCCCAGAGTTGAAATGTCTAATACCAGAACAGCACGGTGGCATAGTAGTTAACATTGCTGCCTCACAGTGTCAGGGACCTGGGTTGAATTCTGACTTGGGTTACTGTCTATGTGGAGTTTGCACGTTCTCCCCACGTTTGCGTGCGTTTCTCTGGTTTCATCCCACAAGCCAAAGCTGTGCAGGTTAGGTTGATTGGCCACATAAGATTGATCCTTGTGTCAGGGGATTAGCAGGATAAATATGTGGGGTTATGGGATTAAGGCCTGAGTCGAATTATGGTCGGTGCGAATTTGATGGGCTGAATAACCTCCTGCTGCACTGTAATGATTCTATGATTCTACTTGGGGGCATGCACTTAAAGTGAGAGAGGGAATGTTCAATGGAGATGTGAAGGGCAAATTTTTTACACAGAGAGTGGTGGGTGTCTGGATCGCACTTCCAGGGATGGTGGTGGAGGCAGATACATAGGGGTGACTAAGTGGCTTTTAGATAAGCACGTGAATATGTAAAAAATAGAGGGATATGGACCAAGGGTAGGCAGAAGAGATTAGTTTATTTTGATGTCACAACATAGTGGGCTGAAGGGCCTGTTCCTGCACTGTACTGTTTTATGTTCTATATTATCAAAAGTAGCACCTTCGATAGTACAACTTTCGATGCACAGTTGAATAAGATGGAAATCCAATTGATCACATATTGCCCTCGGTATGAGAAGTAAACTGAGAAGTACTTTCTTTCTTCTTCCATGGGATGTGTGTGTCACTGGCAAGGTCAATATTTGCTGGCCATCCTATATTGCTCTTGAATTGAATTGCTTATTAGGTCATTTCAGAGACAACATAGAAACTGGGAAAAGATAGCAGATTTCCTGATCTAAAATTGATGATTAGCTTTATGGTCACTATTACTGAGATTAGCTTTCCAGATTGACTACTTGAATTTAATTTCTACTAGCTGCCATGGCTAGGGTTTGAACTCATGCCCCCCAGAGAATTAGCTTGAACCTCTGTATTGCTAATCCTCTGCATTACAATCCTGCAACCAAGGATTCTGCATTGCCTGCCGTTAACTTTCAATTTAGTGTAACTTGATCAATTTTAATGCAGGGGCTGTTGAGAGTATACATGTCACGATCCCTTCACCATCAGACTCATTGGCCCTGATTTTACTGGCACACCCGCCCCAATTCCGGGGCTGATGATACTCGCGGATTGACATTAACCATTGGCCTTGGGCACAGTCTTATGAGCCTCGGGCTGGTGGGCTGGTAAAATTCCACCCAGTAGCTTAGCTCGCCCGATGTAATTTACACATTATCTGAACGGTCAGTGAGTTTTAAGCTGACTCTAGTCAAAAAGTGAATAGGTTTTTAAATATTTATTTAATTTTTTGTGGGACATGGGTGCCACTGGAAAGGCCAGGATTTATTGCCCATGCCTATCCCTTGTTGCCCTTTAGATGATAGTGGGAGTTGCCTTCTTGCATTGGTTAACACTGCTGCCTCACAGCACCAGGGACCCAGTGAATTCCACCTACAGTGTAAACACAGTGAATTCAGAACATTAGAAGATAGCACACGTTTTAAATTATCTTCAAGTAGACGGAGTTCTGAATTAAAAACGGGACACTAGATCTGGCGTATAAACTACTCTCTGTACGCCAGAATCTTGAATTACTTTCAAAACCACAAAAAACAGACCGATGATGTTTTCACAAAATATATTGTCTTTGGCATGACTCAGACCATGCAAGAGTAAATTTCCTTTTGATTGTAACATTTCAATAGCTCCTTCCACATCTGCTTTTGCTGCTTGACACCTCATTTGCTACTAACTGGACAGCAAACCAATATTTATTCTGGAGCCAGTTATCCTCACTCCTGTTGATACGTCCAAATTAATGTCCAATTACTGATAACATTCTGCAAGGTTGTCGTTTGGCTCTTTCATTGGAAATATGATCGCTCCACTTGACATCAGTTATATTCCATTTCAATCTGTCAAGGTTGGCATCTAACTCTTTCTTCTTTGTGTCAGTGATGTCAGTACTAGGCACAAAGCCCATTGATGACTAGATTATGAGTATAGCTTTTCTCTGTCCTGGACATTTATGTTGAAATTCCATAATCATATAAACGTATGTACATACGAAATAAGAGCAGAAAAAGGCCCCTTAGCCTGCTCCACCATTCAGTAAGATCATGGCCCTATCTGTTTATGTTTTGAGTTCCTCATTCACATCTACCCCTTTGATTCCCTTGCCTAACAAGAATTCATCTACCTCTACGTTAAAAGTAACCACCTTCTGAAGAAGAGTTCCAAAGTTGTACCTTTCTCTGAGAGAAAATAATTCTCCTCAGTTCTATCCCATAAGGGTAACGCCTAATTTTAAAACAGTGCCCTGAGTTTTGTACTCACCCAGAAGATGAATATCATGGAGTAAATTTTCCAGTCACGTCCCCCATGCAAATCATCATGGGCTGCACGGAAAATTTGATGACAATTTAAAAATTCATTGACCACAGGTGGAATTTTCTGGTCTTGGGGTGGGCGTGAACAGGAAATCTTCCCTGACATCTCTTACAATATTTTGAATAAATATAATCACCCAAAAGATGAATTTCTTTTCAGGATTATATCCACAAACCAAGACCACCAATATCACACACTGTCGTAATGATTTGATGCACATGCTAACTTGCCCTGTCTGGTCAAAGGTGCACTTTATCACCTTAACTAGTTAACAGGTAATGCACATATATTGAAATGTTTAAGTGAAGTTCCTTAAAGAGAAGGCACCGAAGAGGCAGATAATGGTGCACACAATTATTTTTAACTTTCTACTTTGCGAATACATTATCATTACCTCTGCCACTGAAGGTAAGTGGAGGTAATGTTTCCTTGGCTGCTTGTTAGTCTGTCAACAATATAACACAAAAATTAATGGACAGCTTTCAATGAAGCTTGGCATTCAAAAAGTGTAACACAAAGGAAGAAAAGATGAGTTATTGGCAAAGATGGGGATGCAGATGTAGGACCTGGAATTCTTTAAATGGCCCATTAGCATTGGGAGTAGGATATATTGATTTTTCTTTCAAAATGATGTTTTCACAGAATCATAGAAACCTTACAGTGCAGAAGGAAACCATTCGGCCCATCGAGTCTGCACCGACTCTCTAACAGAGCATCCCACTGTGGCCCTTTCCCTCTAACTCCACATATTTTCCCCGCTAATCCACTAACCTGCATGTCATTGGACACCAAGGGGTAATTTACAATGGCCAATCCACCTAGCAGTTAATAAAGCATATTGTATCATAAGCTTCATCAATGTTGGCATTATTTACAAGAGTAAGGACATCATATTGAACATATATAAGACATTAATTAGGCCTCATCTGGAGTATTGCTTCCAGTTCTGGGTGCCATACTTGAGGGAAGCGTTGTAGAGGGTACTGAGGAGATTCACGAGAATGATTCCAGGATGGCGAACTGTAGCTATGAGGATAGATTGGAGAGATTGGGACTGTTTCCCTTGAAGAAAAGAGCAGATAACAGACTTTTAGAAAATTCTTTCATGGAATGCAGGCATCACTGGCAAAGTCAGCATTTATTACTCATCCATAATTCTCCTTTGAACTGAATGTCTCATTGGGAAGTAGCTCTGAGTCTGGAGTCGCTTGTAGGCCAGATGGGGTAAGGTTGGCTGATTTCCTTCCCTTAAGGGACATAAGTGGGTTCTTCTACAACAATTAGTGATAGCCTTGTGATCACCATTACTGAGACTAGCTTTATAGCCTTGAATTATTATTAACGATGGGATTTGAACCTGTGTCCCTCGGGCATCAGTCTGGGCCTTTCCTAGTCTGGTGACTGTATTACCACCTCCTCAAATTGATAGAATATTTAAAACTTGACAGAGGTATTCAAGCTCCTGAAAGGTAAATAGTTTCCACTCAAGACCGCATCAGCAACTAAAGGATATAGATTCAACATAATTGGCAAAAAAGGAGTAAAAGTGATGTGAGGAAAATCTTTAATACCCAGAGAGTGTTTGAAGACTGGGATGAACTCCCTGAGAGGATGGCAGAAACAGGTTCAACTGACGTATTTGAAAGAGAATTGGATTGTTATCTGAAAACAGAGAGATGGAAAACTCACCACCTCTTTTTTAGGTTCAAACTTACAAGCCCAATTCCTGAGTAGGCAAGGTTCCCAGAACGGAAATCTCCATTGGTCTTGGGTGGGATTTTATGTCTCGACCAAGTGAGGCCGTAAAATCCCGCCTAGAATGTACAAGGTTACGGGAATAAGGGAGGTGAATGGGACCAGGTAGCATGCTCTCGCAGAGAGCCAATGTGCTGAATGGCCTCCTTCTGCACTGTAATGATTCAGTGAGGTTGATTGGGAATGGTTGGCCTAAGCCTCCTCAGTGAAATGGGAGTTCTTAATAAAAAGATTTATTTTTTCAGCTTTGTAATTGCAGAGTAAGCAGGCAGAAAAAAAGCCTCAAGGAGGAGCTGGATAATTATAATAATATTGAGTTGACATAGCGTGGCAGAGGCATGCTTGTTACTGAATCCCCTCTTCACTCCTTCATTGCATGTGTTTCTTATTTACTGCATTTAAATGTATACATTAATTCTTATTAACATTAGTTTGCCAAATGGCATTGTAGACTTGTTCATTCCAAAGGTTTGCTGATTACTGGCCCAAAGAAAACAAGGGCTTTCAACAAAACAAGTCAACTATCTTTTAGCAAAACCGGATACCACAAATGACCACTTATTTCTTAAGGGCAACCACACTAGCACTGAGTTTAAAGAGTTCACCCACATTAATGAAATCCTGTCATTGTTACAAATGGCTGAAAATCATTTGCTACCTAATCCACTGAGAAACCTTATATTACAACTGCTATTCCATTATAAGCGTAGTTAGCATTTGAAGCGTTGAAAATTAAATAGTGACATAGTATTAAAGATACTTAAATAAATTAGAATGCGGGAAATAGTAAGTTGCTTGTACCTAGCACTATCTTTTGCGAGATACAATGATTAAGATAGCTTCACGTTCCTCCAAGTTAGCTCTTAGTCCCTAAATATTTTTGCTTATTCCCCTCTCCATAACAATATATATAACACATACTTTAAACAGTTGCGTTATTTGCTTTATGCTCCAAATCTGAATTTTAACTGATTAAACATATACAGTAATGTTGTTCAACTTTTCCAATGATTTCACAGTTGATGTTTTCATATTTAATTTGGGCACTTAAAGTAATCTCATGCACTGTTATTCGAATATTTAATTGTCAATTGTAATTTTATGATGCCAAGTGGATGAGAGAGCAACAGACATGGACTTGAAAGATCAGAATATCTGTTTCTTCTCTAGTTCCTAAGCAACCCGATCAAGGCTGCTGCACAGTGACACGTCAAACACTGCACAGGTAAGCAACCAGAGCATCAGTCTAGAGAGCAGGAAACAGCTGTAATGGGCCGTAACTTCTGAGTTCCACAAATGACATACTTGGTGGGGGAGGGCGATACCCAAAGGTGCACTGGGAAATCCTTCTCTGGAGATTCCAGTTAAGGATCGCACAGCAATTACCCAGGAAGTATAAACTTCCAATGGACAATTGCCCTAGCAAGGTTAACAGCCCCTTTCATTACTTTACTGATGATCGAGAGTAGATTGATGAGGTGGTAACTGGCTGGATTGGATTTGTCCTGCTTTTTGATTGTGGACATACCTGGCAATTGACAGGTAGATGTCAGTGTTGTACCTGCACTCAAACAGCTTGGCTAGGGATGTAGCTAATCTGGAGCACATCTTTAGTCCTGTTACTAGGATATTGTTAGAGTCTATAGCCTTTACAGTATCCAGTGCATTCAGCTGTTTCTTGATATTATGTGAAGTGAATCGAACTTGCTGAAGATTGGCATCAGTGATGCCGGGGACCTCCAGAGGAGGTCGAGATGGTTCATTTACTGGACACTTCTGGTTGAAGAAGGTTGCATATTCTTCAATCTTATATTTTCACTGATGTGCTGGGCTTCCCATCATTGAGATTGGGATATATGTAGACCCCTCTCATCCGGTGAGTTGTTTCATTATCCACGACTGGATGTGGCAGCACTGTGCAGCTTAGGTTTCATCCATCCTACTGTATTCTTCATTGAATCCGGGTTGATGCCCTGGATTGGTGGTGATGCTAGAATGGGGTGTTTGCCAGGCCACGAGGTTACAGATTGTGGTTGAATACAATTCACTGCTGCTGATGGTCCACAGCGCCTAATGAATGCCCACTTACCTATCTCCTGAACTGTTCAAAGTCTATTTGGGGTGGCACGGTGGCACAATGTTTAGCACTGCTGCCTCACAGCTTCAGGGAGTGGGGTTCAGTGCCTTGGATTACTCGCTATGTAGAGTCTGCACGTTCTTCCCGCATCTGCGTAGGTTTCCTCCGGGTTCTCTGACCTCCTCCCACAATCCGAAAGATGTGCAGGTTAGGTTGATTTGCCATGCTAAATTGCCCTTTAGTGCTGGGGGATTAGCAGGGTAAATACATGGGTTATGGGGATAGGCCTGGGTGGGATTGTCTCTAGTGCAAGCTCAATGGGCTAAATAGCCTCCAGTACTGTGGGGATGTATGATTTTATCCCACTTTTCACTATATTTATATATTTGCCAAAACAAATTTTAATTTGTCTCATACAACATTTGACTGGGGCAGTGCCTAAATTTTGTGTGCATTTTCATTAAAGTAGAAGAGTACTGATTATGAGAAGCAGTTTATCACTGCAGTCGATAGAATTTTGTAATCTCATTAAATGTGCATTTGTTCCACTCGTAGGATTTGCGTCATGTTGTTCTTGAAAAAAATCCAGTGCGATATTGGTTAATGAAAATGAAACCGGTTCAGTCTTTGGAAAGGTAACCATGAACCGTCTGTCATTACTAACTCTCCAAGAATGAATGATTTTTCACTTGTTTCCAGAGAAGCAAATATTTGAGTTTCTGGGGATTAGCAGGGTAAGTATGAAGGGTTATGAGAATCATAGCATCATACAGTGCAGAAGGCCATTCCCTATTTGGACAGCACAGTGGTTAGCACTGCTGCCTCACAGTGCCAGGGACTCAGGTTTGATTCTGGCCTCCAGTCACTGTATGTGTGGAGTTTGCACATTTTCCCTGTATCTGCCTGAGTTTCCTCTGAGTGCTCCAGTTTCCTCCCACCCTCCAAAGATGTGCGAGTTAGGTTGATTGGCTATGCTAAATTGACCCTAGTATCTGGGGAATAGTAGGGTAAATCTGTGGAGTTGCAGGAATAGGGCATGTTGTCTTGATGGGCTGAATGGCCTCCTTCTGCACTGTAGGGATTTTATTATGATTCTATGGATTGTTCTGGAAATTACACCAGATTTTATAGCAAGTATTGTACAATTTCTTCAATGTCAGAACATGAGGCAGCACTGAGTAAACTCCAAACTAAAAGGCCAAAGTTCTAACACAAAAATAGACCTTCTTCCCGCCTCGGAATGTTGGTTCTAATCTCTCCCCGCAGACGTCAGAGCTGGTGAGCTTTTCCAGCATTTTCTGTTTTTATTTCAGATCCCAGCTTCGCAGTATTTTGCTTTTATCATTAGGCTAGAATTTTACTTCAGCTAATACTGATTAGGTAACATTTTGGCACTGGGCCTCTCCCATTTACATTGGGAGGGTGGATTCTTACATTGTAGGGTGGATTCCATCTCAGTATAGTACAGCAGAGAAATTACTGAGTCTGAACAATCTCACTCACATTTAGCAGCTCAGAATGTGTGTAGCTTAACATCCACAACTTGTTTCAGAATGGATCTTCCCTGCTGGCTGGGTAACTTTCACACGGCAAATGATAGATGGCATGCAGACTTGCACAGGCAGCCTGAATCCTCATCCTTTTCTCACCAGAAAAAGATGATAACCAAAGTCATGTCTATATTAAGCCACAAACAATACTGTTCCCCACCCTCAGCCCCTCAGCCTAGCACTCTAGGAAAACCAGTCCTTGAGTGGTTTCTCCATTAGTAGCTGCTTCATTCCCTTTACTTTCCAGCACTGTTGCAAAAATGAGAGATATGGGTGATGATCTTGTAGAACGATAGCCCTCCCACTATTCTCATTCTCACAGTGGCACAGTGGTTAGTGCTGCTGCCAGGGACCTAAGTTCAATTCCTGGCTAGGGTCACTGTCTATGCGGAGTCTGTACGTTCTCCCAGTGTTTGCATGGGTTTCCTCTGGGTGCTCCAGTTTCCTCCCACAGTCCAGAAGATGTGCTGTTAGATGTATTGGCCTGAACAGACGTTGGACTGTGGAGACTAGGAGATTTTCACAATAACTTCATTGCAGTGTTAACGTAAGCCTACTTATGACACTAACAAGTAAATAAAACTACAACGAAAGCGACTGTGAGCAAGGGTGGGGCAGTGGGTGTGGGTAGGATGGAGAGGGGAATATCACTGGGCGCTGGTGAGTACTGAGTTGACGTGGGTATGTCTGGAGATGTGGTAAAAACTGGCTGCTGAAGCTAATGATTCTGACAAAATTGAAGATGGACATTCAGGAATTGGAGTGCCACCACTGATCCACTAGTCTCGGAGAGGCAGGAGTCTCTGATGGAGGTAACAGTGCAGTGTACAGATGTGGGAGTGCCAGAGTGTGTAAACATTGTTGGGTTGTCTCATTAGAAATGGAAACCTTAAACCTAGAGTCCCCGTTGTTCATTGAAGGATTATGACACCAGGATGCAGAACCAGTCTGTCCAGCATGCACAGTAACAATGATTGATATCATTAACATGTTATTTTCCTCCTTTAGAAATGCCATCCAGCAGAAGATTGCAGGATTCAATGAGCCACCTAATACACTGGAGACCAATGCCCATCAGGTGCACCAGCATCACACTCCTCCCTGCCCAGCACACCAGTACAGATACAAGCATCTCAGTGAGCATTAAATCATTGTCTACAATGTCAGTGCCCCATTGGCGAGGGCACAACACACACACAGGAGGAGCTGACAGAGGCAGAGAGTGCCTCGGGCACTGGCAGTTGAAGTACAGGAGGAGACTGGGACTAGGCTGAACCACAGGCTCAGATGATAAGGCTCTGGAGTTGTCCATCAGGTAGCAAATGCTGATGTCCAGTGAGAAGTGCGGGGGTGGTGGGGGGGGGGGGGGGGGGGGGGGGGCGCATCTGGTGGAGATCCTTGAAGGTCAGTGTGCCATGGTCACTGTCATGGAGAAGTCCATGTGGAGCATGAATACTGGGTTGACCTACAGCACCAAGCACAGTGCCTCCTTCATTGAGAGAGTGGCAACCCTAATGGGCAGGCACCTCCAGGAAGAGAGTCAGGGGTATCTGAGGATTGAACTCAAACCTGCAAGCCCTCATACAGGGCCAGTCAAGTCACTGGGCAACCTAACTTCTCTGCTTGGTGCTCACCTATCAATGGCAGGCAGGGAGGACCAGACCGGCCTCATCCTGGTGAACAAAGGTCGTGCTGTCTCTATGGGCTCTCCTCTGGATGATGCCAGCAGCTCCTCCACACTTTTGCCAGTAACCCTCACTCCTGATGAGGCTGTGATGACTGAGTGGTGCCCAGCCATAGCGTTAAACACATCTTCAACGGTGGACAGGCAAACTCCCCTGACCAGCGCAGCACTGCCAAGGTCATCAGGGCTAAGTCAATAGGCTGCCCTCCAAGTCACTGGCAGAGGAGTGGGAGGGGGCACCAAGACTCAGCACTCACAAACATAGTTAAAATCACTGCCAGCAGAAACGGGACTTTTCAAGAGTAATCTTTCATTCTACCATTATTTATTACATTGATTACTGCTGTGACTGTTAGTACCTTATAATGATATGTTCATTGCCTACAAGTGCCAATAGCATATAAATTTTGCTTTTATTTTAGCAGTCGGAGTATGTTTTACTTATTTTATTGGTGCAGAGCACATCAGTGTCTTCTACAGGAGGTGAGGAGTGGTAAACTCTATCGGATAGGTACTGAGTGAACTTTGGGTTGAATTGAAGGTGGTGCCCTGGTATGAGGTGGAAGCAGTGCCTAGGTAATCGAGCGGAAGATGCTGGATCAAGTCGTCCCTGGTGTCTGAGATCTGCTGTCATGTCCCCACTGTGTTCTTCTCCAGACTCTCCTTTGATCCCCCTGGAGTCATCCTGTGCAGTTTGTCAAGCTGCCTGGAGATCCTAATTCTCAGTGGGTCCCACTGACCAGAGCTGGAGTATAGAAGGTGCAGCATGCAGTGACTATAAGAGAGCCACACTCTGGAGGATACTGTAGCGCTCAATGGTTCAGGCATCTGAATCTCATCTTCAGCAAATCAATGGAATTCACCATCACCACCCTTGTCGAGCTGCAACCCTTATTGTACCTGTCCTCTGCTTCTGTGCTTGGGTCATGACGTTGGACTGGGGTAGTAAGAACTCAGTAAGAATTTAGCAACACCAATTTTAAATCCAACCGATTTATTTGATAGTAAATTTGCGAGCTTTCGACACTCTTGTGTCTTTGTCAGGCAAATGCAGTGTTCTGGTCTGCAATAGCACACATATCAACACAGACAGTCACAGGTTGCTGATTAGAATGCGAATCCTTACATCTAACCTGCTATTCAAGTGTTAAAGTGGCTAACAATGTGTGTGAAGGGAATCCTGAGCATTGGTTACAGAATTGTGTATTTTCTCCAGACAGCACAGTAAGTGAGGTTTTTTGCTAACCCAGGCAAGTTACGGGGGTTACAGATAGTGTGTCATGAAGCCAAGATCCCTATTAAGACCGTCCTCATGTGTGCGGAACTTGGCTATCAGTCTCTGCTCAGCGACTCTGCGCTGTCGTGTGTCACAAAGGCCCCTTGAAGAACATTTACCCGCAGGTCGGAGGCCGAATGCCCATGACTGCTGAAGTGTTCGCCCACAGGAAGGGAACTGTTTTGCCTGGTGATTGTTGAGCGATGCTCATTCATCCGCTGTCGTAGTGTCTGCATGGTCTCCCCAATGTACCATGCTTCGGGACATCCTTTCTTGCAACGTATTAGGTAGACAACGTTGGCCGAGTTGCAAGAGTATGTACCGTGTACCTGGTGAATGGTATCCTCACGTTTGATAATGTCGTCCATGTCTATGATCTGTGCCTGGGTGCCAGAGTGACAGTGTAAACCATCTTCTCAATGTTTAGTCTTTGTCACTTGGCAGCCATCCATCCAGCTGAGCTGGAGGACAAACAGCCTCGGCACCTGTGAGCATCGGAGATCATGATGAGGAGCCCATTAGGAAGACCCTGGTGACCCGTGTCAGGGAGTAGATAGGGGAAAAAGCTACCGATGAGGGAGTCACCCAAATCTGCCGAGAGAGCGAAGGTGTCTCCCTGCACACTATGAGATTGTCCTTATGAAATAGTGCCTGAGCTCTCTGAAGTGAGGCTCACTAGTGTTTTTAGAACCCTCCCCCTTCCATTAACGGCATGCAACTCACCACTCTCCAAAAAAGTGACTGAGTGTGGGAGGATTGCAGAGCGTGCCTGAGAGACGGGCACGATTGATCCATTATTCTTGCCACTATGATACTTAGGTCCGCATCCTCAGACCATTCATACCCTACTGCCACTGCCAGTGAGGATGGAGAATTTGGTGCCCTCTGTAACAGGGCCAGGGAATTCCAGCTGCAAGCAAAGTCGGAGATTCCAGCCTTTAGGCCAGAATTTTACCAACCTGCCTGTCTCAGGAATCAGAGCGGGCAAGGATCAGAAAACAGGAAGATCCTTTGACCTTGGGCAGGATTTATGGTTTTGGGATGAGTGAGGTCATAAAATACCGCTCTCAGTTTTTTTGGGGGCAAGTTTCGTCCTAAGTTTCATCATGTCAAAATGAGAAGCTAAATTCCATAAACCTGGTATCAAAACATGACAGGTTCCACATTGCTGTAAAAAGTTAATGGGTTCTTTAATATTATTAATATCTTTGACTGTGTTGGAAGATGGGGGAGTGTTGAAGGTAACATGCCACCCTTACCTAGTATGGCCTATATATAACTCCAGTCCTATTTCTAATATTTTAGCAAGATACATTTTGCCAAATTAAAAGCTTATATCCTGAGAACCTCATGAATTTAATTCAATAGTTTTAAAATTTATAATGTTAGTATGAGAAATGAGGAAGTGAATTCCACACTGTTACATTCAACAGCGCCCTGAAGCCTGTGGATTAAGAAGCAATGCCTTTAACTTTAAAATCCGGACTTCGAAAGTCATCCTCTTTTTATTCATGGGATATTGGAATCACTGGCAGGACCAGAATTAATTACTCATCCCTTTTTGCCCCTTGAACTGAGTGGCTTGCTAAGCCATTACAGTGGGATGATTAAGAATCAATTACCTTACGGTGGGTCTGGAGTCACAAGGACAGCAGATTTCTTTCCCTAAAGGGCATTAGTGAATCAATCGACAATGGTTTCATGGTCATCATTAATCCCAGATTTTTATTGCATTAAAATGTCACCATCTGCCATGGTGGGATTCAAACCCTGGTCCCCAGAGCATTCCCCTGAGTCTCTAGTGAAAAGATTTCTGCGCCACCACCTCCGTCTGTTGACATCAGACAAAGTGACCCTAATCTAATTTTTCATGTCGATAATCATGATCAAATCTTTACAGAACCATTGTAACAGGATGTATTTGTCATTGCAAATTAAATATTAAAGTGACTTCAGATAGGATCACTTTATTTTCTGTTTGAAATTGTCACTCCCCCACCGTATATTGGAGCTTTGAGAATACTTTTTAAAACTTCTGTAACTTCAGGGAATCTATGTGTTAATTATTAATATTACACCAACACTGCTATTCCCCCCCTTTTAAATATCAGATAAACTAATCACAAACTGCAGAAACAGACTAAGAGATCAGTCCTCTGCATTTTGGAAGTATCCCATAGAGTTTGTATATTATCCAAAAGGCAATTGTATCTAACTGACAGAAGTGGATAGGCAAATAGGACTTTCTCTGAGCTCGGTGACCTTTGTTGACCTTTTTTTGGCACCAATGTTAGCAAAGCCATATTTGATCACTTAAACATGCTGAAAGGCGGAGAGCAAAATCTGGCTGCTTTTCAGTCTGCTGACAGCTATTGTACCAATAGAAGCAGCTCTGTCTTCAGCTGGAGACGCAGTGTGAAATCTGCCCCAATCGCTTTCACATGAATAATTAGCACCTTAACATCTCCATGAATTAAGAAAATTCCTTTCTGCTTGGCTCACCAATTGACCTTGCACCTTTATCCAAATGGACCCAGTGAAAAAAAGAGGGCTTCACAGAAAAAGAAATAAGATATGGTTTGTTAAACATTCATTTGGATTGAACCTTCTTCACATACTGATCCAACTGGAACAACAGTACCGTAAATCTAGCTGGAGAGTTCTGGCATGTGAGTTTATCATAATGCTTGAGACCCAAGCACAACACAACACTAACCAGGCAGAGGCATATCTGACGAACAATTGTAACTAGAAAAGCCAAACTTTCAAATGTCTTTATGGGTGTCTATGTTAATATTTTCATGGTGCCTGGAAGTCAGCAAGATGGTAAGTAAACTTGCTTCTTAAAATGTACTTTTACCCTTATTATTATTTTAAACTGCTGTTTCATTTGTGATGATACTCTTAAGCAGCAGTCAGTACGTGTGACCAATAAATGAACAGTTCTTAGCAGGTTTCTTTCTGAAGCACGATCTCTGCCACAAAGATTTGGTCACATAATCAGTTTTAATATGATTGGCTTTCTCAAAATGAATTAAAATATTAGGAGACCTCCGGCTCATAAAGGTTTCCAAATTGTAAAGAAATCATTCCGTAGCTTCATCAAAATAACAACAAAGCTCAAAAGGAAGAGAAAAGCTTTTTGTTTATTTCACAATTTTTTGAGGAAAAGGGACTCAATGCCTAAAAGCAAAGTACATGAATGCATTCCAAATCTATGTAATGCTCTCTTAATTGGACATTTCCTTTCATAAGTGGTCATTGGACATTTTAAACTTTATCTTATCTCTGCCAATGTCATGCAGTATCCAGATATTTCCTTTGGATATGTTCCAGCCTGACATGTTGATGCTGGTCCTCCGAAGGAACGATTCACCTCATGGCACTATCCTGTCATTTCCCTGCAGCTCTACAAAACTTTCCTTGTCAGGTACAGATCCAATTCTCTTTTGAAAGTCTCATTTGACTCTGCCTCATGCATACTCTCAGGCAGTATGTTCCAATCTTAACCATCAGATTCTCTGCAAGAACAGGACACTTAATGATCTAGCAAGCCATTGGGTTGGATGTGAAGTGCTAGAGGAAAGGCAAAAATGCATGAAACTGGTCAGGCCATCCAGCATCAACCTAGACACTGGAAATGTCCATTGTGTGCCGAGCCCTATTGATACTTCAAAGTCCTTCTTGCTAGCATCTGGGAGCTTGTGCCAAAATTGGAAGAGCTGTCTCACAGACTAATCCAAGCAACAGTTTTACATATTCATACTTGTGGAATCAGGGCTCACAGATTATTTCCCAGATACCACCTTACCATCCCTGTGGTTTCCTGATTGACTGAGCTAAAATGCATTCATGTAGTTTGATTTTAAAACTATTTAATTCAATTAGTGAGGTTCACATGAAGTGCGTTTGGCCATTGGGAGCAGCACTCCGATAGCATTCATTTGCACCCAGGTTTGCCACAGGGGCAAATGGCAATGTGGCAAAATCCCATGAGAAGCCAGAAGCGAGATTCTAGCTGGCGAGCCTAACGGCATGAATGTCCCCACCCTTTACCATTGACCTAATGGGTTTCTGCCCCGGGAGTCAGCAACCTCATTTAAATATATTCAAGTATCATTAATGGGCTTCTATGTGTATCATTTCCCAACATTGGGATTTACATCAGGTATGGAGCAATGTGAACCAGGAGAAAGGAATCCGCCTAAGGCGCACATGTTATTATAACCCCGCTGGGGAAGTGGGGAAGGGGGGATGGAGTGAGAGGGGGATAGAGACAGCCTGCCAAGGCGCATTGCCAAGGGTGCTTTACCAGGGAGCAATGCTGGGGGCTTTCCTCTGAGGGGTTCTGGGGATGGGGGATTTCCTGTGTACATTGAGGGGGAAACCCCACAGGTAGGAGTGTATCCCATTTATGTGTGGGGAGAAGTCACCGGAACTCATGGGAGATCCTCTGATTTCCTTTTACTGGAGATTGGGGTGCTCATTACAGAAGGGGGCCCCAATCTCGGGACAGACGATGTTTCCAGTTCTCTCAGGCCCCATCCTGTCAGTGTAACGGTGTAAGACACACCTCCAGGGCTTTTCTCTTTTAATTTCCGGACAATATGGTGAGAAAGCAGCATTCCTTGTTTGGACAAGCACGTAGAAGAACAAATGAGAAGTTCTGCCCTGGGGAGCATTGAAGCATGGATATGTTCCAGCCTGACATGTTGATGCTGGTCCTCCGAAGGAACGATTCACCTCATGGCACTATCCTGTCATTTCCCTGCAGCTCTACAAATCTTTCCTTGTCAGGTACAGATCCAATTCTCTTTTGAAAGTCTCATTTGACTCTGCCTCATGCATACTCTCAGGCAGTATGTTCCAATCTTAACCATTTGCTGTGTGAAAATGTTTCTCCTCATGTCTCCATTTCTTCTTTGAAAATTACCTTAAATGTCTACCCTCCATCTTCGATTCTTCCATCATTAAGAACACTTTCTGTTTTTGCTTCTCTTACTTGCTTTTTCAGTTCCCTCTGAATCATCTCTGTATGGCTAAATTATCAATTATATTATACAGCGGATGAGTGTTGTAAGCATACTTCCACTTCTTCATCTTCCAGTCTTCTTGGGAGCTGTTTGCTCTACTTTTCTCCTCAGATGAATATACCTTGAGTGTACTTGGAATCATAGAATTCCTAAAGTGCAGAAAGAAGCCATTCAATCCATGGAATTTGCACTAACCCTCCAACAGAGCATTTTACCCAGGACCACATCTATCCCATTACCCCACACATTGACCCAGCTAATCCTTTAATCTACACATCTCTGGACAGGAAAGGGCAAGTGGGATCATGATCTTTCAACTCCAGTTTGTTAACTTCCTGCTCAACTCCCTAAATTCTGACCACATCCCTCTTTCTACTTCTGATTTTGGTACCAAAATGGACCACAACTGCTGATTGTTGGTGCTCTGCAACTGCTTAATGACATTCTTGACTCTGGCACCAGAGAGACACTACACCATCCTGAATGCACCTACAGAAACCCCTACCTTAATAATTGAATCTTCTATCACTGCTGCTTATCAGTCTTCCTCGTGCCCCCACCGCCTCCAGCCTGCTCATAACTGAGCCAACAATGATGCCATGTGCTTGGCTACGGCTGCTCTGCCCAGATGCACCATCACTTTCAGCATCATTATTTAGAACTGAATACTGGTTGGAGAGTGGCTGCATTCAGGGAACCCCTGCACAACCTTGACTTCCTGGTTGTCAGCAGTTCCCTCTTGCCTGTGTATGCTTAAGCCGTATGGTGGCCGCATCGAAAAACATGCCATCAACAAAATTTTCAGCCTCTTGGATGTACACAGCATACCAAAAGCTGCTGCAGCTGATAACAAACTACAAGAAATGTCCTGGAGTTCCCACCTATTATTACAATTATTAAATGCCATTCGATGTGTGGATTTATGGATCATATTCATTGGATAATTCATAACATCCCAGACACTGAACTGAATTATGTTCCTTGTTGCTACAAGGGCTTTGATGACTAGCTGATGTGTAATGGGATTGTTTTCAAGCAAAGCACTTGACAAATTGGAAACAACTGACTGATGCCCACATTGGTCTGGTCAGAATCTGAAAGTGCTAGTGATGAAGAAAGTGGTAACATGTAACACTGTGCCCAGCATGATAAATGTTCTCAAAACTGCAAGAGAAACTAAATGGAGAGAAAACACTAAACTACTCTGTACGAAAATTATTATTGAATCCGAAAGCCTATTGAAAAAGGGAAACGTATTGAAACATTATTAGAAAATGAACCACTTCTATCATCACTAGTTTAATTATGTTAGGACTTGAGGCTGTTGCATTCAGCTCCGCTCAATGGTTTACATTCATAAAACATTTATCTCTATGTATAACCACTTACTTTAATGTATGTATATAGCAGCTTTTAATCTGGATCTAGAAGGGTGATTTTTTTAGTGCACGTATTGACACAAGTATCACAAGTGAACAGCACAGCATCCTGAACATTAAAGTCTATTTGGAGACCATTATGGCAGGGTAGGCGGTGTTTGCTAAATGAAGAGGGTGTTGGAATTTAAATCAGAGTTAGATAGACGTCACTGCATGTGTTTAAAAGAACCATGTAACTTTGTGTGTTTGTAGCGTTTACCTTGTTCTTTTAAAATATTCCCTTGAGTTATTAACATCAGTATGATTCATGAAATAAAGCTTCACTGATGTTAAATCTCTGCGTGAGCACTCTGGGGAACGATACTTTGTTTCTTCTTAAAATTCACAAGGACATCAGCTTAACATGAAAAGCCATGACAGGTTCCACATTTCCACTAAAATGGAATGGTCGTCTTTTTGCGCAGCAAACATAACCCAAGTAAAACCTCTAAAATTATGAGGTAGGTTGAAATTCATTGAGCAAAGGTTGGTGTGTTTGATGGTGTCAGAGATGGTCTTTCCCCATCAGTATATTGCTAGTATAGTCAGGGGTCCTGCAGCTGGGGCATTACAAGACAAAGGTCCATCTTTATGTCCTGTTATTCAGGCAGCCATTAACAATCTTATCACACCTCCATCAACAATACAACAATAAATCATTCGTCATATTGCAGGATCTCAGCATCCTTAAAATGTTTGCCATATAGCAACCTTACTTTATCTCAAATTCATTCATTCACTGTGAAGTGCTTTGAGACGTTTCTGAGAGATGTGAATTAGTTCTCCTTAAATATAAATCTTTCGTTTTCCTTTTTGTCCGTGTCATTTCCATTCTCCATCCTGCCTTCCTTGTGGTCTTTCTAAGTGCAGCTGTCAGTTGCATTGAATTATGGGAAGGTTTGTACCATGGGCTGCTCTTACTAACTTGAAGCGAGCCTCACAGTTCATTTCACACAATGGCAAAGAAATGAATCCTTTGTCTGAAAAGACTGGGCTGGATTAAATGCAAGGTCAAGGGATCATGATCTAACCCATTGTCCCGTCAAGACCATTCTTCAGAAAAATTTCCAATGTTTTCCCAAATCTAATTACAAAATATAATTAGCTGCTCGTTGACATACTGATACACTGCATCTTTATTGCCTACACTCCTCTTTGCAAGAGATATAATGGAAAATACATTTCTAAAAAGTGCTTTTCAAATTATTGTTTGGTCGTATAGAATGTCAGTGTTATTGAAAAAAGAGAAATGCTGTCAAAGCTTTTCATCCTCCACTCATCAGGACAGATTCATTAGAAAACCAAGGCTGTAAAGGAATATAAATTCATACTGGATGAAAAGAATGCTGATTCGTTGACAAATGGACTCTGATTGGTAGAGGCACTATGGAGAATGCACAAAGGAACCGCTTTTGTTTAAAATTCAAACCAGGCAGGTTTGATTCTGCTTGATCAAGGCATTGTTGTTCGGAATGAACTCAGGAAATGGATGTCCCTAAGCTTTAGTTTAGTTGAAAAGGCGTAGTACGTTGACATGTTCTTTCTATTCGCAAAGTATAGGGCCCTGTGTCTGAATATATGTGCCTTCTGTCATATGTAAGTGAGCCACACTAAGAATCTGAATGATAATTTTAAATTGGTTTTCAGTATCATTCTAAGCACAATCAGCATTGTTTAGCAAGTGCTGTCCAATCATGGAATCACATCTAATGTTACTCATGATGTTATTCACGATGAGTTTCGCAAGCATAGACTGGTTGGTTATGGCTAATACTTTGGCCTTAGCAAAGAGTCAATGGGCCGTGCTGTTTGACACGATCTAGTTGATGGGATTCTATTAGTGGCAAATACCTTTCGTGTTGCTCCTGCATTGTAGCAGCGAGAAATAGTTAGATTCACTTTTTGCTGAAATTTTTAAGACACCTTACTCTTCCAAAGTAATCCGGGGTAGAGTGGACACTTTTCAAAATCAAAGGTGGATGCCTTAAGTCCATTCAAAGGTTTGTACAATATACAAACCCATTTATATGAGTTTCACATATATACAGAGAGCAATGGTCTGATCAGGATAGTTTCAATGCACCCTATTTCAGCATCACGACTGCATGATAAGCTAATAACTCAGGCCCTATTTACAAGGTTGCCAATGAGACTAACCTGTTAGAACATGGAACTGTAGGAATTCCAACATGCGCATTGACCAGTGAAGATAGGCTTGTGGTAGACAGTGAAACAGAACCTCCCACCATTCCAAGGCTGCTTTTTCAACTAGATTAGGAATTTTTGCAAATCCATCTGGTGAGTACAAGACGGACAGCTTCGACGCGATAGGGGCTATTTTACCGTTTTCATTCTAAGTGCTGAATTTGGCCACAACTCAGATCTGACTTGGAAATCTGTTCTCAGGCACTTGCATATGCACTCAGCCTGAAAAAAATCATGGGTCTGAATTGTGCTGTGGGCGGGGCTTATCATACCAAAACACTGCAGCTCCGATCGGAGCTTTGACCTGTGTATGTTCAGTAAAAAGAAATTTGAAAAACATCCCCCGTCACATCATTCCCAAGCTGCAAAATGCAGGATCAATGATCCCCACAGACATTGCACCAATCTCACAACATAACTGTCCCTCTTATCCACCCACCCCATCCCCACCACCGCCCCCCCCTACTCAGACTGACCTCCTGCCCCACTTCCCCTCCACCAATCACCTGCAGAGTGGCAGCAGATCTTCCTGCCACCCCTGCACCACAGATCCATCTGACCCGCCTCCTCCTCCCACCACAGAACAATCAGGCCTCTCTCTCCTCCTTCTCTCCCTCCACCCCCACCAGAGAACCATCAGGGCTCCCTGCCCCACACCAAAGAATGATTTGACTCGCCCCCTCCTCCCTCCCCACCTCCCACCAGAGAATGATTTGGCCCACCTCCATTCTGCCAACCTCTCCCCCCCCCCCCCCCCCACCACCACCCCACCACCACCACCACCACCACCAATCTCAGTTAGAGAGCCACTGGAAACTCTAAACTTAGGAAGCTGGAGCAACAGATATGCTTTGCCCAGCATATCTGTTTTGCACTGAATCAGGAGGGGCGAATGCGATGGTAAAGGGGGAAGTGCTGGTAAGATTGGGTATCCAGCACATTAAGTCAATTTAAATGCACGCAAATGCAATTAAATTGAAGTCATGCTCATTTTGGGCACGGTTCTGTTTGTACCATTTTTGGGCCTTAGTAATGTGGGAACCTTTGCAAATGCAGGACAGATTGTGCTATTTGCCTCACATCCGACTTTACCAAGTTTCTGCACCCAAAAACGGGCACAATGCAATGGTAAAATCAAGCCCGATGTCTCTTTTTCAACAATACTAAAGCTTTCACTGGTATATTTTGTTGTGTCAGTTCACAGGGACAGGGAGGGACACACAAAAATAGGCACTAAGGGAACATATAGGGTGATTGCACCATGGCACGATTTCATTTAGAAATTTGGTTTGGAATGTTTTGTAATAGGTTTTATGCTTGCATTGCGGCGAAGTGAATGCTGTGATGGCCACTGGTTGAGGAAAGGTAAGGCATGGGACAGTTAGTGAATTGGAGTTGTGGTTACTACTATCACAATTGGATGAGTTCTTCATTTCGAGACAGAGTGAGAAGGGGGTTACCAATGCTGCTCCCTTCCTCCTCGATCCTGTTGCTGCTTCTCAGACACTCACTGTGTAGCTGGTGGCTGTGATGGTGACATTATGCAGCATGCCACTGACAGCCTTGATTCTGGATACCCACCCTGCCAAATACTGCTGTGTGCCTCTGGCGCAGTGCTGGCAGTAGAAGCTGTGAATTAGCATTCCAATGCTTAATGGTATTTTGAGTGGCAGCGTGGCTTTCATTGTCTGTATGCTGGGCATGCGTGAGTAGTTGTGCACTGGAATCAGTCCTTTTGTTGTCCAATAATTACTCTTTGGTTTTCTGTGGTTCAAATGAGTTGGCACAGTAGGCGATCACAGAATCAAGGCATCCTGTTTGCTCCAGGATATGGGGCCTTGACAGGCAGGACTCACTGTCTGTGGTCATACATCAGCTAAATGTCGAGCAGTGCAATCCCTTTTGGTTCTATATCTGCAGAGATCACCTGTGATGTGGATGATCCCTTTAAACACTACTGGCAGTGAGGTCCTCCCAGCTGCACATGCATTCAGCTGTGTTAACTGGAGCATTCAACTCAAAAATGGCACTGCTGGCATTAAAATTCGCTATATGTTGATTGATGTCATGATCAATCTATTCCTGCTGTGATCATAGTATAATTAATATGGGTTTATATATAGATAGTGTTTTAGGGATATGTTTAAAAATTCAGCTTCATGCTATAGTAGTTGGTGTGTCTGGATAACGTTTTATCCCAGATGCCGGAAGAGCAGGTATTTGCTCATTATTGCCATATAAGGACTGATTTTCCCAGTCTTTGTAGCATAGTAGGCCAGGAGACTCTAACGGAATGTGAGCTCCCTGCTGGGTGCCAGGGCCTATGCCATCTCCAGCAGCTAGACATTTGATGTTGGAAATTAGCGCAGAACTGCATAAATTATTTAAATTATAATTTTAATGCAATTCCAATGTCATTAGTGTATCCAGGATGGAAGTTGTTATGTCTGCTAGTCTCTCCCCTCCACTGCAACTAATCCACCCCCACCCCCCCACCCCACCTCCCAAACAAGCCAGAGGTATTTCACTCCAGCAGGGTTTAGTATAGCTCCCCTCTTGCAGGAAGTTAATGGCCAGCTGAAATGAAGAGGGGCAATCAAGGTCCCCCAGAGGATCGGGCACCAGGGGTATTGTCCAAGGGGCAAAGTGCCAATTCCCATAGGGCATCTTGGCACTACCTACTGGACATAGGGCAGTGCCAAGGGGTGGGACTTAATGGGGGCAGGGCCTGATGGGGGTGTTCAGCCTCTGGGGAGACAATCTGTGAATGTGGGGGGAGTCCCACTGCCACTCTGCACTTTGGGCTAAGTGACAGAGAGAGAAAGACCAGCGATCGGGGCTGGCCATCAGGGAGGGTTCAGCTGCTGGGGAGATCACAGCTACCAGTGGGGGTGGGGGATTGGGTGGGAATCAGAAGAGGGGGTGTCAAGGCTGGCCCAGGCATTTATGGGGGCCAGTGATTGGGCTGTGGGCATCTTACACAGTTGGTGATGTGAGGGTCACAGAGAAGACAGGGGCCACTGTATATGCACTGGCCTCAGCACTGATAGATCAATGCATGCACAATGGTTCACTCAGCACTATATTGCCGGCGTCTCCAATGGGAATAAGCCCCATCACTAGCTTTTTGGGCAGATTCACATGAGGGCACTCTGAAATGCACCGAGTGTGAGCAATTCATTTTGAAACTCCTGCTGAAATAATCAACATGATTAACTCCAGTTTTCATGCAAATTCAACACTTCAAATATTTTGGGGAACCACCCCTGTAGTGTTTACTTATGATAGATATAATGGAATTTTCTTTATATATGAAGATTTCCCCTGGTTAGGTTGATTGACAAGGTCATGTGACAATGTGGTTAATGAGAGAAGCTAAGCCTGTAGGAGAAAAAGCAGATTTTCAATTCTGACTAGGATTTGTTTGAAGACAGAGCTCTACAAGCTGCTCTGTTGTTCAATTTCTCTCTTTAATACTTCAAGACTGTCTACACTCATAATACTTATATTTATGATTGCTAACTGTATTTAAAGTAACATTTACATCTATAAGAGGAATGTTGCTTTTTCGGAACTGAAACTGTGATGTGTGAGAAATTAAAGTTGTTCCCTTTCATTTTTAAATATTGTTCAACTATTCATAGTTACCCTGCTTCATTTGTTTGGATTATATTTAAACATTGTTATGAAATAAAGCTTGTTTTACTATAAAAAAAGTCCTAATTTGTTAGCGGAATTACTTCTGGAGCAAAGCATCCTAGCCTTACGTTTATGTCAAAATAGGAAAATTGTTGCAGCCTGGTCTGATTTTCTAATGGAATTTGATGTTCTGGCCCAGGACCCTAACACTACACACTCCTGCAGCCATTCATTGCACACTTATGCCCTTACCAATATGATACTTGGATTAACTGAAGAATGTAGATTGGAGACAGATGTTTGATGGCAAACCAACATCTGGCATGTGGGAGGCTTTCAAGTATAAGTTGATAGGGATTTAGGACCGGCACATTCCTGTAGGGATGAAGGATAAGTATGGCGAATTTTGAAAACCTTGGATAGTGAGAGATATTGTGAGCCTAGTCAAAGAGAAAAAGGAAACATTTGTCAAAGCTAGGAGGCTGTGAGCCCACAAACAAATGAGGAACACAGGGAAAGTAGAAAGAAACTTAAGCCTGGGTTAAGGAAGGCTAAAAGCGGTCATGAAAAGTCTTGACCAACAGGATTAAGGAAAATCCCAAGGCTTTTTATACATATATAAAGAGCAAGGTAGTAGCCAGAGAGATGGTTGACACACTCAAGAACAAGAGAGGGAAATTATGCATGGAGCCAGAGGAAATGGGTGAGATATTAAATGAGTACATTGCATCAGTATTCACCAAAGAGAAGGATTTGATGGATGCTGAGTCTGGGAAAGGATGTGTAGATAGTTTGAGTCATGTTGAGATCAAAAAGGAGGAGGTATTAGGGTTCTTGAGAAACATTAAAATAGACAAGTCCCCAGGTGTATTTTGATATACCTCAAAATGCTAAGAGAGGCAAGGGAGGAAATTGCTGGGGCCTTGAGAGAGAAATCTTTATATCCTCACTGGCTACAGGGGAGATACAGTAAGAAGTCTCACAACACCAGGTTAAAGTCCAATAGGTTTATTTGGTAGCACAAGCCACAAGCTTTCAGAGTGCAGTTCCTTCATCAGCTGAGCAGGAGCTTTGTTCATAAACAGAGCATATAAAGACAGGGCATCTCCACATTACAGGGCAGGCCCCAGGGAAGTAGAGAATAGCCAGTGTTGTTCCTTTGTTTAAGAAGGGTAGCAAGAATAATCCAGATAATTGCCGGCCAGGGTGAGCCTTATACCAGTCATGGGAAATTATTGGAGAGGATTCTTCGAGACAGGATTTATTTCCACTTGGAAATAAGCGGACGTATTATTGAGCGGCAACATGGTTTTGTGAAGAGAAGGGCCTGAGTCACAAACTTGATTGAGTTTTTCAAGGATTTGACGGAAATGATTGAAGAGAGTAGGGCAGTGGATGTTGTCTACATGAACTTCAGTAAGGCCTTTGACAAGTCCCTCATGGCAGACTGGCGGGGAAAATAAAGTCACGTGAGTCAGAGGTGAACTGGCAAGGTGGATACAAAACTGGCTCGGTCAAACAAGATAAAGGATAGCAGTGGAAGGGTGCATTTCTAAATGAAGGGCTGTGAGAAGTGGCGTTCCTCAGGGATCATGCTGGGACCTTTGCCCTTTGTAATATATAAATGAGTTAGAGAAAAATGTAACTGGTTTGATTTGTAAATTTGAGGACAACACAAAGGTTGGTGGATTTGCAGATGGCGATGAGGAACATCAAAGGATACAGCAGGATGTAGATTGGTTGAAGACTTGGGCAGAGAGTTGGCAGGTGGAGTTTAATCTGGACAAATGTGAGGTAATACATTTTGGAAGGCCTAATAAAGATGGGAAATATATAGTAAATGGCAGAACCCTTCGGAGTACTGATAGACAAATGGATCTGGGTGTACAGGCACACAGGTCACTGAAAGTGGCAAAGCAGGTGGAGAAGATAGTCAAGAAAGCATACTTGCCTTCATTGGCCGGGACATTCAGTTTAAAAATTGGCAAATCATGTTGTAGAACCTTACTTAGGCTGCACTTGGAATATAGTATTCAATTTTGGTCGCCACAATTAGAAGGATGTGGAGGCTTTGGAGAGGGTACAGAAAAGATTTACCAAGATGTTGCCTGGCATGGAGAGCATTAGCTATGAGGAGAGGTTGGAGAAACTTGATTTGTCCACGCTGAAACAACGGAGATTGAGGGGTGACCTGAATGAAGTCTACAAGATTATGAAAGGCATGGACAGAGTGGATTGTCAGAAGCTTTTTCCCAGGGTGGAAGAGTCAATTACTAGGGGTCACAGGTTTAAGGTGAGAGGGGCAAGGTTTAAAGATGATGTACGAGGTAGATTTTTTACGCAGAGAGTAGTGAGTGCTTGGAACTTGTTGTTGGGAGAGATAGTGCAAGCGGATACGGTAGTGACTTTTAAGGAGAGTCTTGATAAATACATGAGTAGGATGGGAGTAGAGGGATATGGTGCCCGCTAGGGTAGGGGGTTTTAGTTCAGTCAGGCAGCATGATTGGTGCAGGCTTGGAGGGCTGAAGGGCCTGTTCCTGTGCTGTAATTTTTTTTGTTCTTTGTTCTTTGTAATTTGCCTCAAATTGTGTATGTGCTTAGTTGACACCATTTGAAGCTCTAATGGCTTCCGTGGTGTCCAAAATGCAGGAACAAAACAGCCCAATTCCTCGCTTAATGAGTTTAATGTTGACCCTCTTCCAACTGAAATACCACAAGGACTTTTATCTGATTGTACTTTCCTGCAACACTGCACATTGTGACTCATGGTGTGTGCAATCTGAGACCACTTCCCAACTGGTGTTCTTTAAAAGTAGTATTCGAAAAATTAGCTGGCTGCTTTCTCCTATTGAATAAATCCACACAGAGCCTATGAATTCAAACTGTGCATTGTCCAACCTTATCGGGATTTGGGATTTGTGTTCCAGAAGTTGTGACAGAAATTTGCATTAGAATATAGGCCGAACATAAATCAAAGAGAGTTCCCATGGTCCAAGCTGATCTTGTAATTATAAGTCCGGATCAACCAAATGAATGGAGGAAAAAAAATTGTTCAATGGATCACGGATAGCAAAACAGATGCAAACTCTTTTTTCATAAACTAGTGAGTACAAGTTTTACCTGCTTAGTGTGGAACAGTAACCTCCTCAAGTGCACCCGAATGCATACAGCATTCAACACTGGTGATTATTTCTTTAGACCTGGAGAACCACTGTGTTCTGAATAGCAATAAATGTTGCATCCCAATCACGCATCTCTTCAGCAGTGAATACTCGAATATGTAAATAAACTGTCTGCATTCGTGGGAGCCATGCCATTCACTGGAAGAACTGTAACTGAACCCAAGGATGCTGAACTCCTGGTACTGCTTACTATTAATGCCGTGGGATTGTACAGTCAGAGCAAACCGCTTATTTACTTGGGATTTACAGTGCCTTACCCCTTCAGCTATTACACAGCTTGTTCAGAACCACACTACTTGGCAAGATTAAATCCAGTGCAGAAGGAAATGGCACTCTCTCTAAAACTTTTGACTAATGACAGAAATGTTAAAGTGCACTGGAAAGCATGGTAAAGATGAACGGGTAGCCAGGAGCTTTGATTACAACCCTGTGTTCGTTCAACAGAACTAATGGATAGCTGGAGATGCTGTGGCATTAGTCTGCTAATTCTCATTCTAATACTTTGCAAGGTGAGTACGCTCTTTATACATCAAAACAGCAGCTTGCTCATTAGAAAACATTGATGGAACTAAATTGTCAAGTGTGACTGTTCCTTATCAAGTACCTCACCAATATGACAGGTACCTCTACACACAAACCCAGTCGACAATATCTTTGTCTCAGTTCTTTTGTGTCTTTGGGCAGTTATGTCCTTTGTCTGTTCAGTTATAATTATTTATCTGAGTACATTAATAAGCTATTCACCAGGTCTTGTTTTCAGTTACGGGAAACAGTTAATGAAGACCAAACATTTTTGAAGTGATTAAATGATTAAACCGCCCTGAGGCTTTGTTTTCAGAGTGAAGTGGTGCCTTGTTCATGCAATGTCTTTAGGATTTTCAATGTCTTGGAAATATGAATATTTCAGATATATGTTAATCTGATAACTTTGGATCAAACTGAAGTAGATTGAAGTAATGGGAATTTTTTAAAAAGTTTAATATAATCACACTTCATGTACCTGTGTTAATAGTGGTTTTACTGTAGTTTCGTGTCTGTTGATTCTCTTTGTCTCTTCGCTGTAGAAATTCATTTGTTGATGGTTGCCATGGCTGTGAAGCAGAGTAAAATTACATAATGCTCATCACATCCTGACCTGCCTAACCAGTAAAATAACTTGATCTAGCCTTAACACTTTGCGAGCTGTTAGTCTTTCATGACTTATAGGGGAGCAATGCGAAGTTAAATTAATCGGCTTGAAGTATTGAAGACAATAAAGCTGACGAAAAGAATGAGGATCATTCAAAGTGAATAGAATATATGTAACTATATTAAGAATGCCATATGTATTATATATTTCGATAAAAATGTTTTCATTTAAAAATCCTTTACTAAATCCAATTCCAATCTATTGATTGAAATGATAATGCTGGTTCTTAATATTTATTTGTTAGTGTCACCAGTAAGCTTGCATCAACACTGCGATGAAATTACAGTGAAAATCTTCTAGTTGCCACATTCCAATGCCTGTTCAGATACAGTGAAGGAGAACATAGCTTGGCTTTTGGACTGTGGCAGGAGAATTTGGAGGGAACCTATGCAGACACGGGGAGAACATACAAATTTCACACAGACAATGACCCAAGCTGTGAATTGCACCGGCTCCCTGGTGCTGTCAGGCAGCAGTGCTGACCACTATGCACTGTGCTGCCAGTTTCTTTGATTGTGTGTGTGTGTGTTTGGTAGGGGGAAGGACATGTTGGACATAAGGCAAAAGTGTTGTAATTGTGTAAATATGTGCAACTCAGTGGCACAGTGGTTAGCACTGCTGCCTCACAGTGCTAAGGACCTGGGTTTGATTCCGAGCTTGGGTCATTCTCTGTGCAGAGTTTGCATGTTCTCACCGCGTCTGCATGGGTTTCCTCCAGGTGCTCCTGTTTCCTCCCACAGTCCAAAAGACATGCTGGTTAGGTGCATTGGCCGTGCTAAGTTCTCCGTCAGTGTACCTGAATAGGTGCCACTGTGTGGCACCTGGGAGATTTCCAGAATAACGTCATTGCAGTGTTAATGTAAGCCTACTTGTAAGACTAATAAGTAAACTTTAGAAACTATGTTTAATACATGTGATAACTGAAGGACAGCTGTTCCCAGAACTTCCTAAACAGTAGTATCTCAAAGTAGATACCTGTTTGACAAATTCACTACCCTTATCCTGAGACAAACATGGAAAGAATGATTCAATGTTTTACTGCATACAAACTTGATGAGAATTCTCAGAAAAATGATGTACTTGGAAAGAAAATCTAATGATGGTGACTAATTGTTGCACAAAGCAGTAACTTCTCCTTATTTCTTCCATTGTAATTTTCTGCTGGTAAACAGTAACAAATGTCTCACCACCATGCAGTTAGTTGAAATCAAACTTGATCGCTAGCTGCAGAATAGCTCAGATGCTGTTCCCGATGGTAAAACTCTGGATATAGCCTGCTGATTAAACACATAACTCAAAGCTGCATAGGTTTATGAGTTTGCACCAATCTGTTATTGGCAGCTCAGATTCAGGAGTTTAGGGGAAAAAAAGACTGTCTTTTAAAATATTCTAGCATTTATAACGGTGAACACAGTAACCTCCCCTTTAATCTATTTCAGTAAATCATGCTCTTTCTTATTACAAGGGGAACAACACTATTCAGCTCTTGATTAAAGATGGTTATTTGCAGTTGGGCTAAAGCTGCCGTGTTCCGTGCTTTCAATTCATTCCAGAGAAAGGTCAATCCCATCACAGAAATGCTGATGTGAGCAAAATGAGCCAATTTCAGGATTACAATCTACTTTCACTGTTGGAATAACCTTTCTAATTAAATTCAAACGACCCTGCATTTAATTCAGCGGGGTTTCCAATTCCAAATCGTTCTATTGAGCTGCGTGAAGGGATCCTCATAATGATTCTGTGTTTGTGTCCCACAATGAATTAATATTAAATGTGATGCCCAGTAAAGAACTGAGCTGCACAGATTGGAAAGATCCCAGATTTGAGACCAGTTTGTAACTGAGTTAGCTTATCTCATACAAGGTGATGACTTTAACGAGGCCCACGATATGGATTTCTTACAATACAAGCTCCAAGATTAAGGCAGTAAGGGTAGCACGGTGGCACAGTGATTAGCACTGTATCTCACAGAGCCAGGGGCCCGGGTTCAATTCCCAGCTTGGGTCACTGTTTGTGTGGAGTTTACACATTCTCCCTGTGTCTGCAGGGGTTTCCTCCGGGTACTCCAGCTTCCTCTCACAGTCCAAAGATGGACGGGTTAGGTGGATATCCTTGCTAAATTTCCCCTTAGTGTTGGTGGGAGGGACTAGTTAGAGTAAATGCATGGGGTTATGGGAATAGAGTAGGATTATAGTAGATGCAGACTCGATGGGCTGAATGGCCTCTTTCTGCACTGGAAGATTCTATGATTCTAACGGCTTACTCAGTCAGGGAACCACGCATGTGTACATAATGTGGAGAGTCAGGGTTACTGGCATTCCAGGATTAGAGAAAAGTGGTGAAGCTGGTGCCAAGAAGTATCTGTCTGAGTGTTGGTGACTATGTAAATTTGGTGAAGGGAGATTAGCATCAGAGGAGTTATTTTATTCAAGTACAATTCCACCCTGGCCCAGGAAGAGACAAGACCTCATGAACCTAACTGCTCTGTATCACTATCCAGCAACTACTGAACAATGTGTACTCTGGGAGGCAACAATAATGCATTTGCACGTGATGCCCTCAATTGTTGAACAGCTTTCAGACATTTAAAGACAAGAAAAATCTCTAATGAATCTGTATCATCAGAAAAAACAAAACATTGGAAGTTGGAAAAATATTCTTAACGGAATGGGAGGCTTCACCCAGAGACCAATTGGAAGAACCGACAGGAACTCAAACATTGGAGTCAGTTTGGACTCTGGGAGGTTTGAGGATAGCTGGGAGCAGGTATGAAATGTAATCATTAGCCTAAGTCCTGGGATATTTTAATTCACAATCCTCTCTGAAATGTTCTGGACAGGAAGAGGGGGCAGGACAGCTTCCAGTCGAGAATTGTCAGGCTTTTCATACAGAAAAGTGGTGAGGCCAGTCTTTGGGAGGAATATTGTTGGGGAGAAGGGGAAGGGGAAGTGCCTACTTTCCATGGAAGGAAGTTCCCCCAAACCTCAAAGGGAATTTTTGAACCCTCCCTGGCGATCCACTTCCATCCTTCCCATCAATTAGCAACCTGCTTTAGCCTGATGGAAAGTGGTTATAGTTTCCCTCAGCCTCCAGTTATTATGCTCAGTAGCTGGGGATAAGGTACCAAAAGATAATGAACTAGAAATCCAGAAAACTGGACTAATCTTTCATTCAAATGTGACATCTGGGCAGAAATATCATCCACAGGCAGTTTTTCCTGTGCAGTGCTGATTAATATTAAATATTAGTTGGTAGACCTCAGGAACACTATTTTAACATGGCAATCCTTGCTGGAGTCACTGTAGATGAAGATGGTGGACTGAGAAAGTCTACGGGTGTGTTGGCCTTGATTTTCCCTGGACCTTTTTTTCTCAGCCAGCTGTGCTTTCCGTTTCAGCACACCTCTTTCTATGCCCTTTCCAACGGTCAGCCACCAGAGGTCACAGCCTTCAGCCGCAGTCTCTCAGTTGTCAGTGTCAATATCTATCATCTTAATATCTCACTCGAAGGCATCCTTATAACGGAACTATGGATGCCCAGCAGATTGTGGTGCAGTGGCCTCTTTGCTGTACAGGGAGCCTTCGGTTACACAGCCGTCAACTATCTGGTGAATGTGGTTGAACCTACTGCAGACATAGTTAGCTCAGCAATGCGTGAATGCTGATGGAATTAGCATATTCCAGGGCCTCCAAGCTGGTGACTGTGTCCTGCCAAGAGATTCCCAGGATATGCCTGAGACAGCCAAGGTGATGGCAGTTCAGCCTGTTGTCTGCCTAGCAGTACATTGTCTGGGTCTCACCGCTGGAGGAGAGAGAGCTAAGGATGCGGACATAGCAGATTCACAGACTAAAGTTTTCAGTCAGATTCCTGCTGTTCTTCATTCTGTTACTCAGCTCAGATACAACAGCTGCAAATAAATACATCTGAATAAAAAGCTTTGTATCAGTAATAATGAAACTATTGCATTGTCAAACTCATCTAGTTGATTAATGTCTTTTAGGAAAAGAATATTGTCCTTGCTTGGTTTGAAGCGATTCAGGATTAATAGCAATGGACTGCCCTCTGTAATGACTGTAACAGCAAGCTGCTGAGGTACATTCAAGAAGATAGCTGACCACCACCTCCTCAAAGGCAATTAGGGATGGTCAGTGAATGTTGACTTTGTCAGTGATGCCCATATTCCATGAATGAATAAGAAATGACAATTTTAGACGCTGATCAACATTTAGACAAGAGGCCGGCAGGCACCCCAGCCACAGGCAAAAGTAACAGCATTGGTGAGAAGAAAGCACAAAACGTACTCTCTCCATTTTAACTGTCAGCTGGGAGAGTTAAAATCCTGGCATTATTTAGAAAACTCTTTTGGAAAATTTATTACATTTATTACATAGTGTTGATGAACAGAGGGATGTAGGTGTATATGTGCATAGATCCCTGAAAGTAGGCAATCAAGTCAATAAGGTTGTTAAGAAGGCATACGGAGTCTTGGCTTTTATTGGTAGGGGGATTGAATTTCGGAGCCGCAACGTCATGTTGCAACTGTACAAAACTCTGGTGCGGCCGCACTTGGAGTATTGTGTACAGTTCTGGTCCCCACATTATAAGAAAGATGTGGAGGCATTGGAGAGGGTGCAAAGGAGGTTTACCAGGATGTTGCCTGGTATGGAGGGCAGGTCTTATGAGGAGAGGCTGAGGGATTTGAGGTTGTTTTCGTTAGAAAGAAGGCGGCTAAGAGGGGACCTTATTGAAACATATAAGATGATTAGAGGTTTAGATAGGGTGGACAGTGATAGCCTTTTTCCTAGGATGGAGAAAGCTAGCACGAGGGGACAAAGCTTTAAATTAAGGGGTGGTAATTATAGGACGGATGTCAGAGGTAGGTTCTTTACCCAGAGGGTGGTAAGGTATGGAATGCCCTGCCTGCTGCAGTTGTAGATGCGCCAAGTTTGGTGGCGTTTAAGAGGTCCGTGGATAGGTTTATGGATGAAAAGGGAATGGTTTAGGTTAGAGGGTCATTGCTTTTTCTGAATTGGTTGGCGCAACATCGAGGGCCGAAGAGTCTGTTCTGCGCTGTAATGTTCTATGTTCTCTATGTTCTATTAATTGAACCATTGAAATTAAGATTTGAGATCTGTCATCTTGGTGGCATGGTGGCACAGTGGTTAGCACTGCTGCCTTACAGCGCCAGGGACCTGGGTTCAATTCCCAGCTTGGGCATGATCTGTGTGGAGTTTGCATGTTCTCACCATGTCTGTGTGGGTTTCCTCCATGAACTCTAGTTTCATCCCAAAAGACGTGCAGGTTAAGTGCATTGGCAATGTTAAATTCTCCCTCAGTGTACCCAAACAGGTGCCAGAGTATGGTGAGTAGGGGATTTTCACACTAATTCCATTATAGTGTTAATGTAAGCCTACTTGTGACAATAATAAACGCCTCCTTAAATATCAGTCAAAATTGAGCGCTGAGCAGTTGATACCTCACATTTCTCCCCCTTTCCACTGCAAAGTTTGTGTTTTAGTTTGAATAGATTATTGGAAATGCAATGAAAGTTTAGATATAATTTATTGCGGGTACTATTATCTGTGGTACTAGTGTGACAATACGTTTAACTCAGAATGGTTCTACCAGCTAATTCGATTTTCTGCTTTGACAAATGGGTTGACATCTGAGAAAATAAAGTGGAACTTCACGTGGCTTGTCTTTATGTCCTGAGAGAGACAGATATTTTGTGTTACTCTAGAACAGCCTGCTGACAAACACAGATAAAGCAGGGCCATCAGAACAGGAACAGTCTCTTTGTTTGACTGCACGAGGAATGATGAGTTACTAGAGGTGAAGCTCTCTGGAGAAATAAAATATAATCAGCTCTTGTCGTAACCTAATTCTGTGTTCATGGTTCTTGATTACAGGCAATTCACAATAATAAAACCGTGTGCAAAATTAAGGATTTGTTGGTTAGCACTGCTGCCTCACAGCGCCAGGGATCCAGGTTTGATTCCAGCCTCGAGTGATTGTCTGTTGTTTGTACATTCTCCACATGTCTGCGTAGTTTTCCTTTGGGTGCTCTGGTTTTCTCCTACAGTCTAAAGATGTGCAGGTTAGGTTGATAGGTCATGTTAAATTGCCCCTTAGAGTCAAGGGGATTAGCTGGATAAATACAAGGAGTTAAGGGGATAGGGCCTGGAGGGGTGGATTGGTATTAGTGTAGGCTTGATGGGCCAAAGGGCCTCCTTTCTATAATAGTGTTTGAACGATGAAAAGACAATTTCCGTGAAATATTCCAAGTGCTCAGCTTCAAACAAAAAACATTTAGTTTGTCCACATTGATAAAAAAATTAGGCCCTTTCCTCCTCAACCACCATTTTTGCACAATTTATAAATTGCTGTTTTGATTATTCCTAAAGACAAATCGAGTTACACAACTCACAAAAATCACCTCATCCTCTCACCTCATTCCTTCACAGCAACAACCTCAACCACAACACAACAACAACCTCATCCCCTCACACCAACAACCTCACCCCTCACAACAACAACCTCATCCCCTCACAACAACAATATCACACCTCATAACAACAACCTTATTCTCTCACAACAACTTCAAACACAACACACCTGGTGTGCCTCAGGGGTCTGTTTTGGGGCCCCTGCTGTTTGTAATTTTTATAAATGATCTGGATGAGGGTATTGAGGGATGGATCAGTAAATTTGCAGATGAAACACTAAAGTTGGTGGTGTGGTAGATAGTGAAGAGGGGTGTTTTAGTTTACAGAGTGACTTGGACAAGTTGCAGAGCTGGGCCGAGAGGTGGCAAATGGAGTTTAATGTGGAAAAGTGTGAGGTAATGCACTTTGGCAGGAACAATAAATGTGTAGAGTATAGGGCTAATGTAGGGCTCTTAATAGTGTTGAGGAACAGAAGGATCTTGGTGTATGTGTCAATAGATCCCTGAAAGTAGGCAGTCAAGTGGATAAAGTTGTTAAGAAGGCATATGGAGTCTTAGCTTTTATTGGTAGGGGGATTGAATTTCAGAGCCGCAACGTCATGTTGCAACTGTACAAAACTCTAGTGCGGCGCACTTGGAGTATTGTGTGCAGTTCTGGTCCCCACATTATAAGAAAGATGTGGAGGCATTGGAGAGGGTACAGAGGAGGTTTACCAGGATGTTGCCTGGTATGGATGGCAGGTCCTATGAAGAGAGGTTGAAGGATTTGAGGTTGTTTTCGTTAGAAAGGAGGCGGCTAAGAGGGGATCTTATGGAAGCATATAAGATGATTAGAGGTTTAGATAGGGTGGACAGTGATAGCCTTTTTCCTAGGATGGAGAATGCTAGCACGAGGGGACACAGCTTTAAATTAAGGGGTATGAGTTATAGGACGGATATCAGAGGTAGGTTCTTTACTCAAAGAGTGATTAGGGAGTGGAATGCCCTGCCTGCAGCTGTTGTAGATGCGCCAAGTTTGGTGGCGTTTAAGAGGTTAATTGATAAGTATATGGAAGAGAAGGGAATGGTTTAGTTTGGAGGGGCATTGCTTTTTGTTTTGGTCGGCACAACATCGAAGGCCGAAGGGCCTGTTCTGTGCTGTATTGTTCTATGTTCTATGTTCTAGGTTCTACAACAACAACCTCACCCCCTCACACCAACAACCTCAACCACAATACAACAACCTCATCCCCTCACACCAACATCCTTAGCTGCAATAAAACAACAAACTCAACTCTCACAACAACAACCTCAACCCTCACACCAAACAAGCTCAACCCCCTCATACCAAACAACCTCATCCCCTCATACCAACAACCTCAACTACAACACAACAACCTCATCTCCTTACACCAGCAACCTCAACCCTCACACCAAACAATCTCACCCCCTCATACCAAACAACCTCATTTCCTCACACCAACAATCTCAACCACAACACAACAACAAACTCATCTCCTCACACCAACAATCTCAACCACAACACAACAACAAACTCATCTCCTCACACCAACAATCTCAACCACAACACAACAACAATTTCATCCCTTCACACCAAACAACTTCACCCCATCCCCTCACAACAACAACCTCAACCCTCAAACCAAACAACTTCACCCGCTCATAACAACAACCTCATCCCCTCTCACCAACAACCTCAGTTCCTCACAATAACCTCACCCCCTCATAACAAACAACTTCACCCCCTCAATAACAACCTCAGTTCCTCACAATAACCTCACCCCCTCATAACAAACAACTCACCCCCTCAAAACCACACAAAAACTCACCCCCTCACAACAAGAACCCATCCCCTCACAACAAGAACCCCATCCCCTCACAACAACAACCTCACCCCCTCACAACAAGAACCCCATCCCCTCACAACAACAACCTCACCCCCTCACAACAAGAACCCCATCCCCTCACAACAACAACCTCACCCCCTCACAACAAGAACCCCATCCCCTCACAACAACAACCTCATCCCCCTCACACCAACAACCTCATCCCCTCACAACAACAACCTCATCCCCTCACAACAACAACATCACCCCCTCATCCCTTCAGGACCATCATGATGGTTAGCTAATTATTTGCAACTATTTGGTCCCTTGGGAGCAAAGTGGTGATGTCATTGGGATCTTACCAGAAGTGGGCCGGAACCCCTCTAGCTCCCCTCTCTCCCGGGAGATGGTGAAGGCTGGTGGAATTACTGGCTGCCTGGCTTCACAGGCATTTTCACTCGAGTTGTTTCTCCCACCTGTGCTGTCTGCCCCTTGTGTTTGGATTCGGCTCCAGAAGCAGCCTGCTAATTGGTTGTCCAACAGTTGTATGGAAATGATATTTAGAGCTGACGCAGTGAGATTCTGCTCTCCAGCGCCCTGTCCACAGCCACCTGGTTCCCTCCCAACTACCATTACTATGCTGCTTTCAACAACCATGATGACCCTCTCTCAGCTGCCACTTTTTCTCTGCCACCTTGACCTGCCCACTGAGTTGACAACCATCTCCCAATCACCACTTAATCTCCCTTGCCAATGGCCAATATGACCTCTCTCCTAATCACCAGATTGACATCCTCCACCGCCACTACCTCAACTCCCCCCAATCTCCATCTCAATCCCCTACTTAACCCATTATCCAACCCCATTACTGACCTCCATCCCATTGGTCCCACCCCAAACCAGATCCCTTACATTGCAGCCTAATTGTCTGAGTACCCTCTGTGTCAGTCCTTCATTGCTTCCTAGCCAACCTCATTATCTCATTTGTGGTCATGTTCATGATACCCTTTCCTTTCCCAGTCACAACTCCTCCCAACTGCATTCTGTTTTCCATTGAGAACTGACTAGGGATCCGTCCCTAATAATAACAGTCCAGATTCAAAGCCTGATGACCAATCTGCTGCCTTGAATTCCATCCAGTGTCTGCAGCTCCGTGACCTCATTGAAATGAGGTACTAGGCCCAATATCAGGTGCAGCTTGGCTCTATCTGTTCAGCTCCCTGTACCCACATCTGTCAAGCTTCAAATTTCTACTTCCATGTTATGAAGGGATGAAGCTGTTGTTATGAGAGGGTGAGGTTGTTGGTGTGGGGAGGGGTGGTGGTGAGGTTGTTGGTGTGGGGGGAGTGTGAGGTTGTTGGTGTGGGGGAGTGGTGGTGAGGTTGTTGGTGTGGGGGTGGTGAAGTTGTTGATGTGGGGGGGTGGTGAAGTTGTTGATGTGAGGAGGGGTGGTGAAGTTATTGGTGTGGGGGGGGTGGTGAGGTTGTTGGTGTGGGGGGGTGTTGGTGAGGTTGTTGGTGTTGGGGGGGTGGTGAGGTGTTGGTGTGGGGGGGGTGTTGGTGAGGTTGTTGGTGTGGGGGAGTGGGGTGAGGTTGTTGGTGTGGGGGAGTGGTGGTGAGGTTGTTGGTGTGAGGGGGGGATGGTGAGGTTGTTGGTGGGGGGGGTGGTGAGGTTGTTGATGTGAGGGGGGGGTAAGTTGTTGATGTGAGGAGGGGTGGTGAAATTATTGGTGTGGGGGGGTGGTGAGGGTTGTTGGTGTGGGGGGGTGTTGGTGAGGTTGTTTGTGTGTTGGGGGGGTGGTGAGTTGTTGTGTTGGGGGGGGTTGAGTTGTTGGTGTTGGGGGGGGGGTGTGAGTTGTTGTGTTGGGGGGGGGTGGTGAGGTTGTTGGTGTAGGGGGGGTGGTTGGTGAGGTTGTTGCTGCAGGAACTCACCAAAGTTCCTTAGGCAGCATCTTCCAAACCCATAAATACAACCAATTAGAGGACAAGAACAGCAGATACCTGGGAATTCCACTGCCTGGACATTCTCCTCCAAGCCACTCACCATCCTGATTTAGAAATTTTGTTTTTAAGTTCATTTATTATTGTGACAAGTAAGTTTAATTAACACTGTAATGAAGTTACTGTGAAAATCCCCTAGTCGCCACAATCAGATACCTGTTCAGGTAGGGAGAATTTAGCATGACCAATGCACCTACCCAGCACGTCATTCAGATTATGAGAGGAAAATAGAGCACCCAGATGAAACCCACGCAGACACAGGGAGAAAATGCAAAGTCCGCCCATACAGTGACCCAAGCCGGGAATCGGACCCAGGCATTTGGGCACTGTGAATCACCAATGCTCACCACTGTGCCACCGTGACACACGTTCCTTCACTGTTGTTGGGTCAATATGAAAATCCCTAACAGCACTGTGGGTACACCTACATCTCAGGGACTGCAGCAATTCAAGAAGACAGCTATCCCCATCTTCTGAAGGACAATTCGAGATGTTTAGTAAGTGTTGGCCTAGCCAGCGACACCCACATCCCATGAAAAAATATTTTTTAAATAAGTATTGCAGTATCTTTTCATAGGGGAGGTAGTACTGGCAAAGAAGGTTTCAGTCATTCTTAGTGCATGAGTGCAGTGAAAATTGATCAAATTGGCAAAAATCCTCATTCGTATTGAAGGATCCAATATCATCGAAATATTACGCTGAGGTGGAACTCAAGTGAAATCACACCTGTCTTTTCTTTCTTTGTATAAAAGTCTTCTTTGTTTTTCAAATCTAGGTTTGCCTTGGTAATGCTCAACGAAATTATAGTGCTAAAATAACTTGTTAAATGTCTGTAAAGGAAATAGAATCTGTCAGTAAGACTGTTGTAGAGATTGTGAAAAAAACAGTTTTGCATTGCAAGAAAAAATCCACACCAACCACCAGAAGCAAGTGGTGCTGCAATGATAAAGCAGAGATTGAATAGGGCAAATCTACAATTCCCGGGCGCAATGAGGAGCTGTGTTCACCAGACGCAGGGGTTGGGCACGGGACCTAAACACTTTGGGCAGGATTTTCGCACTCCACCCTCCATGGGAATCATAGTGGAAGAGTTGAGGGGTGGGGGGGGCAGACTGGTCACCTTGGGCAGCATTTTCCAGTCTTGGAGCAAGCGCAGCCGGAAAATCCTGTATCACCAATTCTCTGACCCACATTCACGATGTCCACTTAGGTTGTGGGATTGCGCCTTGAAGAAGTTGGGTGCAATCTTACCGGTCGATCACTCCACGCTCGCACTGCAGTAAGGTCAGAGCATTTGGTGCCCAGCTAAATCTCCATTCGCTGCAGCAGGATGGGAAAATCCCATCGGCGTGAACAGTGGTAAAATTCCGGCCTTAAACTCCCAAAGGATAGAGATGCAACCTAGAAATATCCGCTTATTTTGTGCAGGTAAACAATACAAGTGACCAGGTGAAAAATAAAATCGCTGATTTCGTCAGGGTACCAATTGATATGAAATGGTGAAACCTTTGGGCCCATAAGTAGCCTCGTCCACATTCACAGTGAAACTTCCAAAAGTGAAAATTGAAGCATATTGAATGTGATGTCTTGTAATTCCAGTGTTCAGTCTTTCCCGTCAGCCAGTTAGGGGGGGTTTTGGAAATGTGAGACTCTGCTCCCTTAAAGCACTGTGGCTGTCGTGATGTGGGAATGTCAGTGTTGGACTGGGGTAAACACAGTAAGAAGTTTCGCAACACCAAGTTAAAGTCCAACAAATTTATTTGGTAACAAACACCACTAGCTTTCAGAGTGCTGCTCCTTCGTCAAATTAACTGTCTAACCTGATGAAAGAGCAGTGCTTTGAAAGCTGATGGTGCTTGATACCAAATAAATCTGTTGGATTTTAACCTGTTGTTGTGAGGATTTTACTGTGTTGCGCTATGGCTGAACCAGGGCAATTGAATATTCCTAGGCTCCCTTGGAAATTTCCTCCTCTAATGTCTATGTGACAAAGTCTGAACTGTTCATTTCATTTACCAAAATGTCAAACTGTGCCTTTGGTCTGGAGATCAAAAACTGGATCTATCATCTGTTGATAGCTGATGTAAATGGTAGCATTGTTCCTGTGTACTGAAAGAACTGTAGTTTTTTTTGGTTCGGGAATTCTTCCCAATACTTTTGTGTTGCTGGCAAGAAAACAGTTTTCATTAAACAACCAGGTTCTTTATAAACTGCAGGCTCTGTGCGCTGTGAATGCGATAGCACACCATTGGATTAACAATTACTCTCCACTTTTGGCATACTGTATACTAGAATCTGTCCTGGATAAAGGATCTGTCATGATTAAGATGAGAAAGTTTATATATTTTAATATCTGGGATCTGTGTGGTCAGTAAACAGGAGGGAGCATCCTGCCTCTAATCTGCATTTTACTCCTTCCAATTTCATCACTGAGAAGAGGGAATTTCTGATTTTGAGATGATGTGATTCTCCCACTACTTAACTGCGAAAGTACATCTACCAGTGAGTCTGATTGCAGTTCAGCTGTGGAGGGGGTGGCCTTATCAACTTGACAGTAAGCAGTCGACAGCTGCTGACAGCCTTCCCAGGTTGTGGGGGGAAGCGGTTGCTAATCAAACACCAGACATTCACTCGAAGACCCAGCTACATCACAGAAGGAGCTTTCAAATTGTGACATCTACCACCAAGAAAGACAAGCTAGGGGCAGCAGACACGTGTGGAAACCACCGACCCCAGGTCCTCCCTCCAATTCATACACCACCCTGACCTGGAAATATTCACCATTCCTTCACTGTCACTGGGTCAATCTCCCTCCGTCGCAGCACTCTTGGCATAGCTATACCTCAGGGACTGCAGCGGTTCAGAAGGGCAGCTCATCACTACCTTCTGAAGGGATCCACCAACCAAGTTCTTCATAAACTGCACTGAAGGTCTCCACCAAAGGTCTCAGAAGCCACAATTCTCAATCAAGATTCCTGCCTCTGATCACTGTCCTTTCACCCATTGGAAATCAAATGTGAGCAATGTTTTTTCAAATTAGTTTAGGGGACGTGAGCATTGCTGGCTGAAGCAGCATTTATTCCTACCCCTTATCATCCTCTATTATAGAAAGATTTGAGTCAATTGGATTGCTGTGAGTCTAGCGTCACATGTAGGTCTGACCAGATAAGGACGGCAGATTTCCTTCCCTAAGGGACACAGTGAGCCAGATGGTCATCATTAGACTTCCAATTTCAGATTTTTATTGAATTCAAATTTCACTATCTGCTGTAGCCCCGAATCTTGCCTTGCGTTTCCGGATTACTAGCAATACCACTGTGCTACTGCCTCATTATGATGCTTCATGTGAATAAATTGCAAATAAGCACTTGTTGTTTAGGCACGCATATAAAAAATGGTTGATTCCATAAGGCATTAGAGGTCTGCAAGCAATGGTGGAACCATTTCCTGGATAGAATCAGGCCCCACTTGCCCCCTTTGCCTGGTGCTAATTAGCTGGAATATGTTTTAAATATGTTCCATCTGTCACAAATGAAATACACCCACTTTCCTGGATGCTGTTTGCATCCATTGAGGTATTGTAGCTTGTGACAATTGGGAAAGGAGACTAATTGTAGGCCCAAGAGGCCTCCAGCAATAATAACAGCTGCTTAGTTCAGGGGCAGCACGGTGGCACAGTGGTTAGCACTGTTGCCTCACAGCTCCAGAGACCTGGGTTCAATCCCTGGCTTGGGTCACTGTCTGTGTGGAGTCTGCACATTCTCCCCATGTCTGTGTGGGTTTCATCCAAATCTCCAGTTTTCTCCCACTCTCCAAAGACATGTGCATTAGGTGCATTGCCTATGTTAAATTGCCCTTAGTATCCTGGGATGTGTAAGTTAGAGGGATTAGCAGAGTAAGTATGTGAGATTATGGAGATGGGGCCTAGATGAGATTGTTATAGGTGCAGACTCAATGGGCGGAATGGCCTCCTTCTGCACTGTAGGGATTCTATTATAGCTTCTGAAAATGGGGAAAGAAAACTACCTTGAAGCCCAAGAAGCCTCCAGCAGTTCAGAGTTTCCCTGCATGCTGTCCTGAAATGACAGTGGGGTAACCTACAGACCCAGTTCTCAGCACTTATCAAAGGGCATGCTTAGTTTCAGTATCATCCCAACAGATGGCACTCAGGTTCCACTCAGTTCCTCCAACTTTATCCGGACTGACTCCTCTCAGATGCTTTTCGAAATGAGTGCTGTGCCCCAGTATCCCAAATCCCAAATAAGGTAGGAAGATTCATAGAAACATTGAACCATAGAAAATTACAGCTCAAAAACAGGCCCCTTGGCACCTCTTGTCTGTGCCGAACCATTTTTTGCCTAGTCCCACTGACCTGCACTTGGACCATATCCCTCCACACCCTTCTCATCCATGAATCTGTCCAAATTTTTCTTAAATGTTAAAAGAACCACACATTTACCACTTTATCTGGCAGCTCATTCCACACTCCCACCACTGTCTGCAAGAAGAAGCCCCCCCCCCCCCCCCCCATAATATTCCCTTTAAACTTTTCTCCTTTCACCCTTAACCCATGCCCTCTGTTTTTTTTCACTAGGGCCTTACTGTGTCTTTTGCATCAGATGACTGTGGGAGTGCTCAATACTCCAAGGAACCCAGAGGAAATTCCTATGCAATACAAAGGCTGGAATATACAGGGCTTCAGTTCAATTTTTCTTTGCTTCCACCCCAGAGATCCAGTCAAAAAAATATTATCCTGAAGTCTTCAGGGCAAGAGAAAAGAAAGAGGGACAAAGGTATAGATAAATTATCATAGGAATCATAGAAACACTTCTATTTTGCAGCCCATCAAGTCTGCACCGACAACAATCCCAACCCAAGCCTTATCCCACAACCCCACACATTTACCAATCCCTCTAACCTACACATCCTGGGACACTAAGGGACAATTCATGGCCAATCAATCTAATCTGCACATCTTTGGACTGTGGGAGAAAACCCACGCATAAACAGGGAGAACATGCAAACTCCACACAGTCAGTGAACCCAAGCTGGGAATCAAAGCCAGGTCCCTGGAGCTATGAGGCTGTAACCACTGTGCCACTGTGTCACCCATGTGCTACCGTGCTACCCGATATTTGTCCAGCAATTAAGATTACAAGAAATGTTTCACAATGATGGTGGAGTGTAACACAGATGATAAAGTGCTATTGCTTGACAGAAGTTAAAACCATAACTGATAATGACAGACAATTATATATTTTGATCAGAATTTGAATGTAGGTGTCACAATGGATGATAAAGCAGATGGCATCTGCACTGACTCTGCTAGTCAGGGAGATATGGGGACTGCACATCAAAACCAAGAACGTTATTCTGCCAACAATCACATCACGTCTTCACAAGCAGCATCAAGCAATAACCTCGGGAATATCCATGACAACAGGCTGCTCTTTTCAAGAAGTGTTTACAGCTTTGACATCCCGGAAGATGTAATGCCAGGTAATGTGATTAATTCCTCACGATTAGAAGCTCTCCTCGACAAATGCTAATGCAGGAACTTTTTGCAGGGTGTGAAATTAAAAACTCTCTGCAGAAATGCCCAGGATTTACTTGCTTCCCTGGCTCAAGAAATAAATTTGTTTGAATAAAAGTGAAGATGTGGTCCAATTTAGCCAAGTAGTAAGAAATGTTTGACTATTTCTTCTGACTTTCCCATAGCTGGTTCTTTCTCCCACTTTTCCATTTGCTGTTGCTATTGACTTTTATATGAAACTGGGGCTGTATAGTGAGCCTTCATTCCTCTAAGACCTAACAGGAGGTTCTGATGCAGATTTGTGGGTTTGATTTCACTGTCCCCTGATTAGATGTAGACTGAGATGTATGCTATGCACAAGAAATGAATTGCATTGCCTGTAATTATGGACTGTTACACACTGCAAATGATGCTAGTGAAACCACATTTGTAACATTGAGTGATGAATATTAACACATTGAGTCAAAATTTCAGAGAAAAATGATGGAACTGATTGCCGGACATGGGCCTTAGATTATTAAAATAAATTAACTGAACTACATCTATTTTCATTAGAGAAAAGAGACGGAGAGAGAATATTTTAAATTTATCAGTGTCACAAGTAGGCTTACATTAACATGGCAATGAAGTCACTGTGAAAGTTCCCGAGTCACCACATTCCAGTGCCTACTTGGATACCCTGAGGAAAATTTAGCATGGCCAATACACCAAACCAGCACATAGTTCTGACTATCAGAGGAAATCAGACCACCTGGAGGAAATCCATGCAGACATGGGGAGAATGTCTCTTTAAAGACTTTAAACAGGCCGTGGCCCAAGCCGGGAATCGAACATGGGTCCCTGGCATTGTGAGGCAGCATTGCCAACCACTGTGCATTCAGTTTGCTCATAATGCTAAGAGAGAAATTCAAAGTGAGGAGACCATTTGAGCAATTTATTAGAGATCCCGAGTATAAAATTAGCTAGCTTCAAATAAGGCCAAGCTGAGAATTCTGCCGTTTCACCAGAGCGATAGAAACAGACGCCCTAAACTAATGATGTCTGCTGGATAATGACTTCCAAATCTGGTCAGGTTTTAGGGATAAGTACAAGGGAAGAAAATCAAAGACTCTGAGGAATGCAACGGTTCACACATAGCTGGAACCAAATGTGGTCATGTGCAGAAAGCAGTTGGTCAGATTTAAATAACGGAAGTGTGGAATGTTGTTTGACCATCTTTAGACTTGAGGATGGAGAAATGTATTCAGACAGACAGTTTATCCAAGGTTCCCTTCAGTGATTGATTATGTATGCACAGCAGACTCCATTATGTGGCTGGCTGTGCGGGGTCTGTGGAAAGAGATTGAATGCTTTCAATATTCCACAAACTTTGTAATGTTCTGTCCATTGTGGCTGCATGCTGTTTATAACACCCCTGCTATTTTGAGCATTCTCACTGTTCAAACTTCAAGTATTTAATTTGTACGAGCAAATAGTAAAGCCATCTCCAGGTGATATTTATCTGTATAATTTAAAATAGGGTTATAGAACGATACAGCATGGAAACAAGCCCCTCAGCCCATCAATCTATGCTGGCCACGGTGCCCTCCCAGTTTGTCCCATTTGCCTGCATTTGGCCAACATCCCTCTTTTTAAAATATATAAATTGTAAAGTATGTTGTAAAGTATTTCCAAGTACATAATTTACAGAAAATATTAATTAAAAAAAGGTTTCCCCCAGTGCAGATTTAATTACAATTTGACATTCGTTTGAAATAGTGTCTACAAAGGTGGATGAGAATTCAGGGGACATGGTTAGTAAAATTGCAGATGACACCAAGAGTGGTGGTATAGTGGACAGTGAAGAAGGTTATCTAGGATTTCAACGGGATCTTGGTCAATTGGGTCAGCAGGCTGATGAATGGCAGATGGAGTTTTATTTCAATAAATACGAGGTTTTGCATTTTGATAGATCGCATCAGGGCAGAACTTGTTCAGTTAATGGTAGGGCATTGGGAGGAGTTATAGAACAAAGAGATCTAGGGGAGTAGGTTCATAGCTCCTTGAAAGTGGAGTCACAGGTATACAGACAGTGAAGAAGGCATTCGGTATGCTTGATTTCATTGGTCAGAACATTGAATATAGGAGTTGGGACATCTTGTTGAAGTTGTCCAAGATTTTGATAAGGCCATACTTGGAATGCTGTCTACAGTTCTGTTCACCCTATTATAGAAAGGATAGTGTTAAACTAGAAAGAGTGTAGAAAAAACTTACTGGGTGCTATTGGAACTTGATGGTTTGAGTTATAAGGAGAAGGTGAATAGACTGGGATTTTTTTCCCTGGAATGTAGGAGGCTTAGGGATAATCTTTCAGAGGTCTGTAAAATAATGAAACGGAAAGATAAGGTTGACAGTTAATATATTTTCCCAAAATTTAGGGGAATCTAAACTAAGGGCATAGGTTTAAGTGAGAGGGGAGAGATACAAGAGTGTCCAAAGGGGCAATTATTTTCACTTAGAGGGGAATGAATGTCTGAAATGAGCTGCCAGAAGGAGTAGTAGAGGTGGGTATTATTTTGTCTTTTAAAAAGCATTTGGATAGTATGTGGAAAGATTGATATAGAGGGATATGGGCCAACCGTGAGCAACTGGGACTAACTTAATGGTAAAAACTGAAAGGCATGGACAAGTTGGGCCAAAGGGCCTGCTTCTAGGCTGTAGACCTCTATGACTCTAATAATAGGTGTGAAGTTTTTTCAGTGTTTTGCTCCAAATGTGGGGTTTCACAGTTTCTCAGATAAATGCCTCTGTATCAAATGAAAGTATACATAACATTTTCTCTTTTATTCAAACCAGGCACCGTTGTGGGCTCAGTGAGAGCTTCTGCTCTAAATCACAGAGTCGATGACAAGGTGTATGCAATACAAGAAGATGATGGGAATGGTCTCTTTGTTATTAATCCAGCTACCGGAAATTTTACACTGACTCGTCCTTTAGACTTTGAGTCTGCAAAGTATTACATTCTCAGTGTGAAGGCTGCTAATACAGATGGGCAATTCAGTGTGATTTGGGCTTACTTCAATGTGCTGGATATCAATGACAACCCTCCAGTCTTCAATCCTGATTCCTACAGTATTAACATCATGGAAAATGTCCCCATTGGCACCAGTGTTTTAACTCTGAATGTGACTGATGCTGACGAAGGTGAGATATACAGACTTCTTTCCCAGAGTTTTGGGAACTTTCTAATATATTTGCGATTAATATTTGTATCTGAGTATCGGGGCAAATTGTACGAGCTGGTTGCAGCAAAGGTGTTGAGAGAGGAAAATAGCAGTAATAAGCAATTATTGAAGAAATGCACACACTTAAAAGATATACTGCATGTTTGGGGTAACAAAGTCTAGTGCACTGTCTTTCCACATGCATATGGAATGAATTAGATTTGATTTCATGTTCCAAAGTGAAGGTCCATATCATATCTTTTGTCGCATTATTTACACAAAACAGTGTGCTAGGCACTGTGACAAAAGTACAGAAGGTTACAGAAAAAGATGCACAAAGCAAGTGAAACAATGGAACTCTGATCTAACATATCTCTAGTAAATCACACTGAAATCCATATGTTCATTATGCAAGACTCCCTTTGATTAATTAATCTGACAGATATCCACCATCTTACTTGTCACTGTAATGATTCTGGAAGTCTGACTGGAAAAGAAAATAGTTTGTTATAGAATGTGAATAAAACTACTACCATGGTTACATACACTAATCAGTGCCTGGGACTAGCAGTCCAGCAGGCCCAGTCCTGGGCCTGTCATATAAAAAGCTCACAATGAATGAGTTTCAGTTGGATAGACTATTGCCTGTTACCAAGGGAACTCAAGCTCAGCAAGCTCCACAGGAAGATCAATCAGTGATTACCCATGGACCTTGTGGGGTTATCACAATCACACTGTACTGTTTTTGATGTCATACAGTTAATGAACAATCAATCAGCAAATAAACAACATTCACTGAGCCTGCCTCAGAAAGATTCTACCCAGTCGATGACATTTCCTTGTTTGAGAACATCGTAATGTAATACATTAAACTTTTACTCTCTGAAACCTGTCAGTAGTCCTGTAAAACCCTCTTCTTAAGAACTCTTAATAGTGTTGATGAACAGAGGGATCTTGGTGTATATGTGCATAGATCCCTGAAAGTTGGCAATCAAGTCGATAAGGTTGTTAAGAAGGCATACGGAGTCTTAGCTTTTATTGGTAGGGGGATTGAATTTCGGAGCCGCAACGTCATGTTGCAACTGTACAAAACTCTAGTGCGGCCGCACTTGGAGTATTGTGTGCAGTTCTGGTCCCCGCATTATAAGAAAGATGTGGAGGCATTGGAGAGGGTACAGAGGAGGTTTACCAGGATGTTGCCTGGTATGGAGGGCAGGTCTTATGAAGAGAGGCTGAGGGATTTGAGGTTGTTTTCGTTAGAAAGAAGGCGGCTAAGAGGAGACCTTATTGAAACATATAAGATGATTAGAGGTTTAGATAGGGTGGACAGTGATAGCCTTTTTCCTAGGATGGAGAAAGCTAGCACGAGGGGACATAGCTTTAAATTAAGGGGTGGTAGTTATAGGACGGATGTCAGAGGTAGGTTCTTTACCCAGAGGGTGGTAAGGGTATGGAATGCCCTGCCTGCTGCAGTTGTAGATGCGCCAAGTTTGGTGGCTTTTAAGAGGTTAGTAGATAAGTTTATGGATGAAAAGGGAATGGTTTAGGTTAGAGGGTCATTGCTTTTTCTTAATTGGTTGGCGCAACATCGAAGGTCTGTTCTGCGCTGTAATGTTCTATGTTCTATCCGATATATAGCTTTGAACAAAATGTTCATGCTTTTGTTTCATTATGTTAGATAAATTAATATTGCTATTGTATCATTTCCAGCAGATTCCATGACAAAATAGGAAGCATGTTCAGTGGAGCATGTGGTGATGTCTATTGATCATTTCAGCATTTCAACAATAATATGGACTTTGTATTTTTAAGAAAGTATAGGGTATAGATGCTATAGGAAAGATAGAACAGGAGGTAAGAGAGGAGAGGGAGTTGCACTTTTGATCAGGGAAAGCAGCACGGCCATACTGAGAGGGGATATATCTAAAGGTTCAGCCACTGAGTCTATTTAGGTAGAACTGAGAGATAAGAATGGGGAAATCACTTTGATAGGGTTGTACTATAGGCCCCCAATAGTCATCAGGAAATTGAGGAGCAAATATGTAAGGAGATTACAGATAGCTCCAAGAAAAATAGGATGATAGTAGTCAGAGATTTTAACTTTTCCAACATTGACCGGGACAGCCATAGCATTAGAGGGTTGGATGGAGAGAAATTTATTGAATGTAATCAGGACAAATTTCTCATTCAGTATGCAGATGGCCTGACTAAAGAGGGGTCAAAACTTGACCTCTTGGGAAATAAAGAAGGGCAGGTGACAGAAGTGTTAGTGACTGATTACTTTGGGACCAGTTGACTCTAATTCTATTGGTTTTAAGATAACAATGTCTGGCCCAAAGTTAAAATTCTAAATTGGGGCAAGGCCAATTTTGATGGTATCAGGCAGGAACTTTCAAAAATTAATTGGAGGAATCTGTGGGAAGGCAAAGGGATGTCTCATAAGTGGCACACTTACAAAAATATATTATCCAGGATTCAGGGTAAGCACATTCCTCTTAGAGTGAAGGGCAAGGCTAGCAGGTTTTGGGAACCCTGGATGACTCGGGATACTGAAGCCCTGGTCAAGAAGAAGGAAAAGACGCTTGACATGCATAGGTAGCTAGGATCAAGTGAATCTCTATATGGGTATAGAAGTAGAATTAAGGGAGAAATCAGGTGGGCAAAAAGAGGACACAAGATTGTTTTGGTAGATAAGGTAAAGGAGATTCCAAAGAGCTTCTACAAATACAAAAAGGCAAAAGAATAACAGGGGAGAGAGTAGGGCCTCTCATGGATCAACAAGGTCATCTGTCTGCAGATCCACAAGAGATGAGTGAGATCCTAAATGAATATTTCTCATCAGTATTTATTGATGAAAAGAGCTTGGAGGTTAGGGAACTTGGGGAAATGAATAGTGATGTCTTGAGGAATGTACATATTACAGAGAAGGAGGTGCTAGATGTCCTAATATGCATCAAGATAGATAAATCCCTGGGACCTGACGATATGTATCTCAGGGCATCGTGGAAGGCTAGGGAGAAAATTGTGAGTCGCCTAGCCAAGATATTTGAATCATCAATAGTCACGGGTGAGGTGCCTAAAGATTGGAGAGCAGCAATTTTTGTGCCTTTGTTTAAAAAGGACTGCAGGGAAAAGCCTGGGAACTATAGGCCAGTGAGCCACACATCTGTGTGGGTAAATTGTTGGAGGTATTTTAAGAGTTAGGATTTACAGGCATTTAGAGATGCAAGGACTGATTAGGGACAGTCAGCATGGCTTTGTGAGTGGAAAATCATGTCTTACAAATTTGATTGAGTTTTTTGAAGGGGTAACCAAGAAGGTAGATGAGGGCAATGCAGTTGATGTTGTCTACATGGACTTTAGCAAGGCCTTTGACAAGGTACCACATGGTAGGTTGTTGCATAAGATTAAATCTCATGGGAACTAAATAAGGTATCTAAATGGATACAAAATTGGCTTCTTGACAGAAGCCAGAGGCTGGTTTTAGAGAGTTACTTTTCAAACTGGAGGCCTATAATCAGTTGTGTGTCTCAGGGATCAGTGCTGGGCTCACTGTTATTTATCATTTATATTAATTATTTGGATAAGAATATAGGAGGCATGGTTAGTAAGTTTGCAGATGACACCAAATTAGTGATATAGAGGACAGTGAAGAAAGTTATCTCCAATTGCAACGGGATCTTGATCAGTTGGGCCAGTTGGCTGACGAATGGCAAATGGAGTTTAATTTAAACAAATGTGAAGTGATGCATTTTGGTAGATTGAACCAGGGCAGGGTTTACTCATTTAATGGTAGGGCATTGAGGAGAATTACAGAACAGAGATATAGGGGTACATATTCATAGCTCCTTGAAAGTGGAGTCACAGGTGGACAGAGTGGTAAAGAAGGCATTCAAAATGCTTGGTTTCATCGGTCAGAACATTGAATACGGAAGTTGGAATGTCTTGTTGAAATTGTACAAGACATTGTAAGACCACACTTAGAATACTGTGTGCAATTTTTGTCATCCTATTATTGAAAGAATATTATTAAACTAGAAAGAGTGCAGAAAAGATTTACTAGGATGGTACCAGGTATAGAACATAGAACAATACAGCACAGAACAGGCCCTTCGGCCTTCGATGTTGTGCCGACCAAAATAAAAAGCAATGCCCCTCCTAACTAAACCATTCCCTTCTCTTCCATATACTTATCAACTAACCTCTTAAACGCCACCAAACTTGGCGCATCTACAACAGCTGCAGGCAGGGCATTCCACTCCCTAATCACTCTTTGAGTAAAGAACCTACCTCTGATATCCGTCCTATAACTCATACCCCTTAATTTAAAGCTGTGTCCCCTCGTGCTAGCTTTCTCCATCCTAGGAAAAAGGCTATCACTGTCCACCCTATCTAAACCTCTAATCATCTTATATGCTTCAATAAGATCCCCTCTTAGCCGCCTCCTTTCTAACGAAAACAACCTCAAATCCTTCAACCTCTCCTCATAGGACCTGCCCTCCATACCAGGCAACATCCTGGTAAACCTCCTCTGTACCCTCTCCAATGCCTCCACATAGGTATTGAGGGATTGAACTATAAAAAGAGGTTGGACAGACTGGGACTTCTTTCTATAGAGCATAGGAGGCTGAGGGGTGATCTTATAAACATCAATAAAATAATGAGAGGCATAGATCATAGTTAGTCATTATCTTTTCCCAAAGGTAAGGGAATCTAAAACGAGATGGCATAGAGGGGAGAGATACGAAGGTGTTCAGAAGGGCAATTTTTTCACACAGAGGGTGATGAGTGTCTGGAACAAGCTGCCAAATGTAGTAGTAGAGTCAGGTACAATTAAAAAGCATTTAGCTACTTACATGGGTATGATGAGTATATAGGGCAATTGGGAATAGTTTCTGGGTTTTCAAAAAAAAGGGCAGCATGGACAAGTTGGGCCAAAGGGCCTGTTTCCATGCTGCAAACCTCTATAACTCTATGACTCTATTAATACCCAATTAGAATGCGTGTAAAATGCACAATGCATGTGCCTGAGATAGTCATCATAGAGAAAGGGAAAAACAGGCTCACATTCCAAATTTAACAATTTCTTTCATTTTGTGGCACCAACTTCAAAAATTGGTAAACAAATTGAAATAGTGGCCCAGAAGATCTAGGGGGCATAATACCAATACTATAATAATATAATACAATATAATACTATATATATATTATATATTATATTATATATATTATAATATATATAATACTATCTATCTATCTATCTAAAAGTTATGCCAAATCAGTGTCTACTGTGGGACTCTGCCACTGCCTGCCAAAGTATGTGGGTTTGCATTTCCAGTAAGAAATTTGACAACACCACGTTTAAGTCCAACCGATTTATTTGATAGCAAATTCACAAGTTTTCAAGGTTTCTCCATGACGAGGGTGTTGTCAGACTTTTTACTGTGTTTACTCCAGTCCAACACCGGCATTGCCACATCAGGGTTTGTATTTCATCAGTTTTGCTGGAAGAATGTTGTTGACCAAACACTGTCGTCTAACGCTTCCTGGCCTCTCCAACAACAATATCTGTAATATGCACTTGGTGTGAAAGCTTGCAGAGGGATCTGGATAGGTTGAGTGAGTGGGCGAGGACCTGGATTATGGAGTATAACGTTAGCAAGTGTGAGGTTATTCACTTTGATAGGAATACCGGTAGAAAGGATTATTATTTAAATGGTGAAAAGCTGCAGCATGCGACGGTGCAAAGGGACCTGGGGGTCCTTGTGCATGAATTGCAAAAACACAGTCTGCAGGTGCAGCAGGTGATCAAGAAGGCAAATGCAATGTTGGCCTTTATAGCGAGGGGGATAGAATATAGAAGTAGGGAGGTATTTTTGCAGCTATACAGGGTACTGGTGAGGCCACAGTTGGAGTACTGTGTGCAGTTTTGGTCACCGCATTTGAGGAAGGATATATTAGCCTTGGAGGGGGTGCAGAGAAGGTTCACTAGGCTGATACCGGAGATGAGGGCATTGGATTACGAGGAGAGACTAAATAGGCTATGTTAGTACTCGCTGGACTTTAGAAGGCTGAGAGTGGATCTTATAGAGATGTATAAGATAATAAGGAGATTCTTGCTCAGCAAAGATAGCAGGACTAGAGGGCACAGCCTCAAAATAATGGGGGGGTTGGGGTTCAGATCAGAGTTGAGGAGGAATCTCTTCACTCAAAGGGTGGTGAATCTTTGGAATTCTCTGCCTGTTGAAGTGGTAGAGGCTACCTCACTGAATATATCCAAGTCAAAAGTGGATAGGTTTTTGATTGACAAGAGTGGCTTCCTCGCTGAATATATTCAAGTCAAGAGTGGATAGGTTTTGATTGAATTAAGGGTTACAGGGAGAAAGCAGGAAAGTGGAACTGAACCACTGCAGATCAGCCATGATCTTATTGAATGGCGGGGCGGGCTCGAGGGGCTGGATGGCCTACTCCTGCTCCTGTTTCTTATGTTCTTAACATAGGCTGGGACTTTCCAATCAACTCATTGGAAAATTTGGCAGAACAGCAAAAAGCCCATTGACTTTTTGCAAGACTGGAAAATCCCAGCCAAAGTAAATTGGCCCAACATGCCACACAGAAGCAATATCAAATGGAACATTCTCCACAGATGGTCAAAATGCCACATTTTAAGGAGTAGCTTAAATGTGGAATTCCAGTACCTGGGACCAAGGCAGCTGAAGGCAGGGCTGCCATTGGCGGCACAATTAAAATCAGAGATGCTGAAGAGTTCAGACTTTGAGAAGTGTGGAGATCTTACAGGATTGGAAGGCTGGAGGAATTAGAGAGATAGGAGGAAAATGAGGATGAGAATCTTACAAGCTAGGCATTGTTGGATAGCAAGCTAATGTAGATCAGTGATAACAGGAGTGATAGAATAGAATCATAGAATTTCTACAGTACAGAAGGAGGCCATTTAGTCCATTTGACCTTGTACCAACAACAATCCCAACCAAACCCTATTCTGTGTATTTACTCTGGCTAATCCTCCAACACTAAGCTCAATTTTAGCACGGCCAATCAACTTAACCTGCACATTTTTGGACTGTGGGAAGAAAGCGGAGCACCCAAAGGAATCCCACGCAGACATGGGGGGAATGTGCAAATAGTGACAGTGACCCAAGGTCAGATTTGAACCTGGGTTATTGGAGCTGTGAGAAAGCAGTACTAACCAATGTGTGATGTGGTAATAGGAGAGCATGACTTGGTGAGAGTAACGGCACAGGCACAGTGTTTAGGGTGACCTGAGGTTTATGTAGGGTGGGAGATGGGAGGCTGAGCAAAGCAGTGCTGGGATAATCAAGTCTGGAGGTAACAAAGGCATGGTTGAGAGTTTCAGCTGCAGATGGACAGAGGCAGAGGTGAAATTGGTGATGTAATGGAAATAGAAATAGGCAGTTTTGATGATGGAGAAGAATATTTAGACAGAAGTTCATCTTGGAGTCAGGCAAGACACCAAGATTGCAAACAGTCTGGAGTTTAATTGCTAATCCCAGACTAGATCTTGATGTGGACCTACCTTTGCAAGTCCTGACAAAGTGCCAAGATGCAGGATCACCTGACTGAGGGATTCTCTAATCATGGCCCTGTCTTGTTATGTGAATGACTTTCCCAAAAGCATCTTAGAAGCTTGCATTAAAATCTGGGCCCTTACTAAGTTTGCAATGTCAGCCCAGCCCAACAGTAACACTGCCAAATTTTAATGAAATCCTTGTGGGTTCAAGATGTAACATAAACAGGGCCTAGTTTTACGGCTGTTAAAATTAGGTGTCCTAAATTAAAGAATTGGGCATATTAAAAATCAAATACAGTCAAACCTTAGGCAGGCCAGTTGTACAATACACAAACCTGTCTGGGCCTGACTCATCAATCTCCTATCAAAGGTCGTTGCACCCTACTGGTACTTAGCAGGAAATCATTGCACCCCATTGAAATGTACCAGCCTATTGTTAGAAGCCCAGATCGGGCCAGACTTTCTGTCACCGAGAGTTCCTGCAGTTGGCTTAATCTGGCAAACACTGCATTTGCCTGACAAAGACACAGAGTGTTGAAAGCTCGCAATTTTACTGTCAAATAAATCGGTTGGATTTAAAATTGGTGTTGCTAAATTCTTACTGAGTTCTTACTACCCCAGTCCAACGCCGGCATCTTTACATCATGGCTTAATCTGATAACAGGTTACATGTAAGCAGCAGCATGAAGATGGACACCTGGAGGTGGACCCTCGTGTTCAGTCAGGCAGACATCAAGAAACCCACTAGGTATTGAAATCCCCTCCTGGGATCTCACTGGCCAGAAGCCAGAGTTTCTAGAAAGGCAAGCAGGGAGGGGAATAAAGGATCACACTTTCAGACACCAGCAGGGAAGACTCGAGCAGACTCAATGAAGGAGGTGACCCTTGACCATTTGGAAGACTGACCAGAGAAGAAGGAAGAAGCTGCCATTGAGACTCACCTTTGTGACGAGTGACCGGAGGGACTCAGAGAATTGGGCCTGCAGTTTTAACCATCTTTGCAGGTAGTATATCTGATTTTGGGGTATTCTCTTGTTTTATGTGGGTAATTTAAGGGTTAGTAGTGTTATTGTTAATAAACTTGTTGAACCTTTACTTGTGTTTGTCTTTTGTTCACCTTGCAAATAAGGGCACCAGGGTACAACATTGGAGTAAGCAAACTGGTTGAAAGGATCAGAGAGTTAAAATTACAACAAAGATTCATTGGAAGGGTAAGGGTACATTTAGTGCAGTGCTGAGTGAATGCAACATTGTCAAAGATGCAAATTTTTGCATGACACATTAAACAATGGCATTGAGGACTTAAATGATCACACAACACTATATGAAGTATGCCTGTGAATTTTTTCCTGTGTCCTAACCTATATTTATCTCTCAACTTGCATTTCCAAACAGATTAAATGTTCACTTACATCACTGTTGCCTGTTGAAGCTCTGTCTGCCTTGCTTTTTGAAAAACCAATATTGACTTCAAAACCAATTTAGCCAGTGCAAATTGGCAGCACTGTGGCATAGTGGTTAGTACTATGACGTAGTGCCTCACAGTGTCAGGGACCTAAGTTCAATTCCTAGCTTGGGTCACTGTCTGTGTGGAGTTTGCACATTCTCCCTGTATCTGCAGGGGTTTCTTCTGGGTGCTCTGGTTTCCTCCCACAGTCCAAAAGACATGCTAGAATTGGCTATGCTAAATTCTCCCTCAGTGAACCTGAACAGGTGCTGGACCGTGGCTACTAGCAGAGTTTCACAGTAACTTCATTGCAGCGTTCTATATGTCTATTCATGACACTAACAAATGCACAAATTGTTTTGTAAAAGTTCTTTTGTTAAAGGCTGTATGATGTTAGGGTCACAGAAAAAGGCAATGAATACTGAAAATCTGAACTGGAATGCTGCAATATCTCTGCATCAGAGAGTGAAAGGTTGGTGTTCTGGATGGAAACCTTCACTGGAACTAGTGCATCTGGAGCAGAAACAAAAGCAGAAAGGAGAACAGACAAGGGTTAAGAGTATCAAAAAATAGACAGCGACTGGGTTTAATAATCTGTCAATTGCTTTTTAAATGCAGGAAGGATTTATGATGGAAAGTATAATGGTTATATGTCTGTCATGCAAATGATAAACCTAGATACAAAGATAGTTTGACACTTATGAGCTTTTTAAAATCCTGTTTTCAAAAAAGAACTAGCGATGTTTATCATGAACATTTAAATTTTGCTTATATTTTTAACATTAACAAACAGCGTTTCATTGTTTTATTAATTAAGTTCCTTTTTTTCTTACATTAGTTTATCAGTAAAATATAATGAAGGTCTCATGTCTATGCTGAGGAAGTTGGTCTCCACTGGGGTAGCAACAGAAGGAAGGTTATGATTGGCTACTTGTACCATAAGTAAGGAAGTGTAACTCAACTAGGGTTTGCAGTGCTTCCCCAATCCAATCCAGTCCAGCCCAGTCCAGTCCAATCTAATCCAATCCAGTCCAGCCCAATCCAGTCCAGCCCAATCTAATCCAGTCCAGCCCAATCTAATCCAGTCCAGTGCAGTCCAGTCTGGTACAATCTAATCCAGTTCAGTTTAATCTAATCCAATCCAGTCCAGTCCAGTCTAATCTAATCCAATCCAGTCCAGTCCAGTCTAATTTAATCCAATCCAATCTAGTCCAATCTAATTCAATCCAGTCCAGTCCAATCTAATCCAGTTCAGTCCAGTCCAATCCAATCCAATCCAGTTCAATCCAGTCCAGTCTAATGCATTCCAATCCAATTCAATCCCCATTTTTGGAAGTTTCTATTGGGATATGGGAACATAAGAAATAGGAGCATTGAGTCTTTGCTGCCATTCTATACAGTCATGCCTGTTCTTGTATGAGGACAGTGCTCCATTCTGAATGGTCCTATGTGAGTGGTGTAGTCTGCTGAGACCTAATGTCAAAACTTAACAATGGTCACTTGGCCAAGAAAACCTACACTACTGGGCTGAATTTTACAGGCCATCCATGAGTAGAAAAGCAGTCAGGCAGGGCTGTAAATATGAGGTGTGGTGTGCCCATCATCGATTCACCTATCCATTCCCATCATGATCGGGATGGCCTGGGAGACATTGGGTGAATTGTGGATTGCCCACCTGTGACCCAGTTGAGGCTTTGAAATCCCTAATTTAGAGCCTGATCCCACCGATAAAACAGCAGCGGAAGAGATCTGTACCCGGCATGCAGCCCAGTTATTTTACTCTTACCGGCTAAAAGGATGGAGCGTTCTTCTCCATCCCTGTGTCAATCAGATGTCCCGTCCCATAGTTTTGCAATCCTCATCCCTTCCCCTGTCCAACATATTTCTCGCTGAGGTTTATCAGCCTAGCCCCAATAAGATCCCAGATTTCCTGAAAGTCCCGGTCTATCACTGAATTGTCTTGACTTCCCTGCAGCACTATCAGTGGCCACCACTCCAGTGCTGCTGGTATGTAGACCTGTAAGCCTCTGAATGGCCTCATACTGGTTAAAAGCCATTGCTCCAAAATATTGAAGTGGGGCAAACTGGCTAAGCAGAGGCAGGCTGGCCAATGACATTTATACAGGGTGAGGGGATCCCACTCTCAGTGTAAAATCCAGCCCATAGTCTTTAGAAAAGGAGAGGGAAGAAAATTGGTAAGAAGTTTTAATATAGTAACCCAGAAAGAGGTCTCACTTCATCAAGTGAGTGACTACTTACTCACATAATGAAGGAGCAGCGGTCTAAAAGCTTGTGATTCCAGATAAACCTGTTGGACTTTAACCTGCTGTTGTGAGAATTCTTACTGTGCCCATCCCAGTCCAATGCGAGCATCTCCACAATATAGTAACCCAGCATGGAACACCACATGGAACACCACATGGAACACCACATGAGCTGATCCCGGGGCCTTCCACTGTTGTTTATGAACTGGTTACTGAGAGGCCTGTCAGGATGACACAGCAATGATTTTGTATTTTGATAGCCTGGTGAAAAGTTTGGCTTCTGCTCAGATCTGCCTACCTGCCAAGCCCACATCCTCCCTCATATCATGTCAGCTCTTTTTCTGTCCTTACAGAGATCCTCCCTCATGTGACAGAGCAGTTCAGATTGTGTACTGGGAGGAATCACAGACATGGAGCTGCCTTCTGTCATTGTGTGGGCAGAGCAGTTCGCTCTATTCCAGGCCTGTACGCTTCCTTAATTAAACGGAGCGTTCCTCCCTTTGACTTTGGGAATCTGAAACATTTCACGGGAAGATGCTCCCTTCACGCTGACCGTTAAAATGTATTAGCTGAAATGGATAACAATGTCAATGCCTCCAAACCGCTTTTGGTGCTCTTGCTATGAATATTTAATGCTGCTATTGTTGCCTGTGCAGGGAGAACAAAATCTTGAACAGCATGTTGTGTCTTTTATTTTGGTTTATTCATGCTTGGATACTGGAGTGAGTGACTCTATTCATTCAAGTTAAAAGGAAATCTGCTTTGCCTGACAGCTGCTGCTCTGACTCACTCCTCCTCCCTGGCCTTTGCACACTATTTTTATTGCAACCTTACGTATATCCGGACCTTTCAAATGACATCATCACCACTTGCGCACGGGACTAATTAAATCTGGGGGATAGAGTTGACTGCTCTTGCTGTTCTGCAGTAGTAACATTTTGGTCAACAGTGCAACCTGTTCACTTGGAATTTTACAGTCCCACTGAAGTTGGAGCAGACTGGTAAATGGTTCACCACATTTTCCGGCCCTGTCCGCCCTATCCTGCCACCACCTCCCACCACCCCCCCCAACCCCACTGTAAAATTCCACCCAGAGATGTGGAAATTGTAGGGAATGTATGTATATCTGGTCTATAATGTGTTCAATTGGAATCTTTTCATATTTAATTCAATTTGTTATAAATTCCTACAGGAGCCACAATAGCATCAACTGTGCAAACATCTGCAATTAATCTCCCTGTTTCCAATTGAGATCTTACATATTGATTTACTGTGCCACATGCCAGTGGAGCTGCCTATCAGAGTGTGTATGTCTTAGGGATATAAAATGTCCTGGAAAAACAGTGGAGTGTGCAGCAATTCAGGTGCAGGATGATTAGAGGAAAAGCTGAAGAGTCATTTTATAAAGTCTGGAGTTTAGTGAGTTGACCTGTGAGACAAAGGCTGGGTGAAATCCTTGTTTTCTCTTCATTTATTCCAATTGACATCAGACTGTGTCTAACCGATAGATTGACTGCAGCTGTTATAGTCAAACTTAAACTAGAGAAAAAACGGTTTAATCCTAATGGGATCAGTCATTATGTCATTGTGATGGTAATTTCAAACATACCTAATTTATCCCCCCATTCCTTACTTCTTCTCCCCCTTTGCTCCCTTTGCTTCCCTCCCCTTCCCCCACTCCCCTGCCACTTTTCTCAGTTTTATCTCTCTCCCAACCATCTTCTCCCTATCCTTGATTTCATCTGTTACAGTTTTGTCATTCACACCTCCTATTGACTGCCAAAAGCAGCCTTTCCCTTGTTTTCCGTGGCTATGGTTCATCTTTCATTCCCTCACTCTGCAGTGTAAATATCTCCTACTTTCAATGCCTTTTAGTTTTGACAAAGGATCATCTGCACTTGAGGTGTCAGCTCTTTTCTCTCCTTACAGATGCTGCCAGACCTGTTGAGATTTTCCAGCATTTTCCCTTTTAGTTTCAGATTCCAGGATCTGCTGTAATTTGCTTTTATCCAATATCTATTAGTTATTGCGAATGTTTTAACTTCAAAAAGCACACGCTGGGGAGAAATGCTCTTTTCACATTAACTTTAAAACTCTACTGTAATCATTCATTCTGAATGCCTTCTCAACTCTGGGTGACTTATATAAATTAGAAATGAACTGACCAGTTATCTTTGAGCCTAGCATTAGATCTGGTTTAGTAATCCATTAATAATTAGAAGCTAAGCAATGAAAAACCATATTAATTTTTTTGACATAAGTTGAACTTATGTCAATGTCTGAGAGTAATGACAATAGTGTGTGTTTAATTGTCCCAGGTAGATTTAAGATTGTGAAAGCTGGTCAAAGCATGCAGGGTGAACATTCTGTAAGGTGTCATGTTGTTGTGCAGAGTAATATATCACGTACAAAGAAATAATCTTCAAATCTTAATTTTTTCTGGTATGGAAGTTACCTGAAATCACTATAGCAACAAATATATTTTAAAAGCTCAAACAAAGAGCGCTTGCTGAAATCACTAGTTTATATCCATTAGAGTAATCAACTCTATATGGTTTGGTAGGCATTGCACTGCCTAGTATCTCACTAAATCTTCTTTATAACTGGAAAAATATAAAGCTTCTAGTTTCTGTCCTAGGTTTGTGCTGATAAGAACAAAGAAAATTACAGCCCAGGAACAGGCCCTTTGGTTCTCCAAGCCCACACCGACCATGCTGCCCGACTCAACTAAAATGCTTTAACCTCCCGCGGACCATATTCCTGTAGTCCCATCTCATTCATGTACTTGTTTAGACACCCCTTAAAATTCACTATCGTATCTATTTCCACTATTTCCTCTGGCAGTGAGTTCCAGGCACCCACCATTCTCTGTGTAAAAAAATCTACCTCATATTCCTTCTTTAAACTTTGCCCCTCACAACTTAAACCTGTCCCCCCTAGTACTTGACTCTTCCACTCTAGGGGAAAAAGCTTTTGACTATCCACTCTGTGCATGCCCCTCATAATCTTGTTGATTTCTATAAGGGCGCCCCTCAATCTCTGTTGTTCTAGTGAGAACAAATCAAGTTTCTCCAGTCTCTCCTCATAGTTAATGACCTCCATATCAGGCAACATTTTGGTAAATCTTTTCTGTACCCTCTCCAAAGCCTCCACGTCTTCTCGTAGTGTGGGGACCAGAATTGAATATTATATTCCAAGTGCAACCTAACTAAGGTTCTATAAAGCTGCAACACAATTTGCCAATTTTTAAACTCAATGCCCTGGCCAATGAAGCCAAGTATGCCGTATGCCTTCTTCAATGATTTTTCCCACTTTCAGAGACCTGTGTACCTGTTCACGAAGATCCCTCTGCCTATCAATACATTTACGGGTCTGCCATTTATTGTATATTTCCTATCTTTATTAGATCTTCCAAAATGCATTACCTCACATTTGCCTGGATTAAACTCCATCTGCCATCTCTCCACCCAAGCCTCCAACAGAACTGTATTCTCCGATGGTCCTCGCTATCCGCAAATACACCAATCCTTATGTCATCCGCAAACTTACTAATCAAACCAGTTACATTTTCCTCCAAATCATTTACATATATTACACACAGCAAAGGTCAAATCAGCAGCACTGATCCCTGAGGAATGCCCTCCTTTCAGAAACACACCCATTGCGACCCTTTTGTCTTCTATGACTGAGCCAGTTTTATATTTACCTTGCCAGCTCATCCCTGATCCCATATGACTTCACCTTCTGCACCAGTCTGCCATGAGGGATCTTGTCAAAGGCCTTACTGAAGTCCATGTAAACAACATCCACTGTCCCACCCATATCAATCATCTTCATCACTTACTCGAAAAATCCAATCAAGTTAGTGAGACATGACCTCCCCTTCACAAAACCAGTGCTGGGACCTTTGCAGAGAGATGGCAGGTGGAGTTTAATCCAGACAAATGTGAGGTAATGCATTTTGGAAGGTCTCTCGCTAATATATCCACTTATTTCCAAATGGGAGTAAATCCTGTCTCAAAGAATCTTCTTCAATAATTTCCCTACCACTGATGTAAGGCTCACTAAGCTGTAATTACCTGGATTATTCTTGCTACCTTTCTTAAACAAAGGAACAACATTTGCTATTCTCCAATTCTCTAGGATCTCTCCTGTAGTGAAGATATAAAGATTTCTCTCAATATCCCAGCAATTTTAGCTAAAACTAATTTTAGTCAAAGTGGTGGGAAGGATGCCAACTAACACTTGATGAGTATTGTGGACACAGAAAGGGAATAATTAATCAAAGTTCCCACTCTTAATTGATATCCAATGATTTATGCTCAGAAGTACTAAATTAGGACAGGTTAGGATTTTCCTGTGGTAGCCCGCCATCAACTCAATAGTTTAATTTTTTTTTCATTCATGGCATATGGGTGTCGCGAGCTGGCCAACATTTATTGCCCATCCTTAGTTTATCCAAGGATAGTTGAGAGTCAACCACATTGCTGTGGCTCTGGAGTCACATGTAGGCCAGACCAGGTAAGGATGGCAGATTTCATTCCCTAAAAGGAACCAGATGGGCGGGATTTTCTAGCCACGTTCGCCCCAAAACCAGAAAATGCACCCGAGGTCAACAGATCTTTGTGCAGTACATCCTCTGCCTGTACGATTCCCGTGGCAGGCTGGACAAGTAAATTCCACCCCAGATGGGTTTTAAATGGTAGTTTCATGGCCACCCTTACTTTATAGCCCAGATTTATTAATTTCCTTCTCTAAAGGACATCAATGAACCAGATGGGTTCTTCCAACAATTGACAGTTGTTTAAGTTCATCAGTAGACTCTTAATTGCAGATATTTTTTATTGAATTCAAATTCCACCATTTGACATGGCAGGACTCGAACCTGGTCCTCAGAATATTAGCTGAGTTTCTGGATTAATAGTCTAGCTATAACACCACTAGGCCATCATCTCCCTGACTCAAAACACTCCAGACTTAAAATTGAATCGTGACAGTTTGAGATAAGTACAGTTGACGCACATGGAAATAAACATTCTCATGAGTTATGCCTTTAATGGCAACAACATATATTTATAAATGAAATACATTTATTTTCCAAATATAGGAAGGAAATTTAGTCAACTTGGAGTAAATGTATCCTGATTCAGTTTGTAATGAAGTTCAAACTTGCCCAAACTGTGAATATTATCCACTTCCTGAAGAAACTCCTGCAGGAATAATGGTTTTGTGAGACAGGGGTCTTCAGTTGTCATCTTAGGATTTGCTTACAGTTTGAACAAAGACAAAGCCTCATTTTCCAATGTAAAATGTTAATCCACCATTCATATATAATTGCAATGATTGCAGTCAAGCAGAGTAGGGTGACTGGTGGCACAGTGGTTAGCACTGCTGCTTCACAATGCCAGGAATCTGGCTCCGAATGCCAGCTTAGGGGACTGTGTGCAGAATCAGCATGTTCTCCCTGTGTCTGTGCAGGTTTGCTCTGGTTTCCTCCCACAGTCCAAAAGACATGCTGGTTAGGTACACTGGCCATGTCAAATTCTCCCTCAGCGTATAGACCTCAGAGTATGGCCATTAAATTTAATTATCACAAGTTGGCTTACATTAATACTGTAATGAAGTTACTGGGAAAATCCAATTGTTACCACACTCTGGTGCCTGTTCGGGTACACAGTGGGAGAATTTAGCATAGCCAATGCACCTAAGTAACGCATCTTTCAGACAGCAGGAGGAAACCCAACCAGACACAGGGAAAACATACAGACTCCACACACTGACAGTACCTAAGCCAGGGATTGAATCTGGATTCCTGGCGTTATGAGGCAGCTGTGCTAACCACTGTGCCACCATGCTGCACGAGGGGATTTTCACAGTAACTTCATTGACTACTTGTGACACTAACAAATAAACTTTAGACTGGTGTGGATACTGATCTGCTGGCAGTCTTGAACTGAATTTCGGAATAGATAGCAATTGCTCTCTATAAATGATGTATAAGGGACCAAACACTATTTAATGTTGTCATTTGTCTGTTATCCAGGTCTGAATGCTGCTTTAACATTTAAGATAACCTCGGGGGACCTCAATGGGCAGTTCTCTGTTGACAGAAATGCTGTGCTTAGGGTTCAAAAGGCATTAGACCAAGAACACCAGTCTGTCTATACTTTAATTGTTCAAGCTACTGACCAAGCTCAATGTGACTCAGTACGTTTCACAAGTATGGCATGGATCACTGTGAAACTCATTGATGTGAATGATAACGCCCCTGAGTTCCGAACTGCAAATACTCTCTACCTTCCTGAAGATACTCCTACTGGCACAGTGATAATGACAATTAAAGCTGTGGATCTGGATAGTGGGCTCAATGGCCATGTTGAATATTCTCTGCAGCAACATTCAAGGAACAAGTTTAACATCAACAGGACAAGTGGAGAACTTAGTGTCATTGGCAACCTTGACAGAGAACTGGTAGAATGGGTCCCAGTCAATGTGATTGCTTCAGACAAAGGACAGCCCTCATTATCGTCTTCGATATGTGTTACAGTCATCATTACCGATGTAAATGACAACAGTCCTGTTTTCTCACAAAACATTTATACTGTGACAGTGGATGAAAATATATCTCGCGGCTCAGATTTACTTACAGTTTCAGCCACTGACCCTGATGAAAAACAAAATGGACAAATTCGATATACCATCAGCAGTGAAGAATTTTACATCGATTCGGTCACCGGATTAATCTCAGTATCTAGAACTTTGGATCGTGAACAAACCCCTGCGTATTCTTTTGTGGTATTTGCTTTGGATGGTGGCAGGAGTCCCAAGTCAGGAACAGCCAATGTTAATGTTATACTCAGAGATTTCAATGACTTTGCACCAATCATCCAACCCATGGAAATGACTTTACATCTCTTGGAGAACATAAGCCCAGTTCCTCAAATTGTGTATCAGGTACTTAGAAGATTTGCTTTCCTCTTTATGCATTTTAACTGTTGATATATTTGATATTTTTTATGTTTGATCAATCCAGTTAGAAGTATGTAAGCTCTACAAAATCTAATTTATCATTGATTCTCAGGCAAATTTCAGTGACTACCCTGTCTCTATCTCTGCTTCAAATGACAATCTGTTCTTCCCTTAAAAGATGCAATGGTAACTGCCTTAACTAATCCTTGTAGTAAAGCATGATATGCTCTAACATCACTGCAAAACAAAGGTTTATCCAATGTTTCCCCTCAGTGAAAATTTTAAACCAGTTACTGCACAGGATTGTTCTAGGGCAGAAGGAAGCCATTTGGCCCATCATGTCTCTTTCTGCTCTCTGAATGAACATCATGATTTAGTGTCATTCCCCTGCCTTTCCCCGTTCCCCTGCATATTACTTCTGTTCAAATAATTATATAACTCTCTCTTTAATACCTCCATTGAAGCTGCCTCCACCACAATCCCGGGCAAAGCATTCCAGGCTTGGACCACTTATTATGTGAAAAAACATTTTCTCACATCAATGTGCTTCTTTTGCAAATCACTTTAAATCTACTTTCTCACATCCTCAACTCTTTTCTGAGTGGGAACAGTTTCTCCCTTCTACTCTATCATCATGATTTTGAACACCTCTATCACCTCTATCAAATCTCCCACTCAGCCTTCTTCACTCTAAGGGGAAAAGGCCTCAATCTCTCCAATCTCTCATCATAATTAAAGCTTCTCATCCCTGGAATCATTCTTGTAACCCTCTTCAGTGCCCTCTTTAATGCATTCCTATAGGGTCCAATTCTCCCAAAAATGTTCTAATTCAAGGGAAATTGCCCCCTCTCCCATTTTCCCTCCTGGAGGCCCCACACTCTCCCAGCCCACACGTACCCTCCCCAAGCCCGCCCTGATCGCTTGCCTCCCTCAAACCTGACCAATGCTGTCTGCAGATGGCAATCGGGCCCCCTGGGGGTTGAGTGGCAAGGGGTGCCTCTTGGGCATGGGCACCCTGGAAGTGTGAGCCTGTGCCTTCTGGCAATGCCCAAAGGGCAAAGTGCACATGCCCAGGGGCATCTTAACACTACTCACCAGCATGGGGCAGTCTCAAAGGGGCGGGCCCTACAGTGGGTGGGGCTTATGGGTGGTCAGCCAGGTCCCTTTGCTCTGCATCAAACATCATCTGCCACCTATCTGCCCACTCCAACAACTTGTCTTTGTCCTTTTGAAGATTCTACACTGACCTCCTCATAAATTACAATGCTTCCAAATTTCATATCAGTTGCAAACTTTGAAATTGTCCAGAAAAGCAAGAGTCCCAATGCTAACCCTGGGGACGACCAACCACTACAAACTTTCCTCCAGCCAGAAAAATATCCATCGACCATTACTCTCTGCTTCCTATTATTCAGCCAATTTTGTTTCCACATTGTTACTGCCCCTTTAATTCCATGGACTACAACACAAGTGTGTGGCACTGTGGTCGGAGTTTTCCAGTCCTGCCACCACGGAATTGTAGTAGGTAGGATACAGGCCCATGCAAAGGCCTGTTGACCTCAGGTGGGAATTTCCTGCCTTGGAACAACCACAGCCGGAAAATAGCCTCAGTATCAAATTCCACGTATACCACATCAAAAATATTACCCTCATCAACTCTTTTTGTTACCTCCTCAAAAAACAGCAAGGTATTTCAACATTATTCCCCCTTTAGAAATCCATGTTTATTGGCACTTAAGGCACTAACTCCCCAAGAAATCTTACTCTATTTAATCCAACATAAGTAGCTGTTCAGTGGCAATAGCCTTGCCTCTGTATCAGATGTTGAGGACACTAAGCCCCAACTCCAGCACTTGAACTCACAATTCAGTCAGTCATTTCAATGCAGTACAGAATGAGTGTTGTATTGTTGGAGGTGACATTTTTTTGATGGGATACTTAAATAAGATTCTTCCTTGGGTACAAAAATCACCTGGTATGATTTTAAAAAGATAAGCTGAATATTTATTAGTGTCTCAAGTAAGCTTATATTAACACTGTAATGAAGTTACAGTGAAAATTCCCAAGTCACCACAGTCCAGCGTCTGTTCAGGTACACTGGGTGCATTGGCCATGCTAAATTCTCCCTATCAGCATGTCTCTCAGATGGCGGGAAGAAACCAGAGCACCCCGGGAAAGCCCATGCAGATACAGGGAGAATGTACCAAATCCACACAGACAGTGACCCAAGCCAGGAACTGAACCCAGATCTCTGGCACTGTGAGGTAACAGTGCTAACCACTGTGTCAGCGTGCTGCCCCAGGGAAGGAATTCTTCGCGTATTAAAGCCAACACCTATTCCTCATCCAGTCCAATGGATTAGTAAATTTGCAGATGACACTAAAGTCGGTGGAGTGGTAGATAGTGAAGAGGGGTGTTATAGTTTGCAGAGGGACTTGGACAAGTTGCAGAGCTGGGCCGAGAGGTGGCAAATGGAGTTTAATGTGGAAAAGTGTGAGGTAATGCACTATGGCAGAAATAATAAATGTGTAGAGTATAGGGCTAATGGTAGGATTCTTAGTAGTCTTGATGAACAGAGGGATCTTGGTGTGTATGTGCATAGATCCCTGAAAGTAGGCAGTCAAGTCGAGAAGGTTGTTAAGAAGGCATATGGAGTCTTAGCTTTTATTGGTAGGGGGATTGAATTTCGGAGCCGCAACGTCATGTTGCAACTGTACAAAACTCTAGTGCGGCCGCACTTGGAGTATTGTGTGCAGTTCTGGTCCCCACATTATAAGAAAGATGTGGAGGCATTGGAGAGGGTACAGAGGAGGTTTACCAGGATGTTGCCTGGTATGGAGGGCAGGTCTTATGAAGAGAGGCTGAGGGATTTGAGGTTGTTTTCGTTAGAAAGGAGGCGGCTAAGAGGGGACCTAATCGAAACATATAAGATGATTAGAGGTTTAGATAGGGTGGACAGTGATAGCCTTTTTCCTAGGATGGAGAAAGCTAGCACGAGGGGACACAGCTTTAAATTAAGGGGTGATAGTTATAGGACGGATATCAGAGGTAGGTTCTTTACCCAAAGGGTGGTTAGGGAGTGGAATGCCCTGCCTGCAGCAGTTGTAGATGCGCCAAGTTTGGTGGCGTTTAAGAGGTTAGTTGATAAGTATATGGAAGAGAAGGGAATGGTTTAGTTTGGAGGGGCATTGCTTTTTATATTGGTCGGCGCAACATCGAAGGCCGAAGGGCCTGTTCTGTGCTGTAGTGTTCTATGTTCTATTACATCATTATTTGTTGGACTTTGATGTGCTCAGATTGTTTATTGTGTATGCTGACCAGGCAACAATGACAACATTAGTAATTCATTGGCTTTGTAATTTCCAGTAGATGTGAAAGGTGCAAAACAAATGCAAGCTTTTACTTCAATAAATTTTAAAAATATCTATTAATTCTTTCTTAGCCTTCTTACTCTTCTGAAGCTAATTCCAGTACAGACCCTCATCTCTTACAGCATAGATGTCAATGCACTTTGCCTACTCTATATGGTGGCTGGTGTAAGCTGATGAGCAATGCAATGTGGATCCATGTTATCTGATGGCACTTAGCTTTGCAACATGTGTGCAGTTTCTAGTAAAGGGTATATTGAATTTGGTTGAAAATTTAATTATCTGCATCTGCGCTTTGTCTTCTAACTCAAGCTGTGTTCATCAACAATATCTGCCAACCTTCTTTCCAAAGTTGTTAATTAATGTAACTGTCATTACTTGAGAGTTCACACTACATTAGCTGTGCACCAAGTGGGGCACGGGAAACATTATGCTGAAGATGTATTGAGGGTTAAGACTGAAGTACACAGTGGTCTTGTCAGTTTTATCTCTGGTCAGCATCATCAGTATTGCCAGTAGGGATCAGAATGTCCATGGAGTGGCAGTCACCATCGGAATGCCTCTCAGCTCCTTCTTAATAATGATGTAGAGATGCCGGAATTGGACTGGGGTAAACACAGTAAGAAGTCTCATAACACCAGGTTAAAGTCCAACCAGGTTATTTGATAGTAACCCCACAAGTTTTCAGAAATGGTGTTCCTTTGTCAGGTGTGTGGAAGGTTCCTTGTGGGATTACTATCAAATAAACTGGTTGGACTTCAACCTGATGTTGTGAAACTACCTTTTTATTAACCCAGGTCGGGAGCTGCACATTTCTCGCTTGATCTTCCAAACTGGAGCTGGTGCAGAATGTGTAGCACAATTGGTCTGGAGTCTCTCTGCTACAGGGCAGCCGCACTGGGGGATATGAATCCACATCCCCTTTTAACAGCACTCGCTGCCATAAACCAGATAAGTTTAAAAGTCCCAGCCATGTTAAGAAGTCAGGGAGAAGGGAAGTATGTAAGTGCGTGAGAGGTTAGGATGGGGTGGAAGTGGAGGGGGAGAAGGGACGAGAGGTGGGGCAAAGGCGGCACAGTGGTTAGCACTGCTACCTTACAGAGGCAGAGACCAGGGTTCGATCTCTGGCTTCGGTCACTGTTTGTGTGGAGTTTGCGCATTTTCCTCATGTACGCGTGGGTTTTCTCAAGATGCTCCAGTTTCCTCTCAAAGTCGAAAGATATGCAGGTTGGGTGGATTGGCCATGCTAAATTGCCCCTTACTCTTAGAGGGACTAGCTAGAGTAAATGCGTGGAGTTATGGGGATAGGGCCGGGGTGGGATTATGGTTGGTGCAGACTTAATGGGCTGTATGGCCTCCTTTTACACTGTAGGATTCAATGACTTGGTAGCCATGGCAAAATCAGGTGATAGGGGAGATATTATTAGGTGGTCAAGATAAAATTTGGATGGTCGGGGGGTGAAGAGAGGTGGTTGTGGGAGTTGGGTGGTCAATGTGAGCCAGTGGTCAGTAGGTCAGGTGGACGGAGTGTATTTGGGGATGGGAGATGAGCAGGGTTCAGCGTTGGAAGGCGGGGAGGGGGGGGAGCGGTTTGCTTTGGGAGAGCTGTGGGACATAGTGGGGGATTAGTCAGGGTTTGGTGAGGGCAGTCATGGGCACAGTTGGGGGTGGAAAGAGTAGCCAGAAGGTAGGGGACAGTTGAGGTATGGAAAAGGTCGTCAAATGGTGAGAAGTATAGTTAGGGGGTGGGTACAATAGTCAGATCCAGTAGGGGGTCAGTACCACAGTTATCCAGGAGTTAAAACTGGTTTTAATCCTTCTAACATTTCTAGGGTAACTGTTGAAAAGTTTGAACCATTTAAAGGTTCCAATTTCAGTCGGAGTTTCAGAGTGTTCCAGGTGCAAAATAATTATCTGTCGGAAATTGAAACTTTCTCAACAATTCCCATTCCCTGTGTGTGGGATTCCGGGAGAGTCTCCCAGTGCATTCTCCAAGGAATGCAAGTTCTGGGCCTAGAGTGTTTAAAATAAAGTTTATTTATTAGTCACAAGTAGGCTTGCATTAACACTGCAGTGAAGTCACTGTGAAAATCCCCTGGTTGCTACACTCTGGAACCTGTTCAGGTACACAGAGAGAGAATTTAGCTTAGCCAAATCCAGCATGTCGTTCCGACTGTGGGAGGAAATCTGAGCACCCAGAGGAAACTACGCAGAGATGGGGAGAACATGCATTACCCTACACAGTGACCCAAGCCAGGAATCAAAACTGGATCTCCGGAGCTATGAAGCAGCAGTGTTAACCACTGTGCCACCATGCTGTGCTAAGTGATAATACTAAAGTAAGACTTTGACAAGTCATTAGGGTGACTGAAGATGGCTATGAAAGGTCAAAGAATGAGTACAGGAAGTAAAAAGTGCTGTGTTAATAAGATATGTCTGTTCGAAAGTTTGGTTCTAGCATGCAACATTAGCCCTAATTGCGAATTACCATAAGGTGGAGGTGCTATAACTGACACTTAGAGGATTAACTCACAAGCACTTATTACAACTTTTGTGGATTTGTATGTGTGAGCCTCAATGCTCACTCCAGTGAAGGTGTGGAGCTTACTGGTTGTTTCAAAATGGCTCAGGCACCTGATGAGCTTCGGTTTCAGAGGTTTTGGTGACCCAGGCAGTCCAGAGGAAATCCCCAGGGGAGAAGGAGTTTGTTTTATCCTCCTGATAGTCCTCTCCCTCTCTCCAGCTATGGCTGGTGCTGATCTTCCTGCACATATCTTCCTTCCATTTCCCTTACAGACCAAGAGGGAGTTCCAGACAGATGTCCATGATTAAGCATGCCTCATCTCTGGTTACTCCTAGAAGGCTGTCAGTAGTACAATAACTCAATCCTTTCAGGTGATGTTCTCACAGAATTTCTGCAAGAAATGTTGATCATGTTAACAACTGACAATATTTCACAGAAATTTTCCTGAGGTTTTTAAATTGCCTTTTCTCAAATCCCTCGCAGCAAGTGATTAGTAAATAGTGATATATTTTTAGTAGCTTCTTGAAATCCTCAGCTACAACGTTTTTCTTCCCGTCAGCAGGTCACTGTTGGAAAGGGCATTGGGTCAAGTATTATTCACTAAATGCGTCATTAATGAGAGATAGCATCGATTTAAATTGCAACCTGTCCCTTAACAATTCTCCCAATGGACATTCCCAGTACAAGCTTCAGCCCCTTTACTAAGATGGCACTTTAGGCTAAACAAGTGTAGTTTAACAGTTCCAATGAGCAGGTTTAACTTATAAGTTAAACAAAGTCACCGGACTCAAAGGGACATTTTGTGTTTTTATTTCAGATTTCCAACATCTGCAATATTTTGCTTCCATTTGTTCTAGAGCCATCTTGCTCAACTTGGAGGCTCTTTAGCAACTGAAGAATCTATTGGAAATTCACCCCTTCATGACAGATATTTACACTTCAATAAGATCTGAACAGACCTTAAATTTCCCAAAATACTCAGTGCTTAATGTGATTATTGTTGTAATATGCCTTTAAGAAATAGCAGTATGACATCACTAGAAAGGAAATATATCACGTAACCTAGTCTTAATTTTACTTTTGCTTTGAGCAGAGCACACACACACAGCTCTGATGTGTACATTTATGTATAAATTTTCTCATGTGTCTACTATTAATAAATGTGTGTTTATCCAATCCCTGATTGATACCTGTGTCTCATAAAATAAATAAGCTTAAGGACTTCTGTAATATTAGGGGTATGACAACTACTATAATTTATTCTTTATATATGGGTGTAAGTGGTGAATTTATATACTGAAAATGAGAAATGATGGTCACCACATTAAGTATTGACTATTTTGGCCAATTCACACACCATAACAATGCACCTATGAGGGGGCAACTTTTGACAGTTCTCTCAGGTGCTAAAGAGCCTCCAGCGTGACTAAGATGAGTCATGAGCTGAAATATTATTCAGTAAAGAGAACAGTACCTCAAGTTTCTCTTCATAGCTACAGATTCTTATAACAAAGAGAAAGATTTCCAGTTACGTAGCACCTTTTGCAATTGTAGAACATTCTCAAGTATCTTACAGCAGATTAAGAATGTTCTAAGTGTAGTCACCGCTATAATGTGGGAAATGTGGCAGGTAATTAACCTATAGCAAGTTCCCATAAATAGCAATAAGATGTGTGACCAAATAATCAGTTTTAGATGTTACTTTAAGATCAGTCTTAAACTGGATGCCACTGTTTCTTTTATATCACCTGGGAGGTCAGGCCAAAACTTGGTTTAATGTCTCATCTGGAATGTGGCATCGCTGACTATGCAGTGTTCCCTCACTACTGAATGGATAACTTAGCATAGAATGTTTGATTTGATTTGATTTTCTGGGGAATACCATAAGAACATAAGAAATAGGAGCAGGAGTAGACCATCTAGCCCTTCGAGCCTGTCTCACCATTCAACAAGATCATGACTGATCTGAAGTGAATCAGTTCCACTTTCCCACTTTCTCCCCATAACCCTTAATTCCCTTGTCTATCAGAAACCTATCTACCCGTGACTTAAATATATTCAGTGAGGTAGCCTCCACCACTTCAATGGGCAGAGAATTCCAGAGATTCACCACTCTTTGAGTGAAGAAGTTCCTCCTCAACTCCTATCTAAACTGCCCCCTCCTCTTATTTTGAGGCTGTGCCCTCTAGTCCTGCTATCCTTTCTAAGTAGGAAAATCTCTCTACCTCCAACCTATCTATCCCCTTTATTATTTTATATGACTCTATAAAATCCCCTCTCAGCCTTCTAAACTCCAATGAGTATAGATCCAGTCTATTTAATCTTTCCTCATAAGCTAACCCCCTCATCTCCAGTGTCAGCCTAGTGAATCTTCTCTGTACTCCCTCCAAGGCCAATATATCCTTTCGCAAATGCAGCGACCAAAACTGCACACAGTACTCCAGTTGCTCACCAGTACCCTGTACAGTTGCAGCAAGACTTCCTTGCTTTTATATTCTATCCCCCTCGCTATACAGGCCAACATTCCATCTGCTTTCTTGATCACTTGCTGCATCCGCAGACTGAGTTTTTGCAATTCATGCACAAGGACTCCCAGATCCCTCTGCACCGTAGCATTTGAATGACAATCTTCTGACAGAAATGAGAGTGCTCCAGTTAAGCTAAGCTTGGTGAATCTATGCTCTTTATGGCTTTAATATCCTTTCCTTAATCAGACACCAAAATGCACAAAGGACTCTATCTATGATATAACAATTTGCCTTGCACAAATCTTTTCCAGCATGCCTTGCTATTTGACACGCCTGTTAGTTACCCACACATTTCAACATTATGCTGCTAATGCATAACTCATCTGATTCACAAGTTCAAAAATCAGTCCTGGAGACACTAGCCATGATTTTATAGCCTCGCTCGACCTGCTCAAGTTCAATGGACCTTTCCCCTCACCCACTCCGATTCCTTTAGTGGACGGCACAGTAAAATTCACCCCTTTAGGTAATTTTATCCACCAAAAAACAGGTGGGTTGGACTAAGGTGAGAAGTTAACATGTTTAAAATCTCAAACCCAGTCTCAACCTTTCACCAACATATCCAATTCCAGATTGAATCGAGGTTGGACAGGAGATAATCCATTCCCAGGAGTTGGACATTTGATAAAAATATTATAACAGGGTTAGAGCTCACACTTAAACAATGTTACTGGATTAACTCTTGATAAATAGGTTTTCAGGATTTCAAGAAGTTCAGCAGCTCATGCGAGGCGAGGAGAGTTTCAGGAATATAATACTTTACAGCACGGTTTCAGGGCCAAGAGAAACAGGTATGTTTTCTCCCAGCTCACAAAGCTACCTTCTTCCTTTCCACTGGATCCCAGTCCTATCCAAAGCTCCCCTCTCTAGAATGAGAATTAGATTCCTCTAGGGAGCAAGGATTGGATTGCCACTCCAAGATCTGCCTCCAGAGATTGGGTCTCCAAGTCTAGCCCACCATTCTTACATACCTGATTATGCAGCAGCTAATTCCTTATCTGGTCTTGTGGTTACGGCCTCCTGCAGAATATTTCCAAACAAAGAGCTACGTCTGTCAATCAGTGCAGCTCCCAGGTTAGAGGACCTATTAAAATAAAAAGTACACATTGTGGAATCAAACTTCCATAGCACGGGGGGTAAATGTGATTCAGTGCGTTTCTCAAGGACTGCGTGGATTACTTTGAAACCTTTTGACATGAATGCTAATGTCTGAGTTCGGAACCATGAGTACTATCAATCTTGCTAGCATCATTCTCTGCCACTTCTGAGAAGAATTTGTAGGATAGGCATTACACACTTAAAATTCAGATGAATGAAGCCTCTATTCAATTCTGAAATAGACAGTTTTTATCTTGCCTTTTTAATGTTATTTTTGTTATGAGAACAGGAAGAGTCTAAAGAGTGATGTGTTATTTTTGTCACAATGACATTATTCAACGGTTCTGTGTGCGCCATGACTTATATCAAATGTAATGATCCTTGCTCATCAGTTTAGGGAAAAATGACATGTTTAAAGTTTATTTATTAGTCATAAGTAAGGCTTACATTAACACTGCAATGAAATTACTGTGAAATTCCCCTAGTCGCCACAGTCTAGCAACTGTTCAGGTCAATGAACAAACCTAATTAGCACGTCTTCCAGAATGTGTGAGGAAACCAGAGCACAAGAGATAATCCATGCAGCCATGGGGAGAACATGCAAACTCCACATAGACAGTGACTTAAGCTGGGAATCCAATCCTGGTCCCTGGTCTGTGAATGCTAACCACTGTGCTATCGTGCGACATTCACAGGTAATTTATTCACAGGTAAAGATGATTTATAGGCTTATAGCCTTGTGGCTGCAATCAGCTCCCAAGAACGTTCTGGAAGCAGAAAGCCGAGCCACCCTGCCCCCTGATTCGTTCCCTGAGTCATGTTACCTTTGCTCTGTAGCTGGATCCTTAAAGGGAAATTCACCACAACAACACATGTGTATCCATCATTAGATATGATAAAGTGTGTGCTGCACTTTACCAAAAACAGCTCTTTTATAAAGGAGCCTTGTACCTATCAACATTCTAGCAGCACTGCACAGTAACTTCACATAAATTGAGTGCAATTCATCTTGAAGCTGATACCATAATACTACAAATTTCCAACTGAACTGGAGAGGGAAAGAACACAGCAGTTCAAAACATTCAGCAAAGTATTAGAAGCAGTGAACTTTCAGGATAAGTGCATCAGTTGTTTGCAGAAACACTTGTAAAGATATTACTGGAAAACAATTACTTTGTCTGACCTTGCTATGTTTTCTAGGTAGTGGGGCGTGATGATGACCTGGGTTCCAACGGCAAACTGACCTATGAGATTAACCGTGGAAATGAAGATGGCAAGTTCTCACTCACAGCAAACGGAGGACTCAGTCTTGTGCAGAGTCTAGACAGAGAGATTCAGGAAACGTACATGTTGTTGGTGACTGCCACTGATGCAGGTAAATGCAGAGAGAAAAAGCTTAAAGAAGAGATTTCTTAAAAATGGTTTTTATTCCATTCCTCTTGTCTTTGTGGTTTTTAAATACATTTTAACTGTTCCCTGGCTGAATAGGTCTGCAGCTATAGTTTAACTTTACATAAATCCAAGGCAGCAAAAGAGGAATTCAAGGCCCTACATTACTTGTGCTGGGATTGATTACTATTCCTGCTGCTGCTTGCAGAATGGACACCTGCCTGTAGATTCAGGAAACAGCCTGGATCATTTTGATGGTCAGTCCCTCTTTAAATCCCATGGATGAGATTCCTACAGGTTTCCCATACTGATAGACAGTTTTCTAATTCAGAGGATGCGGATTTCTGGTGGACCCAGAAAGATTTCCCTCGTTTTTGATCAGTGGGTTTTGTGGTCACTACTACTGAACAGTCATAGAATCATAGAACCCTACAGTGCAGAAAGAGACCATTCGGTCCATCGAATCTGCACTAAACCATTTGATGGGCAAAACAACAGCTCAGTGACTATCGCTGTGCTGTGCAGATACATGGATTTGGGCCTGTGTCTGTGGGAGTTTGCGCATTCTCCCCATGCTTGCGTGGGTTTTCTCCGGGTGCTCCGGTTTCCTCCCACATCCCAAAGATGTGCTCTTAGGCTAATTGGCAAAACAAATTCTCCCTAAATTGTCTCAAATTTGGTTTTTAATTCATAGATCTATAAACATGGACAGGAATCACAGGTAGAGGTGGGAACATCAGGGTGGTGGCGCGGGCTCGTTGGGCTGAACAGCTTGTTTCCCATGCTGTTTTGTTCTTTGTTTTTCTTGTTCTTTGAACACAATCCCACCTAGGCCTTACCCCTATATCCCTACATATCATATCCACTAATCTCTCTAACCTACGCATCCCTGGACACTAAGGGGCCATTTCTTAGCATAGCCAATCAACCTAACCCACACATCTTTGGACTGTGGGAGGAAACCCATGCAAACACGAGGAGAATGTGCAAACTCCACACAGACAGTGACCCGAGCCGGGAATCGAACCCAGATCCCTGGAGCTGTGAAGCAGCAGTGCTAAGCACTGTACTACTGTGCCACCCAAAGTCACAGTCAGCGAGAAACGATATCTACAGGAGTACCCAGGATTTCATTGGTCTAGCTACCAGGTGCCACAGCCTCTGAAATGCAGCAGAGTTTCTTGCACCAGAGCACTATTAAAATCAGCCCCAGTGTCCTGTATTAAAGTATTAAATTACATTACTGACATTTTTAATTCATTGGACATGGGTATCTCTCGCTGGCCAGCATGCATCGCCCATTCCAGTTGTCTTTGTTCAGAGTGCAGCTGAGACTCAACCATATTGCTGCGGCTCTGGAGTCACATGTAAGCCAGCCCAAGTAAGGATGGCAGATTTCCTCCCCTAAAGGACATTAGTGAACCGATGGGTTTTTCCAATGATGAACAATGGTTTCAAGGTCATGAGCAGATACTTAATTCCAGATTTTTTTTATTGAATTCAAATTCCACCATCTGCTGTGACGGGATTTGAATGTAGATCCCCAGGACATTAAGTGAGTTCCTGAATTAATAGTCTAGTGATAATACCACTAGCCATCATCTCCCCATGTGCAACACAAATACAGAGTTGAATCCCAATGTGGGCAGTAAGAATGTAAATCCATAAGGATAATTTTTGACCTTGAAACTGGGATGGTAACCAGGTGGAGCCAGTTCTTCATAGAACTCATTCTCTTTTTCTTCCACTAATATCAGGTGGAAGAGAAATCACTTCACTAGGTTAGTCCCTATGCAACAGAACCATGGACTGGATTTAATGATTTTCCTACCAATGATTTTGAAGGCAGGGGGCACATAAAATCCAGCAGGGACCAAGCTCACCACAGATCTGCCTGCCCCTGCCACCACTTCAATTTTACAGTAGATAGATGGAAGCATTAGATGGCTCACCTGCCAGTGGGCCAATTGAGGCTTTTAAGTGGGCAATCACAACACAGAAGGTGGCTATTCCAGTCTATTAAAGCTCTCCAAAGAGTAATCCAGGCAGTCACATTCCCCCTTTTCTATCACTGTAGGCCTGGACGTTAATTTCTCTCAATAGTCCATCCAATATTCTTTTGAAATCTTTCGATCTCTGTTTTCGGCACCTGATGTTTTCTGTTCTGATCCTGCCTGATTTTGGATGGGATAAGGGGAGGGAATCCCCCCATTATGCCAGGAGATGTAAGGCTGGCACTCTCATTTCAGGAAGCAGGGTGTTGCTATATTTAGGGGAGGCGATGGCCTCGCGGTATTATCACTAGATTATTAATCCAGAAACTCAGTTAATGTTCTGGGGACCCGGGTTCAAATTCTGCCGTGGCAGATGGTGGAATTTGAATTCAATAAAACGTCTCTGGAATTAAGAATCTACTGACGACCATTAAACCATTGTTGATTGTTGGAAAAACCCATTGTTCACTAGTGTCCTTTAAGGAAGGAAATCTGCCATCTTACCTGGTCTAGTCTACATGTAGACTAGACATGTAGACAGATTCTGCAGTCCTGCGTCATTACCAGCTTGCAGCAGGTACAAAGGGACAACTGGCCTCAGAGCCAAACAATGTGGTTTATTCTCAACTACTCTCCAGTAACTAGGGATGGACAATAAACGCTGGCCAGGCAACGATGCCCATGTCCTATGAAGGAATAAAGAAAATGCGTTGGGTCTTGCTGAGGTTTCACACACATCAACTGCCTTTCCCAATAGCTGTGTGTGATCTTACGCCACATATAGGGCAGGTTATGGCACAGAAGGTGGGATGATGAATAATGGGAGTCTTTTGCTGCTTTTTTACAATCAGACCAGGATTGTTTTTAATCCTTTGTTAAGTCTCTAGTAATTCATAAAGGGAGATCTCTAGGAACGGTGAAAAAGACCATAACGGCAATCTGTGCACAAACATCTGTGCACAGCCTCTGGAACACAAACAACTTCAACCCTGAATGTGATTTGTTCCAAAACTATCGTAATTAATTACCCAGTAAGTGGAATAACTTTGAAATTCCAAATCAGCAAATATGTACAAAAGTATTAATGAAAACAAATAGAAATAAACCTACAGGGCATCATCAGGAAAGTTTATTGTGTTGAAAACCATTCCACTCACAACCAAATGCATTCAAATTTGCATAAAATACAATTTCATGGGTGAGGAAAAATTCATCAGGGAAGCAGATACTGATATAGGGGTCTAAGTGCATTGCATTAAGGAAATGCAGTGATAATGGATCTAAAGTGTTTGCGTTCAGGGTAAACACTAGCACTTAATGATCCATCACAGCATTTGGGATCATTTTATTTTCAAAGCAGCATTGGTTCTGAAATTCAATCTCAGAACAGCTCCTGACAACTATACCAGTGTTAGTATATTTTTCAAATGCATGTAGGGGTTAAATTGGATAGTAGGTGTGGCTACATCTTGTCTTATGGAATGTTAGTATGATGTCTGACATTTCCCTACATAATGGGGGCAATTCCCATCAATACTCATAGAATCATAGAATCCTACTGTGCAGAAGGAGGCCATTTGGCCCATCGAGCCTACACCACCCAGAATCCCACACAGATCTTATTCCCATAATCCCATTTACCCTAGCTAGTCCCCCTGACACTAAGGGGCAATTTAGCATGGTCAATCCACTTAACCTGCACATCTTTGGAGCACCCAGAGGAAATGCACACAGATATGGGAGAATGTGCAAACTCCGCACAGACAGTGACACAAGCTGGGAATTGAACCCAGGTCTCTGCACTGTGAGGCATGCAGGAACATGACAGAAAATGTCAGAAGATATTGGCGATGAGGACCTAGCATTGATTATCATTTGTGAAAGATTGTTCCAAATTTCTATTACTCTCTCTTTGTATAGTTATTTCCTAATTTCACTCTTGCAGGTCTGGTTCTAATTTTTAAGAGCATCCCTTCTTAGACTCCTCAGTTAATGGAAATAGTTCCTCTCTATCTGTTGCCCTTACCGTCTTGAAAAAGTCTTTCAAACCAGACTTCTAAATTCCATGGAATGAGCCCTGGTTTGTGTCATTTCTCCTTGTAATTTATCCCTTGGAATACAATCAACATCAGACCTGATGTCATGAATGTCTAACATAAAATAATGCAAATTCTGGAGATCTGAACTAAAAACAGAACAGAGTTCCAAAGAAGAATCATATGGACTCAAAATATTAACTCTGTTTCTCTCCCCATGGATGCTGCCAGATCTACTGAGTTTTTCCTGCACTTTCTGTCCATTTCTTTTATCCACAACACATGAATCTTCCAAAGAACTCCAATAATTGATTAATAAGTGAAGTCCCTTTCACAAAAAACATGTTGACTCTGCCTTGAATTTTTTCCAAGTGCCTTGCTAAAATATTTTTAATAATTGCTCTTAACCTTTTCCCTATGGCAGATGTTAACTGGCCTGTGATTTTCTACTTTCTGTCTCCTTCTGGTTTTGAATAAAGGAGTTACAATTGTTATTTTCCAATCTAATGAAACCTTTGGAAAATGAAATCGAAGACATCAAATATCTCATTAGTCACTTCTTTCAAATCTCCAGGATGAAGTCCATCCAGATCAGTGGATTTGTCAGCTCACAGCCCCAACAATTTGCTCAACATCACCTCGCCAGTGATTATAATTTTCCTGAGTTCCTCCATCTCTTTCACTTCCTGATTTACATCTATTTCTGAGGTGGTTACCTCTATCCTCTATAGTGAAGACAACTGCAAAATACCTGTTTAATTAATCCGACACAGCCCTACTTTCCTGTACTAATTTATCAGGCACACTTTCTATAGCACCAGCGTTCATTATGTTAACTCCTTTCTTGTTTTAATATCTATAAAACTCTTACTGTCCATCTTTCTATTACTGGCTAGCTTTCTATCATAGTTTTTCCCCCCTTATTAGCCTTTTTGTCATTCTATGATGTTCTTCATATTCTTTCCAATATTCCAACTTGCCACTTGTCTTTACACAAATATATGCTTTTTTGTTATGTTTAATACTGTCTTGAACTCTCTTAGTGAAGATGATGCACCCTCCCTTTGAATGTACCTATCCTCTATATTCTGAAATATCCCTTTAAACATCTGCAACTATGCAGGCAAAGAGAATCTGGAAGCAATCTGAACATTTGAGCCTTCTCACACATTGTGTTAATGACAAACAAAGACTCAGTTCAATGCAAATAAAGCAGGTCCCCACAATACAATTTCAGTACCAGGCAGTGCCAGATATATAAAATATCCGTATCAAATAAATGCACCATTGCCAAGGATCTATCTTTGGCATTGTTGAACCTCTGCAACGTTAACAAAATATACAGTGCCAGTTTCCACCTGTACACTGATACCCAGCACCCAGGCCTGCCATCTCTCCTGACATCACCACTACTTTTCAGTTGGCAGACTGTTTGTACACCATCCAGCACTGGATGAGCAGAAATTTCCTCCAACTAAATATTAAGAAAACCGAAGCCATTGCCTTGGGTCTCAGCCACAAACTCTATGCTCGATTCCCCAGTAAGAAGTCTCACAACAGCAGGTTAAAGTCCAATAGGTTATTTGGTAGCAAACACCACTAGCTTTCGGGGCTCTGTCCCTTTGTCAGGTGAGTGGGGAGTTCTGATCACAAACAGTGCATATAAAGGCATATGTTCAGCTTACAGAATACTGATGGTATTGCAAGTCTTTACAGTGAATAGACTCACATTCTAATCAATATTCTGTAAGCTGAATATGTGTCTTTACATGTCCTGTTTGTAATCAGGACTCCCCCTCTTTACCTGATGAAGGGGCAGAGCCCCAAAAGCTGGTAGCATTTGCTACCAAATAAACCTGTTGGACTTTAACCTGGTGTGGTGAGACTTTTTAATGTCTTTACCCCAGTCCAATGCCGGCATCTCCACATCTCGTTTCCCCAGCCAATGTCTGAGGTTGCACCCAATTCTCAGGATCATTACTATTTCGTCTAACTTTATAGACTTCTTTAACCTCATACAATCTTTCACTTCCTTTGTTATCACAGCTCTGACATTTGGGAAATTTTTCGTGCTGTGAAGGAAAGTATTGTTGCTTTAAACTATATTATATTTCTTCAGTGACTATCCATTGCGAATGTACCGTCATTCCCTTTAACTTATTTTCCCAATCCAATCCCTTGGAACTTCCTTTCTTCAGCTCCAGATTGAGTTGAAAAAGAAAATGCTGGAAAATCTCAGCAGGTCTGGCAGCATCAGGAAAGAGAGAAAAGAGCTGATGTTTCGTGTCCAGATGACACTTTGTTAAACAGCTTTGACAAAGGGTCAGCTGGATCCAAAACATCAGGTTTTTTCTCTCCTTACAGATGCTGTCAGACTTGCTGAGATTTTTCAGCATTTTCTCTTCTGGTTTCAGATTCCAGTGTCTGCAGTAGTTTGCTTTTATCCAGGTTGAAATACTTGACTTTCAAACAGAGTGGCCTGTAACTTCACAGCTCCCTCGTGTCAGACTTGGGGGCAACCTCAAAGATGCACTGGGGAATTCCCTGAGAACCCATGGAAGAGTTCATGTGGCAAATCTGGACAACTGTGCTGGGAACCATCCGACAAAGTGATTTAAATTGCTAACTTCTGCCAGCATTACGCTACTAGTTAGGCTGAAAGTGTTAGAAGAAATAAAAACACTTGTAACTTCAGCAAGAGCATTTTAAATACGCAGACTGATCCCTGCATGGAAAACCCTACACTCTCCAGATGCCTCACTCTCCCACCACCCCTCCCAACAACTAATCACCCCTCCCACACCCCCAATGGGATTCCTCCATCTCCAGTACAGGACTCCCCCCACTCCGCCCACAAGGGGATCACATTGAAACCTGCAAAAATATTTACAGGAATACACAGGGTATTCACAGATACTGGTAACACATTTCTCTTGGTTGGGGAGTCCAGAACTCGGGAACACAATGTCACAATAAGGGGCAAACCACTTCACGGAGAATTAATTTTACTCAGAGGATTGTGAATCTTTGGAATTCTCTTTGGATCCAGGCTGGTTTGAAGGCCCATCTGGGTTGTTGGGGTTATTAGCCCACCTCCCAACTTCAGTCTACTGCTCTCTATATCTCAATGGAAGCCTCCCCACTCCAGCAATGGCTGGGCACTGCCCTTGGCATTCACCAGAGGATAAAATCAGGCAGCAATGACAGAGACAAATCCCTGGATACTGCCAAGCTTCACTCTGACCCCCCGAAGGCTGAACATAACTGTCCACTCCTGGCATGTCCTGTTCATCAGTAACCTGTTGTAAACTCCACTGACATGATGTCACATTTAAATCCCAATTTCTAAGTCTTACAGGAGATTTTCTCAGCCCAATTTTGCACAATTTTACATTCATTATGGTGTTTCTTTTTATGATGTGAAAAGTGCTCTAATACATCTCACCACTCGAACAATGCTGGACAGGGTAATTGTCAACTTAACATATCATTACAGAGACGTGTGATGAATCACTGTGGTTAAAACATATCTACATTAAAATATGCAGCATCTAATAGTTGTCTCTAATCTGGTATAATTCCGCCTTACCAACTTCCTCCTAATAAGTGGCAAAGTGATGGAAGATGGCATTAATAACGTCATCAAATGAGACCTACTCACCAGTAGATTTTTTTACTGACATTCTGTACAGTGTCCACAAAACATCTCTGTTCCAGATCTCTTTGATTCATCAAAGCAGTTTGATTAAGTGGTGTTCTTGCCATTGGAATCAATATCCATCCCCCATTTACTGCATTGTGGCTGGAGTAGGTACCATCTGTAAGAGGCACTTGTCCCAATTCATCTAGTTTATTTCAAGATCAGCTCCTTCCTCCCTGATTACTAACACTAAATAAGATGAAAGGTGCAATGTTATGAGAACACAATAATCTTCAATTTCCCTTGCAAATTAGATGCATTCCTAATTTGGACAGATATTACTGTTATTCCAACATCATTGGCTCAGAAAACTAGAATTCCAGCAACAGAGAAGAAGGCTTACTCAAGGCAATTAATTCTGATAACAATTAAAAAAAACTCTAAAACGCTAACTGTATTCTGCATATATGATTAATTAACTCCATATGTTAATGCGTTTATGATCATGAACAGCACACTATATTGTAATCTTGCTCAGTTTCTTTGCATTTTCAAGGTGTTCCACCACTTACTGGCTCTGGGACAATCAAAGTAATTGTTGATGATGTCAATGACAACACTCCAGTCCTTCCCCAGAGTCAGTACACTGTCACTGTGAGTGAAGCAGCCCCCATTGGACTAACGGTCTTAACAATCCATGCTGACGATCCAGATGCTGGAGAAAATGGACAAATCAGGTATGATGCCATCACAGATGTGCTACCACATAGATCTACCTGAGAAATATTACCTGCTTGTGAAAATCTGAGCTCTTCCTTTAATGGTACCTTTGATCCATTTTTCCATCCATTTGTTCATAGAATTCCTACAGTACAGAAGAAGATCATTCGGCCCATTGAGCCTGAACCAACAACAATTCCACCCTATCTCCATAACCACACATATTTACTTCGCTAATCCTTCTGAATCGAGGATCAATTTAGCATGGCCAAATATCCTAACCCTGCAGAAGGAAACCAGAGCATCCAGAGGAAACCCAGCAGACACATGAGAGAATAGGCAAACTTCACAAGCTGGGAATCGAACCCGGCGCTGTGAACCACCAGTGCTAATCATTGTGCCACTGTGCTGCCCCCTTGTTAACCTGGCAGTATTGGCTTCAATAATTAATTAGTCTTTAACGCCTTTCAGAGACTGGGGGCAGAATTTTTTAACCTTCCAGTGGGAGTGAGCATAAAAGCAGGAGAACACATCTAGAGAGAAATAAATTGATTAGGGATAGTCAGCATGGTTTTGTGAAGGGTAGGTTGTGCCTCACAAACCTTATTGAGTTTTTTGAGGAGGTGACCAAAGAGGTAGATAAGGGTAAGGCAGTTGATATAGTGTATATGGATTTTAGCAAAGCGTTTGATAAGGTTCCCCATGGTAGGCTACTGCAGAAAGTGCAGATGCATGGGATTGAAGGTGATTTAGCAGTTTGGATTAGGAATTGGCTAGCTGATAGAAGACAGAGGGTGGTGGTTGATGGGAAATATTCAACCTGGAGTGCAGTTACAAGTGGTGTACCTCAAGGATCTGTTTTAGGGCCACTGCTGTTTGTCATTTTTATAAATGACCTAGATGAGGGTGTAGAGGGTTGGATTAGTAAATTTGCTGACGATACCAAAGTGGGGGGAGTTGTAGACAGCGAGGATGGATGTTACAGTTTGCAGAGGGACATAGATAGGTTGCAGAGCTGGGCCGTGAGGTGGCAAATGGAATTCAATACGGATAAGTGTGAGGAATAGTTTAGGTTAGAGGGTCCACTGGCCGGCGCAACATCGAGGGCTGAAGGGCCTGTACTGCGCTGTAATGTTCTATGTTCTAACATGGAAATCTATGCTGCATCCAGACTCATATTTTGCCACCTCCCATTCCGGCTCACAGCAAATTTGACAGAGGCAATATCATTAGTGAAGAGCAATTGCTAAATAGATGAAGGTCTGTTGTCAGAGATGGTATAGCCCACTATAGACAAAAGAAATCTTGTGGAAAGGCTCCACCCTCTACAATGACGGCCTGACCTCTGGAGAACTTTTGAATTTAAATGCTAAAATGTTGAAAAAAAGCACTTCCTTTAAGACTCTCTAGACTCAGAGAATCCGTACAGTGCAGAAGTAGCAGGGGTTGCGGGGGTGCGGAAGTCCTACTCTCCACCAGTTTAGCAGCCAAATACAGTTTGTGATTTCATTTCATAGCCACTGGGATCCTTTAGAAAGATTTGAATAGCACCATCTGTAAATACTTCATAGAAATTTACATTCTAAACACACAAAGGAGAAAGGAATAGAAGGTAATCAGTTTAGATAAAGAAGAGACTTGTTGGAGGAGTGATGTTGGCATCTAGAACAGACAAGCTGAATGGTTTGTATGCTCTACATCCTAATTTTATATGGTTGCTTCATAACATTTTTTCAGATTTGGACTAAGCTTTATAGTGCATGTTGCATTGATGAGAATCCAATTGATTTTGATATCAAGGCAACTATTTTAATAAATCCATCTTTATAACTTTACTCGAATTGAACACTTATCATTCTTCTCGTCTCAGAATTACTGGCCTTCAGATGATTGGTTAGCACATTTTTCAACACTGTTCAAGCCAATAAAAGGTATGCTTTGGAATTGGCTTCTTTGTTAATTTCTAAAGCATACACATGTACACACACACATATGTACACATACACACATCCACACATGCACACACACACGCATACACACACATGCATATACAGACATACACACACTCATATATGTAAACACTCTCTCAATCACATTCATTTACTCTTTAATCTTTTTAGATTCAGTCGACTGATTTAACTGTTTAACTGTTGCTTATAGCCTTCAACCTATAGGCTACCACCTGCTTTTTGTTGACTAATGCTTACTCATATTAAGAAACTATTTATGATTCATGTAGTCAAATGTATCATTATATTTTCTAAGGAAGATGGTGGCATTTCATTTTTCATTATACGTGTTCTCACACATATAAACAGTATCATCATTGCACTGATACTTTTGGGTTTACACTGCAGAACCTTATGGACAAGCTGAGTTTTCTGTTCCCAATCAGACGTATTAATATAAAATGGGCCCCAGTCATGGATAGTGAGCAGGAGTTTCACTCTGCCACAATTCCATCCATTTTTTTACTCGGTTGATATGCCAACGTAGTTTCTATTGGCCAGTGAAGTAACTGTGGTAACTAAAGGCAAATGAGATATTAAAGGCATGATGACATCTTACATCACATTTTCCATCCCACCTGCCTCAGTTGCAAATTGTCATATTCTCAGGTACATAAACTCTGGTGTCAAGGGTATCTAGACTCTGGAGGGAAAGCAGAACTGAATTTAAAGTGCCTTGCTTCTAGATTGAAATGTTTTTTAGAATCCTTATAGATGTTTTGAGTTTGCTGTTTTCACCTTGGCATCATTAACCTTTAGCCAAGTACCAAGTTGTCACCTATGGCCGATTCAATGGGCACTAATTACCCTCTGATTGTGACCTACTACTGTCCCTCTTTGTTTCTTTAGTCAGTTCTAAGATTCCTTCCTCCTCAGCCTAATCTCTCAAATAGCAGATTGGGATTTGCAAAGAAGGGAGTCTTTTCCCTGTAACCCTGCTTCCCCGCATATGGGTAGGAATCATAAAGATTCCTGCAACTAAAACACTTCGAGGATGCCTGGCCCTTTAAGCTGTTGCACATCTTTAAATCCATTCTTTATCCGTCAATGGTCAAGTTCTAAATCAGAGGCATGTACAATGTCTATGGCAATTCCAAACTGCAGGGATATTGACATTATGACAGACTCTAAATGCCATTATCACCCCACCATAATGTCATCCCCAGTGGTAAATCTGGGTAACTACCTCCAGAATATAAAGTAGTAAGAAAGTGTAACTTCTACTGAACACTTTTAAGAAAACAAAAAAGGCCATTGAAATTGTAAATATTACGGCTAACTTGTTCAGATTGTATTCATTTCATTTTTAGTTACTCAATGGAGTGTGGAGAGTCCCCGTTCTCTATTGACACAATCAGTGGGGAAATTGTCACTACATCTGATTTGGATCGAGAAGTCCAGCCGGGTTATACACTGATTGTTCAAGCAACTGATAGAAATTACACACAGCCCTTGTCCAGTTCAGCTTCAGTGTTTGTCATCATCGCGGATATAAATGATGAGCCACCTCAATTCCTCAATGACCCCTACGTCGCTAACGTCCCAACAATTCTAAATGAAGGTAAGTTCCGAAAATAAATTTACGTGTTGATATGAAACAAAAACATTTCCATAACTGTGGTCTCTCACGATGCTTCTGTGTGGCTTTGTGATATTAATCTCTTCCCAAAAATAAATTTAATCCTTGTGTACCGTGTCTTTAACATAGAAAGGGAAATTATTTTCAGGCATTTCCAAGGGATTTAGTGACAAATGAATTCTGACCCTAGGGAGAAACCCAGGCATGAAGAAAAACAGATTGGTAATGTAAGGTTTCTTAAAGGAGGGGAGATTGGTGCAGTGGCAGGACAATGATGGAGGGATGTGAAAAAATCAGGAAGAAATGATTGAAAGGTGGAAGCTGGGAATGTGCTGGGAATGGGTGCTGCAGTGGGAGTGGGATGGGGATGGGTACTGTGGTGGGAGTGGAATGGGGATGGGTGCTGTGGTGGGAATATGCTGGGAAGGTGTGCTGTGGTGGAGTGTGCTGGGAATGGGTGCTGCAGTGGGAGTGGGATGGGGATGGGTGCTGCGGTGGGAGTGTGGTGGAGATGGGTGCTGTGGTGGGAGTAGGTTGGAGATGGGTGATGTTGTGGGTGCTGTGATGGGAATGGGTGATGTGGTGGGTGCTGTGATGGGGATGAGTCTGTAGTGGAAGTGGAGTGAGGATGGGTGCTGTGGTGGGTGCTGTGGTAGGGATGGGTGCTGTGCTAGGTGGTGTGGTGGGGTGGGTGTTGCTGTGGGTGCAGTAATGGGGATGGGTGCTGTGGTGAGTGAGTGGCACAAAAAATTTAGAGGAAGAAGATTAGAATGTTCAGAAGCAATTCCAAGTCTGGAGAAAGTTGCCAAGACAGGTAAGACTATGGAGGATTTAAAGATATAAACATTATATTAATGAATTGGATGAGAATATAGGCGGCATGCCATCAAGATTAGTGGCATAATGGACAGTGAAGAAAGTTATCTCCAATTGCAATGGGATCTTGATCAATTGGACCAGTTGTTTGACGAATGGCAGATGGAGTTTAATTTAGACAAATATGAGTTGATGAATTTTGGTAGATTGAACCAGGGCAGGACTTATTCAGTTAATGGTAGGGTGTTGGGGAAAGTTACAGAATAAAGAGGGGTACATGTTCATAACTCCTTGAAAGTGAAGTCACCGGTGGGCAGAGTGGTGAAGAAAGTCTTTGGCATGCTCGGTTTCATTGGTCAGAACATTGAATACAGGAGCGGGACATCTTGTTGAAGTTGTACAAGACACTTGGTAAGACCATATTGGAATACTGTGTGCAATTCTGGTCACCTATTATAGAAAGGATATTATTAAACTAGAAAGAGTGCAGAAAAGATTTACTAGGATGCTATTGGGACTTGATGGTTTGAGTTATAAAGAGAGGCTGGATAGACTGGGACTCTTTTCTCTGGAATGTAGAAGGCTGAGAGGTGACGTTATAGAGATCTGTAAAATAATGAGGAACACAGATAAGCTAGGTAGGCAATATCTTTTCCCAATGATAGGGGAGTGTAAAACTAGAGGACATAGGTTTAAGGTGAGAGGGGAGAGATACAAAAATGTCCAGAGGGGCAATTTTCTCACACAGAAGATGGTGAGTGTCTGTTTCATGGGTAGTAACAGAGACAGGTACAATTCTGTATTTTAAAAAGCATTTAGACAGTTACATGGGTATGATGGATATAAAGGGATATGGGCCAAACATGGGCAATTGGGATTAACTTAGAGGTTTTAAAAAAAAGGTGGCATGGACAAGTTGGGCAGAAGGGCCAGTTTCTATGATGTAAACCTCTTTGACTCTATGACTCTATATGGATGCAAGTGTTAAATTTGAAAAATTGATGAACTGACTATTGATTTATGTTAAGTGGAAGGGGATGGACAGGGCAAAGGGAATTTGGTACATCAGAGGATAAGGGACCAAAAGGGAAGCAATAAAGTAGTCAAGTCCTGAGATGAGAAAGACAGGGGATAGACTGAGAAAAGGTTGGCAATGGCTGATGTACAGAGGTGGAAAAGAACAAATCATAGCAACCAAACGATGCAGAATCCAGAATGAAGGAGGCCATTCAGCCCATTAAGGCTGTGCCAACTCTGCCACAATTGGGATAGAAGCACAGATCAAGGCCAGACGGGACTCACAATCAGCCTAGCTAAAGTCGTAATGATGACCAGGGAAGTTGATAATCAATGATTAGGGAATGGAGGTCATGGCAAGGGCCAAAGGCAATGTTCCCAGTATTTAGCTGGAACATTCAGAATGGAGTATAAGACAAAAAGTTTGAAAGATTGGAGTCAGTGGGGGATCAAGACATTGTGGAGAGCTAAAAGTGGCTGTTAGAATTAGTCATTAGAATTTAATTTTAATAAGTTTATTTATTATTGTTACAAGTCAACTTACATTAACACTGCAATGAAATTACTATGAAAATCCTCTAGTCGCCACACTCCAGTGCCTGTTCAAATACACTGAGGGAGAATTTAACATGGCCAATGCACCTAACCAGCACTTCTTTTGAACTGTGGGAGGAAACTGGAGCATCTGGAGATGATCATGCAGCCTCCTCACAGACAGTGACCCAAGCCAGGAATTGAACCCAGGCCCCTGGCGCTGTGAGGCAGCAGTGCTAACCACTATGCCACCATATCACCCTTATGTATGTGTAGAAGCTGACCCTCATGGCTTTGGATGATGACTCAGTAAGAATCTAGCAACACCAATTTTAAATCCAACTGATTTATTTGATAGTAAATTTGCGAGCTTTCGACACTCTGTGTCTTCGTCAGGCAAATGCAGTGTTCTGGTCTGCAATAGCACACATATCAATACAGACAGTCACAGATTGCTGATTAGAATGCGAATCCTTACATCTAACCTGCTATCCAAGTGTTAAAGTGGCTAACAATGTGTGTGAAGGGAATCCTGAGCATTGGTTAGAGAATTGTGTATATTCTCCAGACAGCACAGTAAATGAGGTTTTTTGCTAACCCAGGCAAGTTACGGGGGTTATAGATAGTGTGTCATGAAGCCAAGATCCCTATTAAGACCGTCCTCATGTGTGCGGAACTTGGATGATGACACCAAGGCACACAATGTACAGAAAGGAAAAGAGGATGTAAATATGAATCCTTCTGACTCTTTGAATGTGAAAGCGTGCAGGTGGAAAGAGAAGCCATTTTTAAATACGTTTTGGCTACAAATGGATAATTAAGTCTGGGCCCCTTACCTAGGGCTATGGGGATAAGACAGGAAAGTGGATTTGAGGATTATCACATCAGATCAATCATGATCTCATTGAATGGTGGAACCGACATGATGGGCCAAATGGCCTACTTCTAGAACGTAGAACATAGAACATTACAGCGCAGAACAGGCGCTTCAGCCCTCGATGTTGCGCCGACCAATTAGGAACAAGCAGTGACCCTCTAACCTAAACCATTCCCTTTTCATCCATAAACTTATCTACTAACCTCTTAAACGCCACCAAACTTGGCGCATCTACAACTGACGCAGGCAAGGCATTCCATACTCTTACCACCCTCTGGGTAAAGAACCGACCTCTGACATCTGTCCTAAAACCACCACCCCTTAATTTAAAGCTATGTCCCCTCGTGCTAGCTTTCTCTATCCTAGGAAAAAGGCTAAAGTCCTAAGTAAAGGCTACTTCTGTAGCCTTTAAAGGCTCCATCCTAACTAAAGGCTACTTCTGTTCCTATATCTTATAGAACAAAGTGAAAACATCCATGCCAAGGAGAAAAAGGGAGGCAAAGTGCTGGTGGATAATAATGTGCATAAAGAATGATACACAGAGGTCAAAGATGACAAGTAGAGATGTGCTATAGTCATGATCATAGACAATGTGATGCATCATTTAGTATGGGAGTGACAGAAATATAACTGAGCCAATTCAAACAGCAAGTTGCGGAAGAAATAGACTCCAGGCAGGAAATTAATTATGTGTTTGACAATCTATGTTCAGGATATCCCTCCTTCATCATTTGCCCAAGTTGGTTGTTTCAATTCCTAATAATAGCCAACAAATTGATCAGACTGTCAAACATGATAAATTTGCCCCCTGATATAGCAGCAGTGGTGAAATCAGATCTCTGCCACTGATCTGCCAAAGGTTATCGTGCTCAGGTGAGATTCTGTGACTTCAAGCCATACGTAGGATAGATCCTTCCTCCTCTGTAAACAATCCTGGTTGAGGATGTGGTCGAATGTGTTCCAGAAAAGAAAATGTTATTTTTAAAAGCGGGGACATTTCAGAAACAATACAGGAAAAAAGAATTTCCTGTGCAGACTTTCACGTCCAATCTGCAATGCCAGTCTGGGACTTCAGGTGGACCCCACAAATACCAGCGAGTCAGTCAGTACATCTGAACTGAATCTCTCAAAAAAGGTCAACACAGAGTAACTCTAAAGTTTTGAGTCCAATCCCCTCTTTATCAGGGCTATGAGTAGGTCTGGCTCCACAAACCTGAAATCTGGTGCAAAAGGTTATGCTGAATTGCAAACAAGTTTTCAAAGATTCCTCAAAAAAATAACAGAAGGAACCCAGCAAAAAGCCACAATCTGGGATTGAGGTGGAAGCTATGAAAGTTGGGAAAGCTGCAATTGGGAAGTTATTTGAAGGCAGAGTTAAAGTTTATTTATTAGTGTCACAAGTAGGCTTACATTAACACTGCAATGAAATTCCTATGAAAATTCCCCCAGTCGCTACACTCTGGCACCTATTCAAATGCACTGAGGGAGAATTTTCGGCCAATACACCTAACCAATATAACAGCTTACCGTTATGAGCATAGACTAACCTGGACTTCATAAACTTTCTGCTACAAAGTTAACTATTATCTTAACCAAGCTAATCTTATTAATCTAATACACATAGATACATATGGGCAGTGGCACAGCATTGACATTTCTGGACCAGTAACAGAAGTCTGAACAAATGCTCCGGACACAGGGGGCTGATTACAATGACCATGATGTAGTGATGCTGGCATTGGACTGGGGTAAACAAAGTAAGAAGTCTCATAACACCAGGTTAAAGTCCAACAAGTTTATCTGATAGTAAACCCACAAGCTTTCGGAAACGCTGTTCCTTTGTCCTTCCATGTACCTGACGAAAGAACAGCATTTCCAAAAGCTTATGGCTTTATTATAAAATAAACTGGTTGGACTTTAACCTGGTGTTGTGAGACTTCTTACAATGACCACAGCAGTGATGCTTTGCACTGACAGAGGAAAGTGAGTGGGTAGTAACCCAGCTGTAGCTATTTCCGGGAGCCCTGCTGAAAGTAAAACCCATTCACACACTAAGAATCGTAGAATCCTATAGCACAGAAAGAGGCCATTCAACTTATTACGTCTGCACCGACCACAATCCCACCCAGCCCCTATCCTCATAATCCCATCTATTTAATCTGCTAATCCTCCTGACATCAGGGGTGAAATTTTACAACCTCACTCAAGCGATATTGGAAATTCCTGCCTGAATTTAACAGATGTTTCCGTTGTCTGTTCTGCACCTGCTTCGGTTCAGTGGCAGACAAGGCAGTAGAATTCTGGCTTAAGGGTCAATTTACCATGGCCTATCAAACTAAACTGCACAACCCTAACCTGCAAAATGTGCAAACTCCACGCGGACAGCCATCCAAGGCCAGAATTGAACCTGGGTCCTTGGTGATATAAGACAGCAGTGCCGCAACACCACCCCATTAACTGCCCACAGGTGGAGCTCTTGGAGTTTTTAGGATGAAGGTCCACCTCCAAGAGCTGCTGGCCAGTCAAGTGCTCCTCAGTCCCAGCAATTCCACTGGGAGCAGTGCCCACTGGGAGCAGTGCCCACTGGGAGCAGTGCCCACTGGAAGCAGTGCCCACTGGGAGCAGTGTTCACTGGGAGCAGTGTCCACTGGGAGCAGTGTCCACTGGGAGCAGTGTCCACTGGGAGCAGTGTCCACTGGGAGCAGTGTTCACTGGGAGCAGTGTTCACTGGGAGCAGTGTTCACTGGAAGCAGTGTTCACTGGGAGCAGTGTCCACTGGGTGCAATATCCACTGGGAACAGTATCCGCTGAAGCAATGCCACTGGACGCAGTGCCCACTGGGAATAGTATCATTGGAAGCAATGCACTTGAAACAGTGCCCACTGGTAGCAGTACCCACACTGGAAGCAATACCTATGGAAGCAATGCCCACCAGGAGCAGTACCCACTGGGAGCAATGCCACCGTTGATAGTGCAAAAAACCCAGAACAAAGTTCAGCCATGAGGGTTCTGAGTGCAGCAAGCGGTTTTGTCTTGCCGAGGTCCATCAGATGGGCCCCAGTGAGGGGTACAAGTAGACTTTGAGTGGTGGCAGGAGGGACCGACTCACAGGGTCAGCCAGTGCTATCAGTTGAACCTTCCATGGTACACAGGGTACATAAACATGAAGCAACACCCTCTCCCCCATGAGTTTGCAGATAGGATGTGGCATTGGAGGCCTTCCTACTATTAGTAGAATAGCAGGGCGGTGGGAAGAAACCCTTAATTGATTACTTAAATGTTTCAATTGACCTATAGGGGCAGAAAGACCGATCCCAATCTTCCCTACCCTGATTGAATCGAGTGGACTTATGAAGGCAAGGAGCTCTCCACCTTGTACCTTCCTGCTTGTTCGACACAGTGGCACAATGGTTAGCACTGCTATCTCACAGCACCAGGGACACAGGTTTGGTTCCTGGCTGGCTATGCGGAGTTTGCATGTTCTCCCATGTTTGCATATTTCCTCCAGGTGCTCCAGTTTCCCCTCACAGTTGAAAAATGTGCGGGCTAGGTGGATTGGCCTTGCTAAATTGCCCCTTACTGTCAGGGAGACTAACTAAGGTAAATGTATGCGGGATATGCCCTGAGTGGGATTGTGGTCCATGTAGGCCGAATAGCCTCCTCCCTCCTCTTTCAGAGGAGGATATCTTCAGAGGAGAGAATCTGCTTTTCCTAACTGATGACTTCAGACCCGATGGGAGGATTTTCCGGCTGAGCTTACCCCAAAACTAGAAAATCCTGCCCGAAGTCAACAGATTTTTGCATGACACTGCCTCCCTCCCCCCAATGAAGGCAAGCGGCTCTCCACCTTGTGCCTTCCTGCTTGTTCGACACAGTGGCACAGTGGTTAGCACTGCTATCTCACAGCACCAGGGACACAGGTTTGGTTCCTGGCTAACTATGCGGAGTTTGCATGTTCCCCCATGTTTGCATATTTCCTCCAGGTGCTCCAGTTTCCCCTCACAGTCGAAAAATGTGTGGCCTCTGGCTGCTACAATTCCCATGGCAAGCAGGAGGGAAAATTCCCCCCCAATGAGTTTGACTTTTAACTGTCCTCTGAAGTTTCCCAGTAAGTCATTCAGTCCAGGGGCCATTGGAGAAGGGCAACAAACAGTGACTTTTCCAGTAATGTTCATGTCCCAAGACTGAATAACAAAAAAAAATTATTATGGAGATATTTTTTATTGAATCTCTCTCCCAACAGGCTCTGTGGTTTATGCAGTAACAGCAAAGGATAGAGATTGCGGGATAAATGCTGATCTGATCTTTTCTCTATCTGGTCCCAATGCAAACAAATTTGCTATCGATCCACTCAGGGGTGTGGTTTTCGCACAAGAACTATTGCAAGGACCAAAGGATATTACAGTAGGTGTAAAAGTAACCGATGGAGGAGAGAAACCAAAAGTGGACAGTACCACAATTACAGTGCGGTTTCAAAGCACCAATGACTTCCCACAACTATTTGTGGATAAAAAAGTGCACGTCTACCCTGAGGATCAAGCAGTGAATACTGTGATCTGTAAGGTCAGTGTTTTAGGCAAAATAAAAGGAGAAGTCAGACCTATTCTCTTTTATCTTGCAGCAGGCAACTTTGGAGATGTGTTTCAAGTCAACCAACTAACTGGGGAGTTGATTGTGAAAAAAGCACTGGATTTTGAGATTGTAAAATATTATCAGCTTTGGATTGAAGCCAGAGATTCCGGTTCACCACCATTTTCTTCCTATGCCAGAATAGAGATCAATGTTACAGATGTAAATGATAATTTTCCTGCGTTCAAACACAGTGTCTACAGATGCGAAATATATGAGAATGTTCCAGCCGGTAAAGTTTGTAATGTGTCTGCAGCTGATTTGGATTCTGACCTGAATGGGTTCTTAGAATATAGCATCCTCGCTGGAAATGCCAACGGTGCATTTGAGATCAATAGTTCCAGTGGAGTCATTAGAACTGCTCGGATGTTAGATAGAGAACAGATGGCAATTTACACTTTAATTGTTGAAGCAAAAGACAAAGGTACTAACTCCAAAACAGGCACAGCAACAGTCGTCATCTCTGTGCTAGACAAAAACGACAACGCTCCTCGGTTTTTTCAAATCTTCCTTGCACACGTAGTGGAAAATGCTCCAATGGGCTTTACCATTGTACAAATTACAACCACAGATGAAGATATTGGTGTGAATGCTGTTAGTACCTACAGCATATCAGATCAGACAGCAAGTTTGCCATTTGATGTGAATCAATTTACTGGAGATTTAATTGTGACAAGACCATTGGACAGAGAAGTGACAGATTGCTATATCTTAAGAGTACATGCCAACGATTCAGCATGGGATGTAAACACAGATGTCACCATCTTTGTCATTGATACAAATGATAATACACCGCAATTTACTGAGTCATTTTACAGTCTAACTCTCCCAGAGCCTAAAGAGAAAGAAATGTTTGTTCTGCAAGTATCTGCCACTGACCCTGATTTGGGAAGCAATGGAAATGTTTTCTACACCCTTCAACCTCCAAATGAATTTTTCAGAGTGAATGCCACAACTGGCGAGATCTTCACCAAGCAGCTCATTCCATTTAAAAGTTCAGATAATCCCAGCACCGACCAGAACAAAATTACGCTGACTGTAATTGCCTCAGACCTCGGTGAGCGACCAAATCTAGTTGAGACGACGGTAGCAGTTACTATCATAGCTCGTAATGATTATTCGCCTCGATTTTTGCCACATAGACAGTTGATTCCAGTTCCTGCAAACTTAGCGTTTGGTACCAAGGTGACCAAGCTAACTGCGGTTGATAAAGATTTGTATTCAAATGGCAAAGTACAATATTATATCACTGGAAATAATGGTTCGTTTCTTTTTGGCATTGAGCAGGATAGTGGCTGGATTTTTGTTGCTAACTATTTGGCTTCAAGTCTGAATAAAATGTTCACCGTGTCAGTAACAGCAATTGATGAAGGCACACCACCACTTTCTTCTAATATGATAGCCAACTTTGTGATCACTGAAGAAAATCGATTTGTTCCACAATTTTCTACCCAGCGAGTGAATTTTTCTCTTCGCGAAGATCAGCCTTCTGGTTCTGTTATTGGTAGTCTTACTGCCTCTGACCCTGACCAAGGGATAAATGGCCATATCATTTACTCTATAATCACTGGCAACGAAGGCGCGTATTTTACTATTGGAAACACGACAGGTGTGCTAACTTTAGTTAAGAGTTTAGATTTTGAAATGGATTCTGTTTATAGTCTCCTGATTTATGCCCAAGATGGTGGGTGGATTTCGAGGACTGCCTCCATCACTGTTGTTGTCCGAGTTGAAGATGTCAATGACAACCCACCAACGTTTTCTGGCAACCTGTTTTTTGTGACCGTGGCAGAGAACTCCCCTTGCGGCACCACAATTTTAAAAATGAACGCAACCGACAATGACACTGGAATCCATGCTGAGATTAATTATGCTTTTGAGGATGGGCATACAGAAGCATTTTTTATAGATCCACAGACTGGAACAATAACTGTGCAAGAAATGTTAAACTTTGAGTTGGTTCAGTTCTATGAAGTAATTGTCAGAGCGTTTAACACTCACGGCAGTGATCAATTCAGCCTAGCTAAAGTCTATGTTAATGTCACAGGAGTGAATGAATACATTCCACAATTTCCTAAAACAATGTATAATTTTTCTATTTCAGAGAATGCACTTATAGGAACTATTGTAGGCCGCGTGACTGCAACTGATTGCGATCTTGGTTTCGATGGCGTGGTTAACTACTTTCTTGTAGGAGAAAGCAGAGCGAGAGGCTTTCAGATTAATGAAAACAGCGGGGAGGTAGTTGTCTCTGATAACATGAAACAACACAGAGGTAGTCATGTCATCCTTCGAGTACTTGCTAAAAATGCTGGAAGGATACGTGGCTTTGATGTGGATGAAACACTAATTGATATTACTATTCGTGATGATAATACTGCACTCATTTTTACATCTGCGGTCTATCAGACCCATGTTAGCGAAGATGCAGTTGTTGGTACTTCAGTCATAACCCTGATGGCGAATGACCCAGGCACCATTCCAGAATGGAATCAGTTTGAGATTATAATTAAAGATGGCAACAAAAATAATTCATTTTCCATCAATTCTCAAACTGGTGAAGTATTTGTTGCATCTTCACTTGACAGGGAGACTATACCATTTTATAACATAACCATCACTGCATTTGATAGAGGGGTCGGCCTGGCAACAGGCAACACACAATTGATTGTCATTGTTGATGATGTTAATGATAATGGTCCCGTTCTTGTTAATACTGAAGGATATGTAATGGAGAATCAACCTCCTGGCACACAATTTATTTCACTTAGTGCCACCGATCAGGACTTACCCCCCAATCAGGGGCCATTTAGTTACCAGCTAGCAGGCAATAACACCAGTATTTTCGTTACACTGTCTCCCACAGGCATTCTGTCCACAATGAAAATGATCGATAGAGAAGTCATTGATGAGCTGTATTTGCCAGTAATCGTGCATGATTCTGGAACCCCACCTATGTCCTCAACAAGTATCATTCATGTCCTTGTTCTAGATCAAAATGACAACCCCCCTCAGCCTAGAAACCTTCATATTCATGTTAATTATTATGGCAAATATTTCCCTGGTGGCAAGGTTGGTAGTGTGAAGCCAGAAGATCCAGATGTGTCAGATGTATTCAACTGCAGCATAGTAACCAAATCCAGCAGCAGTTTTACTATAACAGCAGACACATGTGAACTACAGTCTGGAAAGCAGCTACAGGAGGAGGACTTCAATCTCACAGTTAAGGCCAACGACGGTGTTCACAGCACCGTCTCCAGCAACATTTACATAAAATACAGCCGTTTTAACAATGCCACAATTGACAATAGTGTTCCTCTTCTAATTGCCCTCCCTATTACGGAGTTTCTGAACAAAAAATATCTACATTTACTCAAGAGCACTGACCACCTTTTAAGTAAGAATTCCACAAAACTATATATTTTTGGAATGATACCCATGAACGATCAGGTTCTCTTGATGACAGCTATTAAAACTAACCAGGGGCAGCATCTATCTAGAAGCACTCTAATAGACTTTTACACAGCTCATGAAGAGTGGCTTAGCACTCATATTGGAATCACAATTTCTGCAGTTGCTTACGATCCTTGCCAAACCAATCCTTGTCGTCACGGTGCTCTCTGTGCAAAGCAAACTGGCGTCAATTCAGAGACTGTAGTTTTAGAGAGCTCTTCCGTCATTTTTCGGAGCCATAGCCTGACAGATCTCTTTCACTGTAAATGCCCACATGGATACATTGGTCAGTTATGTGAGCTGGACATTGATGAATGTCAAGCTGTCCTGTGTAGTAATTACAGAACTTGCTTGCACGACCCAGGAAGATTTTTTTGCTCTTGTCCTGAAGGTATGAAGGGTCCCCTTTGTGGAACTGACATAAATGAATGCCAGCAAAACCTGTGCCAGAATGGAGTTGCTTGCCTGAATTTACCTGGAGCTTTCCTATGTATATGCTCTCCAGGTTATACAGGTAATAGTCACAATAGCTAGGCTTTTATTTTAAAATACAAGACAACCAAAGCTAATGGCCAGAATTCTCCGATCTCATTCATCCTGCCAGCTAGCGAGAACAGAGAATTTGATGCTCAACTGATACTCCATTGCAGCGGGACTGGAGAATCCCAGCCGTAGGTGAAGTTGGAGAATTCTGGCCAATGTCTGAACAGAATATTTACTGCCAAATTATATGATATAATAATTTTGTTTACAGAATATAATTTTTACACAGTAGTAAGTTCAGACTTTGACTATATTGAAAGTAGATCCAAACCTGATTGTTTTAAGTTACAGTTTTCTATTTGTGCCTCTTTCCTTACATTTACAATTTCGTTCTAAACTGCTTCATTTAAGTACATTATCAACATGCTCAATCTTATATAAATGTCATTTCGATTATCTTGGATCACTCCTTTGTCTTTCACTCCACCTACATCCCCTTACTCTCCTTGTACACTTATGGAAAATACTCCTCCCTCATCCTTTACAACCTCCCTCCCAGATTGTTATTTATAAAATTCTAACAGGACTAGGTGCAGGGAGGATGCTCCTGATGTGGGTGTGTCCAGAACCAGGGGTCACAGTCTGATGATTTGGGGTACACCACTTAGTATGGAGATGAGGAGACATTTCTTCACCCAAAGAGTGATGAGACTGTGGAATTCATTATCACAAGAAGTAGTTGATGCCAAAACATTGAAAATATTCAAAAGGCAGCTGGATATAGCACCTGGGATGAAAAAGATCAAAGGTTATGGGGAGAAAGCAGAATTAGGCTGTTGAGTTGGACAATCAGCCATGATTATGATGAATGGCAGAGCAGCCTTGAAGGGCCGAATAGCCTTCTCCTGCTCCTGTCTTCTATGTTTCTATGTTAATTCCTGTATCTTGTAATGGTAACTCTGTTGTTGATACTTTCTCTAGAATTCCCTCACAGTATTCACAGGCTCTGTTCCCAGTCAAACAGTAAGTCTCACAACACCCAGGTTAAAATCCAATAGGTTTATTTGCAGCACAAGGTTTCGGAGTGTCACTCCTTCTCCACTCCGAAAGCTTGTGCTGCCAAATGAACCTGTTGAATCTGATGTTGTAAGATTTCATACTGCGCCTATCACAATCCAATGCCGGCATCTCCGCATCATATCCAGTCAAACAGCCATTGCTGATCTTTTCTATCATGTCCCTGACATAGCCCTCATCTTCACTCTTACAAATCACTGCAAACTCAAGCATGCATGCTACAAAATGACCCTGCCATTCATCGCCAGATTGGGCTTGACCACTTTGAAAACTATTCTACCCCATTCTTCTTGTTCATAACCAGCTGCTATTCCAGGAATACAGTGGGACAAGCTCCTTTTCTCCATGGCACCCAATATCCTAAATCTCTCCCTCTTTCATCTATTTATGCCACAATGCAAAGTGTGAGGAGTTAATGAATTCCTTCAGTATCAAGATAGAAATCATGTATACAGATCACTCAATTGTGTTTGTTTCTTTTTTCTTGTCATTAGCTTTTGGCTATTCTTCCAACTGACATCTATTTAGGTTTATTTCCTCTCGCATTTGACCCTACCTTTAAGAAGGTTTTAAGATCCATCTCCTAGAATCTTTATGCTCTAGTCAAGTAATTCCTGATCAATCAATTTGCCTTCCTGACTCTAATTTCAACTGATATTTTCAATGTTTCCCCTTCATTTTGTACTCTAGTCAACATGTTAAAGTTACTTAAGAAAATGTATTTATGGAATAGACCATATTGTACGACAATAATAATAATATACCAGAGGTGTGTTCCAGATAAATTATGTCAAACCACTATAAACTACTGTGTAACATCACCTTGCCTGAACCACGGAACCTGTGTCAATCTTCCCACTGGATACTATTGCAGATGCCCACTTGGTAAGTGCTGCCTTACCTCAAAATTATCTTCATCTGAAATTGTAAAGTTTGAAGCAGCCCATGTTCAAATACGGCAGACCCGGACAATATCCAACATGCATGTCACACAATTGCCAGGCAATGAAAATTTCAAACAAGAAAGAATCTAACTATTGTTCCTTGGCATTCAATGGAATTTATTACTGAATTCCTCTGCTATCAACATCCTAGGAGTTATCATTGATCAGAGACTAAACTGGACCAGCCAGATATACACTGTGTGGCTAGGAAAGGCTAGGAATCCTCCAGAGAGTAACCTCACCTCCTGAGTTTTCAAAGGCTGTCTATCATCTACAAAGTACAAGTCAGAAGCATAATGGAATGCTCTCCACTTACCTGGATGAGTGCAACTCCAACAACACTCAAGAAGCTTGACCATCATCCAGGAAAAAGTAGCCCATCTGATTGCTATCTCTTCTACAAATATTCAATCTCTGCACCACTGACAAACAGTGACAGCCATGTGTACCAACTACAAGATGCACTGCAGGAACACATCAAGATTCCTTAGGCAGCATCTTTCAAACCCCCAACCACTACCAGCTAGAAGGACAAGAGTAGCAGGTACCTGGGAACACTATCACCTAGAGTTTTCCATTCAAGTTATTCACTATCCTGGATGGATATATATTGCTGTCCCTTTGCTGTCCCTGGGTCAAAATCCTGGAATTCCCTTCCTCCCAGTATTGTGGGTTTACCTACACCTTAGGGACTGAAAAGGTTCAAAAGGGCAGCTCAGCACCACCTTCTCAAGGGCAATTAGGGATGGACAATAAATGCTGGTCTAACCAGTGATGCCCACATCCCATAAATGAATAAAAAAATTATTGTCAGAAGTAATTTTATCACAGAAGAAAGACTATTCAACCCCTGTGTCAACTTTAGCCTATGGGCTAGAATTAACTCCAAACAACATTGGGCAGAATTTTACACTGCAGGTTCTGAGGTGGGAGAGGAGTGGGTAAGTGAACAGGATGGACACGATTTCCCTATAAACCCACTTGCCCAAACCCAGGCACAATTTCACACTTCAGCAGGCAGGGCTTTAGTTGGGAAACTCATCCATTCATCTATTAAGATCTTTAGGTCACCACTTAATGGCTTTACCCTACCCAGATTCAATTTTTAGGCTGGTGGGAGTAGCTATTGATAGGGTGGGATGTGACATTTACATTTCTCCCCATCTCAAGCAAGAGGTAGAGTGCACCTTACTCTGAACTCTCCCTCAGCTCTCCCTTTAAACCTACATGATGGAGCACCAGGATCCTCTCCAATACTGCGATCACCCTCTCCACCTCCTCCCTGGGCTTGTCCTATTCTCCCACTCCCGGGACACATCTCTTCACTGGTCCCAGGGCTTAGTCCCAGGCACAGCACTGATTGGCCGACAGCTTTCACAGGTGGGATTTCCTTCCAAAGATAGGTGCAAATCCCACCCACTGCCAGTAGACATTTGAGTGAGTGTTAAATGGCAGTGGGACTTCAGGGGTCGGGGCTCCACATTATTACCTATTGTTCCATTGCCATCAAACTTTTGAATGAACTTACCTTGCATTAAGTTGATCTTTCTCTATACCCTAACTATGACTGTAGCAATACATTTTGCACCATCTCCTTTCCTTCTCTATGAATGGTTTTGTCTATATAGTGTGTGAGAAACAATACTTTTCACTCTATGCCAATACATGAGGCAATAATAAATCAAATCAAATCCAATTAAATCAAATCAAAATTTTCTGACTAAGAGCTATTTCTAACAAAGCATCAGTCTTATATTGTGGGTTATTGGGAAGTAGACAAAGAGCCCAAACTCCTTTTCAGTAGAATGCTTCTTTCTCTATCGTGGGAAGTAGTGACACTGGTAAAGTTTATTTATAGCTCAATCTTAGTTGCCTTGAGGTCATAAAGAATCAAAGACATTGTCTGAGAATGGATATATACATAGGCCATATCTGCCAGGATAGCAGTGAATCAGTGGTTCTTCACAATAATCCATCAGCTTTCAAGGTCATTTGTGCTTGTTCACCAACTATTTTATTTAATTTCATAACTTGCTATGATGGTTAATATGAGCATAGCTTCATGGTAAAGTAAAATTTATTTATTAGTCACAAGTAAGGCTTACATTAATACCGTAATGAAGTTACTGTGAAAATCCCCTAGTCGCCATACTACAACGCCTGTTTGAATCAATGGACTATCTAACCACCATATCTTTCAGCTTGTAACTCTGTAGCTTTGGAGTGAGTAGACTATTACCCTATCCAGCTGGGCTAGATTTTAACCCTGCACCTTGGACTGATAAGTTTTAAAGTTTATTTATTACTGCCACAATTTGGCTTACGTTAACATGTAATGAAGTTATTGTGAAAATCCCCTTGTTGCCACACTCTGGTGCCTGTTCGGTACACCGAGGGAGAATTTAACATGGACAATGCATCTAACCAGCATGTTTTTTGGACTGTGGGAGAAAACTGGAGCACCCGGAGAAAACCTACACAGGGAGAACATGCAGACTTTGCACAGACAGTGATCCAAGCTGGGAATCAAACCCTGGTTCCTGGTGTTGTGAGCAGCTCCACCATGCCGCCCAGCATCTAAGATATTCATCATCCAATCTACTGTATAGCTGCTAAAAGTCTGGAGACATTTAGTTATTGAATTTATTGAGGCATTTGATTTATCATTCAAAAGATGTTTCAAGTGAAGGACATTTCAACTCAAACTGCATGATGTTGGTGCACTGTTGTGAATTTCATCAAACATGATTTCATCACATATAATGGGTAGCACTGTGCCCTTTATATTTGGGCACAGTATAATGATTAGCGCTGCTGCCCCACAGCGGCGGGGACCTGGGTTTGATTCCCAACCTGGGTAACTGTGTGGGGTTTGCATGTTCACCCCATGTCTGTGTGGGTTAGCTCTGGGTGCTCCAGTTTCCTCCCACAGTCCAAAAATATGTACATTAGGTTGATTGGCCATGCTAAATTGACCTTTAATGCAGGGGATTAGCAGGGTAAATATATGGCTTTACAGGAATTGAGCCTGGGTGGGATTGTATTCGGTGCAGACTCGATGGGCTGCCCTCATATGATTCTATAAAACACTGTTGAACACCAAGAGGTCTATGTGTTTTGTTAGGGAGTATTTATATAACTAGCTTGCAATCCCAGTACTGTGCAGCCTACTGTGTATACATTGAAAGTTGCACTGTACAACAGCTAATTCCACTGAAAAAGAATGGTAGCTAGGTGCCTTCAAAAGATTTCAGCAACTGAAATGAGATGGTCAAAACATACTGCAATATATCTGTGCCTAAAAGTTTGTGCATGATTATGTGTCCAGGATTATATACTTGTTAGTGGTAAATCTTTAATAAATGATTAGGGTGTGTAAAGGCCAGCCATGCCAAACTGCTCAGCCTTTGTGCGTAGGTTATTGTTTTCAAGCTGAGATTGTAAAACGATTGAAAATCCACTCCATATTGAAATGCATCTCTTTTCAATGCATCAACATAAACAATTTGTCCATTGCTAGTCTAAATAATTGGATGGCCTCACCCTTCTCCATTTTGATTTTGATTTGATTTATTATTGCCACGTGTTAGTATACAGTGAAAAGTATTGTTTCTTGCACAAACAAAGCATACTGTACACAGGGAAGGGAAGGAAAGGGTGTGGAATGCAATATCACAGCTAATGTGCAGAGAAAGATCAGCTTAATATAAGGTTAGGACCATTCAAAAGTCTGACGGCAGCAGGAAAGAAGCTGTTCTTGAGTCAGTTGGTATGTGAGCTCAGACATTTGTATCTTTTTCCCGATAGAAGAAAGTGGAAAAGAGAATGTCCAGGCTGCGAGAGGTCCTTGATTATGCTGGCTGCTTTTCCAAGACAGTGGGAAGTGTAAGCAGAGTCAATGGATGGAAGGCTGGTCTGCGTGATGAACTGGGCTACATTCACGACCTTTTGTTGTTTCTTGTGGTCTTGGGCAGAGCAGAAGCCAGACAAGCTGTGATATAACCAGAAAGGATGCTTTCTATGGTGTATCTGTGGTTAGTTTGATTGGCCATGCTACATTGCTTCTTGTGTCAGAGGAATTAGTAGGATAAATATATGGGGTTATGGGAATAGGGGTGGCTGGATTGCAGTCGATGCAAACTTGATGGGCTGAATGGCCTCATTCTGCTCTGCAGGGATTTTATGATTCTATCTGCAAAAGTTGGTGAGAGTCATATTTTACATATTTTCCCAATGTGTTATCCTATTTATTCCCATCCAGGCACAAGTGGGAATGAATGCAATGAGAGCAGTCTTGGATTTGAAGAACTCTCCTACATGGAACTGCCTTCCCTTGATCCGAGAAACAACATGATTTCTGTGGAGTTTGCCACAAGGAAAGAGAATTCCTTGCTCCTGTATAACTATAACAACAAAGAAGGGGCTGGGGGCGAATTTCTTGCACTGGAAATAGTAAATGGTAAAATGGAGTTTTCCTATAACCTTGGGAGTGGAATTATTCGGCTGGTAACTGATCAGCAAGTAGCAGATGGAGAGTTTCACAAGATTTTTGCAACCAGAACAGGAACGGTAAGTATATATATTTTCACAAAATGACACATCTATCCAACTCTATCCGACTGAAAAACCTAACTTTTGCACTTACCTTCTATGTGAATCTCTTGACTGCTGTTGTCAGATTTTTGTCAACTCTTTTTAGCTCATTTTTCCTATTATATATTCCTACATTAAAAAAAATTATTCATTTGTGAGAACAGATGCTGGTGGCTGACCAGCATTTATTTCCCTAGTCGCGTTGGAGGGCAGTTGGGAGTCCACCACATTGCTGTGGGTCTGGAGCCACATATAGGCCAGACCGGATAAGGACAGCAGATTTCCTTTCCTAAAGGACAATAGTGAAGCAGATGGGTTTTTCTGACAATCCACAATGGTTTCACGGTTATTGGTAAACTCTTAATTCTAGATTTTTAAGAATTGAATTCAAATTCCACCATGGCATAGCAGGATTTGAACCCAGGTCCTCAGAACATTAGCTGAGTTTCATGGATTAATAGTCCAGTGATAATACCATTAGGCCATTGCCTGCTCTAAATGTGTCTGTATAATGGGCTTTTCCTACATAAATTCTAATCTAGCGACTGAGTGAATTTGTTGGCAAAATCAGAACTGTTCCCTGAGTTTGAGAGATTTTACTAAATGAGTTCTCAGCGGTATTTTCAAGGTTTAATTTTTTATTTTAAGTAAGTTTTCTTCCCCCTTCTTTTTAAGTTCTTGATACATTTCATCTTCCCCTGTAACATTTAAATGGCTGCTCGCGTTTGCTGACTTGTATCGGTTTCATAAGGTCAAACGCGGCTGTAAGTAACCATGATTGTGTTGCAATCCCATGATGGCCTTCAAAATGAGTTGTTGTGTTGCAGAACAATAATATCATCAATATGAAGAAAGATATGGCAATGTGTCCGTTGAACTGTCTTACCCAGTTCTTGGTCGCACCTTCCCACTTTCAATGCTTACTCAAAACTTAATAAGCACCAAAGTCAATTCTTGGATGTCACTAATTTTGAAAAAATACTAGCAGCTGAGGTCAAATGAAGAGGAAATTATTTGATTTCCAGCATAGATGTTCATAGAAATTCTACAGTGCAGAAGGAGGCCATTCAGTCCATTGGGTCTGCACCAACAACAATGCCACCCAGCTCCTATCTCTGTAATGCCACATATTTACCCTGCTAATCCTTTTAAACTATACATCCCAGGGCACTAAGGGGCATTTTCGCATGGTCAATGAACATAACCCACATATTTTTGCATTGTGGGATGAAATTAAAGCACCCAAAGGAAACCCACGCTGACTCAGGGAAAACATGCAAATGCCACACAGACAATGATCCAAGCTGAGAATCGAACCCAGGTCCCTGAAGTTGTGAGGCAGCAGTGCTAACTACTCTGCCACCATGCCACCTCAACATTTATTGCCCTACCCAGTTGCCCTTGAGAGTCAACCACATTGTTGTGTCTCTGGAGTCACACATAGGCCAGATCAGATACGAATGCCAGATCTCCTTTCCTGGAGGACATTAGTGAACTAGATGTGTTTTTTCTGACAATTGACAATGGTTTCATGGTCATCAGTAGATTCTTAATTCCAGATATTTTAAAAATTGAATTTAAATTCCACTATTTGCCTTGAAGAGATTCAATCTCAGGTTGCCTGGGCATTAGCTGAGTTTCTGGATTAATATTCTAGCAATAATAGCACTAGACCACCACTTCCTCTTAAATTAAGAAGCAACTCCGTCAACCAGATTTCACTCTGGTTGATGAAGTTGCTCTTTGAGCTTTCTAGCCTCTAATAAAGAATGTCTCCAAAGTTCAAAGTGGTTGGAGGCAGTTGAATCTATTGATCTCCAGTAGGTGAAGAGTTCAAAGTCTCAAACCCAAATTAAACTGAATTTTGGCTTTAAGTTGGATTGTGATTAATAGCTGAAGCAATTATGTTAATAATTGAGTGGAAACAAATTTTTTGTGTTGCTGGCTCCCATACACAGCGCATAGGATTAATTGCAAAGAGACAGACTCTTCCAACAAATAACCCAGAAAGAGGTGAAAGCTAACATTCCTCTCAGTTATGAGATGGTGGAAAAACATTCCGAAGAACAGAAAAGTGTAAAAATATTAAGAGCTGGCAAAAATAGGCAACAACAAAAAGAAAATGGGGGAGGGGGAATATAAAAATACAAGTTAGTATTCAAACCAGAAGACTGCAGAGGACCCAGGTGAGATATGCGGAAGAAAATTGGATGGTCTCTGAAAATGGCTGCGGGATCATGCTGTACGATTAAACTGTTGCAAACAGCACACAGATGCTGCCTGCTGATTGAGATGGCTGTTCTCTCCAGCCCAGTGGGCTCTCTTCTGGCTGCATGTCTCAGCAGTCAGCCAAGTTCATGCAAAACGGGCATCATTTAAAGGCAGCATGTATCTCTTAAAGGGAAGGTGCATCCTGGCTGCTGCAGGTGCTGGAAGTGGCTGGCCAGGCCATTCCGAGCAGGGAAAAAAACAGCAAGTAAAAGGGGAAAGTGGCAAAGAGCAGGCTCCAAGGTTCTCTGATGCAGCATTGGAGGCCTTGTTGCAGGAGGTGATGAGGAGGAGAAATGTCTTCTGTCTATCCACAAGATGCAAGGAGGCTCTTTGGAAAAAAAACTCTGAAAAGACAATAGAGGCAGCCCAGAGTATCGGGGTGCAACCCCAAAAGAATGACCTCATCCGGGTGATCGAGGTCAGTGAATTCATCTTCAAATTCCGTATCCTTCCAACTAAATCTCCAGCCTCATACATTCCCGACAGGAAGGTGTAAAAACATTGAAAAGAACTGGCAACAATAGGCAACAATTTTTGCCCACCAACAATTTCCAAGAGCCATGATTCATACTTCACGTGCATTGCTTTAACAAACTTTCACACACTTAACATTGCTGCGAGCTCACAATAACATTGCACAGCTGTTCAACCATGACAACCACATCATCTAAACACATTGTACCACTCTCACTGATACATTTCCTTCTTCCTTAAGAGAACAATGTAGCATACAAATAGAGGCAGCAACAGCCGGTATGGACAGGGACGGTTGCATGTTCTAATTCCTATGGAGGAGATGGTGCTGTGTATCACTGGAGTGACCATCACTAAGGGTATGGACAGAAGTGGGACTGAATCAATTAAAGATAGTGGCGTCCTCAGACCTAAACGTCCTTCTAATGTACCACATCCCTCTCATTGCGCAACCTTCCCTGATTTACTAGCTGGGAATATGCACCTCTTTCCTTTCCCTTTCCTTCAGCACAAACTTCTGTCTGCCTTTCTCCCTTCAGGCTCCCAAAAATACCAATCTGCTCAGGCAAGAAGATAGTGATAATGAAGTGACAACACCACTCGTGCTCACACTAGTTCATTAGCTCAGATCAGCAGGGCAGCACGGGAGCACAAGGTTAGCATTGCCACCTCATACCACCAAGGACCCAGATTTGATTCCCAACTTGGATCACTATCTGTGCAGAGTCTGCACTTTCTCCCCGTGTCTGCGTGGGTTTCCTCCAGCTGCTCTGGTTTCCTTCCACAGTCCAAAAGACATGCTGGTTAAGTGCATTGGTCATGCAAAGTTTTCCCTCAGTGTATCCGAACAGGTGCCAAAATGTAGCGACTTTCACAGTAATTTCGTTGCAGTATTGATGTAAGCCTACTTGTGACACTAATAAATCAAACTTTAAGATGCTCAGGTGTACATTAGATGGCTGTTTGGAGCTGGGTTGTGTATGTAGTGAATCACTAAATAGAAATCAGCTGCTAGAGGACGAGGATAACGCAGATGCCAGCTAGCCTGAGAATAAGGCTGTGATATATGAACAGTCACTGTTATCCTATTATCCTGCAACATGGTGAAGGTTACACTTCTCACAAAGTCTTGTTCTTACCTCTTTCAACACGGAATGAAGAAACAGAGCCTCAGTATCCTCTCCTGGTGAAACAGTAGACATTGCAAATGTCACCAACCCCAGCCTAGAAAGAACCCAATGGTCACCTTCAGAGCCCCTGGCAATGTCACCCTAGTCCAGCTCCAGGGATGGAATTCTGGCTGCAAAAGGTGGCAGATTTCAGTGAGGACCTATTTAGTGAAATGGAGAGATCTGACCATGTGTTTTTGAGGGTGAGAACAAGAATTACTCTCTGAGAACCCTGGATATATACAGCCTCCTGCTGTATATCCTTCTCCATCACCCCCACCACTTAATCTTAGAGCAACTGTTCCTCCTCTTAATGAACATACATGCATGTGAAATAGGAGTTAAAAGTAGGCCATTCAGCCCCTCATGCCCACTCTACTATTCTATAAGATCATGGCTGATGAGTTTGCATTTTAAATTCCACATTCCCATCTACCGCCCCAATAACCTTTGGTTCCTTTACCAACAAGAATCTATCCAGAACTGCTTTAAAAATGCCCAATGACCTTGTCTCCACTGCCTGCATTTGCTCATTCTTCCTGTCAGACCATGGGATATAAAAACCACAGCACCCATGAAGGGGAGGAAGTGGTTGAAGCAGAACCCATGAAATCACACACAAGACCCTTTGGCATATTTCACACCACTGCCTGGTGATCCTAGTAACTTTAAGCAATGTACAAACCACCAAAGACTGCTGCACTCTCATCAACCAGCTGAGGAGGGATAAAAGGCTTTTCTTGCTTTCCCACTTAATTCCAGCATTGGTTTTTAATTTCAAAACGATGTTGTGTTGTCAATTCAGTATTGTGCTTGACTGTGTGCAGTTTGTAAGAATCAAGCCAGGTATTCTTGAGGTAAACATGTAAAGGGTTAGTCTAATTTTGCTAATACCAGCCGGGTAAAATATTAAAGATGTTAAAAATATAGAACATAGAACATTACAGCACAAACAGGCCCTTCGGCCCACAAGTTGTGCCGAACACATCAAAACCTACCCAGCCATAGACCTATCTATAACCCCCAATCCCATTGGATCCCATATACTCATCCAGAAGTCTTTTAAAAGACCCCAGCGAGTTCGCCTCGACCACCACCGACGGCAGCCGATTCCATTCACTCACCACCCTCTGAGTGAAAAACTTTCCCCTAGCATCCCCTCTGTACTTGCTTCCCTGCACCTTAAATCTGTGCCCTCTCGTCACGACCATTTCAGCCCTGGGAAATAGTCTCTGAGAGTCCACCCTATCTATTCCTCTCAACATCTTGTAAACCTCTATCAGGTCGCCTCTCAACCTTCGTCTCTCCAGGGAGAACGGTCCCAGCTCCCTCAACCTGTCTTCATAAGGCATGCCTCCCAATCCAGGCAACATCCTTGTAAATCTCCTCTGCACCCTTTCAATAGCTTCCACGTCCTTCCTATAGTGAGGCGACCAGAACTGCGCACAGTACTCCAAGTGTGGTCTGACAAGGGTCCTATAAAGCTGCAGCATTACCTCCTGACTCCTGAACTCAATCCCTCGATGAATGAAGGCCAGTACACCGTAAGCTTTCTTAACCACATCCTCCACCTGGGAGGCCGATTTGAGAGTCTTATGGACCCGGACCCCAAGATCCCTCTGCTCTTCCACACAGCTAAGACTCCTACCTTTGATAGTATACTCATTCATCCCGTTGGATCTGCCAAAATGGACCACAACACATTTATCCGCGTTGAAGTCCATCTGCCACTTCTCCGCCCAGTCTTGCATCCTGTCGATGTCATGCTGCAACTTCTGACATCCCTCCAGACCATCCACAACACCACCGACCTTCGTGTCATCGGCGAACTTACTCACCCACCCCTCCACTTCCTCATCCAGGTCATTTATGAAAATGACAAACAGCAAGGGTCCTAGAACAGATCCCTGGGGCACTCCACTGGTGACCGACCTCCATGCAGAAAAAGAGCCATCCACAACCACCCTCTGCCTTCTGCAGGCAAGCCAGTTCTGAATCCACAAGGCCAAAGCCCCTTGGATCCCATGGCCTCTCACCTTCTCAAGAAGTCTTGCATGTGGGACCTTGTCAAATGCCTTGCTGAAGTCCATGTACACCACGTCCACTGCTCTTCCTTCGTCAATGTGTTCAGTCACATTTTCGAAGAACTCAATTAAGCTTGCAAGGCACGACCTGCCTTTTACAAAACCATGCTATTTCTAATCAACCTAAACTTCTCCAAATGCTCATAAATCTTGTCCCTCAGAAGCCTCTCCATCAGCTTACCAACCACTGAGGTCAGACTCACCGGTCGGTAATTTCCAGGACTATCCCTGTTCCCTTTCTTGAAAATAGGGACCACATCCGCAATCCTCCAATCCTCCGGAACCTCTCCCGTCTCCATCGACGACGCAAAGATCATCGCCAGGGGCTCTGCAATGACATCCCTCACCTCCCACAATAACCTGGGGTACATCCCATCTGGTCCCGGAGACTTGTCTATCTTGATAGCATTTAGAAGTTCTAACACATCCGCTTCCTTAATATCTACATACTCAATCTTTTCAGTCTGCCGCAAACTTGTAGTGCATCCTCCCAGATCACTTTCCAACATGTTCTACAACATGTTCTATTCCACTTTAACGCACACAAGCTCTTACTTAAACCCCAAGCATGCAGAAAGAAATATACCTTCACTGTGTCAAATGTTAAAGTTGGTCAAGATAGAGTGCAGTGTAAAAACATTTTGATTTGGTTTAATTTGATTTATTATTGTCACATGTATTAGTATACAGTGAAAATTATTGTTTCTTGAGCGTTATATGGACAAAGCATACTGTTCACTGAGAAGGAAATGAAAGAGAACAGAATGTGGTGTTACAGTCATAGCTAGATTATAGAGAAAGATCAACTTAATGCAAGGTAAGTCCATTCAAAGGTCTGATGGCAGCGGGAAAGAAGCTGTTCTTGAGTTTGTTGGTATGTGACCTCAGATTTTTGTATCTTTTTCCCGAAGAGAAAAGATGGAAGAGAGAATGTTCGGGGTGCGTGGGATCCTTAATTATGCTGGCTGCTTTGTCGAGGCAGTGGAAGTGTGCACAGAGTCAATGGATGAGAGGCTGGTTTGTGTGATGGATTAGGCTACATTCATGACCTTTTAAGTTTCTTGAAGTCTTGGGCACAGCAAGAATAATACAGTCAGAAAGAATGCTTTCTATGTTGCATCTGTAAAAGTGAGTGAGATTTGTAACAGACATGTGAAATTTCCTGAGTCTCATGAGAAACTAGAAGCATTGGTAGGCTTTCTTAACTATAGTTAAGGTCATCAGGACAAGTTGTTGGTGATCTGGAGACTTAAAAACGTGAAGATCGTGACTCTTTCTATTTTATTCCCATTAATGTAGACAAGAACAAAGTTAAGAAAGATTGGCTGATTGTATCCAAAGACTTCCATTCTTAAGTCAAGGCCATTAGTTTAAAACTATGGCTGTTGTTCTTGTTCTGAGCTGTGAGAAAGATGCATTGATGTGTCAAAGTGATTTGGACAAGTTGACTGAGTGGGGAAATGCTTGGCAGAAGCAATATAATATGGATTTTCGAGGTTATCCACTTTGTATCTACTGCTTATGCTGATAGATCTGGTTGCATTTCAATAATTTCTTAGTCTACCTCAAAATTTCCAAAGTTTTCAATTTTTTTCTTTGAATCTATGTGGAAATGTCCTCAGAAGTGGAATTTTCATTTCCCAATATGGTATGCACAGTCTCCCAATAAGCCTACATTCCAATTTCCCATATTTCCATGCAATTTGGCAACCGCCAGATCTTCCAGACTTGGAAGTACGTGAACAAAGAAGAACAAAGAACAAAGAACAAAAACAGCACGGGAAACAGGCCCTTCGGCCCAACAAGCCGCCACTCCGATGTTCCCACCTCTACCCGTGATCCCTGTCTATGTTTATAGATCGATGGATTAAAAACCAAATTTGAGACCATTTGTGCTGTGATTCTGCTAGAATCAAATTGTGCAGCTCACTAATAGTGGAAAGCATCCATTATCCTGTTAGGATGAGTTTACTTCCATTAGACTGTTATCCCAATCAGTTATCTGAAGCCTATTAACAGCCAGATTTTTGACTCCTGCCTGCGTGGGAATTATCGCAAGTGGGACAGACAATTTGATGGATCACTTAAAGGGCAGTCGACCTTGGGTGAGAATTTCTGGCCTTGGATCCCAAGCAAGCAGAAAATCCCCCTTTAAGAGAACAGCATTCCTGTTGAGAGTTGTATTTTTCCAGTAGTAATTCTCTCACTAACTTTTACAGATGCATCATAGGAAGCATTATTTCTCTGCCCAAGACCATGAGGAGCTACAAAATGATGTGAATGTAGCCCAATCCATCATGCAAACCAGCCTTCCATTTATTGACACTGTCTACACTTCCTGCTGCCTCAGCAAAGCAGCAAGTATAATTAAGAACCTCATGCACCCTGGATATTCTCTCTTCCACTTTCTTCTGTCAGGAAAAAATACAAAAGTCTGAGGATTTTGTACCGACTGACTCATGAACAGCTTCTTTCCTGCTGCTATCAGTGTTCTGAATGGACTTACCTTGCATTAAGTTGATCTTTCTCTACACCCTAGCTGTGATTATAACATTACATTCTGCACTCTCTCGTTTTCTTCTCTATGAATGATATGCTTTGTCTGTATAGCATGCAAGAAACAATACTTTTCACTGCCTGTTAATACATGTGACAATAATAAATCAAATCAAATTGGGTGATTGGTCAATCTAGAGCATTTGCCTTTAGGTTTCAGACTAGCCTGGTCCATATATTAAAGAATTTTGTAACGTGTGGAATAACGCCAGAAATGGTTATGAAGATTATCATTAAAAACCCAACTGGTTCATTCATGTCCCTCAGGTAGCCCCCATATGTTGCATCCAGTCCCAGACTGTGCAGTTGAGTTTCATGTGTCTACTTCAACTAAGGTCAGGCAGCAAGTACTGGTTTGCCAATATCACACACACAACCCAAGAACAATTTCTCTTTTAATTCTGTCACAGAGAATTGGTGCGGTTCTAGTCAACCATCATGGTGTATGCCAATTAACTTGGGAGGGCAATGCAAGCCCAAAGAAATCCATTTTACTACCAATGAAGAAAGGCGGAAGATCTGGCTAACTGATTGACTAACCTGAGGTATAAGGTTGGTCCAGTCCAGATTTTGTCCCCTCAGCACAGGCTGACCTCATGTAACACAATACGGCCAGACCAGAACCTCAGGCTTTCTTCAGTAAATATAATCCTGTCAATGAGATTCACAACATCAGTAATTACTAGGAGATTACTGAAGACATTATTTGATCAAACACTCACATGTATCACAGTGTAAATTTCAATGGTGTCCTCATTTAGAAAACATGGCCTTCCCAAGTACCAAGTGATTAGAGTCATTTTTCAGGTTGTCAGAACAGAAATGTTATTGTGGGTTACAAATTAACTCCTGAGCCAAAAAAAATGGAATGTCTTAAATTGGATGCTAAATCATATGAATAAAATTTACAGCTGGTCTTCACAGCATGGTGCCACAGTGGTTAGCATTGCTGCCTCTCAGCGTCAGGGACTTAGGTTCAATTCCAGCCTCTGTCACTGTCTATGTAGAGTTTGCACTTTCTCTCCATTTCTGCATGGGTTTCCCCTGGGTGCTCCGGTTTCTTCCCACAGTCAGATGATGAGCAGGTTAGGTTGATTGGTCATGCTAAATTGACCCTAGTGTCAGGGTGATTAGCAGGGTAAATGCGTGGGATTACAGGAATAGAGCCTGGGTAGGATTGTGGTTGGTACAGAGTCGATGGGCCGAATGGCTCCTTCTGATTCTATTCTACGATTTTCCAACTCACTAATTTTGTATGTTCATATCTTGCACTCAATTGGGTTTTTTCTGGAATTATCAAATCTGTTGCGACAAAGCAATAGATTCTAACTTTTGAATTATTGACTAGAGGATTATGCTGACTGAGTGACTGCTCCAGAATAAGAGGCCCAATTTGAAGCCTGCATTGACAGGATGCAGGCAGCTACCAGGCACCTGGATGCACTTTTCTGGATTCAGGTCAATTAAACTAAAAGCCAGCCAACAAGCAGCAGGGTAAGCCCAGGAGGAGAGGGGCATTCATCGTAGCTGGGCAGCCTAGATTATAATTCTGCTTCTCTTGGTCCCACCAAAATAGTTTAAATGTACCTTTCACATGACCGCAATAAATAGGAGCAGGAGTGGATCATCCAACCTGTCGACTCTGCTGTGCCATTCAACAGATGGTCAACTGTCTCAACTCCACTTTCCTGCCCACTCCCCATATCCCTTAATTCCCGAAGACACCAAATCCCAGCCTTAAATAGATTCAAAAGTGGATCATCCATAACCTCCTGCATTAGAGAGTTCCAAAGATTCAAGACTATGAGAATGAAAAAATTTCTCTTCCTCTCTGCCCTAAATGAACAGTCTCTAATCCTGTGGATGTGCCCTAATGTTTTAGATTCTGCAGCCACTGGAAACATCCTCTCCGTGTCCACCCTGTCAAGCCTCTTCAGCATTTTGTATGCTTCAATGCCACCGCTTCTCATTCTTCAAAACCTCTTACAGTGTAGACCCAATCTACTCATCGTAGGACAATCTCTTGTATCTGGGACCAAACTGTTAGACCTTCACTGCACCACCTCCAAAGCAAATATACACTTTCTTAAATATAGTGAACAAAATTGCACACAGTATTCCAGATGTGCACCCACCAACATCTTGTGCAATTATAGTCTTTTTTATTCTTGTAATCCTATCCCTTTCCAATTAAGGTCAACATGCCATTTGACTTTTAAATTCTTGCTGCACCTACATGTTAACTTTCTGTTTTGCTTGAATGAGTACAGCCAAGTGACTCTGAGCAGCAACATTTACAAGTTTCACACATTTTAAAAAATATTTTACTCTTCTATTCTTATGACCAAAGCGAATAACCTCATGCTTTGCCACATACAACAAACTCCTGTCACCAAGTCAACTAATCTGTATATTTTTTTTGCAGCCTTTCAGTGTCCTTCTAACAGCTTGCACTACCACAACATCAACAAACATTCAATATATTACACTCTACATTTTTGTTTAAGTCTTTAATATGGATTATAAATAACTGAGACCTCAACAGTGAGCCTTGTGGCACTCCACTAATCAGAGCCTGCCAACCTTAAAATACCCCAATCCCTTGCTAATTTCTGATACAAAGATAATGAGTGGAATTTTCCCGTCCCGCTTGCCATGGGAATCATAACAGATGGGACAGGACTATGCAAAGGCCCATTGACCTTGGGCGGGATTTCCTGATCTTGGGGCGAGCGCGGCTGGAACGGCCCACCCAATATCTTTTCCATATTTGAATCTGTAGCTAATGTAAGAACTTTGTAACACACTTAGAGGCTCTATGTTGTGCTCAAATTCATCTTTGAAATGGAGCAGTTAAATTAGGTCTCGTTCTTTGATCTGAGAGTTGAGAAATCTGCCCAGTTCCCTGCGGCACTTTTTTGTTGACGATGGTGTCTATTCACATATTGGCCAGAGTCTTTCGTAGATAGAACTGTAAAAAAAAGACAGACAAATGTGATGCCTTCTCTGCTATCTTACATCTCACTGATATGGAATACAGTTAATATGATGATGGACATGTGGGCTGGAATTTTACTACCCTGTCCATCATGGGAAACAGATTGGGCAACGGGCAGAGATTGAAAAGTTCTGTTGACTTCGGACAGGATTTTATGGTTTTCAGGACAACCGAGGCAATGAAATCCCACCCATAGAGTCACAGTTTCATGGCCGTGTTCTTGGCATTGAACACCCAGCCGCTGTGCAACCACTAGAAGATCAGGGCTGCTTTGCAGATTCTGAATGGAGGTTGCTCTCTATATCACCATTGGTATATAGGTTGCTTCCCAGGCAGGGGAAGTGGTCATGTCCTTGGTCTTCTGTTGTTCAGTGATGATGGGAGGGTCTTGTTAGCATTATGTCACCACAGTCTTGATCCTCCCACAGCTGATACATTGAGCAACCTTGGTGCTGCCACTCTCAAGACTCATGTCTTGGAGTGTGTGATTATTCAGTTTAGAAAGGCAGGTTAAAATGGAAGATTGGAGAAAGAATGGCCATTACCAGGCAAATTTCCTGGCTTTGCCCCAAAAGCTAGTGGTGTTTATTACCAAATAAACCTGTTGGACTTTCACCTGTTGTTGTCCGACTTCTTACTGGGTTTACCCCAGTCCAATGCTGGCATCTCCACAGCCTGTCCAATATCTCCAGCTTTCAGCACAGTTTACACATGTCATTGCACACACAGTTCACTTATTAATCAATCCTGTGTTTCACTATGGTCTACCACGAGTTAAATTGTTTTGATTCTTAGGTTTAGGTCACTGGGATGTAGACATATGTGCATGACATCACGTTAGTTCTGCTTTGTATATAACCCAGATTTTGTAATCACATTCTATGAATCTCCACAGGATCACAAGACTTAGCTAACATAATCTCTGGTCTTTTAAAATGACTATGAGAGACAAATATGCAGCATTTTAATCGTATAATGCAGCAATATTTTAATCACTGTAAAATGCAATTCTATTCATGAGGATTTTTCAACTTACTGAAATATGACAATAAATGCAAAATATTAACAATATAAAATGCCCGCATGCTGCTGCCTCATAGCATCAGGGACCTGGGTTCAATTCCAGCTTTGGGTCACTGTCTGTATGGAGTTTGCACATTCTCTCTGTGTCTGCGTATGTTTCCTCCGGATGCTCCAGTTTCCTCCCATACTCCAAAGATTGGCCAAGCTAAAATTGCCCTTCAGTGTCCCAAGGTGTGTAAGGTTAGGAGGATTAGTGAGGTAAATGCATGGGTTAAGGGAACGTAGTGAAGGATGACTCTGGGTGGGATGCTCTGTCGGAGAATCGGAGCTGATTCAATGGGCTGAATGGTTTCCTTCTGCACCGTAGGGATACAATGATTCTATGATAAGGCAGGGTGAGGATGCAGTGAATTGAAGTGTTAATGTTCTGTGAGATGGAATAGTACAACCTGCATACACTGTCATGATTCCCCACGCAATAAATCCTCAGTCTTTTGGGAAGGTATTGAGTGGAGACCAGACATCTCTCAAGATGAACAGAATTCACCTTGAGGATCCCTTTAGTGATCAATTACATAGCAGCTTAAGTCAAGGGAAAATCAGAGGGTGAGTCATTCTGACATGCTCTCGTAGATCCCACTGGAAAAAATTCCAAAGCAACTTGTAACAAAAGAGGCATTAGTATCAAAGGTGATTCACTGATAGGTGCTCACACATCCCTCAGTCAGAAGTCATAGAACGATATCTTAAAGCTTTTGGAGTGGTTCAGCTGTTCATTGGCTCAGCCAGTGGACAGTGCAGATCTGAACTGAATAAAAAATGAAGTTAACTTTAAAAAAAAATGGCACAATTTACTCGCATTTGCCAGAAGGCGACAGCTGGTGGGTAAGATGGCATTGGGCCGCATGGTGCCACAGTGGTTAGCACTGCTGCCTCACCGCACCAGGGAGCCCGGTTCAATTCCAGCCTCAGGTCACTGTCTGTGTGGAGTTTGCACAATCTTCCTGTGTCTGTGTGGGTTTCCTCCAAATGCTTCAGTTTCCTCCCACTATCCAAAAGGGATGCATGTTAGATCGATTGGCCATGACAAATTGATCCTAGTGTCAGGGGGATTAGCAGGGTAAAAATGTGAGGTTATGAGGATAGGACCTTGGCGGAATTATACAGACTCGATGGGCCAAATGGCCTCCTTCTGCACTATGGGGATTGTAGGATTCTGTGAAATAGCCGGCACCAACAGCCATACCATAGCGGACAGAGAAAAGAAAACTTCAAGGGACCGGTCCCATGTACTTGCCCAACCAGCAACTCAGTTTTATATAAAGATCAGTGCACCATTCTTAAAGGCTGCCCCAGTGCACAACAATTCACCAAGTACAACCACCTCCCCACCCCACTCTCAAACACTATGCTGGTGACAGTGCCTGGGCAGTACCCTGGGGCAATAAATCATAGAATCCCAAAATAAGGTCATTCAGCCCATCAAGTCTGGACCCAGCCTCTGAAAGAGCACCCTACCTAGGCCAATCCCTAACCATAATCCCACACATTGATCATGGCCAATTCACCCGCACATGTTTGGACTTTGGGATGAAACTGGAGCACCCAGAGGAAACCCACAAAGACACAGGGAGAATGAGCAAACTCAGTACAGACAGTAACCCGAGACTGGAATTTGACCCTGGGTCCTTGGTGCTGAGAGGCAGCAGCACTTGCCAACGTGCAGCTCCAGTGCAATGCAGGGCCTAGAGGAAGTGTACAGTTCTATCATAGATGCATCTTGTATTTTAGGAGAAATTGTGAAGCTGATAATATTATGTAAATATATTATAACGATATTTTCGACATTGGGATTCCCATTACATACTTGGCAGAAGATAGGGACAATTACCTTACAATTTATGTCACTGTAAACATAGTTTCAGTCTCTTTGAGATTCTCTGCTCCTATTGCCAAGCCCACCCAAAAAATGAGAGACTTACAGTTAGAAAATAACATTCAAATCTATTGGACTCCTCAATGTTCTTACAATATTAAACGTCATAAATTAAAAGTTTTACAGTTATTACAATACTGGGAAGCAATAAGAATTGTGACAATAGCCATGAATCCTTTCTGAGCTATTTCTAAATAACCATCAGAAAGCATTATTTCTGTACTAATTTTATAGATTGTGATAATGAGAAGATCATACACACCTCATTATTTGTTCAGTTCTAATATCATGCTTTTGGACAGTGTTTATTTCAGAGAAAATAACCATAGTATGGCACAAATTTAATTGGCATATATTGAGGCATAAATGGATAATAAGCCAGTTACACAAAGGTCTAAATGATTGATATTAGTCACAGTTGAAACACATTGTGTTCTGCCCAATCGAGATGGTTCACATTCAACTGATTAACCTTAAGAAGACTATGTGCAACAAAGACTAAGTGCAATAATCGTTAACAACAAGACACCTTGTTTAGCATAAAGAGATGAAGGGATCAATTTTCAAAAGGCGATGCTCATGCAAATTGTAATTTACATACTTTACAGTGACCGGCTTGGGTCAGTGTCCGTGCAGAATCTGCACATTCCCCTCGCATTTGCATCGGTTTCCCCGGCGGCTCCAGTATTCTCCCAAAGTCCAAAAGATGTGTTGGTTCAGTGCATTGGCCTTGCTAAATTCTCCCTCAGAATTTACTGGGGGATTTTCACCGTAACTTTATTGCAGTGTTAATGTAAGCGTGCTTACGACGCTAATAAATAAACTTTAAAGTATTATTCTAGGATATTTGACTTTTTGATTCTGCGTGGTTTGCTCAGCTATTTATAAATGTTCTTGAATCAGTTCTGAGCTGCAGGAATAGAAATGAGGAAAGAAATAGGAATGTAATGTTTTCCAGTGCAAAACACCCCCTTACTGTTTTATCACGGGCTCAGTTTGAATTTTCTTGGCATTGAGATCACCTCCTATTGGGTGCAACATAGGCAAATGCAAGAGATGAGGAGAAAGACTTTGCTAAAATGATTGCCAGGGAGCTATAGAGATCAACAATACTGGGCTTTCACTTACGGGACCAGAGCTGAAACCCTGCCAGTTTGATGGGATGTAACCATCTCATGACTGCGGATGTTGGATGTTGCAATCCAGTTTTTAACAGCCCTGAACCCACAGCAGAAAACTAACAATAAGTTGCCAGCCTCAGTCAAAAAAAACAGCCGATTGTGGAAAACTGAAGGCCACAAAGAGACATCTTATAAATACTATCTGTCAACATTTTGTTCACAGCGCAGTTTCTGAAAAATTAGGCCAGCATGTTCTAAATGTTCATTGTGAAAAACAAAAGCAAAGTGTAAATGGGAGGAGAAGTGGGGTGATGAAGGGTGGAGGCGGAGAGAGGGATGATGAGGGGTAGAGATTGGGAGGGGGGATGATGGTGCAAGATATATTCATTGATATCGTTCTTGAACAGAACAGCAACCAGCTTGTCTTTTTTTTTGGCTACGTTTGCAGGTTGGATCCCTGACGGTGGATAATTGCACCAGCGATCAGCCAGCTCAGTTCTGCTTTGTAAGCACACCAGGCATAGGCACAGAGAGGTATCAGTGAATATCCAGCTGTTTCGCTGCCCAAAACAATTTTCATTTTGTTTAACTAGCCTTAAGAAAATAATGTCAGATTCTGTGATTCGAAGATAATTCTGCAAACTGATATGTCTCTTCAACTTGCCTTGTTCTTTAGAACTCTGGATTTGGATAAAAATAGGATGGTATTTGGAGGAATCAAGTCGATTGACCCCATGCTCCTTCGGCCAGATCAAGCAAAAACACATGATTTCATTGGGTGCATTAAGGATCTTAAACTGAACAATATTCCCATTAAATTTGCTGAGGCACTGTCTTCAAATAACATCTTCACCAGGTACCATGTTTTAAATAATTCTGCTGTGTCATTTGAATGATGGTACGGAAAAGCAAGCTCTTATGCAGCATTTTACCTTGCTCAGGACATGATAGTTACTCAGTCAATTATTTCTGAGAATCTTTTGCTAGTGTTTGACAAAATAATTTATTTTCTTCTCAGGTATTATGGTGAACATTTCCTGAAATCTGTATACATCACGCATACTGCCCTTATCGTACACAGAAACTGAATGATGGTGTGGAGCTTGTTCTAATCCTTTGTCATGGAGAGCGATAGAATCATCATAGAATCCCTGCAGTGCAAAATGAGGCCATTTGGCCCATCGTGTCTGCGCTGACTACAGTTCCACCCGGGCCTTATTCCTGTCACCCCATATATTTACCCTGTCAATCTTCTCAACACTAGGGTCAATTTTTCACAGCCAATCAACCTAACTTGCACATCTTTGGACTGTGAGAGGAAACGGAGCACCCAGAGGAAACCCACGCAGACACGAGGAAAACATGCAAACTCCACACGAAGCCGGGATTGAACCTGGCTCCCTGCTGCTGTGAGGCAGCAGTGCTAATCACTGTGCCATTCCAAAAAAAATCAACAATGACTTCATGGTCATCATTTTGTACCTTTCACCATCAGCCAGGGTGGGATTTGAACCCAGATCCCCAGAGTATTACTCTGGATTACAAATCCAGTGACAATACCAGTGTGCCACTGCCCCTCACATAGGGCAGGAATTCCCGCCATCCTCACCGCAGAACTGAAAAGCCCTGTCTGAGGTCAACAGACATTTCTATGGTCCGATTCCCATGGCAGGTGGAAGAGGGAACTCCCCCCATAGAGTCAAACAGTGCAGAAAAGAGTCTTCAGCCCATCAAGTCTACACTGACAATATCTACCGCAAAAGATGCGCTAATCCAAAGGCGTGCTGAGCCCCAAGTTGGTGGTAGGAGCTGGTTAGGGACCGATAAAGTTTTGTTTAAAGTAGACAAAGTTTGAAGTTCATGACACTTTCTCAGTGAAAAATGTCTAAAGATTCCATCGGTTTTGAAAAAACAAAAGCAGATGTTATTATGCAAGGTTAGAAAGAATTGACAATATCAATCTGATATTCAGAGTAAGTATAATGTATAGGTGAATTAATAAGACAACTGTGGTTGAACACACTATATGATAAATAGCAGATGTGACCCCCACCCAAACATTAGTAACACTATGAGTCAACCAATCTCACTGAAACTCCATCCCTTTCATGAGGATTTTCAATCTTTGAAGATCTCAGCTTGGAATTCTCTCCGAAGATCGATCCGATTCACATGATTTCAATGGCAGCCCACCTCGATGTGTTTCGATCTTTCCATCCAAAGTTCTATTCTCCTGGATTCCTGAGCGAGCTTGAACATTACTAAGAACGGTTTTAGCTCTTTGGGCACACTGAGCAGAGTACTGCTGCAGGATTGCCTTTGCCCCAGTGGCCTACAACACAGAGTCACTGACCTTTGGCTGCTTCCTATATCTTCAAGACTTCTCAAGTCCTTTTGAATGATCAAACTTAGACAACATTGGCAATGATCCAGTCTTCATAGAAACATAGATCATAGAAACCCTACAGTGCAGAAGGAGGCCATTCAGTCCATCAGGTCTGTGCCGGCAACAATCCCATCCAGGCCCTATCCTCACAACTCCACATACTTACCCTGCTAATCCCTCTAACCAATACATCATGAGACAATAAGGGGCAATTCAGCATGGCCAGTGCATTTAACCCACACAGCTTTGCATTGATTGCATTGAAAAAGAATACTCAACAGTAAAAATGATTTGCTTGCGCGACTGAACAAGTTCACCACCAGTATCTTTTGAACACTTCTATCTTAATACAGATCTTTCTCTTGCTGTCTGCAAGCTGGCATAATCATTATTTGTATGACATTCCTTTGACCTTCTTCTGTTGATGAGCAAGAAATAAAGAGGAAATAGGACTCAATCATGAGCCAGGAAACAACACTAAGTACTTGTGAGATGGGATGGGCTATGAACAGATGCACATGGGACAACAAGTCTGCCAAGTTTCACAGGGGAAGGGAAAGGAAACTGCAAACAGTTCTTTAGTAATATGATGCATAGAGGCCAAAATACTGCAGATGGTGGAAATCTGCAATAACAACAGAAAATCCTGGAAAAACTCAGCAGATCTGGCAGCATCTGTGGAGAGAGAAACAGAGTTAATGCTTTGAGTCCAATAACCTTCTACAATGGTGGAAGAGTCATTTAGACTTGAAACGTCAACTCTGCTTCTCTCTCCACAGATGCTGCCAAACCTGTTGAATTTTTCCAGCATTATACACATAGACCCCTGGTTCATGAGATTATTCTCGTATTTAGACAAACTCACACCTCAAACGGTTAAACAGGGACCTGGCTCCAAAAGTTACATATTGAAGTCCAAGTTGGCAATAAGAGGTGAGGAAACCCCAGATGGTGGAAAGATTTGGAATGTTCACACCCAATTTATCCTATTCCTTTTGAGCACACCACATTAACAATACATAATTGTCTCTAATTATTCAAATACCATATCCTAAAATATTGGGCAGAATTTTATCAGCACGTCCGCTTTAGATTCATACAATCCCACCCGAAGCTAACAGAGAATGCCATTCTCAGAACCTCGCTGGTCCCCGGAATCAGGGTGGGCATGCCGGTAAAATTCTGCCCATTATTTTCTCTCCTCTCTTTAATTGTCTAAAATGTTTTATTTCTAATTTTTGCACAATGGGGATCCTGGGCTGGGCTGTGCTTAACAGGGTCAACACAGCACTTCAGATATCATCACACACTGTACAGACTGCAAGTTGCTGGGTTGTCACATTTTACAATGTCACCTTCACATCACTTGCCAATATTGGTTGATTAAAAAGTCCAGCAGAGATGACAAGTTATGAGTTTTGATTATCTGCAGATTGCTGGACAATTTTAACCTCACCAAAACTGACAATGTGTGAACTTTTTGGCTGAATATGACTGTTTCCTCAAACATACTTTTTATACCTAGCTTTTGGCCTCTCCTCCTCATAGCTCATTTTCTCTGTATTTTTTAAACACCATTTGTGAAGTTCTTTAGGATTTCATCTACACGAGCTTCCCTTAGAAAATACTGCAAAGGAGCAGAAGGATAGGCAGGCCAATTAAACATCTGAAAAGCACTGCTGCCTCACAGCACCAGGGACCCAGGTTTGATCCCTGGCTTGGTTCACTGTCTGTGTGGATTTTGCACATTCTCCCCATGTATTTGTGGGTTTCCTCTAAGTGCTTTTGTTTCCTCCCACCATCCAAAGATATGCAAGTTGGGTGATTGGCCATGCTAAATTGCTCCTTAGTGTCAGGGGGACAAGCTAGGATAAATGTATCAGGTTATGGGGTTAGGGCCTGGGCAGGATTGTTATCAGTGCAGACTCAACGGGCTGAGTGGCTTCTTTCTGCATTGTAATGTTTCTATGAGTCTATGGCTTGGTTTCTCCTCCCCAGCTGTAATTATTTTAATACCAACCGATTGAATGCTTCATTCTGTACAGAAAGAACGTTTTAGGGATCCTGTAACTCATACGTGAGTGTAGGGTCACCAATCCCCACCAAACTCAAGAACCAGCCAGACGTCAATATAGAGTCCATGGCTGCAGCTCCAAGCTCCACTTTCTAGGAATGTTTGCAAATATCTTTGAACGCTGCATCTTCCAAATCTGAGGAAGGAGTGCTAATATTCAGCCAAAGACATGCTCTTTTTTCTTTATTAAAGGAGCTATATAAATGGAAGTTGTTCACTAATGTTTTTTAGGGAAGGAAGTCTGTCATTCATACCTGGTCTGCTATGTGTGACTGCAGACCCACAGCAATGTCATTGATTCTCAATTGCCCTTCTGAAATGGCCTGGCAAATCATTCAGTTCTAGGGGTGGGCAATAAATACTGGCCAGCTGGTGACACCCATGTCCAACAAATTAATAAAATAAACAAATAGAGATGGCAAGCCCACAGCACAGAAATTCACGATGGCTTGAGTGATCTTCGTGCCAAAACAGTCCCAGATACTTTCTATTTTGCACAATGCCACATGGAAGAAGGCATGCCAGAATGATTTTCACTTCTCAGAGCCACATTATCCACTCCTGCCAAAGAGTCACAGTCAGCCGAACAGGAAGTTTCACGCTTACATGGTGTGGATCAGCGGAGTCTGCTGCCCAGTGCTGTGCGGAGAGCTGGCATTATAACATTGGAACAACCTGTGATGGCATTGATCAACTGAGGCCTCAAGCCAATACGTTGGACTTTATTTCTTTCTGTCAATCCCCTGTCTGTTCAGCCTTGGTAAAAGGCTGTTAATAGTTTGAGATGCCCTTTGGACCAGCCTGTCCAAATACTTTCAGCAATTGTGCTGTCAGAAAATTTGAGCAGTTTACAATTCAGGTGGGAAAGCAGCAGTTCTTAGTATTTTACACATCATTTGCACCAGTTGAGGAAACTTGGTCCCAGAGTCTATGAGACATTATCATTACATAGCTGGCACTCCACAGGGACAAAGCTGAAATATCATTTTAAAACCTCACCTCCTTGTATGAATCTACCTGCTGTCAATTCCCCAAAGCAGCTGCTCAACTCCACCACTTTGTTTCCTTTCTAATAATAATCTTTCTGGGTCTCCTCCCTTTTCTGATTTGTTTCAGTCAATAGCCTCTCTGTCTCTTCTCAAAATTTGAATCTGTTCTCAATCTGCATATCTCGCCATCTTACAAGCATCTATTTGTCTGTTTTTTCACTCAGCCATAAATTACTAGAGTTGGGTTTTTTTAGATCCTCCCTCATACTGTCTAAAGACAAAACACCCTTGTCTTTTTAACATCTACTATGGTGTTGATTTGGATTGGAACTGAGATTCAGAAGAATTTCTTCAGCTAGGAGGGTGACAAATTTATGGAATTCATTGCCATAGAAGGCTATGGAGGCCTATTGAGTGAGTGTATTTAAGAGAGAGATAGAGAGGTTCTTGATTGGTAAGGAATCAATGGTTGAGAATAGGGTTGAGAAGCATATCAGCTATCATCAAATGGCACAGCAGCTTCAATGGGCCAAATGGTCTAATTCTATTCCTAAATAAAATCATAGAATCGTCCAGTGCAGAAGGAGGTCATTCAGCCCATTGCATCTCTACTGACCACAATTCTACACAGGGCCTATCCCCATAACCCCATGCATTTATCCTAGCCAGACCCCCTGACACTTAATGGGCAATTTAGCATGTCCAATCCACCTAACCTAATCTTTGGACTGTAGGAGGAAACCAGAGCATCTGGAGAAAACCCACACAGGCACGGGGAGAATGTGCAGACTCCACATAGACAGTGACCTAAGCCAGGAATCCAGCCCTGAGCCCTGGCACTGTGAGGCAGCATTGCTAATCACTGCACCACTGTGCCACCTCTGTGCTACTGTGGCACCCTATTTTATGGTCATATGGTCTTGCGGTCTTACGGTCTCTGATCTCTGATCCAGAGCAGTTTAAGTCTGTGTGCGAGACTGAGGGCCAGAGTTTAGCAATCGATGATGATGGTCTCTCCTTCCCTGATCAAAGTGTCATCTCACCCTATCCACACATCTTAGAACTGTTAAACATGAGGTACAAATTTCTCATGACATGATTGTACTACTGAAAGCGTGGTGGGGCCCAGGTCAGAACGAAGGAAAATACGCCTGGCGTATAGTGTATTGCTGGCTCCTTCACTGGACTAAGTTGCAAAAGATGGGCATTCAAGGATGGAAACAGACTTTAAAGATCAATTTTTCCCCTTCTTGAAAGCTCAGATATAAATATTAAAATAATCAAAAATGTAACAAACAAATATATGTGAAGTTCATTAAAATGTCAAGATTTCAAAATATTAAATCTATTTGTGTATAATCATTTCTAATATCAAATTTTAATATTTAACTTTCACCTCAGAGTTCAAAGCTTCTGGCAGCTTTCTGTTTCATGAGACGGGTTTATATCTTGGTGGTCAACTCCTTATTAAACTCAGGAAGAACACTGTGATGTGGCAATCTCCGCCACACTTACTGCAAATGAAGGCAATAGGTTTAGAAGATGCATGATTCATCTCTGTCTCTGTCTTCTCTGAGTGCCCTTCTCAACAAGATAAGCTTTCTGTTTTTCCTTGTTTCTTTCAATGTCGCTTTAAATGGTCAGTCTCCAAAGGTCAAGGCCACCTGTGATTGTGTTGATGTTCTCCATCTTCATAACTCACTTGCAGTGATGGAGGTATCAATATTCAGAAGGTCAAGACCCAGTGGCCAGTTCATTCTACAGAAGATCTTTGGGTTTACAGCTTTCACCACCCAATAAGTGTAGCCAAGCCACTGTAGATGTGGTTGGCTTAGTAGAGTGTATGCGGATGGAATTAGCGGTCTCCAGGACAAGCTGCTGACTTGTTCTGTCAAGAGATGCAAAGAATACATCTGAAACAGTGAAGGTGGAAATGATTCAGCCTGTTCTTCTGCATAGTGTGTGTTGTCCAGGTCTCACCACTATAGCGGAGAGTATTAAGGATGCAGGCTTGCTGGATTCATGGTTCAATGTTCTCAGTCAGATTGCAGTTATTCCATACTCTTTTCCCAGCTGTAGCTTCTGCAATACATGTGTTGATTTCAGCATCAGATGATAGATTGCTGGTGATTGTGGAGTCTAAATGTGCGAAGCAATCAACAACCTTCAGTGTCACATTGTCAATGCTAATGGTGGTGTGGCAACATCCTGCACCATGCCATTTGTGTCCCTGATGTCAAGGGTTAAACCAAACGCTTTACAGCTATGACAGAGTTTGTCCATTTACTGCTGAAGGTCTCCCTCAAAATGAAAAATATTAGTGCGGCATCATCAGCATGGAACAACTCTGATGAGGACCTGATGTACTTTTGTCTTGGATCTTAGGCAAGCAAGGCTGAACAGCTTTACATCAGCTCTTGTGTAAGCAGGCACCCTCTGTGGATTAACTGAAGGCACTTAATAGCAGCAAAGAGAGGAATGTCCAAACACTGTCAGCATCAAGAGTGCAACCTCACAGCTACCCTCCTGGTGCTGAAAAGATTAATTCTACAATTAGAATCTGGATTTGTCATTTTTAATCCCTAATGCATCAAATTTTAATATCTAACTTTCAACTGGGTGCTCAGCGTGCCAAGCCTATTACCAAAGAACATCCTTCTCCTTTATTAATAAGCTCAAACAAATATCACACAGCAAAGCCGTACTGCTGGAGCTTATACAATGACATTCTCGCCGTTACCCCTCATATGATCTATTATCCTTTTGCCAGCCCTCAGGCTGAGAAAAAGGATTTGTTGCTAATCGAAGAAATGTTATTTGCTCGCCAACAGGCTTCCAGTTATGGATTGATGAAAGGCTGTGCATTCCTGTCCCATTCGTTATGCTGCAACCTGCAAAATACTGCTTGTTACAAAGGAGCTGGCTCATGTTCCCTCAGACAGGTTTCATGAATGATGAGTCATGGGTTTGCAGTTGTGTAAATGATGCAACAAACAACACCTTTAAATACTGCATTCTGTACTTTGTTCATGGTTTTTGTACATTCTTTCAGTGTTTCGTGTTACCTGTTATTTTGTACACCAGACATATGGACCCAGTCATTATAAATTAATTGGCACAGTGCCAGTATATATTCTGGCTGGATTAGACCATGCATGAGTTGTTTTACCTCTGAGATCATTTTCCGTGACTTTTACGGATAGAGTAGGAAAATATTATCATTACTACATCACTGAAAATGGAACTGAGCTTAAATTTACACATAAAACCTCACCGATTTCAAATGTGTGAAACGGTAAAGTTATGGTATGTCCTGAATTTTACTCTTGAGTGTATGCAAAGTCGCCAGGGTGGGTGTGGGTGGCACCTTGGCACAGTGGTTAGTCTTGCTGCCCCACAAACACCAAGGACCCGGGTTCAATTTCAACTCAACCAATCAGAGTCTGATTTTGCTCTGCATTGCCTGCTGATAGGTCCATTTGTATTTGCTGAGTAATCAGGCTCTGATTGGATGCTCAGTTGGTGTCTCCTTTCCACACTCCTACCCCCATTGGTCAGGATTTGATGTGCTCCATTGTAAATCCACCTCTGTCTGGAACACGGTAACGGTTTATCACAGTGACATTAGTTGTGTTCATTATTTTGAAACTTGCATTCAGTTTGGCAACTTTGCATGATCCTTGTTTGTTCATTTACAATAACAAATGCTGAAATGGGCTGAGCTGGCTCAATGGTCTCATCAGGTGCCACATGCAACACAGGTTTGTAACTGCATGGCACAATGTGGTGCTGGAGTTTGGCATTGATTTATTTATTTTTATTCATTAATGGGACATGGGCATCGCTGACTGGCCAGCATTTATTATCCACCCCTAGTTGCCCTTGGAGGGCAGTTGAGAATCTGTCACAATGTTGTGGCTCTGCAGTCACATTAGGCCAGACCAGGTAAGGATAGTAGATTTCCTTTCCTAAAAGACATTAGTGAACCAGATGGATTTTTCCGACAATCGACAATGGTTTCATGGTGATCAGTAGATTCTTAATTCCAGATTGTTTTTTTATTGAATTCAAATTCCACCATCTGTGCGGTGGGGTCCCCAGAACATTAGCTGTGTTTCTGGATTAATGGTCTGGAGATAATACCACTTGCCCATCAGCTTTGCAAAGGAGACACTGTCAGTTTCATAAGGAAGTATCGAGGCATTGGATGACTGGATGAAGGTTTGCATGATCGAAGCAACCCTCTGGTGTCCCTGCTCCCTGAAGGTTTCTGTCATTTACTTTCATGTCTTCACCATGGATCTGCCCAGGATCTTCCTCTGATCCATCATTGAAATCATCTTCCCTGATCTGTGAAGCTGCCTCACTTTCCTCAGCCTCCATTGGGCCCTTCTTACCAGAGCCATAATATGCAGAGCACAGCATTAGAAAGGAGACACGCTCTGGAGGATACTGCAGTGTCCCTCCAATCGATCCAGGCATCTGAAGTACACCCTGAGCAACCTGAATGTCTACTGTGGAGACATGACTCCTGTTAAATCTCTCCACTGACTCTATTCTTGGGTGCCAGAGTGGGTCATAAGCAACCTTTACAAGGGACAGCCATTGTCACCCAAGAGCCATCCATCCAATCATATAGCCTTGGTATCTATGAGTGCTGCAAAACGTGAACATTATGTGAGCTGCCAGAGTAACGGGCACAGACTTGGAGAATCTGAATCCTGTGATCAAAGATGATTTACACCCTCATCAAGTGGAAGCCCTTTGGGTTCATGAAGGCTCCCAGGTCACCTGCTGATACCTTGATGGTTCCATGAAGACAATCTATCACATCTTGGATGTGGGGAACCCAAAAATTGCCACAAAGCCTCTGGCTCTCACCACCTAGCTGGCCAGTAGTGGATAAGTCTGGACAAGTCTGAAAACAGTGCCAGTCATGAGCTTGATGCAACTGTGTGCAGCTGATTGGGACACACCTGAACCTGGAAGGAAACAGAAGAGTAGAAGTTGAGGGCCATTGTGACTTTAACTTAGGATGTCTGCCCACACAATTGGAAGCAACTTCTAGCCCAATCATTTGGCAAATTGCTGTCACTGCATCCCTAGTGTGGCAGAGCACCCTGCGACACTGCAGCCTGGATATTTGAAAGTAGTTGAAGCATTGCCTGTAGACCATAGCTATTGGGTAATGGTGTATCAGCTGATTTTTCCATCTCGACTTTTCTGCTGGCCCTGCACCAACTGAGTCCAGATCTCCTTTCTCAGGGGGTTCTCCATGGGACACGACCCATATTCATCTGGCCTCCTCTTTCTCCTACCTTTTTATCAGCTGGGATTTTCCGCACCCACTGCAGAGGGATTTCCTGTGGTAGGTGCAGTGTGTCATTGGTCACTGGTGTGATCTTCCAGTTCTGCTGAAGTCTATAGGGCTTATGAACAGTGAGGGGTCAGGACTGAAAAATCCTGCTGTTAGGAGGGACTAGAGAAACTCTAACTTCTTCTTTCAAAGAGATCCCACCAGTTGATTACACCATCCCATCGGATGAGCGGCACTCGGACCTGTATCTTGCAAATAAGGCTACTCTGTGCTGCAATCATTAGGCAACCTCTCCAGGGGAGGTAAGGTCCTAAACTTCAACTTGGCTTGAAGTGCTACTGAAATCGAAACAAAATCTGGAACAACTCTGTCCTAACATAGCAACAAATTCGCAATGAGATGAAAATGCTTACCTCTGGTTGGCTTTCTGAAGCCTTTAGATAAAGGTTTGATGAAAATCTGTTGGCCGCCCACTTGTTTTGCCAGTGCAATGAGAAAAATTGCATGAGCAGTGTAAAATCACTTTCTATTGCCTTGTTAATGACTTTCATTGACCCTTTGATTGTCAGCAGGCGAGGATCAGGCTCACACACACAGAGAACTTGTTATTCAATTGCATATGCAACTGCTATGACACACACCCAATGTTATTTTACGCTAGTTTACACTTGGTTGGGTCGAGCACACCCAAACTCAGAATGTAAAATTTAAGCCTGTGTGTTCCTTAGAATCAGCTGTTCAAATCCACATAAAATAGGCGGGGATAGCAATGCAGAATGAAACAAAATCATTTGATTTGATTTGATTTATTATTGCCACATGTATTAGTACACAATGGAAAAACATATTTCTTGCACGCTACACAGACAAAGCATATTGTTTGTACAGAAGGAAAGGAGAGAGTGCAGAATGCAATGGCACAGTCATAGCTAGGGCATAGAGAAAGATCAACTTAATGTTAGGTAAGTCTATTCAAAAGTCTGACGGCAACAGGGAAGAAGCTGTTTTTGAGTCGGTTGGCTCGTGATCTCAGACCTTTGTATCTTTTTTCCAATGGAAGAATGTGAAAGTAAAGCAAAGTTTATTTATTAGTCACAAGTAGGCTTACATTCACACTGCAATTAAGTTACTGTGAAAAAAAGAGGATATCGTTAATTATGCTGGCTTCTTTGCCGAAGCAACAGGGAGTGCAAACAGAGTAAATGGATGGGAGGCTGGTTTGAGTGATGGATTGGGCTCCATTCAAGATCCTTTGTAGTTTCTTGTGGTCTTGGACAGAGCAAGAGCCATACCAAGCTGTGATACAACCAGAAAGGATGCTTTCTATGGTGCATCTGTAAATGTTCGTGAAAGTCACAGAGCAGACGCCAAATTTCCTTAGCTTCCTAAGAAATCAGAGGTGTTGGCGGGCTTTCTTAACTACAGTGTCAGAATGGAGGGAACAAGACAGATTGTTATTGATCTGGACATCTAGAAACTGGAAGCTCTCGACCATTTCTATTTTGTCCAGTGAGGCTTCCATTTCTTTTCCCCACCATTCCCAGTGGGATTGACCAATGTCATCACTCCAACCACAACCTGCAGCTGCTTTGATTTTCTGTGTTCTCCTCCCTTTTAAACCGCTGTTCACTGTGACACCATCAATATCTTATAGCCAGACTCCCTCTTGGCCACAAGACCCCACTCTATGTATTCAGCGACTGCAGACCTAGAGAAATCAGTCAGGTCTGGTGTGGAATCAAAGGGTTAACAGAAATTCTGTCCTGCTGCCTCTTCACCGTAAAGGGAGGAAAATAAAAGTAATGATTCTGAACTAGTTATCCAGATATTTGGACAAATGCTCTGGAGGCATGAATTCAAATCCCACCACAGCAGCTGGTGAAATTTAAATTGAATTCATTAATGAATCTGCAATAAAAAGCTAATCTCAGTAATAATGATTATGAAATGACAGGATTGTTGTAAATAAACCCATCTGGCTCACTCATCCAACAGGGAGGAAATCTGCTATTCTTAACTAGTCTGGCTTATATGCGTGACTAGACCCTTACCAAGGTGGTTGATTCTTCATTGCTCTGTTAAATGGTTCAGAAAAACACTCACTCTAGCTGCTAAAGGAAGCACCATGGGTATATCTTCACCACACGTTCCGCTGTGGTTCAAGAAACCAGCTCACCATTGTAATGTCCTGATTATCTTAGGCATTGTGGGTTTTAACAAAAAGAAAATTGTGTGGTTTTCACATACACATTCAAACTGACATGCAACAAGGTTTATTGAAAGAGATGTCTTGTCAGCACAGAATACAAACTGAAAATAAAACTGCCGCCTGCGGCAACACCCTAATGACATTCCCATCAAATCACGTGATCAGCTTTTAAAGCATTCAGGCAAATCCTTTTTAAATATGTCACAACTATCACATCAAGGACAATTGGGAATGGCCAATGAATTCTGGCCTTGCCAGTGATGCTCACATCCCATCAACAATTTTTTTTTTTAAATAACCCATTTAATCCAGCTAGCTTTATGAGGAGTGACATCATTAATAATCCGTGATTTGTTGATGCCTATTAACAAATTTATTAGACATTTTCCAGATGTCATAACTTGTTAATTATTAATCCATTACTGCATTTAAAAATAGAAATTCACTTTTGCAAACATTTGGATGCAAGACTATTTTGGAGTTTTATGGTGTTTTGATTCATTCTGAACAAGTAAGAATATCACAGTCAGATAAGATTCCACATGACTAACAGCCTCATACTCACCATAGCTCTTTCCCCCACCATTTTGAATGAGGCCCAGACATAGGCATTCAATGTGACTACCTGAACCAAGCTTTCATGTGTTGAACGCCCAGTGCTATATGTGGGCACAACAAATGGATGTTTCCCATGCAATTTATATCTAGACATTCGCCTACAAAACAAAAATCAGGGCCAGAATTCTCCGGCTGTTCATGCCGAAGGGATTGACCAGTCCTTGTGACAGCACGAACCCAAGTTTCTCTCCAGTGTGGAGTAACGTCAATGGGAATTCCCATGACAGCCGTGGGACCAGAGAATCCCGCTGCTAACAAACAAAGTGCCATCTTCCGCTGGCGGGAAACACATGGCTGGGAGGCCAGAGAATCTCACTCCAAACTGTGGGCGTGTATGGCCTAGTGGTATTATTGCTAGATTATTAATCCAGAAACTCAGCTAATGTTCTCAGACTAGGTCTGAGTCCCATTACGCCAGAATGTAGAATTTGAATTCAATAAAAAAAAACCTGGAATTAAGGATCTTCTGATGACCATGAAATCATTGTCGATTGTCTCAGAAACCCATCTGGTTCACTAATGTCCTTTAGGGAAGGAAATGTGCCATCCATACCTGGACTGGCCTACATGTGATTCCAAGTATAACTAGGGATGGACAATAAATGCTGACCAGCCAGCGACGGTCATTTCCCCACAAATGAATAAATCATCTACCAAAGGAAGGGAGCTTTTTGACTGAATTATGATGTTTGCAACATTTCTTGATCAGTTCAATCCTTTTCTTAGCACAGCGAAGTTCTTTTTCCACTGCACAATCCTTCATTAGTTGCAGAACACGGGAGAAAAGGAAAGCAGCAACAACAGGAGTGGCAAACAAGATTAGCATGGTGCTGTGAGAAAGCCAGTGAAAGGAGTTTTACTTGAAGGTGGTCTTATTTTAAAAGCTACAGTCACAGTCTGAAACATTTGAACTTCAGTGAGAAGCAGTGCAGGAGACAATGCCATTCTCACAAGGCACCAGCACAGAAATTTTCAGTAGACTACAGCTTGGAATTTGCCTGTGGCTGTCAGGTCAGCACAACCCTGAACTTCGACGAAAGCAAAACGCAGGCGATGCTGGAACTTTGAAATTAAACAGAAAATTTAACTCAGAAGAAGAGTCACATTAGATTTAAAAACATTAATTTTGTTTCACTCTCTACAGAAGCTTCCAGACCTGCTGAAGTTCTTCTGTTTTTATTCACGAATTGTTATGCATCAAGGCTGTAAAATCATAGAATCGACAGTGCAGAAGGAGGCCAGTGCAGAAGAAGGAGCCATACACCAACAACAATCCCACCCAGGTCCAATCACCATATCCCCATGTATTTACCCTCCTAATCCCCCTGACACGAAGGGGCAATTTGTCATGGCCAATCCACCTAACCTGCTCATCTTTGGACCGTGGAAGGAAACCAGAACACCCAGAGGAGACACGGAGAGAATAAATTCAGACTTTAGGAAGCCATTTCCGACTTCCACCAGAGATGGATGGAGCACCAGCCAGTCTGCAACATGTGTCTGTATCAAGCTGGTCACAAACACGTTGTCTTCCTGGGAAAATGATTTCCTCATACTGCCTGAGGTGCCTGAGAAACAGAAGAAAGTGGTTCTGCCATTTGCAGCCGTTGTATTCTTTCCAAAATTGCAGGATGCCACTGATTGACATCAGTGACCAGTGGGGTCCCTGTCAACGAGTCTGCCTCCTTCATGAACCGTAAAAGGTTTCATTGCCTTAATCTTCTGCAGTGATTCCTGGGCACTGGCCACTTTCCAGGTAGCTGGCATGTTACTGATTTCCTGCAGCAGGCCAGCAATCAAAAAAAAAGGGAACAGGGCCAAAGTTACACAAATGACTGAAGTGCTGCATTAGCTAGGAAAGCAGGAGAATGCCACTCTTTTTCACATAGATACCATCCACCTGAGAGTTTAATATTTCATCCAGAAGATGATACATTGACAGTGCAGCACTCCCTAGGCAGTACACTGATTTGTCAGCCCACATTCTTACATACTTCAGTTAGGCTTTGAACCTGTGACCTCTGACCCATAGGCAAGAATGCCATTGCTAATCCATGGCTGATATGTTGATGATCCTTCAGAAATAGTCCTTCAGGGAATTCCACTTTGGCACAAGCACAAGGAGAAAGAACAGAAGCAGGTGCAGAAGTGGAATGGATGGGAAAGAGAGCTTCAACCAAATGGAGAGCAAATAAAGGGAATCGTGTTTGTGGGAACCTTTCCTCCCACACTCCAAAGATGTGCAGATTGGGTGGAATAGCTGTGCTAGTACGCAACATTACAAGGTGGAGGGAACAGCCTGGGTAGGATGCTCTTTTCAGAGATTCAATGTGGACATGATGGGCTGAATGGTCTCTCTCTGCATTGTAAGGATTCTATGGTTACTGTCAAGGTTTGAAGTGAGGGAAAGCTAGGATCGGGGAAACAGTGTGCATGGTTAGAGCAGCTGCTGGATAACAGATTGCCAGCTAAGGATAGGTTGGATTTGAAAAGGTCCTGGAAGCAAAAATATTACTCCCAGCATCACCTGCGACATGGGGTTCAGCACAGCAGTCATGCCCTGTCCCTGCCAGTTAGACACTGCCAGCTATTATGGGCAACCTTGTCCAGTCAGTGAAGTGCAAGTTATGTGCCTACTACAGTCGAATAGCTGGCAGCATGCGCAAGCTTCAGGATGTGAGTTTGCAGCTTCTGGCAGGACGAAGTGCATGATGATGATCTGAAGTTTGAGTCATGGTTGATAGTGATTAAGAACAAAGAACAACACAGCACCGGAAACAGGCCCTTCGGCCCAACGAGCCTGTGCCGCCGTCCTTACGTCTTAATGACATATAGGGACCAATTTGTTATCCAATCTTGTTGGTAAGTGAGTGAAGGGAATTTAGTGAGTGGAGTAATGAGTGGATTTAATGGTGCAGTTGATAGTTTGCAGCACGTAATGTTGCATTCACTAACTTTGACCACTCATATCAGGCCATTGAAATTCTTGCGATGCTGCATCCAGATTTTTGGGAACACACCTGTGGCATTGATCTCCATGGCCAACTGCTTTCATTGCAGCTGCTCTTAACATTTCTCTCACTACACTACACTCTGCACTCTCTCGTTCCCTTCTCTGTGAATGGTATGCTTTCTCTCTATAGTGTACAAGAAACAATACTTTTCACTGTATACAAATACATGTGACAATAATAAATCAAATCAAATCAAGAGTCTTCCGGTTCTCTGAAAGAGAAGGAGTTCTCTCTTCCTCTTACATCCTAGGCTTCCACCAAGGCAATGTTGAGGTGTGCTCTGTGGTCTTTTGTGCCATTTCTATTCTTTCCCCCATTTATTCCCCTCTCCCTCAAGTTCCTTCCACTGATAGTGTTGCATCTGGTTAGTTTGAAGTGCTGTTAACTTCACATGAAATGAACTCCCCCTCTCCATTGAGGTGGGCAGCCAGCTACGCAGGGGGCATTCAATTCTGGGGCTATATGTCACAATCATGGAACTCAAGGAGACAACACACAATTTGTGTGTTGCTTGCATTGGGAGCAAGGTAACTGAGTTTTCCACATCTGATGTTGGGGTTCATCAAATTCAACCCCTAATCAATTTGAAGTTGTGGAGTCATATGACAGTTACCAGTCTCCTAGAACTAAAACTAAAAGCGCACAGTCATAAAAATAGCTTCACATTTATATAATGCCATTCTCACTGGTGTTACAACTGCTACTCTATGGCCCTAAATAAATGCTGGCAATTTGAGGAAGTGAGTGTGAGGAGAGTAACTGTTTGATTTTGTGCCGGGACTGTTGGTACCGACTTCATGTCCTTGGAATATGATGATATTCACACTGAAGAATTAATGATTGTGACATAATTACAGTATTTATTGGGAAATAATTTGCAGTTTATTATCCGTAAATTATATGGTCAATGTCTATTATGAGTGGTACTATTAAATGTTAAATGACTGATAGCTGAGTTGTTGAAAATATTGCCTTTTCTGACACCGAAATTTCACAAATTCCTGCTCATTACAATGGGAATTTCTATTTGAATTGACTGTGGAAAATAGAAGAGGATTCAAAGTTCCTGCTTTCAGTAGCCAAGACAAACCTGAGGGCAGATAGACATGATCCATAGTGCAGGAAGAGGCCATTCGGCCCATTGAACCTACACCAACAACAAGCCCACCCAGGCTCTATCCCTGTAACAGCAAGTATTTTACCCACTAATTTCCCTGCCACTATGGGGCAATTTAGCATGGACAAACAGCCTAACCTTGGATCATATTCAGCACAGGTCACCTGTGATGCTCAAGCCTGAATGAAGGTTTCAGTTGCAGGCTGCATGTTGTGTGTGTGTGTGTGTGTGTGTGTGTGTGAGAGAGAGAGAGAGGTGGGGGGGATTGGAGAGCATTTTGGGGGAATGGCATTTGGACTGCAGTGGCTTTACTCCAATCAAGGGAGCATTCCTTCCATTTTTTTTCATTGAAGTGTTTTCAAAACCTACCTTCAATTGGTGGTGGCCTGGCCTTTGAGAGATTTAAACAATTCTGAACTGAGCAAGTGGTGGGTCCAGCTCCACTCATCAGAGACTAATTTTTAGCAGGGGTCAGCTGTTATGCTTTGCACTTACTCAAACTTTTTTGGCATCCATCTGGAATTCCTGGAAAATGGAATCCACAAATAATACAGTGGAACCAACTCCTGGAGAGATTGGTTGCAAATTGTCTGATTGCCAAATGGATAAAATAACCATTCTAATTACAGAACAGCAGCAATGAATGGCAATTTCTATCTCAATGGACAGAATCTTGCAAGAGTTTGGCAAAGTGTCAGTTCTAGTAAGAAAACTGACTTGAAATTTTCAGCTCCATCGGCCAATTTTCTCTCCAGATCTTCTCCCTGTTCTCCCATTAACTTCCAAAACAAATCTTTGGTGTGGTTTGTGTCACTCTGATGAGGTGAAGAGTCTTCGAGCTAGGAACCAGATCCATTGAAATAGATGCATCATGGCATAAACAAATGCAACTCTTCCTGCCACCCTCCACCCCTCCACTACGGAGGTATCTGTACCCTTCCCCTCCTCTGTTCATCTCCAACATCCCCCCTTCCACCCCATCCCCGATCATCGCCGGCATCCCCTCTCCCCTCCGCACTTCATTAATCCCAGCATCTCCATGCCTCTGTGTCTACTTCCCACCCAACACAAATAGGTGAATCCCCACTCTAGGCCTCCTTCTAGAGTCTGCCCCAGCACTGCCCCTTGGTGCAAGGTTGGCACTGCCAGGTTGACACTGTGTCCCCACGACAGGTTCAGGTCTGGATGACCCTGTCGTAAACCGTACCAATGTGAGGGGAAAATCTGATGAGGGAGGTGTTTCATTAGGTTTAAATTTATAAAGATATTTATATTAGATTCAGACCCAGTATGAGCATGAACCTGATTACATCACTGACAACAGGAAGTGAAAGTCGAATGACACTATCTTACTGGCAAGATTTGTAATTTCTATGTTTTTTTTGGATATTGAGCCCCCACTAGCGATCTCGCAGATGGAGAGTGAGTGCGAGATCCCACCCAGCTCAGTTTAGAACATATCCATAGAATCCCTACAGTACAGAAGGAGACCATTTGGCCTATTGAGTTTGTACCAACTACAATCCCACCCAGGACCTATTCCCGTAACTCCATATATTTACCCTGTTAGTTCCATTGATTTTACGGTCAATTTAGTATGGCCAATCAACCTAACCCATACATCTTTGGACAATGGGAGGAAACCAGAGCATCTGGCGGAAACTATGTAAACATAGGAGAATGTGCAAGCTCCACACAAACAGTCACCCTAAGTCAGAATTGAACCTGGGACTCTGGCACTGTGATGCAGCAATGCTAACCACTGTGCCAACATGCCACCCATTAGCTTTTTTTTTCTAGAAAGATCCACAGAAAGTATCATCATAAGCTGCAGGCTGCATAACTTTGCTCTACAGTAGGAGCTATTGAGGAAACCCCTGCAGCATGATAGGTAATTGAACAATGTCACATGGTAAGTGATGAAATGAAGCTAAGGTAAGGCAATGGTGTGTATCATACAGTGCTTTCACGATGAAAAGAGATATATCTAAATAATACCTTCTGTGCCTCATGCTTTCTCCTATTTCCGCTCCCTCCTCCCGACACTCTTGGGTCAGATTATCTCTCCAACGTCAAGAGGAGGAAGAGATGTTTGAGTTGACAAGGTCACATTATGCCAGTCTCATACTAGCAGGATGGATGGCACAGGGTGAAGAGCGCCATATCAGAGTGAAGGACGAGGTAGCAGAATGAGAGGTATCAATGTACAGTCCCCCTCAGAGGAGGGAGGGGAGTCATGGTAATGCTCCAGTGGGAAAAACATGCAATCTCACCTTTTGGGATGCTGGCAGCAGATGTGCAGACATCTGGCAGAGCTCCCTGAGGCAGTGGGGGCTGTCAATCTGTGAAGGGAGGAGTCCATCATCGTCACAAGCCTCACCTTCTCTCAGGGGCTAATCCAGAAGAGTTTTGACCATGAGCGATTGGAGAATCTCGTGGAGAGGTACATGCAGCAGCATTCAGAGAGGATGCAAGAGCACAGCCTAAGCCAGGAAAGGGTGTAAGCCTCCCTCTGTAACCTAGAACAGGCCATTCAGAGTATGAGTGCTGACACCCATGGAACCCACAAAGAGCCGCCTACCCTAAACGTGATGGTCACACAGCTATTGGAATAAATGAGTGCTGCCCGCCAGCAGCCAGCCCCACCTGAAGGCCAAAGCATAGCTGTGTGGGTCACTGAGGAGGGTGAAGGTACCAAGAGCTCCTCAGCACCCTCATCTGCCTCCACCTCCTCAACGCCTCTACCAGAGCCTTCATCTGCTGCACATGTGCCGGTGATCATAGCTGCCCATGCTCAGATGCAGAGACCACAATTTGAATGGGTGCCTGCATGATGAGATAGCCATCTCACAGCTCATTGCTGTTCAGAGAAGTGGATAATCTGTCTCCACCTCCTCCGAGACAACACAGGAGGAACTTGATCGGAGTGCTGGGTACCTTCCAACCTACAGCACTAATGGGTTCACTGTGGTTACACTTTCAAATTGTATGTTGTACATTTGAGTCTTCCTTGAATATGTATTTACTTACACTTGTATGTAACTTTTGTGTTTATTACAAAAGGCTCACAAAGAATGGTAACATTATGAAGGTGATTCTCACCAGTAATAATAAGATTGTATGCTGTTGTCCATCTTGATCTGCTATCAACAGGAGCAAGGCTGTTGATTGATTTATGTTGCTTTGGAGGGCATTTTACTTCTGTGTCCGCAGTCAGAAAGAGCAACAATAATTGCCCTGTAGGACCAAGAGCCCCTACCAACTATTCTCTTGTGTTAAGGGAAGACAATTGAAATTCATTTTGTGGGATGCAAATAAGATACTAAGAAAAATTCCACAGTGGTACTCGACCCCTCTGAAGAAATACACCAAATTCAGACCTCCTCTTCTACTGAACACATTGGAATCCACACTCCTAGAATACCAAAATCCATCCAGAGTGTAGGCAGCTATTGATGTAAATAGCCAACTGCTTCCATAAAACACATGCGCGTGAACCGGACCTCATCCGTTGTGAATATACAATGTGCTGAGTTCAGGATGGGATCTATAAATTTTGGACAGTTCTGGGTATTTCAGTTCTTCATCGTGGTGAAACCTGGACTATGCTCTCTACATCCTAAGATCTCTAATAGCAATGTGGCATAATAGATTACAAAAATAAGTACACGTTATTCTCGCATCAGTGTAAGCCTCTGGTGCATGGTCAAAGTGCTTTTATGAGTTGACTTCCCAAGACTATGGGAGGAGGGAGGCTGTAAGATTCAATTGTGATGAGTTCATGATCAGTGATCTCATGTACCTTGGACTGGAATGGAAGCAGCTGCAGATTACAGTAGTTTGGTGTCTGCTGGGGCAGTCTGGCCCCCTTTTGTTTTCTATCGCTGCTCCAGGCACTGGTTCAGGGCTTGCAAGGATACAAAACAAAGCAAAAGAGACATTTTCAACTTTTGCTGCCTGGGTGGTAACCTGGTGAAAAAAATTGTTCTCCCTTTATAAAACCTTCTTTCACAATTATTGTCTCCTGGAGTCAGAGTTTTTGTCCTCTTTGACAGTTTGGAAATGTTACTAAAATTGCTGATGAACAAAGATAGGTGGAAAAGGAAGCTGTGGAGAGGACATTGAGAAATTAGAAAGGGACATATGTAGGGCGAGTGGGCAAAGATCTGACACATAGGCCATAATGTAGGAAAATGTGAAAGTGTCTACTTTGGCTGGAAGAATTAAAAAGGAAACATGTTATCTAAATGGTGAGAGATTGCAGAGCATTGAAACACAGAGGGATCTGGGTGTCCTCATACCTGAATTGCAAAAATTTAGTTTGCAGCTACAGCAAGTAATTAGGAAAGCTAATAGAATGTTATCATTTATTGTGAGAGAATTTAATTTAAAACAAAGGTGGTTATGCTGCAGTTGACAGGACACTAGTAATACCACATCCGGTGTACTGTGTGCAGTATTGGTCTCCTTATTTAAGGAAGAATATAAATGCCTTGGAAGCAGCTCAGAGAAAATTTACTCTGCTAATGCCTGGATGAGGTGAATTGTTTTAAGAGGAAAGAATGGACAGGTTGGGCTTGTAACCACTGGAGTTTAGAAGATTAAAAGATGATTTGATTGAAATATGAGATCCTTGACAGACTGGATATAGAGAGGATGCTTCTTCTTGTGGGAGACTATAGAACTAGGCATAAGCATTTAAGACAGAGACATAAGAGAAGAATTTTTCTCTCCAAGTTGAGAATTTTTGGAATTCTCTTCTTCAAAATGCAGTGGATACAAAGTCTTTGGGATAGTTTTACAGCAGAGGTAGATGGACTCTTGATAAGCATGTGGGTTTGTAGAAGTATTGAGTTGCATGCAATAAGTGGGACCAACAACAGTGGTTGTTTATTAACAATAACTGAGCTGCTCTTGTATGCTCTCTGCCGCGCATGAAAGAATGCCTGCAGTCCGGTCACATAACCCCCTTTGTACTGTGCCATCACACCATCCATGCGACTATCCAGTTTATAGGAGTGAGAAGTTATTGGTGGGAGTGTGGTGTTGAGGTGATAATCAGATCAGCCATGATTTCATTGAATGGTGGAGCAGGCTCAAGGGGCTGAATGACCAGCTCCTGTTCCTAGTTCTTATGGTTAGCTTTTGGAATCACTGGCTGAGAGTGGTTGTCGGGGTCAGTAGCTTCCATCTTTTCAAGGTCAAACTGGACAAGTCTTGAAGAGAAATATATTAATAGTAACAACTGGTAAAAAACAGATGTGCCAAACCTGTGGACTTTTCCAGCCATGCAGTTTTCAATGTTTTATGTTTCTGCAGTTGCCCTCGTTTGGACAGCGTTTGTAAGGATAAAACTTGCTTCAATGGAGGAATTTGCTTGGATCGTTGGTCTTTCTACTTGTGCCAATGCCCTGAAGATTTTACTGGATCCCACTGTGAAAAAGGTAGTTTTTTTTTCTAACTATTTCAACTAGTAACATCATATTGTAATGATAAATAAGACCTAAAATATAACATTTACTATATAGGTATATTAATGCAAAGCATTTATTCATTGAAAAATCATTTGCCAAGTAGAACAGGTAACGAGACAACGGAAAATAGAAACACAGCAAAAGGATCTAAAATGTTTGTTTTCGCTACATATGTAACAGACCAAAGTTTTGATGGCTCAATAAAAATTTCAGTAGTGCAATTACATTGTCACACTCACACTCGGTAAAATTTACATGGTGGGGACAATTGTAACCTAATCTGCAAATAGGCAATTTCAGTTCAATCCCTCATCTTACATATCATTCAATTTAACTCTCCATTTCCCATCAATTAAACATTACAACCTCTGACTGTAAAGTCAGATTCTGTTCTGGTGTTTGAGCAATTGAGGGACAGTTTGTCCATTGCATGCATTTGACATTGCTTGGTGTAATGCTAGGAGTACATTTTAATCGGGCCTGATTAAGAGGTAGTCAGGAGAACCTTGGTTTAAGACAAGCTGGTACAGAACCGATAAGATCCCTAAGCAAGTCGGCCAACAACACACAAGGCCAGATTCTCTGACTCACCTGGAGCAGGGATTCTCCAGTCCCGCTGCTGTGAATGGAGATTTGACTGAGTGCCAATTTCTCTGTTCTTGCCAGTAGCAGCGATGGGGCATAAACAGCCAGAGAATTCCAGACTTAGTCTACAAAAAGGAAATGCTGTACTACTTTCTGAAGTATTTTGTTCTGACAAACTTACATAAAAGCATAGAAACTAAAAGCAGGAGTAGGCCATTCAGCCCTTCAAGCCTGCTCTACCATTCATTTTGATTATGGCTGATCATCAAATTCAATGTCCTGATCCCCCTTCCCCCATATCCATTAATCCCTTTAGCTCTAAGCCCTATATTTAATTTCTTCTTGAAATCAGACAATGTTTTGGCCCAACTACTTTCTGTGGTAGTGAATTCCACACATTCACCGGTTTCACTCTGCGCGCAAGTTATTTAGAAACAACAGGCACCAATTCCTGCCGCATTCAATGCCACACATCTTGCTCGCCCAACATCGTTTCCTTAATTGCTTCCTTTGCTTCTAATAATTACTTTCCACCTCTTAGTAAAGTCCTCAGCTTAACAAATCGAATGAGAGCTTTAGAAAGATTTGAACCAGTCAGGTGGATGGGCTGAAAAATGGTAAATGGACTTCTAAAGATATAAATATGAAGTAATGAACATGAGAAAAGAATGTACAGAGTACTGTCTGCTGACGGCAGTTACAGAGGAAAGGGATTTGGGTGTGATTATTGATTCACCACTAATATTTCCTGTCTATGTGAAGCTGTACTTCAGGAAGGCTAGCCAAGTACTAGATACATCTTGACTACAAGGTGAAGCAAAGCTATCCTAGCCTCTTAGAAGACATTCCTGAATAATGTTGGAAGGTTGAGGGCAGTATTGTCGCCCTTACTTCAAAAGGAATGGCCAGCTTTGAAAGACACAAAGGGAAGAAATAAAGACTGGAATTTTACTGGCATACCTGTCCTGATTCAGGAGGCGAGGCACAGAGAATGGCATTCTCCATTGGCCTCAGGAGGGATCATATGTACTTTGGGCAGATGTGCCGGTAACCTTCCACCCCAAGAGTCCATTGAGTCCATTGAGTATATAAATCGGTGTTATTCCAGCTTAGTATTACTCTATGATATGTCCCATTCACAGTTTCACCTTACTTGCATAACTATTCCCAACTTTTGGTGTGCCCTCAAATGGGTCTCAGCATGGCATTACTTGCAGCAGAGGATATACAATTCTATGTAAATTAAAGTTAAAAAGATGGGAACAAATGGCTGTGGATGCTGGACCAATTAAATTTGTTAAGGCTGGGATTGATAAAGCTTTGGTTGTGCATCACCCCTTGCTGTACCTCCAGTCCATAACCGACCCCCGCTGCCAAATTACTTTAAACTCTTCCCCAAGAACACTGCAAACCTCCCTGCAAGGATGTTTTGTACAGGTCCCACCTTCTCTGGAAATGGGCCCAGTGATCCAGGAATCTAAAACCCTCCCTTGTACACTATCCCTTCAGCCACACATCCATCTGCTCTATCCTCCTCTTTCTATTCTCATAAACATATGGCACTGAGAGTAATCCAGTGATTACTACCTTTGCAGTCCTGCTTTTCAGTCTGCTACTTAGATCCCTAAATTCTTGCTGCAGGACCTCGTCCCTCTCTCTACCTATGTCTTGTTATCAATGTGAGCCACAATCTTTGACAGTTCGCCCTCCTCCTTCAGAATGCCCTCCAACCATTCAATGACATCTTTGACCCTAACACCGGGTTGGTAACACATCCTCCTGCAGCTGCAGAAACACAAGTTTCCATCCCTCACTATTGGATCTCCTTCCACTATTGTTCCTCCACTCTTACTCCTCTCTGCTTTGTGCAGCTGAGCCACCCAAGTGCCGTGAACTTGGCTCTGGCTGCACACCCCAGAGAAACTGTCAGTTTCACCATTTTCCAACAGCGAGAAACAGTTCTTAAATGAGATGCACAATGGGGTTTTCCCGACTACCTGCTTACCTCTCTTCTTCTGACTAAAGGTGACCCATTCCCTCTCTGACTGCATTTACTGGAGGGTGACCTCATCGAACAGTGTGTTTTGCACAAATCTCTCAGCCTCTACTATGCCTCCACCCACTCTTAAATGCCAGAACCAAGCTGTCAAGCTGGTCAAATCAGTGGCACTTCCTGTATATGTAATCATCCAGACTTGCAAAGTCTGAATTCCCACATACTGCAGGCCATGCAAAGCTCTGGACTGAGTTCCCCTGTCATACTTTAGTAAAAGACACTTACATTAAATTTATTCCCAGCAGAAAATTATTTAAGTGATGTTAGTGATGTTTAGGACTCTTACTTTCTTTTAATGCAGCTTTATATTGGGTAAACAAAACATACACACAACCAACACATCAACTCTCTCCCTTGTAGCATCTACTCCTGCAGCAGGGCAAGACCACTTTCGGTGCAATTCCCACTTTGCTCCAAATTCCCAAATATACTCACTCAGATGACATCTCTCCCAAATGCTTTTGGTCCCCTTACTTAAGGAAGGATGTGTGGTGGGATTCTTCAATCACGCTTGCCCAAAACTGGAAAATCTTGCCCAAGGTCAACAGATATTTCCGTAGTCCGCCCCTCACCTGCTCCAATTCCCGTGATGGGTCAGAAGGTAAAATCCACCCCATAATTGCGTTGAAGGCAGTTCAGGGAAGGTTCGCTAGGCTGATTCCTGGAATGAAGGCATAATGACAAAAGGCTTACCAGGTTGTATCAGTACTTATTAGAATTTAAAAGAAGGAGAGGTGCTCTTTTTGAAACATGTCAGATTCTGAGGGACTTTTGTCTTCCCTGGTAGAGGAATCTAAAACTAGATGGTACAATTTATATAGAAACATTGAAGATAGGAGTAGGAGGAGGCCATCTGGCCCTTTGAGCCTGCTCCGCCGTTCATCACAATTATGGCTCATTGACCAACATTTCTGACGTGCCACAGTCGAAGCCTCAAATAGGACCTTGGGCTCATGTCCCATTACCTGTAACCCCCACAACTTGCCTGGCCTTGCAAAATCTCACTAATGGTCCTGACTTGTGACAATTCACACCTGTGTTTAACCCTCTCTCCACTTGCATTGTCTGCACCTATAAAGACTTGATTACCTGCTAAAACTTGCATTCGAACCATTATCTTGTAATTGAGCCTGTGTCTATATATGCTCTGTTGTGAACCCAATTCCCACTCGCCTGATGAAGAAGCAGCACTCTAAAAGCTTGTGCTACCAGATAAACCTGTTGGACTTTAATCTGGTGTTGTGAGACTTCTTACAAGGGTTATGAATTGCGGGGGGGAACAGGCAGGAAAGTGGATTGAAGGCCACAATCAGATCATCCATCATCTTATTGAATGGTGGAGCAAGTGTGATAGCCCAAATGGCCTCCTCTGCTCCTACTCTTTATGATCTTATGATCAATGCAGGGCAGCGAGAATGGAGGTAATGCGAACTGGGCTTTTATGCAAGTCACGAGTCAGCGGAGCTGCAGATGAGCAGTACAGAAGATAGAAAATTACAGACCAACTTCAAACCATTGGCACAGAGAAATCTGGGAGTGACAAAAGCATGAATGAGGGCTTCAGCTGTAGATGAGCTGAGGCAAGGACAGGGATGGGTGGGATTTCTGCACCTTTTTGTTCATAATGTTCTTGAGCTTATTTTCCTATATTAAAATGCTCAACTTATAAAATTAGTTTGGACATTTACAAACCTACAACACAGAGCAAGTTAATAAGAAGGGGAGAGAAGTACTCTCTTATTATGTTACACTGAAGACTATGAAATAGACATGATGGATTGAATGGCCTCCTTTAGTGCCGTGACGGGGATGAGTTCAGACAGTTATCAAAGGCTCACTGGTAGAAATGTGTACAGTTTATGGACAATAGGGACCTGAGACTCTGCACCTAGACTTGGAACCAGGGTTGGGGTGGATGTTTATAAAAGTTTGGAGATGATTGAGGTCAACAGGAATGCAAACAAGTCAGTCAGCTCAAGCATGGGAATTTCTAGATCCTAGAAAAGAAAATCCTGAACAGAAAGAGATGAAGAGGGTGATCTGAGGGTCAAGGCAGTGTGCTGACATGTGTACCCTTTGTGGTTGAGAGAATATGATTGAGGTGAATGAAGTTGTGGTTGTGTGACTGCTATGATGAATTTAACAATATATCCTCCAACGCAGATATTTCCCCAGATACAGCAATAAATCTAAACGGACAATTTCATCTGGATTATCTCATTAAAGAAAGTTATAAACGGGAACAAATACTGATGAACCACATCAAGAGAAAACAAAATCGAAAAGGAGATAGAGACACCAGTAGCATCGAAATACAGTTCAGGACACGCTCATCAGAAGGAATATTGCTCCACATACAAGGAAGTATCAACAATACCACTGTCAAGGTAAACCTGTTTTCGGGGTTGTAATCAATGAAAATTAACTAAATAATAATCTCCTTCAGCGATTTGAATTACAGATGCACTCACATTACAAACATTACTGAATTACAGCATAATCCTTTTTTGCTGCATTTGTGTCCAAAGTTTTTTTTTCATGTTATTTGGTTCAACAAGCTGGGGTCACATGTGCTGTCATTTTATAACAACAATAATCACTAACATTTATGTACTTTCAAAGGCCTAATTAGAAAACAATGAACAAAATACATGGGATAGGACTTGAGCCCTATTTGTGGTTGGTACAGACTTGATGGACCGAGTGGCCTTCTCCTACACAGTAGGATTCTGTGATTTGGAGCGATAACAAAAGGCTTGATCAAAAAAGGTCTGTATGGAGGAAGGTCATAAATAGGGAGAGGGAGCTGGGATGAATAAGAAAGAGAATGCCAGAGTGTGGCACTTAGGTGATTGAAGGTACACTGATGTGGTGAAGAGATGCCCTAAGTGGGGAATTAGTGGCCTGGTGGTAATGTCACTGGATTAACAGTCCAGAGGCCTAGGCTAACATCCTGTGGACATTGAAATTTGGGTTCAGCTAATAAATCCGGAATTGAAAGCCATAACAGTGATATGAAATTATTGTTCACTGTCTTGAAAACTCACCAATCTCCTGTAGGGAAATAAATCTGCCATCTTTACCAAGTCTGGCCTACATGTGACTCCAGATTCATAGCAATGTGGTTAACTCTCATTTGTCCCTCTGAACTGGTCAAGCAAGCCCCTCAGTTAAAGGGCAATTGGGGATGGGCAACAAATGCTGGTGTTTGTCATGGATCCCACGTCCCATGAATGAATAAAGAAAAAAAGGGCCACAGTCCAAAGTACAGAGAACTCTGCAGGGAGAATTGTATTGCCGGGGGAATTTATAGAGGTATGCATGTACGAGATCTTGTAAGAATTTTAACAGCAGAAGAATCTGTATTAGGGGAGTTGGGAGATCATGTCAGCAATGATATGGATGATAGAGGAACAGTACTTGCTTCAGATCTGATTAGGATAGCAGAATTCTGGATAAGCTGAAGTTTAGGAATATTGGAAGCTGCTCAGGCAAGCATTGACTGATATTGCCCATTCCTGTTGCTATTCTTACCTATCCATGTGTAGCTAGTGAATCTCCTGCAATAATCTTTCCTTGACCTTGAATCATTACCTCTGCGTTTACCAAAGGTCTGACTTTGGTCCCTCCAATTTCTCATCTAGATGCTGCCACTAAGCGTTAACATCCAAAAATACAATCTCAAGTTCTACATGTACACTAAAGGACACCTAGCTGTACCTCTCCAGCAGCTCTATCATTGCCTTTGTGCTTTCAGATTGCTTATCTGACCTCCAGTCCAGGTTGAGACAAAATTAAATATTCAGGAGACTGAGACCATTGACTCAAGCACCACCACAAATGAAATCCCCTTACCACCAAATCCAACCCCAGGTTAGGTTGACTGGCCATGCTAAATTGCCCCTTAGTGCTAGGGGGATTAGCTAAAGTACATGCATAGGGTTATGGAGATAGAGCTTGTGTGGGATTGTGGTTGGTGCAGACTCAATGGGCCATATGGCCTCCTTCTGCAGTGTAGGGATTCTATGATTCTTCCCAATATTTAATCAGAGGAAATTTCTGCTTGTTCAGAATTTTGGATAAATAGCTGATAGTCTAGCAACAGTGGAAGAGTAGAGAGCTGTCGGTGAAATCTAACTAGATATCACCAATGTACCTGGGAAAACTAATGATGTGTTTTGCAATTAGAGGCAGTGATGAGATCAGAAATAGGAGGGGATCAAGGAAAGAGCTTCAGGCTGATGTATTAGTGTTGTTGCAGAAGCAGCAAGATAAAGCATTCAAGGTGATTCTCTGGCCACAATGAGAGAGGTAAGAATGGAAGTAGCTGAGAGCAGGCCCAGACTGCTGAACAGCGCTGGAGAAGTCTTAAAGGAAGATGATGTGATCGAGCATGTCAAAAGCTACTGACAGGTTGAGAAGAAAGGGGAGAAAATATTTACTTTCGTCACGTGGAAGGTCATTTATGACTTAGGTCAGGGTTGCAAAGCAGGTTAAATTAGATGTTGTCGGTCTCATTAACATATTTGAAATGCCAATCTACCTCCTGGGTTCATTGCTTGTCCCTTGCCCTGCTTTCATGCAACCTGCAAGTGGATGGGTGGGGACTGTCTGATTTGGAATTTAAAATATTTTTAACATCTAAGCCAATCCCAACCCTTTTTGAGGGTCAATATTCACTTCAATCATTACTGCGATCATATATTTTTAAGATTATTTATTAGTCTCACAAGTAAGGCTTACATTAACACTGCAATGAAGTTATTATGAAAATCCTCTAGTCACCACACTCTGGCGCCTGTTTGGCTACACTGAGGGAGAATTTAGCATGGCCAATGCACCTAACCAGCAAGTTTTTTGGACCACCCAAAGGAAACCCATGCAAACATGCAGAGGACATGCAGATTCTGCACAAACAGTGATCCAATCCGGGAACTGAATCTAGATCCCTGGCATGGTGCTGACACTGTGTCACTGTGTTGTGCCATATGGAGTGCATGGAATGAAAAGCTGGATAGACATGAACTATTACCCAGAAAAATGTTACAGTGCAAGCTTACAAAATGCATGAGATGGTGCAGCACAGTCTGACTCTGTCGGTCAGCTTTCTAGAGAATGTAGGTTTGATTGTAGCCTGTAGCAAGAGAATGAGAATCTGCTCTTTCTGCCAGTTGTAAAGGTACAACTTTAAATAGCTTGAATCCTGTAGCTAATGGGCTCAGAGTACTAAGATAACATTTCAATCTAAAAAGGAACTGTAAAAGAGTTACGCCAACATTGTTCTGAGGTTGAGGTTATTGTTATTGAAGAGTAGAAGCAGTATTTCAAATATTAATGCCAAGTTACCAAACGATGGCCCACATCTCAAATCTTCTCGGGGTGGGTGGGGGGTGGTGGTGGTGTGAAATATCACAGATGGAATTCCCTCTGGAATCTCACTTGACTGGACCTGGTAGCAATTTTACAGTGGGGTGGGCAGGATCAGGATGGTGGGATGTGGAAGATTGCCCTTGTTCCAATTAAAGCTCTGAAAGCCGCTTAAGGGCCTTTTCCCTTTCCCACCCAGTCTCAAATTTTAGGCTGCATGTGGATGACAGATCAGGGAGGAATAGAAAATTTTTCACATCTGTATTTTGGGCGACAAAGTGGAGGAAGTGGGGGCACCTTTCCATGAAGGTCTGGAATCCTGCAGACTTCCCTCCAGACCTCTCTTGCCCGCCTTGATCTATCTCTGGGGACCCCAAATGTATCCCTCCACCTTGTAACCCATCCCCCATAACTGTACTACCCTCCCCTCACCAGAACATCTATCACTTACCTGGCCTCCATGCCCTGACACTTGGTCCCAGGTGTGTCGCTGCAATGCCTCTTCCAGCCACTGCAGTGCTGTACCTGGAGAGCTTGGCGAGCTAATGGCCAATCGTGTCGTTGATGGAAGTCCTGTTTGCTGCAAATTAACTGTCTTTAGAGTGGACCCTGTCAACTCTCCAAACGGTTGGAAATAAGCCCCAGCCATCCAAAAAATTTTGGATAATATCTACAACACATGTCTCTGACATTCATTCTCATTTTCACATCTAAGCACATTTATTCAATACTGATTTGACTATAAGTGGTAAACTAATTAACCACTTCTTAAGTTGTTTTCTTTGCATTTTACATTTCCATTATTTCAACCAAAAACGGCTACAAGATATCTGCCAATGCCAACATTTTTTGAGGAATCATAGAAACGCTACATTGCATCCAGTCTACACTGATTCTCATCCCATCCAGGGCCTCCCCTCCATCCTATCCCCATAACCCCAGGCATTTACCACAGCTAATCCACTTAATCTATACACCTTTGGATACAAAGGGACAATTTACCATTGGCAATCCACACCTGCACATCTTTGGGTTGTGGGAGGAAATCAGAGCATCCAGAGGAAACCCACGCAGACACGGGGAGAACATGTAAACTCCATTCAGTCATGTAATTGAACCTGGTTCCCTGGTGCTGAGAGGCAGCAATGCTAACTGTGCCACCGGAAAGTGGGTTCATGAAAATGAAGCGCAAGTTCATCTATGATAACTTATTGGCCTAACAAGAACCAGAATCTGATTTTGAGAAAGCCAACTGAACAAGAGCACATGCAATATGCTATGATAATTCCTCATGTTGATTAAAATTCACTAAAAACAAGCTTTATTTGAAAGAAAAGACAGCCTTAATTAATATGAAGATAAGCAGGGCTGCAGAATGCAGCAGCTAAAACAGATGGCATTAGTTTAAATCCTAGGATTACCTCTACTAGAGCCCATCTGGCATGTTTGGTCCACGTGCCATCATCCACACAATGGAACGCAAGTACTTAAATAGAGAAAAGAGAAATCTGGATGTATTTGTCTCAGTAATTGAGAGTGTTTTTGTTTCCCAGTCATGGATCAGAATAGCAGTGAATGCAGAGCAGTCCCCTCTATATCTTAAAGGAGGACGATTAATGACTTCCAATTGCAACAAGCATAGGCAAGATTAGCATTTAAAACACAAAAATAAAAATATCTGAAATGTAATGTTATTTATCATTTATTTTCAGATTATGGACGGACGGATAAACTACATTTCTGCTGCCAGCTCAGTAGGTTTCACGAAGCATTATTTGCCAGATATTCCTGTTTCTGATGGAAAGTGGCATACATTCAAAATGGAGAGCAATGACTTAGTCACTAGGCTGTTTCTTGATAAAAAGCACCTGAAAAACATCACACATCCCACTCATAACGTGGGTGGGACTCAGATCTCCATCATATCTTTGGGGCAAACACCGGTGTCAAAGTTTAATCATCCCAATGAACAAGGTAAAGTATTACTAATATTAACGCTATGATTTTTTTTCATGAAGTTTTATTAACTCACAGAACCACAAAGTTATTATGGTGCAGAGGAGGCCATTTGGCCCACTACGACCACACTAACTCCCCAAATGAACATCTTCACTTTGTGCCATTGTCCTGCCTTTTCTCCATACCCCTGCACATTGCTTCTAATCAAGAAATCATGTAATGTTCTCTTAAATGCCTCAACTGAATCCGTTTCCACCACACTTCCAGGCAGTACGTTCCCGATCCCAAATCACATGTCGTATGAAAAAGATTTTTCTCACATTACATTTCCTTCTTTTGCAAATCACCTCAAATCTGTGCCCTTTCATTCTTGAAGGGAAGTTTCTTCCTATCTACTCTTTCCAGCCCCTCATGATTTTAACCTCTCCTTAGCTTTCTTCTCTCCTAGGAGAACAGTTCCAACATCTCCAATCTATCCTCATAACTCAAGTTTCTCATCCCTGGAACCATTTTTGTAAACCTCTTCTGCACTCTCACCAATGCATTCACATCCTTTATGCAGTATGGCACTCAGAACTGTATGAAATATTCCAGTTGAGGTCTAACTCGTGGTAGTATAAGTTCGTGTAACCTCCTTGCTCTTGCATTCTATGCCTCTATTAATAAAGCTCAGGATACTGTATGATGTATTAATTGTTCTTTCTACCTGCCCTGCCACAAGCAATGATCCATATGCATTTACATGCTCTGCTCCTGCACCCCCTTAAGGATTTTACCCCTTATTTTACATTTTCTTTCCATGTTTTCCTCTATTTTATAGAAATATAGGAATTTATAAAATAAGTGCAGAAGAAGGCCATTCAGCCCTTTGAGCTTGCACTACCATTCAATATGATCATTGTTGATCATGTGCTTTTAGTATCGCATTCTTGCTTTCTCTTCATACCCCTAGATCCCTTTAGCCACAAGGGCCATTCCAGCTCCCTTTTGAACATGTCTAATGAATTGGCCCCAATAGCTTTCTGTGGTAGAGGATCTGTGTAGAGACTCAGGTTCACAACTCCCTGAGTGAAGAAATTCTACTTCATCTCAGTCCTGAAAAGCTTACCCCTTATTCTTAGACTGTGATCCCTAATTCTGGGCTTCCCCAACATTGGGACCATTTTTCTGGAATCTAGTCTGTCAAGTCCCATCAGAATTTTATATATTTCTACGAAATTCCCTCTCATTCTTTGAAATTCCAGTGGTACAAGCCCAGTCGATCCAGTCTCTCCCCTCGTGTGTCAGTCCTGTCATTCCAGGAATCAGTCTAGCGAACCTTCACTCGATTCCCTCAATAGCAAGAATGTCCTTCCTCAGATGAGGAGATCAAAACTGCACACAATACTCAAACTGTGGCCTCACCAAGGCCCTGTATAACTGCATCAAGACATCCTTACTCCTACACTCAAATCCTCTTGCTATGAAGGCCAGCATGCCATTAGCTTTCCTCACCGCCTGCCGTACCTGCATGCTAATCTTCAGTGACTACTCCACCATGACAGCTAGGTTACATTGCATTTCTCCTTTTCAAAACTGCTATCATTCAGATAATAATCTTCTTTCCGTTTTTGCCACCAATGTGACTAACTTCATATTTAACCACATTATATTACAATTGCCAAGTATTTGCTCACTCAGCCAGCTTTTTCAAGAGATCATGCAGCCATTACCATTTCCCATTCTCCTCAAAGCACACATTACCATCCAGCTTAGTGTCATCTACAAATTTGGAGATTTGCATTCAATTCCTTCATCCAAATCATTAATGTATATTGTGAATAGCTGGGGTCCCAACACTGAATCCTGCGGTACCCCATTAGTCACTGCCTGCCATTCTGAAATGACATATTTGTTCCCATTCTCTGCTGCTGTCTGCCAACCAGTTCTCTATCTATGTCAATACATTATTCCGAATATCATAAGCTTTAATTTTGCTCACTAATTTCTTGCGTGGGACCTTATCAAAAGCCTTTTGAAAGTTTGGATACTCAAAGTATATTGTTTTACCCTTGTCCACTCTACAAATCCTCAAAAAATTTCAAAGATTTGTTAAGTACAATTTCCCTTTAGTGAATCCATGCTGACTTGGACAGATCCTTTCCAAATGCCTAGTTATTGCATCCTTAATAATTGACTCCAGCAATTCCCCATCACTGATGTCAGGCTAACTGATCTGGAATTCCCCATTTTCTCTCTCCCTTCTTTTTTAAGAAGTGGACTACATTAGAACATAGAACTTAGAACATTACAGCACAAACAGGCCCTTCGGCTCAAAAATTGTGCCGATCATATCAGTACCTATCAGGTCATAGAACTATCTGTAACTCCCAATCCCATTGAATCCCATGTACTCATCCAGAAGTCTCTTAAAAGACTCCTGCGAGTTTGCTTCTACCACCAGTGACGGCAGCCGATTCCATTCACTCACCACCCTCTGAGTGAAAAACTTACCTCTAACATCTCCTAAGCTACATTAGTTACCCTCGAATCCACTGGAACTCATCCAGAGTCTATAGAATGCTGGAAAATGATCACCAATGCATCCACTATTTCTAGGGCCACTTCCTTCAGTACTCAATGGTATGGAGCATCAGGCCCAGAGACTAATGCCATCAATTTCCCCAGTACAATTTCCTCACTAATAAGGATTTCTTTTAGTTCCTTTTTCATGTTTAGATTGTCTTTCCATGTTTCCCCTTATTTTATATTGACTTTGCATGTTTACCTAATATTTTGTATTGACTCTCCAAGCTACCAAGAATGATGCTTGCAACATCAAATTTAAATCCTCTTGACATAAAGCAACATTCAGTAGGGAACAATTGAACCTCTGTTTATGATTTGTGAGATAATGTATCTCCCTCACTGTTGGGATTAGATTTATATTTGGTTTTTAAGTGTGGGGACTTTTTAAAAAGCCACATTTATTGTAGTTAATTTTAATGAGTATCATAGCAACCTTGAAGGGTATTTTAATGATGTCCACTATTATCATATCATATCTCTATAAATAGAGTAGCTAACAGTTTGAAAGTTCCCACAACATGCATAAGTGGTAAATTAAGAGAATAAATATTTATTGGCAATGAATGGGAGGCAATGTTTGAATATTTAACTCTGATATCTATTGCCAAATAGAAAAAATAGAGTATCTGTGCAGAGCAAACTATTTGCATTTCCATAGTCTGTGAGGAAGAACTAAACAGGAAGTTATGCTGATAGAGTTAAATGAAGACAGGTAGGAGGAAACTTGTTTGAAACACTGACACAGACTAACAGGTCTAAATGCCCAATTTTTGTGTTATAAATTCTACGCAATGCTATACCCTTCAGATGCAAGAGGATTTGCTGAGGCACTTAACAGTAAGAATGTAAAACCAGGACTAAGGTTAAACAGGAGAGGAAAAGTGGAAGTGAAACTGGTGGAGAAATAGAAAGAGAAAGGTTGTAAAAACAGGGGGAACTGGGGCTAAGAAACAATAGTTTAATGGCCGATCAAGCAGTCATCAATTGAGTAAATGAGAAAACTGTTATTGGAAGAATGGTGGGTATACAGGAATATAAGGCAGGTAAAAGTCACTCATACAGGGCAGGATAAGGTCATGGAGGGATTTCAAAATGAATACAAGAATTTTTACTTAATGAGAGAAGGGGCCAATGGAGTTTGGAGACGATGATGGAAATGGTGAACTTTGTGCAGATGGGGCAATAGGCAACAGTGCTTTAAATCAAAGAACAAAGAACAGTAAAGTACAAGAACGGGCCTTTGGCCCTCCAGCCTGCATCAATTATGATGCCTGCCTAAATTAAAACTGTATGCAATTACAGAGTCTGTATCCTTTTATTCCCATCCTATTCCTGTATTTGTCTAGATGCCCCTTCAGCTGAAACATGTTTAGGGTTGAGACAGAAAGAACTGAGTACAAGAGCTTTTGAGATGTCAGATGTGTGATGGATGATTTGGCTGAAGTTTACAAAACTCTGAACGATGTAAGGTGGATGCGGAAAGGTTGTTTCTTCTTGTGGGTGTCTCTAACACTAAAAGGGACTGTTTTAAAATTAGGATTTGCCCTTTTACGAAAATGAGAAAGATAATTTTTTTCTCTCTGAGGGTTGTACGACTTTGGAACTCTCTGATTCAGAAGGCAGTATAAGTTTCTTGTTAGGCAAGGGAATCAGAGGTTATCGGGGTAGATTAGAATATGAAATTTGAAAGACAAACACATCAACCATGATCTTATTGCATGACTCTGCAGAGTTGAGGGAGCAAATGGCCTACATAGACTCTTATTTCATAACTTCGTACAGCCAAGAGATGAATTCATGGGCTAGGGTTCCCATGGCAGCAGGGAGATGTGGAGGAGGGGAAGTTAGAAGAGGAAGCAGAAAATATTTCCATTCTAAGTATGACTTATAAATGATGAAATGGGAGGATGGAGTAATTAAGATCACAAGACTATCATTGCCCTTGTGAATAGGATAGAAAGGTTGCTGATTAGGAAAGAAAACATGTCAGGTAAATGCATACAAACTCTGCTATCTTAGAAAGTCTTCATGAGAGAGTATTCCCAAGAGGTTGATGAAAGAAAACCAAACGAAATTAGCTTTGTTATTTTATGATAATCCTGTGATTTGTATTACTTCTACTGAGGGAACAACTGCAATCAAGCCACAGTTGTCTTCTTAGGTAGTTCATGCCAGCTTGTAATACAGTATTAGTAATTAGAGCAACAACTGAAAAATAGATTAGTAAGAGGATGTCCAACACTTTACATTTTAATTGATGAAAGGAAAACATGAGCAATTTATAGATAATATAGGAATATATAAATTAAATTCTGAAAGCAGTATTTATTCCACACCACTTGTATTTTCCAAATCTTGTAGAGACAAAACGATAATGGAAAGATCCATAGACATTCCTAGAGCCATTCTGCCACTTTACATTTAAAGTCAAAATCTAACCTTTAGCATTTTAATTGTTCAATTAGCATGTGGTTTAAGCAGTTTATGTGACACGGAACAGAAAAACAACTGTAAACACTGGAAATACGAAACAATAACAGAAAAGATTGGAAGCAATCAGCTGATCAGGCAGAATAAGTGATCAATTTAAGCTTTATATTCCACTTGAGGATCAACATGAAGAGTTTTTTCATTTATCATTGTCACATGTATTAGTATACAATGAAAATTATTGTTTCTTGCAAACTATACAGACAAAGCATGCCTTATACAGGAGAAGGTGCAGAATGTAGTGATACAGTTATAATTAGGGTATTGAGAAAAATCAACTTAATATAAGGTAGAACCATTCAAAAGCCTGATGGTTACAGGGAAGAAGATGTTCTTGAGTTGGTTGGTACGTGATCTCAGACTTTTGTATCATTTTTCCAATGGAAGAAGGTGGAAGAGAGTATGTCTGAGGTGCGTGGGGTCCTTGATTTTGCTGGCTGCCTTGTCAGGCAGTGGGAAGTGCTGAATAAATGGATGGGAAGATGGTTTGACTGATGGACTGAGCTTCATTCAAGACTCTTTGTAGTTTCTTAGGGTCTTGGATAGAGCAGGAGCCATACCAAGCTGTGATACAGCAAGAAAGGATGCTTTCTATGGTGCATCTCTAAATGTTGGTCAGATTCATAGAGGATATGCCAAATTTCCTTAGCCTCCTGAGAAGGTAGAGGTGCCAGTGGGCTTTCTTAACCACAGTGTCAGAATGGAGTGAGCAGAACAGGTTGTTGGTGATCTGAACACCTAAAAATGTTTACACATGGTCAAGGAACAAGTGAGAAACAGATGATAGCTCCAGCATTGAATTGCACAGTCTACTTAAACCATAAATTAGGTAAATTATTTACAATTACAATTCTAGGAACCCAACTTTTTTATTTGTAGATAATAGATGTGTAGACTACTTCGTGGTTACGATGACATCAATATGAAAATGCTTATTTCTCTAAGTCTTGGCAATCTCTCTTTATATAATATGTATCATTAATGTGGAGTTGCCGGCGTTGGACTGGGGTAGGCATAGTAAGTAGTCTCACAACACCAGGTTAAAATCCAACAGGTTTATTTGGTAGCACGACTTTTCGAAGCATCACTCCTTCATCAGGTAAGTGGAGCAGGATTATATGATGGCAGGGTGCTTTGTAGCATTTCAACATAATTTTGCTTATCAGTACTTTAAAAAACTATTTTGAAACACTGATCAAATTATTATCTTCATTTCTAATGTATTTTGTCACCCAGCATTACAAATATAGGTATTTATGTAAACATAAAGTAAAATAGTAAGACAAATCACTAAAATCAGCTGGATTTCATGGTCTTGGTTGAGATGGTTGACGAATGGAAATAACTGTTAAATGTTGAAAGTATCTAAATGTGTCTTTTAAATAAATCAGATCAGATTAAATGCACTTTGTTTCCTCATTTATGTAAAAAACTCAATATTCCAAGGCACCATTCCATAGGATAAAAGACGTGTAATTTTCAGAACATGAGCATTAGGAATGAGTACATGCCCTTAGTGAATACTTCATAACCAAACTGTGCCTCTACTTACTGCTACTCATCTGCGTGCAAATAGTCATAGTTCTCAAGGACATCATGCGGATATGTTGAATGAGTAGTCTTTGAAGGCTATCTAACCTGAGGCTACCTTATACCATATTTGAATTGCCATTTTTGTCAAGTGCATTTTTGCTTTCAAGAAGAAAGTCTGCTGTATATTCCCAGTGTTAACAGCAACGACAAAGAACTATAATTTATGTGGGTTGAAACAATCTTGGTATTTAGATTTCTATTTACAGAACATTTAATAATGTTCAACCCAGGTGCAATGAGAAGGAAGCTAATTTAAAAAGTGCAAAATGTAAAATATTTGTAAGGCTGAAAATAATATACTATTCATCAGTGTATGTAATATAAATCAGTGTAGCATTGCATATGCTGCTGATGTGTTATTCAGAAACTATGAATTACTAAAGAATTTGAGAGACTAGTTTACACAAAATGTTGCTAATTTCAGTCTGGCTGCTGATATGTGGTCTTTCTCTCCCATACAGAGAGCTCGCCAATCAAAATGGAACAGCATTAATCCTCTAATTCAGCTGTGATCTGCAATTAGGGAGGCAGTTAAATATTTCAAATGGAATTGGAGAAGCAAAGCCAACAGTTTGTTCTGTGAAATTGTTATGGAATTGAGTGTACTGGATGAAGCAGGCAAGGTGTTTCACATAGGCTTAGAAGAGGAGGCAGACAGTTTGATTCATTCTTTAGATATGGGTAACACTAATAAAGCTACATTTCACTGCTCAGACTTTATTATCCTGAGAGGTGGGTGATGCTCCTTCTGCTTGAATCGCTTTAATCACCGTGCTGATCATGTCAACCATGGTGGGTGGTACTCTGTAAGGGAATTCTACAATTCTGACCCAATTAATAGATGGTACAGACAACAATGGTGATGAGTGGTGGACAAGATGGGTGTGAATTCCAGGCAAAGGGGCTAATCAGGAAGGCAGTTTTTTCTTGAATGGGGGCAATCTTTTTGAGAGCTGTTGATGATGCACCCATTCAGGCAAATGGTGTGTATGTCGGGCATTCAGAGCACAGTATTTGGGGCTGGGTTAAAGGTATCTCATGGGATCAGGGAGAGGAGGAGTTGGGGGTTGGGGAAATCCCATTTATCCAGGCTTTGAGGCATCCCACTGAAGAAGCAGTGTTAGTTGGGAGGGTGGGGTAGTGCCATTGCTAGAGTCATCAGGTTGTGGGAGTGTCTCTTGGGGGTTCAGCAGTGTGGAGTAAGTCATGTAGGGGGTTGGGGTGGATCTGTACAATAGTTAATCAGATGCTAGAAAGGGTTTTAGTTATTCTAATTTTTTCTGGGTAATTATTGATGTCACCCGTTGCAATCTTTTGAAGCTTGCAATGGTTTCTAGTGCAGGGTAATTGTCCATGGTAAGTTTACACAACCAACACAATTGCATGCAAACCACAAAAACTGGGGCACCATCTCTAAAGGGTGTCCCAATGACACCACCAATCCTCCCCCTCCTCTCATCACAAAGGTACTCGGGGGTCTTCCCCAAACCCTATCTCAACAGCACAAATATTAGGGATTTCCCCTATTCCAACAGCACAATTATTGGGGCTTTCCCCTACCCCAATGACACAGTTGTCGGGGCCTCTCACGACCACTGAGGAAGAATCATCATCACTTCTTCCCAATTCCTATTTCCCCCTCAATGTTCACACCCCACGAGTGCTCACTTCCCCTCTCCAAGCTGTTACTGCTCTATGGCTATGCCTCCTTCACTGCTATGTTCCCCACCCCCTTCAAAGACGTTTGTGCTCTCTCTCCCCACTTCTCACTCCTGGCATCGTGCCCTGGCACAAATTGGCACTGGTAGTTTCCAAAGATGGATTAGCCATGGTAAATGTGCAGAGTTATGGGGATAGGACAGGAGATTGAGCCTGGGTAAGGTGCTCTTTCAAAGAGTTGGTGCAGAATCATTGAGCCAAATGACCTCCTTCTGCCATGTAGAGAGATTCTAGAGGCAAGTGTGCACAGTCCCTGGAGAATTCTCTTTAGCTCCAGCTATTGTCAGAGGTAAAACCATTATTTACCACCTCTTAATTGTGGATCTGCCACTCCCTTATTCTGGTTAAGTTTTCAATATTTTCAATCTGATGTTGTTGTTTTCTTTGCCACAAGACTCTGTGAGACTCATTGTAGATTCATCCACTAGTTTCAAACTTGTCAATCTTTCAGTTTCTGTTCCCTCACAAAATTGAAACTGAAATTAAGCCTCAACCACATTCCACATGGTGATTGAAGTTAATATTTTCACCCTGCTTACAGTGCACACCTAGCAAATTATCATTTACTTTAGCTATCTCTTAATGAGCTGCAAACCACACCAGGTCCAAACTGCAACTTTTTCTTTCAGCATTAACACCCAGATAAATTGAAATTCAAAACTTACCATGACTATATAGCCTGCTTTGGGCTGTTCTCAAATGACTTTAACTTAATTATCCATCATTTATAGTTTCTTCTTTTACCTGATGAAGTATATTGTTTTTACATCTTTCAAATTTACTTTGTTATAAAACAAAAACATCTCTTGACTGCTATAACTGCAAGGATTCCAGGTACCATCCTCCAACCCAGTTAATTAAGCCAATCTGCTGTTTCATGATCTTGCCTTTCCAGTTGTTAACCTCTTAATTCAACATGGCCCCAACCTTTAAGTGGAATAGACTCTGAACTTAAGCTCATTATATTTATTCCACGTTCTTTAGTTAAGTTTTTCATTCCCAACACCAAGAGTTATTCTCTAAAACACATAAACAACTAATTAAGTATTTACAGCCACATTTTTAATGAGAATTAGGGTGTGCCTTTTGTCACACCTCGGACTGAAAGAACAACATTCAAAGTCACAGAATTAATCGCAAGAACAACACCATTTAATTGGCCAGCTTGGCCAACTCCCAAACATGTGTTGAATGACCTTACAATATCTTATCCAAATACCGTATAATATCTAGTACTCAGATCTATACACACCAACACAGAGTCATAGAGTCATAGATGTTTACAGCATGGAAACAGGTCCTTTGGCCTAACTTGTCCATGCTGCCCTTTTTTTTAAAACCCCAAGCTGATCCCAATTGCCTACATTTGGCCCATATCCTTCTATATTCATCGTACCATGTAACTGTCTAAATGCTTTTTAAAAGACAAAATTGTATCTGGCAGCTTGTTCCAGACGTTCATCGTATTCTGTGTGAAAAAAATGTGTCTCTGGACACTTGTATCTTTCCCCTCTCACCTTAAACCTATGCCCTCTAGTTTTAGACTCCCATATCTTTGGGAAAAGATATTGACTATCTAACTGATCTGTGCCCCTCATTATTTTATAGACCTCTATAAGATCAACCTCATCCTCCTACACTCCAGAGAAAAAAGTCCCAGTCTATCCAGCCTCTCCTTATAACTCAATCCATCAAGTCCCAGTAGTGTCCTAATAAATCTTTTCTGCACACTTTCTAGTTTAATAATATGCCTTCTATAATACGGTGACCAGAATTGCACACAGTATTCCAATATCAATGTCTTGTACAACTTCAACAAGATGTCCCAACTCCTGTACTCAATGTTCCGACTGATGAAACAAAAATGCCGAATGCCTTTTTCACCACTCTGTCCACCTGTGACTCCACTTTCAAGGAGCTATGAACATGTACCCCTAGATCTCTTCATTCTGTAACTCTCCCCAGTGTCCTACCATTAACTGATTAAGTCCTGCCCTGGTTCAATCTACCAAAATGCATCACCTGGCATTTGTCAAAATTAAACTCCATCTGCCATTTCTCAACCCATTGACCCAACTGATCAATTGTGGCATCTTTGTTCTGGGTGACGAAGCAGGAGTATTTCTAATAGTACTGAAGGAGGAGGTTGAAGGATTGTTGGTATGTGTTATAGAGAAAGAGAGACAGATATCAATGCAGTACTCACACTTACAACTCTGGTCAGGTCATTGGACCTGTTTTGTGTTCAGATCCTGAGATGATACTCCAAAACTCTGGGGTAGCAAGGTGGCACAGTGGTTAACACTGCTGCCTCATAGTGCCAGGAACCTGAGTTCAATTCCTGGCTTGGGTCAGCGTCTTGAAGTTTGCACTTTCTCTGCATGGATTTCCACGGAGTGCACCAGTTTCTTCCCATAGTCCAAAGATGTGCATGTTAGGTTAATTGGCCACGCTAAGTTGACTTTAGTGTCGGAGGATTAACAGGGTAAATGTGTGGGATTATGGGAATAGAGTGTGGGTGGAATTGTGGTCAGTACAGACTTGATGGGCCAAAAGGCCTCCTTCTGCACTGTAGGGATTCTGTAATTCTATAAGTTTCTAAATCTGAAATCTTTCTCCGTACCAAATGGTCAACATATTTAACAGCAAATACAACCCCTGCACACCTCCACCCATTCTAGCTGAAGAACAAGAGTTCCCTCCTCATGTCTTCCATAAACATCTCCAGGGAAGCAGTGGAAAATGTCCAGCTGGCACACAATTTATTTCCAGCTGATTTCATCTCTTTTCAGCAAGGAAACAATAGAGACTGCTTAACTAATTTTAAGAGATTCTTTAAAAGGCACCTTCCCACTCAAAATAAGCCTATCGATGACCTGCTAGAAATTGCTCCCTTGAAAGGGGGGAAAGGGCATGGTTTCTGGCCAGTGGGCATCTCACTGCCAGCCCTATAATGAGATGCGGAAGTTAAAGTAACCAGTGTATGGTTTTGATGGATGAGTAGGGAATAGAACATGGACAGAGTTAATATTGGGCCCTTTGCAGTGTGTTACATGATTCTGTATTAGTGACTGCTCTATGGGGGGGAGATTCTCCCAATCCACTGTGCTGCTCTAAGAGGCATCAATGGGCCAAGAGGCATCAATGGAGGCCATTTTGCGAGCTCTCCAGTGGGTGCCACCGCCTCTGCACATCTCCACAAGATTTTTGGAATCCGGTGTGGAGTTGATTTCAATAGTTAAATTGGAATTTGCATCCCATTAGCAGACCCAGGACTGAAGTCTCCAGGCCCACTAGTGTCTCCCTGCACAACCAGCACACCACCTGCTCCCCCACCCCTCACCCCACTGCAGATAGTGGTTCACTCTTGCTCTGCACTCATGGGGATCCTGCTAGAGGGGACAGAGGCCATTGAGCACCCCCCTCACCCCCCAGAAGTCAGGGTAAAGGGGCATGCCCCTTGGGCAGTTCTAGCCTAGCCCATTGGCACTTCCCACTTCCCACCTGATTGGCAATAGGTTTAGTGGGCAGTGCAAAGGTGCCCCTTTGGCACTGCCAGAGTGTGGGGAAAAAGAAGCGTGGCCTATTGGAGACTGGGTCTGTAGTAGCCCATCAGTGGGGATATGAGGGACCAACTCTGCCAATCTGCATTTGAGATCAATGGCAGAGGAAGGGAAGGAGGGTGATCAGGGCTGGCCAGCTGGTGGGTGGATCAGGATTGTTGGAGGGAGTGAGGGCTGCAAAGAGGGCATCAGGGCTGCCGGTTGGGGGTGCTGACATTGGTGCTGGCTGGAGAGGTCTGGGGGGCCAGCAATTTGGGGAGTGGTGGGGTTGGCAGGGCATCGATGTGGGGTCGTGGGCTGGCCAGCTGTGTTTGCATTGATCTCTGCACTGACAGATCGGCACATGCACATTGGCCCACTCAGCACTCTGCTGCCAACCTCTCCAGTGTGAATAGGCCAGGCCACCTGATTTTCAGAGTGAATCATGCTTGGGCACTCTATAGTGCTCAGAGTGTGGGAGATACATTCTGAAAATCACACTAAAAAATTGGCGCGAGTTATTCCAGTTTTCTTGCGAATTCGGCACTCTAAATTTTTTTCAAGAGAATTGCCTCTTCCATGTCAAACTGAGATCCTTTTTAATCTGGGCCAAATTTTCACTTCGGGTCAGGTGTGCAGAGTTGGGAAAATTCCCAATTGACAGGAAGAATCTTCCCAAATGTTTGTATTTTTGTTCTGGGACAGTGGGTGCTAACTGGAGTCAGGCACATCAGCACCAGAAACCGTGCAGTGGCAGTCAATGAGACCACAGGATGCTGACAGGCATTGTTTAAAAAGTTCACCTTTTAAATGCACTGGGATATTTCTCAGGACCTGGAGCCAAGAGAGTTGAGTTGATTGGAGGTACCCACATTGTTCTGTTGAGCTGGGTGTCTACAAGGCTAGTATGGGATGAGCTGCACCATACTAGTGCACAGGACTGTAGGTGAGTAGATGATGGCAGGAGCTGAGGTCTTCCGGTTGTGCATCTGCACCTCATGAAGAGTCAACAAATTTGTTGAGGAGGTTGTTTCACTTTACAATCTTTGCTGCTATCTTGCTCGCATGTTTTTTGTATGTCAATATTCAGTCAAGAATAACAGCAAAATAGAGAGGATGTTGTTTGTAATTCAGTCTCTTCACCATTCAAAGAAATGTTGAGTTCCCTCTTCACCCTGGCATTGCGGAGGTTGAATTAAGACAATTTATTGATGCTGCGTTGAAGGTACCATGTCTTGCAATATTGACCACTTTTGCAACATTGTTGTTTAGTGTTGCCTCTAGTTTAGAAAATGTCTGAATCTGAGAGACAGGGCAGTTATTGTCAGTATAGATGAACCTCGCAGACAGAGTTGGAGACAGATATTGATACCGAGATTGAAAAGGGTTGGAGCTGGAACAGATTCCCAGGGAAGCTTACTGGGCTGTTCTCTCCTCATACCTATCTCATCATCTATATGCAACAGTCTATCTCATCACCCCATATGAACAGTCTATCTCAGAGTAATAGTTTGATGGTGTCAGTAATCCACAGCGGGAGCATTGTTGAAATTTTGACAAGGAGGGAACGCATAAATGGGAAGCAAATTGATGCTTACCACAATCGGCATTCAGGTATCCTGAGTCAAAAGCAAAACTGAGATGATGCTGAAATAAAAACAGAAAATATTGGAAATATTCAACAGATTGAACAGCATCTGTGGATAGGGGAACAGAGTTAACATTTCAGGTCGGTGAACTTGCATCAGAACATCCATCAGACTTTGGCTATGATTGACAATGTTAAAGTGATGTTTAACAATCTTTCTACTAACCTATAGCTTCTTTAAATACCTCCCGACCATTACGGCCAAGTTGCTGTGCCTATTACATATAGGGAAGCCAGAAGATCTGATAATATATAGGCCGTGCTGCCTGATAACAAAGGTAGCTCTTTCTTGCTCTGCTGTTTTCCTCTGCCAAGTTTGTGGAACATTGAATGCAACTCTCTATATTTAGAAGAAACCTAAAAAGTATGAAGAAATTTTGAATCTATTTATCTCTGAATGAACTTGCAATCAATTGCTTCCTTAATAACTTCTCCATCAGGACAAGATTAATCCTTTAATTACCTTACTGCTTGTTTTGAAGGTATTTGTGCTTATATGCCATCATTACTTTCCAGCAATCTCTATAGTGTTAGCGAATGTGTGATAATCAAGACCGCGTCTTGCTCAAGACATCAGTTTCTGGGCTCCTATATTCTAGTTATTATGGTGTTTAAATCTGCATTTTCTTCACAAACGTGGGTTTGCACAATAAGGTTAGGTTCCCACTATACAGTCTGATCAAGTCAGATAAGTTAACCATTAGCTGAGTACTTGGGTCAAAGATTGGTCTGAGAACATTCTGTACGTGGTACCAACCAAATAACTGCAGATACAAAATGTTGTTTAATTTGACCTTAAGTTGATTGCATTACACATGATTCAGGAATGTGTCAAAAGTGAGTTATGTGAACTGGGAGTGAATGGGAAAAGGACAATTAATTCAAATTCTTCTTCAGACTTGTATTATTCATATGTTTAATGACTGCTGTAAACTTTAACTGAATCATATTATCTAGCCAAACTTCAGGAGATTTGGCACAACATTTGATTTATCAGTTGTGTGCTCTGCTGATTTCTTTTTTTGTTTCATTACAGGTTTTAAAGGATGCATCAAAATATTCAAATACAATAACGAGGTGATGCCATTTACTGGATCAAATGACTTAGCTGAAGTACGACCAAGTGATGTTTCTTTACAGATTGGATGCAGATCAAATGCCTGCTTAAGCAACCCATGTCCAGCTGGAATGAAGTGCAGCGATTTATGGTTTGCATATGAGTGTCTCCCAGCTCCCTGTTTTCCTAATCCCTGTAAACATGGTGGTACATGTCTCCCTTCTTCAGATGGCACATATCGCTGCGTATGCAAGCCAGATTTTACTGGATCTGTTTGTGAGCCTTGCAATGGTCATTCAGCCTGTCAGGAAAGTAAAATTCAATTGCCGCAATGGAGCATAGCAGTGATTATACTTGTCACTGTAGTAGTCATTCCTCTGATAGCTGTGTTCGTCACATGTCAATTTACTACTTCGAAAAGTAAGAGAACAAATATGACTACATCTCTCCAAAAGGGCACTGAGAATAAAGCTTTTGATGATCACGATGATGACACAAAACACTGTAGCTGTGACAATGTTGAAAAGCAGCCAGATATCCTCAATGCTGAAAACAACTATCACATTATGGATGAAACATTTATCAGTGGGACAGTCAACGCGGTGCAGAATCAGAAATCTTATGCCCCAGTCTGTGACTTGGAGATCCATGACATTGATAATGCAAACAATATAGCTTCTTCTGATGTTGACATCATTCAGTACCACACACAATTCCAGATCCACAATGATTATTCTACTAATATCATTCTCCCCAGAAGTAAGCACGATGAATCTCAGCCAGTTATGTCCATTGTGAATCAAATAAACACTCAGTCTCCTGTACACATTACTCCAGGTCAGCAAAGTGTTCTGTGGAAAAACCAAATGGCAAACGGTGGATTTGCAAATCAACATTGTCCTCAAACCCACAGTTCGGAATGGTTTCCTTCATCAGTATTATTTGCAGAGTGCAGACGTTTAATAAATGATCTTTATGTGACTGGCTGTGAAACAGAGCTTTCCCACCATGGCCATTTTGACACCAGCCAGTCAAGTGATGGAGGTATTGATAATTTGACCTTCTATGGAGATGACCAGGTTGAAAGGTTGCCTGATGCATGGACACTTGAATCCATTTCCAGACCCAACAGCAGAATAAAACAGATGGTCGCAAGACTTCCACTTGGCCTGTCTGTGGAAGAGGTAAAAAAACTGAATGCTGCAACACCACAGAAATCTGTCAAGAACACTGCTCAAAGCATTTCACTGTCACAAGCTGTACAAGGAACTTCGACCCAGGAAGGCCCCACAAGCATCCTCCCTTCCACAGACATTTCATCCGATAGCGATTCCCATAGTTCTTTCACCTGTTCAGATTATAATTATGAAAGGGAACTTCCAGCATTTAGTCATTCGTCTGTGCACAGCTATAATCAAAAGGATTCAGGGAGAAATATAGCGGAAGATGATAAGATACTAAATGAATGGGAGATTGAATTACAAGAACATGAAAAAGGGTACACATTTGACTCATGTTTAATGGACACAGAAATTATTACTGATAAGGATTCAGAAAACAATATGCTACCATGTGATGATTCCTCTTTCAGCAGAACATACAATTGGGATCATATTTTAAACTGGGGACCAAATTTTCAAATATATGTTGAGATTTTCAAGGACCTTGCTGAACTTGCGAGTGAACCAGGAAGTGAGGTTCAATTTTCTAATGCTGGAGGGAGTGATCGTGAAGAATTTCTGTGACACTTCCTTCACTTTACGTAGCAATTTCTTTTCTGACCATTTCATCTGTATACATTTACAAGTGTCCGTTGAATAATTCTACAGTTATTTATGTTTATGATTTTGTGCACAGATTTTGTGTGTTGTAAGAACAGTAACATTTCAGTTTCCAAGGTGAAGCCAACTACTGTATTACCATTAATTGCTATTTACTCCATTCTCAAATTTAACCAGCTTTCAGTAGAATATTCACTTGTTTTCTAACTTTTCTTCCACTTCAGAGATAGTAAAACTTACAGAGAAGATGTGGATTCTTGCACTCAAAGAAATGTGCCATTTTGTCACCAACATGAATGTAATTAACAGAATAAGTTGCATCATCTTGTAGTTCTGTAGAAGAGTCATTTAGACTCAAAATGCTAACTCTATTTCTGTCCCCAAAGATGCTGACAGACCTGCTGAGTTTATGCAGCTTTCTGAATTTCTATTGCATCATTTTTTGTTTGTCTTCATCAATGGCTGAACATCAGAACATTAGGAAGTGAACTGTTCATGATATATCATAGAGTCACAAAAAGCACAAAAAGCACATCTCAGCATGTTTATGTCAATCAAACACCTATTTATTTGAATCCCAGATTCCAGCACTTAGCCCATATGCTGGATTTAAAATGCTCATCTAAATGCTTCTTAAATGTTGTGAGGGTTCCTGCCTCTATCATTGCTATCACCCTCTGAGTTAAAAAGTCGTTCCTCAAATCCTCTCTAAATTTCCTGCCTCTTACCTTACGTCTATTGCCTCTGGTCAATGACCCCTTTACTAAAGGGAAATGTTTTTTCCTATACATGTGCCTCAAGAAACATCCTGGTGAATTTCTTCTGCGCCCTTTCTAGTGCAATTGTATCCTTTCAATGATGAGGCAACCAGAATCTCACACAGTACTCCAACTATGGCCTAACCAGTGCTTTATACAGCTTCATTATAACCTCCCTGCTCTTATATTCAATGTTCGGCTAATAAAGGCAAGTATGCCATTTGCCTTCTTAACCACCTTATTGACCTGTCCTACTGCCTTCAGGGGTTTATGGAAATCCACTAGGATGTTGCCAGCTATGAAGAGAAGCTGCTTAGGCTGGGGTCCTTTTCCTTGGAGCAGAGAAGGCTGAGGGGAGAAACTTAATTGAGATGTACAAAATTATGAGGGACATGGATAGGAAGAAAATTTCCCCGTAGTAGAGAAGTCAATGGCCAGGGGCAATAGGTTTAAGGTAAGAGGCAGGTGATTTAAAAAGAATTTGAGGAACTGCTTTTTAACTCAGAGGGTGATAGGATTCTGGAACTCACTGCCTGAAAGGTTGGTGAAAGCAGGGACCCTCACGATATTTAAGAAGCGTTTAGATGAGCGTTTTAAATGCTGTAGCATTCAAGGCTATGGGCTAAAGTTTCCTGTTTTAAACTGGCAATGTTTAAAGGTAAATTAACATGAGTGGTGCAGTTGCTGCCAAGATCAGCTGGGTCAGGCACAAGTGAGGAGTTGTTGAGCCTGAACATTGCTGAAGACACGAAAAGCAATTACTAAAGCTGGAACTGTGTTTTTTGGGACAATTTTCTATCCTCCATTTCCCTTTTACTGTAAGATCCCTTTGGTGTTCTGCACTTCTTAATGTCATACCATCCATTGTATATTCCCTTGCCTTGCTGGCCCTCCCAAAATCCACAGCTCACATTTTTCAGGGTTAAGCTCAATTTTCTCTTTCTTTACCCATCTGAACAGCCCAGCTAACTAAATACTGTCTAACTAATCCCAAAATTCCTCATTGAATGTTCTTTTAAAATTGCATTGTGATATTTATACACAAGACAGCAATAACCATTACTTTCTCGGTGGGCTTTTTTAAGTTCAAGATCAGGCTAAACTTTTTTTAAGAGTCAACAACATTTCTGTGGACAGATCAGGTATGGACAAAAGATTTCCTTCTCCAAAGGACATTAGCAAACTGAATGAGTTTTTATAACAATTGACAATGGTCAGTTAGACTTTAAATTTCAATTTCTCTTTAATTGAATTTATATTTCACCATCTGTCATGGTGGGATTCAAACCCAAGTCCCAAGGGTCTCTGGATTAGTAGTCCAGTGACAATTCCACTATGCCACTGCCTCCCCCAATCAATACCTTGAAGCAGAAGCTACTTCTGCCAGTTTACCATCCCAGAATGAATCCTATTGGATTTAGTAACAAGAATTGGCCTTTCCCTTGAATCCACCCACCGAGGTCCCAACCACCTGATAAAACGATATGAATCATCATCTTTCCTGCTTGTCCTCCTCCTCCCACACAGTAATGTGTAATGTATGTTCAGACTGAATGACACACCAGCTTCTGAAACACCCTCATTGTGTAAGGGAGGGAAATGTCATATAGCTACTGGCAATCAGAAGCAAGTTCATGACAGCATCGGTTAAATGCCAAAAACAAATATACACCGCAACCCAAGTTTCCTATTTTATACTGGCAGTGTTTAAAGGTAAATTAACATGAGTGGTGCAGTTGCTGCCAGGGTCAGCTGGGTCAGGCACAAGTGAGGAGTTGTTGAACCTGAACATTGCTGAAGACGTGAGAAGCAATTACTAAAGCTGGAACTGTGTTTTTTGGGACAATTTTCTACCGTCCACTTCCCTTTTACTGTAAGCACTGAGCAGCTTGGGTTGGCACGGTGGCACAGTGGTTAGCGTTGCTGCCTCACACGCCAGAGACGCAAGTTCAATTCCAGCTGCCGGTCACTATCTATGTGGAGTTTGCATGTTCTCTCTGGAAGCCCCAGTTTCCTCCCACAGTTCAAAGATGTGCAGGTTAGGTAAATTGATCCTTAGTGTTAGGGGGGCTAGCTAGGGTAAATGCGTGGGGATAGGGGCTGTGTGGGATTGTCATTGGTGCAGACTCGATGGGCTGAATAGCCTCTTTCTGTACTGTGTGATTCTATAATTTTGATTATGTAGAAGTATTAATACAATCTTGTTTTAGCTGGTATATACTAAAGCGATTGTAAATAATTGAAGTGCAAGCATTTTGAATAATATTACTACTTTTATCTCAAGAAAGATTTGGAAATCATCTCAGTTCTGGTATTCTTTGTTCTGTCCCTGTATGTGTCAGATCATCCAGTGAAAGACATTATTGAAAAGCAGAAAAAAATTGACAGGAATCATCATAGAATCCCTACAGTGCACAAGGAGGCCATTCAGCTCAGCAAAGCTGAACCTACTTTCTAACAGAACAACCCACATAGGCCCTTTCCCAAAACTCCACAAATTTATCTAGCTAATCCCCCTAACCTACTAATCTCAGGACAATTAGGGGCAATTTAGCATGGCCAATCCACCTACTGCACATCTTCAGAGTGTGGGAGGAAACTAAAGCATCCAGAAGAAGACATGCAGACACAGGAAGAACATGCAAACTCTATACAGTCGCCCAAACCCAGAATTGAACCCAGGTCCCTGGTGGTATGAGGTAACAGTGCTAACACTGCGCCACCGTACCACCCATTCAACGATAGAGGAATGTTTGAAGTAGCTTCAATGCCCAGGCTGGGTTGCTACTCGTGTTTGCTAGAAAGCGAATAGAATTCTTGCTGGAACCTGCTTGCACTTGGATGTTGGGTAAGATGTGATCCCACGTCAATACTTCACCAACAAATGTAAGAAAAGAATGGCTCCGATACTGCAATAGCAGGCAGTTGCAAGGAGTACATCTTCAGGAGTAGTTTACAAAGGTATAACCGAAGCTCGGTAAAAAAGAAAATGATTCACGATTGGAAGAAGTCGTGCTTTCATGAAGGTATTTTTGAAGGCATTCTCCTGTAACTGTCCTTTCATATAATATGTTCATAAAGAAAAGGCTATCTTTGTAACGAGAAACCAGTGTTAGCTGGATGAAGGACATTAAGACGAAGAGACTACTTCCCATTGAATCGGTAAACACTTTAAAGCCTTGCAAAGATTTAACAGCATAATACTTTGTCTTCTTTTCATACCTCAATCTATTTTTTTCATATAAATGAAATTCAATTTAAACTTCTTGGCCTTAGTTATAATCAGCTGTAAGAGAGGCTAAGAGCATTTCGAAAGGAGCAGTTGTATGTAGATGTGGAGGAGCTGGCTGCATTAGTTTGGAGGAGCACGTAGCTGTCACCTGGCAGTCTTTGGTACAGGGAACAAACCTCAGATGCCGCTGTGTTACCCAGTCATTCCAGCTGACAACTTTAATTAAAACTAGTTACGCACAAAGTACTTTCCAACAGCCCGAACCACAAGAGGCAGCAGTTTTTTGTATTTGTCAAAATAACTGAGTAACTTTCAGCTGACCGACTGCCCCATGAATCAAGGGCCTAAAAGCTTTCCAATTAGGTGTCATAAAGGTTCCAGTCGCACTCATCCCGAGGCCGGAAATCCACTCCCTGCCCACGTGAGGTCAACGGACCTTTTTGCGGTCCACTTCCATGCCTGTGACAATTCCTGTGGTAATCGGGAAGGGGAAATTCTGGCCAAAGATCCTTAGTTGTTATAATTCCAAACCACACTTGAAGTAACTTCTGAGAGAGACTGGTGTCCCTTCACCAGAACTGATTTATTTACAATGGTTTGTAATACTCAGACAGATACTTGTCAGTACAGAGTATTCAGCCCTGAATACCAGTGACATGGACACTCCACGTTATATGGCCGGAATTCTCCCCAAAAAGTTCTAAGCAGCAAATTTGTATAAAGACTGGAGTAAATCCAGCTGTTTTTCTCAGTGGGAGTTCAGAGAAGAATCTTTCTTCTCTAGAGTGCACTAGCGTAAGTCACACTAAAAATCATTGGGCGGGACCTATTCCCGCTGGAAAGGCTAGCAGCATAGCGTTGAGTGGGCCTCTGAGCATGTACCGATCTGTCAGTGCCAAGATTGGTGCATGCATAGTGGTCCCAATCGCTGGAAAGCTCATTCACTGGCCAGCCCCGTGCCTCCACCCCCGTATCACTGCCTTCCAACCACCACCACCTCCCCCCCCCCCAAAGCCTGATTGCTGGCCCCCCTGACTATGTTTGGCCCAGCCTCCACCCCACCCCCACCCCTGTAGCCCCAATCTCCCTGCCCCCCAACTCCCCACCATCCCGGCCTCCCTAGCAGGCTGACCCCAACCCATCCTGATGGCCAGCCCTGTTTGCTGGCCTCCTTCCTTCCCCACCAATCTCTGTGCAGCGAGGCAGCAGAACCATCCACCCTCACTGATTGCCCCCACTAGGCCTCGCCCCCATCAGGCCTTGTCCCATAGGCCCCAGCACTATACGGCTCGCCCCATGGCACTTCTTGAGCATTGGCATTTTGCCCCTTGGGAAATGCTGAGGGCCCAGGCTGGCACTGCCAAAGTACTAATGCCCAGGGAGCATCACTTCCCCTGCTGCCCTACCCTCTGGGGTGCCCAATTGTTCCTTCTTCACTCCAGCAGGATTGGGCTGCCAGCTCCTGGAAAGTGGGGAGTACAGTTTTGGGGAGGGAGGTGGGGGAAAGAGATGTGAGTGGGCCCGGAGACTTAAATCCTGGGCTTACTAATCACATTTAAAACTTTTGGTAATTAGTATTACCATAATTTAGGTCCCTCCCTGCCAAATTCCGGCACGGATGTAACGCTGCCAGAAATCCAGCGCTGGGAGACACTAGGGATGTCCAGCATGGATCCCACACGTTGGGTGCTACTGGAATCTCCCGGCCTGCTGTGCTGAAGGATTAGTGCAGCGGGATGGGAGAATCGTCCCTGTGTCTCTGTAAAGCTGCCTGATGGGGCAGCCTCAATTGAGGAGCTCTTATTTCTGCATGTCCAATTCATGGACCTCATTGAAGTCATCACACCATTTTTATCACAGAGATTGCCACTTCCCAGCGTGAATCTTGCGGATCATGCTGATAAACTTGGTCAGATCCATCACACTGCCTGAGACTGCAGGACAAAACCACGAGAGTACCATCACCTAAGGACTTGCTTTGAGAAAAACCCCAACTCAACATCCTCAGGATAACCAGAGATGGACTGTAAACTTGGCCTTGTCAGTCTTGACCACATTCAGAGGAGCATAGCAACAGGAGTAAGCCATTCAGCCACTCGAGCCTGTTCCAGCCATTCATTCAGGAACGAATGAATGAAAATATGCCCTGTTGCCATATGTGGTAGATGTGAGTATAAAGGATGTGATAGCTATCAATGCAGAAAACAGTACATTTCCTTCAGACACTACATAATTAAACATTCATGTTTAAATGAATTATAAATGGCCATTTTGTGTAAGTTCCTGACTTGTGGCCATTTTATTCATTTGCGAATTGATCTGCAGAGGTTACTGGAGTAGACAAACATTAGTTTTCCTTCAGAGATTTCTCAAAGTATTTACAGGCCCAGATTAATCATCTGGACTCATTTCTTAATGTGTTTTCTTTTTGATCCAATTAAAAACAGATTTTTGGATAAATATTCAATTGCATTTGGCTAAACCTCCAAGGTTGCTAATCATTATCAGTGGAAAATGTGAAAAAAGATGTTTAAAAAAATCATGGAGACAGGAAATCTGACATAAAAAGGGAGAATGTTAAACAAAAGTGCGTGGCAGGTCCATTAGCAACTCAAAAGGGAAAATATAGGTTGAAGTTTCAAGTAAAAACTCAGCCTGAGAAAGGCTCAGATTTGCTAAAATGTTAATTGCTCCCAACTTTGATAAGATCTGAAAATGGATGCAGGAATTATGTTGCAAGGTTACCACAGTTCAGCTGCGTCTGATGCTGATAGTATGTTGTCGGCTCATTTCAGTGTGGGGGTCCACTTACCATCTCTCTTGCCCTCTTGCAGGGTGGCACAGTGGTTAGAACTATTGCCTCACGGTGCCAAGGGCCTGGGTTCGATTCCTGGCTTGGGTCACAGTCTGTGTGGAGTCTGCACATTCTCCCCATATCTGCGTAGGATTTCCTCCATGCTAAATTCTCCTTCAGTGTACATGAACAAGTGCTGGAGTGTCGTGATGAGGGGATTTTCACAGTAACTTCACTGCAGTGTTAATGTAAGCCTACTTGTGACACTAATAAATAAATAAACTTTAAACTCAGAAGAGGACTTCCTGCCTTTTCTCAACTGACATTCCTTGATTGCTTGGAGCAGAACGTCTAAGGGGGCATCAATGAATCATGGGGTTAAAGTTGCTGTCTTCTCCTGGACATTTTTTTCAATATGATCCAGTAGACCTGGCTGGCAATGGGTGACTGACTGGCTGGGTGCAGTTTAAATATAACACCCAGACATTAAAGCCAATGAGGTGGTAGCAGGGCAGTGGAATCACTGTCCGTCCCATCACCAGATTTGACAGACTCCTCGTGGATGCATAATTAATGAGCTGAAAAGCAGACCACTTGGCACAAAAACCCCATGCCGCCCCCCACACAGTGGGAATCAAGCTGATTTTCCTGTCCACCTGTGTACTTAGCCTCCAAAACAAAACATTCTGACTGACATGGACCATCCTGGTCATGGGGAAAATACCTGTAACAGTGGGATGAGGACCTTAAGTGGCTGTTAGCAGGTCACCTGAGGCCTCCCTCACCACTCTGCAAAATTTCAGACTCGTCAGGGACAGATAGCTAGCAGGCAGCCCTTCCTTATTCTAAGCATGTAACACTTTCTCTAAATGTCCCAGCCAGGGGAAACTTTTTAGTATCTATTCTGTAAAGTCCCTGAAGGTTATGCTTCAATTAAACCAGCTCTCATTGTTCTTAATTCCAGGGTATAGAAGCCTAATCTACTCAATCTCTCCTCAAAGAACTAGCCATTTATCCCACAAATCAATAGAGCCAACCTTCGCTGCGTTCTCTCTCAGGTACACAAGTCCTTTCTTAAGTAAGAAGACCAAAACTGTCCAAACTACTCCAGATGTGGACTCACCAATCCCCTACATCATTGTAATAAGACTTTTTTATTCTAATACAGAATCACAGAATTGTACGGAAGGTGACCATTCGGCCCATTGTATCTACACTGTCTCTCCAAATGAGTGATTCCCCTCTTGCTATCCCCCTGCCTTCTTACAATCCTACACTTTTCTGATAATAATCCAATTTCCTCTTAAATGACTCGGCTGAACCAGCCTCCACCGCACTCTCAGGTAATACATTCCCAATCCCAACTACTCACTGAGTGAAGGAGATTTTCCTCATGCCCCCATTGCTCCTCTTACCAATTACCTTATATCTGTGCTCTCTGAACTGGCATTCCTACAGCCGCAGGAACAGCTCAGATATGTTTCCAAGGATAACAATCCTCTCCACAAACTCCCATGTGCAGCATTTACAGGAGAGTGCTGCTAATCGCTGACACAAATTCAAGAATAAGACAGAAGTTTTTTATGTTGCAATGTGAAGACCACAGTGAATCAGAAGTTATATGAGTACAGGTGTATTCTGCCAAACACCAAGGACACACAGACACTCAGTCCTAGGGACTGAGGTTACTGAGGAAGACGCCTAGGTTCCGGCAGTTCTGAGATACACCTCAATATTTCAAGAGGAAGACTGCGAGGCTTGGATGTGCTGAAGATCCTCGGAATGAATAAAATTGCAATTTTCTAATTTATTGAAATTTAAGTTTTAAGTTTAACTTTATTTATTAATGTCATCAGTATGTCAACATTAACACTGCAATGAAATTACTATGAAATCTTCTACTTGGCAAGCAAGGTCCTACTTTCACATTATTTTATGAAGGGGAGGAGGCAGGCCATCAATGAAGAGATTTTTACAGCCAAGGAGGAGGTTATTCGGTACATCAAAAGAACTATCTAATTAGACCTATGCTCCATGTCTACCATCCCTCCCTCTCCCCCACCCTGCTCTCCCCATGCTCCTGCAACTTATACCCCTTTAAATATTTATCCAATTCCCCCTTAGAAAGTTAGTACAGAATCTATTTCTGGTGTCCTTTCAGGCAGCAAATTCCAGATCACAACTTATTGCACTTACAATATCCTCATCTCGCCCTCTGGTTTGTTTGTCAATTATCTCTAATCTGTGACCTTGGAGTTACCAACCCTTCCGCCAGTGGAAACATTCTCTCCTATTTACTCTACTGAAACCCTCAACCATGTTGAATGATTTTGAACACAAAGACAAATAATGCACTGTAAATATAAAATAGTCACATTGTATAATTCAGTTTGATATCCTATACTATCTATGGACCTGGTGCTACATTGAAACATCAGCTTTGGCTCTCACAGCAACAATGTGGAGGTGCCGGTGTTGGACTGGGGTAAACAATAAGAAGTCTCACAACACCAAGTTAAAGTCCAACAGGTTTATTTGATAGTAAACCCACAAGCTTTCGGAAAGCTGTTTCTTCATCAAGTGAGTGACTCACCTGACGAAGGAACAGCATTCCGAAAGCTAGTGGGTTTACTATCAAATAAATCTGTTGGACTTTAACCTGTGTGTGAGACTTCTCACAGCAACCACAGCTCTGAATCTAAAGATCACAGATTAAAGTCCCACTTAAGAATACTATGCATTTTGAAGTTACAGTTTCTCAATTTTTCTTTGCCTGGCTGGATTTTTAAAAACTGGGACCTGATACAGATAAGGGGAAAATTATCCAGACTGTTCACATTCCTCCAGTGAGATGAAGATAGACCCACAATCTTCTGGGGAACATGAAATACCCATCCCCCATCAATTCATATCATCCTGAGACTTTTCACATGTTTCTGAGATGACATATGAAAACGTTCTGAAACAATAACTGCAGTCGGCATGATAGAATAGAATTTCTCTGGAATATACACCAAGATTCCCTTAACAAGCAGTAGTAGGGTGCGGGAAGTGACAACAAATGACAGTGCCAAACAGAACACAATCAGATTGAAGCTATATGCTCTCCCTGTTTCTCTCACTGTCTCACTCTCTCTCTTGGAAGTGCTGTGCCCGGTTTGCAAAGTAATCATCCTGAGGAGAGAAACCAACTGTGAACAGAGATGTGGAAACTTGTTTCATACAACCGCACCCAAAAAGACAGCTGAACAAAATGGTTACAACATGGAAACGAGACACCATAACTAGCCAAGGAACAGCTAATAATGTACTTTTCTGTTTTAAAAGAATCCAATAAGCCAATCCTCTTACTCTGTTATTTGTATTGGTATATATGTGTGATTGGATCTCGGCAAATGTGTGTGACCGTGTGAATGGTGGATGCTGAGGAAATAGTTTCAATAAAAGCTTTCTCAATCTTGGTTTAACCTAAGAAAATAAGTCTGATATAATGTCAAATAGGACCATAAGACCTAGGAGCAGAATTAGGCCACTTAGCCCATCGAGTTTGTTCTGCCATTCAATCATGGCTGATTTTTTTTCTCATCTCCATTCTTCTGCCTTTTCCCCATAATCCCTGCTCCCCTTATTAATCAAGAACCTACCTATCCCTGTCTTAAAGACACTCAATGATCTGGCCTCCATAGCCTCCTGCTGCAAAGAGTTCCACAGATTCACCTCTCTCTGGCTGAAGAAATTCCTCCTCATCTGTTTTAAAAGATCCTTCCTTTAACCTAAGACTGTGCCCTCTGGTTCTAGTTTTTCCTATTAATGGAAACATCCTCTCCACTTTCACTTTAGGCTTCGCAGTATTCTGTAAGTTTCAATGAGATCTCCCTCATCCTTCTAAACTCCAAGAACATACCCAGACTACTCAATTGTTCCTCATACAACAAATGCTTCATTCCAGGGATCATTTTTGTGAATCTCCTCTGGATCCTTTCCAAGGCCAGCCCAAAAGTGCTCACAATACTGCAAATGGGGTCTGACCAGAGCCTTATACAACCTCCGAAGTACATCCCTGCTGTTGTATTCTAGACCTCTCGACATGAATGCTGACATTGCCTGCCTAGCTGTTGACTGAATCTACATGTTAACCTTAAGAGAATCTTGAACAATGATTCCCAAGTCCCTTTGTGTTCCTGATTTCCTAAGCATTTTTCTATTTAGAAAATAGTCTATGCTTCCATTCCTCCTTCCAAAGTACATAACCTCACACTTTTCCACATTGTATTCCATCTATCACTTCTTTGCCCACTCTCCTAAACTGTCCAAGTCCTGCTGCAGCACCCCCCTGCTTCCGGAATACTACCTGTCCCTCTATATATCTTTGTATCATCTGCAAACTTAGCAATAGTGCCTTCAGTTCCTTCCTCCAAATCACTAATGTATATTGTGGTCTCAGCACTGATCCCTGAGGCACACCACTAGCTGCTAGCTACATCCTGAGAAAGATCCTTTTATCTCCACTCTCTTCCTTCTGCCAGTCAGCCAATCCTCTATCCATGCCATTACCCTGAACAAAATGGGCACTTAACTTATTTAACAATCTCCTATGCAAAACCTTGTCAAAGGCCTTTCGGAAATCTAAATAAATCACGTCCATTTGTTCTCCTTTATCTAACTTACTTGATACCTCCTTAAAGAACTCTAACAGATTTATAAGACATGACCTCCCCTTGACAAAGTCATGCTGACTCAGTCCTGCTTTATCATGCACTTTCAAGTATTCTGCGAGCCTATTTTTAATAAAGGACTCTAAAGTCTTACCTATAATCAAAGTCAGGCTAACCAGCCTATAATTTCCTATCAGCTGTCTCCCTCCCTTCTTAAACAGTGGTTACATTAGTTATTTTCCAGTCCTCTGGTACCTTCCCTGCCTCCAGTGATTCTTGAAAGATCACCACCAATGCCTCCATAATTCATCAGCTATCTCTTCTAGAACCCTGGAGTGTAGTCCATCCGGCGTGGGTGATTTATCCACTTCAGATCTAAGTTTCCCCAGAACCTTCTCCTTAGTGATGATAGTGAGATTCTTAGTGAAGAACATCTCTAAATTCTCTAAAGAAAACCCTGTTGCAGTATAACTGAATCAGGAGAATAGGAGAGTCATTTCACTTTTTTTCACTCGGTGGTAACACATACAGAACATGTAACTTTCAGTGCAGTGCAAGGAAATATTATCATGATACAATCTTTCAGATGAGAAGTATGCATACTTCAGATGAGAAGTATCAGATGCACACTGATGGGCTGACTGGCCTCCTTCTGCACTTTAAGGATTCTATGATTCTGAAACATTTGACCTGAACATTTAGAAACATAGAGGTTTGGATCTTACTAATTGGCTCAGATTTTGTACCTTTTTGTAACATTCCCATGAAGTGTCCAGAGATGGAGGCAGCACAGTGGTTAGCAGTGCTGCCTCACAGCACCAGAAACCAAGGTTCAACTTCTGGCTTAGGTCACTGTCTACACGAGTTTGCATGTGTTTCCTTGGAAACACATGGAAACTGGGTGCTCCAGTTTCCTCCCACAGATCAAAACGTGTGCTGGTTATGTGCATTAGCCATGCTAAATTTTCCGTCAGTGCACCCGAACAGGCACAGGAGTGTGGTGACTAAGAGATTACAGTAACTTCATTTCACTGTTAATGTAAGCCTACTTGTGACTAATAAATAAAATTTTTAAAAACTTAAACGTTTTACTACATCAAAGCCACTAGGTAAATACAGGTTTTTGTTGTCACTTCATTTTTTTTAATCTTTTACTCTTTCAAGCTTTTGCTTTTCTTCATTTTTTTTGGCCTTATTCTATTTAAACAAGGATGTACAAGGGAGTTACGCTGACGAACAACAAAAAGCTCGCAAATAGATTCTGAAGCCTTATCACAGTTCCCCTCCAGATATAATGATCAGGATTTTATGACCTTGCTCAGGCAAGGCTTGTAAAACCTGCTTGAGGCCAAGGGAGAATTCCATTCTGTGAATCTCACTTGTCCTGATTCCGAATCAGGATGAGCAAGGAAGTAAAGTTCCGGTCAATGTCTCCGAATACAGCAAGACCTGGACAACATTCAGGCTCAGGCAGATAAGTGACAAGTAATATTTGAACTACACAAGTTCCAGATACTGACCATCTCCAACAAGAGAGAATTTAACTATCTCCCTTTGATATTCAATGGCACTGCCATCACTGCATCCCCCACTATTAACATGCTATGGGTTACAACTGACCAGAAACTGAACTGAACTAACTATATAAATGTTGTGATGATAAGAGCAGGTCGGAGATTGAGAATTATGCAGAGCATAACTGATTCCCCAAAGCCTGTCCACCATCTATAAGGCACAAATCAGGAGTGTAATGGAATATTCACCATTTGCCTGGATGAATGTAGTTCCAACAATATTTCACAATCTCAACAGCATCCAGGATAGAATAACTCATTTGATTGACACCCATCCATTATTCATTCTCTCCACCACTCCACCACCAATGCATCGACAAGATTCACAACAGAAACTCATGAGTGATCCTTCGACAGCACCTTTGAAACCCATGACTCATCTCACATAACATCTCAAAGGACAAGAGCAGCAAATGCATGGGAACATTGTCACCTGCAAGTTCCCTCCAAGTCACTCCCAGCTTGACTTAAGAACATAGAACATAGAACATTACAGCGCAGAACAGGCCCTTCAGCCCTCGATGTTGCGCCGACCAATTAGGAAAAAGCAATGACCCTCTAACCTAAACCATTCCCTTCTCGTCCATAAACTTATCTACTAACCTCTTAAACGCCACCAAACTTGGCGCATCTACAACTGCAGCAGGCAGGGCATTCCATACCCTTACCACCCTCTGGGTAAAGAACCTACCTCTGACATCCGTCCTATAATCACCACCCCTTAATTTAAAGCTATGTCCCCTCGTGCTAGCTTTCTCCTTCTTAGGAAAAAGGCTATCACTGTCCACCCTATCTAAACCTCTAATCATCTTATATGTTTCAATAAGGTCTCCTCTTAGCCGCCTTCTTTCTACTGAAAACAACCTCAAATCCCTCAGCCTCTCTTCATAAGACCTGCCCTCCATACCAGGCAACATCCTGGTAAACCTCCTCTGTACCCTCTCCAATGCCTCCGCATCTTTCTTATAATGCGGGGACCAGAACTGCACACAATACTCCAAGTGCGGCCGCACTAGAGTTTTGTATAGTTGCAACATGACGTTGCTGCTCCGAAATTCAATCCCCCTACCAATAAAAGCTAAGATTCCATATGCCTTCTTAACAACCTTATCAACTTGTATCAGCTTTCCTCCGCTGTTGCTGTTTCATCATTGGGGAACCTCTTTACTCTGCGAAACCACATAGACTGCAGTGGTTAAAGAAGGCAGCTCAAATGCCACCCTCTTAACAGCAATTAGGGAGGGACAACAAATGTTACCCAAGCATTTGAACCATATTGAAAAGTTTTGAAAAACATTCTTAAAAAGCTTTGCAGCTAAATCGAGTGTCTCTAAAATGAATTTAATATGCCTATGGTTAATTCTCATGTTGTCACAAAGGACTAAAAATATTAAAATATTAAGATCAGGCAAGATTAACTTGCTGTGATTAATTGAACCCCAAAAGAAGAGGGCAAATTGTAGAAGGAGATGAAATGGGAGGAGAGACAATGGCAGATCTTGAGCATGAGAGAGGAAGGGGGAAAGCAGGGAAGAGAAAAGTTGTCAAACTGGTCTGAGGATGGTTGTAGAGTGTTAACACTGTTGCCGTGCAGCACCAGAAAGGTGGCTTCAATTCAGGCCTCAGGCCACTGTCTGTGTGGAGTTTGCATGTTTTCCCCGTGTCTGCGTGTGCTTCCTCCGGGTGTTCCAGTTTCCTCCCACAATTCAAAGATGTGTAAGTTAGGTACATTGAGCATTCTAAATTGCCCCGTCATATCAGGGGGACTAGCAGGATAAATATAGAATCCTTACAGTGCAGAAAGAGGCCATTCGGCCCATTATGCCTGCACCAACAACAATCCCACCCAGACCCAATCCCTCATGTATTTACCCTTCTCATTCCCCCTGATAGTAAGGGGCAATTTACCATAGCCAATCAACCTAACTCACACTTCTTTGGAATGTGGGAGGAAACCCAAAGGGTGGTTCGGGAGTGGAATGCCCTGCCTGCAGCGGTTGTAGATGCGCCAAGTTTGGTGGCGTTTAAGAGCTTAGTTGATAAGTATATGGAAAAGAAGGGAATGGTTTAGTTTGGAGGGGCATTGCTTTTTATATTGGTCGGCGCAACATCGAAGGCCGAAGGGCCTGTTCTGTGCTGTAATGTTCTATGTTCTATGTTCTATGAAACTGGAGGAAACCCACATAGGGTGAGAATGTGAAAAAATCCACACAGACAGTCACTCAAGGTTGGAATTGAACCCAAGTCCCTAGCACTGTGAGGCAGCAGTGATAACCACTTTGCCACCATACTGCCCGATGTGTGGTTATGGGGATAGAGCCTGGGTGGGCTTGTTGTCTGTGCAGGCTCAATGAGTCAAATTGCCTCCTCCTTTCACTGGAGGGATTCTTTGATTCATACAGTGTCTGATTTAGGTTCAGTGAGAAACATGGAGAGTGCATTAACTTCCCCTTAGCCCTACTTTCTGATGAGTATGAGGGGTATTAGCTCACATTCCCACAGGTGTGACAAGTTTCTCTGTAAAACATTCTCATGCTATTTTCCCACAAGCCGAAATAAAAATGGGTATTTATGTTGACCTGGTTACATTCTTCACAAATTGTCTTTTCAATGGAGGTTAACAAGTTTTATTCCCCAGACCCAGTCTGCTTGATGAGGGTCTAGGGGAGGTAACATTCTTCCAGACTTGATCATCCTTTCATTAATGCCAGGAAGGGGAAATAGGTTGGGATTACTTACTCTATTATCTACTCATAGAAAGTGGGCAGTCTCTGTAATTGGTGACTAATTGATAAATGGGTCTTGCTTAATTGGGGATTGACACAGTACAAAATGATTTCTTTTTCAAGATTGTCAGCATTACAAGGTTAAATTGGTTTTGGATTATTTCAACCTGGTTTAGTGGAAATTATCTCATCTTTGTGACATGTGATTCTTTTCTGTTTGGAAGCAATGATTTGCTGCATCAAATGGTGGATGCAACAATGATGACAACATAGGTTGATAGATGAGAATGTGTTTTATGATAAATACTTTCGTTCAAGTTTTTGCAGTGATAAAGTTTTACTTGCAACAAATATATTTCCAAGAAAAGATATTGGATATGACACATCATAACCTACAAGGCACAAGTCAGGAGTATGATGGAATCCTCTCCACTTGCCTGGTTGGGTGCAGTTCCAACAGCACTCAAGAACCTTGACACCATCCAGGACAAAGCAGCCCACTTGAACAGCACCACATCTACAAATACTCAGTCTCTCCATCACCAACACTCAGTAGAGCAGTTGTATTACCTTCAAGATGCACTGCAACAATTCACCAAAGATCCTTAGACAGCACCTTCCAAATCTACGACTCCTTCCATCTAGAAGGACAAGGACAGCAGATATATGGGAACATCACATGTGCAAGTTCCCCTCCAAGCCGTTTACCATCCTGACTTGGAAATATATCACTGTTCCTTCACAATCGCTAGGTCAAAATCATAGAATTACTCCCTAATGGCATTGTGTGGGTCAACTCATAGAACATGGACTGCAGCGATTCAAGAAGGCAGCTCACCACCATCTTCTCAAGGGCAACTAGGGATGCTGGCCAGCCAGTGATGCCCATGTCCCACAAATGCATTAAAAAAAGTACCATTAACCCAAAGTAAAACAAAGAATTTCAGATTAACACCTCAACTCAGAGCCATGCCAAAATGATCTGATTGCAGAAAAACTCAAATAGAAACTCACTGAAGTGTCAAGTGTCATTTTTACCACTTTTTCATAAATCTCTCTGGGAAAGGACTGCTATTTTGAGAGGCAGAAACATGGGAGTGACTGCAGTGGGAAACAGGGTGAACTGTTTTGTGTTAACAACTAAGTTGGATGCCTTTGAGAGTTCAGTTTCTGTTCAGAAGAAAGGGAACAGATCACATGAGGTTCAAGAAGATTTAAGGAGTGTGGAGTTGTTGAGCTATGTCTTGCCTGTGGCAGTCAGATCCACAAAAGTCAAACAGGGAGTGAAACAATTGTTGAAGGACAAGCGGAGGCGATGAACATGTGCAGGCAAACTGGGTGCAATTTTGGGATTGTTTCTTTAATACTACATATCTACCAAAAGCATGGCATACTGTAAAAGGATATTGCAAGGCATATTTTGGTTGTGCAAGTTAATTACTACAACTTATCTTTTACTTTATTATGATACAGTAAAACATTATTATGCTATTTCACCACAAGCTAAAATAAGAACAGATATTTATGTTGATCTGGTTACATTCCACCAATCCATTGCCACCAATCCATCATTTTCTCATTAACTGATGTTTGATAGATGTTGATTCTAATTTGGTTGTCACAGTAAAAATCTTAAAGTGTGAAATCTTGTTCTTTCCATCAGTAATTGGGAAACTTATCATTGGTGCAAGGAGACTAAAGTTGGACAATTCAGCTTGGGACCAAAAATTGCAACCTACACATCTTTTAATAAATCTATATACAATGTATTATAACAATTTCTTTAAAGGTTTGGTATTTGATGTAACAAATGTGTAATTTAACAAGTGCACAAGACCAGCCAACTTCTACATGCACAGAATGGGAGACAAGGGATCAAGGTGATGTGGGCTTTAGAGCTAAAACTGCAGACACAATTTACATTTTATTGATTCCTACTTCTAACTTACAGTATTTTAGATTTACTAATGAGGCTCCTATGTCATTGATAAAGGGAAGCTGAAGGGCAAAATATTTTGTAAGAACAGTACTGTTATATTAAGGAGTCTATAAATATTATTTTATTTTTCATATAATTCATACAGTAAGCTACATTATCTAATTCCTACTACCGTATCCTGAGGTCAGCTAAACCTGGTAATAATTTACTTAAATTTTCCAGAATTTTCCCTAATTCAGAAAAAACACCAACACATACCTAATTTTATCTTTGAATGTATTGTTTTGAAGAGAATTTAGTGCCAATGTATGACAAATGCAAGCTAAATGCTAGACTTTCATAGAATCATAGCCACTTGGCCTATTTAGTCTGCACTGACTTTCCAACAGAGCATCCCACCCAAACCCTAACCCTGTAACCCCACATATTTACTCTACTAATGGACAATTTAACATGGCCAATCAACACCTTTGTACTGTGGGAGGAAACAAGAGCACCCGGAGGAAACCCATGCAGACGCGGGGAGAATGTGCAAATTCCACACAGAAAGTCACCCAAAGCTGGAATCAAATTTCAGGTTCCTGGCACTGTGAGGAAGAAGTGTGAAGAACTGTGCCACCATCTACCCTTGATATAATACATTAAAAATTGTACACATGCATATATCTCTCCTGCTCAACTTGACTTCTATAAATTGTTCATGGGATGAGAGCACCACAAGCAAGACCAGCATTTATTGCCCATCCCTAATTGCCCTTAAGAAGGTGGCAGTGAGCTGCCTTGTTGAATTATTGCAGTTCATGTGGCATAGTTATAACCACAGTGCTGTTAGGAACTGATTTCTCATCTCTCCATGTGTTATAAGCTGCTAGAGTGAATCATCTTGAATTGTATCCAATCAACCATGGAGAATACACTAGCCATAGACCAAGTTGGATTCCAAAAGAACTGCAGTATGGAGGATTAGACATTTACCTCAATACCCACATTGAAAATGGCTTTCAAAAGCTTCTAAAAACTGGAATCATCTACCTTGATCCCATTGCAGTCTCTGACATTGTTTAGCACAAAGGTTACTGGTCACCTTTCTAGGGTCCTACCAACCTGAGTTATTGACACCATCATTTCTCTTCTTTAAAACAGACTATTTCAAATGCATATTGGGTGTAAAGGCAGCACACGGAAGAGATAGTGAAATGATTTACCTTAAGAATCACTATTTGCCCCAACCCTGTTCAGATTGAACATAAATGATCTGCCAGTCATGTGCAGCCGCAAGTTCTTCTTTGCAGATGACATCTGCATGCTTATCAAGCGTGAGATTTCATGGACGTTAATAATACTCTTAATGACGATCTTAGTAAACTCTCTATGGTCAAAACTGATGGCTCAAACCAAAGGTTGCTAACACTGCATCTTGTGCCTACTACCTTGACAATGCAAAAGATCACTAAGATTCTGTGGTTAAGTTCTTCAAAATACCCCTACCTAAACAGCAGTCACATCACCCACTTAAGCTGGTGTCATTTTGGACTGCACATCGACCCTCGAGCTACATCTCCAAAGCTGAAAACTCACAATATCACAACAGCAAACTAGCAGGAACCTCTTGAGTCGCAAGCACCAGAACTTTAAGAGCTTCCTCTTTGATTCTCTGCTGCTCAATAGCTGAGTATTGCACTTCTACTGGGAAAACTGCACACTGCAAAGTGGTAGATGACCAGCTGAGTAAGACAATGAGGAACATCTCAGGAGTAAACCAATCAACAAACACAAACTGGCTACCTTTGCTCTGTAACATTGCACTGCCACCAATCCATCGTCAAGCCAGCACAGAACAATTGTTAAAAAGTGTGCACAAAAATCCAGACCTGCCACCAATAGAAGACATCACTCATCGAGCAAATGTCTCACCTCTAGGTGACTGGTCTGGACCAACCTGCTTGAGTCAGGCAGTTGTGCTGCAAACCTGTGGAAGGATCAGTGGCATAACACCAACAACGCAGCCCTGAGTCAGCACCTGGTTGATGACCCCAGGTTTCGACCTCCAGCATGGCGAATGGTGTCAAACTGAAAAGGCTTCACACTGGAGTCAGACCTTGCCCTCACAACCTCTTCCATTGGGAACACCGTGACTCATCCTTGTGTAACTGTGGCAGAGTGCAAACCAAGGTGCAGATAATCCAAACCAAAGTGCTCCAACCTGTGCTTCAGCGGAGATCACACAGCCCAATGCCAGGCAGATTAGGAGGCACCTAGCTGAATGAAGAATTTTAAATTTGACATCTAACTGTCATTAGTGCATCTGATAGCAGTAGCAGCAATGGTCTTTGGGAATGAGTTTGAAGATTTTGATCCAGTGATGATAAAGGATCTGCAGTGTATTTCCAAGTTAGGATGGTGTAGTGCAGAGAAAATCTTGTAGCTCGTGATGAACCCAGGTGTCCGTTGCCCATGCCGTTCTAGGTGATAGAGAATCCTAGTTTGGAAGGTGCTGTGAAAGGATGCTTGATGGGTTGCTGCAGTGCATCTTGTATTTGGTATGCACCACTGTTTATTACGGGTGATGAAGGGAGTGAACGTTTAAGATGTGAATGGAGTGCCAATCATCTGGATTGCTTTGTCCTAGGTGATGTGGGGCATTTTTGAGAGTTATTGAAGCCACACATCCAGACAAGTTGAGAGTATTTTATCAAACTCTTGACTTGTAGTTGGTGGACAGGCTTTGGGGAGTAAAATGGTAAGTTCCTCACTGTAGAATTGCCAGCCTCTGACCTGCTCTTATGTTAATGTAACTGGTCCAGTTCAGTTTCTGGTTTCTGGTAATTCCCAGGATGTTGACAGTGAGGGGTTCAGTAATGGTAATGCTGTTGAATGTTAATGGGAGATGATTAGATTCTCTCTTGTTGGAGATGGTCATTGCCTGGCACTTGTGTGGCACGCATGCCACTTGATGCTCATCATCCCAAGCCTGAAAGTTAGCCAGATTTTGCTGCATGTGGGCATGGACTGTTTCAGTATCTGAGGACTTGCGAATGTTACTCAATAATTTGTACTCATCAGTAAACATTTTCACTTGATCTTATGATGGAAGGGAAGTAATTGATGAAGCAACTGAAAATGGTTCGGCCTCGGATACTACCCTAAGAAACTCCTGCAGTGATGTCCAAAGATTGAGATAACAGACCTTCAACAACCACAACCATATTCCTTTGTGTCAGGTATATTTCTAACCAGTAGAGAATTTTCTGCCTGATTTCTATTGACTCAGTTTTTTTATGGCCTCTTGATGCCACACTTGATGATATGCTGCCTTAATTTCAAAGGCAGTCAATTTCATTGAATTCAGCTCTTTTGCCCCTGTTTGGACTGAGGTAGTAATGAGATCAGAAGCCATGTGACCCTGGCACAATCGAAATTGGGCATTGTTGGGGAAGTTATTACTTAGTAAGTGCTGTTTGATTACACTGCCAATGGCAACTTCCATTGCTTTACTGATCATTGAGAGTAAACTAATGGGCAGTAAGTGGCTGAGTGGGATTTTTATTGCTTTTGTGAACAGGAAATATTGATTCTCCAAGTGGTTGGGTAGTTTCTGATGCTGTTGCTACACAGGAATAGCTTGGCTAGGGATATAGCTAGTCCTGGAACCAATTCTTTAGAGCTATTGCCAGGATGTCATCAGGGCCCATAGGCTTTGCAATATCTGGTTGTCTTCAGCCATTTGTTTATATCATATGGACTGAATCAAATTGGCCAAAGATTGGAATCTGTGGGCTTGCTTGTACAGGGAGTTAATTGGCTGTTAATAGACAAAAGGTGGGGTTGACAGCCAATCAATGCCATCAGAAACTTTGGCCAATATTGGTACTGTGTTTCAGACTTGGAAAAATATTCAGTGTTTGTTTGGGACTTGGTAAGAGTTTTGGAAAGTTTTGCTGGAGGCCTAGGTGGCTAACTCCAGTGGAGGGAGGTGGATCAAGCAGGGGTGTGGGGTGGGGGGGTTGGGGGGTGGGGTGGTGGGGGGGGTGGGGTGGGGGTGGGGGGTTGGGTGGGTGTGGGGGTGTGGGGGGGGAGTGGTAGGGGCATAGTCACAAGGGCCTGGCAATTTAAAAGGGCATGGGGAGACGGAGACCTCCAATAGGCACCAAGGAAAGAAACCATCTCAACTTCCTTCCAACAGGAAATTTACCAGACTGGGCATGGGCCTCTCCCACCCCTGGTTAAATGCCGACAATAATGGGATACGGCCCTCAAGTGGGAATTGATTTGTCACTTCAAGGACCTAATTGATCCAATGATCGTTGAGATGCCCAATGCTAGTCCTGCCATTGGTTAAATTGCAGTTGGGACAGGGACACTATGGTGGGTGGCATGTAGGTCACCCACTGGATTTTATGTGTCCCCAAGCATCAAGTCTACCAACAGGATGGCTGTTATAAAATCTACCTGCTTCGGTGCTTGGGTCTCAGGAAAGAATTGTCTTGCTACTGCATGACAGGGATCACAAAATGAAAGGTAAATGGATTCTCCCCATTTAATCTATTCAAACTTCTCATGATTTGAAGCAACTCCATTAAATCTCCTTGCCACCATTCACTCTCTAAGGAGAGAGAACAATCTCAGTATTACCAATCTAACAATATAATTCGAATTACATTGAAACATTCTATTGAATCCTTCCTGCACTCTTTCAGATACCTTTGCATCCTTCCAAAGGGTGATGCCCAGAAGTTGATGCAATACTCCAGCTGAGGCTAAACCAGTATTTTGAAAAGATTCACCATAACTTTCACAAACGGTCATCTGAACTTGAATCATTAGCTCTTTTCTCTCCTTACAGACCTGCTGAGATTTTCCAGCATTTTCTCTTTTGTTTTCGTCATAACTTTTGTATTCTGTGCCCCTTTATTTATTAAAGATTCCTGGTGGGTCACTGGAATCATACCTGGAGTGATACACCTTATTGCTTACTCCTATCAAATTCAAGTGTAAAGACTTAGATCTAAGCTAACTTCATAAAACACCATGGAATTTCTGATCTGGATCTTAACATAGCTTACTTCAAGTCCACAACATCTGTTGATTTAAAATTATGACACTACGTCACGGCTTTTGCTGCTGCCAAGAAAGTGATATAGTTGCTGCTGGGTTACTGACCAACTTGAGTTAAGACAAAGGGATCATCTAATTTTGTTGGGCTCGGGGGACCTTAATTCTGTTACTCTGCATGGTTACATATAATGTTGAAATGAGTGTGTATTCTATTGTGTGGGTGTCATAACAGATTTCTACCATTAATTAAGAACTGCATAAGCAAAGAGGACATCTAGTTTCAATATCACATCCAACTGAACTAAGGACAACTATACAACCGTGCAAAATATACAGTACTATTTAGTAGATAATGTTATACTTTGCTACCACCTATTTAGATTCAATCCACTGGGAAGAAAAATTACTATTCCATATAAACAAAACTTGGACTGATATCAAACAGAACTCTAGCTCAATGGCTCTCAAGTTTTCTTCATTGAAGAATCCCTTCCAAATTAATTAGCATTCATGAAATCACCACCTAAATTATAATATGACATGACACATATAACAGTAAAGTGTTGCATGTACAGTGTGTTTAGTAAAGCTTTTAGGAAAACAGAGGCGGGATTTTCAATCAGAAGCCAGATGCTCGAATTCTTTCCCAATCCCACACCGCTTTTTCCACCTTTTTGCTAAGATCAAGCCCAAGATCAGGCACAATGTCTTTTCTTGTTAGCTTGGATTTTGTATGTCTCACTCATGGGTACCATAAATTGGGTTCAATTTGTATTGCTTTTTGGAGATAGATTAAGGGTTTGCTCTGTCCTCTCTGCACATTAACATTGTACCTTTAAGAATAGAGTAGAATTTTTTAAAAGGTCCCAATTCCGCACCATGTCAGCGTCAGTGACGCAATGTGATTTTCTTTTTGGTCCAGAGATGAGTTCAGCATCCAATTGATGGAGCTAGTTGTTGTCTAGAGACAGAAATTAGCTTTGGAGGGTGATTCTCAAAGGTAATGGCAGCGATCATTGTGATTGCAATTACCTGTATGATTAGAGCAGGGAGAAGAGCAGAGGGTCAGCAGCCTCAATATCTAAACAAGTGCAAAATTATTCACACATCAAGTACTTAATCCACTCTGCTTAAGCTATGTGGTGTCATGTCATGAGTATCTCAATTTGACTATCCATTCAAGATTTTTTGATTAGATTTGATTTATTACAGTCCCATGTATTAGTATCCAGTGAAAAGTATTCTTTCTTGCACACTGTAAAGAATATCACACATTGAAACGGAAATGAGAGAGTGCAGAATGTAGTGTTACAGTCATAACTAGGGTATAGGGAAAGATCAACTTAGTGCAAGGTAAGTCCAGTCAAAAGTCTGACAGCAGCAGGGAAGAGCTGTTCTTGAATTGTTCTTGAACGTGACCTCAGACTTTTGTATCATTTTCCAATGAAAGAAGTTGGAAGAGAGAATGTCCACAGTGTGCGAGGTCCTTATTTATGCTGGCTGTTTTGCCAAGGCAGCGGGAAGTATAGACAGAGTCAATGGATGGGAGGCGGGTTTAAATCAGCAGCCAAAATAAATAATGATTCCCTATAAATGATCCTATCAGCAGTGCATTCACCTTTCCCACTATTACTGATGAAAATTTACTTTTGTCCTTCTCCAACTCATTCACAAGCTCTTCAAAGAGCTTACAGCTAGTAAAGTGGAGTTGTGCAGGTTGCTGTGTCCCTGCCAACCATCTTACATTTCCTTTGAAAATTGCAGCACATCATGGATGATGCCGTGCATCCAAGAACACTACTTCCAAAACAAGCCCACACCTGATCTAGCCCCACTGCACAAGCAACTGAAAAGCCAACCTCAGGTATTTACTTATGGATATTGGTAGGTGTGTCTACTTCTCACTTCAGACTTTGTTTATCATTTGCACATTTCAGTCCCGCCTCCCAACTCGTACCGAAACTGCCTCATTATAATTTTACACATTATTTTCACAGACAACTGCTCCAAATAAATATCCAAAAGTGGTCACATGAAGTACAATGAGTGGCTATTGTTATTAGTTTGCACTTTAGCAAATCCACTCAGTTAAGTACTGAGGCTGACATGTCTTTTACATCCTGTAAACAATGGCTTGGAAGAAATATCCCAACATGTACTGAGCGAAAAATAAAAATCATTAAATGCCTTTGTTGTATTAGTTATCAGCCTCTGAATTAAATTCTTCCATTTTTCCTATTTTTCTTCTATATTTTGTTCTGGGAAAATTTTCACAACTTCAATGCACTCATTTTAATGTTTATGTTGTTTCTTTTATTGCGCATTTTCATCATCCTGTTCACACCATTGGTTTTGTTGCACTGTTCAGTTCTCACTTCCCCTTTTGAGATTCACCAAAGTTCAGTTTTAGCCTACGAACATAGTGCCTGCAATAACAAGCTCCACAATTACCATTCAGTCAGGAAAATACAATCACTGTTGGATAATGTGCTAAATCTGCTGTCAGAAGGTAATATAAATCTGGGTAAAGACAACAGCATGGAGACAATGTAATAAGGAAAGAAAGGAAAGGGGCAGAGAAAAATTGAAATACTAGGATGTTTGACATGATAAAAGAAAAATGATCTCTAGGTTCCACTGAAATAACATCCTTTACCTAACTCCTTCAAAGTGTGGAAATGAACTAATGCATGAAGGTTTGCAATTATACAGTGTGAATATTAATTTACATAAAGGTTAACACCAAGGGAATTTGATAGAACCGTATTAAACACATGCACCCTTATAGTCACACAACATAATTTCAACAACAAAGAAGAAAGAACGCTGATAATGGGATGAATTTTCAGCACGGGAAACAGGCCCTTCGGCTCAACAAGTGATGGGTTTCAGCAGTGGGTGAGGGGTGAAAGGGGATTAGCCAAATGTGCTAAAATTGACATCTTAGAAAGCTGCCTCCAACCCATTGGCTTCTGCATTTAAGTGAGACATGTGAGAATGGTTGTAAGTTACCCCCTTTATAGTGGCAATTTGTTAATTTCAATGTGTTAATAACTTATCAGGAGCAATTTTAAAATGGATTTGGGGTGGCACAGTGACACAGTGGTTAGCACTACTGCTTCACAGACCAGACCTGGGTTCAATTCCGATCTCAGGCCACTGGCTGTGTGGAATTTGGACGTTCTCTCCATGTCTGCGTGGTTTTCCTCCGGATGCTCCGGTTTCCTTCCACAGTCCCAAGATATATGGGTTAGGTTGATTGGTCATGATAAATTGCCATTTAGTGTCGGGGGGAATATGTGGGTTTATGGGATGGGATCGGGATGGGATTGTTGTTGCTGCAGTCTCAATGGACCAAATGACCTCCTTCTGCACTGCAGATTCTACGATGATTCTATGACTTAACCATTGGTGCACTAAAGCAGAGCAAAAGCATGGTGGCAATTGAGGAGGGCTGGAGGAACAACCAGTCAAAAATTCCCACAAGTACTGAAATCTTGCAGTTTGAGGGTGATCTTGCCAGAATTTGATAAAGTGTCAGATTTGGTAAGAAAATGCATGGAACTGTCCAGTTGCACAGATCAGTTTCACTGCAGATTTCCAGCTTGTTTAAAGAAACAAAATAAAATGTGTGTGGTTTATACAATCACTCCAGCGAGGTGATGGAAGACCCCTTCCCGAATACTTGCTGTCCCCACCGGTTAGCATCCCTGATTGTCCTCCTCCGTCCCTCTCCCATCAATCCCTAAAGCAGAGTTCATAGCAGGTTCCCCTCACTGCCACCACCAATCAGCCCAACCCCAGCAGACCCTGCCCCTCAAACCCCACATCTTTGGCAGTGCCTGATGCCCAGTGGGCAGTGCCAGGATGATTGGTTGGCAGTGTCCAGGTATCATCCCTTTGCCTCCAACATCCCAAGGGCATCAATGGCCTTACCCTACCAGCAAGGTGATCATGCCTGGGCCCTATCGATGGGGACCAGCTTTAATTCCCGCTGGTGGGAACCTCTCCCAGTGAGGGAAGAGACAAGAGTGTGCCCTATTTTCTGGCACAAGGCTGATTATGCTTAAAAATAGGGCCTGAGAAAGTCACGATTACCTGACAGCAGTTGCGACTCTTGCTACAGCCACTAACTAACATTTCCCAGCCAAGATTTATGTCCATTGCAGGCATGGACCTAATTACATCGCTGGCAATCTTGTCAGTGAGATTCGCAATTTTAGATCCTCTCCGAATTTTGCTCCCTGTTGGTGAACTGATTATGGAATGTCAAAGCTCAAGGTCCTGTCCTTTATTTCTTGAAAGACTTTTTGCTTCCTCATTTTGGGAGGTAACCTACTTGGAGGTTGTGCCTCCAATCTCCAGTTTGCAACTCTGACCAGGCTGGTGTGGGTAATGCTTAGGCTGCATTCACTTGGATCTCAGATGAGGAGAAAAATGTCCAGCCATCTCAACAGCACCAGCAACAGGAGGAAGAGCACCAGCAGGAGTCCCAACAGCAGAAGCAGCACCAGCCTCTCCTCAGCACCTTGCCCAGGTTTGCTGACCTATTTGGTTGAACTAGTACAATGACAACACTCATGAGTCAGTTTATTGTTCCAATGTTACCACTAACAAACTGATCCATCCCAGGTTTGATTCGTGGCTTGGGTCATAGTCTGCACGTTTTCCACATGTTTGCGTGGGTTTCCTCCGGGTGCTCTAGTTTCCTCCCACAGTCCGAAAAATGTGCTGGTTAGGTGCATTGGTTATGCTAAATTTTCCCTCAGTATACCCCAACAGGTGCCAGAGAATGGCAACTGGGGGTTTTCACAGAAACTTCATTGCAGTGTTAATATAAGCTTACTTGTGACAGTAATAAAAAAAAAAGAGGGAGGATCAGTTTATCAGTAACAACACAAGATGTATGGGCAGAAAAAGGATCAGCTTCTTGGACATTCAGAACATCAGTGTCTCATTTGCAGTCTATTGGAACAATAAACTGACTCATGCACATTGTCATTGCCCTTGTTCAACTCAATAGGTCAGGAAACCTGTTACTCAACTGCAAAAGCAGTGGTTTAAAGAGCCACTGATAGATGTGCTGCATTTACATCTGCTAACAGACATATCCCCTACCCCTCAAGCTAAGTTAAAATTCTCTGTGACATTTCTATGCACCACATGTTTTTGTCCCATTTGAAACTCAGCTGACTGAGAAAGTAAAATTTTGAAAAACGTAAATTCTCAGGTAGACGATTTCATTTGAAATAGTGTTTACATTATACGTGAGGCATCGTGTTCAGTTCCAGTTTTAGCAGCTCACAATATCAAAGTCCACCCCAAATAAGAAGCTTTACATTTTCCAAACTAATCACACTTTCCAAACCATTAGAATCTCTGTAAGACTGTATCTGAGTCCGTAAAATAGCTGTCAGAGTGATATGAAATGTTATCCTTTCCAATAATTTAGCCATTACCTCATGGCAATAAAGAAATTCCTAGCTGTTATGCAGAAACAGAGTGCAGAGAAATATCCCCAAAGGAGTTCCATTAAACAGTTTAAATATGCTGCTTCCTTAATAGTGCTGATCTTAGTGGCGAAATGATTGCACTGGGAGCTCAGTCCATGAAAAGAAACCAGCAAGGGCCATCCTTTGAGAATTAATAGATTGAAAACAGGAAACATCTAAATGGCTAGATATGAAGCAGAAGTCTGAAGAGCAGACTGAGCTTGTGCTGTTTCCAGGGAATGGTGACTGGATTATTTTTACGTCGCTAAGAAAGTCTTGAATCTGCACGCATTTATAGCAATAACTCACACTCTGGGTTCCTAACTATCTTCGTTCACTTCCAAAATCCTGATTCTACCCTGATGCGCTTTCAAACAGCAGATCATTACAGCAGGAGATATATGTGAAAATGTAGAAACTATAGAGTGATTTTCATTTCCCATTAAAAAAAAGTGAATGGACCACAGTTTTATTATTATCACGCGACTCCAATTATTTTATCAGTTTCTGTTAGTACAGCTAAATCAGATAGTGGATACTTTGTTCCAGATTACATATTAATGACCTGGAGCAGACGCAATGTCAAATAAATAATTATAGATAATTTTCTTCGCTTTCTTCTTCAGTCTGATACCTGACCTTTGGCCCCATTTACATAGCTCACCAAACAGAATCCTTTCTAATCAATCATTCTGAGCTTCACTCTTAAATAAATGAAGTGGGGCTATAAATCATGAACTAAATTGGAAATTAACACTGCACTAGGTCTGGACTTGAATATGCACTGCACAGAAAAAAAACAACTTTAGCTATAGACGCCTCCAACCTTTCACACCGATTTCCAGAATTCTTAAATCAACCGTTTATGGTTGAAAATAAATGTTTAAAAATTCAATAGCTAAAATAAGTGGTAGTGGAATTCTAGTGAAATTCATTCAGTTGAAGGAGGTATTTATTGAAAGCAATCTTTGCTGAGTGAATTATTGTCCATCCTTCTATGGAGTGAAGTGTCTCTTCTCTTTATCTTATCCATAGGGTGTGTCTGTGGCTGGCTAGGCCAGCATTTATTGCCCAATCCTAATTGCCCCTGAGCAGATGGAGATCAGCTATCTCCTGGAACAGTCGCAATCCATGTCATAGAGTCATAGAGACATACAGCACAAAAAAGGCTCTTCGGCCCATTGTGTCTGCATCAACAATGACAGCCATTAATGTCACACTAATCCCATTTTCCAGCACTTGTCCCATATCCTTGAATGTTATGATATTTCAAGTGTTCATCCAAATATTTTTTTAAAGGTTGCAAAGTTTCTGGCCTCCACTGCATCCTCAGGCACTACATTCCAGATTGTCACCACCTGCTGAATGAAAAAGTTTATTTTTCACATTCCCTTTGGATCTCCTGCTGCTCACCCTATAACTATGTTCCTTCGTGATTGACCCCTCAACCAAGGGGGACAGCTGCTCCCTGCTCACCATGTCCATATCCTGCTCACCTTGTGTTGCTAGGAAACCCAAATGTTGTAAGGGAGGGATGTGTAGTCTGGCACTGAAGGCAAGATGAGAATCCACATGCCAAATCAGACACACGGTCCCAACTACAATCAAAGCTGTGCAACATTAAATCACCACACTAGCATGCTGTGTCATTGCCTTAAATTTGAAAATTCTGATTTGATTATCCACCATTTTGTTCAGGTATATGTGGTACAGAATTAATGCATCATTTCATTTTAACAAGTTCAATGGATGAGTGGAATGTTCCTTATTCATTTGCATTGCTTCAAATTGCAAATGCATCTCCCCACATTTGGAGTATTGTGTGCAGTTTCTGTCATCACACTACTGAAAGGACATGGAAGCTTTGGAGGGGGTACAAAGAAATTGTACAAAAATGTTCATCAGGATGTTGCCTGGTCTTGAGGACGTTGGCTGTGAGGAGACGTTGAGCAAATGAGGATTGTTTTCACTCGAAAGACAGAGGCTGAGGGGAGACATGATAGAGGTCTACGAAATTATGAGAGACAGAGACAGGGTGGATTGTTAGAGACTTTTTCCAAGGGTGGAAGTGTCAATTACAAGAGGGAACAGATTCAAGGTGAGAGAGGAAAAGTTTAAAGTGGATGTGCGAGGGAAGTTTTTTCACACAGAGAGTAGTGGGTGCCTGGAACGTGCTGCCAAAGGAGGTGGTTGATGCAGGCAAATTAGCAACATTTAAGAAGCATCTGGATGGGTACATGAATAAGGAGGAAATAGAGGGATATAGACTGAGTTAGGCAGAAGGATTTTTTTTAGTTTAGTTAGAGCATCATGATGAGTACAGGCTTGGAAGGCTGAAGGGCCTGTTCCTGTGTTGTATTTTTCTTTGTTGTTTGTTCTTTGTTCAATGTAAATGCAAATTAATTGAGTTATTGAGGACTCTTAATTCACCTGATGTGGCATATCCCTTGATGTTAATACCAAACAGTGATCTATTAATTTTAGGATGGCTTAATGTCATCAGATATCCAATGTAGAAAGTCATCTTTATTCTTTTTAACATCAAAAGTGCTATCATTGGTTTTTATATTAGATAAAGAAATTATCTTAGACTTTTATGATGAACTGTATGAAGCAATTTCCTTTTACAAATTCTTACATAATTCTGTGATGCTGGTAAAAAAAATGACGGTTAATATTTGAGTGATAAACATTCAAGCATGGCTATGAAACAACACTTCATTCTGATGAATACAATAAGCAAAATAATCTCGAAAGTGCAGCAACTTTCTCAATGCCAATGATCACCTCAACTGTGCAGATCAGCACCATGTCCTGCGACTGATCAAATTTTAAAATATAACTTTTCCAATATTCTGTGCAGCTATTTTTGATCAGAAGGTTTTTTTCTGGAGATTTCCTTGTTTTGGATGTAATTCTTTTCTCTAATTTTCTTCCTTTATCCCCCTCTTCTCTACACTGATGACTCATAGAGTGCAGCTCCAGAGACACTGGCTGTCCTCCAATACCTCACTCAGGCAGCTATTTATCTGCACAGTCCTAGAAAATGAGTGTCAGTAAGCTGGTTGGTGCTAAGAAATGTCCTTTCTCAGCAGGGGTCATTGATCAACGTCAAGATTTCCTCTCCGTAGCCCAGGGACACAAGCTGATTTTAGCAACCACACAGATGGTGCAGCTCAGATCAGCACAGACCAATGATGTTTCGACCCTTTTCATATTTTTCTTTCCCTTTCTCTCGTGTTATGAATGAGGCCAGAAACTCCAAAGTGTCTTATAAAGCCCACCTTGATCATAAGTTTTGTATCTTGAACTTGGCTAGGATAAGCACAATATGCTTCACCAGGTATGATTCAAGTAACCACTAGGGAGCTTTTATCAAACAAAGTTTATTTAAAAATAAAGTCAACATGTAGAGTAAGAAAAGTAGCAAGAATGTTTATCAATTACAAACAAGAAACAAAACAACCACAATAATGTATAACCTTTAATGCACATCTATAAAGTATTCCAATTAAAATCAAAACCCACAGACAACAAAAAACCGTTTTCACAGATTTAACACAGCATAGATTAATGCTCACTTGATATTGATATCAAAGCCATTAGTTGAATTCTGCAGTCCAATGCACTTGAGACTCAGAACAGTCTGAAGACAACTTGCCAAATCACCAGAGAAATTCTTGGTCCAACACCCAACGACAGGTTTTCTACCCCAGGAAGGCTCTCAGCTAAACAGTAGTGTTTCCCAAAACCAGGGAAAGAGAGGAGAGACACTGCTTTTGATCAGATGTCCACTCCCTCCAAAATTAAAACTCAAACCTGCAGCTCAGAACTGAAAATGAAAAAACAACCCTCCTTGTCACCTGATCTGTTTTCTTCTCCTAACAATGCGGAGTCATACAAAAAAACAAAGTAAAATCAAACAACCCTGTGAAGTTGCAATAGGAGGACATCTGGTAGCCAAGCCAGTAACAATGACTCCAATGAAACTGTGAACTAAGAAACACTGAAACTGTGAGATGCAGAAATCATATTTTTTTTAAAAACATGCTTTCTTAAAAGGATACTAATGTCACACTTGCCTTACCTGCTCCCCTGCCCTGCATTTTTCGTCCATAAGCTGCCCTTCAACAATATCATGCAAACGTATGCCTATTTTCACAGGTATGCTAACAGCCACCTCACCACCATCTCTCTTGACTGTCTCCATGTTATCAGACTGCTTATTTAACATCCAGACCTGGAGAAGCAGAATTTCCTCTATTTAATGATTGGGTACACCAAAACCATTGAGTTCATTCTCCACCACAAACTTTTGTGCAAAGCCATTCCAACTCTCTCCAAGCCTGTACCAATCAACTGTTTAAAATTAGAAATCATCTTTACAGTACAGAGATGAGGAGAAATCTTTTCTCTCTGAGGGTTGTGTGGCTTTGAAATTCATTGCTTCAAAACTCAGTGGAAGTGAGATCACTGAATATTTTTGAGGCAGAGATGTATTCTTGTTGGACAAGTGGATCAATGGTGATTCATGCAAAAAGGGGGAATGTGGATCTCAGCACAAACATCGAGAGGTAGAGCAGCCTCAGGAGGCTGAATGGCCTACATCTGCTCTGAGTGTGTAATTTTGTATGTTCATATATCTGATTCTGAATCAGTCTCTTCACAGCCTTTACACCATGTTTCACCTTTTTCAATCTTTTCAATCATATATCCTCACTGTCACTAAGACCACCTATTTCCACCTCCATGACATCGCCACTCAGACTTGGCTCTGCTCACATACTTCTAGCCCACCTCCACATTCTACCCCTCCATAATCCTGAGCTCACCCAAAACATGTTCATTCATTGCCCTTGTGCTCACTGATACTCACTGTGCCCCATTTAAGCAATGACTTCATTTTGAAACTCTCGTGGGTTTTCAAATCCGTTCTGGCCTTTCCTTCCCTTTCTTTGTGATTACCTCCAGCCTTACAACTTCCTAAAGTATCTGCACACCTCCAATTCCAGCCACTTGAGCATCCTGGATTCTAATTTCTCCACACTGGTGACCATGCCTTCAGTTGCCTAGGCTTTAAACTCTAGAATTCCCTCTCTAAACCTCTCCACTTCCATTTCTTTGTTTAAGACACTTCTTCAGACCTACATTTTTGACCAAGCTTTTGATCATCTGTCCTGGTAGTTCCTTATATGGCTCAATGTCACATTTTGTTTCCTGATGCTACCATGAAGTGACTTGGAATGTTTCATTTTGTGAAAGGCATTGTATAAATGTTTTTTTTCCCAGTTTACTTTCTAACTTCACTTCCATTCTTCAACCTTTCTTGCCTTTTTGGACTTGGAAAATAGGAGTAGGTAAGGGTAAGAGCAGGCCACTTGACCACTCAAACCTACTCACCATTTAACAAGAGAGCTTTAAGTTTTTAGGTGTCCAGATCATCAACAACCTGTTCTGGTCCCTCCCATGCCAACACTATAGTAAAGAAAGCTCACAAAAAAAACATGGCTGACCTATTACCGTAATTCATTTTTCTGCTCTCTTCTCATATCCCTTGATATTTTTAATATCACAAATTCTATTCACCTTTGACTTGAACGTACTCCATAACAGAGCCTCCAAAGCCCTCTGGTATAGAGAATTCCAAACAATCAACTCTGAGTAGGATTACCAACATTCCAAAACTAGTCTGAAGTCTTCAGCCCATCTGCAATCCTGGAGAAAAATGGTCATTTCTTTGAATAATTCTCTTTACTAGACAAAAAAATATTGGAAAAAAAGGCTGTTTGGCTAACAGTCAAGCTTCATCCAATTAGTTCAGTCTTGCATTGGCAGGCTGTGACTAGTGGAATTCTGCAAGGCTCAGTACATTGCTTTCCAGTTGTTAGAAGACAGTGAGAGACAAGGATTGATATGTTGGCTCATTAATGGCTAGAGCGCGGAGGCAATGTTATGTGATGAACCTCCAAGAATACATTTAGTCACAGTTGGCAACTCTACCTCTGAGTAATGAACTTCCTTCTTATCTCAATCCTTAATGCCCGGTCCCTTATGCCGAGATTGTTCCCTGCTTCTAGACTTTTCCAGTCAAGGAAGACACTCTTCCCTGTTGAACCCTACAAGAATTTTGGGCATTTCAATGAGGTCATCTTTCATTTTTCTAAAATCCAATGAATACAGGATCTGTCTCCTCAGTGTTTTTCCACTGGACAGTCTGCCATCCCAGGAATTAACCAGTGAACCTTCATTTCACTCCTCCTGTGACAAGTATGTCCTTCTTTACTAAGGTGGCCAAAACTGGACACAATACACCAGATGCACTCTCACTAAGGTTCTACACAATTGCAGAAAGACAACTTTACTCCTGTACTCCAATTCTATTATAGTAAAGGCCAACATAATTTGGTTTTCAAATTCCTGCATTTGCATGTTGGCTTTCAGTGATTGATGAATGAGGACACCCAGATCTCTTTAGAAATCAACATTTACCAGCTTCTCCCCAATTAATAAATACCCAGAATTTCTGCTTTACCCACATTTTTACACATTATATTCCATCTGACCAATCAGTTCATCTGTTGCATTCTCCTGATGACTCCCATTCCAATCTTGTTTTGTGTCATTGACAATCTTAGAAATATTGCATTTGGTCCCCACACCCAAATCATTATATAGACGTGAATATTTGTTACCCAAGTTTTGATTCTTGCAGTACGCTATTAGTCACAACCTCCCATGTGAAAATGATCCATTTTCCTACTGTTTTCTGTCTGTTAACTAATCCTTAATCCATGCCGGTATATTATGCCAATTTCGTGTGTTCTAATTTTGTTTGCTAATTTCTTGTGTAGAATCTGGTTGAAAACTTTCTGAACAGGCGATTTGCACAGTGGTTTCATTGGAAGTCTACTGCTGACTAACAAATAAACTTTACATCCAAATGCATCAAATTCACTTGTTACCCCTTATCTATTCTGTTAGTTATATCCTCAAAATATTATAACAGACTTGCCAAACATAATTCCTTTTCATAAATCCATGTTGACTTTGCCTAATCCTACCAATATTTTCTAAGTGTCCATATATCATATCCTTTATGATAGATTCTAGCATTTACCTACTATTGATGTCCGGCGAACAGATTAGTAGTTTCCTGTTTTCTCTCTTCCTCCATCCTTAAATAGTAGGGTTACATTTGCTACCTTCCAATCCGCAAAGGCCAGTCCAGAATCTTCAGGCTTTTAGAAGATAACCTCCAAAGCATTCACTCAAAGGAACGTATATTTGTTGTAAACCATGTACAATAGGCACAAAGAATTGAGCACTGCAGATAGCCTGGACAAATATAAGGAGTCATGATGGGGAGATGCCAGCATTGGACTAGGGTAAACATAGTAAGAAGTCTCACAACATCAGGTTTATTTGGTAACAAAAGCCACAAGCTTTCGGAGCACTTGATGTCCCTTTGTCAAGTGAGTGGGAGTTCTATTCACAAACAGGACATATAAAGACACAAACCCAATTTACAAAATAATGTTTGGGATGCGAGTTTTTACAGGTAATCAAGTCTCAAAGGTACACAATGTGAGTGGAGAGAGCTTTAAACTCAGGTTGAAGAGATATGTATTGTCTCCAAACAGGACAGTTAGTAAGATTTTGCATGCCCAGACAAGTCATGGGGGTTACAAATACTTATTCTCTCTTTATGATTATCCTGACCAATATCTCAGTGTTCTTCTCGGACTATTAAATTTGCATCATCTATTGAAAACATGGAGAGAGAATATTAATTTAATGTGACATGAACCCAAGATCCCAGTTAAGACTGTCCTCATGTGTGCAGAACTTGGCTATCAGTCTCTCCTCACCAATCCTGTGTTGTCATGTGTCGTGAAGGCAGCCTTAGAGAATGCTTACCCAAAGATCAGAGACCAAACGCCGGTGACCAGTCCCAGGCATTGTCTGTATCTTTGAGACTTGATTACCTGTAAAGACTTGCATTCCAACCATTATTTTGTAAATTGAGGTTGTGTCTTAATATGTCCTGTTTGTGAATAGAACTCCCACTCACCTGACGAAGGAGCAGCAAGCACTCTGAAAGCTGGTGGCTTTTGCTACAAAATAAACATGTTGAACATTAACTTGGTGTTATGAGAGTTCTTATCAAATATAAGGAGTGCAAGGATGAAGTAAAAAGAAAATAGGGAAATCAAACAGAAGGCATGAAAACAGATTAGCAAGTGAAATTAAAGAAAACCCAAAGATGTTTTACCAATATATTAATAATAAAAGTTTAGTTTAGTAAAGTGGGATCTGTCAGATGGAGAGGGAACTTGTGTGTAGATACAGAAGCTATGGGAAGGGTGTTAAATTAATATTCTCTCTCCATGTTTGCAATAGATGATGCAAATTTTGTAGTCCATGAAGAACACTGAGATATTGGTCAGGATAATCATAAAGAGAGAATAATTACTTGAAGGATTGGAATATGGGCAACATAGTGGCACAGTGGTTAGCACTGCTGCCTCACAGCACCAGGAACTTAGGTTTGATTCCCAGCTTGGCTCGCTGTCTGTGTGGAGTTTGCACATTTTCCCCGTAACTGCGTGGGTTTCCTCCGGGTGCTCCGGTTTCCCCCCATAGTCTGAAAAGAATGCTAGTTAAGTGAATTAACCCGAACAGACGCCAGTGTGTGGCAACCAGGAGAATTTCACTATAACTTCATTGCCATAACTTGTAAACCTTACTTTAACTTTAACTTTAGGAAGTCTTGGAAGTTAATAAGTCATCAGGATCAAATGGATTGTTTCCGAAGCTGCTGAAGAAGGTCAGGGAGAATATAAAGGATGCTATAAGAATGATTTTCCAATCCTCACTAGATGTAAGGGAAGACTGGAGAAATGCAGGTGTAGTTCCATTATTCAAAAAGGGATTGAAGGAAATGCCAAACAATTAAAGACCAGTTACTCTTGCATCAGTAGTGGGCAAATTTGTAGATTCAATCCTGAAAGATAGAATTAATGTCATGTAAAAAGGCGTGGAATAGTCAGGAATGGTTGGCATGGATTTGTTAAAGAAAGGTTTTGCCTTGCAAATTTGAGTGAATATTTTGAGGATGTAAGAAGTACGGTTGATGAAGATAGTGCAGCGGATGTTGTCTACATAGATTTTAGCAAGGCATTTGACAAGGTCCCAAATGGCAGATTAGTCAATAACATAAAAGCTCATGGAATACAGAGTATTGTGGCAAACTGGATGAAATGTTGGCTTAGTAACAGAAAACAAAGGACAATTGTCAATGGATACCCATGAGAATGGAAAGTTGTTTCAAGTGGTGTTCTACTGTGCTCAGTGTTGAAACACTTACTGTTTGTACTGTATATTAATGATTTGGACACGAACATGGGGGCCACTTTAGATATGATAATGTCTAAGCATTGTGGTGTAAAGAAGCCCCTAGGGAAAAGTGACCATCTATTATAGTGTGGTCACTCTTCCCTAGGAGCTTCTCTACAACACAATTCTTAATTAGCTCTTTCTCATTATACAACACTGGTTCTAACAGAGCCCTTTCTCTAGTTAGTTCCTGAATACTGTTGTAGAAAACCATTCTGCATACATTCCAGGAATTTCTCCTCCTCAGCATTAGCGCAAATTAAGTTTACCCAATCTGTATGTTGGTTGAAGTCCCCCTTGATTACTGTGTTACCCTTGTTACATGCACTTTTAATTTCTTGACTTATTCTGTGCCCTACATTGCCACTGTTGTCTGGTGGCCAATAACAGCTTTCATAAATGATTGCTGCCTCTTGCTGTTTCTTAACTCCAACCAAACTGAAATCACATCTTGATCTTCCAACCTAGTGTCCCCTCTCAATAAAGTCTTTTATTAACAGCACGACCTTACCTCCTTTTCCTTTTATTCCTAAATGTTGAATATCCTTGAACATTCTATTGCCAGCCTTGGTCACTCTGTCGGCATGTTTCCGTAATGGCAATTAGATCTGTAATGACTTTAATCAGGCCATTGATGTTGGCCTATTGGAATATGAACTCCCTGATTAAGGAGTCAATTGATGGTCAAATCAGGGTGCCTTTTCCTTGTATTTAACTTGGAAGGTCAGTTCTTCTGGAACTCCTGAAGGTAGACTGCTGACTGATTGCACCCTGTGTGTATTGCTATTGGAATTCTAAATACAGGGATCTTGGTGAAGGGATATCTGCCTCCAAAGATTTATTACAAGTTCTCAGCGTGTATGTTTTGATTTGTGCCATCATTTCATCTATCTTGTTGTGAATGCTTATGCATTTGGATAGAGTGTGATTAACTCTGTTTTTATTAGTTTAGCAACCGGTAGCCTTAATTAAGTTTGTACACTCTGTCACTTCCTCCATACTCAAATTATCAATTTTCTTATTGCTATCTTTCCTTATTGCCTTTTTTCTTTCTTTAATTTAATTTATCATATCTATTCTCACTTGATTCCCTGCAGCTATTATCTAGTTGAAAACCCTCTCTATTTATATGACTCACCATAACACTGGTTGCAGCACACTTCAGGTGAAGACAGTCCCACATGTATAGTTCCACGTTTCCCAGTACCAGTGTCAGTGATCCAGAATTGAAACACATGTCTCCCATACCAATGTTTGAGCCACTCATTTAACATCCTAATCTTATTATTGCTACATCAATTTGTTCATGGCTTGGGCAAGCATCCACAAGTTGTTAACCTTAAGACTTTGCCTTTTCATTTAGCTCCAGCTGCTCATACTCTCCAAGCTGAACCTCTTCACTATTCCTGCCTCCTCCTTCTTGTTTCTTTTAAGTGCTTCTACCTGTCGCTGTGTCCTTCTCTCTCCCACTCTTTCGGTTGCTACTGTCTGTCTCTGGGTCCTCCTATCTCCCACTCTTTTAGTTGTTGTCTGACTCTTGGTCCTCCTCTTACCGACTCTTTTAATTACTGCTGTCTGTCTGCATCCTCCTCTCACATTTTTTTTCTTGCTCTGTCATTATTTCTTCATTCCTCTTTAATTTTAGATTACTATGCATGTGTAAATGCCAGATAAACATCATAATTCCATATTCATCTAGGACTGAGGAGAAGTGAAGTATTCAAAGTTCTCTGGTATCGTATGTATGAAGGCACATTATGAACTAAAGTCCAATTCACAAATCAAAACACTGATGATGAAACTGAAGACAAGCTTGAATCCTCAAATGTGCAAGGAAGAAATTAAGAGATTGCAAGTTTAAGTTTCAGGATATCTTTGAGATTTTTTTAGGGGCATTTTTGAGATTACTCATTTGTTTTATTCATCAGCCCACCGGCTCCACGGCAACCACCAGCGGCCTTTCCACTAATTACTGTGCGCAGTTCTGGTCGCCTCACTATAGGAAGGATGTGGAAGCTATTGAAAGCGTGCAGAGGAGATTTACAAGGATGCTCCCTGGATTGGGAGGCATGCCTTATGAAGATAGGTTGAGGGAGCTTCTCCCTGGAGAGATGTAGGTTGAGAGGTGACCTGATAGAGGTTTACAAAAAGTTAAGAGGAATAGATAGGGTGGATTCTCAGAGGCTATTTCCCTGAGCTGAAATGGTCAATATGAGAGGACACAGATTTAAAGTGCAGGAAGCAAATACAGAGGGGATGTTAGGGGTAAGTTTTTCACACAAAGGGTGGTGAGTGAATGGAATCGGCTGCCGTCGGAGGTGGTAGAGGCGAACTCGCTGGGGTTTTTTAAAAGACTTATGGATGAGTATATGGGAACTAATGGGATAGGGGGTTATAGATAGGTCTGTGGTTTGGTAGGTATAGATGTGATCAGAGCAACTCATGGGCCGAAGGGCCTGTTTGTGCTGTAGTGTTCTATGTTCTATGTTTTATGTTTTCCATTTTTCCATCAACAATGTGCCAAAGTGATTCTACAATGACTCTAAAACTTATTGTTGAGGTTGAATGGTAAGAAAGCAACAACATGCTTAAAGGATTTTGCAAAATACTTTAAGAATGTGATTGGTTCTTTCTTCTGAGTGGGTATTTTTTGGGAATTAGTGAAATATACAGTATGGAGATCATTTTAACCTAAATCAGTGGCCACTGATAGGATCAAGAAAGGGACTGTTTTAACGCTCCATCTGACTTTACTTTCCAATGTATAGTCAAATCAGGCACATTGCATAATAACAGCAGATTCAATGCCACCACTTTCCTGCTGGTTGGAGTTGGCTTAAAATTATCCTTAAGTGTTCATTAGAAAATGAAGCAGCTCAGGAACTCAACTAAGCTTCTGGGCACCCAAGTTCAAATCCCACCACAGCAGATGGTGGAATTTGAATTCAACAAAAACTATTTGGTATTAAGAATCTATCAGTGACAATGAAACCATTGTCGATTGTCAGAAAAAAACTCATTTCATTCACTAATGTCCTTTACGGAAGCAAATCTACCATCCTTACTCAGTCTGGCCTACTTGTGACTCCAGAGCCACAGTAAGGTGGCTGATTTTTAACTGCCCTCTGAAATGGCTTAACAAGACACTCAGATCAAGGGGTACTAGGGATGGATAATAAATGTTGGCTCAGCCTGTGACAACCATGCCCCATGAGTGAATTAAAAAAAGAGGAAGATCCAAGCTTGAACCGACAAGTGACAGGTAACACTCATGCCACATAAGTGTCAGGCACTAATCATCTCCATTAAAAATAAGGCCAACCCATTATGCCTTGATCCTCAACAGCATTGCCATTCCCAGGTGATCACAGGGACCTCTACTAGCCAAAACTGAATTAAACCAGCTTAACAGAAATATGGTGACAAGAAACAGACTGAGATCGAGTACTGATCAATGTGTGATTCATCTCTTGACAGAATTTTTATCATACGAACAACATGATTGAAATTCTACCTATCTCCCAATAACCTGACCAATGAATACTTAGGTCAAATATTCCTATAGTATAAAAGGAGTACCATAAACTCTGTGGGGTTCTACACTGTCTTGTAGATATTTTATAGAATGATATCTACAAGACACAAGTCAAGAACGTACTGGAATATTCACGTGAATAGGTGCAGCTGCCACTACATAGAGAGATCTCAACACCTTCTAGGGCAATACAGTGTTGATACTCCTGTAATTGGACCTAAAATACATTCCCTCAACCACAGGCACATTGTGGATGGACTTCTCATGTTGCAATGAAGCAATCATCAAGCTTACCTCAAAAGCATCTCCTAGCTCTCAAACATCTGTGCTGGGATACAATCACTTCCCAATCCCCCTTCAAATCACTCATTATCCTGAGTTAGACAAATATTAGCATCCCTCACTATCAAAATGTTGGAATTTTCTATGTAACATTATTATGGTGTGCAGCAAAAGGAGGCCCATCAGCACATGCTCAGGGTAATTAGAAAGAACAATGAAAGCAGACTAATGTGCAACCCAATTCCAGGACAAATTAAAAAAAACAAACGCTTTCTAATTGGCTACTTTATTGTGAAAATAATAATAAAATGTTTCATGTTTGATGGATTAATTCATTATTTCTGTATCTAACAGACATGCATCCAGATGCAAAATTCAATTTATTTTGGTAATATTGAATGTGTAATTAGTATCTTGAATACATTTTGTTATACATAGCTCTTGAGCCTTTCAATATTTCTGCTAACTTTTTTTGAAAATTTTCTGTATTCCTCCGAGAGTTCTTCTATTCCTAGGAAGATTTGTCAGATGAGACATTAATCCAAGGCTCCATCCATCCTCTCAGGCAGACAAATATGATCCCATGGCCCTACTTCACAGGAGAGTGGAGAATTCCTCCACAGTGTCAGCCACACAGGTGAACCGGTTATTATCACATTTCTGTTTGTGAGATCTTGCTATGTGAAAATCAACCGTCACGTTCCCTATGTTAGAATGGTAATTGCCCTTCAGAAGTATTTCATTGGCTGTTAAGCACTTTGGAATGTCCAAAGTTCATAAAAAACATTAGACAAATACAAGCTCTTTCATGATTTTTCTTTCTTTTTTGGTCTCAGCTTAACAATGGATCCATTTTGTCAACTCATAGAATCATAGAATCCCTACATTGCAGAAGGAAAACATTTGGCTCATTGAGCCTGTGCCGATAATAGTTTTATCCAGGCCCTATGCCTGCAACTTCATGTATTTATCCTGCTAATTTCCCTGACATTAAAGGGTAATTTAGCATAGCCAATCAACCTAACCTGCACATCTTTCAAGTGTGGGACAAAACCGGAGCACCTGGAGGACATAGGGAGTACATGCAAACTCCACACAGGCTGTGACCCGAGGTCAGAATTGAACCTGTGTCACTGGTGCCATGAGGCAGCAATGATAACCACTGTGCCACCATATCCTAACATTCCTCCCTGGTTCCCCTGATCTCTCAATATAATAATGGTAAAGACCGCTAGAACTCCACGCCTCACTCTCATCCTGCCACATTTACTCCTTCCCCACCATCCAGGAGATACCTGTCAACTACACCATTTCTCCTGCCAGTCTCCTGCCAAATTATAAAGCGAATTTTAGTACATATAGTTTAGTTTTGCTTGTATTTATCTATAATATTCAATGTACAATTTTAAAAATGGTTCAAATCTATTCAACTAAGATCATTTCCAACAATAAGATCCCATTATTTTCTATTAGTGCATTATTGATACTTTTGAATTTTTTTCTTTAACAAGGTATAAGACCTGGATTCCACAGGGTCATTTATGTTATTGTTGTGTAACTCAGCCAGAATGTTCATTTGCTGATGCTTTCCAATACTGCAAGCAAATCAGGAAACAGTTATGCTTAGACAGCAGAGGAAACCACAGATGCCAACAAAGGCAAATCCTATTTGCAGTTAACAGAAGTGACACAATGTTTTCTGCTGCATGATGAAATTACCCTACTTGGAAATATGAAGGTCATACCGCACCACCTCGGCAATTGCTTTGAAATAACTCATGGCCCGTTTGGCTCACAGACAATACAGAAAAAGCATTACCATTGCAGATAGTCCATTCAGATATTCCAATATCCATTGGGCAACCTGGATACCCATTAAAGATATGACGAGGAAGAAGCTGGAGCATAAATCGATCTGTAAACACAACATAATTAAACTATTCCGTATCGATTAAGGCACAGCAACGTGAGAAATCACCTTATCACCAAAATTACAATGATCCCTTGACTTCAAAACATAATGCATGACACATGCTCCCAAGAATTCAAGATATCTTTAATTCTTTCACAACATTGCAACATCATTGGTTAGGCCAGCATTTTTCACTCATTTTTAATTGCCCTTGTGAAGGTAGTGGTGAGCTGTCTGTTTAAACTGTTGCAGTCCCTGTGGTTAGCACTGCTGCCTCACATCTTCAGGGACCCAGATTGAATTCCAGCCTTGGCTGACTGTCTGTGTGGAGTTTGCATGTTCTCCCCGTGTCTGCACTGCATGGATTTTCTTTTAACCTATATATCTTGGAACATGTGTGGAGTTTGCATGTTCTCCCTGTGTCTGCACTGCATGGATTTTCTTTTAACCTATACATCTTGGAACATTAAGGGGCAATTTAGCATGGATTTAGCCATGCTAAATTGCCCCTTAATGTTCCAAGATGTATAGGTTAAAAGTATTGGCAGGGTAAATGCATGGTATTGGGCCTGGGTGGGATGCTTTGATGGAGAGGTAGTGCACATCCAATGGGCCAAATGGTCTCCTTCTACATTGTAGGTAGTTATACCCATATTGCTGTTAGGTAGGAAGTTCCAGAATTTTGACTCAGCCACAGTAAAGGAATGGTGTTATATTTCAAGATGGTGAGTGACTTGGAAGGGAACTTGCAATTGCTGGTGTTGCCATCTATCTGCCACTCTTGTTCTTCTAGACAGCAGTGGTTGTGGGTTTGGAAGATACTGTTGAAGGAGCCTTAATGAATTTCTGCAGTGCATCTTGTTGATGGTATATACTGATGTCAAATAGGTTGTTTTGTCCTGAACAATGTCAAGCTTCTTGAGTGTTGATGTTGCACTTATTCAGGCAAATGGAGAATATTGTATCACACTCCTAATATCTGCCTTGTAGATAGTGGACAGGTTTTGGGGATCAGGAAGTGAGTTCCTTGCTACAGAATTCCAAGCCTCTGAACTGTTCTTGCAGACACAATGGGGGGGATTTTCAGGCTGTTCCCACCAGCAGGATCTTCCAATCCCAGTGGCAGTAACTTCTTGTCAGAGATTCCCCAGTGGTGGAGGGTCTAAACAATGAGAAACCCATTGACAGTGGTGGGACTTGAAGATCCTGCCACAGGCCAATGGCAGCTTGCCTCCACAAAACACAATGGGGAAGGAAAATTCCACCCAATATTTATACAGCTGGTGCAGTTGAGCTTCTTGTCAATAATAATCTCCAAGATGTTGATGGTGAGAAAATTGATGATGGAAATGCTATTGAATGTCAAGAAGAGATGATTAGATTCTTTCTTGTTAGACAGAGTCATTGCATGGCACCTGTGTGGCATGAATGTTACTCACCACTTATCAGCCCAAGCTTGGACATTGTCCAGTTCTTGCTGCATATGGGCACAGGCTTCTTCAGTATCTGAAGCGTCATGGATGGTACTGAATATAATGCAATCGTCAGTGAACATCCCCACTTTTGACCTTAGGATGGAGGAAGGTCACTGATGAAACAGTTGAGCCTAGTACACTATCCTGAGGAACTCTTGCCGTGACGATTGACCTCCAACAACGATAACCATCTTTATTTGTGCTGTGTGTGACTTTAAACTCTGGAAGGTTTTCCCCCAATTCTCATTGACTCCAGTTTGCTAGGGCTCCTTGATGCCACACTTGGTGAAATGCTGCCTTGGTTTCAAGGGCAGCCATTCTCACCTCAGAGAAAGTTCAGCTCTGTTGTGCATGTTCAGAACAATGTTGTAATGAGGTCAGCAGCTAACATTTGTCAACAAGCACTCTCACCGTTCCAAACAATACTGATGGAGTTGGCAGACCACCAGACATCACACAACCAGTTTAGACAGCAATATGAGCAGTGATCTGAAAAGCCACGAACATCTTCAAGGGACTGAATGCCACAAGAAATGTCCATTACTGATCCTGCTGTGAATAACAGGGTCAGCTCATTGACATGTTTCCTGATGATGCGTTATTGCACATTTTGTGTAATGTGAGAGTACTGTCTGGAGGGAGCTTGGAAATTACGAGTGCAGCTTTTGACAAGTCAGGAATGGCTTAATATTGCAGAAGCAGCCTGAAGGAACTAAGTAACAAACTATCTGCCAAACTGTGGTAAAGGTATATGTTATAAAAGGCTCATGTGAACATGAGCATGGTTTCAAGCACAGAATTTGGCACAGAAACATAATGAAGAGAACAGGGTGTTGCAAAGAGGCACAGAAGAAGAGCCAGATATTCAAAGAGCAGAACTTACGGCCCCCTTAGGCAAGATGTAGCCAAGAAAAGGCAGATTGCTGTGTGCCTATGGGAGAAACCAGTTTAGAATACCATGCGGTGGGAGGTAGTGTTGTGTGCTAACTTGGTCCCAGAACTTCACATCATTGAAAGAAAGGCTTCCATTCATATAGTGTCTTTCATTACCTCAGGGCGTACCAAAGCATGTTACAGCCAGTGAAATGCTTTTGAAATGTAGTCACTGTTGTGAGAAACGTGGCAGCCGATTTTTGCACAGCAAAGAACCCTAAACAGCACTGGCAATGAACTGATAGTCAATTGGCTTTATAATGATGCAGGGAATGGAATAAATATTAACCAGAAGAACAGCCCTGTTTTACCTTAAATAGCGTGAGAGAATGGCTTCAGTTTAATGTCTCATCCATAAAACAGCTCACCTAACCATGCAGCAGTCCTTCTCCACAGCACTGAAGTTTCATACTATCAAGATATTTTAATCTAAGTCTTTGCAGTAGGACTCAAACCCACATCTTTCTGACTCAGAGGCAAGGGTGGTATTACTAAGACAAAGGCTAACACTTTCCTAGATCAAGTTTGATGACCTGTTGAGGGCAAACTGTGTAGCATACCGATCATATCAATATCAAACTCAGCGGTCTGGCAGAATCTGTTAGAAATAAACAGAGTTTTATGTTTCAGATCAATAACCTTTCATCAGAACTTGGTTCATTAGGACATTATGGTATGATGGAAGCTCAATGATCTAAAACATTCACTCTGTTTTTCTCTCCACAGATGCTGCCAGACCTGCTCAGTATTTCCAACATTTGGGTTGAGATTCCCCCATCCCACTGCACTATAAAATCAGTGCAGCAGGCCGGGAGATTTAAGCAGTGCCCAATCCGCAGACTCTACGCTGGACGTCCTACCCCAATAGCATCTCTCAGCATCAAATCTTCCGCAGCTTCAGCCGAGGGGAGGCACACAAGTTATTTAAATAGGCCTAATTATATTTTAAATATAATTAGCAAGCCAGGGACTGAAGTCTCTCAGCCTCACCAGTCTCAGCATTTTGACAATCTGCTTGAAAGCGCTATTTTCTAAATAGCCCATCTCAGGATGAGGACATTGCCTACCCCTCCTTTTCCTCAAGACAGATGGACAGTATAGGGAGGTTTTACAACTTCTCTTACCTACCTCGGGGACAGAAATCCAGTCCAATATGCCAGTGAGGGAAGTGATGGATATCAGTGCTGATTGAATTGATTGTTTTTGTCCTTAATGATGTCAACTTCTTGTTTTCGCAATGCATCCAAGCCAGCAGAATGTTTTCACTGCACTCCTCACTTGTTGGAGAGACTTTGGAAAGTCACATATGAGCACACAACACCCACCCAGGCCCTATTCCTGTCACCCCACATACTTATCCTGCCAATCCTCTAAACTACACATCCCGGGACACTAAGGGGCGATTTACTATGGCCAATCAACCTAACCCACATATCTTTGGAGTGTGGGAGGAAACAGGAGCACCCCGAGGAAACCCACACAGACATGGCGACACTTCACACAGTGATCCAAGCAGGGAATTGAACTGGGGTCCCTGGCGCTGTGAGGCAGCAGTGTTAGCCACTGCGCCACTACTTTGCTGATTATTGAGAGATGGTTGAAAGGCTGGTCATTGGCTAACTTGAGTTTGGCTTGCTTTTCGTGGATAATGCATGCTTGGACAATTTTCCAGGTGCAAGTTTTTGCCAATCTTATAGTTATACTTTAACAGCTTAGTCAAGGGTGCTGCCAACTCTACAGCCAAGGTGTGTAGGAGCCAATAGCCTTAATACACAGTCACACAGTGGATAGACAGTGGAAGTCACTGGGGGTGAATCAGAATGGCTGCAGATTGGTATCTGTGATAATAGGGACCTCAGGAGGAGACAGACAGCAATCATTCATGTGACATTTCTGCCTGAAGATGGTTGCAAACTCTTCAGCCTTAGCTTTGCAATCACAAATTACATCCCACCTATTTTTCAAGTTAAGGGTATTTTTGGAACTTTCTCTGATCATTGCTGTTTAATTTTCCACCGCTATTCACAACTGGATGTGGAAGAAGTTACAGAGCTTTTGCCAGCTCCCTGGGTTATGAGATCACTGACCTCTGTCTATAGTATGCTGCTTCTGCTGTTTAGCATAGTCTCTGCATTGTAACTTGGCACTTCATTTTTCAGTATTTCTGCTGCTGATTCTGGCATAGTCGCCTGTATTTTCCATTGGACCATGATTTGTCCCTTGGCACGATGATGATAGAGTGAGGGATGTATCAGGCCATGAAGTTACAGATTGTAGTAGCGTGCAATTCTCCTGATGGTGATGTTCTGCAGTATCTCATGGATGTTTAGTTTTCTGCAGTAAACCTCTTCTTTACTGTATTTCAATTGGTAGTGCTACATTCCCCAGTGGAGAATATCCTCAGTGTGAAGACAGAACTTGGCCACTCCTGCCAATGCTATCACAGACAAAAGCATGGGTGACAGATAGATGGATGACAATGAGTTCAAGCAAGTAATTCACTCATTGATTCTTTCACCTACCAATCTGGCAGCTACGCCCTTCAGAGCTTAGTAGTGTTATTACTGAACCCTCTTGACGCTGGATATTTTAGTTATTCACCCAGAGTAACGTAAAGCAAAGTTAGTTATTCATCACAAGTAGGTTCACATTGACACTGCAATGCAGTTACTGTGAAAATCCCTTAGTTGCCACACTTCAGCGCCTGTTCAGGTACACTGAGGGGAAATTTAGCATGGCCAATGCACCTAACTGACACGTCTTTCAGAGGAGAAAACCGGAGCACCTGGAGGAAACCCATGCAGACATTGGGAGAATATGCATACAGTCTGTCCACACAGACAGTGACCCAAGCCAGGAATCAAACTCAAGTCCCTGGCACTGTGAGGCAGCAGTGCTAACCACTGTGTGGCTTTACTTCCTAAAAATGAAGTTCAAAATGGAGGAGCACTAAGTCGGGTAGGTGATAAGCAGATGGCTTCCTTGCATGTGTTTCACCTGATGCTAGTCACCATTGAGAACTCCCATGACTACTCCCTCCCAGTCGAACTCCCACTGTACCCCCGTTCTGGGGTGCTGCCCATGCAAAAGAAATATACAGGGAAAGTGATGGTGGAATCTGGGCATTGGCCAATGGGTGTGATTTTGCGATTATGTAAGGTTATCTCACGATTAGTCTGTTCGACAACTCTCCTCATTTTAGCCACTAGACAGCAGTCAAGATGGTAGCGACCAGGACTTTGCAGGATCATCTGGGCGAGGTGTGTCTTTGTCATATCATGATCTGATGCCGAGTTCATAGTATTCAATTGGATCCATCCACCTCCACTCTTGCTTCTGTTTTTGTGCACATTGGTACACATTGATATACCTCACAAAGCAGCTAAGAGTCAACTGTGAGATTGTGAAACTTGAGTCATATGCAGATGGGGCTAGGCAAAGAGAGATGTTTCTATCCTTAAAGAGCATTAATGAACCAAGTGAGTTTATTTCAACCCAACAGCTTTATGGCTACTTTCCAGCATCAGATTTCTAGATTTATTTTTTTTAAAAACTGAACTCAAATTCTCAAACAACTTTGGTAGGATTTGAACTCATTCTCTCTGGGGTATTAGTAACACTGCTCTACTGTAAATGTGATTTTTATGGCGTGTACATTTTCTAGGCTAATGATAAACAAAAATGTGCAAACAGTGCAAATGAAAACCAGAAATATTTTAATAAGACCTACAGCATTGAAAAAGAGAATAAATATGTGAGTTTTTCAGTAATAGCTTCTTTAGAAATCTGAGTGTGACAAATGGCCAGCTTCCAATAAACTAGTCCTTCTCTTTTTTTCTGATGCTGATGAACCTGTTATGCATTTCCAATGTAATTTTAGTTCTTTGTGTCATAATTACCCAAAAGGCTTTTCTATTGAACATACTAAGATTAAAGGGTCCAACCTCTATAACAAGCAGACAGTGTACTAACACAAATCAGTGTGAGGATGCAAGTTGAGGCTGCAAGCCTGACTATCATTCAAACTGGAGCACCCAGAGGAACCACAGATAGTCACCCAAGGCTGGAATCGAACTTGGGTCTCTAGCACTGGGAGGCAGCAGTGTTAATCACTGTGCCTAAGAGGCATAACTGAAAAGTTGTTCTCTTGTTGTAAACTATTCCCAGTATGCATTAATCTGGTCAATTAGAAAATTACTTTCCATCGAGAAAACTAAATGAAAGTTCGTTCTGAAGTATATGTCCATCATGCAGATGGAAAAATCATGGAGGAGAAGATGAAATAAAGTAAACCAGAATGATCAGATTGATGTCAAGCATAAGAGTCTATAGATTGTGAGAAGAAGAGATAGAGTTAGAGCAAGTTCTCCCATAATTTGTCAGAATTTCAGGCTCTAATTGATAATCTGCTTCTATCTCTCCAGATATACTGATAAGTTTTCAGATCAAATCTTGAGCCATTCTGATAAAAGAAATTGGGGATATAGTTTATGCCATCAGTCTGGAGGCTGATAGAGATGGCAAGGCCACCTCCACAGATATAGGGCTCTCTTTAACGGGAACCCCAATCAACTCTGAAGTTAAACCCTCAACCATCTTGGTCCTTGGTGCAGGTTGACACTGCCAGCTTGGTATGTCAGTGCGAACCTGGCAGTGCCAACCTGTGCCAAAGGGTCAAGTCAGGGGCAGTGCAAAGGCACTGCCTGGACATGTCCCTCCGTCCCCCCAGGAGCTATACTTATCTTCGCACTGCTGGGAGTTTCTATTCGACTGATTCACATTTTTAATTAGTTTTAAATCTCACCAACATGTCCACAAGGTTTGAATACTAATAGTGAGGGGGGGGGAGAGGGGGGGGAAATCCTGTGGTGGGGTTCTGGGTAAAAACATGAAAATGAGGTTCTCAGTCTTTGTAAGTGTGATATCGCCAGCAAGGGATGTGGAAAATCAGGAAGCACCATTTCGCATTTTGAATCATGTTTCTCAATTGTCACTGTATTGTCAGCTCACATCGCCATTCTCAGTGGCATGTAACATGGGCTGAAAATCACTCCCTTAAAATAAGATTCCCATCTTTATCTCATCCACCCTTCTTAGGATAATCAAAACTGGACCATGGCCATTCGGGACAATGCCTGAAGACATTTTCAGCAGGATAATTCTGTGTTCATTACAAATAATTCCACAGTTTTTAGTTTTCAGTGAAGAATGAATTAAAGCTGGTGGAATGTATCTTCATTCAGCAAAGTGGGATGCAGGAAGGAGGAAAGCAGACATTGCGCAGGATTCTCCGATCTCATCTGTGCCCATTGCCATTATAAGTGATAATAGAGAATTTGGCATTCCAGCAGCACCAGCAGCACCGGAGAATCCTAGCCATGGACGGGGACAGAGACTTACAGCAGTTGTCTCCTACAAAAGCTATATTTTTATTATCTACCATTAATAGTTTCTCATTGTGTTTGAACTAGTGTAGTTCAGGTCACACAATTATATGAAATCATGGTAAGTTGCTTATTGGAAATTATATGGGATACCCTTATCCCTACTTCCCCTGATGGCAGGAAAACCATACTTCCACTGCGGGACCTCAATTTCTCTCAGAGAGTCACTTGTCTCTGGAATTCTCTTCCTCATCCCTTTGATGTAGTTAGAATTATAGAATCATAGCATTCTTAGAGTGCAGGAGGCCATTGAGCCCATCAAGTCTGCACCGACCACAATCCCACCCAGGCTCTATTCCTGTAACTCCACATATTTATCCTGCTAATCCTCTGACACTAAGGGGCAACTTAGCATGGGCAATTAATTTAACCCACACATCTTGTGGGAGGAAAGCAGAGCATCCGGAGGAAACCCATGCACAGTCACTCGAGGACAGAATTGAACCCAGGTCCCTGGCATTTTGAGGCAGCAGTGCTAACCTCTGTGCAACTGTGCTACCCCGAGGGGCAGAATTAGATGAATTCTTGACTGGCAAGGGAGTCAAATTGTATCGGAGGCAGACAGGAAGCCAAATGGGGGACAGGCTCAAGGGGCCAAAGGGTCCATTCCTGTCCCTCATAGGCTACAAACTATCAGCTAAGAGTTATTTACTATTGAAAGCAATATAATACAGCAAGATATGATAACACTTAAGGCATAAGTGAAAACTAGTCTACAAGTTACTCTGCCCTCATTTGATAGCCAATTCTCCAGCAAGCAGTGACAGCTTTGAATGAAACAGATGGCTCTTTTCCCTGCCTTTGAAATGTCACAATCGCACGTGTCCTTGGAACCAGGAAATATTTTACCAGAGTTAAAACCCAAAAATTGGAACTGTGATTATATCCAAGGAACTTCTTTCATTCAGACACATTTATTTCAAAGTAAACAAACAACGATGATGCCCTGGCAAAGTGAGGACCAATTTGCAATTGTTGGCCTCTTTTACAAACTACCAGTAGATTAAGTTTCACACGAGATCTGTTCATCAAACTGCTTACAGCAACATTTCAATTAGACCTCTCCAGTTACCGAAGCAACATATTTTGCTTATTTCTGAACATTGCCCCACTAGGACAAAATGGGAATGGAGGGGTATAGGAAACTGATTTAAAATAGGGATCATGAGCCTTGGGAATCCCTGGGAAGTGTGTAAATAGACGGTGATATTGATGTATTTGTTTTTATCTTACAGGTGCTTTGGTCCTACTTGTTGTCTAACAAGGGGCATACACGTGATGGGTCGTGAGAGGGCTGCTCTTGGATTTTTCAAGAGCATCCTAGTGCCTCACATCGTTAGTGTAGGCTTGACCTGGACCATCTGATGGGCAACATGACAGCTCAGTGATATCGCTGTGCTGTGCAGATACATGGATTTGGGCCTGTGTCTGTGGGAGTTTGCGCATTCTCCCCGTGCTTGCGTGGGTTTTCTCCGGGTGCTCTGGTTTCCTCCCACATCCCAAAGACGTGCTCTTAGGCTAATTGGCAGAACAAATTGTCCCTAAATTGTCTCAAATTTGGTTTCAATCCATAGATCTATAAACACAGACAGGGATCACTGGTAGAAGTGGGAACATTGAGATGGCGGCGTGGGCTCGTTGGGCTGAAGGGCCTGTTTCCTGTGTTGTTTTGATCTTTGATCTTTGTTCTTTGTTCACTATTAGCACACTGACCACTTCCTGTCTTCTATTCTTGAAACTTGGCAGAAACAAAATTGCCTCTTTAACTCCAGTAATTATCAAAAAGCTCTACAAGCTAAAGACAAATGAGAACTTCCTCAGGATTCTACGAATTGGCTTCAGCAACTTTGGTGAAAGTTTGTTGGAATTCCCAGATAAACTAAACACAAGGTTTTCATTATCTTTAAAGCTGATCAATCGGACAACCCCCTCCCCCCCACCACCCCAAGAATATTACCAGTGGGAAATTCTTATATTAATTATAAACAATGTCAAAGCTTTCAAAAAAGTAAGAAGTTTATTTATTCATCACAAGTGAGGCTTATGTTAACACTGCAATAAAGTCATTGTGAAATTCCTCTATTCGCCACAGTTTGGCACCTATTTGGGTCAATGCACCTATCCAGCACAGAATATGGGAGGAAACCAGAGCATCCAGAGGAAGCCCATGCAAACAATATGCAAATTCCAAACAAACAGTGACCCAAGCCAGGAATCGAACTCAGATCCTTGGCACTGTGAAGCAGTTGTGCTAACCACTGTGCTACCAAGCTGTCCAAGTTCTCAAAAAGAATGAAGAAGAGTTGGAGAGTGGAATGAACCTAAAATTCAACAAAGTGAAAGGCAAGGAGATAGAAAGTGAAGTTGACCTATAATTAAATATCATGCAACATTTTTGGAGCTTAAGTGGAATTTAAGAAAATACAGAGAGAGTATCTGCTCAAAGATAGCAAATACAGCATCTTGACAGCAACTAGGAAAGGTCACTGAGCAACCAGGAGTTTGACAAATAGGCAATCAAGGAAGCAAATCTCGCAGAAGTGGCAAGCTTGAAGAGGCAGATACTGCTATGAAAAATAATAGAATTGATGCACTTCCATTGAGCTGGAAACCTGTGATAACTTCCATGAAATCCATGGGGAATCACTGATTGATTTCCCTGTGGAATCACTGAATATGCATTCCTCTGATATCAGGCAATGGCTTGCCCAGCAGAAACTCATTACCTGAGCCTTTTATAAGACAGGCCCAGGACTAGGCTTCACTTAGAAATAAGTGAATTTCTTATCTCAGATAGATATACTATCTTAGTGGGTTTACTTCACATTCTGTAAATAAACAATGGTCCTTTCTAGTTAGCTTCCTGAGTTATTACAGAACCCATTAATTAAATGGAGAGAGATTGCAGAACTGAGGTACAGAGGGATCTGAATGCCCTGGTCATGAGTCAGGAAAGATTAGTGTACAGGTACAACAAGTGGAATGTTGTTGTTTAAGGCAAGGACAATGGAGTATAAAAGTAGAGGTATTTTGCTACAGTTGTACAGGATGTTGGTGAAACACATCTCATGAGGAATGACACTGGCTAAGTGGTTACTATTTCAATAGGGAAATAGTTTGGAAACAGTGGTTGCAATTCAATATGTTTTATGGTACTAATAGATAAAGGTAAGTACAGTCCTCAAACGAAGGTGCTAATTGGGGGAAGGCTAATTACAACATTATTAAGCAGGAACTAAAGAATGTAGATTGGGGGCTGATGTTTGAGAGCAAATTAACAGTTGACATGTGGGAAGCTTTCAAGTGTAAGATGACAGAAATTCAAGACTGTCACATACCTAAAAGGATGAAGGAAAAGTATGGCATGTTTTATGAACCTGGGATAAGGAGAGATAGTAAGTCTAGTCAAAGTAAAAAAGGAAGCATTTGTTGAGGCTGGGAGCACACAAAGCAGGTGTGGAATACAAGAAAAGTAGAAAAACTTAAGCAAGAAGTAAAGAGCACTAAAAGGGGTCACAAGTCAGTGGCCAGCAGGATTAAGGAAAATCCTAAGGTTTTTTACATCTAGAAAGAGCAAGAGAGGACCAAGGAGAGGTTTGCCCACTCAAGAATGGGGAGAGGGGAAGGAATCTGTGGAGCCAGAGGAAATAGGTGAGGTATTAAATGAGTGCTTTGTGTCAATATTCACCAAAGTGAAGGACTTGGTGGATGATGAGTCTTGGGAATGTGAGAATAGTTGAAATCAAAAAGGATGTATTTGGGAGTCTTGAGAAACATTAACAGAGGACATGTTCCCAGGCCCTGATGGAACATACCCCAAAATACTGAGAGGCAAGGGAGGAAATTGCTGGAATTTTGAAAGAAATCTTTGTAACCTCATTGGCTACAGGGGAGGTCCCAGAGGATTGGAGAATAGCCAATGTTGTTCCTTTGCTTAAGAAAGGTAGTAAGAATAATCCAGCTAATTACAGGCTGGTGAGCCCTGTGTCAGTGGTAGGGAAATTACTGGAGAGAATTGAGTCAGGATTTACTCCCACTTGAAATAAGTGGCTGTATTAGTAAGAGGCAACGTGGTTTTGTGAAGGGGAGGTTGTGTCTCTAACTTAGAGTTTTTTGAAGAAAATGATATAGGTGATTGAAATTAGGGCAGTGGATGTTGTCTATGTAGACTTCAGTAAAGCCTTTTAAGGTTCATCATGACACATTGGTACAGAAGGTGAAGTCACATGGGATCAGAGGTGAGCTAGCAAGGTGGATATATAACCGGCTCGGTCATAGAAAACAGAGGGAAGGGTGTATTTCTGAATGAGGGCTGTGAGAAGTGGTGCTCCTCAGGGATCAGTACTAGGACTTTTGATGTTTTAATACACAAGATTTGGAGGAAAATGCGACTAATTTGATTAGTAATTTTGCACACAAGACAAATTGGTGATTTGCAGATAGTGATGAGGACTGTCAGGATAGGACAGGATATAGATTGGAGAAATGGCAGAGGACAAATGTGATGTAATGCATTTTGGAAGGTTTGATAAAGATAGAAAAAATACAGATAATGGCAGAACCCTTAAGATAGGCAGAGCAATCTGCGTGTACAGGTACACAGGTCAAAAGTGGCAATGCAGGTGGAGAAGGTAGTCATGAAGACATATGATTGCTTGCCTTCACTGGCCATGGCATTGAGTTTAAAAATTAGCAAGTAATGTTGTAGCTTTATAGAACCTTAGACCACATTTGGAATATAGTGTTCAATTCTGGTTGCCACGCTACCAGAAGGATGTGGAGGCTTTGGAGAAGGTGCAGAGGAGCTTTAACAGGACATTAAAGCCATAAGGGTTTTAGCTACAAGGAAAGATTAGAGAAAATTGTTTATTCTCATGAAATGACAGAAGTTGAGGGGCAACCTGATGGAAACCTACAAGATTGAGGCACATGGACAGAGTGAATAGTCAGAAGCTTTTTCCCAAAGCAGAACAGACAATTACTAGGGGACATAAGATTAAGGGAAAAGGTTTAAAGGAGACATAGAACACAGAACATTACAGTGCAGTACAGGCCCTTCAGCCCTCGATGTTGCACCGACCAATGAAACCAATTTTATGACCCTCTAACCTAAACTATTCCAATGCTATCCATATGCCTATCCACTGACCATTTGAACGCCCTTAAACTTGATGAGTCCACAACTGCTGCAGGCAAGGCATTCCATGCCCTTACTACCCTCTGAGTAAAGAACCCACCTCTAACATCCGTCCTATAACTACCACCCCTTAATTTAAAGCTATGTCCCCTCGTGTTATCCATCTCCATCCAAGGGAAAAGGCTCTCACTGTCCACCCTAACTAACCCTCTGATCATCTTATATGTCTCAATTAGGTCACTTCTTAGCCTTCTCTCTAATGAAAATTAGCCTTTCCTCATAAGACCTACCATCATACCAGGCAACATTCTGGCAAACCTCCTCTGCACCTTTCCAATGCCTCCACATCTTATGTGGCGACTAAAACTTTTCACAATACTCCAAGTGCAGCTGCACCAGAGTTTTGTACAGTTTCAACATGACGTCTCAGCTCTGAAATTCAATCCCTCTACCAATAAATGCTAACACACTATACACCTTCTTAACAACCTTATCAACTTGAGTACCAAGTTTCAGGGATCTATGCACCTATACACCGAGATCTCTCTGCTCATCTACACTACTAAGAGTCTTACCATTAGCCCTATATTCTGCACACATATTATTCTTACCAAAGTGAATCACCTCACACTTTTCCACATTAAACTCCATTTGCCACTTCTTGGCCCAGCTCTGCAACTTAACTATGTCCCTCTGCAAACTGTAACATCCATCCTCACCATCTACAACTCCTCCAACTTTGATGTCATCAGCAAATTTACTAACCCATCCCTCTACACCCTCATCCAGGTCATTTATAAAAATAACTAACAAAAGAGGCCCCAAAACAGATCCCAGAGGTACACCACTAGGAACTAAACTCCAGGTTGAATATATCCCATCAACCACCACCCTCTGTCTTCTATCAGCTAGCCAATTCCTAATCCAAATTGCGAAATCACCCTCAATCCCATGCAACTGCATTTTCTGCAGTAGTCTTCCATGGGGAACCTTATTAAACGCTTTGCTAAAATCCATATACACCACATCAACTGCCTTACCCTTATCCACCTCTTTGGTTACCTTTTCAAAAAACTCAATAATGTTTGTGAGGCACGACTACCCTAATCAATTCATTTCTTTCTAGATGACTATAAATTCTATCTCTTATAATTCTTTCCAAAACTTTCCCCACAACAGATGTAAGGCTCACTGGTCTATAATTTGCAGGATGGTCTCTACTCCCCTTCTTAAACAAGGGGACATTTGCTGTCCTCCAGTCTTCCGGCACTACACCTGTAGCCAACGATAACATGAAGATCAAAGCCAAAGGCTCTGCAATCTCCTCTCTAGCCTCCCAGAGTAACCTAGGATAAATCCCATCCAGCCCAGGGGACTTATTTATTTCCATACTCTCAAGAATAGCTAACACCTCCTCATTATGTACCTCTATCCCGTCTAGTCTACAACCCTGTATCCCAGTATTCTCCTCAACTCCATTTGACATTTTCCCGCGTAAAGACTGTCAAAAAATACTCATTCAATGCCTCACCAATCTCTACAGGCTCCACGCACAACTTTCCTCTACTGTCTCTGACTGGCCCTAATCTTGACCTAACCAATCTTTTATACGTATGGAAACAATTTTTACATAGAGGGTGGTGGGTGTATGGAACACGCTGCCTGGGAATGTAGTGGAAGCAGATACAATATGAGTTTTAAGGACTGTCTGGACAATAATGAATGGATGGAAATGGAGGGATACGATCTCTGGAGGGGTAGGGAATATTAGTTCAGAAGGGCAGCATGGTTGGTGCAGGCACGGAGGGCTGAAGGGCCTGTTCCTGTGCTTAATTTTCCTTTTGTTCTAAAGTACTGTGTACAATTTTGGTTTCATTTAAGAGAATATAAACTTGTTAGAGGCAGTTCAAAGAAGGTTCACTTGACTGATATCTGGAATGGGGGATCATTTTATGAGGAAAGGTTAAACAGTTTAGGATTGTTTCCATTTTCAATTTAGAAGTTCAAGAAGTGATTTTTATTGCAACATATAAGATCTTGAGGGACTTGACAGAGTAAATACTGGAATGATCTTTTCTGTTTTATTTCCGTTTGATAAGGTGGCCCACAGAAGACTTCTGCAGAAAATGCAGATGTATGGGATAGAGGGTGATTTAGCTAATTGAATTAGGAATTGGCTAGCAGATAGAAGACAGAGGGTGGTGGTTGATGGGATATATTCATCATGGAGTTAGATGACAAGTGGTGTACCTCAGGGGTCTGTTTTGGAGCCCCTGCTGTTTATAATTTTTATAAATGATCTGGATGAGGGTATTGAGGGATGGATTAGTAAATTTGCAGATGACACTAAAGTCGGTGGAGCGGTAGATAGTGAAGAGGGGTGTTATAGTTTGCAGAGAGACTTGGACAAGTTGTAGAGCTGGGCCGAGAGGTGGCAAATGGAGTTTAATGTGGAAAAGTGTGAGGTAATGCACTTTGGCAGGAATAATAAATGTGTAGAGTATAGGGCTAATGGTAGGATTCTTAATAGTGTTGATGAACAGAGGGATCTTGGTGTATTTGTGCATAGATCCCTGAAAGTAGGCAGTCAAGTCGATAAGGTTGTTAAGAAGGCATATGGAGTCTTAGCTTTTATTGGTAGGGGGATTGAATTTCGGAGCCGCAACGTCATGTTGCAACTGTACAAAACTCTAGTGCGGCCGCACTTGGAGTATTGTGTGCAGTTCTGGTCCCCACATTATAAGAAAGATGTGGAGGCATTGGAGAGGGTACAGAGGAGGTTTACCAGGATGTTTCCTGGTATGGAGGGCAGGTCTTATGAAGAGAGGCTGAGGGATTTGAGGTTGTTTTCGTTAGAAAGGAGGCGGCTAAGAGGGGACCTTATCGAAACATATAAGATGATTAGAGGTTTAGATAGGGTGGACAGTGATAGCCTTTTTCCTAGGATGGAGAAAGCTAGCACGAGGGGACACAGCTTTAAATTAAGGGGTGATAGTTATAGGACGGATATCAGAGGTAGGTTCTTTACCCAAAGGGTGGTTCGGGAGTGGAATGCCCTGCCTGCAGCAGTTGTAGATGCGCCAAGTTTGGTGGCGTTTAAGAGGTTAGTTGATAAGTATATGGAAGAGAAGGGAATGGTTTAGTTTGGAGGGGCATTGCTTTTTATATTGGTCGGCGCAACATCGAAGGCCGAAGGGCCTGTTCTGTGCTGTAATGTTCTATGTTCTATGTTGTAAGAGACTAAAACTTGGGGCACAATTAAAAATAAGGGACTCCTGTTTAAGGCGGAGATGAGGAGAAACATTTTCTTAGAGTCATGAATCTTTGGAACTCTTTTCCTCGGAACGTGATAGAGACAGGTTCCTTGAACATCTTTAAGGCAGAGGTATATTGATTCTTGACTGAAAACTGAGTCAAAGGTCGCTAGGGAAAGGCAGAATGTAGATTTAAGGCCACTATCAGGTCAGCCATGACCTTATTGAATGGCATAGCAAGCTCAAGGGGCCAAATGAACTGCTCTTGCTGCATAATTCAAATGTTCATAAATTTTATTTTTGGCCTTTGCCATGGTCCTATAACTTAGTGACAGTATGAAGAACCTTCTTTTTGGTTTCCTTGGCAATCCGAGGGTGGCATAATCAGAAGTGTCAAAGGGAAAGTTTCTACTTAAAGGGCAAGGGTCACAAGGGCTTCCTGAGGTATTCACAAGAATGGAAAGGAGATGTGAGAAGGCTATCCTCCATCTGCCTCCATCCTCCCCCAACCCAGCTCAACTTCGGACGCTTCCCTGAAGGTTCTGAAGTGAAGTTGTTGTAACAGAAGGATGGCCAATCTCCCAAACCAAGCAGATATAAATAAGGCTGAGGAAGTGAGCAGCAGAGTTCCTGTAACTTGTGACAGCACAAGATCAAGAGGTTTAATGGTCTTATAGATCAAGTAAGATGAAGTGGCTTGTCTAGCACAGTACTCCTTAAACCAATGCATCTTGCAACTGCTCTCATCTCTCTCTATCCACTTCTTTCCCTAAATGTCTCAGAACATGGATTTGAAAGTACTACACTCAGAAATAGCAGCCAGTAAACTCAGGAGGTTAGGTGGCTTGCAAATGGATTAGTTAGCACCCCAGGGGTGCTAACTTCATTTATTGTTCAAAAATGCTGTTACATCTCAGCAGATTCAGAGAAACCTTAAGTTTCCTATCTGTACCAGACCGGGATTTACCCTAGCTCCTAAGATGTTTTTAAAATGGCATATCACTATATATCAATAAAAACGTTTTAAGTTGTAAAGGTTGAATCTGTTATTCTATGCATTTTTACTTGATTATTTATTAATTAGTGTTACACAGGATGCAATAGTGATAATATATATTCCCTTCAGTGTGTGCTTCAAATGTTATTTACATATAAAGCTTCTGACCAATTCGTTGAAACTAAATGAAGGCAGAGAATATTTTTGTGGCAATTTCAAAATTTTAGTATCAAATTATTTTCATCTTTTAAATTCAGCAAAGAGCAATTCCATTGTAGGAATTAAAGAGCATGCATTAAAGTGGAGGGATTATTGTTTAAAACAACTCAATTGATCATTTTGAAGCCATTATTAATAACATAGACAAAGAACAAAGAATAGTATAGCGCAGGAACAGGCCACCAAGTCTGTGCCAACACAGATGCCTTCTAATTTTTTTACCTCTACAAGGTCTATATCCCACTATTCCCTACCTATTCATCTATGTACCCAGATGCCTCTTGAATGTTGTAATAGAATCTGCTTCCACCGTTTCCTCTGGCAGTGCATTCAGGCAGTCATCACTCTCTTGCCCCTTACATCTTGTTTAAACTTTCCTGCTCTCATTTTCAACCTATGCCTCTATGTAATTGACCTTTTGACCCTGGGAAAAAGACCATCCATTCTATCCAAGCCTGTGATAATCTTACAAACCTCTACCAGGTTCCCTCTTCATCCTTCAATGCTCTGATGAAAACAATCCAATTTGCAGCATTATTTTAATGGTATACAGTTCCTTATAGATATTCTTTGCAGCCTTAGTACCTAGGCTCTTAGCTGTTTCATTAAATGCATGAGAGAAAACTATTTTATTGTTTGACGAAGTGCTATTTGCTGTATGTGTTTGCAGAGGTTCAATTAAATAAATTATAGATTTATATAGAAATAAAGCAATAATTAGTGCTGGTGATGACATTTCACAGCATCATGCCAACAGGCAGTATGGTTCTGTTCAGTCTCTTTCAAAACAAAGTCACTGCAATTCTTCTCAGCTTCCTTGTTTTATCATCACACTCAATCTTATTGCCCCCAAAGCTTTTCCACAGTCTTCCTAAATCTGCTTTCACCAAAATTCTACCACCAATTATCATGATAAAATGTTCCATTTAGTGGGTTGTAAATGAACAATCTTTTTTTTTAAATTATTTCACAGGATGTGGGTAACTTTGGCTAGGCAAGCATTTATTGCCCATCCATAATTGCCCTGGAGAAGGTGATGGTGAGCTGCCTTCTTGAGCCACTACAGTTCACATGGTGTGGATATAACCAACCACACTGTATGTGCTATACTTTATTTTTCTAACGATTGTTTACTTTATTTACAAATTTTTCACTTCCTTCTTTCAGCCTCTCTGATTTCCACTGTTTTCTATGTATTCCACCTGGATCATCTTCAGCTGGAATATTGTCTCCATTTTCACAAGGTTATGATCTGAGTTGATATCAAATCCCAGCTGAGCCTTTGAGTTCCTAACACTAACTCCCACATCTTTGTTGCACCATCATGTAGTCCAGTTGAATTATTCCTGTATTGGCATACATTTTCTCTATATTGCCTTCTTTTATAATGTCTAACCTCTGTACCTACTGTTGCAACTCCTGTCCATCAAGTTTTTTGCCAAGATCATATGGTTCTACTTTTTGTTATATCTTCCTCCTCCAACAATTCTGTTCCAATCTCCCATCATAATCCCAGAGCTCTCTGCACTTTCTTGTCCAATTAGTTTTTCAATTCTACCATACATTTTGTCAGATCCACTTAACTGACGCATCTTTGGACAATGGGCAATTTGCCATGGCCAATCCATCTAACCTACAAATCTTTGGATGCCAAGGGACAATTTATCATGACCAATCCATCTAACCTACATACTTTGGATGCAAGGGGAGATTTAGCATGGCCAATCCATCTAACTTGCACATCTTTGGATTGTGGGAGGAAACCAGAGCATCAGGAGGAAACCAGAGCACCAGGAGGAAGACATGAGGAGAATGTGCAAACTCCACAAAGACAGTCACTTAAGACTAGAACTGAACCTGCATCTCTGGTTGTGTGAGGCAGTAGTACTACTCACTGTGCTTTCTAAGAAGCTTGGAAGAATAGACTTTTAGACTCCAAAAGCAAAGCAAAGGAGATGAGTAGTAATTAGCTTTAAGGATAGAAAACAACAGCAATAAAGAGCAAGAAAGATGTTTTATTAACAAATCCTAAAGACATAAGAAAAAGATGGAAAGGGATATTGAAAAACAGAATGCAAAAAATGAAAAACTTGAAATGATTGAGCTAGAAGAAAAGAATTCTGTTGACATTGATTTTGTTGGAACAGAAGGGAAACTTCACAATAACTTCATTGCAGTGTTAATGTAAGCCTTACTTGTGAGTAATAAATAAACTTTTGCTTTAGAAAAACTACAGAGTGAGAGAAAAGTAGTAATAAATGAGGAGAAAAACAGGAAACATAGTTGGAATAGGTAAATAAATGCAGAGTTGACTAAGAACATGGGAATAAACTCAGCATCAATGTTTACTAAATTGTGCAAAGATATTAATTTATCAGAAGAATTGGCCAAGGACTTCAGACAGTGAGGATCACCCAAAGAAAGCAGTAAAAGGTATACCCGTCTTCTGATGTCTTTACAATTGGTCTGGCTGACAGCGCATCAGAGGTTCTGTTGAGAATTATAACAAAGAGAATGGGTGGGAAGGCACGAAATTAAATCAGAGATGACCAGTTTAGAATCCAGAGAGGAAAAGGGACAAGAGAACCAATCAGCATTATTAATGAGTGAACACAATTTAAACTTTGCATAGGAATTGTATGTTTCTAGTTGTTTAGCAGTATAGAACTTGAATATTACTGAATAAAGAACCAACCATTTAAACTTTTTGTCTTGCACCCATCAGGAAAGATCAGAATAAATTACCAAACTATAATGGGGAACAACAATTTAAACTGCAAGAAACTAGAGTGCAGATTGGTTGATGGGCAGTGAAGTCTGAGTGGTGAGGCACCTCCACATCATGGTGAGACATTGTCAGAGTGAATGCAGCATGGAGCAGTTAGTTACCAGCTTTGGTCAAATCCGAGTTGGGCAGGTTGACTCTGATTGGACATGGTATTCCACTGGGGAATGAACCGGGGAATGAACCAGGGAATGACTGTCTCTAATCTTTTGTTTAGTTGAAAAAAGCACTCAGCGTGGACATATTTTCCCTGTCTGTAAAGGACAGGGCTGTGTGTTTGAATGTATGTGGCTTTAGATCTGTGTAAATGAGTCACAAAGAACAAAAAAAAAAGCACCGGAAACAGGCCCTTCGGCCCAACGAGCCCGCGCCGCCACCCCAATGTTCCCACTTCTACCCATGATCCCTGTCAATGTTTATAGATCTATGGATTGAAACCAAATTTGACACAATTTAGGGAGAATTTGTTCTGCCAATTAGCCTAAGAGCACATCTTTGGTATGTGGGAGGAAACCGGAGCACCAGAGAAAACCCACACAAGCATGGAGAGAATGCGCAAAACTCCCACAGACATAGGCCCAAATCCATGCATCGGCACAGCACAGCTATAGTCACTGAGCTGTCATGTTGCCACACTAAGGGCTAGACTGATAATCTTAAATTGGTTTTCAGCGTAATTTTTAACAAACTCAGGATTGTTTATCAGGTGTTGTCCAATCATGGAATCATATCTAATATTGGATACGATGAGCCAAATTTTACATTTCTCCCAGGCAGGTTCTGAAGAGTTGGGGGAAGCAAAAGTTGCATGAATGGAATTCCCCTCCCCCAGGATTCCACTACCCGACTCAGGTGCAATTTCATGGTTAGGTAGGCAGGGCCTCAGGTGAAAAATTCACCCACATCACTATTAAGCCCCTTAAGTGGGCACTTAATGGAATTCACACAACTCAATCAACAAGAAATACACATTCGTATGAAGGAAACATCAGTTGGTCCACAAGTTTCCAGTCAAATTAGTTTGATAGCAAAGATGTAATCAGGCACCAAGATGAACACATAAATATTTACTCAGACTGCATGGAGTTCCTAATATTTATCTTGATGTAGTATGGAAATTTAAATCAGCAAACCCAGTTGGCACCAATGTTTACTAACAATGGAACAAAGCAAAATTCAAAGTTCCTAACATTGATCTGCCAGAAATTATATTTCAGAAATACTTGTTAAATGGGCACACAGGGCAGTATAGTGAGAGAGCAGTTAGCATTGCTGCCTCACAGCACCAGGGTTTGATTCCTCACTTGAGTCACCGCCATCTGTGTGGAGTCTACTTGCTCCCTCTGCATGGTTTCCTCCAGGTGCTCCAGTTTCCTTCCACAGTCCAAATATGTGCCGGTTAAGTGTATCGACGATGCTAAATTCTCCCTCAATGTATCCGAACAGGTGCTGGAGTGTGGTGACTAAGGATTTTCACAGTAACTTCATTGCAGTGTTAATGTAAGTCTATTTGTGACACTAATAAATAAATTTTAACTTTAACATTGTCAAGGAAAGGGAACAACAATTTATGAACAAAAGGAGAAAAGAACAATATGAACATCAAAGGTGGGGCAAGAAAATGTCAATCATGCGTGATGTAAGCAGCATAAGACCATTAATAACTATTAAATTGAAAGTAATCAAGCCATGAATATTCTTCTCAGAACCGGAAGTAAACTTAGAAAAAGATCAATAGCTAACACCTACTGTTTCTAAAAATAGTTGGTGATGGAAAACAAATTCATCAACTTGGCCCAGTTAGCATCTTTACTTTTGAGTCAGAAGACCATGCATGGATTCAAGCATCGATCCAGGATTTAAGCACAGAAACTAGGTTGCCATTTCAGTGCAGCAATGAAAGACTACTAGAACATAGAACATAGAACATTACAGCACAGAACAGGCCCTTCGGCCTTCGATGTTGCGCCGACCAATATAAAAAGCAATGCCCCTCCAAACTAAACCATTCCCTTCTCTTCCATATACTTATCAACTAACCTCTTAAACGCCACCAAACTTGGCGCATCTACAACTGCTGCAGGCAGGGCATTCCACTCCCGAACCACCCTTTGGGTAAAGAACCTACCTCTGATATCCGTCCTATAACTATCACCCCTTAATTTAAAGCTGTGTCCCCTCGTGCTAGCTTTCTCCATCCTAGGAAAAAGGCTATCACTGTCCACCCTATCTAAACCTCTAATCATCTTATATGTTTCGATCAGGTCCCCTCTTAGCCGCCTCCTTTCTAACGAAAACAACCTCAAATCCCTCAGCCTCTCCTCATAAGACCTGCCCTCCATACCAGGCAACATCCTGGTAAACCTCCTCTGTACCCTCTCCAATGCCTCCACATCTTTCTTATAATGTGGGGACCAGAACTGCACACAATACTCCAAGTGCGGCCGCACTAGAGTTTTGTACAGTTGCAACATGACGTTGCGGCTCCGAAATTCAATCCCTGGATTGTTTGAAATGCCACCTTTTCAGGACACCACATTTTAGGAAGGATGCCAAGGTCTTAGGGCACAGAAGAAATATAATGTAATAATACCAGAAGTAAGGCACATTGATTATGCAAAGAGACTGCGTAAGTTGAGGTGGCATTCTTAAGGCAAAAAAGGGATACGGATGTTCATTATTGATAGAGAAAATAAGGAGAATCTATTTCTAGTGGCAGAATGGTCATAACCAGAATTCACAGACTTAAGCTGATTGGCAAAAGAACCAGAGTCAATGAGAGGAAGCACTTCATGGACAGGGAGTTGCTGTGATCTGGAATGCACTGCCTGCAGCTAGCGTGACAGCAGCAACTTTCAAAAGAAAATTGGATAAATATTTTGAAGGGGAAGAAATTACTGATTTCGTTTGAAGGAGCAATGGAGCAGGACTAATTCCAAAATTGCAGCATTGACATGACGGGCCAAATGGCCTCCGTTTAGGCCGTGTTATTCTACGATTTTAGCTGACCCATTAAACTGTCGACCCTACTCAGGTAATCATAAATGCCACCACTGCACTATTCAAAAAAGTGCAGAACATTTTCTTGGAGTAGAATTTCACTACCGACTAACATCAGCAAAATAAAATTAACTGGTCATCGCATTTGCTATTTGCTCCACGTAATTAGCTGCCTACACAACAAAAGAATCTGTTCTTTTTTTAAAAAGTAATGAGGAAATGATAAGGTATTATATAAATGTTTGCTTTCTGCCTTTTGTACGCATATCAAAACAATATAAAAGGTAGAAATTCGCCTCGAGCGATGTTGCAGAACAAGCAGTATCAGATCAGAACCCCTCGGAAACGCGGCCAATCCAATATCGCACGTTCTGCTCCGCGGACTGAGACCAATTTCCATCTCGAATTAGATACGTCTTTAAAAAATACAATGCTCGGCAAAGTCTGGCTGAAATTTATTATTTTAGGACGAGAAAATTGTAGGAAAGTAGGGAAACGAGAAAGGCCTATATTAAAACTGACAGGCGAAAAGACAGATTCTCTGGGGATAATCATGTTACCTGCACACCATTATAGTGATTTGATTTCTGGGGATCTGCAGTGCCTTAAAACTCACTGTCAGGCAACAGCCATCCAAGTGGATTTTAGTTGGTACTTTCCACACTCACAGTGAGCAGAAATGAACTTCCTGGTCCAACATTAATTATATTTCACATGCGGGGTTCCACTCCATGAACAATAGGCATAAAATAGTCACGAATCCTTGAGACTTAACATGTGTTAGTGAAGCAGAACTATTCGGCGTCAAAGTATATAGTTGGTTCAAAGCCAAATCATTTAATTTTAATACCTAAAATGTTATCACGTATTCCACTGGATTACTTTGAAATTGTAACGTCGGCAGAGGTAGCCCAGTTCGTCAGTAATGTTTAAATATTGGCAGCATTTTTTGGAATGCTGGCTAACACAGTCCTGACACTGGATTAGCAAGGACATGGTTTATCTAAAGTAATAACAGTGAGGGGCCGGCAGTGCGAGGAAGCCGCTGGTTCAGGTTGCTTCGAGCAGGTGCTGGGATGTATAACCTGTAGAATAAAAGCTCGGCCACTGTGTAGCAATCTGACATGGCTTGGTGGTGAAAACAATAAGATGCAACAAGGTGAAGACGGGACATGTCTCTTGGCGCTAACGCGGAATTGTTACGACGAAGTAGGAGGCATTTCGGTCCATCGTGCCTGTACTGTCCCACTGAATGCCCATTTCACCCAGTCCCTGCACATTGTTTCTTTTCAAATAATCACCTAATTGCCCTTTAAGCGTTCCGATTGAATCTGCTTACAACACACTAAGGAGGTGCCTCGTTTTAATGAATACAAAACAGACGTAGTTCGTCGATGTAACGAGTACAAAATACGGATATTAAAACCATAAAAAAGTGTCATTATCCTAATACACTGGCCCTTTAAATGGCCATGCACATGCGCAGAGTGAAGGGTCTCAGCCTGTCAATGATGTCTGGAGTACGTTGCCAAAACGTGCTGAATGCTGCATGGCGTTCGCACTGCCCCATGGGAGTTGTAGTCACATCCGGCCGCAGTCTGTCTACTGCGAAAGGGTAACCATGAGAGGCATGAACTACAATTCCCAAGATGCTCCTGGAGGGCGGCCGGACCGGAAACAGCGCAATGCCCCCGTCGCTGTGCGATCAGCCTTCTCCCCGTGCGCCATATTGGCTCTGAGGCAGAAACATGACAGGACGAGTGGCTGGACTGGGATCGTCCTGAGGGGAAACAAGAATGAGAACTCAGCTCGGTCACCTTTCCGGAATATGAAAGGGACGACGTAGAGTTTGTAATTGTGTCAGTATTTAAAGTGTCGACTTCACTGTGAACCGCTTGTGTGCATTTTTTTAAAAAAGGATATCCCTGTCTACTCTTCACCCTGCCCCCTCCGCCTCTTTCTAACTTAACGGTGGGAGCAAGTTGGTGCTCAGCTCCCTTCGCAGTTGAGACAATTCGGGACATTTTACAACTTAAACGAGACTCTGCTTCTCCTCACCGGGCATCTCTCCCATCTTTTTCCTCAGCCCTTTTGGCTTTGCCTCTTAACTGTGAGCTAAGCTGCCACACTGTCAAGAAGGTTGCAGTTGCCTGAAGAACAGAACTCGTGTGGCTGGCTCCGAGTTTCTGTTTGTTTATTATTTTCCCCTTTTCTGGATTGAATTCCACCCCGTTGCTGTGAAGGAGCTTGGAAACTGACAGGAGGGACGCTGCGGATATCCCTGGCAGTGGTTGTCAAATAGATAGACGGATACAATTAAAGATGTCAAGTTGTATACCGGCGGACATGGTAAGAAACATGACACGGATTTATATATTTTTCTGACTGTTTGTTCCACCGAGTTCATTAATCGTAACCCTACATCCCACCTCCACAACAGTGGAGGCATTGCAAAACAGAGGCAATTACTAAATGGTGGTCGCAAAGGAAATGTCTGCATTACATCTAAGAGATTTAACTGAAATAAAACAAAAACTATTTGTAGCTTCAATAATGACCATCGTTACTTTTCAACTGCTAAAAGAGCTAGTTTAATTAAAAGTTAACCGTAAACTTGTGTTAAAGGGCTATGTTTATGAATGGGAGCTCTCATTTCAAACATTCCGGATCTTATCTAGCAGGAGATTAAACTGGCAGTAAACAGGGATTCCCGGGGGCAGTTATTTGCGGGATGCACACTTTTATTTGTTACTGTATTTTTGATGGGTGTCGGATAATAATCTGAGGGTTTGGCTGAGTTGTGTTTCTTAAAAATTCATAATGTATTCCTAATGCGCAAATAGATTTTAGGTACGAATGGTATCGGGATGGCTCTATGCTATATATGTTTGGTTAAGCCAGCGTTGAGTAAAATGTAACAGAACCGGTTTTTCTGTGTTCCTGCCTTTGATAACGTAAATTCAGTCTAATTTATCAACCATAACAAGTATGTTTGTTTCATGCACCATTGCAATGACGTTGCAGTTGCCCACACGATAATGGCCCGCTGGTTAAAAGATAATTTAAAAATGAATTTTATTTTATACTGAAGCAACATTTTAATGAAGTGAAACCTATGAAGAAATGAGCTATCACTAAGAGTTCCTGAATAATATTTGGCTGCAAACAGAATCAGTCTTAACTGGCTGCATTTGATGTTTCTTTGAAGAAATGAAATAAAGCTGTATATCTCTAAACTTCCAATATTCTAAAACAGTAATCGCAAGTAATATAGGTGATGGTAATATTTTTAATTGAATATTATTTCATTAATTTTAACCAGTAACCCTAGTAGTAGAGAACTTGAGTATTGCTGAAAAAGGTATGTCAGAGCACCAGTTAATGGTGACTGACGGTACACACAGTGCATATTTCAACTAAACAAAATTAATGACAGCCATGCATTGACTCATTCCTCAGGACAATGCCTTGACCAACCAGGATCAAAGCCTGGTATAAATTTCAAACAATGCTTGGGAATTAACTGTCGGGCTTGAAGCAGGCTCAAAAAGCCAAATGGCCTATTGCATCTAGTTTGTCTGATTTTTTTAAAATGTAAGTCACCATGCATTCTCCATGGCAATGCATCTACCAATCAGAGTCCACTTGCCAACTAATTAACACTCTTCTTGGACAGTATAAATTGTTGTTTTCCTCTTGATATTGAAATATAGCAATATTTAATACTTTTCTCAAGCTGCTTCCTGTGCTATATAATGTTTTCACAGCTATCCAATATTCTATCTATAACAATGCTCGAGCAGGAATAAATAGCATGTACGAAGCCAGAGCAATACATATTTGTGCATGTTTACTAGAACAGTCAATTTCACCTACAGCAACCTTTAACTCTTGACTAGTTACTAGTCAATGGCGTAGTTAGGGAAGAGCCTAGTGAGCAATGCAGATAAGAGAAGGTGCCTTTAAAGAAGTATGGATAATAATTTGGCAAGAGTCCTTATGAAGAAATATTTGGTACATCCTTTTGTTTGAGAAGATTACAAAATGTATATGAGCACTTTAGTAACAATCTTGTTTGTATGTAATTTGTGCCAACTTTTGATGTGTTTGGGTGTAATTAACACTGCACTGTAAATTAAGCCTCTTTTAGACACTTTTTCACAAATTCTGACTTTAAACTAATGCAAATTTCTAACATCATTTTCACCAATGAGTTATCTTTGTCTGGAAACATTTCATATTTTAGCCATTTTCGTTGCAAGTGGTTTGTCCTTTTGATACTGACAGAAAATGCAGCCTATGTCATTTTAAGCCAAAGTGGCTAAAGAGGGTAACATACTAAAAATGTTACATTTTTGAACAGACTATATAACATTTGGAGATGAAAATAAGTAATAGTCATGTTTGTTACATTTCTGTTTCCTGCATGGAAAAACAACTTGCATTTGAATAATGTCTTTCAATATCTTTGGACAGCCCAAGTGCTTTACAACCAATTAAGAACTTTTTGGTGTGTGTAGTCAATTTTATCATGTAGGAAATGTGCTAGCCAGTTTCTAAGCAGCTAGATCTTGTAAGCGGAATGGCAATAATCTGTTTCAGTTGTGCTGATCACACAATTAAATATTGGCTAGCACACCATGGTTAATAACTAATAGTGCCTTGAGAGTTTTTAGGTCAACCTAAGAGGGCAGGCAGGACCTCAGTTTATCTGAAAGTCAGCACCTCTGGTGGTGGACTGTATTCAATGTGTACTGAACTAAGAATCTGGATATTGTGTGTTCACGTCTTTGGTTAAGACTTGAATTGCTAACTTTTTGACTCAGGCAAGAGTGCTTATCAGCATTTCAAGGGTGATGCCCAGTAATTCTACAGTGCTGTACTGTGCTCAAAGATGAAGCAAGTGTCCCCTTTAAATTGCAGGGTGGTTTCTCCAGTAGCCAGATGCACATTAAAATCACTGCAGGATTTTCAAGTTACTGTTTGTAACCATTTGCCAAGAGACGTGCCATTAAAAAAAAATCAATTGTGTTTTGGTGATGTTGTAAAGAACTTTTAAATCAATAATTGAACTGTAAAGGCAGTAAAATACAGTTTGTTTAGTTTTTGAGACTTGAAGGTAATTTCTTACCCCAACCTCATTTAATATTTATTGATTATTAAAATATTGTGATTCACTTAAATCATTTATTGAAGTTCTGTCTTTGGTACAGTGTGGAGATGGGGACGAAAGCAAGGAGATTTGTCAACAGCGCAAAATGCCTTTCAATAAGGCAGCAGAAAAGTTGGCATGAATTCGAACATTGTTCTTTAGGAGCTAAGGTTGAATGCGGCCTCTAGACAAGAGATTCAAGTGTCTTTCTGATATCTGTGACGATCCTGTTTTAATTAAGACTGGACAATTGGAGTCTTTGCTACATACTTAGCTGATCCTAATATTATGTCTCCAGACCAATCCAAATTGTTGATCTTTTGGGGCCTTTCCCCTTACAGCACTGGTAATTGGAAGACTCAATGTTCCTGGTATGAAGATCAGGCTAAACTGCTATTGTACGTACAGAGCAAGAAAAGAATTCATTAATAAATGAAAAATCTGTTTTGGTGTCTTTTACTGGAGGAAATCTGTCATCCTTACCTGATCTAGCTTAAATGTGACTCAAACCATATCTGTGGTTGATTCTTAATTGCCTCTGCAATGGTCTGGCAAAGCCACTCAGTTCAAGGGGAAATAGGGACAGACAATAAATGTTGACTTTGCCAGTAAAACCTACATCCATGAAAGAATAAATTTTTAAAAAGTGACAAAATACTCAGAATATGGCTTAATGGAAAAGGAATTGTAGAACTCTTTGTAAGAACTGTATTAAATGTGTTAAATATATATGAAATGGATGCTCAATTATATTGGTATGGCAGAAAGTTATTGGAAACTCAGCTGTGCTCATCTTAAAGTAGGTCAACTAGTTTGTGAAGGTTGGAAATATTGTTGAGCATCTCATCCTATTTGTGCTTCTGTTACTTTGTTATAATTTATTAAGTGAATGAGAACTTACTTAAATTTCAATGTCTTCTATATAATGGGTACTTAACATGTTCTGGAAGTGTATTAAAATCAATAACTTACATGGGTGACTTAATGCAACATATTAAATATCCGATCTTGGTTTTGCCTTTGTGGATTGTGTGTCACTTTGAGTCACATATGAGGGAATGAATTTGTAAGCTAAATGATATTTAAGTGTGACATGGAAGGAGAGCTTATTATATTGTTCGGTTGCCAACTTTAAGATGATATCAAACCAAACTTCTAAGTGGGTATTAAAGATACTATGGCATTTTGAAGAGTGAGGACTTTTTTTAATGTGCTGGCTGCTATCCATGGTTTTTTTTGAATGGCAGGGAAGGCTTGTGGAACCAAGTGGCTTGCTCCTGGACCTAATTCGTATGTTGGTATCATTGCTTCCTCAGTTGAAATTGCCAAAAATATAACAGTAATTTTATGCATGGCACATAGTCCTGTGTTTTCCTATATAAACCACAGTGCTTAAGAGTTAATTAATTGTGTGTTTAGATCTATAAAATACTTTATGGGAAAACAAGTGCATGTTTTTTTATCATGCAGCCTAGATTATATTTGAAGTATTTTTATGACAAACACTTCAGTGTCTTAGTTTCTGCCTATTTGGCATCTTTTTAACCAGTTTTCCATCACAGTGTAATGAAACTAGGTTCACTGGGAAAGGAAATGTTTTTTAATTACTTGATAGGAAACAGTAGCACAGTGGTTAGCACTGCTGCTTCACAGCTCCAGTGTTCTAGGTTCGATTCCTGGCTCGGGTCACTGTCTGTGGGGAGTTTGCACATTCTCCTCATATCTGTGTGAGTTTCCACTGGATACTCCGGTTTCCTCCCACAGTCCAAAGATGTGCAGGTTAAGTTGATTGGCCATGCTAAGAAATTGCCCCTTAGTGTCTAGGGATGCGTAGGTTAGAGGGATTAGTGGTTATAATACGTATGGATATGGGAGTAGGGCCTGGATGGGATTGTGTTCGGTGCAGACTCAATGGGCCGAAGGACCTCTTTCTGCACTGTAGGGTTCTATGATTCTAGAAAATACAATGCAGTATTTTGTAAACGGTAATGATACACTTCTGTGTGCATATTGTCTTAACTGATGACAACTAGTGAAACTATGTGCAATTTTTTGTGTAATTAAGATTCACCAGGCTTTTCAGTTTTATTGTACAGCTTTATTTATCAGTATTAGCAGTGGCCCAAGTATTGCCACTTGACTAATAATCCATAGACCCAGGGCTCTAGGGTCATGGATTCAAATCCCACCACAGCAGATGGTGAAATCTGAATTCAACTAAAAACATCTGGAATTAAAAGTCTAATGAGAACCATGAAAATCATTTTTGTATGTTGTAAAAACTATCAGGTGCATTAACGTCCTTTAATCATTTGCCATAACCGTTTGCCAAGAGATGTGCCACAAAAAAACAATATTTCGGGAAGGAAATCTGCAGTCCTTACCTGGTATGGCCCAAACATGACACCAGACACACAGCAATGTAGCTGATTCTTAACTGTGTCCACGTCCCATAAAATAATTTCAAAAAACCTTATGGAAACCTGTTTACATATAATCATGCACATATTTTCATTAAAATTGCTTCAGACTCCTGTTCCCTTGTTTCTTGCAACCCTCTTATAAATGCAAATTTTATAGGACCTTGCAATATTATACTCTTCCTTTCTCGCTTTCTTTTTTAGACAATTCTGTATCAATTCTTTGTCGATATCTTTACTGAATTCTCCACGATAACAATTAACATTTCTTTTGTTCATTTTAATGTAGCAAAACAACACTGAGCAATTCAGAAAATGCTAGGATTGGGCACTGATTTGCTCCAGGAGAGATTCAGAATGGGAGAGGAAATACCATGGTTAAACACAAGCTATGGTAATTCTGCCTTTAGTACAATGCATCAATAACTTACATGGGTGACATAATAAAGCAACATTTTAATTTGTCTAACCTTGGTTTTGCTTTTGTGGACGGTAAACCAGAGTTAGAGTGGAGACAATGTAATGCAACTTTGGGCTGGAGAGGAATGTAGGGATGGGATGAACCTTGGTCACAGAGGAATTTGTTTTGATGTCATAACTTCGGAAGAGTTGGAGGGTGATAAAGACAATGCCATCAACATTGACAGGTGAAGGGAATTTAGTAACTGTGGCCTCAGATGATTCTCTCTTGTTATTTTTATATTTCACAAAAAGGATTCCCCTCCATTATGCAGCAGCTTTCAATATTTTGATTAGGTCAGAAAGCCAATGTGTTTCTCTCAATGTAAGCCTTATGCTGCATTCTCAGGCATCTGTCAGTTTTGCTTAAAGGAATTACTGAAACTGAAGCCAACTCAAATCCACTTTTGATCGTCATAGCCAGATTAAGCACAGCCTAGAACACTGCTGCATATAATATTTTTTATTCATTGAACTGCTTAATTAAATGTTTTGTCAAATTTTAAGCAGAATTATGCATTGTGAACATCTGTCCTGTCGTTTTTTACTTTACTGGAGTGTTGTGTCCATCAAGGGGTAGAATCAAGAACTGATCAGGCTAACTGAAGTGTTTCCCACTGAAGACAGAGTCAGAGTTTTAACTTAGTGTGGTCAATTGATTTCTATATAAAAAAAATTCTAGATTTTTTTTCCCCCTCCCTTAATCTTCACCCACTCTCCTCTCAGAGAGCTGGATACTGAACAGCTTACCTTAGAGCCTCTCTCATAACAGGTCACAGGACTTGTAATTGACGCACAAGCTTTTACAAAGAACAAAACAGCACGGGAAACAGGCCCTTTGGCCCAACGAGCCTGCGCCGCCACCTTGATGTTTCCACTTCTACCCATGATCCCTGTCATCCGGTCTATATTTATAGATCTATGCATTAGAACCAAATTTGAGACAATTTAGGGAGAATTTGTTCTGCCAAAGAGCACATCTTTGGGGTGTGGGAGGAAACTAGAGCACCTGGAGAAAACCCACGCAAGCATGGGGAGAATGCACAAACTCCCACAAACACAGGCCCAAATCCATGTATCTGCACAGTACAACAATAGTTACTTTGCTGTCATGTTGCCCATCAAATGGTCCAGGTCAAGAGTACACTAACGACATGAAGCACTAGGATACTCTTGAAAAATCCAAGAGCAGCCCTCTCATGACCCATCGTGTGCATGTCCCTTGTTAGACAAGGTGGACCGAAGTACCTGTAGGATAAAACAAATGCATCAATATCGTCGACAATTTACACACTTCCCAGGGAACTCCCAAGGCTCGTGATCCCAATTTTAAATCATTTTTCTATACCCCCCCAATTCCCATTCTGTTCATGTGCCCATGTAAGTATCTCTTAAATAACTCCAGAGTGCCTGCCTCCACCACTTTACTTGGCAGCGTGTTCCATACCCCACCACCCTCTGTGTGAAAAAACTCCCTCTAGCATCTAAATTATACCTTACCCCCCTCACCCTAAGCCCGTGACCCCTCTGCTTTTATTCCTTTCTTCCCCAGGGATACATCTGAAACTAGCTAGTGTGCAACTTTTATAGAAAGTCATATTGGACTATCAATACAAGGATAAAATTGTACATTTTCATTCCTTGCTGGTATGATTTGTGCTTTCAAAACAATTCAGTTAATGAGTAAGAATAGAAATAGCAATATATAAAATAAGACTAGAACTAATTTAGCTGCAATTTGTTGAGGACTTGAGTCTGAGTTCCACACAGTATGTCCATGGAGTTCCACACTGTCACTTCTGTAGAACATACTTTGGGCTTACTGTCACAAAACACAGTAATCAATCAGCAGTATTTGTTAATATGAAGCAGTTTGTTCAGAAAAATAACAGTAGAATTGAGTTGGGAAAATAAATGCAAAATATTTTAATGAAGTCCTCTTGGTGAATGAAATATCAAAAGTTAATGAGCGCTAACTACTTTGTAGTAAAGCAGTGAAATATGTTTTTCAGTATTTTATGTCTCTAAAGATGCCATACCATGTCACATTGGTGCAGATGTTGGTATTAAAATGCGTTCATTTTGGAATTTTCAGTTGTAGTACAAGTAATTTCTGACTGAAACATTAAACGACACATTATTTGGAAAACACTGAAATGTGACTAGTAGAGGAACATTGCTTCTGTATCTTGGCCGTTGTTTAGTGCAAAAAAAAAGGCGATGATTTCAGTTAAAAATGATGAGGGTTTGCTGGAATGCTGATGAGACAAAGATCAGTGGCTGGTTAAAGATGGGAGCTCTGCAGAACCTTATTGTTTGAGAAGTTATGCTGATTGGATTAGGTTGCCCAGGTTACGATTTTCTTGTTCACCTCATTGTTTTGTGTAGAGAGTAGAATTGCAAAAGCGTTCTAATTTTTAACTGCGGTGGTTGTCTTCAGTTATGCAGCTCCAATTGCTGGAAGATGGGAAGCCTGCTCCCAGCTGAATTAGCACAGTTTCAGCAATTATGTCACATCTCTTTCACCTATGGTAGAGATACTGATAGATAGAAATGGTCTATTGTCCTTGAATTTAAGCTGTGTAAGTTGTCGTGTTGATTGGCATGCTGAAAAAGGAGATTCTTTGCTTAACAAAATACAAGTTAAAAGGGTCACAGTGCAAACTATATTTTTAACTGGAACTTTCCAGTCTGTATTTTGATATTTTCATAGATCATAGAGACTACAATGCAGAAGGAGGTCCTTTGGCCATCGAATCTGTACCGACCATAATTCCACCCAGGCTCTACCCCCATATCCTTACATATTTTACCTGCTATTCTCTCCAACCTAAGCATCCCAGGATACTAAGGGGCAATTTTAGCATGGTCAATCTACCTAACCTGCACATTTTTGGACTGTGGCAGGAAACCAGAGCATCTGGAGGAAACACATGCAGACACAAGGAGAATGTGCAAACTCCACACAAACAGTGACCCCAGCTGGGAATTGAACCCAGGTCCCTGGAGCTGTGAAGCAGCAGTGTTAACCACTGTACTACCATGCTGCCCATTTTGACAATTTCTAATTTGCTAGAACTGAATTCTGTTTTTTTTAATGTATGGCTATGCATGGGTGATCTTAAACAAGAAATTGACAATTTTTTTTGATTTGTACATCATGGATAACCATAAAATAATCAATAACCTTCTGGCTCCCCAGAGTTGGATTTCAGGAGTATCCCAAAGAAATTCCTCTCAGAAGACCCAAAGTAAGACTTTACATGGCAGTTCTCCAGAAATGCTTTGATTTGAATTATTATCATCACATGTATTAGCATACAGTTAACAGTATTATTTTTTGCACTCTATACAGACAAAGCACACTGTTTGTAGAGAAGGAAATGAGAGAGTGCAGAATGTAGTTGACCTTTGGTCAAAGGCTATGATTGTAACATAGCTAGGCTGTAGAAAAAGGTCAACTTAATGCAAGGTAGGTCCATTCAAAAGTCTGGCAGCACAGAAGAAGCTGTTCTTGAGTTGGTTGGTATGTGACCTCAGACTTTTATATCTTTTTGCCAATGGAAGAAGGTGGAAGACAGAATGTCCGATGGTATAGGATTCTTAATTATGTTGACTGCTTTGCTGCGGCAGTGGGAAGTGTAGACAAAATCAAAGATGGGAGGCTGATTTGCATGATGGATTGGACTACATTCATAGCTTGTCATAGCTCCTTGCTGTCTTGGGCAGTGCAGGAGCCATACCAAGCTGTGATATAACCAGAAAGAATGCTTTCTATTGTGTATTTGTAAACTAACCTCTTCTGGGCAATTGTGCTGCACTGGGAATCAAAGCAATTTAAATTGCTAACTTTGGATGGCTTCTGCCAGTTTTATGCTAATAGTAATGCAGTAAAAGACTCTTAACACCAGGTTGTCAGGGCAAACTCCAAAAGTTAGTGGGTTAACTATCAAATAAACTTGTTGGACTTTAACCTGGTGTTGTGAGACTTCTTACTGTGTTTACCCCAGTCCAATGGTGTTTACCCCAGCCCCCCAGGGTATCCCAACCTCTTACCTCCCCTTTGACTGTCCCCTGACCCAAACCTGTTGGTCTGACTATTAATTGACTCTGCTCGCTACTCCCCCAACTCAAACCCTATCCCAGACACCCCAAATTCCATGCACTGAGTTTCTCCCTGACCCTTTAAACCAAGCTGTTAGTATGCTTTAAAAAAGTGATGTGAACTCCTTAAGTTTGCCAGTGTTGCACAGCACCCTGGCCTTTGGGGACACTTTTGCTGCAGATTGCAAGCAGCTCCAGCTGTTGGAGGTTTGAACGAAGTTTTCCAAAGCAATTAAGTGCACTGTAAACTTTTATAATTCCAATGGGACAGGACTTTACACTGCTGGGTGGATGGTATGGCCCAATATGTTTTTATCTCAGTCGTCTGCTGTATAAATAATAAAGTTGTTCCTAAACATCAAATTAGTTTAATATTCAGACCCAATTTTATTGAAGCCCTTTTTACTATCATCAAATACCTGTAACTATGATTCTTTCTGACTTCAATATGTTTATGACTAACTTATTTTCAACCAAATGTCATATTTAAAAATGTTTTTATTTTGAAAGTAGCCCATGCTTAGCTACACCTGTAGATAGTTTATCCAAGTAATCAGCTTTATGAACTTGGTTGGTATATGTTAATAAGTGACTTGAAAAGACAGACAGTGTTTGATTTGAACCTGTAATCATCCAACATTCAATTTCTGAGCTCTTGCTGTTATCCAAAATTAAGACTTGACTGCCTCTGTATAGCTTAGTACGGTACCATATATTATATTTGTTTGTGTATGTTAGCTCCAGTTATACTATTTGAAAATCTGTTCTGCAGTCATTGCATCCTTTTTGGTCCATGCCCATCATGTGGTGAAGCAAGCTGCTGATCTTGCCTGAGAAACATATGACCAATTAACTGCCTGCATCATTTCCAAAGCTGTTTTCTTTGGAAAACTGATTTGTAGGAATTCAGTACGAATTGGAGTACATAAAACTTTTGTGAAATAATGATGACTTATCATTGGTTTACGTAAAAACTTTATGGTAAAATAGTGGTGATCTAGATATAAAAATCAGTCAGTAAAAATGACCATAAAGCTGTCAGGTAATTGTGCAAAACCAACTTGTTCACTAAATGCTTGTAAAGGAAGCATACTTGCAATCCTTATCCATGTAGTCTTGCCTATATGTGACACCAATCTACATTGTGATCCATTGGTGACCTCAAGTCCTTCAACCAGGAAAACCTGACATGGATAGTAATAACGTTTTAGTTCAAAGATTTGAGTCTCCAAATCTTTATATATGATCGTTTCTGGCCAAAAGTTCAGATTCTGAGCTGTGTCCTGAATCTAACTTTACCCAATTATGGCTTTCCTTCCGAACATAAGTCCCCTTGCTACTGCCAATTCTTGCTCCCACATCCTGTTCCTTCTTGGTACAAGCCTACCTTTGTCCACCTCAAGGAGATCCTTTTTCTGCTTTCCATAATATGTATCTTTTCTTCCTCTCCAACTTGTTCCAGCTCAGGCCACATCCTAATTTTTTTCTCACCCATTTGGCAGCAACTACTGGATTTCTTCTTTTCTCCTGACCTGTTCTGTTCTGTCCCAGAAACCACTGCCAACTGACCTCTTATTTTGATATATATACATATATATATATATACATACATAATGGGGCAAGGGTTGGAATTAAAAAGACACATGAATTGGAGACAGAAGAGGAAAATAGACAATTAAAGGTTGAGATCCTTAGAAAGAAGAAAACAACCTTTTTATGTTTCATGACCACATGTTCAACAACAAAGTTTATTGGAGCAAAGCCGTTGGATTTATTTTTTTAACTCAGTGACCAGAATTTTTTAACTGCTTCTCTGACAGCAGCAATGTGTATTCGTGATGGCGTTAATGCAATATATTATGGGAGCATAGCTAATTAACTTAGATTCTCACAATGTCCAGATTGCATTATTACAACTCTGGGTGGGATTGAGGCCAGTACAGAATTAATGGGCCGAATAGCCTCCTTCGGCACTGTAAGGATTCTATAATAAAAGAAAGAGCCAACAAGGTGAAGAGAAAGGAAAGAGCTTGCATTTATAAAATGCTTTTCACCCCAGCACCTTTCTGTAAAGTGAGTTAATGCATTATTATCCCATATTCTCTTTCTGGCAATCAATTAGTCTTCCTTTAAACCAGATACATCTTTCAGAACAGTCACTCCATGCATACACGGATTGTTCATAACATTTACATCCAATGAAGTATTTTTGAAGTGTATTCACAGTTGTAATGTAGAAAAAGTGGCAGCCAATTTGCACACTACAAGATCCTAAAAGCAGCAATGTGACAACGACTGGATAACCAATAATGTGTAAAGGAGAACTCTCTTGTTCTTCAAGTAGTGTCATAGGATCTGCCCAAGGCAATTCTTCAGGATTTCAAAAAATTAGTCTCTTAATAAAACCTTTACCTTTAAACCACAAAAAATGCTGCAGTAGATTGTTTTTCACATAACCCAGATACAGTGCTATTCTGTCTGGAGTGGCATCGTGGTTTTCCTACTCTGGCCTCAATCATTAAACAAAATGCCATGAATCGTCTGTACCTGAGTGGAATGGATGTAGCTGGTTTACAGGAAGATCAATTCAGTGTTAGAGAATATGGGACAATTGTGCAATTAATTCACTTTCCCAAAGCTGGCTGCTCTGTAAAAGCAAGTATGGATCAATTTCTTTAATGGGTAGTTGAACTACAGTGAGCAGGGCTATGAAATCAAGCTACGAACTACAGAACCAGATGCACTCTTGTCACTTGTGCTAAAAGATAGGGTCCAGCATTTTTGACAAGTGGCACACTTTGAAGAGCGGCAACTTATTGGCGCAAAGTTACATATCTGTTACAGAACTCATTGTTCAAGCTTCCTAATGAAATCAAGCAAATGAGAGACATTGGACTTGAGAGCATGCCCCAAACTTGTAGGGTTTCACCCCTGGAAGCACAAGTGCGCAGGTACATCACCTCCAACATTCCTCCAAGCCATATACATCCTTACTTGGCCGCATAATGCCATTATAATCGCTGATCAAAATGATGGCACATCCAACCTGACAACACAATAGTATCTTCACCTCACAGACTGTAATCGTTCAAGAAAACAATACGTCCCTTTCCATACCGCCATCTGAAGGTCGACTAGCAATGTGCCACTAATGGCTACATTTAGTGAATGTTTTAAAACATCAATTTTGTTTTCATTCAATGTTCCCTCAGATCTAATTATAGTTATAAATGATCCTAGCTTATACCCATCTCAACCCATTCACTGATTCTAAATTGTCAGACTTCTTATCTGATGTTCAATGCTGGTTGAGCAGAAACATCATCAAAGTAAGTATGGGGAAGGTAGGGCCTTGCCACAACCTTAATTCCCTGCCCACTGCCTTCATCCCTGTTCCTGATCATTGAGTTTAAATCAATCAGTTTGCAATCTTGATGTTATATTTGACCACCTGCTGATCTACAGACTACATATCTATACCATCACTAGGCCCTCCTTTTCCATCTCTCTAACATTATCCAACTCTACCACTGCCTCAGCTCATCTGTTGTAACATAAAGGTGTCAGTTTGTTCTTTAAATTTACTTGATGTGCTATAATTTTTCTTTATTTAATTGCACCTTTCATAAAGTTTTTAATTGGAAATCAAGCATGTGACATATCCCTATAATGTCAGATAATAAAGCTTGATTTAATGACATCTGCCTTTTTCTCAAACTTTTGATAGTTTAGGAGTATGTATAATTTTTTTTAAATTTTTTTTAGTTATATGCAGAGATTTGATTTTTAGGATTTTCATTTAAATGACTCCGTGGATGAAATTCTACAGAAGAATCAACATTTCCCAGGGTTTCTAAAAGCAAAAGAGATAAGAAGAAAAATTTAGGAGGAGTGAATTTCTGATCCCAGAGGATCTGACTTTCAATCTTTCTACTGATTTGGTGTGATTTGTCTGCAGATATTGGTGCCATGATATGATTTCATTCCTCTTTTTTTTTTAAGCAACACAGCACGGGAAACAGGCCCTTCGGCCCAACGAGCCTGCGCTGCCGTCATACTATATAGTAGCAAATACATTATCCTATTTTAATATTCCTATATAATAATATATATATTATTCCTAATATGGAAAATTTTCACCATAGGGACAATTTGTTACCCAATCAGCCTAAGAGCGAATGTTTGGGTTGTGGGAGGAAACCGGAGTGCCCGGAGAAAACCCACGCAACCACGGGGAGAACACGCAAACTCCCGCAGACACTGGCCCAATTCCAAGTGTCTGCACAGCCACATCGATAGTCTCTGAGCTGTCATGGTGCCCTTCAGGTGGGCCACATAAAGCACTCATATACGACATGAGGTACCAGGCAACCCATGAATCAACATCCAAGAGCTGTACCTGCACCACCTGCCGAATGCATGCTCAAATTATGGACTGAATTACCTGTGGAAAAAAGCCGTAGTTAAACAGTCCTAATATATCCCTCTACCTGCCTACCGCTCATGTGGCTGTCCAAGAGACCCTTAAACAGCCCCAGCGTGCCTGCTCCCACCACCTTACTCGGCAGTGCATTCCACACCCCCACTACCCTTTGTGTGAAAAACTGCCCTCTAATATTCGTCCTATACATAGCCCCCCTCACCCTATGGCCATGGCCCCTCGTCCTATCCATTTCTAAAGGTGGAAAAAGTTTACCTCCATTTACTCTATCTATACCCCTTGTAATCTTATACACCTCTATGAGATCCCCTCTAAGCCGACGTCTTTCAAGGGAAAACAACCCCAGTCTATCTAATCATTCCTCATAAGACAGTCCTTCCATACCAGGCAGCATCCTGGTAAACCTCCTCTGCACTCTCTCCAAGGACTCCACATCCTTCCGATAGTACGGCGACCAGAACTGGGCGCAGTATTCCAAGTGAAGCCTAACCAAAGTTCTATACAACTGCAACATCAAACTCCTACTCTTGTATTCTATACCCTTTTCTATGAAAGCTAACATACTATACGCTTTCTTTATCACCTTCTCCACCTGTGAAGACACCTTCAGAGACTTGTGAACCTGCACACCCAAGTCTCTCTGCGTCTCTATACTTCGAATAGTTTTACCTTTTATCCTATAACTCTCTTCTACATTTTTTCGGCCAAAATGCATCACCTCGCATTTATCCGGATTAAATTCCATTTGCCATCTATCTGCCCAGTCTACCAACCTGTCTATGTCCTGTTTTATTGCCTGACACTGCTCCTCTGTACCCGCCAATCCAAGCATCTTGGTGTCATCAGCAAATTTGCTGATCTCACCTCCTACCCCTACTTCCAAGTCGTTTATGTAGACCACAAATAGAAGAGGACCTAGTACTGAGCCTTGTGGCACTCCACTAGTGACAGGCTTCCAGCCGAAAAAAGAGCCTTCCACTACTACCCTCTGTCTCCTCCTCCCGAGCCAGTTCTCGACCCATCTACATACCCGACCCTGTATCCCATGCGCCTTCACCTTCTCTATCAGCCTACCATGAGGAACCTTGTCAAACGCTTTACTGAAATCCATGTAGACGACATCAACAGCCTGTCCTTCATCAACTGTTTTTGTCACTTCTTCAAAAAATTCCACTAGATTCGTAAGACAAGACTTCCCCTTGACGAAGCCATGTTGCGTATCCCTGATCAGATCGCAGCGCTCCAGATGCTCATACATCCTGTCCCTAAGGATCCTCTCCATTAGCTTACCTATAACTGAAGTAAAGCTCACCGGCCTATAGTTCCCTGGGTGATCCCTCTGACCTTTTTTAAACAACGGTACTACGTTTGCTATCCTCCAGTCCTCTGGGACCTCACCTGTGTCCAAGGAAGAGACAAAGATTTGCGTCAGAGGCCCAGCCAAGTCTTCCCTCAACTCTCTTAGCAGCCTGGGGTAAGTGCCATCAGGCCCAGGAGCTTTATATGTCTTTAAGCTGCCTAACAGCCCCAACACCTCTTTCCTCGTAATCCTTATTTCCCTCAACTGATCCTCAACTTTGTCAACATCAGGCACAGACATCTGTCCAGTCTCCTGCGTGAATACCGACACAAAGTATTCATTCAGGATCTCCCCCATTCCCTCAGGCTCTAAGCATAGATCCCCTCCTCCGTCCCTGAGAGGTCCAATCTTGCCTCTAACCATCCTTTTGCTCCTTACATAGGTGTAAAATGCCTTTGGATTTTCCTTAATCCTACCTGCCAGAGCCACTTCGTGGCCCCTTTTTGCCTTTCTAATACCCCTTTTAAGATCCCGTCTACACTCTCTATAAGCTTCCAGCGCTGTCTCAGTCCCTAATTGCCTAGATCTAATGTAAGCCTCTCACTTTTTCTTGATCAAGTCCTCAATCTCCCTGGTAAGCCAAGGTTCTCTAATCCTACCTTTCCCATCCTTCCTCCTTGCCGGCACGTATCTTTCCTGCAGAGAGTTTAGTTTTCCCTTGAAAGACTCCCACATGTACCTCGTCGACCTGCCCTCAAAAAGCTTATCCCAATCCGTATCTTTAAGATCTTGCCTAATCTGGCCGTATCTAGCCGTCCCCCAGTTAAATACCCTCCCTTTTGGGCCAGTCTCATCCTTTTCCATTAATATCCTAAAGCAGACAGAGTTGTGATCACTATTTGACACCTGCTCTCCAACCTCGACGTCAACCACCTGGCCTGGCTCATTTCCCAGAACCAAATCCAGTATAGCCCCATCTCTAGTCGGGCCATCCACATACTGCTTCAAGGACCCTTCCAAAACACACTGTACAAATTCCTCCCCATCCACTCCTACAGCCCTGGGCACACTCCAATCTACTCCAGGAAAATTGAAATCTCCAACCACTACCACCCTATTTTTCCTACACTTATCTAAAATGTCCCTGCATATCCCTTCTTCCGCAGCCTGCGGGCTGTTGGGCGATCTGTAGTAAACACCCAACAGAGTAACCACTCCCTTCCTATTCCTCAACTCCACCCATAGAGACTCAATTCCTAAATCATCCATACCTCCCTCCATCTGCACTGCTATGATGTTGTCCTTAACTAATAAAGCCACTCCCCCGCCTCTCCTCACACCAACTCTGTCACGCCTAAAACACTTATACCCTGGAATATTCAATTGCCAGTCTTGCCCCTCCTTCAACCACGTCTCGGTCTCGGTCACCGCCACCACTTCTAAACTCCTCGTGATCATTATTGCCTTCAGTTCATCTGTTTTGCCAGTCACGCTCCTCGCATTAAAACACATGCACTGAAGACCCTCAGCTCTCGGATATTCCTTTCTACCTACTGGTGTTACCCTATCATCCCTCTCTCTCCCACTCCCGGTTCCCGCTGTCTCCCCACCCTCCCTCCCTATTAGTTTAAACACTTCTGAAATACTCCAGCTAACCTCCCAGCTAAAATATGTGTTCCCCTCCCAGTCAACTGCTCCCTATCCCTTGTGAATAGGTGACCCTCCCTCCTGAAGACTTCCCAATGATCAATAAATATGAAGCCTTCTGCCTTACACCAATCCCTCATCCATGCATTTAGTTGGAGTGTCTCATTTATTACCCAATCCGTCCCGGGCACAGGCAGCAGCCCAGAGAACGCCACCCTGGAGGCCCTACCTTTCAGTTGAGCCCCCAACTCCCTAAACTGTCTACGTAAGTCCCCCCCTGCGCTTTCTTCCTACATCTTTTTGTCCTATGTGAACTATTACATTTGCCTTTTATGACTTGCAATTTGAGCAAATTTATTAAGTGATGCTCTAATGAAATAAAGTAGTAACTAGGTAGATTTGATGGAAAAATTACATTATGAAGTGGATTTTAAATTGAAGTTATTGTTTTTTTGATAACTTGAAGTAGGCATTTCATGGTTATCAAGCTTTTAATATTACATTTTTAAATACGTGCTAACAATGACATTGTTGTAGCTAACTTCTTGCAGCACAAGTTGTCTAATTAATGTGAGATAGCTGCCACTCTCAGGCTAATGTAATGTATTTGAGAAATAAACTTGCAGGACTAAAGAAATACAGCAAGAAAAGCCTGACCAACTAGATCCTATACAAGGATTTGATAGGCTGAATGGACTCCTGTGCATAATGACTGTAAGCAGTCCACACTGGCATCAATTTGAAATTTCTACCTTTAGTGACTTTGGATTTAATGTTTTGAACAGAAGCTTTGAATTTAATTTTTAGAAAAGCATAGAGAAATTTTGCTTGAAGTGATTTTAAACTAAACCAAGCATAAGTAATTCAACTAATATTTATATAGCCCTTTTCACTACTTCAGTGATGCAACCCTTACTGCTTTCTGGGATAGAGAATTCCAAAGACTCTCTTAGAGAATAAGTTCTTTCTCATTGCCATCAAAAAAGTGAGAGCTCTTATTTTTAAACTGTTCTCCCAGTTCTAGATTCCCCCCCTTGGGAAAACATTCTCTCAGCGCCTAAACTTTCAAGGCCCCTTAGAATCACCTCTCATTTTCTAAATTCCAGTGAGTATAGGCCCAACCTGCTCAACATTTCCTCACAAGACAACCCTTTATTCCAGAAATCAATATGATGAATCTTCTCTGAACTGCTTCCAATGTAAGTATAACCCTCCTTAAGCAAAGAGACCTGAACTGTAGGTGTTACGCTAGGTGTCCTCTCACCAGGCAGTTGTAGTAAGACACTTACTTTTATACTCCATCCTTCTTGCAATAATAGCTAACATTCTGTTTGCCTTCCAAGTTACTTGGTATACTTGCATGTTAACTTTTGTGATTAATGTTCAAGGATACCCAGGTCCCTCTGTACCACAGTATTCTGCAGTGTCTCTCCACTTAAATGTTTTGTTTCTTTATTTTACCTTCCAAAGTCGACAATTTCACATTTTCTCACATTATATTCCATTTGCCACTTAAGCTATCTGTATCTCATTGCAGACTGTGTTCTCATAACATGATTTGCCACCTATTTTTGTATTGACAGTAGAATTGGCTACAATACCCTGAGCCCTTCCATATAAATAATTAATATAGATTGTAAATAGCTGAGGTCCCAGTACTGATCCCTGTGTTACTCCTCTAGTTGTAATTTGCCAATCTGAAAATGACTGATTTATCTTGACTGTTTCTTGTTAGTTAGCCAATCCTCCATCCACACTAATATATCATCCCTAACACCTGTTCTTGCTATTTTGTTCAGTAGCCTTTTATATGGCACCTTATCAAATATCTTTTGGAAATCCAGATGCATTACATCATCTGGTTTCCCTTTATCCACCTTCCTAGTTACATCCTCAAAAAACTCCTAATCAGTCTTTTGAACATTATTTCTCTTTTGCAAAACTATTTTGACTCCACTTGGTTGCATCATGACTTTCTAAATATCCTGCTACTATTTTCTTAATAATGGATTCTTGTATTTCCCACTGACAGATATTAGACTAACTGGCCTATAGTTTCTACTTACTGCTTTCCCTCCCTTCTTAAATAGTGGTATTATGTTTGCAGTTTTCCAATCCATAGGATCTTTGCAGAATCTAGGGAATTTTAGAAGATTACAACCAATACATCCATTATCTCTGCATTGTCTCCTTTTAAAAACCCTACAGTGCTGTTCAACAGGTCCAGGGGAAACATCAGCCATTAATCCCTCTTCCCAGTATTTTTTTCTCTAGTGATCATTTAAAGTCCTATCTTCTCTGTTTTCTCTTGATTTTCTATTCCCCTTGGGATATCTTTTGTACTTTCTACTGTGAAGACAGATACAAGCCAATGGGCAGGATTCTCTGGCCTCTCCAAGTGTCCTTCTCATGTCAGGAGACAGCATGCAGTCGGACCAAAAGATCCCAGCGGGAAAGTCCCAGCCCATGTTAATGAATGCAGGATCTCCTCAGGTTTGTGTACTGTCATGTTTACTTTTTATCCTCTATATGAATGATTAGAACGTTAGTGCAGAACAGGCCCTTCGGCCTTCGATGTTGCGCCGACATCGATTGTCAATCAGAATATAACAATAATCCTGAAGTGTGCAGATGATACGGGCCTTGTGGCTCTCAAAGCATTACAAAGGAAACTGTAGGATCCCAACAGAAATGATGTGAAAATAATTCTCTTAAACTGAACAAAATCAAGACAAAAGAACTTAGGAAAAAGTCAGTTAGTGTATTGCTGCTGTGAAGATTCATGATGTGGTCATTGAATTAGTTAATAAGTACAAGTATCTAGATATCAAAGTAGATGATGAGCTAAACTGAAGGGAAATGTGGTAGCCATGGGGTATGGACAATTATACTACTAAAGAAAATTAAAACCTTTTTGCTCAGATCTGACAATTATGAAACACATATTTATGACTATAGCTGAATGTGTCATTCTTTTTATATATCTTGTCTGGTATGTCTCAGGAAAACACAGTAAGAAGTCTCTCAACACAAGATTAAAATCCAGCAGGTTTACATGGTAGCACAATCCACTAGTTTACGGAGCACTGCCCCTTCATCAGGTGAGTGCTACATCATGTTTCAGGAAAGCAGACTAAAGGTACAGACATATGTCATGAACAGCTGGACCCCAAGCACTGGTCCCTGTGGAATCCCATTAGTCGCTGTCTGCTACTCAAAAAAAAAGACCTGTTTATTCCCTCTTTTTGTTTTCTATCTGTTCATCATTTTTAATCCATGCCAGTACATTAACCCTATTCTGTGTATTTTTTTGTTCAGTAACCTCTTATGAGAGACCTTATCAAAAGCCTTTTGAAAGTCCGAATACATCACACCCATTGATTCTCCCTTATATGTACTACTAGTTAAATCCTCAAAAAATGCAAGTAGATTTGTCAAGATTATAAAATATCTCCATAAAAGTCTGCCACTGTTTCTCCGTTTTTATCATTATCCCTATTTACAGTTCACTTTAGCAAATTGTGTTTTCATATCCTTGAAATTTTATTTATGTTTAACTATAGTTTCATTCCCACATTCCTCGCCCTCAAACTGAATGTGAAATTCCAGCATGTTATGATGCCTCTTACCTTGAGATCCTTCATTATGTTACCATTAATTTAACTTGCATAATGACCCATTACCAAGTCTAAAATAATCTGTTTCCAGTTGGTTCCAGATGTATTGTTTGAAAAAACTGTCTCAAAAAAGGAAACTGGATATCATAGAGCACAGTATGGTTAGGGGGATTGGTACAGTTCTCTGTAGTCATGATTAAAAGTTCTGAAGGCTCTGTTGCCTTTATTTCATTTTAAGACTGTAGTTTCAGACCCACATTTCTCACTTTCAAACTGAATGTGAAATTCTAGTTTGTTATGATTACTCATATCTAATGATCCTTTCTTATAAAGTCATTAATTTATCCTTTCTCATCACACATTACCACCTAAAATAAGCTGTTCCCTGCATGGTTCCAGAGGAAATTGTTTGAAGAAACTGCAGTCTTTAAACTTATTCTTCAAGCTATCTTTTCTAATATAATTCATCCAAACTATATAAAAACTAATATCACCTGCACTTATTGCAGTACTTTTCCTCTGAGCTGCTTTCATTTTTTGATTTGTATTCTTTTCTGCAGATTGGCTACTGTTGAAGGCTATAAACTACTCCCATCAATGACTTCTTTCCTTTGCTTTTTCTTATGTTCAGTCAAGCTAATTCTACATCTTGATTGGATCATTTGTCATTACTGCACTGATCTTACCGTTATTACCAGAGCCATCTCGGCTTCTTGTCCATTCTTTCTGTCTTTCCAAAATGTCGTACTCTTGAATATTTAGGTTACAGCAGTGGTCACTTAGCAACCATGTTGCTGCAAATGCTATCACAATCGTACTCATTTATTTCTAATTGTGCTGCCAATTCATCCATCTTGTTACAAATGCTGCAAGCACTCAGATAAAGAGCTTTTAATTCTGTCTTTTTATCATTTTCTCCTGCTGCAATTTTACTGATGGTGCAAGTTTGTATGCTATTGCCCTTTCTGTCACACTCTGGTTACAATTTACCATTTTGCCACCTTTCTCTATTGCCTTGTCCTTTCTCATTGACTTACCCAATCTCTCCTAACATGAATCCTCCCTTCTACTATTTAGTTTCACACCCTTTCTGTAGCCCTATTTATAAGCTTCACCAGGACACTGATCCCAGCATGATCCATGTGAAGGTTGTTGCAATGGTACAACTTTCTCTTTCTGCTGTACTCTCAGGTAGTAATCCAGAGATTATTACCTTTGTGATTCTGTCTTTTAATTTAGTTGCTAACTGCTCATAATCCCTCTGCAGAACTTCGTTCTTAGTCCTACTTATGCTATTGGCACTCACATGGATCCAACAATTGGACCTGTCCTCTCCCATTGAAAGTTCCTCTCTAACTCCAAGGAAATGTTCTTAATCCTGACACTTGGCAGGCAACACTCATGATTTCAGTGATGATTTCATGCCTTCAGAACTCATGATTTCAATCACAGAACATTATCTGTGCCCCTAACTATATTGCTGTTATCTGTTTTTCACCCATTTGTTAAATGCTAGTTTAGCTAGTGATACCCAAATCCAGTGAAAGAATTTTTTAAAAAAATTCTCCCTGTAGTCTGTGTTCTCATCCAAACAAATGACAAGAACATTGAGCCTATCGAACAATTGAATGATTCATTTCCATTGGTACCTTCTGGACCTGATGCATTTGAGTGTCTGAAATTTGGATTCCAGTTCAGCAACTCTGAGCCAAAGCTCCTTGAGCTATAGACATTTACTGCAGAGGTCACACTGTCACACTGGTGTCCAAGAGCTCCTATGCTATAGCTGTAATATATCATCTCCCTGCCATCTTCATTTTTTATTTAACTGATTAGATTTTAAGTTTAGAAATATTTCTGGTCTCCCTAGTTATATTATGGAGTTTAACTTGCTAATATATTTAATACAATGTTTCTTTCTCCTCAGTACCAGTTTAAACTTCTACTTCAGTTTCAAGGGGGAAAAAAACACTAGCAAACTACCTGCTCATTAAATTAATGCCTCAAGCTTGCAGTTCTCAAATCTTTCTGTTACCAGCTCCCTCTCTTGGACCACTCCTTTCTTGTAAAAGCCTGGAATAGCACATCCTCCTTCACTGCACTGCACTGAATTTTTTCATTTACCAAATTCCCAGAGTTAAGCACTCCCCTTTCACCATACTTAGTCAAGCTCCATTTTTATGTTGCTTAATTTGTGCAACTGAAAAGCCTTCTGTATTTACATGAGCTGAAATTCTACAGATCAGTTCTAAATTGTATCTGTGCCTGACCTGTACTGAGTGAGACACAGCCACGCACGTATCCGTAGGTGGGAATGTAACATACTCAGTTATGCAATCAAATGTTTGGTTAATTTCTACAACCTTTTCATTTATTTTTTCTTTACTGACATGCAAATAATTAGAACAGGTACTGTAATGTGAATCTCTAACTCTTCTTCACACATTTTGATTTATAACTCATTAATGTGCTGTTCCCTTAATACATTGATACTTGGCTTCACAATTATCAAAACAATTGTCAACACTTATGTGCCTGTATAATTCAAGATCAGTCTCTGTAAGTAAATCCTGCGATTGTGAAGGGTGTGATATAAATGCGAGTTTCTTATTTGAATATTATTGCAGTGCCACCTCAGAAAGGTCAGTTTTAAGTGCTGTCCTCAAATTGCATCGCACACTTAATTTCTCAGGAACCTGCAATATATTTTTGCCATATAAGTACTGTGTACATAAGCTAGAGGGAATTAGAGCTGCAGTGTAAAATACATTTTGGGGAAAAACACTAATGTAGAGTTAATAGCACAACTTTTAACTATTAACATTAAATGAATAGTGATGATTTTTTTCAGAGCCCGATCTTGGATCCTAGTGAGATTTAACTATAAAGATAGGATTGGTTTGTTAATTCTGAAAATATTATATTTGTATATTCAGCGTATTTTATCAGTTATGAGTACAAATTTGCAAAATTAAACTTTGCAGATTCACATTATAGCATATGCTCCAACTGTAGTCATGCCCAAATGAATAAAGGTGAAAATAAATGTAAAAAGTTGTAAAAATTAACAAAAGCATTTGACGTGTGACAATTCCAGTTACTATCTTTGTAAGTTATCTGGGATAGTCAGCATTTATTGCTTATCTGGTCAACCATATAATGCATTTTTATTGCCTAATTAAAGATGGTGCGCCTGATTCTTAGAACATCCAGATTATTTTATCACTGCTTTTGTACTGGCGTAATGTTTTCAAGCAGCTGTTATTTCAGTTGAAAGGACCTGTGATTAATCTCATACTGAGTATGTTCATTAGGTGCAGATTATGAAACTTTTCAGTCTTTAGGTGAACTAGCATGGGGCAGGGGTTAAAAAATCCACAGTGTATTGCAGTAATTAAGCACAGAGCTTGATATATCTAAGATTTTGTAAGATTAGTGTTTGAAATTGAATTTGTGTTTTGAAGAAATGTACTTTGTTAATTGGATGGTATTTCCTACTATAATTAGGATTTCCAGAATAAATTTGATTTTGTTGCAGTTTTGTCTGTATGCATCTACTTAGATATGTTAAAATGTACGTTCCTTGACTCAAAATTGTTTACGAGGATTATGCGAAGGTGGAATTGAGGTAGACAGCTGAATGGTCTACTTCACAAGTTGCTTATGTTCTTAAAGCCATGCAGGTAAACTGAAAGGAGATGATGATGTCCCCCTTTTTCTCTTTCAACTCTCCTCAAACGCTCATGTTAACCTCATAACTAGCTTCAATTGAGCAGTGTATGGGTGAGTTTATGGGGAGAAAATAATTGAAGTAGCTGGCATTATGTGCATATACAAAAAGCATTAAATATGTATGTTTAGATATTCCATCAATATAGCATTTTTAATGTAGAGAAAAGTCTCAAGGTGCTTTACAAAAGCATAATCAGGTAAAAGCCATATACTGTTTTATAACCCTAGTTTACTTGAGACCAAAAGTGCTCATTAATAAAGGATAAGATTAATTTTATGGCTTTGCTGCTGAGCTTAGTTAAAAATCTGTAGGTTAGCAAAAATACCTAATTTGTATGCTGATGTATTTTTTTCTTACATATTTAGTGCATGAATTTCTTCTCATTCAGTTATCGGTTTGGTTTCCTACATGGTTCTTGTAGCTCTGTGTTGCATCTGTGGTGAAATCACATTGACTGGAAGCTAAAAATTAATTTAATATGCCATTGAAAAGCTGGTTGCATTGTAATGGTATTGTTCATTTATAAATGTAATGATTTGTGTGCTGCTTGAACTAGATTATAAAAATTTAAGAGGTTCAGAGCTATGATCGCTTGGAATGATGAGCACATCTTATACTTTCAACTTCAACGGTACACATCAGCAACTAGCTTTAGTTTGTGTTTTGGGTGAGACTTGAGGTTCAATGATTTAAACTTTATATTCCTGTTGTCATTCTGGGTGGCATTAGTTACATATATCTTTTGAAATCCAAACTACTATTGTGATTATGTCCATATTTCAGTGCTTTGTTTGTTCTAATTACTTGGTATATTGGTTAAACAGCAAGTGCTGATGATTTCATCATTGGGGAAATTGGATGGTGTGAGATGCTGAGTACATGATGAAAGGAATATGATTAATATTCATCATTTCAGGATACTCAGTAAACATGTCAATTCAGTGATGACACTCCATCGTGCAATCTGGCAAGTTCTCGAAATGACACCAATAACAGGATTGCAACACTTTTTGTGAACGTGTCAACAGAAGACCAGAAGTATAATCAGAATTCTTTCGTTCTCTTAACTCCTACGGCGAACTTGATGGCTAGCTGTTGGATTTATCTAATTTGAATTTTGTGGTTTTTGTTAACACATTTTACAGCATTAAAGAGATCAATAAATAATAGATTTCTTCCAGTAGTCTGAGAAATCTGGACGGATACTCAAGGTGACATTATTATGTATTTTGTAATGACTTCATCAGATATTGGAGAACTCTCTTTTTGGATCAAAGTTTGGGAGAAGTTTGGATATGTAAACCCAACATTACTTCCTTGGTTACAATTTTACATTGCTATTACCATTATTCTGTAATATTACTGATTTAGTTCTGTTTCTTGACTGGAGGATCAATTCGACTCCCTGGAGCACTCTTATCCCTTGAATCAGAAAAGTTCTGATTCAAACCACACTTCGCTTTCCCCTCCATACTACAGATGTGAAAAATGCTGTATTGAGGGATTCCTGTGGATACTTGGGATCTGAAACCAAAAGAGAAAATGCTGGAAAATCTCGGCAGGATTGGCAGCATCTACGGTCTTCAGGACTCAAAATGTCAGTTCTTTTCTCTCCTTAAGATGCTGCCAGACCAACTGAGATTTTCCAGAGTTTTCTCTTTTAGTACCATTGCCCAAATGTTTATAAGATGTTGAACCAAGGCCTATTCATGTGAACTTGAAAAAATGCCTAGTACAGGGAATAAAAATTATATAAGTTTACACATTCTTACAACACTCTGTCTGTAGTGCTGAAAACTTATGGACCGAAACTATCAGTATCCCCAATAAAGATGCTCCAGTCTAGCTGTATTACTGTCATATATCCAGCAAGATGAAGATTAGCTCAAAAATATTAGGTGATAGGGCAGCACAGTGGTTAGCACTGCTGTCTCTCAGCACCAAGGACCTGGGTTCAAATCTGGCCTTGGATGTCTATCTGTGTGGTGTTTGCACATTCTCCCTGCATGTGCGTGGATTTACTCTGGCTGCTCCAGTTTCCTCCACACACCAAAGATGTGCTGGTTAGGTTAGGTTGGTTGCCCTTATTGTCCCAAGATGTATAGGTTAGGGAGATAAGTGGCATAATGCAGTGGATTATTGGTATCAGGCCAGGGTAAGATACTTATTATTAAGCTACTTACTGATACTAAGGCTTCTACCAGGAGGACTCAGCTTCAGACTTAGATCCAAACGTGATTCAGAAGTGTGTGAGTGTGAAGATCTTTGACGTTAAGGCAGGATCTAACAGAATGTGCTGCCAAGAATCTCTAGTAAAACTGAAGCTAATTGGCTTTAAGGAAATGCCTTCTTATAGCTGAGTCATGTTTGATGCAAGCGATAATGGTTATGGCTGTTGGAAGCTAATTATTTTACCCGTAGATATCACTACAGGTGTTTGTCAGGGTAATGTCCTAAACGCAGACATCTTCAGTTGTTTCATCAACCACCTTCCCTCCGTTGTAAGGTCATATGTACAGCTTTTTTTAATGATTGCATAGTGTATGACGCAGTTTGTGCTTGTGTACAATGGATCTGGGCAACATCCAGATTTAAATCAATAAGTGATAATTAAGAATTGAGCCAGTAAGTGATCATCTCTAACTATAAAGAGCTGAACCACCTCTTCTTTCATCTGATGATAATATCATTGTGAAGTCACATGGTATCAGCTTCATAAGGTCAACATCGACTAAAGATTCAATAGGACCAGCCTCTTAAATGATATGACTATTGGAACAAGTGACAGGCTGGATATTCTACTACAGCTAACTCACCTCCTGACTCCACAAAGCTGCTGCACTATCTGCAGAATGCAAGTCAATAATGTGATGGGATACCGACTATTTGCTTGAATGAGTACATCTGCTGCAACACAGGTAGTTCAACACCATTTAGGGAAAAGCAGGCTATTTGGCTTGCCTAAACATCCACCTTTTCGTCACTGCCAGTGATTGCAGTGTTCCTATTTGGAGGATGTACTGTGACAATAGAACTTCCAGTACCCAGGATTTCCAGTGTACGGGGTGACCATGGTAGTAGATACTGGGAGACACCAAGTTCCCTTCCGAATCTTGCTATTCTGACTTGGACATGTATTGCCAGATCAAAATCCTGGAACTCCCTACATAACAACATTATGGGATCAATTTCTTGGAACACTGCAGTAGTTCAAGAAGGCACACTATTGTCTGGTCAGAGATTTGTAATTGATGCTGGTATGATGTTGACACAAACATCCTAAAAATGACTATTGTTTTTAAAGCTGTCCTGAGTTTGTGTAACACTGAGCAAGGAATGAAATAGCAAATAGTTAGTATGCAGCCCTAAATTAGGAATGCAAATAGAAAGAAATACTTGCTCTTATAGCACTTTCCAGAGCCTCTGAATGCCTCCTACAGCCAGTGAAGCACTTGAAATGTAAACTGCTGTAATATAGAAAATGCAGTAGCTAATATTTGCACAGCATGATCCCACAAACAGCAAAATTACAATGACAAGGTTTCTTTTTGCGTGATGTTGTTTGAGAGTTAAATATAGTCTAGATCATCAGGGATAACTCCCCAGGTAATCTTCAAAATAGTACCATGGGACAGCAGACAGATGGAGTCTTTGTTTTATGTCTCATCTGAAAGATGCCACTTTCAACAATGCAGTACTTGTTACTATACTGGAGTGTCAGTTTTGAAGTAGGACTTGAACCCAACATTGTGACTCAAAAGTGAGAGTACTACTAACCAAGTCATGGCTGACTTAATTAACATCTTTATCTTTTTTCTGTAAACAAATGGGCACACTGGGAAGACTGGTTGAAATGGTAACAAATAAATCTTATCTCTATTGGTTCAAGTTGAGATGACTCCTGTGGCACAATTGAAAAGCAAAGAGTTCCATTGTCTATGCTGCTTCCTCACTCAGCATTCAACTGATTAGATTCACTAGGATGACATTAAGGATGCCAGACTTGTAGTTATGGGAAGAAACCTGACATGCTAAGGCTGTTGGAATAAAGGCTAAGGGAAGCTACTTAAAATTGTGAGGAAGTTTTCTGTGATAATGTCTTTATGGCCACGAAATTGGTGATATTAGGTCAGGAGTTTAAGTTTGTGACTAAGGAGAGAGGTTGAAAAGGTTATTTTTACAGAGCATTGTTGGAACATAATTCTTTGTTACAGAGACCATTGTATCTTTTTAAAAGAAATTTTGAAACTTATTTACATTAGAAAAAGATACAAAACTTTGAGGGAGGAGCAGAGCAACAAGATTAATTTTGGACTGCTGTAACAAAGAAACATCATAATCAACTTGATTCAATTGATTTCTGGTGTCACAAACACCTGTAATCAATTTCTGTTATACGGAATGACTTTGGCATTTGTCTGGCTGGAATAAGTTGCTGCAATCAAAGGCTCATTTTTAAAAATTGGTTCATGGGATGTAGATATAAATGACATAACCAGCATTAACCATCCTGAGATTCCCTTAAGGTGAAGGTGAAAGTGAGTCGCTGCCTTGAATCACTGCTGTCTTTGTATATGTGCACTCACAGTACTGTTGCGGAGGGAGTTTGGCATTTTGACTGGGCAGCTGTGAAGAAGTGGCAATTTATTTCCAAGTTAGGATGCAGTAGAGGGAAACTTGTAGGCAGTGATCCCATGGATCAGCTGGCCTTGATCTTCTAGGGTGGTTGAGTTGCAGATCTGGAGCACTTTGAACCATACAAACGATGTTCTTATGTTTTGCCATTTCACTTCATTTCTATTCTGCATCCTTTTCCTAAGGACAACCAGGCATTTTAACTTGACTTCATACCAGACAGAAGTTTCAAGAGGTGGAATTTAGAGACAAAAGCTGTGGATGCTTTCTGGTGGTTGCTATTCAGTGACATTTGAAAATAGACCAGGCAATTTATTCCAAGTTGCAGCAGGTCAAGAGAAGCAGCACAATCACTATTAGAAAACAAAGGCACCTGTGTATTCTCCTGCAAATTATGCTGTATTATGCTGCATGGTGATTTTGGTGAAATATGTCTGTAACAGTCACAAGTTAGAGCGATTACAGCCTAATTTGAATGCTGCACCTTTTTTCATTTTAAGCATTGACTGCTGATGCATAGAATTGGATCTAACAGTCTTTAAACTGTGCTGATGGGTTTTATAAAGAAATAATATATTTTGCTGAATTGTTACATATTACTTAGCACTTATCGATTGCTGCCCCTGTTTTGCACTTTGCAGTTGCTGATCAGCCTGAAATGGGCATTTTGTTTATAGATTTTGAATACGATATGGAACTCCTTCCCGGTGACACCATAGGCAGGGTGTTGCCATCAGTATTTGATGAAACTCTACACAGAATCTTTTTCCAGCATAATAAACATTGCTATCTGTACCAAATGTGTCTTAATATTTTTTCTTACTTAAGAAAATAAAGATCCTAATTATAAAATTGTCTCTTTTTTTTCCTTTTGAAACCTGTTAGTTGCATTAGGAACTAACAAAGGTTACCCAAAAATTATCGCCTCTCTCCATTTTTTTACATCTGTGACAGTCAATTCTGACAGTGGATTGACTCTGCAACAATCCTCTTAACACCTCTTGTACAGGTCTGCTGCTGGCTGCATGGATTTGATTTGATTATCGTCACATTCATTAGTGTGCAGTGAAAAGTATTGTTTCTTGCACGTTATACAGACAAAGCACATCATTCATAGAGAAGAAAAGGAGAGTGTAGAATGTACTTTTACAGCCATAGGGTGTAGAGAAAGATCAACAAAGTGTGACATAGGTTCATTCAAAAGTTTAGTGGCAGCAGGGAAGAAGCTATTCTTGAGTTGGTTGGAACACAACAACGGACTTTTGTATCTTTTTTCTGACAGAAGAAGGTGGAAGAGAGAATGTTCGGAGTGCGTGGAGTCCTTTAATTATGCTACTTTCTTTACCGAGACAGCAGGAGTGTAGGCAGAGTTAATAAATGAGAGGTTGATTTGCATGAGTCTTCATTCACAATTCTTTGTAGTTCCTTGCAGTTTTGGTCAGAGCAGGAGCCATACCAACCTATGGTACAACCAGAAAGATTGCTTTCAATAGTGTAGCTGTAAAAGTTGATGAGATTGTAGTTGACATGCCAAATTTCTTTAGTCTGAGAAAGTAGAGGCATTGGTGAGCTTTCCTAACTGTAGTATGGAGGGAGAAGGACAGGTTATTTGTGATCTGCGCACCTAGAAATTTGAAGCTCCTGATCATTTCTACTTTGTCCCCATTGATATAGTCAGGGCCATGTTCTCACTATGCTCCCTGAAGTCGATGAATATCTCCTTCATTTTGTCAACATTGAGGGAGAGACTATTGTTGCACCAGTTCCTGAGATTCTCTATCTTATTCCTGTACTCTCATCATTGTTTGAGATTTGACACATTCTGATGGAGTCATCAGCAACCTTGAAAATCGAGTTGAGGGAGGTTGCTGTGTTGTAAGTATGGATTCTGTCCCTCTTTAGTGGCAGTGACAATTGATTAGTTGATCCTGTGTATTTTTGCCAGAGTCCCAATAGATGTTTAGCGTTCATTGATTTTTGTATATTTAGATAAAACAGGCAAAGGTTGAGAAATGATTTGCCTTCACTGTTGAGTTTTGGATTGTTCCTGGCTTCCTAATCTTTGACTGACTTGCCTTACAGACCAGATATGCATATTTCACAATGGGATGGAAGTAGACTTTATAGTGCTTAAGACTGTATCTGGGGTGAAAACATTCTGTTCTCCACTGGGAATTTGTGTATGATCAAATTTACCTAATGTGCTCTTGTCGCTGTATCAGGTCCAAATTGTACTTTTTTTGGTATTAATTTTATTGGCACCTCAATTCTCTGAACCTGTTTAATGTGTGCTTCTTCTGGAGGACAAATGTAGTCGGGAATTTCTGGAATTCACCAGAATTCCACATTTCTTGCCTATTCCTTCCGATCATCCAAACATCTCTAAAGCTTCTCTGATACTAATTCTGAGCTTGTGGAATATACGCAGTAATGAAATTATCATAAATATATGTGCAATCATTGGATCTGATGTTGGAATGCGATTTTTTTTTTGTAAATGAGCAACAAGAGTGGGTTGAGAATTGAGACTTGACAAATTCTTGCAAAGCTGATGATGGACATTTTAGTGCCCACTGAGACCCTGTCTTCTGACTGGTTCCCAGACAAGGTTCCCCAAATTTTTTTATGCAAGACGAGATCCCTCAATTTGTTAAATTCAGCATGGGATACCCCCAAACTGTTATGCCCCAATTGAGGAAGGATGAACAGACTCCCTTTCTTTATTCAACCCTACCTGTCGTTCACAACAAGATTAATCTAAAAATCCCTACCCTTATGGATACCTTTTCCTATCCCAATATATTTGTGTTTTATAGGAGCCAATTTAACCAGGCTTTTTTGAATTAAAGAGTGAGTTTATTTGCTACTGAATGGGAGAAAATAATAATGCTTACATGTACATTTGGACAAATTAGAAATGAGAATTGAGCCCAAAGGTAAGTTTTTAAAAAAAATTGAGTCAGCCTTTGACTTGTCTTTGAGTAGTAGATGGTGGAATGTTGCGACAATTGTAATTTGAGATTCTAATAGTACTGACTTCAAGTGACTAGTTGCTTTTGAGATGCCAGTGTTCTGTGGTTCAGCTGTCTTCCTTCCTTTTCAGCTGTGTGCTGACTCAGCTTGCTTTAGCAGAGAGAGGGTTACCTGTGAATCTTGTACACAGCTCTACTGTTGTCTTTCCTCCTGTGTCACACGTTAGCATGCCCAGTGCTAATCTTTTGCAGCTGGCCTTTCTCCCAGTTTTTGTATATTCCTGCAAGGTGAAAATCCACAATCTGGAGCATTGCTAACAGGATATGATCTTTGCTGTCCCAACACCTCCACAGAAGATTGCAGTTAATTTCTGCATGGCTTTTGTACTTTTGATGTATCCTTGTCCAGAAGCAGGGTGTGATTCTATTGCCTCTCCTTAATATCACCCACTAACAGTTCAACCAGTGACTGAATTTAAACTGTCAGCCATCTTTGACTTGTGTATCCATTTTTAAAACCACAAGTCTTAATTCAAACTTCAATATGTCCACATGTAATTGTTTTTCGAGCATCTTCATACCTGTGAGGAAATTCAGCATTCGTTACATTAGTCCATTGAGGAGGTTGAGCTGGGAGATTTTATCAATGTCTGCTTTTCAAACTTTCTTAAGCTATTTTGTATGGGCAAATAATATTCTCCAACATGTAATTGTTAAAATCAAAAAATGATATGCTGGATAGTTGTCACTACCTGATCTAAATGGTGAAGTATTGTTCCATGAGATTTTATTACACTGTCCTTTGAACACTGCCTACAGAATACTACTATTTTTCATAGATTTAGTAGAGGTATTTTATCATTGAATATTCCTTTCTCATGGGAACATGAGAAAGGAATATTCCTATAAAACCTAGAATAGAAGCCGGTTTGTATATCAATAGTTTTGGTAACTTCCCATTTATTACATGTAATGCATCATTCTTCTGTTTTGAACAAATCGTATTTTAAAATTCATTCTTAGGATGAGTGTCACAAGCAGACCTCTATTGCCCATCCTTTATTGTCCTTGAGAAAATGGTGGTGAGCTGTTGCCTTTAATTTTTGCATATATATTTCCAACCCAGGCTGGCAGGGGGGAGGGGGTTGGCTTGGCGGGGAGCTTCCAGGTGTTGATGTTCCCATGCGCCCACTGCTGGGTGGCACAGTGGTTAGCACTGCTGGTTCATAGAGCCAGGTACCTGAATTCGATTCTCAGCTTGGATCACTGCACTGATGTGCGAATCTGCACATTCTCCCCATATCTGAGAGTTTCCTCCATGTGCTCCGTTTCCTCTCTGTCCAAAGATGTGCAAGTTATCTGCATTGGCTGTGCGAAATTCTCCCTCAGTGTACCTGAAGGGTGCCAGAGTAGGGCAATTAGGGGATTTTCACAGTAATATCATTGCAGTGTTAATGTAAGCCTACTTGTGACACTAATAAATAAACTTTAAAAATTTAGTGGGTTTGGAAACTGCTGTCTAAGGACCCTTTGTGAGATCTTACAGTGCAACTTGTAGATGACACACATTTCCTTTTTGTCACTGAGAGTTGATTATAAGGAAGTGAATATTTGTGGATCGGGTACTGAACTTTGTCCTGGATGGTGTGAAACTCCTTGAATATTATTGGAGCTGCATTCATCCAGGCAGCAGCGAGTATTCCATCACACTCCTTGTACGTGTACCTTATAGATGGTAGTACAAACTCTGGGGAGTCAGGAGGTGGGTTACTTGTCACAGCATTCCTAGCTTTTGACTTGTTCTTGAAGCCAGTAAGAAGTTTGACAACACCAGGTTTAAGTCCAACTGATTTATTTGATAGTAAACTCACACAAGCTTTTGAGGCTCTGCTCTTTGTCAGGTGAATGAGGTGTTCTGGTCTCAAACAGCACATGTAACAGCACAGACTGTTTACAGATTACTGATTAGAATGCGAATCTTTATACCTAACCTGCCATCCAAGTCTGAAAGTGGTCGACAATGTGTGTGGACGGAGCACTGAGCACAGGTTAAAGAGATGTGCATTGTCTCCAGACAGCACAGTAAGTGAGGTTTTTTGCTAACCCAGGCAAGTCGTGGGGGCCACAGATAGCGTGACACGAACACAAGATCCCCGCTGAGACCATCCTCACGTGCACGGAATCCGGCCACAGTCTCCGCTCAGCGACCCTGTGCCGCCGCATGCCACGAAGGCCCCCCCCCCCCCCCCCCCAGAACGCTTACCTGAACATCGGGGGCCGAATGCCTGCGACCACCGAAGTGCTCGCTAACAGGAAGGGAGCAGCCACGCCCGGTGATCGTCGAGCGATGTTTGTTCATCCACTGTTGTAGTGTCTGCATGGTCTCCCCAATGTACCATGCTTGGGGACATTCTTTCTTGCAATGTATCAGGTAGACAACGTTGGCCGAGCTGCAAGAGCATGCACCATGCATCTGATGGAAGGTACTTTCACATGTGGTGATGTCATCCATGTCGACGATCTGGCATGTCTTGCAGAGTTTGCTGTGGCAGGGCTGCGCAGTGCCATGGCCACTATTCTCCTGAAGGCCGGGGAGTCTGCTGCGGACAGTGGTCTGCCCGAGGCTGGGTGGCTGTCCAAAGGCAAGAAGTGGGGGTGTGGGGACGGTCCTCGCGAGATACCCGTCCCCACCAACGACATGTTGAAGGCTCCAGAGAAGATGCCGTCGCCTCTCCACTCTGGGCAAGTACTTGACAACAGAGTACTCTGTCCACTGTGTCCCGTATTTGTCTTTGAGGACATCAGTGCAGTTTATCGCTGTGGCGCATCAGAACTATCAATCGATGAGTCGAGCGCCATATCCTGTTCTCACAAGGGATTCTTTCAGCATCTGGAGATGTCTGTCACGATCCTGACAGAGGAGGATTGTGACACACCTCCAGACACTCAGAAATAGCTGAGTAGCATGCACGTTTTTGGAATGTTTGCCAGAAGAGAAACTGTTTGGTTTGTTGGTAATAGAAAAGTGATTACATATATTTTCTACACTTTTACATTTGGTGTCCCAATTTTGATGGTAATGGTTTGAAAATATTTCCTTACCATTCATGTACTATGCAACCCCATTCCTAGAGCTTGGTGTGCTTGGAGCACTGATGACCTTGTCTCCTTTCAAATGGCTCTTGCATCTTATATTACACTGTAGAATGTGATCAGGAAGTTACTGATTTGAAATTTGATCTCAAGATTTTGTGGCTATTACAGGCACAGTATCTTTCTTTGAAACTAGAGGAGAAAATAATTTGGCTAGTTCAAGGGTAATTCCTGAACGCAAGGGTAAGACCCCCATCTCCATACAGCTGTTTAGGATTTTTGCTTCCCCCTTTCTGGGTTTCTTGTGCAGAAGTTGTCTCTCTGTTAATATAGTCAGAGAACAAAGGTACTTGGATTTTAACTACAAATTAGTTTAAAATCTTTGTTCTGAATCATTATGTACTTTATAATGGCACTACCAAACACAAAATGGTGGAACATGACTTCAAACCCACATACTGTTCAATTCTCTTCAGCTTATTATATTCTACTTTGCTGTATATAAAATTATGTAAATGCATATTCTGATTTTGTCACAAGAAGACTATGTTATACTTCACAACACAATAAGGAGGCCGGTTCAAGATGCCCCTGCATTGCGCAGGTGACAAAACTAAAGAATGGTGTGTTCCATGTTTTCAAGTCAATAGAATAAATATGCAGTTCTTTTTAAGAGAGATTTCTGATCGGTTTTGTGATCACACTTGGTTTGAACCTTTTTGAAGTGTACATGTGGGTAGAAAATATCTAGAGCACTTTGGAACCTGACTTTCGTTGCATATAACTACAAAATTAAAGGTTATTTCAAAATTAGATAACACATGAACTTCTGATTAATAAGGGAATTAAGGGTTATGGGGAGCAGGCAGGTAAGTGGAACTGATCCACTTCAGATCAGCCATGATCTTATTGAATGGCGGGGCAGAGTCGAAGAGCTAAATGGCCTACTCCTCCTATTTCTTATGTTCTTGTGAACCTTGGAGTGAGTGGGGGGGGGGGGGGGGGGGGGGTGATAAGCAAAATAAATAAAATGATTGGGTAGCTATGCAGGTTAAAATTGGTGTTGTGCATGTGTAATTATCTTGCGATGGGCATCAGATTAATATCAATTTGGCAGCTTGCAGTTGGGCATTTGAGATTCAGAGGATCTGAATCTGTGGTTTAAAAAAAACAAAGCATGATTCTGTTTTCATCAGTTCATTAACAACTGACTTATTTGCCATCAATGAGGAGTTAGTAATTCGCAAAATTAAACTTCAATCATTCTCACCAGCTGAATAGAAGTTCTGTTTTAGTATTCTGAAAAAATCTTAGGGCGTGATCTTACCAAAAAAATTCTAAATTTATTTATTAATGTCACAAGCAGGCTTAGATTAATATTGCAATGAAGTTACTGTGAAAATCCTCCAGTCATCACATTCCGGTGCCTGTTCAGGTACACTGAGGGAGAATTTAGCATGGCCAGTGTACCTAACTAGCATGCCTTTTAGACTATGGGAGAAAAGCAGAAGGAGAATATACAGGCTCTGCACAATGACCCAAACTGGGAATTGATCTGGGTCCCTGGCGTAGTGAGGCAGCAGCGCTAACCACGCTACCACCCCTTCAAAAAAGTCTGAAAATTGATGTGTTTCGCACAGGTTGTTTTGGGTGAGTTTAGCACTGCAGTCTTACCGCACTCTTAGTTATAGCTGGGAGATTCACGTTGTTTGGGGCGAGGAGCCTAAACTTACCATGGAAAGCAGCTTCAGAGCATTGCACACTGCACCCCAATCTCTTAAGGAATTGGGAGACCTCCTGTCACTCAGGACATCACACCCCCTCCCCGACATCTGCAACTGCATGTTCTTTTCCCCACTAACATGGCTCGCCAGCTTCAGGGCATCAGAAGCCTCCAAACAAGCCCCTGGTGGGCCTCCTACATGTCCCCCCTCTCCCTGGGTAGCAGTACCTGCAAGCACTTCCTTGCATAGCCCACCTCCATTGCATAAACCCCCTTGATGCCCTGTTGCGTAGTCTATACCCCCCCTTCCTTTGCATATCCACCCATGCATCACCCTTGCATAGCCTCCTCTTCATAAATCCCCTGTTATTGTGCATATCCTGCCTGATCACAGCCACTGTCCCACTTAGGCCACATGTTCTATGTTCTATTCCCAGCATACTTGTGGTGCACAACTGTATATTGCCAAGGTGCCATGTGGATACTGTCCAGCTATCTGGGGGCTTCAATGCCTCTGATTTCCCCCCAGTATGGCCATCACGTCTGATCTCCGCTGGTGAAGACCAGTAGTGATTCTCGCTGGTGTGAGTTCAAATCGTGATATTGCTTTGCAAATCAGCTTTGCTCTCTTTATGGATGCAAAGCCCTCCTCCCCCTCCCTCCTCCCCCTCCCTCCTCCCCCTCCCCCTCCCCCCTCCCCCCTCCCCCTCCCCCTCCCTCCTCCCCCTCCCTCCTTCCCCCTCCCTCTCCCTCCTCCCCCTCCCTCCTCCCCCTCCCTCCTCCCCCTCCCACCTCCCCCTCCCTCCTCCCCCTCCTCCCCCCTCCCTCTCCCCTCCCCCTCCCCCTCCTCCCCCCACCTCCCCCCTCCATCCCCTCCCTCCCTCGTCCCCCTCCCCCCCCCCCTCCCCCATCCCCCTCCTCCTCCCCCTCCACCCCACCGCCCCTACCCCCTCCTCCTCCCCACCCTCCTCCCCCTCCTCTCCCCCCCCCTCCTCTCCCCCTCCCTCCTCCCCCTCCCTCCTCCCCCTCCCTCCTCCCCCCCTCCTCCCCTCCCTCCTCCCCCTCCCCCCTCCCCCTCCCCCCCCCCTCCCACCCTCCCCCCCCCCTCCCCCCTCCCCCTCCCCTCTCCCCTTCCCCCTCCCCCCCCCCTTCCCCCTCCCCCCCCCCTCCCTCCCCCCTCCCCCTCCCCCCTCCCCCTCCCCCCCCCTCCCCCCCCCTCCCCCCTTCCCCCTTCCCCCTTCCCCCTTCCCCCCTCCCCCCTCATCCCCCCTCCCCGCCCTCCCCCCCGCCCCCTCCCCCTCCCCCCTCCCCCCCCTCCCCCCTCCCCCCTCCCCCTCCCCCCTCCCCCTCCCCCCTCCCCCCTCCCCCCTCCCCCCTCCCCCCTTCGCCCCCTCCCCCCCACCCTCCTCCTCCCTCCCCCCTCCTCCACCTCCCTCTCTCTCCCTCCACCCTCCTCCGCCTCTCTCATCTCTCCCTCCCTCCCTCCCTCCCTCCCCCGCCCCTCCTCCCTCTCCTCCCTCCCCCTCCACCCCCTCCCACCCCCCCCCCACCCCCCCCCTCCCCCCTCCCCCAGTCCCCTCCCCCTCTCTTCTTCGTCCCTCCTCCTCCGCTCTCTCCTCTCTCCTCCTCCCTCCTCCCTCCCTCCCCCGCCCCTCTCTCCCTCCTCCCTCCCTCCCCCACTCCCCTTCTCCCTCTCCTCTCCTCTCTCCCTCCCTCCCTCCCTCCCTCCTCCTCCCTCCCCCCTCCCCCCTCCGCCCCTCTCTCCCTCCCTCCCCTCCCCCGCCCCTCCCTCCCTCCCTCCCTCTCCCACCTCCCTCCCCCCGCCCCTCTCCTCTTCCCGCCCTCTCTCTCTCTCCCCTCTCCCTCCCTCCCCCGCCTCAAAAAAAACAGGGCTGGGAGTTACGTATGCAGTGCCAAACTGGTTGTGCACCTGATCTCTGGTATAGCCACGCAATCGTACCAGCTTGCCTCACCGATCAACTCTTAAGCTGGTAGGAATAGTAGGTTTTAATATCCTGTGTTTGCCTTATTATAAAATGTGCAGTAGAGGCATAAAGTGCTGGAACTACTCAGCTGGTCAGGCAGCATCTGTGGAGAGAGAAAGTGTTTTCATTTTGGTCAGCTTTTCACCTAGAACATGCCTGAAGCTGTTGCTATGCATGTTTCAGTTCGTCAATATTATTTGAAATATGGAGGTGCACTTATGTGTGAACAATAATATACCACTGCAGCAATTAAAGATACATGACCAGATTTTAGTTAAATCTCAAGAGTGATTTTTCCTTGTCTAGTTTGCCTTTTGAAATGGGCATGCTCAGAATTGTTGCTGAGTGTCTCATCACATGTAAGGAGCAATATATGGTATCAAATTTGAACACTTACCTGTTCAAAGTTTCTGGAAGTCTATAAACTACAAATTAATGCCTCTTGGTGTATTTTTAAAATAATTTTGGTGGCATAAAATCCATAATTGAAAATGCTTCACTAAAGTACATTTCTACCTATTGTGCAATGTCTCCCTTTGTGGTGTCTTTGACGAGCCTGATTAGTTATTGTGACTGGCATTTTCATGATTGATTTACACAAGCTTCTAAACAACAAATATATAATGAATGATGTTTTGCATTTTTATGAAATTCAAAATAGACCTTGATTATCAGCTAAAAACTTTAGTATCAAGACAAATCCAAAGTACAATTTTGTGATGTAGCATATTTTAAGAAAACAATGAGTGCTATTTGTTTTTCTGTGCCTGTAAAATTTTATAGCTGATTCATTTTACATTATAAATTATTATTAATGATTAGAATAAAATAGATATTTTTGGGGAGGGAAGTAAATTTTGGTGAAATTATTCAGTTTCCTATATTTCCTAATTGCTTTATGCTTTTCTGGTCAGTGAGTACTTAGGTAATTTGATAAGTGCGCTGTTGTGATTTCATTTCCACAAGAGTAACAACTTGAATTTTATATTGTGTGCCTAATGTAGCAAAACTAAATTAATTAGATACCAGAGCGCACAAATAGATATTAGAACAAATGACCAAAAATTTGTTTTTATGGACCATCCTTAAAAGAACAAGGGAGGAAAATGAATGTTTACAGAGGGAATTCCAAAGCATAACGCCTTGGCAACTAAGTAATGGTTATTGTTGGTAGAGTCATAGAGAGGGCAGATGAGGGGAATGATTGCAGTGCTGCAGGTGGGGAGGATAGATAAAAGGAATAAATGTAAGCTTACGGGAGTGAGTTGTGGATTTTCTTCGCTTGCCTAAATTAATAATTTATAAGCTTGACATCAGCCATGAAAATGCAACTGATTTAATTGGCTCCCCATCCACTGCTTTAAATATTCAGCGTCATTGGCACACCATGACTGTTGTGTATCCCTACAAGATATGCTACAGTAACTCTCCATGGTTCTTATGACAACACCTTTCAAATCTATGAACTCCACCGTTTAGAAGGGCATGGACACGGACACAAACACATGGGAGTGCTATCATAAGGAACAAAGAACAACACATGGGAGTGCTATCATCTGCAATTCCTATTACAATTTAGTCACTATCACTGGGTCAAAACCTGGAGCTCCCTCCCGAACAGAATTGTTGGCATACCAACACTATATCGATTGCAGTAGTTCAAAAAGGCTAGTTACCAGTATCACCTCAAGGGCAATTAGGGATGAGTAATAACTGTCGTCTTTGACAGTGATGATCACAACCCGTGAACAAATATTTTAGATGACCAGTATTGGATTTGAGGATTTCTCTTGTCAATTGATATTATCAGCAAGCTTTCTAAACAGGATCTAGAACCTTCTTCAGTGGTTTTGGCAATCTCACATTAGGAAAGCACCAACCTTGAATATAGTCTCCCTACTACCTTTGGTGATGAGAGGCAAAATGTAATACCCTGTCTTTCTCCTTAGACTATTCTCATTTGTTCAACATTTTTTAGGAATTATACTGAATTCTCACTCTGAGGGGGTTGCTCACTATGTTGTCTCACGGTGAGCACAATGACTAACAGTGGCATTGTGTCTTCTCCCAATGTATCAACGTGCTGCTTGGAAAACTGTAAGATTGCAGATGGGAGAAAATGTGCAGCTACTTGTTTCTCAGTTGAATGCATTTCACAGGATATTGATGTCAAGGTAGTAAGTTCTGCTCTATCAGTTCTCTGGTTAGATGGCTATCACAGTAAATATCTTCGGTTATAAGAACATAACATAAAATGGGAGCAGGAATATATCTCAAGCTTGCTCCACCATGTAGTGCGATCATGGCTGATCTGCCTCAACTCCACTTTCTCTCCTACCCCTCATATCTCATGGTTCCTTTGGATATCTAAAATACATCTATCGCAGTCTCAGATATATTCAATTATGGACTATCTTTCAGCTAGACAATTCTGAACATTCACAACTCCCAAGTGAAGAAATTTCTCTTCAACCTTTTGTGGGTTGTGCATGAACCTTAAAAGATTATATATTATGTCACTCACGCAAAGACACACAAGGTTATTATTCTCTTGAAATTGTTTACAAACTGTAAATGAACAAATAGTTCATAACCACATGTCTGGTAATGCCAGGCAAAAGTGGTGTTTTCACTCCAAAAGGGTAGTTAACATAGTTTCTATAACTGTAGTTGTATATTAGGGATTATTGCAGGATCCTCTCAAAGATTTAAATATAGGTTGCAAAGTTAGTCCCTTTATACTTTCTTCTTATCAGGAGGTCAATTTTCTTCACATTTGGACTTGGAATAGGCTGGGAGATCTTTTAGAAGTAATGGTTGTCAGATTTAAAAAGGTGATGGTCTGCAGCCTTTGTTGCTGCTGATGTTTTGCAGCTGGTGACCAGTATAGTCTAACTGAATTTGAGTCTCGAGTTGAGTGCAATTTGTTTTCTGAAGATAGTTTTGGTTACATGATCAAGTTCTTTTGTCCACCCAGAATGATCTGGAAGTCCAAAGCCATAGCTACACATTAATGTAATGGATGAGTTTTTCAGGTTTAATCAGGTTGAATTGGTTTCTGCTCAGCTCTCATTGTGATGATTCAAACCTGGAAATATGGGATGGAATTTTCCTAACACAGTGTCATGAGAATCGTAACAGGCAGGACATGGACCATGCAAAGGTCCATTAACCCCAGGTGAGTATAGCTGGAAAATCCCATCATGGAGTTTAGACTTGGGTTTTTGGTAAATTGCAAACAATGGCAAGTGTAAATTCTCAAGATAGAAATTGTCTGCAACAGAGGCAGTTGTGCAAGTAAAATACCTATTATGTTTAGATTAGGCTCCAAATGAGAGGTCAGCCGTACAGTGAATGTATTGTAAGTTTTCCTGTGTACAGTGAGAGGCATAGAACATTACAGCGCAGTACAGGCCCTTCGGCTCTCGATGTTGTGCCGACCAGTGGAACGAATCTAATGATCTCTAACCTAAACTATTCCAATATTATCCATATGCCTATCTGTTGACCATTTGAATGCCCTTAAAGTTGCCGAGTCCACAACTGCTGCAAGCAGGACATTCCACACCCTTACTACCCTCTGAGTGAAGAACCTACCTCTGACATCCGTCCTATAATTACCACCCCTTAATTCAAAGCTATGTCCCCTCATGTTAGCCATCACCATCTGAGGAAAAAGGGTCTCACTATCCACCTTTCTAACCCTCTGATCATCTTGTGTGCCTCAATTAGGTCACCTCTTAACCTTCTGCCTAACGAAAATAACCTCAAGTCCCTCAGTCTTTCCTCATAAAATCTTTCCGCCATCCTAGGCAACATCCTGGTGAACCTCCTCTGCACTCTTTTCAATGCTTCCACATCTTTCTTATAATGCAGCAACCAGAACTGTACCCTGTACTCCAAGTGCAGCCACACCAAAGTTTTGTACAGTTGCAACATAATCTCGCGGCTCCGAAATTCAATCCCTCTACCAATAAAAGCTAACACACCGTGCCCCTTCTTAACAACCTTATCAACCTGGGTGCCAACTTTCAGGGATCTATGCACATGTACACCAAGATCTCTCTGCTCATCAACATTCCTAAGAGTCCTTCCATTAGGCCTATATTCTGTACTCCTGTTACTCTCACCAAAGTGAATCACCTCACACTTTTCCGCATTAAACTCCATTTGCCACTTCTCAGCCCAGCTCTGCAACTTATCTATGTCCCTCTGCAAACTGTAACATCCATCGTCACTGTCTACAACTCCTCCGATTTTGGTGCCATCAGCAAATTTACTCACTTATCCTTGTACGCCCTCATCTAGGTCATTTATAAAAATGACAAACAGCAATGGCCTCAAAACAGATCCCTGAGGCACACCACTTGTAACTGAACTCCAGGTTCAAATATATTCCATCAACCACCACCGTCTGTCTTCTATCAGCTAGCCAATTCCTGATCCAAACTGCTAAATCATCCTCAATCCCATGCATCTGCATTTTCTGCAGTAGCCTACAATGGGGAACCTTATCAAATGCTTTGCTAAAATCCATATACACCACGTCAACTGCCTTAACCTTATCCACATCTTTGATCATCTTTTCAAAGAACTGGATTAAGTTTGAGGCACAACCTACCCTTCACAAAACCGTGTTGACTATCCCTAATCAAGGCAAGCTTAATTCTTGTGAAACAATAATATAAAATTGAGAGACTGAGAGAAACATAGAAAATAGGAGCAGGTGTAGGCTATTTGGCCCTTCGAGTCTGCTCTACCATTCAATATAATCATGGTTGATCCTCTGTCTCAATACTATATTGCTGCTTTCTCTCCATACTTTGATTCTTAAAATCTTTTTAAGAATCAGTGTTTTTCATGAATGCATTGAGTGACTTGGCTTCACGGTTTTTTGTGGTAGAGAATTTCTCAGGTTTGCTACTTGTTGACTGAAGAAATATTTCCTCATCTCAGCCCGAAATTCTCTTGCCTATGTGTGTGTCCCATTGTTCCAAATTGTCCAACTAAGGAAAACATCTCAGTGCATCTAGTCAGTCTGTCCATCCCTGTTAGAATTTCAGTCAGATTCCCTCTCAACTTTCTAAATTCTAGTGAATACAGGCCCTATCGAATTGAACTCTCCTCGTAGGACAGTCCTGCTAATGCCAGTATCAATCAAGTGAGCTTCTGCTGCACTCTGTCTATGGCAAGTATATCCTTCCTTCGATAGTGAGATCAAAACTATTCGCATTACTCCAAATGTTCCTCCAAGGTACTGCATAATTGCAGTAAAGCATGCCTACTTCTGAACTCAAATCCTATCGCAATGGGAGACCAATATACTATTTGCTTTTCTAATTGTTTGCTGCATGTCCACTTTCATTGACTGGTGTACAAAGACATCAAGATCCCTCTATATATCTGCACTTCCAATATTATCACCACTAGAATAATACTCATCTGTTTTTCATACCACATGGATAACATTTAGCTGCATTGTACCACAACTGTCATATGTTCGCCCACTCGTTTGTTTAAATCACCTTGGAGCTTCCGTGCATTCTCTTCATAATTTACAATTCTGTCCTGTTTTGTGTCATCAGCAAACTTAGAAGTGTTAAATGTTCTGAAGAGTCATCCAGACTCAAAGTTAGTTCTTTTCTCTGTCCACATATGCTGTCAGACCTGTTGAGATTCTCCTGTGTTTTTTTCGTTTTAGCATGAATAATTTGCTTTTGTGTTGGAAATGTTACATTTGGTTCCCATATCTATATCAGCTGGGGCTAAAGCATTGATCCCTGCAGTCATTACCTGCCACTTAAAAAATGACCCATTTATTGCCACTCTGTTTCCTGTCTGAAAACCAATTCTTGTTCTGTGCCAGAACTTTACCCCCATGCCATGTGCTTTAATTTTGCCCAGTAACCTCTTGTGAGGGATTTTATCAGAAGTCTTCTGAAAGTCCTAATGTACTACATCCACTGGTTCTCTGTTATTTATGCCACTAGTTGCATCCTCAAAAAAATACCAGCAGATTTGTTAAGCATGATTTGCCATTCATAAACCCACGCTGACTTTGCTCAATCCTGTTGATGCTTTCCAAATGTCCTGTTATCATATCTCAAACATCTTCTCCACTACTGATGTTGCACCAACTGGTCTGTAATTCTCCCTTTTTTTTTCTGTCCCATTTTTAAATAGTGTAATTACATTTGCCACCCTCCAATCTGTAGGAAATGCTCCAGAATCTAAAGAATTTTGGAGGTTGATCACCAATGCATCCAATATTTCCAGGGCCATTTCCTTTAATACTCTGAAATATAAATGATCAGGCCCTGGAGATTTGTTGGTCTTTAACTCCATTAATTTCCCCAGCACCTAATTTACTAATACTGATTTCCTTCAATTCTATCCTTTCACTAAATTTTTGTTTCCCTAGCATTTTTGAGAGGTTAATTATTCCCTCTGTAAAGACAGAATTAAAGTATGTGTTCAATTGTTTTACCATTTCTTGTCCCCATAATTTCCCTGGCTTCTGACTGTAAGGGATCTACATTTGTCTTTACTAATCTTTTTCTCATCACATATGAATACAAGCTTTTATCTTTCCTATGTTCCCTGCAGTTTTATCCTAGTACTGTATTTTCAACCCTCAGTCAAATATTTGGTTCTCTTGTTGAATTTCAAAATGCTCCAAATCCTCTGGCTTGCTGCTTTTTCTGGCAATATTATGCACTGCCTCTTTAGGCTTAATATTATTGCTCACTTTTATTTGTAAGTCATGGTTGAGCCTTTCCTTTTTTATTTTTGCACCAGACAGGAATGAATAATTGTAATTCATGCACAGGTTCTTTAAATATGAACCATGAAAAACAACGTAGAAAGGGGTGGAGGAACAGCATGGGAGGGGAGGTAAATTATATGAAAGGCAGAATGGCATGTCTTGGGAAGGTGAAATAGTTACGGCATGGGAGGGATGGGATGGAGTTGATAGGAGAAGGATGAAAGAAATGGCAAGACATGAATGGTGATCTTAAAGCACTGTCACAATAAAGACAATTTTGTCACAAATATTTTGCAGGTATCTACTAAAAATAAATGCAAGCTTTTGAAACAATTTTGTAATAAATTATTCAGTTAATCTCACTTTGCCACGTAATATAAGACTTGTATTTAGATGGATCCACGAAACATAATTGAGTACTATGAAGTATTTTCTAATCCTAAAAAGTACTTGTGTGGATATCTCAGAATCATCAGAAAAGCTAATAATTTATAATTTCTAGTTGCTAGCTATCCTTCTCGCTGCTCTATCCTTCTTCTTCCCATGAATAACATATATTTCCTCATCTCCAAAGATATCATTTATATTCTGTACTTTGTTTTGATATATCTTGTCCATATAAATTGATGTATATTACTTGTGAGAATACCATTATGTGGAAGAAAGACCTTGCTAATACATTGAAGAGTTCCAATGCACGTTGATGAAGTCTGACATTACAGAAAGAGGTCTAAACCATGTCATTTATAAGCTTTGTTTAAACAAACAAAAGAGCCAAATCTAGAAACAAGTTTAACTTGCAAAATCTACCTCCTTCGTATTGCAAAATTCGGTCACTAAAAGTTGAATTAGGCACATTTTTGATCAACAAGCATTGTCCCCGGAAGAGGGGACAGGAAAGTAGAGGGAAGGCCACAGTCAAATCAGCTATTCTTTTATTAAAAATGAAACAGGTTCGCGAGGCAAATAGCCCCCTACTTACTGTTCCTGTTTCTTATTTATACCTTCTATGTATTAAGTGCTGGCCTCGCCCACCAACTTAGCTCACTGACCAATCAAAAAGTGCAGTTGGGCAGAAAGCCTTGTTATTAAAATTCACATCTCCCCAACCAGAGGTTTTCAAAAAGTGCAACATGTTTGTTTGTTTCCTCACATCTACAAGTTAATGATAACTCATTCAACTCATTGAAGTGATTTTTTTCTCTTGGTATTAGCCTCAATATTGTCTATTGGGACTGTAACCCCTCATGTAGCTAATCATGCCATTCATACAAGAATTTTGTGCAGTGTTGACGTTAATATCTTCCAATTTCTTTTGTAAGGTCAGCTTTGTAATTTGTATTCTAATGAAAACTGAACAAGTTAGATATCTAAATGACAAATTATGATTTACTTATTTTGTGCATTTCAGATTCTACTTTATCAATAATAGAAATTTACAAAGCTAGGGCTGGACATACAGTGAGTTAGTATTTTAATTTTTATTTCTTCAGTCTGAGTTTAAATTTGGTACAGGGTCTATCTGAAATACTATATTCAGTTCTGACCAAACCTCTGGAAGATTGTATCAGCTTTGGAAGGGGAAATGTACAGATTTATCAGAATGATACAAGTCATAGTTCATGTAGGGACACATGACATAGGAAGGATAAGGGAAGGGGATATTAAACAGAAATTTATGGAGTTGGGGTAGAAACTTAAGGCCAAAACAAACAGAGTGGTTATCTCTGATCTCTTGCCTGTGCCACGGGATAGTTTAGAAAAGAACAGAGAGAGGGAATGTTTGAACTCATGGCTAAGGGGATGATGCAGGAGGGAGGGGTTCAGGTTCTTGAACAATTGGGGCTCATTCTGGGGTAGGTGGGATCTCTACAAGAGAGATGGTCTACACCTAAACCAGAGGGGAACCAATATCTTGGGGGGAAAATTTGCAAAGGCTATGCAGGGGGGTTTAAACTGATTCAGAGGGGGGGTGGGATCCTGTGTAGCTCGGATGTTAAGAGGGATGAGAATAGGGGGGTCATAGACGAGGACTCTAAAGCACAGCGTCGTATGGGTGGAGTAGAGCATGGTTTGAAATGTGTATACTTTAATGCAAGGAGTATTCGCAATAAGATGGATGAACTTGCATTTCAGAGACATGGATAGAGCGGGGACAGGAATGGTTGTTGCAGGTTCCGGGGTTCAAATGTTTCAGTCAGAGTAGAGAAGGAGGTAAAAGGAGGGGAAGGAGTGGCATTATTAGTCAAAGACTGTATCACAGTGGCAAAAAGGAAGTTTGATGAGGACTTGTCTGTTGAGGTAGTATGAGCTGCGATCAGAAATAGGAGAGGTCACCCTGTTGGAAGTCTTTTATAGACCTCCTAAAAGTTCTAGAGAGGTAGAGGAAAGGATTTCAAAGACGATCCTGGACAGGAGTGAAAGTAATAGGGTAATTGTTATGGGAGACTTTAACTTTACTAATATTGATTGGAATAGCTATAGCTCTAGCTCGTTAGAGGGGTCAGTTTTTATACAAAGTGTGCAGGAAGGTTTTTTGACTTAGTACGTAGATAGGCCAACTAGAGATGAAGCTACATTGGATTTGGTGCTGGGCAATGAGCCAGACCAGGTGTTAGACTTGGAAGTAGGTGAGCACTTTGGTGATAAAGGGTGGTGGTTGATGGGAGATTTTCATCGTGGAGTTCGGTGACGAGTGGTGTGCCTCAGGGGTCTGTTTTGGGGCCCCTGCTGTTTGTAATTTTTATAAATGATCTGGATGAGGGTATGAGGGATGGATCAGTAAATTTGCAGATGATACTAAAGTTGGTGGTGTGGTAGATAGTGAAGAGGGGTGTTTGAGTTTACAGAGTGACTGGGACAAGTTGCAGAGCTGGGCCGAGAGGTGGCAAATGGAGTTTAATGTGGAAAAGTGTGAGGTAATGCACTTTGGCAGGAACAATAAATGTGTAGAGTATAGTGCTAATGGTAGGGCTCTTAATAGTGTTGAGGAACAGAAGGATCTTGGTGTATGTGTCAATAGATCCCTGAAAGTAGCAGTCAAGTGGATAAAGTTGTTAAGAAGGCATATGGAGTCTTAGCTTTTATTGGCAGGGGGATTGAATTTAGGAGCCGCAGCATCATGTTGCAACTGTACAAAACTCTAGTGCGGCAGCACTTGGAGTATTGTGTGCAGTTCTGGTCGCCACATTATAAGAAAGATGTGGAGGCATTGGAGAGGGTACAGAGGAGGTTTACTAGGCTGTTGCCTGGTATGGAGGGCAGGTCCTATGAAGAGAGGTTGAAGGATTTGAGGTTGTTTTCGTTAGAAAGGAGGCGGCTAAGAGGGGATCTTATTGAAGCATATAAGATGATTAGAGGTTTAGATAGGGTGGACAGTGATAGCTTTCTCCATCCTAGGAAAAAGGCTAGCACGAGGGGACACAGCTTTAAATTAAGGGGTATGAGTTATAGGACGGATATCAGAGGTAGGTTCTTTACTCAAGAGTGATTAGGGAGTGGAATGCCCTGCCTGCAGCTGTTGTAGATGCGCCAAGTTTGGTGGCGTTTAAGAGGTTAGTTGATAAGTATATGGATGAGAAGGGAATGGTTTAGTTAGGAGGGCATTGCTTTTTATTTTGGTCGGCACAACATCGAAGGCCGAAGGGCCTGTTCTGTGCTGTATTGTTCTATGTTCTATGTTCTATAATGACCACAATTCGGTTACGTTCACCTTAGTGATGGAAAGGGATAGGCATGAACGTGGGGGCAGTAGTTACAGCTGGGGGAATGGTAATTATGAGGCTATTAGGAGAGAATTAGGGTGCATAGGTTGGACTAGGAAACTACAGGAGCTAGGAACATCTGAAATGTGGAGCTTATTCAAGGAACAGCTACTGCAAGTCCTTGATAAGTATGTCCCTGTCAGGCAAGGAGGAAATGGTCGAGTAAGGGAATCGTGGTGTACTAAAAAAGTTAATTTGCTGGTGAAAAGGAAAAAAGAGGCTTATGTCAGGATGAGGCTTGAAGGCTCAGTTAGTGCACTGGAAAGTTATAGATTAGCTAGGAGGGAGCTAAAGAGTGAGTTAAGAAGAGCTAAAAGAGGACACGAGAAGACTTTGACTGATAGGATCAAGGAGAATCCTAAAGCTTTCTTTAGATATGTTAAGAATAGAAGATTGGTTAGGACAAGATTAGGGCCAGTCAAAGACAGCAGTGGGAAGTTGTGCGTGGAGCCTGAAGAGATTGGAGAGGCACTGAACAAATATTTCTCTTCGGTATTCACGCAAGGAGACGTAAATGTAGTTGTGAAGAACACTGGGATACAGGGTTGTAAACTGGAAAGTATTAAAGTAGATAAGGAGGAGGTGTTAGATATTCTTGAGGGTTTGAAAATAGATAAGTCCCCTGGGCCAGATGGGATTTACCCTAGGATTCTCTGGGAGGCAAGAGAGGCGATTGCAGAGCCTTTGGCTCTGATCTTCAGGTCGTCGTTGGTTACAGGTATAGTGCCGGATGACTGGAGGATAGCGAATGTTGTCCCATTGTTCAAGAAGGGGAATAGAGACTTTCCTGGGAATTATAGACCGGTGAGTCTTACTTCTGTTGTGGCAAAGTATTGGAAAGAATTATTAGGGATAGGATTTATAGTTATTTAGAGAGAAACGAATTGATTGGGGACAGTCAGCATGGTTTTGTGAAGGGTAGGTCGTGCCTTACTAACCTTATTGAGTTTTTTGAAAAAGTGACCAAAGAGGTGGATGGGGTAAGGCAGTTGATGTGGTATATATGGACTTTAGTAAGGCGTTCGATAAGGTGGCCCATGGAAGGCTTCTGCAGAAAATGCAGATTTATGGGATTGAGGGTGATTTAGCTAATTGGATTAGGAATTGGCTAGCAGATAGAAGACAGAGGGTGGTGGTTGATGGAAGTTATTCATCGTGGAGTTCGGTTACAAGTGGTGTACCTCAGGGATCTGTTTTGGGGCCCCTGCTGTTTGTAATTTTTATAAATGATCTAGATGAGGGTATAGAAGGATGGATTAGTAAATTTGCGGATGACACCAAAGTCGGAGGAGTGGTAGATAGTGAAGAGGGTGTTATAGTTTGCAGAGAGACTTGGACAAGTTGCAGAGCTGGGCCGAGAGGTGGCAAATGGAGTTTAATGTGGAAAAGTGTGAGGTAATTCACTTTGGCAGGAATAACAAATGTGTAGAGTTTAGGGCTAATGGTAGGACTCTTAATAGTGTTGACGAACAGAGGGATCTAGGTGTATATGTGCATAGATCCCTGAAAGTTGGCAATCAGTCGATAAGGTTGTTAAGAAGACATACGGAGTCTTAGCTTTTATTGGTAGGGGGATTGAATTTCGGAGCCGCAACGTCATGTTGCAACTGTACAAAACTCTAGTGCGGCCGCACTTGGAGTATTGTGTACAGTTCTAGTCCCCACATTATAAGAAAGATGTGGAGGCATTGGAGAGGGTACAGAGGAGGTTTACCAGGATGTTGCCTGGTATGGAGGAAAGGTCTTATGAAGAGAGGCTGAGGGATTTGAGGTTGTTTTCGTTAGAAAGACGGCGGCTAAGAGGAGACCTTATTGAAACATATAAGATGATTAGAGGTTTAGATAGGGTGGACAGTGATAGCCTTTTTCCTAGGATGGAGAAAGCTAGCATGAGGGGACATAGCTTTAAATTAAGAGGTGGTAGTTATAGGATGGATGTCAGAGGTAGATTCTTTACCCAGAGGGTGGTAAGGGTATGGAATGCCCTGCCTGCTGCAGTTGTAGATGCGCCAAGTTTGGGGACGTTTAAGAGGTCAGTGGATAGGTTTATGGATGAAAAGGGAATGGTTTAGGTACAGGGTCATTGCTTTTTCCTAATTGGACGGCGCAACATCGAGGGCCAAAAGGCCTTTTCTGCGCTGTAATGTTTTATGTTTTATGATACTTGGACTAAAAGGATTAAATTGTGAAAACACATTGCAAAGATGGCACCAATATCATTGAATGCAGAAGATTGAGCTGTTGAAAAAATTAAAAGATTTGATTGATTAGAAGAACAGAGTCCAGAACATGAAAATTAAAGGTAGGCTAATATCAGGAATGTTATTAGAGAGATTTTCTTCGTACAAAGGGTTGTGGAAACGAAAAAACAACCCATTCGGTCTCAGTTGGTTGTAAATGATAAATGACTGATGTTTGTTAGATAAGGGTATTAAAAGGGTTATGGAATCAAGGTGATTGGAAAGAGTTGTTACATACATTTGCTCAGATTTCATTAATGACAGAACAGGCTCATGTCCCAATGAAATGAGATTGGTTATGTTAATGTACTTGTAGGTAGGGATTGACATACTAATTTATATACTTGTTTGATGCCACAAAAATGCTTGCTGTGGAAAGACACAGTGAAGCACATTGTGCTTCATGGATATTTTACTACATAAAATGTGCTATTAATATGAGTAATTGTAATATTGCTGCTTCAGAAATTGCAATTCTGTTCCAATTTCAGAACAGCAATATTGAAGCAAATATTTCACACATCGGGAAAGCTACATCTCAGAATCAGGGCCAAGATTAGAATTTGAATGACGTCTGCACTTTTATATACTTTGCCAGATCACGTGCTGCTTGTATTTAGACTAAACATGGTCATCCTCAGTAAGTTATATTGGGCCATCTGGCCCCATTGCACCTTATACAAATAAAGTTCCTAGTTGTCAAAGGGAGATAATCAAAATCAATGGACCATAACTTCTGGGACACTCAGCGTTGGATTTAGGGCAGTACCCAAAAAATGCACTCGAATCCCTCTTGAAACCAGGTACATATTTGCATGGTAATGGCCCAGAAGCGCTAACTTCCCCTGGACAACTTGAATCTTCCAGAAAAACGAATTAGTTACTAAATTTGGACGATTTCGCCAGAGTTGCACTAATAGTTTCTCAGAGAAAGTTAGAACAAATAAAACCTATTTTCTCTGATACTAATTGCCACTCTGAGGAAGTTATGGCCCAATATTATCCCACAGGCAAGGAAAAAAAGTTAAGTCCTAAATCATGGTAAGACATTTTAACCATTCCCAGAAGCAGTTGTAGAGTATAAACCTGTCACATCAGAAGGGAAACACAGCATGGATGTGATGAAATCAAAGAAAAAGTACAATTGAAAAATGACAGGATCCCCAGGCTGAGCATTCTTGGAAATGAACTTTCAAAAAAACTTAAGCCATTCTGCATAAAAAGCTGAAATAAATCAAGCTGTGTTATTTTATTATTTTGTAATATCCATTATCTTTCTCAAGTTCCTGCAAGAAGGGTGCCCAAAATCTGAAAGGGCCTTCAGATTGAGGTGTTACTCACCACAACCACCATCCTACCCGCTTGAGATCAAGAGTGACTCCATTCAGACTTGAAATATTAACTCTCCTCTCTCTCTCTACAGATAGCATTTACTGTTTCTGTTTCAGATTTCCAGCATGCACAATAATTTGCTTTTATCTTATGAATGGTATAGTTCACCCTAAGATAATACTAAGGGCAGGTGAAGGAATTGGTTGCTAGGACATAAATTTGAAGTGGGAGTAACAAAGACTATTGCATTGCAATTCCAAGGTGAGTAATACTCATGCTTCTCTGCTGCAGGTCAATTCCAATTTCAGAACAGCAATTTCTGAAGCATCAATACAATAACTACTCATATTAATAGCACTGAATTGTGTCTGAATTCTAAAGCTTCTAATTTACGGGGTTTTTTAAAATTAAGGTGCATCACTTTTATTCAGATAGATGTTTAATCCTGAAGTTTTGTTGTTGCGTGTGCAAGTTTTGAAGAAATCTGAATGGATTACCATTGTTTGAAAAAGCAAGAAAAATTAGCATTTTATATATAGTCTTTTCTCTAATACTAGATGTTCTAGCACCCAATGCAATAGTGCCATGAAATACACCAAAGAAGGCAACTGCAGAGGGACCTGGGCGTCCTTGTGCAGGAATTGCAAAAACCCAATCTGCAGGTGCAGCAGGTGAAGGTGAATGGAATGTTGGCCTTTATAGCTAGGGGGAGAGAATATAAAAGTAGGGAGGTTTTGTTGCAACTATACAGGATGCTGGTGAGGCCGCAGCTAGAGTACTGTGTGCAGTTTTGATCGCCACATTTGCAGAAGGATATATTGGCCTTGGGAGTGCAGAGAAGGTTCAATAGGCTGATACAGGAGATGAGGCAGTTAGCTTATGAGGAGAAATTGAGTAGACTAGGTTTATACTCGGAGTTTAGAAGGCTGAAGGGGGATCATATAAAGACGTATAAGATAATGAAGGGGATGGGGAGGGTAGAGGTAAAGAGATTCTCCTCGCTTAGAAAGGATAGCAGGACTACAGGGTAGCCTCAAAATAAGGGAGGGGTGCAGTTTAGATCGGAGTTGAGGAGGAACTTCTTCACTCAAAGGGTGGTGAATCTTTGACATTCTCTGCCGTTGAAGTGGTGGAGGCTACCTCACTGAATATATTTAAGTCATGAGTACATAGCTTTCTGATAGACAAGGGAATTAAGGGTTATGGGCAGAAAGCAGGAAAGTGGAACTGATCCACTTCAGATCAGCCACGATCTTATTGAATGGCGGGGCAAGCTCGAGGGGCTAGATGGACTACTCCTGCTCCTATTTCTTATGTTCTTAAGGATGAATGCACTACCAACCAAGCCATAGCTGACGAAAGGGCATGTACTGCCATAGCTGTTTTGTTGTCAATGGGGAAATGTTATTACACTATGTCCTGTCAAATCTGGAACTCTGAAATCCACAAATACCAGTTGCCTGAAATTTACTTTGACTGCAAATGCAACTTCAAGGCTGGCCACTTGTGACACTGCTGATTTCATCTCTCTCAATTATCCATTTTGGTAGGAAGAATAGAAAAGCAAATATTATTATTTAAATGGGGTGCTTACAAAATACTGCAATACAGAGGGATCCAGGTGTTATCATACGTGAATCAAAAATGTTAACTTGCAGGTACAGCAAGTATTTAGGAAGACAAATGGAATGTTGGCATTTATGCAAAGGGATTGGTGTGTAAACGTCTTACTGCATTTTACAGGATGAGGCCACACCTAGAGTACTGCGTATAGATTTGGTCTCTATTTAGGGAGAGATGTACTTGCATCGGAAATGGTCTGAGAAGGTTCGCGAGGTTGATTCCTGGAAAGAAAGGATTGGTTTATGAGAAAGGTTTGACTGTTATATAATGAAGAATGCAAGGTGATCTTATTTAAGTATAAGAGTCTGAGAAGGCTTGATAGGATGGATGCTGAAAGAGTGTTTCCTCTTGTGACAGATCAAGAACAGGGCACTACTTTAAAATAGGAGATCCCGTTTAAGATGAGGAGGAGGAGTGTTTTTCCCTAGTTGTGAAACTTTGGAATTCTCTAATCCAGAGGGCAGTGGGGTCTGTGATTGAATATATTCAAGGCTAAGGAAGACAGATTCCTGAACTACAGGGGAGGCTATGTGGGGAACTGACAGGAAAGTAGAGTTTAAGCCATAATCAGATCAGTTATGATTATATTGATTATATAGATTTGAAGGACTGTATACCTTATTTGAGCCCCTAATCCTTAATTTGTGTCCTTCACTGTCTTTAAATTGCCTGACTGCTTGCTCTTTGTAATATTGGAAAAGCATGAACTTTTTCTCATTTAAATACTGTGCAAATCTAAAGCACTGTGTTTTGGCCCTGTTACAAACTATTTTCCCTAGGCCTGACTATATCCCTAACCTTTGACAATATTAATATCATATTTTGTCCCCAAGCTGAGGTTGCAAACACCATTACTGACATTGACTGTTTCTAACTCTGTAACATTGCTCAACTTTATTCCTGTCTCAGTTCCTCTACTGCAGAAATCCTTATCCATAAATTTGATACTTCCATAAACTTGAAGTCATCCAAAACTCTCTCCGTGCCTTAAATGGCACCAAATCTTTTATGCTATTCTTAATCCCTCCTTCAACTGAAAATTATGCTTGATTTTGACTGCCAAAGGAATGCTATAGACAATTCAATGGTATTCTTTTATAAATTTTGGACATGATGTGCGTCCTACACACAGCAACTTCCCATACCACAAAAGTGCAAAAGCCCCATTATATTTCAGCGTAATGCGTTGGTTTGAAATGATTGGTGCTGAATGCACAAATCAGAAGCAAGGTAACTAAGAACTTGAACAGCTAAAGCATTGTTGCACAAGTGCAATTTTCAGAATTTGAGGCATATATCAGTAATTTTGAATTTAATTAGTAGCTGGAAGATGGCGAATTTCAATTCTATATATTCCCAGCTCTCAACCGATTTCTAGATTCATTCTGATTCATCTAATTTATGCAAACAAAATTGCATGATTTCACGAAGAGAATCAAGCAACATTGTTGCCTTTTAAGATAAACTATCTTTCCAGTACCTGTGGTAATCATATGATCTAATCTAATTCATACAGCAAACAGTAGAACCAATTGTAAAACTTTCTCAAATCAGGTCAAGCTTTGTTGGGTTAATTACATAGGCTAGAAGCTAAGCAAATGCTGCTTTAACCCCAGATTCCAAATTCCCACCATGAAACTCTGCCTAAATTCTACTCTTTAAAATCTGCAATTGCTGATCTGAATTTGCATTTCCACACATTCAATGAGTTTTGTTGTTCCAGAACAAGAAGGAATAAATTATATTTTTTAAACTGTGAACCATCAGGTTTATAAAACTGTTTCAGTAGATGTTTAATTATTGGAAATCGTCCTTGTTTTTTGCTACCCTCTTGTTATCAATACTTTTTAATGTTAAATTATTTGAAGATCTGCTTCAATCCGATTGTTACAGACTCAGTTTTTTCTTAGTCCAGCGATATTTCAGTTATGACGTGGCCAGTTTTTAAAGTTATACATCTCGGCGTAAGACATTTCATAGCAGTCTCTTTAATTTATTCAATTAGTATTTTCACACTTGTGGATGACTTTTCATAGAAGTCTAAAGGCCAGGCAGCCAAGTGTGTTTTTTGAATCATGTCAATGTTTGCAACACGCTATCACTGGTGCAATATCTGTAAAAAATAAACTTTTTACAGTATCCTGTATTTATTATTCTATGATGCATCTTACTTTTCTGGCCATTTTATGTCCTTTCGCCTAAGGTTTCCTGAGCTATTGTAATGCAAGTTTATAAGCAGTATGCAAAAACTGAAAATTTCTGAAACCTGCAATGTAATTGACCCTGAGGGTTTTGGGCTGTATACCAATCAGGAAAAACAACAATTTGGAATTAACTCTTCTGCATGAGAGAGACAGAGTTAACATTTCAGGTCAATAACCTGATGAAAGGATATTGATCTGAAACATTAACATATTTTTCCTTCACCAATATTGAGGCTGCTTTTTGTTTCCAGTATTTAATTTTTTTTATTTTGGGTTTCCAGAATATGTTAAAGAAAAATGAACATTTTGGATTTTAATTAAATGTTGCATTTTCTAATGTAACTTGCAGTGGCTCTATTTTAATATTATGAAACTGATTTAAAAAGGTTGTGCAGTCAGATAATTCAAAATATTAATTGAAAACCTTAATCTGACCCAGTGCTATTTGCCAGAGTATGTTTGCAACATAATAGATGCATAGTTAATTCCAAATTGTTGTTTTATACTTTAATCTGATTATTGAAATAATTTTAAATATTACATTAAACACTGAAGCCCCAAAACAAAATTGGATATAAAGCTGTAGTATCTAAGCTATAAAATTAAACAAGTGGCCAATTTAGTCTGTGTTCTTTATCTGTACTGCTGTGATAAACACAATCAAAGGTTCTATTTAGTTTAGGGATAACCTATTTGTAGATCCATACAAGGCAAAATCATCGTTCACCTCCTTGCTAATCTCCTGTAAGAAGATTATTGAACCTTGGATAATGTACCTTTTTTCCGTTTGAAGCATAATTGCGTTTTGAAATGCTTTAATCCATTTAAGTATCCTGAAATGGAGAGGAATATGTTTTAGGATGAAAAAAGAGAGCAAATTGTATTTCTGGGAAACGTGGAATGGCTGCTGGAGAAATGTCATCTGAATATTTTTAATCAATTGTTTTCATATTTATATTTTGAACCTTGTTTCCAATTATTTTGAATTGAAAGGACAATGCAAGCTTATTACTTTGCAATCTGTGTATATAACTGTTTATAATGTGGGTGGTATGGTGGCGTGGTGGCGCAGTGGCTAGTGCTATTGTCTGATATCTCTAGGAATCCAGATTCAATTCCAATCTTGGGTGTTTGTGTGGAATTTGCGTGGGTACTCTCGTGTCTGCATGGACTTTTGTCGGATGCTCTGGTTTCCTTTCACAGTCCAAACGTGCAAGTGGAATGGCCTTGCAACCCTAAATTGAAGTAAGCAGTAAAGTGAAGTGTATTCATAATGTACCCATAATGTTTTTAATGTTCAAATAGAATTCTTTGACAACTACAGCACCCATGTGTTGTTGCTAATGGCAAAAACCCTTAATGTTAACAAGAGGAAATCACTCAACATTCGGGTTTGTTTCAATCACTAAACAGTTTATTTCACACCAGCAGAAAGACAGCCACTGGTTCACCATGTGGTCTCTTCACTGAACAAAGAAAATCATCATTTATTCCCAGCTGGACACAGTCTAATCATGACAGTTATTGATTACATATGTTACATATAGTTTCAATAAAATTAGGTCCAATAAAATTAAGTAGGCTGTGTGAACAGCTGATGTACAGATGCCAGCATTGGACTGGGGTAAGCAGAGTAAGAAGTCTCACGACACCAGGTTAAAGTCCAACAGATTTGTGTCAATGACGGCCATGATATGGAGATGTCGGTGTTGGACTAGAGTAAGCACTGGGGTAAACCTGTTGGTCAGGTGGTGTTGTGAGACTTCTTACTGTGAACAGCTCATTGATAGTTCTGGACCATCCCAAGACGTTTACCAAGCATCTTATCAGCCATCCTAATGAATCTTTCTTAGGATGTTCTTATCTCTGACTTGCTTGTTTTCCAGCAGTCTCTCATAGCAATTACCTGTGTGCACATACTAGAGGCCCTGCTAGGCAAGTTTAATGGTCCATGAGTATACCTTTAATGACAGAACATGGTCGAGTCAACTAAATCCCATGATGCTTTATAGTAATATTCCATTTTCACATAATACATGTGGATAAATAAGTATAATACAGATGTCTCAGCTCTGGCCCACTCTAACAGTCAGAGTGGCATTAACTGCTGAAATGTAAAGGCACTTATTAGGGTGGTAGAGAGATACTGATGTTTATCCCATTACCAGGTAGCTTTAAATTGTCAGTAAACACGCCAAATTATATCATTCCTTCTGTTTTGCATTGTTGAATATAGAATAAAACTAATCAAGTGCACAGGATTTTAATGGCTACCAACAATTGTCCTATGTAATTTGTGAGGTGATGCATTTCAGGAGAAAGAATGTAGGGAGGAGGTATATGATAAAGGGTAGACCTATTAAGAGTATAGAAACGCAGAGGGACTTGGGGGTGCAGGTGAACAAGTCTCTGAAGGTGGCAGAGCAAGTGGAGAAGGTTGTGAAGAAAGCATATGGTAGCCTTTATAGGAAGGGGTATAGAATACAAGAGCTGGCCTTTAATGTTGCAGTTGTATAAAACGTTGGTTAGACTTCATTTGGAATACTACGTACAGTTCTGGTCACCTTACTACTGGAAGGACTTGAGTCTGGAGAGAGTGCAGAGGAGGTTTACCAGGATGCTGTCTGGTATGGAAGGTCTGGGTTACGAGGAGAGATTAGGCAAATTGGGACTGTTTTCCTTAGAAAGACATAGACTTAGAGGAGATCTAATAGAGGTGTACAAGATTGAGGGGTATAGATAGAGTAAACAGGGTCAAGCTTTTTCCTAGGATGGACTCAAATAGCACACGGGTTCACAGGCTTAGGGTGAGGGGGGTAAGGTATAATTTGGATGCGAGAGGGAGTTTTTTCATGCAGAGGGTGGTGGGGGTATGGAATGCACAGCCAAGTAAAGTAGTGGAGGCAGGTACTCTGGAGTTATTTAAGAGATACTTAGATGGGTACATGAACAGAATGGGAATGGAGGGGTATAGAAAACTGATTTAAAATAGGGATCATGAGTCTTGGGAGTCCCTGGGAAGTGTGTAAATAGATGATGATATTGATGTACTTGTTTTTATCTTACAGGTGTTTTGGTGCCCCTTGTTGTCGTTGTCTAACAAGGGGCATACATGCGATGGGTCATGAGAGGGCTGCTCTTGGATTTTTTTTTCGAGAGTATCCTCGTGCTTCACGTCGTTAGTGTACGCTTGACCTGGACCATTTGATGGGTAACATGACAGCTCAGTGACTATCGCTGTGCTGTGCAGATACATGGATTTGGGCCTGTGTCTGTGGGAGATTGCGCATTCTCCCCGTGCTTACGTGAGTTTTCTCCGGGTGCTCCGGTTTCCTCCCACATCCCAAAGACGTGCTCTTAGGCTAATTGGCAAAACAAATTCTCCCTAAATTGTCTCAAATTTGGTTTTTAATCTATAGATCTATAATCATAGACAGGGATCACGGGTAGAGGTGGGAACATCGGGGTGGCGGCGCGGGCTCATTGGGCCGAAGGACCTGTTTCCCGTGCTGTTTTGTTCTTTGTTCTTTGAAATTAAAATGCTGCATTTATACTTGCACTGTTTACTGCAGAAGTTTCAAGTAATAGCCAATGACTTGTCACACTGCAGTAGAATAACTGCTAACCTTGCAGTGTGTACGGCAGGGTGTTGTAGAGGATGGTGATGGTCAGACTGATATAGAGAAATTGTTCGGTTCCATTGGTACATTTTTGCTTGTTGCTAAAGCTTTGTATTGAATAGAGTTGGCATTCTAAATGTGAATAAAATAAATGATTTGAGAAAGTGGCATTGTGTATAAGAATTGCATGAGATTCCAAGTCCAACGATGTACAGGTTAGGTGGCTTGGTCATGCTAAATTACCCCTTAGTGTAAGGGCGACTAGCTAGGGTAAATGCATGGGGTTAAGGAGATAGGACCTGGGATTGTGGTCAGTGCAGATGATCGGCCAAGCGGCCTCCATCGGTTCTGTAGGATTTTATGATATAGAACTAAATTGGAAATCTGGATGGTTGCCTAAAGCAGATTCCATTCCAGATTTGAAATAATTCTGTACTTCTAGACATAATCTGGTGAAAAATAAAATTCTTTGACACTGATATTCATGTCAGAGCATTTCACAATACAAAACTGACCCATCAACATTCCTGCCTCGGTTCAGGGTGCAAGGTTCAGCATCTGCTTGAATTGTTTCGTATTGGCACACTTATGCAAAGCAGTGGAATCTACTTGACTTTTCCAATTCTGTGTTACAATTCAGTGTGATATCACTGTGATGTTCCTGCATTAGTTAAATCTGTTTGTTGTAGATTTCCTTTCCTGTGAATTCCATTTGAGTTAGCTTATTTTGAGATACAGTATCCTGAGATTTAAGGTGATGCAGCAAGTGATCCAGTGAACCTTAAGCCTGAGAAAGGACATAGGTATTTGTGATTTAACGCTTGGACACTATCACTGAATCAATAATTAAGCCATCCTTTCCAGATTATCTGCTCACCCAAATAAGATTCTTATTTTACAATTTGGGCGTGAATTACATAATAAGATATACAATTTTGATAATCTTTTTAACAATTAGTTGTGATACTCTGGCTAGTTAATGTCACAATTTACTTAAAAATGCATGAAGAACGTATTTTCTAACTGACATTGTAGATGACATTTATGTTTTGATTTGATTTACTATTGTCACATCTATTAGTATTCAGTGAAAACTATTGTTTCTTGCTCACTTTACAGACAAAACATACTGTACATAGAGAAGGAAAGAAGAGAGTAGTATGTAGTGCTGTAGACTTAGCTAGGGTGTAGAGAAAGATAAATTTAATGTAAGGTAGTTCTGTTCAAAAGTCTGCTGGCAGCAGGAAGATGCTGTTCCTGTGACAGTTGATATGTCACAAAACTTTTGTACTTTTTTCCTGACGGTAAAAGGTAGTTGAGAGTATGTCCAGGGTGTATGAGTTCCTTGATTATACTGGCAGCTTTTCGAGACATTGGGGAAATTTGACAGAGTAAATGGATGGCAACTGGTTTCCATGATGCACTGTGCTTTGTTCATGCCCCTTTGTAGTTTTTTCTGGTCTTGAATGAAGCAGGATTGTACAAAGCTGTGGTACAACCAGAAAGAATACTTTCTATGTTGCCTCTGTAAAAGTTGGTGAAAACTATAGTGGACATGCCAAATTTCCTTAAGTCTTCTGAGAAAGTACCATATCATTGGCATGGAGGGACCAGGGCAGGCTGTTGATGATCTGGATACCTAAAAACCACTATGTTTCATGAAGTCATGGCTATCTTCATCGTTCTGTTGATATTGAGGGAGAGATTAGTGTCATTTCGCCAGATTCTCGATCTCTTTCCTGTACTCCATCTCACCAATGTTTGAGATCTGATCCACTCCATGGTATCATCAGTAACTTGAAAATCAGGTTGGAGAGGAATTTGGCCACACAGTCATAGGTGTAGCAGGAGTGTAGTAAGGGACTGAGGAGACAACCTTGTTGGGTGTTGGTATTGATGATGATCATGAAGGAGTTTTTGTTGCCTATGCTTACTGATTGCAGTCTGTGGGTTAGGTGTTCCAAGATCTATGTAAGAGGTCTCTACTGAATCATGCTGCTTCTCTCTTTTATCCTCAGTTTACATCCTTAATCCTCGGCCTAAGCCGTCAGCGTTCTGTTCCTGAATGCCCTACTGCAGTCATATCCTGAATCTTGTACACACCCACTTTTACTCCTTCCATCTGTTAGCATTCCCCAAAGGATCCATTAAGGTGCTTGTTGCAGTTTCCTTACAAGCGTCTTCAAGTGTTTCATCATTTTCTTCTCTGTCTGAGTGCCTACTGAGGACTTAGCATTAGCTCCCTTCTGCCCCATTCATCCCATTTGTGAGTTACCATTTAGACACTAGGGTGGGATTTTCCAGCCATGCTCACCCCAAGCCTGGAAATTCCTTCCCGAGGTCAACAAACCTTTGCTTGATCCACTGAATTTTCTGTCCTCCCTACTACGATTCCTATGGTGGGTGGGAGGGAAAATTCTGTCCTAGCACTGGATAATTATAGCCAACCACTTCAGATTATCTGTTAACGTTTCAACAAGACCCTTGACATCTATTGCATTTTGATCAAAATCACGTACTGACATTTTTCTTTGTATCATCTCTGGATTTTGTCTCACAGGCATATGGAATTCAGACTCTATCACCTATTTTAAAGGTGGTCTGTTTGGGTGTACTATGGTTAAGTTGTTTGCCAAATTGCATTAGAACAGTTTTGACTTTGCTTGCTCATTTTCTTTTAACCAATTTTAAAAAGAGGCAAAAACAGTGACTGCTGTGACATAAAGGCTGTATTTGACTGAGTGTGGCATCAGGGAGCTTTGACAAAACTGGAGAAAATCAGAAGAAAAAAATCTGCTGGTTGGAGCTATACCTAGCACAAAGGAAGATGGCTACGGTTGTTGAAGGTCAATCATCTCAGCTACAGGACATTACTGCAGGAGTTCCTCAGGGTAGAATCTAGATCTAAAAATCTTCAGCTGATTCATCAATGATCGACCTTCCATCATAAGGTCAGAATGTGTTTGCTGATGACTGCAAAATGTTCAGAAGCATTTGTGACTCGCCAGATGCTGTAGCAATCCATGTCCAAATTGGATTAGAATAGTTTTGAATTTGCTTGCGCATTTTCTTTTAATTAATTTTAAAATGAAGCAGAAATAATATCTTAATCCAAATTTGAAAATGGCTAGTGGAAATGTCTAGGACTTGGGCTGACAAGTAGCAACTGACATTTGCACTATACAAGTGCCAGGCAATGTCCATCTCCATCAACAATTGGCAGTCTGGTTATGAGAAAACCTTAGGGGATGAGTGACCATATTTGTGATATAATTTTTTATTAAGGTGGATAGTGATAATGTTGATTATGAGACTAGAATCCTGAATCTCAATAAAGGCAACAATGATGGTATGAGCTATAAGTTGGTTATGATGGACTGGGAAACATTACTGAAAGGAAGGACAGAAGATAGGCAATGGCAGGCATTCAAGGAACACATAGGTGAGGTGAACTCAAAGTTTATTCCAGTATAGTGTAAGAGTAGAAAGATAACTGTGGCCAAACCATGACTTACAAAGGAAATTAGAGACAGTATTTGATTCGTAGAAGAAACACACAAGTTGGCAAGAAAAAACAAAGGACCTTAGGACTAGAAGCAATTTAAAATTCAGCAAAGGTGGACCAATGGATTAATTAAGATAGGAAAAACAGAGTATGAAAGTAAGCTAGCAGGGAACATAGAAACTTTTACAGTCAGTTTTTATTGATATGTAAAGAGAAAAAGATTGACAAAAATGAATGCAAGTCCCTTACAGCCAAAAACAGGGGAATTCATAATGGAGAACGTAAAAATGGCAAAGGAACTAAATTTGTACTTTGCTTCTGTCTTCTCAAAGGAAGATATAAATAATGTACCAGAAGTTCTGGGAAATCAGTATTAGTAGAGAAATGATTTGGGGGGAAATTAATGGGCTTGAAGGCGGTTAAATCTCCAGGGCCTGATGATCTTCGTCCTAGAGTACTTCCTTAAGTGGGCCTAGAGTTAGTAGATCCATTGTTGATCATTTCCCAAAATTCTTTGAAGTCTGGAATGGTTCTTACAGATTGAAGGGTAGCTAATGTAAGCCCGCTATTTAAAAAGGAATGTAGAGAGAAAACAGGGATCAGCAGAGAAAACATTGGAAAATCTCAGCAGGTCTGGCAGCATCTGTAAGGAGAGAAAATAAATGAGTCCAAATGACCCTTTGTCAAAGCTTTGACAAAGGATCATCTGGACTCAATGTCAGCTTTTTTCTCTCCTTACAGATGCTGCCAGACCTGCTGAGATTTTCCAGCATTTTCTCTTTTGGTTTCAGATTCCAGCATCCGCAATAATTTGCTTTTAACTGTAGACCAGCGTTTGGAAAGCAGTGGTGTAATCGGACAAAGTCAGCATAAATTTATGAAAGGAAAATCATGCTTGACTAATCTTCTGGGATTCTTTTGAGGATGTCACTAATAAAGTTGACCAAGGAGAGAGAACCAGTGGGTGTCATTTATTTAGACTTTCAGAAAGCTTTCAATAAGGTGTCTCAGCAGATTACTATGTAATGTTAAAGCGCATGGAATTGCAGGTAGTGTCTTGAGATGAATCGAAGGCTGGTTAGCAAAGAGGAAACAAAGAGTTGGAATAAGTGGATATTTTTCTGATTATCAGGCAGTGACTAATGGGCTACAGTAGCAATCTGTGCTAGGACCCCAACTGTTCAAGTTATATATTAATGATTTGGATGAGGGAATGAAATGTATTATCTCCACTTTTTCAGCTGATAGAGTTGGATTGGAGGTGAGCTATGAAGAGGATGCAGAGAAGCTTCAGATGATTTGGACAGGTTGAGTGAGCGGGCATATGCATGGCAGATGCAATATAATGTAAATAAGTGTGAGGTTATCCATTTCGGTAGCAAAAATAGGAAGGCAAATTATTATTTGAATGGATAATAAGTTGAGAGGAGTGGGTACTCAGCAAATGTTGGTGTCCTTTGCAAAGTCACTGAAAGTATGCCTGCTTTCCTTGCACAATGAAGAAGGCAAATGGTATATCGGCCTTCATACAAGAGGATTTGAGAATAGAAATAGAGATATTTTGTTGCAATTGTATAGCATTTTGGTGACGCCACACCTGTTGTATTGTGTGCAGTTGTGGCATCCTTACCTGAGGAAAGATCTCCTTACTATAGCGCCAGTGCAGCAAAGGTTTACTAAACTGATTCCAGGGATAGTAGGACCAAGACAGTTAGAATTATATTCATTGTATTCATTGGAGGTGATCTCATAGAAACTTAGAAAATTCTAACACAATTATGCAGGGTAGATTCAGAATCATAGAATCCCTATAGTGCAAAAGGAGGCCATTTGATCCATTGATCCTGCACCAATAACATTCCCACCAAGGCCTTGCCTCAGGAATCCCAAGCATTTACTCTGTTAGTCTCCCTGACATTAAGGGAGAATTTAGCATGGCCAATCAACCTAGCTCACACATCTTTGGACTGTGGGAGGAAACCGGAATGCTGGGGAGAAAATACAAACTCCACCCAGACAATGACCGAATGCTGGAATTGAACCTGGGTTCCTAATGCTGAGAGAGCAGTGCTAACTACTGTGCTACCATGCCACGCCACCGCCACCCCCCGCCCCCCGCACCCCCAGAAAGAATATTCTCAATATTGGGCAAGACCAGAACTAGGACTTCTAGTTTGAAGAAAAGGGATAAACCTTTTAGGGCTGAGTTGAAGAGAAATTTCTTCACCCAGAGAATGGTGAATCTGTGGAATTCACTACCACAGAAAATAGTTGAGGCCAAAATGTTGTGTGATTTCAAAAAGTAATTACTTATCATTCTTGGGGCTAAAGGGATCAAGGGGCAGGTCTGGGGGGGTGGGCAGGATTAGTTTGTTGAATTTGGTGATCATCCATTATCATGATGAGTGGCGGAGCAGGCTCAAGGGCTGAATGGCTTATGAATACTTCTGTTCTTTATGTATATTTTGATGTAACAGAATTTGATCATTGCCCCTTGATTTAATGGCGTTACCATTGCTAAATTCCTCACTGTCAACAGTCTGGTTTCTACCATTGATCAGAAGCTGAACTGGACTAACCTTATAAATGCCATAGTCAGGGACAAGTAACTCCCCTCCTGACACCCCAAAATCTGTCTCAGAACATTACAGCGCAGTACAGGCCCTTCGGCCCTCGATGTTGCGCCGGCCAGTGGACCCTCTAACCTAAACTATTCCAATATCGTCCATGTGCCTATCCACCGACCATTTGAATGCCCCCAAAGTAGGCGAGTCCACAACTGCTGCAGGCAGGGCATTCCATGCCCTCACCACCCTCTGTATAAAGAATCTGCCTCTGACATCCGTCCTATAACTACCACCTCTTAATTTAAAGTTATGTCCCCTCGTGTTGGTCATCACCATCCTAGGAAAAAGGCTCTCACTATCCATCCTATCCATTCCTTTGATCATCTTATACGCCTCAGTTAGGTCACCACGTAACCTTCTTCTCTCTAATGAAAATAACCTCAGGTCCCTCAGCCTTTCCTCATAAGGCCTTCTCACCATACCAGGCAACATCCTGGTAAACCTCCTCTGCACCCTTTCCAATGCTTCCACATCTTTCCTATAATGCGGCGACCAGAACTGTACGCAATACTCCAAGTTCGGCCGCACCAGAGTTTTGTACAGTTGTAACATAACCTCACGGCTCCTAAATTCAATCCCTCTACCAATAAAAGCTAACACACCGTACGCCTTCTTAACAACTTTATCAACCTGGGTGCCAACTTTCAAAGAGCTATGTACTTGTACCCCAAGATCCCTCTGCTCGACAACACTATTAAGGGTCCTTCCATTAGCCCTATATTTCATATGCCTGTTATTCCTACCAAAGTGAATCACCTCACACTTATCCGTATTGAATTCCATTTGCCACCTCACAGCCCAGCTCTGCAACCTATCTATGTCCCTCTGCAAACTGTAACATCCATCCTCGCTGTCTACAACTCCCCCCACTTTGGTATCGTCAGCAAATTTACTAATCCAACCCTCTACACCCTCATCTAGGTCATTTATAAAAATGACAAACAGCAGTGGCCCCAAAACAGATCCTTGAGGTACACCACTTGTAACTGCACTCCAGGTTGAATATTTCCCATCAACCACCACCCTCTGTCTTCTATCAGCTAGCCAATTCCTAATCCAAACTGCTAAATCACCTTCAATCCCATTCATCTGCACTTTCTGCAGTAGCCTACCATGGGGAACCTTATCAAACGCTTTGCTAAAATCCATATACACTACATCAACTGCCTTACCCTTATCTACCTCTTTGGTCACCTCCTCAAAAAACTCAATAAGGTTTGTGAGGCACGACCTACCCTTCACAAAACCGTGCTGACTATCCCTAATCAATTTATTTCTCTCTAGATGCTTATAAATCCTATCCCTTATAATTCTTTCCAAGATTTTGCCCACAACAGAAGTCAGGCTCACCGGTCCATAATTTCCAGGATGGTCCCTACTCCCCTTTTTGAACAAAGGGACAACATTTGCCAACCTCCAGTCCTCCGGCACCACACCTGTAGCCAACGATGACATGAAGATCAAAGTCTACAAGTCAGAAGTGTGGTGGGAATACTGTCCTGTTGCCTGGATTACTGCAGCTTCAACATCACTCGGGATGCTTCACACCATCCAGGAAAAAGCAGCCTGCTTGATTGGCAGCATAAACATTCATTCCATTTACCACTAACACACACTGACAGCAAGGTGTACCAGCTTCAAGATGCACTGCAAGAGCTCACCAAAGTTCCTTAAACAGCATCTTCCAAACCCTCGACCAGTGCCATTTAAAAGGATAAGAATGGCAGATACATGAGACACCATCACCTATAATTTCTACTCTAAGCCACTCACTATCCTGACTTGGAAATATATCGCTGTTACTTCTTCAGTGTTACTGGATCAAAATCCTGGAAATCTCTCCCAAACAGCATTGTGGATGCACCTATGTCACATGGACTATAGCATTTCAAGCAGGCAGCCTACCACCTCTTCAAGGGCAATTAGAGAGGGACAATAAATGTTGGCCTAACCAGCAAAACCCAGTGTTCCTGCAGTACATCTTGAAGATGGTATACCTTGCTGCCATTGTGTGTCAGTGGTGGATGGAATGAATGTTTATGTTTGGGATGCCAATCAAGCAGGCTGCTTTTTCCTGGATAGTGTCAAGCATCTTGAATGAAGTTCGAGCTGCAGTAATCCAAGCAACTGGAGATTATTTCCATTATACTTCTGATTTGTGCCTTGTCGACAGATTTGGGAGTCAGGAGGAGGTATTTATAAGGCTAGTCCAATTCAGCTTCTGGTCAATAGTAACAACCATTGAATGACTTAAAAAAGAGGACTCAAAGGTTCCTGCTGAGTCCAGCAGTCTTTCGAGTGTTGATGACCTGTGTGGGCCAGAACCGGTGCTAGGCTGCCCAAATGATGTAACCGAGTCTGTTCTGAAGCTAGGTCCCACCGAGGTGTGTGGTCCTACACTGGTGGAGAAGCAAGCAAATGCACTGACAGCTCTACATTTAGTGCCCTCTGGATATTCCAAGGTGGTCTGACAGTTGGAGCTAATGGGGCTGCCAGTGCATCTCCTCCTCATCCTGCTGGTAATAGAGAGGAGATGATTAGTGATTGGCTGGATTCACTTATGCTAAAGAGTACTGAGTTTCAGCAGGTGGGTGAAGACTAGTGGATGGGGCCTCATTATTGAAGGATGCTGATTTCTCCATCAGCGGAAGAGCAGTCCCTGTTTTCACCAGTCAGCTCTGCCCTGTTCCTGTTATGGTGGGGTGAAGAACCAATGAAAGTCCTTGATGCCAAGAGGAATTATGTAAATGATGCTGAACCTGGACGCACAGATTTGTCTTTTTTGGGGCCATTCTCGTCTTTGCACGTTAAGTTTTGAGATGCAGAAAAATAGTGTGCAAGGGTGCTATTTAAATATGGCACCTGGAAATCCGATCCAATAAGGTAACAGAGCAGACAAATCCAGGCCTATCTTCCCACAAGGTATTATGTGCTGTTCGTTCCTCGACAACATAAGGATGAGCCTGTTGTCGGCAAGGGGGGAATATGTGGCATGGGCATTGTTAATTAATATTTATTTAAATTAGATTCTTGTCCTATGTAGATATGAACCTTGTGTCATCACTGGCAAGGGCCAGGGAAGATTGCAGAATGCGATCTCTCTGGAGAGAATAGCATTTTCTGATTCTCCAGATTTTCAGCCTGTGTTGCTATTCTCAGTGATGGTGAAAGTGGATGGAAAATCGCTCCTGTGAGCTTTCTGCAGGTCATAAAATTAGTTACTTGTACTCTTATTATCAGGAGATCAGTTACTGTGTTTGTGCCTCCAAAATGGAACAGGCTTGGATACCTAATGATTTACAGCTTCTGGTTCTTCAGTCGTAATTGTTATGGCCCTTTCTGCTGCTCTTTCTACAGACAGCACTTGAGTATTGTGAAGGAACATTAGGGTGGCATGGTGACGCAGGGGTTAACACTCTAACTTGATAGCACCAGGAATCCAAGTTCAATACCAGCCTTGGGTGACTGTGGTGTTTGTGTGTTCTCCCCATGTCTCTTGAGTTTCCTCCAGGTGCTCTGGTTTCCTCCCACAGTCCAAAGGTATGCAGATTAAGTAGTTTGGCCATGGTAAATTACCCTTTAATATCCAAAACTTGTGTAGGGCATGTAGAATAGCTAAGGTGAATGCATGGGGTTGCGGGGAAGTGGGTCTGGATAAGATCCTTTGAGAGTCAGTGCAGATCGGTTAGGCCAAATGGCCTCCTTCCGCACTGCAGGGATTCTATGATTCTATATCTATGAAATATTATTGCCTTAGTCTATAGTTCTTCAAAATGACAGTTCATTATCCAATAAATGATGGTACGCTTAGCTTGATTTGCTATATTTTGGTTCATCTTGAGGGGCAGTTAAGACGATTCCCTTTGTTTTAAAAAGACCCTTTCAAATCAGGAATATCTCTTGAGGATTTCAGGATGAGTGCAATTGAGGATGTTTAGTCTGGGCATTTGAAGGAAGGTATTACTGCCACGGAGGGAATGTAGGAGAAGTTTGCTAAGTTGATGGTATGGATGAGAAACTCTACTTATGAAGAGGGACTAGAGTGTGACTCTTTTAATTGGAATGCAGAAGATTGATGATTTAATAGAGGTGTTCAAAATTGAGAGGTTTTAATTAAATAAATCAGGAAAGGATATTTTCATGATCAGTGTTGCCAGTGGTTGTGTTGTAAGAGGTTGGGGGAGATGGGTGGGGGGGGAGGGCATATTTAAGATTGTTGCCAGAAGAACCATGGGAACAGTGAGAATGTTAACAGAAAGTTGTTAGGACAACATCCTATCAGAAACATTGATGGAATCTATAGTCACTTTTAGAAAGGAAGTGAAGAGATAATAGATTCGAACTGTATAAATGGTAACAATTGAAACTTGGTAATTAGCTCTGTGAGAGCCTGTGCAAATGCAACATACCAATTGGCCTCATTATTTTATAATGAACTTGTTTATAGAAATACTTGGAAGGGGAATGTTCCTGCCCACCTGCCATGGGAACCATGATGGCTAGTGGGTGGACCATACAGAAGTCCATTGACTTTCGGTGGGATATTTCAGTTTTGGAACAAATGTGGCCAAAAACCCTGCCCCTGGTCTTTCAAGTGGGACTTTCAGATCCCAAATGTAATTAGAATATAGTTTATTTTTAAGGATTGTCTCAGTAATATGTTTCTTACCCTCTTGAGCAATAGCCAGGTTATTTAAATATTAGAGTTTGATGGTATGCATCCACATATTCAGTGTGTTACTCAAGATATTGTAGTAATCTACTATGGTGGAGTTGTAAGACCAGATAATTGGATAGTTACTGACTGAGATTAATTATTGTAATTACAAGTTGAATGGTGCAAATTTGAGGCTCTTATCAGTGACTGGTAGATGGCTTTGAATTTGTAATGAAGTGATATTTGATATGTGTTGACTATATTTGGTGTTGGACTCTCTTCCACTGGTTTTATGACATTCCTCAGTAAATGAGAGCTTATGCTCTTGCTATTGAGGCTGCATAAGGAAGTGAAAGAGGTCACTGCATCTACATAAGTATACTCAGAAATTGTAAGAGATTACTTTTGTAAGAAGTGACAATGTTTTTCGATTGATTACTTGAAATATGTTCCCTTTATGCTATCTTCTTACAAAATATTTCCACCAATTCTTGGAATTAACAAAATATTCTATGAATATGTGTTTAAATCAAAACTTTAATTCAAAGCCCTATGAATTGGCAGCCATGCTGTTGATCATGAAAAGAATCCCTACAGTGCAGAAGGAGACCACTCAGCCCATCATGTCTGCGCCAACCACAATCCACCCAGGCCCTACCCAACAACCCCATATTTACCCCATAACCCCAAATATTTATCCTGTTCATTCCTTTAACCTACACGTCTCAGAACACGAAAGGGCGATATAGCATGGCCAGTGCACCTAACCAGCACATCTTTGGATTGTAGGAGGAAACTGGAGCACCCGGAGGAAACCCACGCAGACACTGGGAGGACGTGCAAACTCCACACAAAAACAGTGATCCAGGTCCCTAGAGCTATGAGGCAGCAGTGCTAATCACTGTGCTGCCCTGAGATTCTAGAGATTGTATGCTCATGTTAATGGGTTTAGGTTAGTGCTGTAATTTTCTAGCTTTAGATCCCTTAGTTCACTTGGCAGCCCAGGCTCAGTGATGGCACTCTCACCTCTTAGTCAGTGGGTTACAAATCAAAGTTCCACTCCAAAGACCTCAGCATATAATGCCAATACTTTGAGTGCAGTACTGAGGGAGTTCAGCATTACAGAGTTAACATATTTTAGATGAGGTATTAAGTTAATTCCTCAGGCGTTCGTAAAACAAAATCCATTGACTTTTCCAAATAGAAGCAAGGGAGTTCTATCTGACATCTAGGACAATATTTACTATCTTGACCAACATCACTAAGAACAGATTATCTTGTTGCTGTTTGTGGAGCCTTGCTGTGCCCAATTTGGCTGCTGTGTTTTCAGTGCAACAGTAACTATGAATTGAAAGTGTTTCATTGCCTGTAAAATGTGTTTGGGATATTCTGAGGTCATTACAATCACTATACAAATGCAAGTTATTTTCCCTCCCTTCTAAGTGTTCCAGTAGCTAGACAAGCTGACTGTATTTTGATTCACAAGCTAGAGGCATCTTGTGTCCTGAATGTTAATTTATAGTTTATGTTAATTTGGAATATTCATTGCAACTCTTCAGTAATATGGTCTAGTGACTTATCTGGTGCTCCTGATATCTAATAGTTTAGTAACTTTAATATTCAGCATTGAATCTTAGCTATAGTTTGCTTCTTAGTGCTTTATTGAAGAGCTGTCTTTTCCTTTTAAACAGATTAACTTGCGACTCATTTTGGTAAGTGGAAAAACGAAGGAATTTCTGTTTTCACCCAATGATTCAGCAGCAGACATTGCCAAACATGTGTATGAAAACTGGCCAATGGGTGAGTAGTTGCTTTATGATATGACATTTATTTGCATTGTAGCCATTGAATCAAAGCTGGTCCTATTTTATAACTCTGCAGCACCACCCCTCATGGATTGTTCCAGACTTTTCTGTAAACATGTTTATCTTCACACTTTAGCGAAATCTATTTTCAGAAGGGTGATATCTCTGCATCTTCCCATCACTTTTGTGAGGTAAACCAGTATTTTGCTCTAGGTACTCTGGATTCTGTTTTATATGGGAGTTGCTGACAGCAAACTCCTGAGATTGACTTTATCTCAACCTGCACTACTGTTGACCCATATTTTCACACCTTTTGGGATGTGGAAACTGGGTTGTGAACACTAAGGAAGTGGGGAATGAAACCTGTTTTTCTTCAACTATATTCATAAAGTGAAAAACTATTTGCATTTATTTAACCCTGTTGTAATATTTATCCTACTAGGACAGGTCTTAAATAGCTGAAAAATAAGATATCACATCTATGGTTTGAAAGCAATGGACATATTTGTGTTATCATGAAAAAGACTTGATCCTGTATATTTCTGTAGGTGATGGCAGTCTTGTACAAGTTATTTATAGCCTGCAGATGTTTTTAATGTAATAGGCAGATTGAATTCTTAAAAGGCTACTCATATTTCTAAAGATTCAGTTTTACAGTACATCACAGACATAATAAAACATGAAAATACATTGTTGAAGGGTCAAAAGAACAATGACACCATAGTGCATATGAGCTATAAAATGAATCAAAACCTCAGCTGGTAGTATCCAGGAGGCTTTGTTTCCCTTTTCCTGTAGTCAAAGTTAATCTCCAGTAGCAATATAATTTTTCATTTGTATTTGATGTGCATCACTGACATCAAATTCCATCCACATGGAAGAATTGCTCTTGTGAAGTACCTACAACAAGAAGTATTTCTAAATTGCTTTATCTGCTCTTCAGAGCCAATGCTCCCACAGGTAAACTAAGTGCTCACCTACGGCAGCAAGATTTGGGATTAGTGGGGTGATTGGTGAAAATCTGCTGGCTTTTTTTTGAAAGCTCAGAATTGAAATCCAGCATTCTAAACAAATCAGTGCCATATTTTGTCATCAGCACCCAAGGGAAAAGAAACTCCAACTCCAGTCACCATAAGAGGTTGCCACACAGTAATAGCACATCCAACATTGCTGCCAAATCAAATTCAAACCCCCTCAAACTGAAATCCCAGCTAAGAGGACTCTGACTGGAACTTTGGCAGGCTGGGATGCAATGTGATGTTTGGGGCTTGAATTTCATTGAGATATTGGGCATGAGTAGCAAACATTAGTCCAAACACAATTGGGCATAAGTGAGGATTCAGATCACTTCACTTCTGATCTGGTCAGTGATTTGTTTTTAAGGCGTACTGCAAATGTTCTCACATTATTTCTATAAATGATTGACAGAAAGCTAAACAACAAAGCTTTATCCATAGCCTGCTCGTTATTCAGGTGTGTTCACACAACTGGGTGTTTGGTTTTTTTAATGTGCATACCCATGTTAACCTGCTCCCCAAGACTCTGACAAAGGATCATCCAGACTCGAAACATTGGCTGTGTTCTCTCTTCACAGATGCTGTCAGATCTGTAGAAATTCTCCAGCTTTCCATGATGTCACTTCCATCAATGTTTCTCAGAATATTAGGGAGAATTGTTGTCAGGATGAAGGTTTGCCTAGGGTAGGAAATACCCTTCAGATAATGTAGCAAAGTTTTCGTCAACATTGATATGTTAGGAAAGTCAGTAACTTAGTCCTTGCCAATGAATCAGAATAAACTATATCTGGGTAGCATTAGACTCCTTTTATACATGTTTTAATAATAACTATAAAGATCTAGAATGGGACTATTTTGAAAAATTTTATTAACCACTCAGTAAAATTTGTTGTATAATATGTAAATTTCATAACAATGAAAATGTTATACTATTCTTGCAGGATATGTTCAATGAAAAGCTTAAAGGCTACGTTAAGGCTACAAACCGTAGCAGCTGCAATAGATAACTGCATCTGCACATGTTGGGAGGAACAATTCATTTTTTAATTTCCCATATTAGCAGAGTGCTCAATGACTGAAGAGGTCAACTATACATTGGTATAATGTTCCAGACGGGAAAGCAATGTGCATTCATAGTTACGAAAAGAATCTGTAAGCAAAAAATAAATTTGTGATGGTTTTGTCTTAACCAAATCCTTTCAGTACAGAGAAGATGACCACTTGCAAAAGTCATGTCATCATATAAAATCAAATTTCTACAAACATAGTGTGACTGCCTTAATGAAATTGTTGAACAATGTTAGTATCATGACAGTAGTAAAACACATCTTTTGAAGAGTTCTAAGAAATATGATAAACTATAGAGTCAATAGAAAAACTGTGAACTCTGTCCTATTTATTTTTTCTCTGTTCTCTTTTCTGTAGCTCCATATCTGTCACGTAATTTGTTTTAAACTATTTTAAAGCCAATATTTCATCGCAGATCTAGCAGAACCTGCTATTTTTTCCTCCCCATTTCAGATCATAGAATCCCTACAGTGCAGAAGGAGGCAATTCAGCCTTCCGAGTCTGCACCAATTTTCTGAGAACATCGTACCCATGCGCTCCTCCTCCACCATCTCCTCCCTCTTCCATTCCACCACACCTTCCCCCTCCATCCTCATAAGCCACACATTTACTCCACTAATCCCTCTAACCTACACATCTTTGGACACTAACGGACAATTTAGCATGTCCAATGCACCTAACCTTCCCCTCTTTGAAATATGGGAGGAAACCAAAGCACCCAGAGGAAACCCTCGTAGGCACACGTAGAGAATGTCAAATTTCACAACATTCACCCAAGACTGGAATTGAAACCGGGTCCCTGGTGCTGTGAGGCAACATTGTTAACCACCATACCACCCATAAATGTGGATTTCCATATTGGGAGTCAAACCCAGACCACTTGGATGAAAACCAGAAATTCTAACCAAATGGGACCATTTGGCAATTTAGAATTTAAGTATGTCTTACACTCTCAATTCAGTTTACTTTTTCATTGTGTTTGAATGCTGAAGAGATCTGTAATTTGACAGAGTCAGGCATTGTAATGTCTTTTTTAAAACCCCTGCTAAACTAAAAAATAAAAAGCCATAACTGTACATAATTGTGTGGTATTAGATTGCATCAAATGGGAGTAATCATGACAGTATTTTTTCCATCTTCACTGTATATTTAAAAAAAAGCAAATTATAAATATAAAAATTTGGAAATAGGTCAGATATGGTGTGGGTGAGGTAACATACATTTCAGGCCAGTGATCTTTCATCTGAATTGGAAAATGTTTCTGATGTGTAACAGATTTTAAGCAGTCCTGGAGGCAGGGAGAGAAAAACTAAAGAAAAGGTGTGTGATGGGGTGAAAGGCAGAAGTAGTAAAATGAATAGCAGAACCATCTGTCCAAACGAGTGGGAAAGTGGTTGTGATCTGAAATTGTAGAACTATATTTTTTTAATTTGTTTGTGGGACGTGGGTGTCACCGGCTGGTAAACATTTATTGTCCATCCCCAGTTGCCTGTGAGAACGTGGTGTTAAGCTGCCGCCTTGAATTGCTGCAGTCCATGTGCTGTAGGTCAACCCACAATGCCTTAAGAGAAAAAGTTCCAGGATTTTGACCTAGCAACTGTGAAGGAACAGTGATATATTTCCAAGTCAGAATGGTGAATGGCTTGCAGGGAAATTTGTAGGTGGTGGTGTTCTCAGGTACCTGTTGTCCTTATCCTTCTAAGTGAAGTAGTCGTGGGTTTGGAAGGTGCTGTCTAAGGATCTTTGGTGAATTGTTGCAGTGCATCTTGTAGGTAGTACAGTGCTTCTGCTTTGAGTCCTGAAGATTGGTGAATGCTTAATGGAAAGATGAGGTGCTACTCCTCGAGTTTTCTTTGACCATCATTAGAACAGTACAAGAAGCCAGAGGTCAGTGTAGGAGCTCAGTGGAAAATTAAAGTGCAAGCAAGTAGGAGCTTGAGGCTTATAAACTGAACAGAGATGTTCAGCAAAATGATTATATAATCCGCATTTGGTTCCTGCCCACAATGTGTGGGGGAGATTGTATTGTGAGCAATGACTCTGGTATAAAACTGAAAGACTTGCAAGTAAATTGCTGCCACACATGGAAGGAGAGTTTGGGAAGGGAGGAGGCAAAGGGATGATGCATCTGCTGCACTGCATAGGAAGTGGGTGATGGTAGAGTAGACTCGGGTGTAATGTTCCATTTTGAATCCTTAGAAGGGAGGGAAGGTGAAAATGTGTTTGTGGCATCACGTTGGAGATAAGTGATCTGTTGAATGTGAGGCTGGTGGAATGAAGGGCAAGACAATAGAAAGCATTCTTTTTGTGCTCTGAGGGGGAGGGGAAGAGGCCAGGGCAAAAGTGTGGAAAATGAGATGAATGTGCTGAGGGGCTTGACAATAGTGGAGGGAAATCTTCAGCTGATGAGGAAAGGGAAATGTATAATAAGCAGTGGTGTCGAAGATGGCATCATCAGAACAGATGCAATAGCAATGAAAAAATTTGAAGTTCTTGTACTAAGGGATGTGGGAGGAAATATAATCAAATGAGCTGTGGGGGTCTCTGAACTTGTGGTAGACATATATATTGTAAAAGCATTGCAATCATGTTTTGCAGCAAAAGGCATAAAGAACAGAAAGGATATTTCTCCCCCATTGCTTATCACATTTTTAAGCTCTTTGTGAGGAAAGCCTACATTCACAACAGATAATACCAATAAAATATGTGGTGTATTGCTGCTGGAATGCCGAATTATTTTCAAGAATTATATATTAGAGTCAACGGATTCAGTGATTTGTTGGGAAGCCTGACCAAAGAAATGGCTTTCTCCAGCCCTTTCCCAAAGGCAATGTGAAACACACTAGCCTTGCACCCAGGTAAAAATGCTAGTTAACTGAGATCTGACTCTCTTATTTTAGAAGTGACCACAGATAGACAGCAGTTCTGTGTGGTCAGTTGAAAGAAAGATTGCTTGGTTTTATGAGCAGCCACGTCTGGATGTGGAAGAGAGGTGGTCTCTCATCAAAGAAATTTGCAGCTTTCTAAGGATTCTGGAAAGTTTGTCCTGATGTAGCCAGGATGAAGAAGAATCACTAGAACAGCTAATGGTGCATTTAACAAGCTCTCAAAAGGAAAGAGCCTGGAGACAGTCACTACAAGTTACTGGGCAAACCAAAGGGTATGAACATAGTGAACCTAGGAGCATCAATAGATTGTTTGTTGTAAAGACTTTAATTTGCTGAAGAGTGTAGTTTCTGTAGTTTAAAAGTATAAGTTGCCTACAAAAAGAAAATGGTGACTAGTCAACTATGTTTTATTTTAGTCATTGCTTAACTAAAAAATTTAAAACAGGAAATCATCTTGTGTAATGTTTTCAGCCAATAATTGGAAGTTTGCATCTCTTTTAATGGTACCATATAGAAATCCTAAAGAGTGGAGCAAAGGACAGAAAACACTTGCGGCAATAGTTAATAAGCCACAGTAACTAATCATAGTGTTAACCGGTCTGAATATAAATCAGTAAGTTAAAGGAGCATGTAACAAATGTAATGCAGTAAAGACTTGATATTCATTTGGCTAGGCAAAGGACCTTGGAGGATGGTTCATACAGTGCATTCAACAGACATTCAGAACAAGAAACCAGTGAGGGAACAGGCTATTTAAAATTTAGTCTTATGTTTATAAATCTTGTGAAGGATCCTCTGTGGAAGGGTGATCATAATGTAGCAGTAGAATATCATAGTAAGCTTGAGAGTGATGTGGTTAAGCTTGAAACTAGAGTTTTAAATTTAAATAAAACCAATTACAGAAAGTTAACTGACTTAGATTGGGAAATTAGATTAGGTATGACAGTGGATGAGCAATGGTAAATATTTAAATAATTCATAATTTTCAACAAATATACAATTCTTGAGGAATAAATTCCCCAGGCAAAGTGGTCTGTCTGTGACTAATGAAAGAGTTTAAAAATAGTATTAGACTAACAATGTTGTTAAAATAAGTAGTTAGCTTTCATCTTTGGAAGAGCTTTAGCAAAGAATGGACAAGAAATCGGTAAAGAAAATAGCATCTGTGATTAAACTAGCATGAAAGACAAAAACAGATTGTAAGCACTGTTAGAACTATGTAAAATGGAAGAGATTAATGAGAGTGAATGTGGATCCCAGGAGAAATTATAACAGGAAATAAACTTGCAGAACCTAATGTTGAGATTGTGATGACAGAGCATTTGAGATATCACTTTATGATTAGATGGTATAAACGCAGACTTATGAAAGGAAAACTAATAAATCTGTTAGAACTTTTTGAGAATGTAATTCAAGGAGGTAAAAGGCAACCGATGGATTTAGTGTTTTTTGGATTTTCAAGGTGTTCAATGAAGTGCCACACAAGCAGCTGTTGTAGGGATTAAGCTGCATGGGACTGGGGACAATGTGGATTGAATGGGCTTGCACTCTGTGATGTTTAGAAGTGATTTCATTGAAATCTGAAATTCTGACCTCTTGAAAGAACAAAAACTGAAGGACTGTTACCTTTTGTTGGAAAGCATAGAACTTGTGGTGGGATCTTCATATCCTCAAGATAAAAGGTCGGAAATTTAGGACTCAGATCAGAAATGTCTTCATTTGGAATTTTTGGAATTCTTTACTTGTGGATGTGGCAGTGAAAGCTCAGTTGAAGAGCAAATTCACAGAATCACAGAAGGAGGCCATTAGCCCATCTTGTTCATGCTGTCTCTTCAAAGGAACTTTTTGCCTAGTATCAAACTTGCCTTCGCACTGTAGACCAGCATGTTGTTCTTTATCAAATAATCGTCCAATTCCCTCTTGAATGCCTTGATTGAATCTGTGTCTTCCCCCCATCCCCCCACAGTTAACCACTTGCTGTGTGAAACCATTTTTCCTCATTTCTTCATAGTCCTGAATTGGCAAAAGAAGCCATAATTGCTACATTTTGGAAAACTGACGGAATTGGGGAATATGGGGATAGAGCAAGAAAGTGGATTTGATACAGATCAGCCATGAATTTGTTGAATGGTCTTGCAGGATCAAGGGGCACTATGGCCTACTCCTCTGATTTCTTAGATTCTTTCACAAATAGCTATATTAGCAATGATGGATACGATATTTGTGATTCTCAAAATTTGATTGAGTTTTTGGCAGAGATAACGAAGAAGGTTAGACGAGGGCAGTGCAGTCGACGACGTCTATATAGACTTTAGCAAGGCCTTTGACGAGTACCGCATGGTAAATTGTTGCATAAGGTTAAATCTCTCAGGATCCAGGGTAGCCAATTGGATACAAAACAGGCTTGATAACGAAAACAGGGAATGTTGCAGAGGGTTGTTTTTCAAACAGGAGGCCTGTGATCAGCGGTGTGCCTCTGGGATCAGTGCTAGGTCCACTGTTATTTGCTATTTATATTAATGATTTGGATGAGAATTTTGAAGGCATATATATGAATACAGATGACACCAAGATTGGTGGTATAGTGGACAATGAAGGTTATCTAGGATTGCAATGTGATGTTTATCAATTGGGCCAGTGAGCTGATGAATGGCAGATGTAGTTTAATTTAGGTAAATGCAAGGTGATGCATTTTGGTAAATTGAACCAGGGCAGGACTTACTCAGTTAATGGTAATGTGTTGGAGAGTTATAGAATAAAGAGATCTAAGGTGCAAGTTCATTGCTTCTTGAAAAGGGAATCACAGGTAGATAAGATGGTGAAGAAGGCATTTGGCATGCTTGGTTTCATTGGTCAGAACATTGAATACAAGGGTTGGGATGTCTTGTTGAATTGTACAAGACATTGGTAAGGCCACACTTGGAATACTATATGCAATTCTGGTTACCCTATTATGGAAAAGATATTATTAAACTAGAAAAAGTGCAGAAAAGACTTACTAGGATGCTACTCAGACATGATGGTTTGAGTTATAAAGAGAGGCGAGATAGGATGGGATTTTTTTTCCCCTAGAGAATAGGAGGCTTGGGGGTGATCTTGAAGAGGCTTGTAAAATAATGAGGGCATAGATCAGGTAGCTAGTCAAATCTTTTCTAAGAGGTAAGTGTCTAAAACTGGAAGGCATAGGTTTATGGTGAGAGGGGAGAGATACAAAACGGTCCAGGGTGCAAATTTTTTACAGAGTGGTGAGTGTCTGGAACGAGCTGCCAGAATAGTAGTAGAGGCGAGCACAATTTAGTCTCTTAAAAAGCATTTAGACAGTTATGTAGATAAGATGGATATAGAGGGAAATGGGCCAAACGCAGGCAACAGGGAATAGCTTAGTGGTTAAAAACTGGGCAGTATAGTCAAGTTGGGCCGAAGGTCCTGTGTCTATGTTGTAAATCTCTATAACTCTAAAATGTTCTCTACATAAACACACATTGTCCTTTTAATAACTAAGAAAGAAAGAACATTGTGATCTTAGAGTGTTGATGGGTTTAGTTAGGATATAGTTCAGTCTCAGATATAAATATCAGTGTTATTTTCCTGAGTTCCTTTTGGTGCAGGTGACCCTGTTTTACTGCAGTAGCAAAGCTAATAATCTACTTTTCTATTGTCAATCAGATGACATTTATAGGGCTTACCAAGAAACTAGTAAGATTGTCAGTTGTGTATTAAAATCCAATCACTTAGGAAAGTGGACATTAACTTCTCTTTCAAACATCAGAGAACTATTGCTCAGCATTTGCTGTATTTTTTTTACTGTTTGAAATAATTGAATAAAATTCAGAATTAATACCATTACACATTCCTTTACATTGGAATAAGCTAGTCATCTGGTAATGTTTTGGTCATAATTATATAGTTACCTAAACTGTTTCAGGAAGGAGAAGATCTTCAGTCCATAGAGTCAGCCTACATGTAATTTTCCCTTGTTGGATCTCTAATTCTAAATTCCATTTACTGATGAGAACCTGTCTGGTTGTTTCTCAAACCCATTTAGATTTTTTGTTTCATTATGCATGCCAGTATATTCACCACCTCTTTAGAACAACCAGAACTTCTGTATGCCTCTCCTTTTATGTTGTGTTGTCCTCAATTTAAAAGTGCCACTTTGTATTGCTTCTTCAGATTGGGAAGATGAATTGGTCAGCAGTCCAAGCATTCTTAGGCTTATCTACCAAGGGAGATTTCTACATGGAAACGTAACTCTAGGAGGTAAGAAAACTAATCTATATGTGGCATTTGAGAAAGTTAGAATTTAATGCAAGTAATGCAATTGATCATTCTTCAGTATTTTAAATACTAACTGTCATCTTGAAGTTGTCAAGTTTTTGTGAAGTTAATCAAATAAAATACTTTTAATTTCATACTTTCATCAACTATTCTTTTTTGTGACATTCTGATGCCCCCTACCACCAGTCATTTTTCTTTAATCTTCTCAAAGCCTTCAATATGGTCGGTTCTTTCCTCTTTCTCCTCTGCAATCTAATTCCATGGCATTATTTAATGCTTTCCAGTGCATCTGCAAAGGCTTCTCTGGCTCCTCAGTCCTTCTTATTACTTGTACATATGCTGCCTCATAAACATCACCTCCAGCACTGAAATAAGATTTCATGTGTTTTGTACCACCTAGCTGTTCCCACCACCTCCATCAACTTGTTGTGCAGGTATCTAGTATTGTCATGAATCAACTAAAACTTCCTCCTGGTAAATATTGAGTATGATTAAAGCCATAAGAGTTTTGTTCTCACTAAAAACTTGTCAGAATAGTTCCTGCTTCCTTAGCTCTTCCTAATTGTTATTCTAAGGTTACCCTTAACCTGTTTGACTTCTGTCTTATCTCCCTGAGCTTCAAACCCTTCCATTCTTATTACCAACAGCTTATTTCTCTTTCTTCTTAATTACTCCATACTTAACTACTTTGATCTTTGCAAAGCCCTGCTGATCTCCACTCTACACAAACATTAAATCATCCAGAATACCTGTTTGCGTCTTACCAGTGTCAAGTTGAAGGTGTGTATTGCCACTTAGATTACCATCCATCACACCATCAGTGAATTGATTTCAAATTTGCCTTCCTCCTTTTTTTTGCCATTTCACTGCACCCTATTTTCCTAGGGGAATTTCGCAGTTACTTCCTGGCAATGTTAATTTAAGCCTTATTGCGACTAGTAAATAAACTTTAAAAAACTTTAGAACTATCTTTTTCCTCTCCTTAACCTCAGCTCATGTTCAAAGTTTAAGCTGATATTCATTCTTCCATCCCTCTCCTTTCCAACACCATAACTGAAAATGATGGAGCATTTAGCCATTATTGTCCCATGCTTGGGAATTCTCCCCTAGTCTTTTGCCTTGCTTCATTTTTTCCAACTTCAAAGGACTCCTCAATTCCTATATACGTAATCTTGAGTGGGATTTTCTCCTCCTCTGTGATATGTTTTGTGGTAACGGGAGGCAGTGTGTCGCATGCTTGCAATAAGATCTTATGGTCCCACCATTGTCAGTAGCGTTTCTCGTTAAACGCGCTCTTCATCTGGGGGTGTGCTATCGACAGGACTGTAAGATCCCTGCCAATGTAAATGCCAGAAAGATATTAGTGCTTAACTTTGCTCACCATTCAATACATTGGCAGACTTCATGTTTGAATTATCCCTTCTCCTGTGAAATATATTGAAATATTATACTGCGTTAAAGGCTTTTTTAAAAACTTTGCATTTATTACCCATTGAGCAGGTGGAAATAGGCCTTTTTCAACAGTTAAAGTAGAACAAAAAGAATCACAGTGCAAAAGTAATCAACAGGATATATGGGCAAAATGAGGGCTTTTTGATATATATTTGGAATATAGAATAAAATATCAAAATTTATTGATGGTATCAAACTTGGAGGAGCGACAGACAGTGAGGATGATACTGCAACGCAGGATTGTAGAGTGGGTAAGTAAGTGGCAGGTGGAATTTAATGCAGAGTAGTATAAGATAATGCGTTCTGGCGGAAGGGATAAGGAAACCAGGCCACAAGGCTGTGCTTCTGCTCCTGGCTTACAAGCAAAAACTGAAACAGCAGAATCCATTAAAGAAAGTCATGTGAAGATTGGGATGATCTCCTATAGGACTGCTTAGAGTCAGTAGACTGGTCAGTATTTAAAAACTCTGCGACCAGCCTGAACCAATTCGCTACTGCAATAACTGACTTCATTAGTAAGTGTGTGGAAGACTGTATGCCAAAGAAGCAAATCCATGTTTCCCAACCAGAAACCATAGATGAACAGGGATATCCACTGCTTGCTGAAGTCCAGGTTTGACGCGTACCATGTCAAATGATCCTGACCTATACAAGAAAACCAAATATGATCTACGGAGATCCATCAAAAATGCCAAAAGACAGTATAACACCAAGCTAGAGTCGCAGGCTAGCCGACTATGGCAAGGTCCATAAGGCTACAAGATAAAGGCATGTAAAATCACCAGCACCAATGCATCCCTCCCCAATGAGCTCAATGTATTCTATTCTTGTTTTGAGCAAGAGGCCAGCAAGACCTCTCCACCAACCCACAGAAAGCAACTGGCCCAGATGGGTACCTGGAAGAGCACTCAGATCCTGCGTAGCTGGCAGTGATATTCGCAGACATTTTCAACCTCTCTTTACTCAAATCTGAGGTCCCTATGTGCTTCAGATAGATGGGGCTAAGGATATGGGAGGAAGGGAATCATTGTTTGCAGAGAGACTTGGACAAGTTGCAGAGCTGGGCCGAGAGGTGGCAAATGGAGTTTAATGTGGAAAAGTGAGAGGTAATGCACTATGGCAGGAATAATAAATGTGTAGAGTATAGGGCTAATGGTAGGATTCTTAGTAGTCTTGATGAACAGAGGGATCTTGGTGTGTATGTGCATAGATCCCTGAAAGTAGGCAGTCAAGTCAGAAGGTTGTTAAGAAGGCATATGGAGTCTTAGCTTTTATTGGTAGGGGGATTGAATTTCGGAGCC